>CP125976.1:504417339-505812339 GCA_030063025.1 Avena longiglumis | reverse complement strand
ACATCGTCCTGATACTAGTAGTAGTATAACATTGTGCCCCCTCCCTCTCTGTTTCTGCCTGTGCTGGTGATCTATCTTAGTAGTAGTCTAAGTGCTGTGCCCTTCATCTTAGTAGCATAGCATGCGACGAGTCTAGAGTATAGTTGATTGTTGTGGAGAGAGCGAGGAGACGATGGACGTGTTCATCCACGAGGACTACGTGAACAAGCGCAACCAGGTGAGGCGGGAGCAGAGGAAGAAGGTTCAGATGCAGGAGCTGCAGCTGCGGCCGGCGTCGGGCAATCCTGGCGCTTCTCGGTCGGCGTCGGCGTCGGCACGGCGGGAGGAGAGCCCCAGAGTGCCGAGCCAGTGCACGACGCCCACCGGCATGTCGCCGTCTGCCGTCCGGTCCCCCACGGCAAGCCCAGCGGAGGGAGCCGTTTCTTCTGATCACCACCGCCTCTTCGACTGCCTCAAGCCGTACTAGGCGACCGGGATTATGAGACAGTCTGAATAAACGTGGGGTTTTGATGGTGAAGATTCAGTCCTTTCGTTGCAACTTGCAGCTCATCTTTTGCGTTCGTGTCAGCCATTCGCCGTGTACTACCTCACCTCACCTGTATCTCCTCAAACGGATGCCAGCACAAGCTGTAGCTCTCGTGCTCTTCGGTATCTACTGTACTTGATGTAGCAAAACCTTAATTTTACCCATGTATGCATGGACTGTTACAAGATAGATAAACCCTAGTGAAGTACTATGAGTGTTGCCAGCCATGAACAACTTCTCACTGGAACTTGTTACTAGTGCATTTAATAAACACTCTAAGCACTGCACTGCAGCATTGAGTTTGGCCGTAAGCTAATCCACTAGTATTATGAGAGATTTGCGAGGACAGGAACATCCCTCATAACTACATAACGCACTTCCAGCTAGATACTAGGAAAATCTTTACACTCTGGCATTGGTCGCGGCCTCCTTGATTTGCTCGATTGTGAAGACACCGAAGAAGGTGTCATCTATGACGGCGTTGATCACTGCATAGGCAACATCGTCCACGCTCACCGGCGGCGCAAGGACCAGGTCTGAACCAGGCAATGCGCTCAGTGGTCTGGTGAAATTTTCAACAGAGGAAAGCAGCTTCTCCAATGGTTGTCCTACAAAGTCGAGCGGTATCTCAAAGCCGTCTACTTTCCTTTTACCGTAAATAAAGCCTGGCCTCAATACAACACCTGAAGGAGAAAAGGTTGATTGGATATATAGCAAGAATACATGAAAAAAGAAAGTAGCAGAACATCTCGGTTTAAATGGTACTGAGCACTATTGCTAACCTGTGGAAGGGTATTTGGAGAGGACTTCAGATTCAGCCTTTCTCTTGCCAGTGAAGTAGCCCGAGGTAAGAAGAAACGATGGAAGATTGTAATCATGCACAGAGATCAAAATGAATTTTGGGACTCCTGCAGAAGAACATAGCAAGCTGCTTATGTTACGTTCTTCAGTATTTTTTTCAAATAACAAGGAAGCGTAAGCTAAGTGCTATGCGACATGGTTTCAGAAAGGATAAGTCTTGCGAAGGTTTAACCAGGATATCAAGTTCCCTAACACAATATAACCTAAATTTAATTTTGAAAGTTGTTTTCCCCTATTGTTTATGTTTCAGTAATTAGAAAGTATGCCTTTTAGTTTTCAATAATTAGAAACTGTTACAAAGATTTCAGTGGTTAAAAGTAAATTTAGGAGATATGTAATGAACAAGGAGGTTTGGTACGGTTCTTTAGAAAGGGTAACTCAAGATTTTTCGATGTGCCTGCTTGACACAACTAGTTAAAACATGGAATAATCTTAATATCCTACCACACCCACAAAAAAGTCCAAAGATACATAGAAACCAGCATATCACTGTCATCAGTCATCACAGAGTACTCACCAAATTCTTTCGCGGCGTCTACTGCGATAGCATTTGCTTCACCATTTATCCTTTTCATCTGTTCTTCGTTACCAAAACCTCCAAGGGTAGACACAACAGCAGTAGCCCCTACTAAGACGTCCTCCCATCTTGCATAGAAAACATCTCCTGCATACAGTAAGATGCTTATCTGAATAAGAGAGTACCAAAACAAGTAAATATGTATACCAGATACTCTTGGAAATCCAATATAAACATGTCGCTCCATGATAGATAAAAGGTGGTAAAGGGGGCGTAATGTTAAAGCAATACTTTTCAAGAAAACTCATTTGTAACGAGCCAGGGGAGCAATACCAAAATAAAGAATGATCTTACGTACATAGGTTTAAGAACTATTCTGTGTGTTGAGAGCACTAACAACAATACATAATGTACTTATTACTGTTCCCTACAACTCCAGATGAAAATCTAGATAAGGCCAATCGATAGCATTTGTATTCTCCAGTAAGTATTTCATGAAGACTTTATATGCAGGTCAAACCATCATAACACCAAATTATAACAGTTTAAATCAAGAGTGAACTCTATTATGTACGGGCTAGAGGACGTTAACTAATATAAGGAGCAGCCCACCCAAGAAAAATAGCTAACATGATCAAGCCAGATCTATTTGCAAAGGGGAAGGGTAGGATTTTGGTCATCGGTATCAGCTTAAAAGTATCTGATGGAATGATTTCTCAGCAAGGATATGAGAAGAGGTATGGGTGCGGCCACTGACAAGGGCCATAATCCAATTGGTTGAAAATGTCATCAGTGAAGCGATTCTCTCTGCACAGTACAAACCTGGTGACACTATATGATGGACGTTGATGACAAGGGCAAACCTTGCTTGAGTTGGATGGACGATCAGACTGTTCAATTATCTGATCCCACGACAACACTTTGAAAGCTCAAGCACCCAATGTATAGTAGATATTATTACTATGTTCTTAGCCATCGATAAGCTTCTTGATTCTTTTATGCATAGGGTCCACAAGTCATGTACTACCTCCGATCCTAAATAAGTGTCGCCATTTTGAACTAGAGTTAGTTCAAAACCGTGACACTTATTTAGGATCGGAGGGAGTACATAGTCTCCAGGTGCAGGAGTTTCTCACTAAATATAACTTAAATTATAGTCCTACAACAACAGTACATAATATTACATTTCTAACATGTATGTACATTTTTTACGTCAGATTCTGGAATATACACATTTTGAAACTGTTAGGCTTCAACAGTTCATTCAACTTGAGAAAAACTGGTGCCAACGGGCAGTGTCAATCACTTCAACTTGAATTTGTCAAGTCAGGTTCTGTGCAGAACTAAATCAATAAAAGAAACTAAGCACTTGAACCAGAAATATAAGCAATCATTCTAAACATTGTAATGTGATACAGTTTGACAAACCTTTGACTCTCTTTGTATTCTGTCAAGTATTTCCATATTTAATAGATACTATACAATTAGTACTTTATTGTTTTTCTAACATCAAAGCTGGAATAGCTCAGTTGGCCAGAGCGTGTGGCTGTTAACCACAAGGTCGGAGGTTCAAGCCCTCCTTCTAGCGGAATTATTTATTTTTCACTTTTTGTCGTCCAATCGGGTCCCTCTTGTCAAATTATGAACTCTGAACTAAACTTTGACTCCGTGTAAATTGTTAATACACTATACAAGACGCAAATCCTCCAAAAATTGAATTACACACGCTAGCATATCAGAATTTGCATTCGTATGTAAGTTTTCTCGTTGCCCCAGAAACTTTTTCTCATTTTTCATGATTACTTTGGGTTGGCGCCATGCGTTCCTGTTAAGCATGTTCAATACTTCACTGACTGGAATGCTAGAGATTTAGATATATATAAACTTAAAAATATTTCCCTCCTTTATTATTCCAAAAGAGCCTGATGCTGTAACTATTCAAAAGTTCAGGCCTATCGCTCTAACCCATTGCACCTTTAAAAATGTTCCCTAAGCCTGCTACTAATAGACTAGGTTTGGTTTGTGAGGAGTAGATTTCTCCAAATAAAACTGCATTTACTAGAGGTAGGTGCATCCTAGAGAGTGTTGCAGCTGCACATGAAATTATTCATGATATAGCTCCAGTGACCAAGCTGGCTTTATCCCTAAACTGGATTATGAAAAGGCTTATGATATATATGTTTGTATCGGGTTTTGGCCGGTTTCCCTTCCAAACCGGCCAATTCTCTTCTTCTAATAGAAAAGGCAGTGCTCCTGCTGGTTGCTCCAAAAAAAAGGCTTATGATAGAGTGAATAGAGAATTTCTTATTAAAATGATGTATGGAGATGCTTTAATCCTAAGTGGATGGAAATTATTAAATCCCTATTGGACAAAGGTTCAATTCGAGGTAGAATTAATGATATTAACAGTGTTTCTTTTAGACTATAGGACTGGGCTCGGGCTGGGTCATTGGGCGACACAGAGATCCTATTTGTCCTCTTCTCTTTAGTTTAATGCTGATGAGTTCACTAGGATGTTGATGAAAGCTACTAGACAGTTGGCTTGCTGCATGGATTTTGTCCTACTGCTACTGGGATCATCAACATGCGATATGGTGATGATACCCTCAATTTCTTACAAAAGTATTTATCTTCTATTATGAATATTAAATGGATTATTTTCTAATTTTAACAAATATCTGGTATGACGATTAGTTTTCACAACTGTGATATGGTTCCAAATAATATTGATTCTGATGATGCTCAAATTATGCTAAATCTTTGAATTGTAGATTAGGGCAATTCCCTTTGGAACACCTTCGGGTTCCTCTGCATTATAGAATGCTTCGAAGGAAGATTTGCAACCAATTAGTGATAAAATAGTTAAGAGGGTTGCTGGTTGAAGAGGGAAACTACTGTCTCATGCAGAAAGACGTGTCCTAATTCGTAGCTGTCTAGCCAATATTCCCACCTACCTGCGGACTGCAATTAAATTCCCTAAGTGGGATGTTTCTATTATTAATTCTCTTCGAAGGAAGATTTGCAACGAATTAGTGATAAAATAGTTAAGAGGGTTGCTAGTTGAAGAGGAAAACTACTGTCTCATGCAGAAAGACATGTCCTCATTCTTAGCTGTCTAGCCAATATTCCCACCTACCTGCGGACTGTAATTAAATTCCCTAAGTGGGAATTTTCTATTATTAATTCTCAGATGCCACATTGCCTATGGATGACTATGAGGGCCATCATGAGTACCATCTAGCTAGTTGGGATTTGGTGTCTCAGAAAAAATAGTTTGGGGACTTACGTATTCCCAATTCTGCTGACATGAACTCATGTTTACTCACATAAAAAAATCGTGTTTACTGGCTTCCTGGATTAAAAGATATCACTTAAACGAAAATAACTTAGGAAGCAAACCATTGACTACAAGTACAGGACCCTAAGTTGTTTTATTGCTCTACAACTAGTGTTTCCCCTTTTTTTTGGAAAGGTGTGTTATGGGCCACGAATGTTGCCAAAATGGGTTGCCGCCGTGCCAGCAAAAAGTAGGCAATGGTAAAAAGGTTAGATTTTTGGGAGGATCATTGGTTTAGCCCTTCTAGCTTAGCTATATATGTTATCATAAGTGAACATAATGTCGACATTGCTGACGTATGGGATGGGGAGCAGCTCAACCTTTAGAAAAGGTCTTGATCAGGAGCATATGCTTCAATGGTTTGAGATTTTACAAACTGCACAATCCCTTCATCTTAGTTAAGAGGAAGATGCAATTTTGTGGAAGTCTAAGTGCATTTACAGTGTTAGCTACTTGTATGCAACTGTTAATTTTCGTAAATTTATACCTATGCATGCTTAATGGCATAACTCAGCAAGTCAGCATACCTGCTAGCCAAGTAACTTCATCAGCCCAGGGGTCGGAGTAAGATGGTCTTCCTGACCTGTCATTAACATACATGCAATGAAGCAGAACGTCCAAATGAGGACAGGGTGGAGATTTGGTTTTCAGAAATAATGCATGAGTAATTGCCATTCACCATAGATGATACTAGATCACAATCTTTTATTTTAATTCACCTAATCCCCTTATGCATTAATGCTTCGAATCATCTCCTCAATAATATATGAACTCCATTCAATATCTACCTGACACAAATTAGAAGAATCAAGGTTCTGCTGAGCTGTAAGGATTCAGATGCATGTGAGTCTTGAATTTGGTCTCTATAAAAGGAACTTGCTAGATTGATGACATGCAAAGACCTTTACAAAGTTAACATTGTGAGGATGAGTTGGTGAATCCAATTTAGCAAAGCAAGCGTTTAACTGAAGAAATGGGAAATCTAAACTAAAATATTTTAAAGACAAATAAGAAGAATGACGACAACTAGTCATAAAATGTACCTGCTCAGGCTCACAACCTCGATGCCTTTTGCCACAGCAGCTCTGCAAATAGCAGACCCAACAAATCCACTTCCTCCCAATACAACAATCTGCAAGCATTGGGAAATAGATTCAGCAAAACCGGTCCTACCGATGGAAAAGGAGCAACTGCTTAATAAAGCCGAACCATGTAGAGCATCAACTGCTCAATTACATGCCTTCTCTGTTTTCACGTCGGCGACGACATCGATTGGCGCAGAGTAGTCCTCGCTAACACCGGGGGCGGCAAATCTGCACTTGGTCCGCAGCCTGCGCAATCAAGAGAAACCGTGTCACTGCTGCAAATGCTAGCACGAAATCATTTTTTGCAGTAGTCATTGGAGGTCAATCAAGGAGACCATACACCAGGCGAGAGGGGGGAGGGAGAGGGAGACGGGGAGAGAGAAACCTGGAGAAGTGGGAGACGGCGGGAGACGTGCGGAGCGTCGCTGCCGCTGCTGATGCTGACCCGGCCGCGCACCGGCGAGGCGGAACAGACGGACTCGTCGGCGCCGGCGGCCGGACGAGCAGTGCCGAGGGGGACATGCGGGACCCGGGCGCGGTGGAGGGAGCGCGCTCTCGTTTCGCCTCTACTCTTGCCCGCGTCGGCGAAGGGAGCGGCGGGGCGGGGAGTGGGCGTGGGATGTGTGTCTCCTTCCGTTTCCTGTGGCTCGCTTCGCTCGTTCTCCTGTGGTTCGGGCCTGGTGTGGCGCGGGGAGCAGTGACACGGCCGCGGACCCGCGGTCGACATGAACAACGGTTCTCAGTTTATTTCCCTTTTTGACGAAGGGGAATAGCTACAACGTCACCAGCTAAAATACAATGTCCTGTTAAAAAAACTAAAATGCAAAGTAAAAAAATACCCCCTCTTTAAAAATATATATATGATGTTTTAGCATTTTTCTGAACCATATGTATCTAAACATTTTTTAATAGGTAGATTCACTTTTGCTCAGAATCTACGCACTAAAAACTTCTAAAGATACCTGTTAGAAAAATACTAAAACATCTTATATTTTAAAATGAAAGGAGTAATGGTGAGTGATCAACTGTGAGCAGCAACCACCGGTCATCCCTCACAATTCAAGAATGGTTATCCAAAAGCAACACCTTTAGAAAGAGAATGATGGCGTTGCCACATCAAACCGGTGATCTTAAGGTTTCAACCTAAAAATCGATTTAGAGCAACTCCAAACAATGCACTCAATACCGTTTGGGAATTAACACACTTAAACGTAATATGAAAATACGCAGTGGAATAAAATAAAACTTCAGCATCACTTATGTAATAAATCCACGGGTCGTTGCTCAATCACGAAAGAAAAAGTATGCACCAAACATATATAGAGAAATAAATTTTGTCCCAACTAAGAACAAATCTTGGGTGCTCTCACACACCTGTAGCTGAAAACTACATGTAAGTACGACAAATCATATCTCCTCTCAGCACAACATAAAGATGCAACAACAAGCAAAACAATGCACAGAGACATTAATCCTTTTTTCGAGTAAAACCTCTTAACATGAGAAAAACACACGGGACGAAGCCATCCAAATCTGCTTCCACTATTATCAAATGGGGTAGAACTTGTTCTTCTCTAGAGAGCACTAGAGGATCATAAACATCAAGATACACACGAATCTTGGATGCCAATAACAAGATTTAGGGCACAAGAGCTAGGAATTGAAACAATCTGACCAAAAATGGTGGAACCAAAGCTTTAAGGAGACAAGGTAGTGGATCTGGGCATCACGACCTTGTGGACAGAGCCACGTGCTTGATGTAGCTTCTTCCTTCAACTTCTTACTCTTCCCTTCTCTCTTGGTTTTCTTCTCCAATGAAGGCTATCCTAGATTTTTGTCACTTCACCTATTGGTGGCTGGATGAGAGTCTTATATTTTCCCTTCTCTCATGTGCAATGTATAAAATGACCCTCGACCATAACCCTAAAGGTTGATGGGCTCGTGCACCTATTTTGGGCCGCTTGGAAGGATATCCTCACAACCCACATGAGGAGGATAACCAACATTCTCCCTCATCAGACTCATGTGGGGGCACCTCCATGCCCGTTGCCTTATAACATACAAGAAGTTATCACTTGGAATATCTTGGTCATCATATCCGAGTCATTCTTGTTGGTATGAATCTTCTGAAGTTTTAAAAACTTGGAACTCACAACATCTTGAATCCAATGATATCTCGCAGTGCTTGGTTTGAGAGTGGAAACTTGGATTCTTGGCAAGATGAATAGCATTCTGACTATCGGAAAATAGATTGTAATTCTCTTTGCTTCATGCCCAACTCTTGCAAGAAGTTCTTCATCCACAACACTTCCTTGCAATCCTCAACCGTTGCTATGTAATCGTCATCTATGGTTGATAGTGAAATGCATGTCGGCAACCTTACTTGCCATGACACTGCTCCCTTGCATAAGTCATTGTCACATCCCAAGATTTTTCAAATCTTGTAATATGAAAAATAAATGAATAAAATAAAACTTTGTTGATTTTCAGGATGAGAAGAAACTCTTTGAATCCAATTGGAAACCTTCAAACCTATTTGGATCAAATAAATCCTAAGGGGATTTACAAAGATAAACATTTAATAAAGGAAAATAAAAATATTTGGAAATTACTATTTTTAATCTTTTAATAAAAGATTTGATTTTAAAATGATAAGGAAGAAGTTTAAATAAGGAATATTTTATAAGCCAAATTAAAACTTGGCCAAGCCTTTGAAATAAAATATTTCTATTTGATAAAAATTAGTAAAGGTTTATTTAAAATAAATTAATAAGGATTTAATACCCAAGTTTATTAAAAATAAAGGTTTTATTATTTTAATTAAACATCAAAACTTATTTACTGATTTTAAACAAGTTTTCCAAGTATTCTTTATTTTCAAATAAAACCTACTGAATGGTTTTGGCACCATTTTGGATTTCAAAATGGAGATTTTAAATAAATCAAAATCTATTTGATTAATAAACAAGGTCTATTTATTTAACTAAATAATGGACCCTAAAATAAAAGTATTATTTTGTATTTGGGATTTGGTTTATGTTGTTAAACAGAACCAAATTCAATTACAAAGTTTGGTGAAAGTTTGATGTGAATTGAATGTTTGATTTGTTGTTTGAATTTCAAAACAGAAAATAGAAATAGAAAAAGAAAAAGCATTTCAAAGAAAAAAAATAGAAACATACCTGACCCAACTGAGCCTGGCCCAACTTAAGCCCAGTTAGCCCACTCCCTCTCTCCACGAAGAAAACGTTTCGCACCTGTCAACTGACCCGCAGAGCGACTGACCGGTGGCCCTCTTCCCCTCTCTCTCCCCCACTGACAACGGGACCCCACTCCACTATTCATCGTCTTCAACCGCGTTGATTCCTCCTCGCCGTTTCCTGTCTTTACTCCGGCGATCAATTCGCGTTGTTAACGGCCATTACTCCCCCTGCGACCATGTCCTTTTAATCGCCTGCGCCTTCTCCTCCTTTTCCCTCAAACACCGCAGCACGAGAGCCCCTAGGCTGCCTCAATTCGAGCTCACAACGTGTAACACCCTCAGAATCGGACCTATGCAAGCTTTAGCGAAAACCCGCCAAACCCGCATAGAAACGATTCAAAGGTGCCCACCAGGCACTTTCGTGCGGGTGGAAAACGAAGTAATAACATTACACAACAGTCCTCGATGGGACCCACAGAACAGATATATATAACAGCGACTCCATGAGTCAAGAATACGGATAAAATATACAAAGATCCAAATCACCTTGAAAATGACAGAGCGTCCGACTACGGACAAAATGCAAATGGGGCTAAGAGCCCTGAAGAATAACCAATGGCGTTCATAACCCTGCCCAGGCCAAGCCGGAAGGGTAACCCTGCTAACGACGTCGCATCTCAAAACCTGCTTAAACAAAAGGGGTGCCGACAAAGGGCAAAGGAAAAAGAGGAGTGTCGAGGCCGATGACAGCGAGGCTAGAATTCGGCGGTCCTCGCCTACATAGGTATGGTGGACTGAGCGGCAGCGGCAGCATGCACTAAACAACCTATAGAGACTCGATACAACTGGCGGCAATCAGAGAGGGGTAAGAAAGACCTATTCGGAAACAACCTGATACTACCATCAGACAAAACCCATCCTGGCTTTTCCCCCTCGAAAACTAACGAGGAAGTCAACCGAGGAACTCACACCGTTGGCAGTTTTACTTATTCAGTTATAGTTGCGACACTTTACTAGTCAGGTTTAGATAATCATCCTGATAAAGTAGCGATGGGCACTTTTAGTTAACCATTCCGTGATAGTTGCAACACTTACTAGTCGATACAATCGGCATGAGATATCCCAAACCCAAAGCTTGTTGGTACTTTTATTCATTCCATTGCTAGAAGTTGCAATACTTACTAGTCAGTACAATGGTCGCAAGCGACACTCCAAACAAGCAATTGTGGCGTATTAATTAGCCATTCCATTATAGTGAAGCTAATTACTAGTCATTATAAAGTCAAATTTATAGCAATAAACTTTAGTTATGCTTGTCTATGATCGAGATATCATGCTCCAAGTCGTCCATATCCGCGGACACGGCTTTGAAAGTTTTACCGGCGGTGCACCAATAGCAACACACGCTCGATCAACCTCGGAAAACCAACTCAAAACCCAACGAGGCTTTCACGATTGAACAATCACAGATTCGAAATATTTCAGGGGCCACCTTGAGTACACCCAAGAAGTAAGCAAGCTTGAGACGGACTCAAGGTTTGTGGTCATGCGAACGATGAGATCCCCAAACGGGGACTGTCGATACCACGTAAACGGGTCACAATTCCTAAACAGTACAGGGTGCTCCTCGCACAATTTAAATACATAAGTAGCAAGGCATAAGTACAGGATTGTAAATAAAACCTCAAACTAGTTTGTGGCCCCAAGAAATAAGACTGAATCAAGCTCTGGCTCAGGGGGGTCCCATATACCTCCCGGATGTGGATAGCGCGATAAATCAAGGAACATGTATCAAGTACTCGGGGTCCTACGGGACACAAGTGGGCGTTCGGAAACCAAATATTATCTATCACCCACCGATGCCTCTGCTTACTTCAATTTTTGTTGTTAAACAGGAATTAAAGTGAACGATAAGTACAACTATGATCATCTCCAACATCAAACACGCGGCAAGGCTCCAACAATTGTGGCACTGAACGACACGCAACAGCACTTGAGCAAGCGACTACGACGCGCAAGTCCAACTAACTACCAAACAACAGATAACAGGATGTGTCCAAGGCAATATACGGCTGCAGGGAATATCACGGGTACGGAAACTAAAGCATCGCAACACAGATAGCAATAGATCAACAGGAGGGAAGTAAATACTATAAAAGTAAGATAGGTAGAAAGGGGGAGGTGCTCGCCTGAAACAAGGTCGAAGGGTACATCCGAAGATCGGGGCGAAGCTCACATCAACTCAACGGCCTTATCCGCGAAGAAGCAAAACACTAGAATAAACACCGGATGCAATATTTAATACAACGGCAGAAGATCGGCATGATGCATGTGTGATGTATGGCATGACAAAGGTGCGATGCAATTAAGTCATATTAAGCGGGGCCGGGGTCCCGACAATTAATTAGGTGGTTCATGTTGTTTAACTACCCCGCAATTTAGATGTTGTTTAACAAGGCAAGAATATATCACCGGTTAGCTACACAAATTTAAATGAGGCCAATATAAGGCTAGATTTGCCCGCATATGGGCCCCATATTTAATTATGAGGTGAATCGGCATAAGGCCCCCAAACCACATGATAAGTATGCGTGCATGACCAATTGATATGCGACAAGTTGTATTATATTATGAAATAGGGTTTCGGGAAGGTTCACACATTAGGGTTCTCGATGATCTTGGGTTCCGGGGTTCGGGTTTGGGGTCGGTCTCGGGGTTCGGATCTGGGGTTCAGATCTGGGGTTCGGGGTTCGACGGAACGTTCTCAGATGACGGGGTAGATCTTGGCGCATTCGCGGTGGTCGGCCATGTTGTCGGTCTGGCGTTCGGGATGAAGCACTTGTCGCACCGGGGTCTCGGTGTCCTCGGATCCGATTGACGATCTTGGCGTCCGGCGGTAGGTCTTGTTGGTTTCACTCGAGGGCTTGCATTACGTAGCGTAGATCATGGTTCATCGGGGTCCGGGATTCGCCGCTCCGTGAGGTAGATCTTGTCGACTTGGCGTCATCGCCCCTAGTTTCCGCGACGAAGTACTCGGGGTTCCACTCGTTTGTCGGTGTCGAGCTCGTTGTCGCAATTAACTTGAAGGGTTCCTGTCCTCAACGGGAACGGTCTTGTGTGGACTTTGGTTCTCATCCCGTGTCGGCCTTGGCATCTTGAACGGCACCACGTGACCGAAGAAAGGCGATGGCGTGCGTGAAGTAGTCGGTGGTCGAGCCACGAGGCGTCAGAGGTCCTGGCCAGGGGGCCCCAGGACCGACGACGAGACGGGGACGGCCCCTTGGCGACGGCGCGGATGAGGGAGCGGGCGCGGGGCGAGCTTGGCGACAAGCGAGGCGGCGGGCGCTTTGGCGTCAGCGGTGCCCAGGCCAGCGGGCGGCGGAGGCGGGCGGCCAGGCGACTTCGGAGGGAGCTCGGAAGCGCGGCGGAGCCATGGAGGGCGGGCCGGAGCTCGTGGGGCAGCGGTGGGAGGGGCCGTGGGCGGGCGGGAGGGCGCCGCTGGCCACGGAGGAGGAGCTTTAGGCGGAGGCGGTCAGACGGCGGGGCGCAGAGAACGACTGCAAGTGGCAAGGCCGGGCGGGCGGCAAGGCGGCTTGCGGCGGCAAGCAGTGGAGCCGGAGGGAAGGGGGCGAGCGGCGCGGCGCAGGAGGCGAGGGGTCGAGGCGCAGCGGCGAAGGGCCTCGGTCGCCGTGAGGCGTGGCGCGAGCGGAGGCGGCAGGCGGAGAAGCGAGCGGCGGGAGCGGCGAGGCAGGACGGAAGCCAAGTGGCTTGGAGGAGGAGGCAGCGGCGACAGCGGAGGCGCGAGGCGGGCGTCGCGGCAGACGCAGAGAGGAGGGAGGATCATGGGCGAGATGGAGGTCGCCAAGGCGGATGCAGGAGGCGCCAGCGAGAGAGAGGGCAGGAGGCGCGAGGGGCCGGGAGAGCGGCAGCACGGGAGGCTAGGAGGAGGAGGAGCCGGGGAGAAGGGTGTGAACTGGCGGTGGGAGGAGATGAACAGGTGCAGGGGTGGACTGGGACGGGGACAGTGGGCCAGTGGGGCAGCGGTTGGGCCAGTGCGGAGTGTGCGTGGGTGGGGTGATCTTTGGGTGTGTCGTCGTCGGTTTGGTGGGGTGTGTGGGAGAGAGAGAGGAGAGAGGGGGTTGGGTAGGTGGCGGCATCGAGAGGTGGAGATTTGGGGGAGAGTGAGGTGGCGTTCGGGATTGGGTGGGGTGATGTGGAGGAGGGCTGGGTAGGTTAGTTGGTAGTGTAGGATTTATGAGTGGGCGTTTATTTTCTGGGGTGGTCGTTCGGGTCATTCGGGCTCGACTGCCCGCTAAAAATAATTGTAACTTTTATTTGTTTTAAAGATGGCTCTAGCAATTCGATAGCCGATAAACAAAATATTCCGGAGACCGGTTTTGGTTTGAATAGAGAGGGGCGTTTAGAAAACAAAACGGGCTTTGCGAAAATAGTTTTATGCAAACAATGCATGATGATGACGATGCAATGCACAAATTCAACGCGATTTTCTAGTAGTGGTTTTGCGGGATGCCACAATTCGACACCACTAACAATGGATCTCGCCCTCGAGATCCGCCTCATGGTACCGGAAGGAAGGTCGGCGAACGGCATCTCCTCGCTTCATGTAGATCCTCGCGACACCACTAACAAGGGTTCATCCTCCATCTTGAAATCGGCGACACCACCAACAAAGGGTCGTTGTCCCTGATCGTTGAGAGAACACTCCGGAGAAACAAAGGACGAAGATAGAGGTATCAAACGATAGGGCCACCTCTAACTTCCATTAGAAGAGGGAAAAGTTACATTGATCCACCTTCGATGTACGAGCAGCGAAGAAGAGTCGGGTAGGGTGATCAGTCCATCCCGGACCCAACTATCAACTCTATACATGGGTAGGAGAATCAGGCAACTCAACTCTCGAGATTTAGACTGAAGATCTTCATAGGCGGTATCCGGAACAAAGGAATGATGCCAACAGAAATCGTATGAAAGACACAATGATTAGGTTTCGCGATGGTTCCATTGGCATGAACAACACATGCTCAAGGTTAACTCCAACTTCACCAATGCTCGTCCTTCTCATATGTTTTCCAACGACACAGATATCCGGCAAGGAACACATATGGATAAAGATCTCAAGAACAAAAGATCGGATGAAGGGCACAACAGAACAGTTGCAGATTGATGATCGTAGCACCTCCGTTACAAAAGGGAGAAAGCGAAACCCTGAAGGTACGACGGAAACCCAACCACGAGAAATCGGACTCAGAGAGAGAAGAGAGCGATTCAAAACACGTGAGGTAAGAGGAGAACAGCGAGAGGGTAAGGAGTAAAATCGACCTAATCGAACTATCCAACCGATTTTGCAAAATAGTTTTGACACTCTACTTGACGTTAGCTAGGTTATCCTACATTTGGACTTGTGGGGTATCGCAACCGCGAGCTCGATACCACTCTGTAACACCCTCAGAATCGGACCTATGCAAGCTTTAGCGAAAACCCGCCAAACCCGCATAGAAACGATTCAAAGGTGTCCACCTGGCACTTTCGTGCGGGTGGAAAACGAAGTAATAACATTACACAACAGTCCTCGATGGGACCCACAGAACAGATATATATATATAACAGCGACTCCATGAGTCAAGAATACAGATATAATATACAAAGATCCAAATCACCTTGAAAATGACAGAGCGTCCGACTACGGACAAGATGCAAATGGGGCTAAGAGCCCTGAAGAATAACCAATGGCGTTCATAACCCTGCCCAGGCCAAGCCGGAAGGGTAACCCTGCTAACGACGTCGCATCTCAAAACCTGCTTAAACAAAAGGGGTGCCGACAAAGGGCAAAGGAAAAAGAGGAGCGTCAGTACTGAGGCCAGTACATGGCGAGGCTAGAATTCGGCGGTCCTCGCCTACATAGGTATGGATCGGTGGCGGCAAAGATGCACTAAACAACCTATAGAGACTCGATACAACTGGCGGCAATCAGAGAGGGGTAAGAAAGACCTACTCGGAAACAACCTGATACTACCATCAGACAAAACCCATCCTGGCTTTTCCCCCTCGAAAACTAACGAGGAAGTCAACCGAGGAACTCACACCGTTGGCAGTTTTACTTATTCAGTTATAGTTGCGACACTTTACTAGTCAGGTTTAGATAATCATCCTGATAAAGTAAGCAGTGGGCACTTTTAGTTAACCATTCCGTGATAGTTGCAACACTTACTAGTCAGATACAATCGGCATGAGATATCCCCGAAACCCAGCAGTTGTTGGTACTTTTATTCAGCCATTCCGTTGTAGTTGCAATACTTACTAGTCAGGTACAATGGTCGCAAGCGACACTCCAAACAAGCAATTGTGGGCAGTATTAATTAGCCATTCCATTATAGTGAAGCTAATTACTAGTCATTATAAAGTCAAATTTATAGCAATAAACTTTAGTTATGCTTGTCTATGATCGAGATACTGTGCTCCAAGTCGTCCATATCCGCGGACACGGCTTTCAGAAAGTTTTACCCGCCGGTGCACCAATAGCAACACACGCTCGATCAACCTCGGAAAAACCAACTCAAAACCCAACGAGGCTTTCACGATGAACAATCACGGATTCAGGAAATATTTCAGGGGCCACCCTTGAGTACACCAAGAACGGTAAGCAAGCTTGAGACGGACTCAAGGTTTGTGGGGCGTGGAACGACAGCAGATCCCCAAACGGGGACTGTCGATACCACGTAAACGGGTCACAATTCCTAAACAGTACAGGGTGCTCCTCGCACAATTTAAATACATAAGTAGCATGGCATAAGTACAGGATTGTAAATAAAACCTCAAACTAGTTTGTGGCCCCAAGAAATAAGAGTGAATCAAGCTCGCTCAAGGGGTCCCATATACCTCCGGATGTGGATAGCGCGATAAATCAAGGAACAGTATCAAGTACTCGGGGTCCCACGGACACAAGTGGGCTCGAAACCAAATATTATCTATCACCCACCGATGCCTCTGCTTACTTCAATTTTTGTTGTTAAACAGGAATTAAAGTGAACGATAAGTACAGCTATGATCATCTCCAACATCAAACATGCGGCAAGGCTCCAACAATTGTGGCACTCAACGACACGCAACAGCACTTGAGCAAGCGACTACGACGCCCAAGTCCAACTAACTACCAAACAATAGATAATAGGATGTGTCCAAGGCAATATACGGCTGCAGGGAATATCACGGGTACGGAAACTAAAGCATCGCAACACAGATAGCAATAGATCAACAGGAGGGAAGTAAATACTATAAAAGTAAGATAGGTAGAAAGGGGGAGGTGCTCGCCTGAAACAAGGTCGAAGGGTACATCCGAAGATCGGGGCGAAGCTCACATCAACTCAACGGCCTTATCCGCGAAGAAGCAAAACACTAGAATAAACACCGGATGCAATATTTAATACAACGGCAGAAGATCAGCATGATGCATGTGTGATGTATGGCATGGCAAAGGTGCGATGCAATTAGGTCATATTAAGCGGGGCCGGGGTCCCGACAATTAATTAGGTGGTTCATGTTGTTTAACTACCCCGCAATTTAGATGTTGTTTAACAAGGCAAGAATATATCACCGGTTCGCTACACAAATTTAAATGAGGCCAATATAAGGCTAGATTTGCCCGCATATGGGCCCCATATTTAATTATGAGGTGAATCGGCATAAGGCCCCCAAACCACATGACAAGTATGCATGCATGACCAATTGATATGCGGCAAGTTGTATTATATTATGAAATAGGGTTTCGGGAAGGTTCACACATTAGGGTTCTCGACGATCTTGGGTTCGGGGGTTCGGGTTCGGGGTCGGTCTCGGGGTTCGGATCTGGGGTTCGGGGTTCGACGGAACGTTCTCAGATGACGGGGTAGATCTTGGCGCATTCGCGGTGGTCGGCCATGTTGTCGGTCTTGGCGTTCGGGATGAAGCACTTGTCGCACCGGGGTCTCGGTGTCCTCGGATCCGATTGACGATCTTGGCGTCCGGCGGTAGGTCTTGTTGGTTTCACTCCGAGGGGCTTGCTGTTCTGTAGCGTAGATCATGGTTCATCGGGGTCCGGGATTCTCCGCTTCGTGAGGTAGATCTTGTCGACTTGGCATCATCGCCCCTAGTTTCCGCGACGAAGTACTCGGGGTTCCACTCGTTTGTCGGTGTCGAGCTCGTTGTCGCAATTAACTTGAAGGGTTCCTGTCCTCAACGGGAATGGTCTTGTGTGGACTTTGGTTCTCATCCCGTGTCGGCCTTGGCATCTTGAACGGCACCCCGTGACCGAAGAAAGACGATGGCGTGCGTGAGGCGGTGTCAAGGCCGAGCCACGAGGCGTCGAGGTCCCGCTGGCGGGGCCCAGACCGACGACGAGACGGGACCCTTTGGCGGCCACGGAGGAGGAGCGGCCCGGGACGCTGGCTCGGGACGAGCTTGGCGACAAGGCGAGGGCGTGGCTCTTTGGCGGCGAGCCCCAGCGATGGCGCTGAGGCGGAGGGCGGCTCAGGCGACTGTCGGAGGAGAGCTCCGGGCGCGGAGCCCATGGAGGGGGACGGGCCGGAGCTCGGGGCCGGGCGGCTGGAGGGGCCGGCGGGCGCCGGCCAGCCACATGGAGGAGGAGCTTGAGGCGAGGCGGTCGACGGGCGCGGGTCGCAGAGAACGACTGCAGGCGGCGGCCAGGGAGGCGGCAGCGCGAGGCGGGCTTGCGGCGGGCGGGCAAAGGCAGGCGCGGAGCGGCCGGAGGCGGGGCGGCGGGCGCAGGGCGGAGGCAGAGGGGTCGAGGCGGCGCGCAAGGCAGGCTCGGCGTGGAGGCGTGGCGGGCCGGAGCGGAGCGGCGAGGCGGCGAGGCGGACGCGGGCGCAGGGGGAGTGAGCGAGGCAGGACGGGGCTTAGCTGGAGGAGCGAGGCGGAGCCAGCGAGCGGAGGCGCGAGGCGGGCGTCGGCGACGGACGCAGAGAGGGAGGATCATGGCGAGAGGAGAGGTCAGCGGCGCGCTGTGGATGGCCATGAGAGAGAGGCATGAGGGTTGGCCGGGGCGGAGAGAGAGGCGGCGACGGGAGGCTAGGAGGAGGAGGAGCCAGGAGAAGGAGGCAAGGGCCTGGTGCGGGAGGAGATGAACAGGCGGCGGGTGGTGGACTGGGACAGTGGGACAGCGGGCCTGGGGCAGCAGGGGCCAGGAGTGCGTGAGTGTGGGGTGATGCTGGTGTGTGCGTCGTCGGTTTGGTGGGGTGTGAGCTGGAGAGAGAGAGAGAGAGAGGGTTGCTGGGTAGGTGGCGAGATCTGAGAGGTGGAGATTTGGGGAGAGGTGAGGTGGCGTTCAGGGATTGGGTGGGGTGATGTGGAGGGGAGGGCTGGGTAGGTTAGTTGGTAGCTGTAGGATTTATGAGTGGGCCGTTTTATTTTCCTGGGGTGGTCGTTCGGGTCATTCGCCCGCTCACCGCCCGCTAAAATAATTGTAACTTTTATTTGTTTTAAAGATGGCTCTAGCAATTCGATAGCCGACAAACAAAATATTCCGGAGACCGGGTTTTGGTTTTGAATAAAGATGGGGCGTTTTAGAAAACAAAACGGGCTTTGCGAAAATAGTTTTATGCAAACAATGCATGATGATGACGATGCAATGCACAAATTCAACGCGATTTTCTAGTAGTGGTTTTTGCGGGATGCCACACAACGCCACTGCTCCGACCACCGTCCCTAGCAAATTCCGGCCGAACCTCGCCACCCCTTGCCTTCCCAAGCACACGGGCACATTCCCCAGACCTAGGCGCTTCTACATGTGCCTTTCGTTTAACCGCGGGCGCCCCAGAGCGTCGACTTCGACAACTTCCGAGCGCCGCCGCGTCTGCCTCCCACTCCGGCGAACTCCACCGGTAAACTCCGTTCGCCCCAGCACTCCTAGATGATACTCCCACACTCGCCTCACTCTCCTGCATCTAACCATGCTCTTATCTTGCCTTAGGGCAATCTGCAACGTCGACCCCGACCACGGCCAGAGCCGCCCGACGTCGTTCCCCACTCCGGCGAGCAATCCCGCTAGAACCAGAGCGCCCCTCGACGAGCTGAACGTACCATGAGCATCCCCACGTCGCTGCGATCACGGTGATCATCCCCACTTCGTTCCTTGCTTCCTGTAGCTGTAAGCGCCACTGCCGCCGCCGTCAAGCCGCCGCCATTTTTGGCTAGGCATCTGTGACCGTTAGATATAAATCCAAAGGATGCGATTAGATCACTTAACAGCGAAAGGGTACACAATATGAGCCGCGCGATCTGTTTAGATCCAACGCCCCGCAGAGGCCGATCCACCCGAATCGGTATCAGCCAGTGATAGCACAACGCGTGGCACTGGGTGATTTAAAACAGAATTTGAAAACAGAATTAGATGCAAATTTGAAACCCTTGTAACTTTTGATCCACACGTCCAAAAATTACAAACTTTATATCAATGGAATCAGTGGAACAAGCCCTAGCCAACCATGCATTTTGTTTAGTAAAAAGCCTCTGGTGAAATGTTTGTTTTTGCAGAAACATTTGTATGCTTGTTTAGGTTAGAAAAATTATTCCAAAATGATTTTAAGGATGAAATCCTTGCAAATTGGTTTGTGGTGAACCTACTGATCCTAGGAACCAACTTGTGGATTTTAAAATGTGTTTTGTGCAGATTAGGTTTGCATACTTGATTTAGCCCATTTCTAGCCAAATAAAAATATTGGTTTTGTTATGAAAATGACTTTGGAGTAAAAACTTTGGGAAACTGATTTGGATCAAACCTACTGACCCTAAACACCAAGTTTTGAGAAATAACAACCTATTTGGTGAACAACATAAAGTTGTTGCTTTGATAAAAACATTTTCCACCACATAAAATAATGATTGGATTTGAAAAATGGTTTATAGATAAAACCCTTTTGCAAATGACTTTGACACATTAGAAAATGACCACTTTGAACCTTACAAAGTGTAGAGCCTAGTAGAAACCACATTTGCAAATAAAACTATCTTATGCATTCTTGCATGCATGACTTAGTTCTTATGATTTTATGTGTGTGAACTGTTTGATTGATTATTGGTTGGAATGCTAGTTGATATTGTGTTTGCTTGATTGACTTGTAGTGAAGTTAGAAAAGTGTGAAACTAGCAAGATCAAGAAGTGAACCATCATTCCCTACCAAAAAGGCAAGTGACACTATCATCCATGTCCTACTATTTTCACTATACTTAGTGTTATTTTGTAGTATGCATGATAGGGCTACTATGTTACTATGCTATGTCCTATTAGGAAATCCATCTTCCTTAGTGAAAACATCATAGTTGCTTAGCCCTGCTATAGACTTGGGATGGAATACATGATATGATTATATGAAGTGTTGGAAAAATATATGTTTTATATAATAAAAAAAGTACTCAATGAACCACCTGGGTGGAATGAGGATACTCAATTTTGGATAAGGTGGAAACAAAGGGAACCATGTTTATATGGCTATCTTTTTGTATGTGCACTAGAAGAAAACCATCCAGGGACTTAGAGATTGAACATGTTTCTCGTGACAATTGGATTCCGTATGCACCACATGCTAAATGGGATCTGGCTTAGTCAACTACATAGTGGAAGACCCTTGCATTGGCATCTTCAGGTTAACTAGAATTGTGTATTGGAAATATATCCTTACATTGGTGCCTGGTAGACAATCTAGCATTGTGTATTGGTAGGACTTCTATGGAAAGACTTTGTCATATTCTCGATCTGTCGGTACTCTATTTGGTGTGTACTTATTCAGCGGCCACTGGTGGCGTCAAGACGAGATTGTGTCATGTGGGTAAAGTGTACAACTTCTGCAGAAGATAATAAAATCTAAGTACTTAGCCATGTCCCCGGTTATGGACAATACTGAGCAACTAAAGCTTGAAGCTATGGGAAATCTCGACATTCTAATTTCTAAAAGAAAAACTTTAAAGTGATAACCAAAGACTTGAAGCACTTGGGGGTACCAAGGAGCTCAGGATATTTGGATAAAAACTTGAAGCACTTGGGGATTTACCAAGGAGCTCAAGAGATTTTTTTGACAAGGACTTGAACATTTGGGGATTTACCAAGGAGTTCAAGGGATTTTGATAAAGAGATTTGACAAAAGATCAAAACCATTTTTGAAAAGATAGGATAAAGTATTGCATTCTGCAAATGAGCCTAAAACCCTACTTAGCCAAATATGCATGTATTGATAGGATCCACTTATAATCTACATAGTAGTGAAACTTGCCAATACAATCCAAATGTATTGACCCTTGTGGCTGTAACTTGTTATGTTGCAGGTTTGATTGATATTAGTGAAGTTGATTGATTAGGATTACAAGTCTACAACCAACATGTTTGCCTATGGCACTTTGAAGTTGAAGGACCCCATGCTTATAGATTTTCTGCTGCAATGTAATGTAATAGCCAAATGAGCTATGTAAGATGTAATAAAATTATGTTATTCCTGGTTATAAAGTTATATTATGACCTTTGTTTCTTGGTATTACATCTTAACTGTGGATGCTAGCTATTGATCCAGGGACTAGCATTGTAAACACAGGGATCTCTACCTTATTAAAGGTTGGGACCTCTACAGATGGTATCAGAGCATTGTGTTGCCTGTAGGATTTGTAACCCTAGGATTGGACAAAGACCCTTAGAAAAATAGGAGTTGTATTTGTTCCAAAACTTATTTACAAAAATCTTGTAAACTCATTACTCAACCATTTTGGTTTCAACTCTACATCTCTTCTACTTCAAACTTGATGGAAAAACCTACCCCAT
The DNA here is from genome assembly GCA_030063025.1 of Avena longiglumis. Classification (NCBI taxonomy): domain Eukaryota; kingdom Viridiplantae; phylum Streptophyta; class Magnoliopsida; order Poales; family Poaceae; genus Avena; species Avena longiglumis. The sequence continues at coordinate 505,789,994 of CP125976.1, read as the reverse complement.
GGCCAAAGACTTCACCATGTGCAAAGGACTTCTTCAACTCTAATGACTTCAACATCTTCAGCATATGCACCAAGGACTTCATTCTTGGATGTCACTAAGGACAAGTGAAACAAGAAACCTTGCTCAAGATTTGGAGACTAAGGAAAACAAGTTAGAAGGAGCCCACATCACTTGAAGTTTTGTGATCAAGAATTTTCCTAAAGAAACTATGACTTCATGCAAGAAGAATCAACCAAGAAGGATAGAAAGATCTCAATTGAACCTTATAGATGGACTACCATATTTTAGTTAAGTCAAACCACCAACTTATGTGGTGTAACAAAAATATTTTTGTTGCCCAAGTATGTGCTTGAACTTTGTTGTTTGAGTGGAAAGTTTGTTTGTGATTGCTTGCACATTGCTTGTGTGAATTGTGATGTGTGTGATTAGAACTATTTCCTTAGAAATATCTTGCCTATTCTAATATCCATCCAACCCCAAACAGATGACTACTCCAAGAGACTCCAACATCAAGGTTGATGACCCCAACACCAACCAAGAGGACAACATGGAGAAACTCATAGCGACCCAAAACCAGTTGAACCAAATGACAGCTCAGTTTATAGCCAACACCAGTGGGGAAGATCCAACACTGCAAGGATTTTTAGAAACTCAAGCCCAATTGATGCTTAAGGTGACAGATCAAATGATCAACATGGAAGACAACTATTCCAAAAGAGTTTGTGACAATAAGGATGACAGAAATGCTATTCTAGATGGAGCCCCAGCTTGCAATATTTGTGGAGACAAGGATCACACTTCCAAGGAGCATGGAGATCAATGCCCCAACTGTGAAGAGAAACATCCAGTAGGCCAATGTCCCACCTCTCAAGCTACTTGCTACCTATGTGAAGGAAACAATCATGTCCCTATCCAATGCCCCATCTATTCCATTATTGAACAAAGGAAACAAGGTGGAGTGCAACAAATGATTGCAAACTATCAAGAAGGATCTAAGTCTACCAAGAAGAATGATGACAAAGGAAAAGGTCCACTTATACCTCCATGCAATACAACCCAATTCAAAGGACCAAAGAAGAGGCATGTGAATTTTCCAAAGAGCAATAGAAGGTCCAAGAAGCATGTAGACATTCCTACCTACCAGATAACATATGAACAACATGAACTAGATGCACTCTTATCTTTGGAGAAGCCCAAAAAGAAAAAGAAGGACAAAATCCATGTGCAATGTCATCATTGTAAAGAAATGGGACACTATTCTAGTGAATGTCCAGAGAAACAGAAGTATAAAGAGAATGGCCAAGTATGGTGCAACAATTGCAAAGATCTAGGCCATTATGCAGCAACTTGTCCCTAAGAGACACGTGAAGGACTCAAACTCATCAACTGTTTCAATTGCAAAGAACCAGGACATTATGCAAGCAATTGTCCAGAAAAGATGAATAACAAGTTAAACAAGCCTATGAAGGATCTCAGTCTTGTCCCATGAATCAAGTGTGGAAACAAAGGACACTCTGCAGATGTTTGCCCAGAGAAGTTTCCCCAAGATTCCAAGCAAGCCAATATGTAATTTAGTTTGAAAATTTTAAGGGTGGTAGTACCCTAGATGTTTTGAACCTACTTGTAACCCTAGCCCTCCCAAATATCGGGACGAGATTTATTTTAAGGGTGGTAGCCTGTCACATCCCAAGATTTTCCAAATCTTGTAATGTGAAAAATAAATGAATAAAATAAAACTTTGTTGATTTTCAGGGTGAGAAGAAACTCTTTGAATCCAATTGGAAACCTTCAAACCTATTTGGATCAAATAAATCCTAAGGGGATTTACAAAGATAAACATTTAATAAAGGAAAATAAAAATATTTGGAAATTACTATTTTGAATCTTTTAATAAAAGATTGGATTTTAAAATGAGAAGGAAGAAGTTTAAATAAGGAATATTTTATAAGCCAAATTAAAACTTGGCCAAGCCTTTGAAATAAAATATTTCTATTTGATAAAAAATAGTAAAGGTTTATTTAAAATAAATTAATAAGGATTTAATATCCAAGTTTATTAAAAATAAAGGTTTTATTATTTTAATTAAACATCAAAACTTATTTACTGATTTTAAACAAGTTTTCCAAGTATTCTTTATTTTCAAATAAAACCTACTGAATGGTTTTGGCACCATTTTGGATTTCAAAATGGAGATTTTAAATAAATCAAAATCTATTTGATTAATAAACAAGGTCTATTTATTTAACTAAATAATGGACCCTAAAATAAAAGTATTATTTTGTATTTGGGATTTGGTTTATGTTGTTAAACAGAACCAAACTCAATTACAAAGTTTGGTGAAAGTTTGATGTGAATTGAATGTTTGATTTGTTGTTTGAATTTCAAAACAGAAAATAGAAATAGAAAAAGAAAAAGCATTTCAAAGAAAAAAAATAGAAACAGACCTGACCCAACTGAGCCTGGCCCAACTTAAGCCCAGTTAGCCCACTCCCTCTCTCCACGAAGAAAACGTTCCGCACCTGTCAACTGACCCGCAGAGCGACTGACCGGTGGCCCTCTTCCCCTCTATCTCCCCCACTGACAACGGGACCCCACTCCACTATTCATCGTCTTCAACCGCGCTGATTCCTCCTCACCGTTTCCTGTCTTTACTCCGGCGACCAATTCACGTTGTTAACGGCCATTACTCCCCCTGCGACCACGTCCTTTTAATCGCCTGCGCCTTCTCCTCCTTTCCCCTCAAACACCGCAGCACGAGAGCCCCTAGGCTGCCTCAATTCGAGCTCACAACGCCACTGCTCCGACCACCGTCCCCAGCAAATTCCGGCCGAACCTCGCCACCCCTTGCCTTCCCAAGCACACAGGAACATTCCCCAGACCTAGGCGCTTCTACCTGTGCCTTTCGTTTAACATGGGCGCCAGGCGTCGACTTGACAACTTCCGAAGCGCCATCGCCTCCACTCCGCCGAACTCCACCGTAAACTCGTTTTCAAAGACTCCTAGATGATACTCCCACACTCGTCTCACTCTCCTGCATATAACCATGCTCTTATCTTGCCTTAGGGCGATTTGCAACGTCGACCCCGACCACGACCAGAGCTGCCCGACGCTGTTCCCTACTCCGACGAGCAATCCCGCTAGAACCAGAGCGCCCCTCGACGAGCTGAACGTACCATGAGCATCCCCACGTCGCTGCGATCACGGTGAGCATCCCCACTTCGTTCCTTGCTTCCTGTAGCTGCCGTAGCGCCACCGCCTGACCGTCGCCGCCGTCTGCCGGCGCGCAGCGCCGCCAGCTTTTGGCTAGGCATCTGTGACTGTTAGATATAAATCCAAAGGATGCGATTAGATCACTTACAGCGAAAGGGTATGCAATCTAAGCCGCGCGATATGTTTAGATCCAACGCCCCGCAGAGGCCGATCCACCCGAATCGGTATCAGCCAGTGATAGCACGCCGCGTGGCACTGGGTGATTTAAAACAGAATTTGAAAACAGAATTAGATGCAAATTTGAAACCCTTATAACTTTTGATCCACACATCCAAAAATTACAAACTTTATATCAATGGAATCAGTGGAACAAGCCCTAGCCAACCATGCATTTTGTTTAGTAAAAAGCCTCTGGTGAAATGTTTGTTTTTGCAGAAACATTTGTATGCTTGTTTAGGTTAGAAAAATTATTCCAAAATGATTTTAAGGATGAAAACCTTGCAAATTGGTTTGTGGTGAACCTACTGATCCTAGGAACCAATTTGTGGATTTTAAAATGTGTTTTGTGAAGATTAGGTTTGCATACTTGATTTAGCCCATTTCTAGCCAAATAAAAATATTGGTTTTGTTATGAAAATGACTTTGGAGTAAAAACTTTGGGAAAATGATTTGGATCAAACCTACTGACCCTAAACACCAAGTTTTGAGAAATAACAACCTATTTGGTGAACAACATAAAGTTGTTTCTTTGATAAAAACATTTGCCACCACATAAAATAATGATTGGATTTGAAAAATGGTTTATAGATAAAACCCTTTTGCAAATGACTTTGACACATTAGAAAATGACCACTTTGAACCTTACAAAGTGTAGAGCCTAGTAGAAACCACATTTGCAAATAAAACTATCTTATGCATGCTTGCATGCATGACTTAGTTCCTATGATTTTATGTGTGTGAAATGTTTGATTGATTATTGGTTGGAATGCTAGTTGATATTGTGTTTGCTTGATTGACTTGTAGTGAAGTTAGAAAAGTGTGAAACTAGCAAGATCAAGAAGTGAACCATCATTCCCTACCAAAAAAGGAAGTGACACTATCATCCATGTCCTACTATTTTCACTATACTTAGTGGTATTTTGTGGTATGCATGATAGGGCTACTATGTTACTATGCTATGTCCTATTAGGAAATCCATCTTCCTTAGTGAAAACATCATAGTTGCTTAGCCCTGCTATATACTTGGGATGGAATACATGATATGATTATATGAAGTGTTGGAAAAATATATGCTTTATATAATAAAACAAGTACTCAATGAACCACCTGGGTGGAATGAGGATACTCAATTTTGGATAAGGTGGAAACAAAGGGAACCATGTTTATATGGCTATCTTTTTGTATGTGCACTAGAAGAAAACCATCCAGGGACTTAGAGATTGAACATGTTTCTCGTACAGTGGATTCCGTGTACAGCCACATGCTAAATGGGATCTGGCTTAGTCAACTACATAGTGGAAGACCCTTGCATTGGCATCTTCAGGTTAACTAGAATTGTGTATCGAAAATATATCCTTACATTGGTGCCTGGTAGACAATCTAGCATTGTGTATTGGGAGGACTTCTATGGAAAGACTTTGTCACATTCTCGATCTGTCGGTACTCTATTTGGTGTGTACTTATCCAGCGGCCACTGGTGGCGTCAAGACGAGATTGTGTCATGTGGGTAAAGTGTACAACTTCTGCAGAAGATAATAAAATCTAAGTACTTAGCCGTGTCCCCGGTTATGGACAATACTGAGCAACTAAAGCTTGAAGCTATGGGAAATCTCGACATTCTAATTTCTAAAAGAAAAACTTTACAGTGATAACCAAAGACTTGAAGCACTTGGGGGTACCAAGGAGCTCAGGAGATTTGGATAAAAACTTGAAGCACTTGGGGATTTACCAAGGAGCTCAAGAGATTTTTTTGACAAGGACTTGAACACTTGGGGATTTACCAAGGAGTTCAAGGGATTTTGATAAAGAGATTTGACAAAAGATCAAAACCATTTTTGAAAAGATAGGATAAAGTATTGCCATCTGCAAATGAGCCTAAAACCCTACTTAGCCAAATATGCATGTATTGATAGGATCCACTTATAATCTACATAGTAGTGAAACTTGCCAATATAATCCAAATGTATTGACCCTTGTGGCTGTAACTTGTTATGTTGCAGGTTTGATTGATATTAGTGAAGTTGATTGATTAGGATTACAAGTCTACAACCAACATGTTTGCCTGTGGCACTTTGAAGTTGAAGGACCCCATGCTTATAGATTTTCTGTTGCAATGTAATGTAATAGCCAAATGAGCTATGTAAGATGTAATAAAATTATGTTATTCCTGGTTATAAAGTTATATTATGACCTTTGTTTCTTGATATTACATATTAACTGTGGATTCTAGCTATTGATCCAGGGACTAGCATTGTAAACACAGGGATCTCAACCTTATTAAAGGTTGGGACCTCTACAGTCATCAAGTATACATTAAGTAGACTTCCTAAAATCTACATTACCAGTATAATATGCATATGTATAGCCTTGCAATATAGGATCGATGCTTCCAAAGTATAAGCACGTTCTAGAAGTACCCTTGAGATACCTAAGAATCCACTTCACTTCATTCTAGTGAGCTTCACCTAGATTTGTCATGAACCGGCTAACAACTCCAACTAAATAGGAAATGTAAGACCGAGTGCACACCATCGCATACATCAAACTACCCATGGGAGATTGGTGCGGTAATTTACACATTTCTCCTTTCTTCTTCTTGCTGCTACGACATTGTTCTGAACTTAGTTTGTGATGGCCTGGAAATGGAGAGGTAACAAACATTTTATCTTGCATATTGAACCTTTCAAGTACCTTCTCAACGTATCATTCCTGTGAGAGCCATAACAACTTCTTTGATCTAACACGGGAGATTTTTGTGCCAAGTATTTGCTTAATTGGTCCTAAATATTTCATGGAAATTATTTACTCAATGCCTTTTTGAGGAGAGCAATCCTCTTTGTGCCATTTCCAACAATGAGCATGTCGCGACATATAGCAAAAGAATAATGAAGTCACCCTCGGAGTACCTCTTTATAAAGACACAATGATCAGGTTGTGCTTTATGGTAACCAAGCTTAGTCATAAATGACTCGAACTTCTTGTACCACTGCTAAGGAGCTTGTTTCAAACCATACAAGCTCTTCTTCGATCTACACACTTGGTGCTCCTTGCCTGCAACCACGGATCCTTCTAGCTACTACATGTATATTTCCTCCTCTAGGTCACCATGTAAGAATGTTGTCTTCACATCAAGTTGTTCAATTTCCAAGTCCATGGTGGCATCCATGTCCAGAACAGCTCGGATCAAAGACATCTTGACCACCGGATTTGGCTTGTACCTTGGATGTGATCTATGCTATTCAGTCTTCACTCTATACATCCACTTGTTCTTGAGCACTTTCTTGCCCTTTGGCAAAGACACAAACTCAAAGGTGTCGCTCTCATATAGGGATTCATCTCATCCTGCATGGCTTTCGACCATTCATTCTTGTTCTCATCAAACACTGCATCATCATAGCATGAGGGCTCACCTGCATCAGTCATGAACACATATTGATGTGGTGGATACCGTGTGGAAGGTACTGAATCTATTCCACTTCTCCTCAACTATTGCTTTGGTTATGGGGAATCAGGTGGACTAACATCACCTTTATTGCCATCATCATCTTCATCAGATGGTTGTTCATGTTCCTCACTATACTGCCTTGTTCAGTTGCATCATCATTGTCTTAAGCATCATCATCTCCCCCATTATTGCCATGCACGAGAGGAGGGTTCACTAGACCCAAGTCAAGCTGAGGTGTGGTGGCCTTCAGCTTCTCCGATTTCCAAATATCTTGTATTGTTTCATCTTTCAATGAAAACCACATCTCGTCTTCTACATGTCTTCTTAATTGATCCCACAATTTGTATCCAAATTCATCACCTGGAGTGATAAGATAGGTGCACTATTTTGTCTTAATATAAAGCTTGGATCTCTCGTCCCTTGGGACATGCACAAATGACTTGCACCCAAAGACCATCAGTTGCTTGTATGACACTTCCTTCACTAACAAAACTCTTCGGGGAATATCACCTGCAAGAGTAACTAAGGGGGACACGTTTAGTACATACATAGCATGAATCAAAGCTTCATCCCAAAAAGAATTAGGTAACTTTGCATGATATAACATAGTTGTGACCCTCTTGGTAAGATTCATGTTCATTCTCTCTACAAGTCCATTGAGTTGGGATGTTTTTGGTGGAATATTCTCAAGCCAAACTTTCTGCATTACCTCTCAAAGGGACCACGGTATTCACCACCATTATTTGATCTCACACACTTCAATTTCCTGCTAGTTTCTCTCCCAACCTTGGCATGGAATTCCTTGAAAACATTTAGCACATGCCACATGTTTTCCAACACATATAGAAATATCTTTCTGGAATGGTCATTAATGAATGTCACAAATTATAATGCTCCACCGTGGGATTTTTTGGTCATGGAGAAAACATCAGTGTGCATAATGTTAAGAACATTCTTCATATGATGCAGTCGGCGCTACGAAATGCAACCCTATGTTGTTTGCCAGCAAAACTATGTTCACAAGGTTTTAAGGTTATAACTTCCAACTCAGGGAGGTAATACATGTGCTCAAAATCTTGCATTCCCTTCTCACTCACATGGACAAGATTATGCCAGAACTCAACTGAGGTGTCATTCTCAGGGACATTCAGCACATCATTGCATATCCTGGTTTTAGTCACATAGAGACAACCTTGCTTGTTCCTCAAGCCACGGTCAAAGATCCTTTGGTGAGTTTCCATTTTACATCACCAAAATAATTTCCATGGCGAATGTCATCGATCTTTCAAACTAACAACAAATTCAGTCGTTTATCGAGAACATATCTCACATCATCGAGCACCAACCAGGAGCTTTTGTTTGTCTCAGTGCATAAAGTGCCCTTGCCAACAATAGTCCACGAACAACTATTCCCCATCCTCACCTTTCCAGTAACATCGCTGGTATAGGACATAAAATACTCCTTGTGTGATGTAATGTGGAAGGACACACCTGAATCCACAACCCAACTCACGGCATAATTACAGACATCACTATAACATTCTTCATCTTCAGTGACTAGATAAAATTCACCTTGCTCACATTTTGCAGCCATGTTGACACCGTTCTCACCCTTTTGCTCGGTCTTCTTTTTGAATTTTCCTCTAAAAGATCTCTTTTGTATTTTGTGCAACCGATCTTCTTGTGACCTGGCTTGACAGAGTAAAAGCAAGTAACTCCTAATTTCTGTCTTGACTTTGATCTCCCCCTGGATTTTTGGTCTTTTCCATGTTGAGATTTGCCTTGGCCACATCCATAGTTATCATTCTTGTCATGGGATTCGGCCACATAAGCATCAGAAGAGGAGGCCTCATCTTTCTCCCGCTTTCTGGCTTCTTCATTCAGCATGTTATTCTTTACCATCTCGAATGTTAGCTTCTCATCTAGAGTTGAGTTGCTAACTGAATAAGTGTGTTCCAATTGTTAGGTATGTAACTCAGTAGCAGCAATGCTTGCACCTCATCCTCAAAGTTGATATTCATGGTGTAGAGTCAATTTATATGGCATTGGAAGACATTCAAGTGTTTAGTCACATTTTTACCATCTCGGTACTCAAACTTGGCAAGGCTTTTGATCACCAAGGCCTTGTTCATAGTTGTCTTCCACTCATACATTGACTCCATCTTATGGAACATCTCATACACATTTGTGTCGTGTGCAAGATGGTGAAATATGTTGTTGTTGATGTACAATAGAATGATATGTACTGCCTTTTGGTTCAGCACTCTGTATTTTTCTTCCTTGACATCAGTTGTGAGTATCTTGTATTTCACAATTAGCTCATACAAATCCTTGCATTAAAGGATGTCTTCCATCATGTGCTTCCATAATGAGTAATTGGAAGAATCAAGTTTTAACATGCCACTTGTGGTGGCGCCTTATTCCAAAGCCATTACGATCTAGCAGCAACCTCTAAGCAAAACATGTACCTGATATCACATTGTTGGGGAATTAGCACACTCAAACATGATATAAAAATACGGAGCAAAATAAGATGCAAACTTCAGCACCACTCATATACTAAATCCATGGATCGTTGATCAATCAGGGAAGGAAACATATGCATCAAACATATATAGACAAATAGATTTTGTCCCAACTGAGGAAAAGTACTAGGCTCTCTCACACACACGTAGCTAAAAACTATAGGTAAGTAGGACAAATCATATCTGCTCTCAGCATAGCATAAAGATGCAACAACAAGAAAATCAATGCACATGGACACCAATCCTTTTTACGTGGAAAACCTCTCAATTTAAGAGGAAAAACCACGGGACGAAGCCACCCAAATCTTCTTCCACTATTATCAAATGGGAATACAACTTGTTCTTCTTTAGAGAGCACTAGAGGATATCATACATCCATATACACACGGATCTTGGATGTCGATAACAAGATTTGGGACACAAGAGCTAGGGATTGGAACAATCTCACCAAATATGGTGGAACCCCAACTTGAAGGAGACAAGGTAGTGGATCTGGGCATCACGACGTTGTGGGTAGATCCCGGTGCTTGATGTAGCTTCTTCCTCTTTCCTTCTCTCTTGGTTTTATTATCCAATGGAGGCTATACTATATTTTCGCCACTTCACCTAGTGGTGGCTGGATGGGAGGCTTATCCTTTCCCTTCCCTCATGTGCAATGTATAAAATGACCCTCGGCCATAACCCTAAAGATTGGTGGGCTCTTGCACCTATGTTTGGGCCGCTTGAAAGGTTTCATTAAGCCATATCCTCATAGCCCATGTGAGGAGGATACTCAATAGTAATGGTGTGAATACATTTGTCAAATACAACCAATTTAAGTTGTACACGGGAGTTTCGTACAACATCTCAAGACCGGGTGCTAGAGAAAGTACCACCAAAATAAAATCACATGTATTGTTTCCCCCACTTGTTGGATGGCGTTTACGTGCACAATTCTGACGTGGACACTCCATATAGACCGATAATAATGCACACGCAAGCAAGAATCCCACAGAAACCCATCACCATACATGTGTGCATATCACATTGAAAGGGCATTTCCTATCCTAAGTGGTTTTGATGTTTGATGATAACACACATGTCAGACTAATCGTTTGCTAAGTGTTTCTCAGGTTTTTATTTAGGCGAAGGCATTCCTTCCCTCATAAAGGACCATATCAATACATGGTTTTTCCTAGGTCTTTTGCTTGAGTCGTAGGAAAATCGTACTATTAAGAGGGGGTCCGCGTCAGAAGTTTGGGTGGAATCAACTCCGTTTTGCAACCCTATAAGCTTTCTCAATGGTTGAGGTTTTAAAGGTATATCTCCCTTGTTGCCATTGCCTGCTGTCTGTGACAACCGTTAGTACCGAAAGTTTCTTCCGGTACTACTGCTTTCCACCGGTAGTACCGCTCGGCGGTACCGGGTGAGCCCGTGCGTGCTTGAGAGCATCGTATCCTCTCCTGTATCATGCGGTACCACCAATCCGGTACCACCGCCCAAACCGGTAGTACCGCTCTGACCTTCCGGCACTAACGCTCTGCGGTAGCACCGCTTGTGCTAAGCAGTTGCTACCAGTGGAGCCAGTGGATCTGGCTCTTTGCCTGGCCACTTCCGGTACCACTTCTGGTACCTGACCGGTAGTACTGGTTCAATCCAGTACTACTGCTTGCATATCGGTATTACCGCTTCGTTCGAGCTGCAACGGGCAGATTCTCCTTGAGGGTATAAATAGGCCTTTCTTCTCCAACTAGAAGCTTTCCTATTTCATCTCTCTCCACCATTGTTCTTGAGCTTTATTTGTTAGACCCCTCCTTTATAAAGGAAAGGATCCCTGTGATTGCAATGCTAGTCCCTGGATCAACGCTAGCATCCACGGTTTAAGATGAAGTACACAGATACAAAGGTCGTTTATTACATTCATTCCAGAGATAAAACATAGTCTTTTACAACTCAGGGCCAAGGCCTAATACAAGAGTTTAAGGAATAAGTAAATAAACATAAGTATTCATCTTCATGTGCCACAGGCAAGCATGTTGAGTGTAGACTCATGACTCCTACTCATCATCGGAGTAACCTGCAACATCACAAGTTACAGCCACAGAGGGTCAATACTTTGGAATAGTATTGGCAAGTGATACCTTAGTATATTTTAAGTGGACTATATTACTATATGAATTGTGGCTAAGTGTAGCTTGGCTTGCTTTGCTTGAAAACAGGTTTTACCTATTAGTTGAAATCACTAAGTTTTTCTTTGTCAAAACATTCCCAAGAATCCACCAATAGACATTGGGGTCCTTCACCCTTGTTCACCCACAAATTTTTACTTAGAAGTTGGAGTGATGAGATTCTTGTAGATTCCATGTCTTGATGCTCAAAGTGTCCATTGCCTTGGACTAGGCTAAGTACTTAGGTTTTCCATCTGCAGAGGTTGTGCACTTTCCCCACCAGACTTGGTTTCCCAAGACAGGACCTTTCAGAAGCTTTTCCTTAGTCAAATGGACGTTGCTCCAACCTATCATCCCAACTACCACCAACTGTCCAAGTGACCAAGTTCTAGCAACCTATATGATCAAGGCAGAGCCCATATTGCCAAGTGGTTGCACTGTAAGCTTTCTCAACACTTGGCCTCCAAATCCCTTTGTGCCTGGGTGGATTACCACAAGTGAGATACACAACCCAAGTCCATGGCCTTGTGTAACCACTCAACATAACCCAATCTTTCCATTCCACCCAGGAGGTTCATTTGACTTAGTTGTTTTTATTAGGAAAGCATAAGTCTCATGACTTAGAAATATTTTCACCATAGTAAGTGTAGATTTTTCCCAACCCTTGTTTGCTAAATAGCTAGGCTAAGCATAGTAAGATAACTTAACTTAGGAAAATTCCTTAACAATTCTACAATTCTACACTACATAGGACTTCCCAACTTAGCATTAGACAAAATAGCATGCAAGACTTAGCAAAATATCTAATGCTAGTACAAAACATAGGATAGAAATATTCATGAAAATATCACTTGCCTTGGTAGTGGGGAGAGTAGCACTCTTCACAATCACAATCACTAGCAAAATCTACACAAAATTATAGCATACAATTACACACAATTTTATACAATCAAAAATAGTATGAATGCATGTATGCAAGAATTTATCAAGTGGTGATTTTTGAAAGTTCTACCAAGCATGTGCATGATACTGAAACATAACAGGACACAAAATTTGCCAAAACAAACTTATTTAACATTAAAACTAATTACCAAAACAAATCTATACTCAAAATAGCTTTATACATGATTCCACAAATAAAGTCATTTTAATGGTACTATTTGTTAAACAAATTGGATATTCAGAAAGGCTTTTTTTTTACTGAATCCAACGGTATAAAGTTTGTAAAATTCTAACGTGGCATTCAAAAGTTATAGCAGTTTGAAGTTTGGATCTAAATCAGGTTTTAAATTCTGTTTTTGAATTTAACCTAGCCACGCGTCGCAACCTCACTGGCGCGTACCGGTTCGCGCGGATCGAGCTCTGCGGACCACACGATCTAAATGAGATCTAGCGGCTCAGACACATGCGTACCTCTTCGATCAATATCTATCCTAGCCCTACGATGCAGATCCAACGGACCAAACCATCAAGCCACAATCTGGCGGCGCTAGCGGCGAATCGGGCGGCGGTTCGACTACGGGCGCGGTGTTCTACATCGCTCCAGAGGCGGGAAGGTGCTTACCAGATTCGCCAAGACGTCTTTGAAGCTTGTCGTGGTACTGGTTTGCGGAGGCTTCGGAGATGGGCTCGGATCTCGTCGGAGTTGCGTCTGGCGTCGGGTGGATGTTGTCGGAGTCGTTGTCGAGGCTCGCGTCGCCTAACACAAATCGAGGGTTCGGAAGTGCACACAAGATGATTGCGAACACGCTCGTGTGAAGGAAAAGGCAAGGGGTGCACGGGACTTACTAAAATTGGTCGCCGGAGTTGGGGTGGTCGTTAGGTGCTTACGGCGTCAAGCGAATACGGCGACCTGGGGCAGTACATGATGATCTAGTGGGGTCAGGAGGTGCGCCAGGAGATTACAAAGTGGCTCGAACAATCCAGAGGGGAAGGGGCGCACGGAGCTCACCTGAATCGATCGCCGGAGTTGCTCTGTCTGCGGCGGTTTTGAGCGAGTCGTGGGCAGCCTGGTGGCGTGAGTGCAGAATTGGCTGGGGGAAAATGACTGCGAGGAGGTGGGGATCTTATAGCCGGTGCCTCGACAGGAAACGCCCGAGTTTTAATGCCCAATTAAGCCGCGCCATTACCGGCAGTGACTGCAGCTGCGACGTGGTCGCGGGCGTGGTTTGGGGAAGACGATGACAGCGTGGACAGGGCCCGCTTGTCAGCGAAAGGTGCGAGGTGGAGGTGGGGTATGGTCGCCGCGATCGAACGTGTGCGCGTGTGAGAAAAGAAAAGGAACTCCGGTGGGCTAGTTGGGCTCGATCCTTTGTTGGGCTGTAAACCGGCCAAGTGACCTTTTCTTTTGTTTATTTCTTTTTCTTTTTCTAATTTGGTTTTCAGGAATGATTTAGGTATGAATTCAAATACTTTTTGAATTCAAACAATTCTGGGGTTTTTGCAGGGTACTGTGGTTTCTAAAATCTGTTATTTAACCATGTGGTTATTCTGTAAGGGCTTGGTCAAACTTGGATTTCAAACAATAGAGGCTTTGCATCTGTTTTGAAAATGTTTGGAAAAGGGATTTTGATTTTCTTTCTAAATTTGAAACTTTGGTTAACCCTTCTCTCCTAAACTTTCCAATAATGGAGGCAAGCAAACAAGTTCCTAAACATTTCCAGTTTTCAAAAGGTGTTGGTCTTTTGAATTAAATCTGTCCACATAAAATCATAACATCAAAAGCTTCTGTTTTTCTGAAATGATTTTGAGAAATCTCTAAATGATGATGAATGCAAGGATGATATGCATGAGTTTTGGAATATGAATTTAGGGATGTTACAAATCTAACCCCCTTAGGATGAATCTCGCCCTCGAGATTCGGATTGGCTAACAAATAGGTGAGGTGGTCTTCCAAGATCATCTTCTCTTTCCCATGTTGCTTCCTCTTCGGAATGATGATTCCATTGCACTTTGCAAAACTTGATAGTCTTAGTCCTTGTGACCCTTTCTGCGGTCTCAAGAATCTTGACAGGCTTTTCCTCATAGGTGAGATCACTTTCTAGCTGGACCTCTTCCAATGGTATGGTATCCTTCAGAGAAGTTTCTTCCATTTCTGGGTGACATTTCTTAAGCACACATTATGGACAGCTGACAGAGATTCTGGCAATTCAACTTCATATGCAACTTCTCCCTTGCGACTTAGAATTTTGAATGGTCCAACATATCTTGGTGCCAACTTTCCTTTGACTCCAAATCTTTTCACTCCACTAAGTGGTGATACTCTGAGATAAGCTCTATCCCCAACTTCGTAGGTGACTTCTCTACGCTTAGAATCTACGTAACTTTTCTGTCGGGACTGTGCTACCTTCAACCTGTCCTTAACCAATTTGACCTTCTCTTCGGCGTCTTTGATAAGATCAGGTCCAAATAAACTTCTCTCTCCCACACCATTCCATAGTAATGGGGTGGTACATTTCCTTCCGTAGAGTAACTCAAATGGTGCCATTCCAATACTAGATTGATGACTATTGTTGTAAGAGAACTCTGCGTAAGGCAAACTTTCATCCCAACTTGCTCCATAGTCTAAGGCACATGCCCTTAACATGTCTTCAAGAATTTGATTAGTCCTTTCCGTTTGCCCATCAGTTTGAGGATGAAAGGCAGTAATGAATTCCAACCTCGTTCCCAAAGATTCATGAAGCTGTCTCCAAAAGTGAGAAGTGAACTGAGTTCCTCTATCTGACACAATACTCTTAGGCACACCGTGAAGGCATATAATTCTGCTCATGTAGATTTTAGCTAACTTGGCACTTGTATAAGTTGTCTTCATGGGTATAAAATGAGCCACTTTAGTTAGGCGATCCACTACCACCCATATGGAATCATACCCTGACCTGGTCCTTGGTAATCCGGTAATGAAATCCATACCAATATTTTCCCACTTCCATTCAGGAATAGGCAGTGGTTGAAGCAAACCCGCTGGTTTCTGATGCTCTGCTTTTACTCTGCTACACACATCACACAAAGCAATATGTTCGGCGATGTCCCTCTTGAGATTATTCCACCAAAATCTTTCTTTCATGTCCATGTACATCTTGGTGTTTCCCGGGTGAATAGAATACGGAGAGTTGTGGCCTTCCTGTAAAATCAGTTTCGGCAACTCCGGGTCTTGTGGAACGCAGATACGTTTTCCGTGCCATAAAGTACCTTGTTCGTCTATCTGGAAACTCTTAGCTTTCCCTAGATTTATATTTTCCTTAATCTTTTGAATTTCCTTATCAGTCTTCTGAGCTTCTCGGATCTTGTCCAATAAAGTGGGTTGAACATCTAAGGACATGAGATGTCCTTCTGGCACAATCTCCAATCTGAGTTCTTTGAATTGCTTACACAAGTCATCTGGCAATTCCCCTTTGATAAGGCCATTTACAAACGTCTTACGACTTAGAGCATCTGCTACTACATTTGCTTTACCGGGGTGGTATTGCAAACTTAAGTCGTAATCCTTAATAAGTTCTAGCCATCTCCTTTGTCTCATGTTGATTTCCTTCTGGGTGAAGATATACTTCAAGCTCTTATGATCGGTGAATACTTCACATCGCTTTCCCAAAAGGTAATGTCTCCATGTTTTGAGTGCATGGACGACAGAGGCTAACTCCAAATCATGAGTAGGATAGTTTACTTCATGAGTTTTGAGTTGTCTCGAAGCATAGGCTACGACTTTACCATCTTGCATAAGTACGTCACCCAAACCTTGATGAGATGCATCACAATATACTTGGAAATTCTTTTCCAAATCTGGCAGACATAGAACTGGTGCTATTACAAGTCTCTTCTTCAATTCTTGGAAGCTGACTTCACAACCTTCAGACCAAGTAAATTTCTTGTCCTTGTTTAACAATTCTGTCATGGGCTTAGCAACCTTCGAGAAATTTTCAATGAACCTTCTGTAGTAACCTGATAAGCCGAGGAAACTACGAACTTCTTTCACATTCTTGGGAGATTCCCATTCTGTCACCGCTGAAACTTTGGCAGGATCCACTGCCACACCATCCTTTGTCATAACATGACCAAGAAAACCAACTTCCTCTAACCAAAACTCACACTTGCTGAATTTGGCATAAAGTTTATGCTCTCTTAACTTTTCAAGTATCAAGCGTAAGTGTCTTTTGTGTTCTTCCTTGCTCTTGGAGTAGACTAAGATGTCATCGATGAAAACGACCACAAACTTGTCAAGAAATTCCATGAACACCTTGTTCATCATATTCATGAAGTATGCTGGAGCGTTGGTTAAACCAAAAGGCATCACAGTGTACTCATACAATCCATACCTTGTGGTGAATGCTGTTTTAGGTATGTCTTGCTCTCTTATCTTGAGTTGAAAATAACCTGACCGGAGATCAATCTTTGAGAACACACATGCTCCTTCCAGCTGATCAAACAAGTCGTTGATTCTTGGCAAAGGATATTTGTTCTTGATGGTTACCTCGTTGAGAGAACGGTAGTCAATACATAATCTTTGTGTTCTATCCTTCTTCTCCACGAACAATACTGGGGCTCCCCAAGATGAAGAACTTGGCTGAATAAACCCTTTCTGCAACTGTTCTCCTAGCTGCTTCTTGAGCTCTTTTAGTTCATCAACTGACATTTTGTACGGTCTCTTAGCTATTGGTCCAGAACCTGGTACCAAATCTATCAGAAACTCCACATCTCTATCTGGTGGCATTCCTGGTAATTCTTCCGGAAATACATCCGGATACTCACACACAATTGGCACACTGTCCATGCTAACCCCCTTAAGAGAATTCAGCTTACTTCCTTTGGATTCAAAGTTTGACTTGAATTTTATTCTTTTTCCTTCTGGGGTTGTGAGTGTAACTGTACGATTGGCACAATCTAGTATTCCCTCATACTCAGCCATCCAATCCATTCCCAAAATCACATCCAATCCTTGGGAATTCAGGATTATTAGGTTCACTGGAAACTTATGTTTTCCAAACTCTATGACTAAGTCATGACACCCTGAGTTTACTATCATTTCTCCACCCGGAGAACTTACTCTTATAGGACACCCAATGGTTTCTACCGGTAGTTCATTTCTTTCAACAAATGCTTTTGATATGAATGAATGAGATGCACTAGTATCAAAGAGTACAAATGCTGAAATTGAATTGAGTCTGAACTTACCAGCAACGGCATCAGGCTCCTCATAGACCTCCTCCACATTGATGTGGTTAATCTGTCCCTTCTGAAAAGGATTTGGCTTGTTAGGTCCTTCGACTTTCTTCTCAGGGCACTCATTAGCATAATGCCCCAGCTTCTTGCACTTGAAGCACTCAACCTGACTGATGTCCTTTTTAACATGCTGACTTCCACTTCCACTACCATTCCCACTGTGGTGGCTCTTATGCCCACTCTTGTGGTTCTTATACTTGTCATTGTCATGATTGCGATGATGCTTGTTGTCATGACGGTTGTGGTTGTGGTGCTTGTTGAATTTCCCATGCTTATGGGATCCTGAGCTTCCACTGTCATCATAGTGAGATCGTTTGTGAGACGATCCCGAGCTGTGCTTGTCGGAGTGTTTCCTCTTCCTACTCTCGACTTGCTTCATTTTATTCTCCAAAATAGCAGCCTTGTCACACAGAGACTGATAAGTTGGAACATATGCCACTGACAACTGCAAGTTTAACTCATCATTCAAGCCTTCCAGAAACTTTTCCTTTCTTTTGGCATCTATGTCAACCTCATCCGGTGCATAGCGTGCCAGATTGTTGAACTCTTCTATGTATTCAGCCACGCTACGGTGGCGCTGCTTCAGGTTGTGAAACTCCTTATTTTTCAGACTCATCATTCCTGATGAGATATGAGCAGTGCGAAAGCCATCCTCAAAGATAGCCCAGGTCACCTCATCAATAGGAGTGGTGATTTGGAAGTTGTCCCACCATGTGGCGGCTGGTCCTTCCAACAGATGTGCTGCGAACCTGACTTTTTCAGCATCCGTGCAACCCACGGTCACTAAGTCCTTGTTCACCGAATGTAGCCAGTCATTGGCTACCATGGGATCAGTTGTTCCCGAAAACTTAGCTGGCCTCAGACGCAGAAATCTGGTGAGCATATCAAAACCCGGAGGGTTGTTGTTGTTGTTGTTGGGGTTGTTGTTGTTATTGGGGTTGTTGTTATTCTGGTTTTGAATGAATGTTGTCATCATTTGCATAAGCTGTGTTTGCGCATTCATCATTTGTTGCATTTCCGGGGTGATGTTGTTGGGGTTGGGGTTTGCGCAACGGGGAGGCATCTGTGGTTTGTTCAAATAGATAAGAATGAGATACCCATAGATGTTTTATGCACAATACATCATAAGCAAACACATAGCAAGCAACATGAGAACAAAAGTTCAACAATCGCATAATAAGTTCATGAAGTAAAACACACAAGTGGCAAGACATCCACATGTCGGATGGTCCAATAATAAGTTCACAATAACAAGTACGAATATGGAAGATAAACGAGTAGTCAAGTCTACTCATCAGCATCAATCTCCTCCTCGACAAAGGTAAGACCTGCGTTCTCCATCGCGGTCTTGTTCTCCTCAATCGTAGTGGTCAAGGAATCGACTTTGGCCTTGAGAGCCCTCTTCTGGGAGCGAAGCCTCTCAATAACCATCTGCTGCTGCTCAAGCTCGAAATCCTTGGACTTCAGTTCCTCGGTCATGTCCCGGATCTTCTTGTTCCTATCCTGGACGCGTTTCTCCTGACTCTTGAACTTGCGGTCCTGGGCCTCGAACTTTGTCTCCATATCCTTGATCATCTCATCCTGCTGTGCGAAAAGTTTGTCCTTCTCGCGTAGCTGCACCTGAAGCTCGTCATTGCCAAGCATGACATTCGTCCTGTCCGTGTCCACGTGCCTGAGGAGAGTCTATAAGTCCTGGAGATAGAGACGTATCGGCTCTACCGCTTCCCTCGAGTCGTCCTCAAAGTCAATGGACTCTCCATCAATATCATGCCTTCCGAAGACGTGGAAGTGAGTGCCCCTAACCTGTCGGGAGTGACGGCCTAACAAACGTCCTATCAGGTCCTGCATGACTACCTCCATGCCTCTCTCCGCCGCCGCATCATCGCTTGAAGACGATGGCCTCTGTAGTAGGCTCAGTCAGGCGTCCTGGCTGGTTCACCTAGAAGCCCCAGAGGTCCTTCCTCTCGAACTTGGTGAGTGGGTACACCGTGATGGTGGGAAGAGGGAGATCGAGCAAAGTGGTAAGCTCAATGATACGGGGTCCGAAACGGGTAACCTGGAGCTCCTCGACGGTGCTGATGGTAATAGGCATCTATTTATAAGATTGAAAAGTTAGAACAACACAATTTAAGATAAATACAAGACAACCATCTCATACATAACCATGGAACACAATATCACACAAGTCATGCATACATAAATCCATTACATTAATCAAGGTCCAAACTTATTTAAGGTATCATTTGGAAAATAAGGTGATAGATGGTGGTCCACTAACAAAGTGTGCTCATAGGCCTATCTCACGGATCCGTGGCTATCACAATGTTCCTAGAGGCAATCCACCTATCTTGTTCACATGATTCCATCACTAAGTCTATTATATCTCCCCTTAACTCTTGGTTGGTGGCTTCCAACTCTTGGGTAAGTTCCTTCTCTTTCTCTAAGTCCTTTTGGAGGTTGAGCATTCTGCACTTGACTCTAGCACTTAGTTCTTTGATAGTCCTCCAAGCGCATCTCCGGTGACTCAAAGAATGTGGTGTGCATGGTAGTGTTGGTGTACATGAAGAATCCCCTTTCTTTGTGGTTGTCTTCCTTGTTTTTGTACAAGTGAAGTTGCACCCACCAATACTCCACTCCTTCATCCACCACTGGAAAGCCCTTGTACACAGCTGCACCATGTGCTTCCATTGCAACCATGAGGTCTTTGAGAATATTGGGAAACCGCCACACTCCAAGGTCATGGTCATGAGTGGTCCTTTCTTCACGGCTTCGTTGATGGAGTTCATCTACAAATGGAGTTGAGAATGAAAAGATTAGAAAAGTTTTACGAGAAGAATAGACAAGTGTAGAAGTAGTTGAAATTTTTTCCTTAGTGGTTTTCAAATCCTGGGGTCATAATCCTACAGGCAACACAGTGCTCTGATACCATCTGTTAGACCCCTCCTTTATAAAGGAAAGGATCCCTGTGATTGCAATGCTAGTCCCTGGATCAACGCTAGCATCCATAGTTTAAGATGAAGTACACAGATACAAAGGTCGTTTATTACATTCATTCCAGAGATAAAACATAGTCTTTTACAACTCAGGGCCAAGGCCTAATACAAGAGTTTAAGGAATAAGTAAATAAACATAAGTCTTCATCTTCATGTGCCACAGGCAAGCATGTTGAGTGTAGACTCATGACTCCTACTCATCATCGGAGTAACCTGCAACATCACAAGTTACAGCCACAGAGGGTCAATACTTTGGAATAGTATTGGCAAGTGATACCTTAGTATATTTTAAGTGGACTATATTACTATATGCATTTTGGCTAAGTGTAGCTTGGCTTGCTTTGCTTGAAAACAGGTTTTACCTATTAGTTGAAATCACTAAGTTTTTCTTTGTCAAAACATTCCCAAGAATCCACCAATAGACATTAGGGTCCTTCACCCTTGTTCACCCACAAATTTTTACTTAGAAGTTGGAGTGATGAGATTCTTGTATCTTCCATGTCTTGATGCTCAAAGTGTCCATTGCCTTGGACTAGGCTAAGTACTTAGGTTTTCCATCTGCAGAGGTTGTGCACTTTCCCCACCAGACTTGGTTTCCCAAGACAGACCTTCGAAGCTTTTCCTTAGTCAAATGGACGCGTTCCAAGCTATCATCCCAACTACCACCAACTGTCCAAGTGACCAAGTTCTAGCAACCTATATGATCAAGGCAGAGCCCATATTGCCAAGTGGTTGCACTGTAAGCTTTCTCAACACTTGGCCTCCAAATCCCTTTGTGCCTGGGTGGCTTACCACAAGTGAGATACACAACCCAAGTCCATGGCCTTGTGTAACCACTCAACATAACCCAATCTTTCCATTCCACCCAGGAGGTTCATTTGACTTAGTTGTTTTTATTAGGAAAGCATAAGTCTCATGACTTAGAAATATTTTCACCATAGTAAGTGTAGATTTTTCCCAACCCTTGTTTGCTAAATAGCTAGGCTAAGCATAGTAAGATAACTTAACTTAGGAAAATTCCTTAACAATTCTACAATTCTACACTACATAGGACTTCCCAACTTAGCATTAGACAAAATAGCATGCAAGACTTAGCAAAATATCTAATGCTAGTACAAAACATAGGATAGAAATATTCATGAAAATATCACTTGCCTTGGTAGTGGGGAGAGTAGCACTCTTCACAATCACAATCACTAGCAAAATCTACACAAAATTATAGCATACAATTACACACAATTTTATACAATCAAAAATAGTATGAATGCATGTATGCAAGAATTTATCAAGTGGTGATTTTTGAAAGTTCTACCAAGCATGTGCATGATACTGAAACATAACAGGACACAAAATTTGCCAAAACAAACTTATTTAACATTAAAACTAATTACCAAAACAAATCTATACTCAAAATAGCTTTATACATGATTCCACAAATAAAGTCATTTTAATGGTACTATTTGTTAAACAAATTGGATCTTCAGAAAGGTTTTGTTTTACTGAATCCAACGGTATAAAGTTTGTAAAATTCTAACGTGGCATTCAAAAGTTATAGCAGTTTGAAGTTTGCATCTAAATCAGGTTTTAAATTCTGTTTTTGAATTTAACCTAGCCACGCGTCGCAACCTCACTGGCGCGTACCGGTTCGCGCGGATCGAGCTCTGCGGACCACACGATCTAAATGAGATCTAGCGGCTCAGACACACGCGTACCTCTTCGATCAAGATCTATCCTAGCCCTACGATGCAGATCCAACGGACCAAACCATCAAGCCACAATCTGGCGGCGCTAGCGGCGTTAACTGGCGGCGGCGCGTCTGACTACGGCGGCGCCGGCGTTCTACATCGCTCCAGGAGGCAGGAAGGTGCTTACCAGATTCGCCAAGACGTCTTTGAAGCTTGTCGTGGTACTGGTTTGGAGGGCCGGAGATGGGCTCGGATCTCGTCGGAGTTGCGTCTGGCGTCGGGTGGATGTTGTCGAGTCGTTGTCGAGGCTCCGCCTCGACACAAATCGAGGGTTCGAAGTGCGCAAGACACGATTCTGAACACGCTCGTGTGAAGGAAAAGGCAAGGGGTGCACGGGACTTACTAAAATTGGTCGCCGGAGTTGGGGTGGTCATCAGGTGCTTACGGCGTCAAGCGAATACGGCGACTGGGCAAGACAGATGAGCTAGTGGGTCGAGAGGCGCCAGGAGACTACAAAGTGGCTCGAACAATCCAGAGGGGAAGGGGCGCACGGAGCTCACCTGAATCGATCGCCGGAGTTGCTCTGTCTGCGGCGGTTTTGAGCGAGTCGTGGGCAGCCTGGTGGCGTGAGTGCAGAATTGGCTGGGGGAAAATGACTGCGAGGAGGTGGGGATCTTATAGCCGGTGCCTCGACAGGAAACGCCCGAGTTTTAATGCCCAATTAAGCCGCGCCATTACCGGCAGTGACTGCAGCTGCGACGTGGTCGCGGGCGTGGTTTGGGGAAGACGATGACAGCGTGGACAGGGCCCGCTCGTCAGCGAAAGGTGCGAGGTGGAGGTGGGGTATGGTCGTCAGTGACTGAACGTGTGCGCTCGCGCGTGAGAAAAGAAAAGGGAACTCCCGGGTGGGCTAGTTGGGCTCGATCCTTTGCTGGGCCAGAAACCTGGCGCGCGGCCTTTTTCTTTTGTTTATTTCTTTTTCTTTTTCTAATTTGGTTTTCAGGAATGATTTAGGTATGAATTCAAATCCTTTTTGAATTCAAACAATTCTGGGGTTTTTGCAGGGTACTGTGGTTTCTAAAATCTGTTATTTAACCATGTGGTTATTCTGTAAGGGCTTGGTCAAACTTGGATTTCAAACAACAGAGGCTTTGCATCTGTTTTGAAAATGTTTGGAAAAGGGATTTTGAATTTCTTTCTAAATTTGAAACTTTGGTTAACCCTTCTCTCCTAAACTTTCCAATAATGGAGGCAAGCAAACAAGTTCCTAAACATTTCGTTTCAAAAGGTGTTGGTCTTTTGAATTAAATCTGTCCACATAAAATCATAACATCAAAAGCTTCTGTTTTTCTGAAATGATTTTGAGAAATCTCTAAATGATGATGAATGCAAGGATGATATGCATGAGTTTTGGAATATGAATTTAGGGATGTTACATTATTTTTACTAGATCTCCCCCCAAAGTGCTCCAATCTCCTTGATACTTTGGGATTTGGTGGAGGAGGTCTAGATCTAGGGTTTCACCAAAGCAAAGTTGATTCCCCTTGTTTTCCTTTGTGGATCTTGTTACTCTTGTATTCTTTGAATCCTAGACGAAAGAGGTTGGTCTCAGAGCTCGGGCATTTGTTGTAATGCTTTGGGATCGTGTTGGGAGACTCCAAGTGTTCTGGACATATACTCAACATGTTTGTAAAGGTTCCGGTCGCCACCTTGAAGGCCACCGCATAGTGGATCGTGTGCTTGCCTTGTGGCGGGTGCATGGGAGAATAGAGTGAGGCCTTTTGTGGCGCTGGTGGTCTTAGTACCGCCCACCCCTCCAACAGAGACGTACTTCCCCTCAAAAGGAAGGAACTTCAGGAAAACATCTTCGTGTCAACTTTCGGTGACTTATATCCTTTACTCCCTTATTGTTGCTTGCTTGTTTGTCATATAGGTTCTCACACCTAGTTGCATATCTAGAGAACATACTTTGTGTCAAGCCTTACAATTGAAAAGAGGTAAAAAATTGAGTAGCGCCTATTCACCCCCCCCTCTAGTCGCTTATACCGATATTTCAATTGGTATCAAAGCATTGGCTCTTACTTTGGCTTAACCGCCTAAGAGAAGTATGAGCGATGATCATAAGGGGGATGAATCCCCTAATGACAACTCTCCCATCTCTAAGAAATATCTTGTCGACTCCATTAGCTCGGTTAGAGAAGAGATGAAAGCCTTGCTTGAGTCATACTTAGGAAAAAAGAGTTATTGTTGTCGCTGATGCCCTTGATGGTGCATCAAGTGGTATCAAACCGGTGGATGAGTCCCACAAGGATGATCCTGCCGGTGAAGGTGTCAATAAGGGAAAGGATAAACCTCATGGAAGTGTGCCCCACCACCTAGCTATAATAATGCTCCCCTTCCCACACCTCATATCATCCATCGTGGTCCTCCTCCTAAGCTTGATGAATCAAATTTCGCCAATTGGCAATACCTTATGCGTTCTCACTTCAAAAGTTCAAGTGTTCATCTTTGGAAGGTTGTGGAGTATGGATTCAACCCACGTGATCCCTACAACATGACGCCCACGGAAGAGATCAACTATCAACTCAACACCACCGCCTTGGCCATTCTCCAATGAGATCGCCAAGGAGGCTTGGAATTCCCTTGAGCGAGTCTACCTCGGCAACAAGAGCATCTAAAGCTCCAAGTTTGAAGAAATGCACTATGAATCCGATGCCTTTGTTTGAAAGGAAGATGAGACTCCCGAATAGCTCTATCGATGGGTCACCGCTCTCTCTAGTAGGATGATTGACCATGGAAGCAAGGATGTTGATGACAAGTGGATCAAGCGCAAGTTCATGAAAGCTATCCCGCCCTTCCAAAGAGACTTCACCAACAATATTCGCTCAAGAGCAGAATTCTATGCCATGTCATCAAATGAAGTGCTTAGTGAGTTTGTATCTCATGGAATCATCAACAAGACCTCCGATGATGCTCTTGATCGTGATCGGAGGATGGACTCTCCCACCCTTGCCCTGAAGGCCAAGGCCCAAGTCTATTAAGAAGAATATGATGGATTGGATGTGGTAGGAGGTGATGCCGAAGATGTAAAGTGTGCCTTGCATGAGCATGTATCTCTAGCATCAAGGACGTTTTGTAGGAACCAAGGAAAGGGAAATGCTTCAAGACCTCTCCTAAGAGACTCAAGGCCCAAGTTAAGATCTTGCTACAATTGTCATGAAGCTAGCCACTTTGTTGTTGAGTGCCCATATGAGAAGAGAGAAGATCATGGAGGAAGGCTTGTGTTGAAATCCAAGTACAAGCCTACCTCAAACAAGAACTACATCAAGAAAGTCCCCAACAAGAACTTCGGAAACAAGAACTTCCCAAACAAGAAGGAACCACAAAAATATGTGTTGATGGTTCGTGAAGAATATGAAGAAACTACAGGGGATGAGAGTGATGATGAAGATGGAGAGATTATGGGAGTGGCCGCCATCGCCACAATTGCTACCGCTTCTGCTACCCCCAACTGCACGCGTGCCTACTTCAACCTCTTCACCGACATCTCTCTTTGACTCTCTCAATGAGAACAAGTTCGTCACAAAGGCGAGATGCCTCATGGCTAAAGCCTATGTGGTAACTCCTAAACCCTCAAATCACTCTATTGATGCTCCTTCATGTGATGATGAGATAGGTCTCAAGATTAAGAAGGAAGTGGTTGAATCCACTAGATTCTTAACCGACTTGGAAGGTGAGGTTAAGATGTGTCTTGAGTCCCTCATGAGTCAACTAGGTGAAGCACATTATATCATCGATGAAAGAGATGATACCATCTCGGAGATGTTTGGGCATGTAGGAATGTATAGTGGACACTTTGGAATAACTTGGTTTCTTGGGAGTTGGATGCATGAGTAGAGCTTACTCAATACAAGTGGAGGCTATCAAAAGACTGGAAGCAACCAACTAAGAGAGCAATAATGGCCATAATCATGCAGAGCGACAAAAAATTATCAACTAAATCATAAAGTGGTACCACAAGTCAAAAACTAAATGACCATAGAGGCTAAGGTTACTGGTTCATAGTTGAGCATGTGACAAGTCAACCCAAACAAAGCATCAAAGGAGAATACCACAATATTATGCTTTTGTATGCTAAAACAACGCATGATTCTTTCAAGGCACATTAAGCAATATCAATTGTTTGGAACAAGTCATTATACAACAATAATCACTAAGCATAAGGTCAAAACAACATCTAGCATGACATGATAAAGTCTAATCCATAGTCAAAACAAGCTCCCTTTTGTACCACTTAAGCATGAAACTTTCTACTCTTTTCCAACCCCAATCAACTTATTTGAAACAACACAACGAAAATAGGGGTCTAACTACTTTATTCAAGAAAACTAAGCAAACAAAAACAAAAACAAAACTAAGACGCTCCAAGAACAATGCAACAGTGCATGAAACAAACAAAAATGAAGTGTCTAGAAAGAGACCTGAGATTTTATCGATGTAGAAGGGGATGCCTTGGGAATCCCCAAGCTTTGACGCTTGTACCTCTTGAATATTTCTTGGGGTGACACGGGGTGGCATCCCCAAGCTTGATATTTTGTCCATTTTTCATCTTATCACATAATTATTCCCCTACACTTGAAAATTTCCTTCATACAAAACTTCACACAATCTTCATTAGCAACATTAGTGTATTCAAAATAATAAACCTTTGGGTTCAGTTTCAACACAAGTAAAACCCTCATTAAAACATAAGCTACTGTAGAAATTCCTTTAAAAATCTCAAGTGATCAAGAAGAACTCAAAAAGAAACCGATAAAGAGGCAAATGCAAATAATGACAGAAATCTGTCAAAACAGACCAGCAGGTAAAAACCGATTTTTTTGAAGACCTTCTGTTGCTCAAATAAAAAAGTGTTGAACTAACAAAAGTTAGATAACAACATGGGGCATTTACTCAGAAAATTACAGCTCAATATTACATATATAGAAATTTCAATAATTTTTATAGTGAAGCACAAAAATCTGTTTCGGGACAACAACTTCCCCAAATCTTACTTCTCTCTCATTAGAGGTTATTCTTAGCACAAAAATCAAACAAAAAGGATAAGGAGAGGTTATTACAGAAGTAATAACTTCCAAGACTCAAGAAAACTATTGGGTTATCTCCCAAAAACTACTTTTCTTTAACGCCTTTAAGTTAGGCACAAGAAGCAAGAATCAAGTATTTTGAAATGAAGAAGCATTAACATCAAATTTTTCTTTAATAGGAGGAGCAAAATGTAACTTATCTCTCCTCATAGATAAGTGTTCAATACCTTTCTTGAATGGGAATTGATATTTAATTGTGCCTTCTTTCATATCAATGATGGCACCAACAGTTCTAAGAAAAGGTCTTCCCAAAGTAATAGGATAAGAAGCATTGCATTCAACATCCAAAACATAGAAATCAACAGGGACATAGGCATTGTTAACCATAATAAGAACATCATTAATACTGCTCATAAGTTTCATTTTAGCATTATCATCAAGTGGGACATCTAAATAGCAATCTTCCAAAGGTGGCAAATCAAGCATTTCATAAATCTTTCTAGGCATAATAGAGACACTAGAACCAAGGTCACATAAAGCTTTGAGATCAAAATCATTCACTTTCTTATTAATGATGGGTTCCCAACTATCTTCTACTTTCCTAGGAATATAAGCTTTGTGTTTCAATTTCTCTTCCTTAATTTTAATGAGAGCATCTGTAATGTGTTTTGTGAAAGCCATATTCATAGCACTAGCATTAGGACTTCTAGCAAGCTTTTATAGGAACATAATCACTTCAGAAATATTGCAGCCATCAAGATCAAAATCAAACTTAGCATCATAGGTAGTAGACTTATTGTTTCCCATATTTCAAAAAAAATCAGCATTCTTATTGGGTTTAGGCTTTGTTGTAGAAGGAATGGGGACTACTTGTGGTTTGCTAGCATCAACATGG
The DNA here is from genome assembly GCA_030063025.1 of Avena longiglumis. Taxonomy (NCBI): domain Eukaryota; kingdom Viridiplantae; phylum Streptophyta; class Magnoliopsida; order Poales; family Poaceae; genus Avena; species Avena longiglumis. Next base: position 505,761,575 of record CP125976.1, on the reverse strand, counting down.
GAGCTGGTAATAGTACTAATACTATTGTTTCTAGCAATTTAATCTTCTCTTTCCCACTTAGCATGCAATTTAGCTAACATTCTAACATTTTCATCAATTGTAACTTGTATAGCATGAGTAGCAGCAAAGGTACTTTCCAAGGTTTCAGGTTTAGCAGCCATTTTATTAATCAAGGAGGATTGTGCTTCAGACAAAGATGAAATATTTTTCTCAACATTCAAAAGATTTTCCTCCATAGTCTCATTGAAAGTAGTTTGTTTACTAATAAAGTCTTTAAGCATGACTTCAAGTTCAGAGGGAGCACTTCTATTATTGTTGTAGGAATTTCCATAAGTACTACCATTATTGGGAGGATATGGCCTATAATTATTATTACCAAAATTATTCCTATAGGCATTCTTGCTGAAATTGTTATTTCTAATGAAGTTCACATCAACTTTCTCTTCTTGAGCAACCAAAGAGGCTAAAGGAACATTATTTGGACCAATATGAGATTTTCCATTAACAAGCATAGACATGATAACATCAATTTTATCACTCAAGGAGGAGGTCTCTTCAACATAATTTACCTTCTTACCATGTGGAGCTCTCTCAGTGTGCCATTCAGAATAATTAACCATCATATTATCAAGGAGCTTTGTTGCAGCACCCAAAGTAATGGTCATAAAGGTACCTCCAGCAGCAGAATCCAACAGATTTCTTGAAGAGAAATTTAGCCCTGCATAAAAAGTTTGGATAATCATCCAAGGAGTCAGTCCATGAGTGGGACAATTCTTTACCAAAGATTTCATTATTTCCCAAACTTGAGCAACATGTTCATTATCAAGTTGTTTAAATTTCATTATTTCACTTCTCATAGATATAATCTTAGCAGGAGGATAGCATTTTACAATAAAAACAACTTTGCATTTAATCCAAGAATCAATACTATTTCTAGGCAAGGATAGCAACCATTATTTAGCTTTTCCTCTCAAAGAGAAAGGAAACAATTTGAGCTTAATAATATCTCCATCTACATCCTTATATTTTTGCATCTCACAAAGTTCAACAAAGTTATTAAGGTGGGCAGCATCATCAGAACTAGCACCAGAAAATTGCTCTTTCATAACAAGATTCAACAAAGCACGTTTAATTTCATAAAATGTAGCATCAGGAGCAGGTGGAGCAATAGGTGTGCAAAGGAAATCATTGTTGTTTGTGATAGTGAAGTCACACAACTTGGTGTTCTCAGCAGAATTTGTTTTTGCAAAGGTGAGGCAAGCCAACATCAATAGCAACTAGAGTAGAACTATTTTTTTTGTGTTTTTTATAAGAAAAGGCAAATCAAACGAAACTATTTTTTTGTAATTTTTGAAAGAAAGAAACAAGCAAAAAAAGCAAAAGAAACTAAGCAAAACAAAAACAAAGTAAAGAGAGTGGTTGTGAAAGACTCCCCTTGTAAAGCTGTCCTTAACCCCCCGACAACGGCGCTAGAAAATCTTGATGGGCTCAGTTGATTGTAGAGCCTCTGCGGTGACCCAGCATACCACTGCATGTGTAGTACACTATAGTCGTTGACATGACATCCACAAAACACTGTTCCGTAAATATCACATCCCTCAGAGTGGTACAACAAAAACATTGCGGGTCCATATTACAAACATACACACATTATTATTATTATAATACCAAAGTTCAATACTTCCAAAAGATTCAACTTACAAACCAAAATATAAAGTGTCTCAGCGGAATTTAAAAGTAACAACTCCAACTAAGGATTGAGCTCAACAGCTTATTATATAACGTTCCTGCCGCTCGGCTCCATTGGTTACTATTAACTAGGGAAACTAAGCTGAGTCGTTGCCATCTACTCCATAGCATATCTCGTAATCCACTCCCTCAACGCCACCTGACAGGTTAGGCTCCTCGTAGAAGACATCTTCTTGGCATTCTGCTGCATACATTGGAGTATCTTCGGAATCCTCAGAGTCTAAGCAAGGGATCAAAGGAAAGGGTGAGTAACAGCGTTACCCAGCAAGTTCATTTTATGCAAGGTGGGAAGTTTGATGCTCTATCTACCACCTCAGACTATAAGTCCTTGGCACTATGCAGTTTTTGTAAATATTTCTTCAAAGATTGATTTTATTGTAAAAACTATGCCCATCAGCCTTCACAGGTTTACCAGAAATTTCATGGAGTTCCTTTCCTGCCTTGTTCGTAGCTCCTTCTCGAAACAGGGAGTAACAAGTTACAATTCTTACACTCTACAGAGGTTCTTTACTTTACCCATGAGAGATCAACTCCTTGTTGCACAACCAGGCGTACTTTTCCGTCCACAATTCCATGATGTGGGGCCTAGTAGGTGATCCAAGCCAATCACTGCCCCCTTCATGACCTCACATGCTTCCTTGGTGTACACCATGCCCACCCATTGAATTACAACAATGGTTTATACAGACCGTTAGATGCAAGAACTATCGTGGGACGATGAGGGTTTCCACCCATATGCTGCATATCCTCTACGAATTACCAATTAATATGCACGCTACGAGTGATAACAGCCACGACCTGCACATCCGGCTCCATGTGATAGGAAGAAGATACAGCTGACTTCTCCGTCCTATTCCAAATCTCAGGGTTAACGCGTAATATACGGCGGTAGAATCACTGATGTCATGGGTTGTTAAGTCCCTAATTGATCATCATTCTTGCAAATAGAAACCTAAGTTCTATTGCTCCATTATATCATCACTTAGGATGATATCTATAATTTATTTATTTGAGAAAATGATATTTTCTTTCTTCAAAACATAGATGATAACACACAATTTACAAATACTTTGATAAAGACTCCTTAAAGGACATGAGCAAGTGATGAACTTGCCTTGTGATTGCAAGGTAGTGAAGTTGGATGCTTGCACTGGACCTTGAGCTTCTATGTCTACAAACATCATTATTGTCCGGTAAGGACAATATTTAAAGAGGCAAAATGAATATGCATAGTAATGCAATGCATTATTTATTATTTATTTTCTTTGTGTGTTTTACCCATCATTTTAGTTGCAAGAATTCCTTTAAGAATAAAGGATTCTATTTTAAAGAATAATCTTTAATATTTATTGAATATCATATTCATAATTTATTTATTTTAGAATTAAAATATAAATTTTTATATTTATTTATTTAATAACCCTTTTAAGAATTATCATTTAAATAAAAGAATTTTTTTTATAACTCCAAACATTTATTTAGTATTTTTCTAAAATACTACAATATTAATATATAATAAAATTGATTTTTATTTATTTTTATCTTTTTTCTTTAATTTTATAAAATTCCATAAGGCATATATATATTATAAAATTCTTGGCCAAAAATTATATCCATACAATTTTATTTCTTAATTTAATTAGATAGGTTGGCTTATGATGAATCCAAAAATATTTTATTTATAATTTTTAGATTTTATTTTATTTTCTAGAATTTTATTTAAGTCTAGGGGTATTTTGGTCTTTAATTAATCATTAAAACTTCTTTTAAGTTTTGGGCTGATTCTATTGGGCTTATTGGGCTGATTGGGCCAATTTGGCCCAAGTAACCTTGACCAAAAGGGCTCCCCAAAGGGTTCTGGCCCTATCGGCCCACTCACTCTATCTCTCTCTTTCGACCTCTCCTCCTAGACCCCGTGGTCGATGGCGTCGCCACCATGCGCTGCTCGCCGTCGTGGTCCTCCCTGGCCACTGCTGTGATGCAGGGCGAGGTTGTCAACCACGCCCGTCCATCTGGTCCAATTCGATTTGGTCATGGGGCCCTTCTGTGGCCAGGCTAGTCCCCTTCCCGAACCCTAGGGTTTGGGGTTGGTGCTGCTACCGCCGCCGCTGATCCCCTCGTGGTGGTGTGCGCTGCTCGTGCGCTGCTGTGGCTGCCGCCGTGGCTGGTGCGGGTTGCAGTGCCCTCTGGGGTGATCCCCGTTCTACCACAAGCTCGTCGGCCCCTCTACTTCCTCTTTGTTTCTCCAGCGAGGACCTCCGGTGAGTTGTGCTCCTGTGAATTCTACTTCATCTTTCTATCTTGAGTCCCACTATGTGTATCTAGTGGCCAATCTCTATTCTGTGTTTGCACTGATACTAGGGTTCATCCCTGGTGCTTATGAGATGATGCTATGGTCTGATATTGATGCTAAATGAAGATTGTGTTCTATGTCCTTAAGGATTATTGTCATCTTTAGATTATGTGATGTTGTGGTTGATCTGATGCTATGGTAATCTGAAGCTATGGTAATCTGATGCTAGTGGTTCATAGATCTATCTCTGATTTGGTGATGTTGTTAATTAATATGTTCCTCTTCTGTCAGTTATCTTGATACTGACAGTATCTGTAACATCCCTAAATTCATGATTTCAAAGATTGCATATCCTTCATGCATGCATATAGTTTTGAGATCAATTTCAAACTCATTTCAGAAAACAAAGTGCTATCATTTCATGTGAGCAAACTTAAATCAAATGGCCATCCCCATTTGAGAGTTTGAATGTTTTAAACCTAGATGGTTTGTCTCTCTTGTTGAATAGATTGAGTGTGGAATTTGAACCAAACTTTACAAAATGGAAATGGTTTCAAAAACCATTTTTCAAACATTTGCAAATCAAGTATAAGTCCCTGTTATTTTGTTTCTCCAAAAATGACCAAGCCTTTTCAAAGGACCACATGGTTTTATGCCTAGAATTGAGACTGTTGCACATTGCAAAAATCCCAAAAAGATTTGAATTCAAAAAGAGTTTGAATTCATTTGAAAACCATTCCTGAAATTCATTCTGGAAAAAAGAAAAGGATTAAGAAAAGAAAAAGGCCAGGCGCTCCTATTCTAGCCCAACAACATAACCGGCCCAGCTAGCCCACCCGGCCTCCCTCTCTCTCTCTCTCACGCGCAGACGCACCCACGCGGTCGCTGACACCCAGACCCCACTCCCTCTCTGCTTATTTCGCTGACGAGTGGGCCCTCTCCACGTCATCATCGTCTTCCCCAAAATCTCGCGCACGAACTCCGCCGCTGCCCGTTGCTGCTTTGATTCCGCGAGGTAAATGGCATTGAATCCCTGGGCGTTTCTTGTCGAGCATCTGGCTATATAATCCCCACTCTCTCGCGACCATTTCCCCTCAACCAATTCCTTCTCCACGCTACCAGGCTGCCCACAACTCGCTCGACGCCGCCGCTATTCTGACGACCGCGCCGAAGAATCCTGGTGAGCTCAGTGTTCCCCTCTGTCCCTGAGTCATGCTATCACGCTCAGCAACTTCTTGCGCATCCACTGACACGCCTTGTTTCTTCTCGCATGATCTGTAGCCTCGGCAACGACTTCGACCGAGCGCCGCCGCCCTCTGCACGAACTCCGGCGACCTCTCCCCGTAAGTACCAGCCGCCCCTTTCCCTCTGCCTGATATGCCTAGGACCCCCATCATCTTGCGCATCTAACGGTGCCTTCCTTTTGACTTAGCGCGACGCAGAACCTCGCCAACGTCGACAGCAGCCGCATCAGACGCATTCGCGAACTCCGGCGAGGAATCCCCGACGACCCCGTGCGCCCCTTGCCCAGCCTCCACCACGTTGAGCTTCGCCTCGACCTTGCAGTTTTGGTAAGCCTCTTCCCCCACTTCCGCGCGACCTAGAACGCCAGCGGCACCGCCGACAGACACGCCGCCGCCAGTCGTCGCCGCTAGCGCCACTTAGTTTCGGTCAGATGAATTATAGCCGTCAGATCCAGATCCAGCGCGTAGGATTAGTTCACTTAGCGAAGCGTTACGTTTTGATCTGAACCGTGCATCGCCACTTAGATCCTACGGCTCGCGTGCGTGATCCGGCGCGAAGCGGTACGCGCCAGTAAGATTATGACGCGTGGCTAGGGTTTGAGTTTAAAACAGAATTTGAAACAGATTTAGATTCAAATTTGATTAGGCTATAACTTTTGATTCCCACGTTAGATTTTTGCAAATTTTATACCGTTGGAATCAGGAAGACAAGCCCTTTCTGTTTATGCAATGTGTTTAGTGAAAAGTTTCTGTTAAAATGAATTTATTTCCAGAAACTTGTTTAAGGCTATTTGAGTATAGAAATTGTTTAGGAATTTGTTTTAGTGCTAAATAAACTTGGTTTGGCAATATTTTGACTTGTTTATGGTTCAGTACTATGCACTTGCTTGGTGTAGTTTTAAAAATCATCACTTAGCATTTTTGCATGCATGCATATATATTTTTGTTTGTATATGACTTGTATGTGATTGTGTTATATTCTTTGTGTAGACTTTGGTGCTAGTGATTGTGATTGTGAAGAGTGCTACCCTCCCAACTACCAAGGCAAGTGGTACTTCATGAATATTTCCATCCCTATATTTTATACAAGCATTAGAAATATTTTGCTAAGTCTTGCATGTTACTATTTTTTTGCCAAATGCCATGTTGGGAAATCCTAAGTAGTTGTAGAATTGCTAGGAAATTTCTAAGTTAAGTTACTATGCCATGCTTAGCCTAGCTAGTAGCAAACAAGGGTTGGTAAAGTATATATACATGTTATGATGAAAATATTTCTAAGTCTTTGGACTTATGTTTTCCTAATAAAACAACTAAGTCAATGAATCACCTGGGTGGAATGGGACTTGATTGGTGGTTTTGGTTGAGTGGTTACACAAGGACCATGTATATGGTTTACCTTGTGTATCTCACTTGTGGAATGCCACCCAGGAACAAAGGGATTTTAGAGGCCAAGTGTTGAGAAGCTTATAGTGCAGCCACTTGGCAATATGGGCTCTGCCTGGATCACATAAGTTGCTAGAACTTAGCCATTTGGACAGTTGGTGGTAGTGGGAATGATAGGTTGGAGCGCGTCCATTTGGTCTAAGGAAAGGCTTCTGAAAGGTCCTGTCTTGGGAAACCAAGTCTGGTGGGGAAAGTGCACAACCTCCGCAGATGGAAAATCTAAGTACTTAGCCAAGTCCATGGCAATGGACAACTTGAGCATCAAGACATGGAAGCTATCAAGAATCTCATCACTCCAACTTCTAAGTAAAAATTTGTGGGTGAACAAGGGTGAAGGACCCCAATGTCTATTGGTGGTTTCTTGGGAAAAGTTTTTGACAAAGAAAAACTTAGTGATTTCAAATAATAGGAAAAACCTATTTTTGAGCAAAGCAAGCCAAGCTACACTTAGCCAAAATGCATATAGTAATATAGTCCACTTAAAATTTACTAAGGTATCACTTGCCAATGCTATTCCAAAGTATTGACCCACTGTAGCTGTAACTTGTGATGTTGCAGGTTACTCCAATGATGATTAGGTGTCATGATTGTACACTCAACATGCTTGCCTGTGGCACATGAAGATGAAGACTTATGTTTATTTACTTATTCCAAACTCTTGTATTAGGCCTGTGGCCTTGAGTTGTAAAAGACTATGTTTTATCTCTGGAATGGATGTAATAAATGACCTTTGTATCTGTGTACTTCATCTTAAACTGTGGATGCTAGCAATGATCCAGGGACTAGCATTGCAATCACAGGGATCCTTTTCCTTACAAAGGAGGTATCTTACAGATGGTATCAGAGCACTGTGTTGCCTGTAGGATTATGACCCTAGGATTGGAAACCACTAAGGAAAATTTTCAACTACTTATACACTTGTCTATTCTTCTCGTAAACTTTTCTAATCTTCTCTATCTCATCTCTTTTTGTAGATGAACTCCATCAACGAAGCCGTAAAGAAAGGACCACTCATGACCATGACCTTGGAGTGTGAGACTGAGTTTCCCAAAATTCTCAAGGACCTCATGGTGGCAATGGAAATACATGGTGCAACTGTGTACAAAGGCTTTCCAGTGATGGATGAAGGAGTTGAGTACTGGTGGGTGCAACTTCACTTGTACAAAAACAAGGAAGACAACCACAAAGAAACAGGATTCTGCATGTACACCAACACTATGGTGCACACCACATTCTTTGAGTCAGCAAGAGAAGCAGCTTGGAGGACTATCAAAGAACTTAGTGCTAGAGTCAAGTGCAGAATGCTCAACCTCCAAAAAGACTTGATGAAAGAGAAGGAACTTACCCAAGATTTGGAAGCTACCAACCAAACCTTAAGAGGAGATATTATAGACTTAGTGATGGAATCATGTGAGCAAGATAGGCTGATTGCTTCTAGGAACATTGTGTTAGCCAACAGATCCAGTGAGATAGGATTGTAAACGTACTTTGTTAGTTGGACCACCACCTATCACCTTATTTTCCAAAATGATACCTTAAAATAAGATTGGACCTTGGTTGATGTAATGGATTCATGTATGCATGACTTGTGTGATTTTGCTTTCCAAGGATATGTATGTGATGTTATGGCTTTTGTTTATCTTGATTTGTGTTGTTCTAACTTTTCTATCTTATAAATAGATGCCTATTACCATCAGCACTGTTGAGGAGTTCCAGGTTACCCGCTTTGGTCCTCGTATCGTTGAGATTACCACTTTGCTCAATCTCCCTCTTCCCACCATCATGGTGCATCCACTCACCAAGTTCGAGAGGAAGGACCTCTGGGGCTTCAAGGTGAACCAGCCCGGACGCCAGACAGAGCCTACTACGGAGGCCATCGTCTTCAAGCTTATGCACGATGACAGGGAGAGAGGCATGGAGGTAGTTATGCAGGACCTGATAGGACGTCTGCTAGGACGACACTCCCGACAGGTTAGAGGCACCCACTTCCACGTCGACGTGATGAGGACGGAGAGTCCATCGACTTCGAGGACGACTCGAGGGACGCAGCAGAGCCGATACGTCTGTATCTCCAGGACTTAGAGTCTCTCATTAGGCACGTGGACACAGACAGGACCAATATCATGCTCAGTAATGACGAGCTCCAGGTGCAGCTTCGCGAGAAGGACAAGCTCTTCGCGCAGCAGGACGAGATAGTCAAGGAAATGGAGGCGAAGTTCGAGACCCAGGACAGGAAGTTCAAGAGTCAGGAGAAGCGTATCCAGGATAGGAACAAGAAGATCGGGGATATGACTGAAGAACTGCAGTCCAAGGACTTCGAGCTAGAGCAGCAGCAGACGGTGATAGAGAGGCTTCGCTCCCAGAAGAGGGCTCTCAAGGCCAAGATTGAGTCCTTGACCACTACTATTGAGGAGAACAAGGCTGCGATGGAGAATGCAGGTCTTACCTTTGTCGAGGAGGAGATTGATGCCGATGAGTAGACTTGACTACTCGTTTGTCTTTTATTATCATACTTGTTATTTGAGAACTTGTTATTGGACCATCCGACATGTGGATGGCTTGCTACTTGTGTGTTTTACTTTGTGAACTTGTTATCTTATTGTTGAACTTTTATCTTTGTGTTGCATGCTATGTGTTTTCTTATGTGATGTAATGTGCATGAAAGCATCTATGGGTATCTCATTCTTATCTCTATTTGAACAAACCACAGATGCCTCCCCGTCGCGCAAACCCCAACCCCAACAACAACATCACACCAGAAATGCAACAAATGATGACTGCTCAAACACAGCTGATGCAGATGATGACAACATTTATTCAGAACCAAAACAATAACAACAACAACCCCAATAACAACAACAATAACAACAATAACAACAACAACCCTCCGGGCTTTGATATGGTCACCAGATTTTTGCGATTGAGGCCAGCTAAGTTCTCGGGGACGACTGATCCCATGGTGGCCAATGATTGGCTACGATCTGTAAACAAGGACTTAGTATCCGTGGGCTGCACGAATGCTGAAAAGGTCAGATTTGCAGCACATCTGCTGGAAGGGCCAGCCGCCACTTGGTGGGACAACTTTCAAATCACCACTCCCATAGATGAGGTGACATGGGCTATCTTTGAGGATGGCTTTCACACTGCTCATATCTCATCAGGAATAATGAGCCTGAAAAAGAAAGATTTTCACAATCTGAAGCAACGCCACCGCAGCGTGGCTGAGTACATTGAAGAGTTCAACAATCTGGCGCGTTATGCACCGGATGAAGTTGACACAGATGCCAAGAGAAAGGAAAAATTTCTGGAAGGCTTGAATGATGAGCTGAATTGCAATTGGCCGTGGCATATGTTCCCACCTATCAGTCGCTCTGTGACAAGGCTGCTATATTGGAGAACAAAATGAAGCAAGTCGAGAGTAGAAAGAGAAAGCACTCCGACAAGAACAGCTCAGGATCGTCTCACAAACGATCTCACTATGATGACAGTGGAAGCTTAGGATCCCACAAGCATGGGAAATTCAACAAGCACCACAACCACAACCGTCATGACAACAAGCATCATCGCATTCATGATAGTGACAAGTACAAGAACCACAAGAGTGGACATAAGAACCACCACAGTGATAATGGTAGTGGAAGTGGAAGTGGAAGTCAGCCTGTTAAGAGGGACATCAGTCAGGTTGAATGCTTCAAATGCAAGAAGATGGGACACTATGCAAATGAGTGCCCCGAAAAGAAAGTTGAAGGACACAGAAGCCCAATCCTTTCCGAAAGGACAGGTGAACCACATCGGTGTGGAGGAGGTCTATGAGGAGCCCCGACATTGCTTTGGTAAGTTCAGACTCAATTCTATTCCAGCATTTGTTCTTTTTGATACTGGAGCATCGCATTCATTCATATCAAAAGCATTTGTTGATAGAAATGGGTTTCCAACTAAAAACATTGGGTGTCCAATAAAACTTAGTTCTCCGGTTGGAGATATGATAGTAAGTCTTGGATGCCGGGATCTAGTAATAGAGTTTGGAAAACATAAATTTCCAGTGAGTCTGATAATCCTAGATTCCCAAGGACTGGACGTAATATTGGGAATGGATTGGATGGCTAAGTATGAAGGAGTACTAGATTGTGCTAATCGTACTGTTGCACTCACAACCCCGGAAACAAAACGGATTAAGTTCAAGTCCAACTTTGAATCTAAAGGAAGTAAGCTAAATTCTCTTAAGGGGGTTAGCATGGACAGTGTACCAATTGTAAGTGAGTATCCGGATGTTTTTCCGGAATAATTGTCGGGAATGCCACCAGATAGAGATGTGGAATTTCTGATAGATTTGGTACCCGGTTCTGGACCAATAGCAAAGAGACCATACAAAATGTCAGTTGATGAACTGAAAGAACTCAAGAAGCAACTAGGAGAACAGTTGCAGAAAGGATTTATTCAACCCAGTTCTTCATCTTGGGGAGCCCTAGTTTTGTTTGTGGAGAAGAAAGACAGAAGTCAAAGGTTATGCATAGATTACCTTTCACTCAACGAGGTAACTATCAAGAACAAATATCCTTTGCCTAGAATCAATGACTTGTTTGATCAACTAGAAGGAGCATGTGTGTTCTCAAAGATTGATCTCCGGTCAGGCTATTTTCAACTCAAGATAAGAGAACAAGACATACCTAAAACAACATTCACCACAAGGTATGGATTATATGAGTATACCGTAATGCCTTTTGGCTTGACAAATGCTCCAGCATACTTCATGAATATGATGAACAAGGTGTTCATGGAATTTCTTGACAAGTTTGTTGTCGTTTTCATTGATGACATCTTAGTCTACTTCAAGAGCAAAGAAGAACATGAAGGACACTTGCGTTTGATACTTGAGAAGTTACGAGAGCATAAACTTTATGCCAAATTCAGCAAGTGTGAGTTCTGGTTAGAGGAAGTTGGTTTTCTTGGTCATGTTATGACAAAGGATGGTGTAGCAGTTGATCCTGCTAAGGTTTCAGCTGTGACTGAATGGGAATCTCCCAAGTCCGTGAAAGAAGTTCGTAGTTTCCTTGGCTTAGCAGGTTACTACAGAAGGTTCATTGAAAATTTCTCTAAGGTAGCCAAGCCCATGACTGAATTGTTAAAGAAAGACAAGAAGTTTGCTTGGTCTGAAGGTTGTGAAGTCATCTTTCAGGAGTTGAAGAAAAGACTTGTGACAACACCAGTTTTATGTCTTCCAGATTTGGAAAAGAATTTCCAAGTTTATTGTGATGCATCTCATCAAGGTTTGGGTGCAGTACTTATGCAAGACTATAAAGTTGTGTCCTATGCCTCGAGACAACTCAAAACTCATGAGGTAAACTACCCTACTCATGATTTTGAGTTTGCCTCTGTCGTCCATGCACTCAAAACATGGAGACACTACCTTTTGGGAAAGCGTTGTGAAGTGTTCACCGATCACAAAAGTTTGAAGTATATCTTCACCCAGAAGGAAATTAATATGAGACAAAGAAGATGGCTAGAACTTATCAAAGACTATGACTTAAGTTTGCAATACCACCCCGGTAAAGCAAATGTTGTAGCAGATGCTCTAAGTCGTAAGGTATTTGTGAATGGCCTTACCAAAGGAGAATTGTGTAGGGTTTCGTAGCATGGAAAACAAAAAATTTCTATCGCATACAAACAAACAAGCCAAGATCTATATACTAGATTGTAGCAACGATTCGATGGAATAACTTACCCTCGAAGATTCCAAAGTGTTTAACGAGAGCGGATTCTCGTGGGTGATGTAGTCGTACTCTTCCCGATCTCAAGATCGCGTAGACGATCCTTCCCAGGCTGCGTTAAAATGCGCTCCCTGATCGGTCACGTTCGGACTCGATGAAGACCTTCCTCTCCTTGTTCCAAAGCAGTGACGGAGGTTGTAGCACTCTCCTCGCGATTCCCGGCCTGACAACGTGGTACCGAAGTAGAGGGAAATCCCGCAGGCTTCGCCTTAAGCCGGGCGAGTATGGTGGAGTATGAGAGCTCCTCGGCGATCTAGGGTTTAGACACACCAAGGAGGAGGGCTAGAGCCGGCGCTAGGGTTCCGGGACCCCAAGTCGGCTAGGGAAAAACCCTAGGTGGTGGCGGCGGCTATGGAGGGCTGCAGCTTTCTAGGGTTTGAGGTGAGGGACTTGTGTGTCTAGAGGAGGGAGCCCTGCCCCTCCTTATATAGGTGGAGGGGCCGGCGGCCAAGGGGAGGGAGGGGAGTCCCACCCCAACTCGGATTGGAGGGGGCGCCGCCGGTTGGAGGAGGGATTCCCTTCCCAACTCGGTTTCCCTCTCCTTCCTCATTTCCTCTTTCCAATTTTAGACGTTTGACTTTTCAAACTAGCTATTTGACTTTTCAAATTAGGATTCAATTTAATCCTTTATTTGGAACAGCGAGGAAACTTAGTACATGATGCAATCATTCCAATATGCAATGACACATTCATGTACCCTTCCTCCTGAGTGCCGGACATTAGGAACCTTCTAGAACATTCGATGAAAACACTAATCATTCCCGAACTCAAAGCGGGACTTTCCTTATATGAATCTTATTCTCGGACCATTCCGGATCACCTCGTGATATCCGGATCCCATCCGAGACTCGAACAACATTCGGTCTCTTTCTCATAATACCATAACTACTCAAACAACGTCAATCCTTAAGTGTGTCTCCTACGGTTCGTGAATTATGCGGACATGATCGAGACACTTCTCGAACATTAACCAATAGAGGAATCTGGAAATTCATATGGCTCCACATATTTCTACGATTACTGCGATCGAATGAACCACTTACATACGATACCAATTTCCTTTGTCTCACGATAGTTTACTTATCCGAGGTTATGATCGCGGTATCTCTGCATACCTAGTTCAACCTCGTTCCGATAAGTACTCTTTTCTGCTCCGTGATATGTGATCCCTTGTGAGCCAGTCACATGCTTGCAAGCTAATTGGATGACATTCCACCGAGAGGGCCCAGAGTATATCTATCCCTCATATGGATGGACAAATCCCACTCTTGATCCATGTGTCTCAACCAATACTTTCCGAACACTCAATGCCACCTTTATAGCCACCCGATTCACGGTGTGGTGTTTGATGTCGACAAAGCATCCATCCAAAAGGTGATATGCATGATCTCATGGTCGAAGGAATTAGGTTACTATGTATCAGAAAGCTTATAGCAATTGAACTATTGAAATGACTTGATCTTTATGCTACGCTTATCTATAGGAGTATGTCCACCATATCATTCTCCTAACGATATGATATTGTTGTTGATAACATCTCAATGTTCATGATAGGGAAACCACAATCATTTATCAACCAACAAGCTAGTGATGTATAGAGGCTATACTAGGGACTTCAAATTAAGTTTACAAATCACACAAGTATCAATGTTTCCTTGTTAATACTATTATAGCATGAATGCAAACATTTATCATAAACACAAAGATATAATAATAACTACATTTATTGTTGCCTCTAGGGCATGTCTCCAACAGTCTCCCACTTGCACTAGAGTCATCTAATCTAGATTACATGGTAATATACCGAACACCCATGGCAGTTTGGTGCTGGTCATGTTTTGCCATCGGGAGAGGTTTAGTCAACGGATCCGCCACATTCAGATCTGTGTGTACTTTGCAAATCTTTATATCCCCATCCTGGATATGTTCTCGAATAGCGTGAAAACGTAGCTTGATGTGCTTCAGCTTCTTGTGTGACCTTGGTTCTTGCGCATTGGCTATGGCACCCATGTTATCACAGTAGATAGACATTGGGTCCAGCGCACCAGGAACCACACCCAGCTCTTTAATAAACTCTTTCATCCATATCGCTTCTTGTGAAGCCTCCGAAGCAGCCATGTATTCCGATTCAGTTGAAGATCTCGCCACAACACTTTGCTTTGCACTCCTCCAGCTAACTGCTGCACCATTCAAAATAAATACGTATCCAGATTGTGATTTAGAATCATCCGGATCGGTGTTCCAACTAGCATCGGTGTAACCGTTAACAACGAGTTGTTCATCACCTCCATAAGAAAGAACCATATCCTTAGTTCTTCTCAAGTACTTAAGGATGTTTTGATCATGTCCAATGATCCACTCTGGATCACTTTGATATCTGCTAGTTAAACTAACATCATATGCAATGTCGGGTCTAGTACATAGCATGGCATACATTAGAGATCCTATGGTCGAGGCATAGAGTCTTACTCATTCTTTCTCTATCTTCTGCGATGTCGGACTTCGAGTTTTACTCAAGGTCTTATTGGTCAACATGGGCAAGAACCCTTTCTTGCTTTCTTCCATTCCAAACCTCTTTAGAACTTTGTCCAAATATGTACTTTGTGACAATGATATTTGGCGTTTCGATCTATCTCTATAAATCTTTATGCCTAATATGTAAGCTGCTTCGCCAAGATCCTTCATTGAAAAACTATTATTCAAATATTCCTTGACACTATTAAGAAGGTCTACATCATTCCCAATCAACAATATGTCATCCGCATATAGTATTAAGAATGCTACAGAGCTCCCACTCACTTTCTTGTAAATACAAGCTTCTCCATAAGTTTGTATAAAACCAAAACTTTTGATTACCTTATCAAAACGTTGATTCCAACTTCGGGATGCTTGCTTCAATCCATAGATGGACCGTTGAAGTTTGCATACCTTGTTAGCATCTTTAGGATCGACAAAACCTTTGGGTTGCATCATATACAACTCTTCATCAATATCTCCATTGAGGAATGCTGTTTTGACATCCATCTGCCATATCTCATAATCATAATATGCAGCGATTGCTAACATAATCCTCACAGACTTTAGCTTCGCTACCGGTGAGAAAGTCTCATCGTAGTCAACTCCTTGAATTTGTCGAAACCCTTTTGCGACAAGTCGAGCTTTATAGACAGTAACATTACCATCAGCATCTGTTTTCTTCTTGAAGATCCATTTGTTCTCGACAGCCTTCCGGCCATCCGGTAAGTCCACCAAGGTCCATACTTGGTTTTCGTACATGGATCCAATCTCGGATTTCATGGCTTCTTGCCATTTATTGGAATCTGGGCTCATCATCGCTTCCTCATATGTCTCGGGGTCATCGGTGTTATCCACCAACATGACACTCATAACGGGATCATACCAATCTGGAGTGGTACGAGTTCTCGTTGACCTCCGAGGCTCTGTAGCAACTTCAACCGAAGTTTTCATGATCATCATCATTAGCTTCCTCTCTTATTGGTGCAGGCACCACATGAACTTCTTCCGGTGTTGCGCTACTCGCAATTTCGAGAGAAGGTTCGACAACCTCGTCGAGTTCTACTTTCCTTCCAGTCACTTCTTTCGAGAGAAATTCCTTCTCTAGAAAGGATCCATTCTTGGCAGCGAAGATTTTGCCTTCGGATCTATGATAGAAGGTATACCCAATAGTTTCCTTTGGGTATCCTATGAAGACGCATTTTTCCGCTTTGGGTTCAATCTTTTTCGGCTGTAACTTCTTTACATAGGCTTCGCAACCCCAAACTTTAAGGAACGACAATCTAGGTTTCTTCCCAAACCATAATTCATACGGTGTCGTTTCTAAAGGGTTCGCAGCATAGAAAACAAAAAATTTCCTACGATGTGAACTATATACCAAGATCTATTTATACTAGATACAAACAACCAGGATGTATATCCGTGAGAACATACCCTTGAAGACCGACAAAGTTTAACGAGTCCAAACTCGTGGTTGATGTAGACGATCTCTTGCCGATCTCAAGATCGAGAGGAAGTCCTAGCGCCAAATCAAGCGCATCCGTGCTCGCACACACGTTCGAGGCACCAGCAACCTCCGCCTCCTCGCTCCAGCGATGCATGGAAGCACAACTCTTTCTTGCCGAAAAGCCACTGGAACATGTATCGCTAGTCCGAGACCATGGGGATAAAATCTAGAGGGAGAGAGATCCTTCACAAGGAGGTGTGAGTGAGAAGTGAGAGGAGGGCTCCTTTTATAGGAGGAGGAACCCCAAGGGGTGGCCGCGCATGGGGCTGCTTGCCCTCCCTCATCATGTGGTGGACACTCCACTCACAAAATGACCCTTCAAAAGTCCACTCAAAATCCCACTCAAAATCCCATTAAATTTCCACCAAATTTAATGCAAACTCTCATTAAATAAAACTCTTTTATTTTATTCAGAATTTTGTCAATTACTTTAATGACAAACATTCACAAATAACCTTGCTAGAATTCTATTTCACATGCATAACCACTTTATGCAATTTCACCCGAAAACCTGTTTGTATCTAGTGAAATAAATTTTGTTTATTCTTTTCGGCATGAAACTTTTGCTCCAATTGGATGTCGGTGTCTCTTATGTGTCACCCTACGGTTCGTGAATAATGCGGACATGATCGAGACCCTCTCGGATCAATAATCGAGCGGATCCGGAGACCCATAATCGACTCCCACATTCAACGATGACTTTCTTGTGATCGCTTAACCTTTTACGCTAGTATCTTAATCCCTTTGTCTCACGATATATTACATGTCCGAGATTCGATCATCGGTATCTCCATACCTAGTTTGATCTCGCTAGCATGCACTCTTTCGCTCCCGTGATATAACATTCTAGTGATCAAATCACTTGCTTGCAAGCTAATCAATGTGATATCACCGAGAGGGCCCAGAGTATATCTATCCGTCATCGGATGAACAAATTCCACTCTTGATCCATGAGCCTCAACATAACACTTTATTAGTTCAACCCATCTTTATAATCACCCATTACGGTGACGTTTGATGTTATCAAGAAACTCTTCCTGTTAGTGATTGACATGATCTCATGGTCTAAGGATTAGGATCACTGTTGTTATAGCAATATAAACTCAATGACTTTGATCGTAATGCTATACTTGGATGAATGTTCATCACATCATTACACTAATGTTGTGATCCCGTTATTAACAACATCCAATGTCCATGATCAGAAACCTTGATCATCTTGTTAATCAACGAGCTAGTTTATGAGAGAGGCTTAACTAGGAACTTTCTGCTTGTTTATTAAACACACATGTATTAACGCTTCCGTATTAATACAATTATAGCATGCAAAATAAACATCTATCATATACTTGGAATACACATAATAAACAATTTATTACTGCCTCTCAGGGCATATTCCCTTAAGCCTCCCACTTGCACTAGAGACAATAACCTAGTTACATAGTGATATATCTAACACCCATTGAGTTCGTGTTGATCATGTTTTGCTCTAGGGAGAGTTTTAGTCAACGGATCTGCTACATTGAGACACGTGTGTACCTTACAAATCTTTATATCTCCTTCCTTGACATGCTCGCGTATGGAGGGAAACCTGCGCTTAATATTCTTGGAATGCTTGTGAGACCTTGGCTCTTTGGCATTGGCAATGGCACCATTGTTGTCACAATAGATCACCATTGGGTCCAACGCTTGCCACAACTCCTAGTTCGGATATGAACTCCTTCATCCAACCGCTCGAGCCGCTCGAAGCAACATATTCGCCTCCGTTGTTGATCCCGCTACCACAGTTGTTTGAGCTCCTCCAACTAACCGCCCGCCATTCATGAGAAATACGTATCCGGATTGAGACTTAGAGTCATCCGGATCGGTGTCAAAGCGTCGACATAACACTTAGCTTGACGAGCTCTTCTTCACCTCAGATACAAGAAGCATATCCTTAGTTCTTCTCAAGTACTTAAGGATATTCTTGACCGCTATCCAAAGGTTCAACACGATCCGATTGGTACCTACTAGTCAAACTAATAGCGTGTGCCACATCCGTCTTGTACATAGCATATGACATTATAGAGCCTATGGTCAAGCATAGGGACTTTGTCCATTATCTCTTTCTTCCGAAGCCGGACTTTGAGTCTTACTCAATGTCTTGCCTTGCAACATAGGTAAGAACCCTTCTTACTCCGCCCATTTTAAACTTCTTTAAAATCTTATCAAGGTATGTACTTTATGATAGCCCTATTAGGCGCCTAGATCTATCTCTATAGATCTTTATGCCTAATATGTAAGATGCTTCACCTAGGTCCTTCATTGAAAATTTGTTGTTTAGATAACTTTTAACACTGTTTAAAGTTCTATATCATTTCCGATCAATAATATGTCATCCACATATAGTATCGTAAATGCCACATTGCTCCCACTCACTTTCTTGTAAATACAAGCTTCTCCATAAGTTTGGACAAATCCAAACTCTTTGATCACCTCATCAAAGCGGAGATTCCAACTGTGATGCTTGCTTCAATCCATAGATGGATCGTGAAGCTTGCACACCTTGTTAGCATCCTTAGGATCGACAAAACCCTTTGGTTGTATCATATACAACTCTTCTTCAATATTACCATTGAGAAACGCGGTTTGACATCCATCCGCCATATTTCATAATCGAAATATGCAGAATTGCTAACATAATCCTAATCGACTTTAGCATCGCTACGGAGAGAAAGTCTCATCGTAGTCAACTCCTTGAATTTGTCGAAACCCCTTTGCGACAAGTCGAGCTTTATAGATGGTCACATTACCATCAAGATCGCTTTCCTTTTGAAAATCCATTTGTTCTCCACGGCCTTTCGGTCGTGAGGTAATTCCACCAAGTTCCAAACTTGATTTTCATACATGGATTCCATCTCGGATTTCATGGCTTCTAACCATTTGTTGAATCCGGCTCATCATCGCTTCTTCATACGTCGCAGGTCATTATTTTCATCAACCATGAAATTTATGACAGATTTCCGTCTGCTTGACCTGCGAGGTTCGGTAGTACTCTCTTCGAGTTTCATGATCATTATCATTAGTTCCTTCTTCAACAGTGGAGCCAACTCGAACGACTTCTGCGCTACTCGCCATACTTTGAAGAGAAGGTTCCATAACCTCTTCGAGTTCTACCTTCCGACTACTCACACCTTTCGCGAGAAACTCTTTCTAGAAAGGATCCATTCTTGGCAACAAAACCTTGCCCTCGGATTCGTGATAGAAGGAATACCCAATAGTTTCTTTAGGGTATCCTATGAAGACGCATTTTTCCGCTTTGGGTTCGAGTTTATCCGTTGAAGTTTCTTCACATAAACATCGCAACCCCAAACCTTAAGAATGACAGCTTAGGTTTGTTTCCAAACCACAATTCATACGGTGTCGTTTCAACGGATTTAGATGGTGCCCGATTTAAAGTGAATGCAGCAGCTTTCTAGTGCATAACCCCAAAATGACAACGGCAAGTCCGTCGAGACATCATAGATCGAACCATATCTAATAAAGTACGACACGACGTTCACACACCATTTCATTGTGGTGTTCCTGTGAGTTGTGAAACAATTCCACACTCTTTCATGTGAGTGCTAAACTCAGAACTTAGATACTCACCTCCACGGTCAGAAATTTGATCTTTCTATTACGATGATTTTCCACTTCATTCGAAATTCCTTGAACTTTTCAAAGGTTTCAGACTTGTGTTTCATCAAGTAGATATAACCGTATCTACTCAAATCATCCGTGAAAGTAACAAAATAACGATATCCACCTCGGCCGACACACTCATTGGACCACATACATCAATGTATGATTTCCAATAAATCGCCTGCTCCATTGAACCGAAAACGCGTTTAGTCATCTTGCCCATAAGGCATGGCTCACATGTATCAAATGATTCATAATCAAGTGATTCTAAAAGTCCATCCGAATGGAGCTTCTTCATGCTTAATGCCAATATGACCTGAGACGGCGGTACATATATGCGGATATATCATCACTAAGTTTAATCCTTTTAGCATCAATATTATGAATATGTGTAACATTATCATCGAGATCCAACAGAAATAAACCATTCAACATTGGTGCATGACCATAAAAGATTTCATTCATATAAATGGAACAACCATTGTTCTCGATTTGAATGAAAAACCACTTTGCATCAAACATGATCCATACAATGTTCATGCTCCACCAAATAACGCTTATTTAAGTTTATAACTAATCCCGAAGTGGAGAGGTAGCGTTCGACGGCGATCACATCAACGTTTGATCCATTGCCGACACGCATCTTGACCTCACCCCTTGCTAGCGGTCGCCTGTTCGATTCGAGTTACAAATATTAGCAACCGAACCGGTATCAAATACCGAGCACTAGTCAAGTACACATCAATAACATGTATATCATATATACCTTTGTTTGCCTTGCCGCCTTCTTGTCCGCCAGATACTTGGGGCGATTGCTTCGATGGTTACCCCTTACAATAGTAGCACTCGGATCGACTTAGGTCCAACTCGGGTTTCTTTTCAGCGCAACAGCTTGCCGCCTTACTTCCTTCCGCTTTCCCTTCTTGTCTTTCTTGAAACCGGTGTTCCTATTGATCATCAACACTTGATGTTCCTTTTGATCTCCACTTTTAAGCATGTAAGCTCGGGAGAGACTTCTTCATGCCTTGCATATTATAATTCATCACGAAGCTCTTATAGCTAGGTGGCGTAGACAACACGATGGATGCCTAAGTCAATGGGAATCGTTATTCCCAAAGACACAAGCTTATCGGCGTAACCTGACATCTTGAGTACATGCTCACTAACGGAGCTGTGCTCTTCCATCATGCCGCTAAAGAACTTTTCTGAAGCGTTGTAGCTCTCTACAGGAGCATGTGTGTCGAAAATCATTTTCAACTCACCCATTGTATCAAAAGCATTCCGCTTTGAACGCTGTTCGCTCTAGCCCATACAATATGCCGCAATGAACTAAGTTGTGGTCCTCCGACGAGCCGATAGACATTCTTCTCCTCGTCGGGCATCACAAAGGTGGGGCCTAATGGCTTCTAGCACATATTGCTTTGTGCAGAGAGGAGAATCCTCAAATTCATGGCCCATTCAAGAAAGTTGCTACCGTTCGTTGCTAGTTTCTTTCTCCATGAACGCATTGAAATTAAAAGGTGTGGTGCCATCTACAACAAAATTTGTAAAGTTTAGACTAAGTGTATGATAGATTGAGTTCAACTAATCTATATTACGAATGAACTCCCACTCAAAAGCGACATCCTCGTGTCCTTTTGGTGATTACATGAACCAAATCCACTACACCAAGTCCGATCATCACGTGAGATAGCTTCAAAGGCGAGCATCAAATGGGCATCATATCAACTATATGACTCATGCTTAACCTTTCTGTGTTCCGAGGCCATGTCTGTACATGCTAGGCTCGCCAAGTTAGAACCTTAGTATTTTTGCGTGTAACTGCTTACACCAAGTATGGTCGAGGATCCAAGTACACCCGATCATCACGTGATGTCTTGGAGCGAAAACATAATCGGTGCATACTAAAGGGAGAACACATTCTTATCTTGATATTTAAAATGAGGATCATCTTATTATGCTTAACAAAGCGCTAAACAAGCAATATAAGATGCAATCAAACATCATATGTTTAATAGTGAAATTATATGGTTCCCGCAGATGATCTCTATCATGTGCATCGTGGTATGATCACTATCATACCTATATGTGTAAATCCACAATCTATGGGTTTTACACGCTATGTGTTGTAAGAGTATCATCTCATACTTCTACTTACAACACTACCATATCATAACACTAGCCCAACAATCTAAACTAGACGCCTCTAATTTATCCATTGCAAGTTTTACGTGGAGGGCTTTCGAGATAGAACCGTTTACCTACGAACATGAACCACAACGAGGATAATCAAATTGTCGACAACTCGCTTGCAAAATAGATATTGACTATAGGAGAGACAGACACCCGCTAGCCACTTATGCAAACTAGTTGCATGTCAAGCGTGGAACAGGTCTCATGTGCGAGGACATGTAAAGTTTGTCCGGGCCGCTTCATCCCACTATGCCACCAATATCCAAAATCACAAGAAAGGAGCAACAAAATGATCATCATCGCCCACATACTCATATGTGTACTACCCGTGTAAAGTATCTACGCATAGATCCGGCTCTGATACCACTAAAGGGTTCGCAGCATAGAAAACAAAAAATTTCCTACGATGTGAACTATATACCAAGATCTATTTATACTAGATACAAACAACGATGTATATCCGTAGAGAACATACCCTTGAAGACCGACAGTTTAACGAGTCCAAACTCGTGGTTGATGTAGACGATCTCTTGCCGATCTCAAGATCGAGAGGAAGTCCTAGCGCCGCAAATCAGCATGCATCCGTGCTCGCACACGCTCGAGGCACCGAGCAACCTCCGCCTCGCCCAGCGATGCAGAAGCACAACTCTTTCTTGCCGAAAAGCCACCGGAACATGTATCTCGCTAGTCCGAGACCATGGGGATAAAATCTAGAGGGGAGAGAGATCCTTCACAAGGAGGTGTGGTGAGAAGTGAGAGGAGGGGCCCTTTATAGGAGGAGGGGAACCCAAGGGGTGGCGCATGGGGCTGCCCTTGCCCTCCCTCATCATGTGGGTGGACACTCCACAAAATGACCCTTCAAAAGTCCACTCAAAATCCCACTCAAAATCCCATTAAATTTCCACCAAATTTAATGCAAACTCTCATTAAATAAAACTCTTTATTTTATTCAGAATTTTGTCAATTACTTTAATGACAAACATTCACAATAACCCTTGCTAGAATTCTATTTCACATGCATAACCACTTTATGCAATTTCACCAAAACCTGTTTTGGTATCTAGTGAAATAAATTCCCGCTTGTTTATTCTTTCGCATGAAACTTTTGCTCCAATTGGATGTCGGTGTCTCTTAAGTGTGTCACCCTACGGTTCGTGAATAATGCGGACATGATCGAGACCCTCTCGATCAATAATCGAAGCGGATCCGAGACCCATACGACTCCCACACATTCAACGATGACTTTCTTGTGATCGTTTAACCTTTACGCTAGTATCTTAATCCCTTTGTCTCACGATATATTACATGTCCGAGATTCGATCATCGGTATCTCCATACCTAGTTTGATCTCCGACATGCACTCTTTTCTCGCTCGTGATATAACATTCTAGTGATCAAATCACTTGCTTGCAAGCTAATCAATGTGATATCACCGAGAGGGCCAGTATATCTATCCGTCATCGATGAACAAATTCCACTCTTGATCCATGAGCCTCAACATAACACTTTATTAGTTCAACCCATCTTTATAATCACCCCGTTACGGTGTGACGTTTGATGTTATCAAGAAACTCTTCCTGTTAGTGATTGACATGATCTCATGGTCTAAGGATTAGGATCACTTAAGTTGTTATAGCAATATAAACTCAATGACTTTGATCGTAATGCTATACTTCGGATGAATGTTCATCACATCATTACACTAATGTTGTGATCCCGTTATTAACAACATCCAATGTCCATGATCAGGAAACCTTGATCATCTTGTTAATCAACGAGCTAGTTTATGAGAGAGGCTTAACTAGGAACTTTCTGTTTGTTTATTAAACACACATGTATTAACGTTTCCGTATTAATACAATTATAGCATGCAAAATAAACATCTATCATATACTTGGAATACACATAATAAACAATTTATTATTGCCTCTCAGGGCATATTCCCTTCAGTTTCAACGGATTTAGACGGTGCCCTATTTAAAGTGAATGCGGCTGTTTCTAATGCATAACCCCAAAATGATAACGGTAAATCTGTAAGTGACATCATAGAACGAACCATATCTAAGAGAGTTCGATTACGACGTTCGGACACATCATTACGCTGTGGTGTTCCCGGCGGTGTCAATCAGGAAAGTATTCGCATTTCTTCAAATGCTCGCCAAACTCGTAACTTAGATATTCACCTCCACGATCAGAACGTAGAAACTTAATCTTCTTGTTACGTTGATTCTCTACCTCACTTTGAAACTCCTTAAACTTCTCGAAAGTTTCGGACTTATGTTTCATGAAATAGATATACCCATATCAACTCAAGTCATCCGTGAAGGTAAGAACATAACGATAACCACCGCGCGATGCTACACTCATTGGGCCACACACATCGGTATGTATGATTTCCAATAAGTCCGTAGCTCGCTCCATCATACCAGAAAATGGAGTCTTAGTCATTTTACCCATCAGACATGCTTCACATCTTTCAAGTGATTCAAAATCAAGTAATTCAAGAAGTCCATCAGAATGGAGTTTCTTCATACGTTTCACTCCAATGTGACCAAGACGCGAAGCACATATAGGTCGAATTATCGCTTGATTTCAAACGTTTAGCCTCAATGTTGTTGATATGTGTATTTCCACTATCGAGATTCAATAAGAATAGACCATCTATCAAAGGTGCATGTGCATATGTAACATCCCAAAAATCATAGTTTCAAAACTCATTCATATCATCTTTGCATTTAGGGTTTCCTCAAAAATCATTTAGAGACAGAAGTTTGAGCTATGATTTCATGTGGGCAATTTATCTCAAATGTCCATCACCTTTTGAAATGGGAATGTTTAGGAACTAGTTTGCTTGCCTCTATTGATGGAAAGATTAGGTGAAGTTTTTAAACCAAGATTTCAAATTTAGAAATGGTTTCAAAATCCTTTTCAAATATTTACAAACTAGAGCAAGTCTCTGTTTACTTTGAAACCAAGCTTGACCAAGCCTTGCAAAGTAACCACTTAGTTATAATGACTGGTTATGAATCCACAAAACCCTGCAAAAATCCCCAAAGCAGTTTGGATTCAAAAGGATTTGAATTCATATCAAATTCATACCAGAAAATGAATTTAGAAAAAGAAAAGGACTCCTCAATAGAAAAAGGCCTTGCGAATCGCCCAAAAGAATCGAGCCCAGAAGCCCACCCGGGACTTCTTATTCTTCTCTCACGCAAGCGCACGCCTTCACCGACAGCAGACCCCACCTATACTCATACCGACAAGCGGCCATCTCCACATCAGCGTCGTCTCCACCCGTTCGTCCCCAAATCAACGCGAGCTTCAGGTTTAATTCACGTCAATTCGAGTTATTGGCGAGTGATTCGCGCCGTGACCAGGCTATAAGAACCCCTCGCCCCTCTTTTCTCCCTCAAACCCCGAACCCAGAGCGCCACCAGTCACAGTATTACCTCTCCGCAACGCCGTCTCCGGCGATCGCTACCGCAAATTCCGGTGAGTACTGAGCTCTCCTCTGCCTCTCGTTCTTGCAAACTAGATCAGTAAGCCTCTGCACTTATTTTGACACATTTCGTTTACCCTCGCATGAACCGTAGCTCCGGCAGCATCGTCAACTGGGCGCCGCCGTCTTCAGTACGAACTCCGGCTCTAGTGGTAAGCCCCGACCGCCCCGCGTCTTCTAGTTCAAACACACGACCCTAAATTATAGATTTATTTGTGGAACAAGTTTAGGGCTATTTTTAGATATAGATTTATTTTTGTAAATTATATTGGGGCCAAATAAGTTTAGTGGGCAAACTTATGACATGTTAAGTTTCTGTAGTCATGAGCATACTTGGTAGAATTTTCAAAAATCAACACTTAGTCAAATCTTGCATGCATGCATTCATATTATTTTTGGTTGTATATAATTGTGTGTAATTGTATGCTTTAATTTCTTGTGTAGATTTTGCTAGTGATTGTGATTGTGAAGAGTGCTACTCTCCCCACTACCAAGGCAAGTGATATTTACATGAATATATTTGTCCCATGTTTTGAACTAGCATTAGATATTTTGTTATAGTATTGCATGTTATTTTGTTTAATGCAAAAGATGGGAAATCCTATGTAGTCTAGTAGAATTGCTAAGGAATTTTTCCCTAAGATAAGTTGCTTTACTTTGCTTAGCCTAGCTTAGGGCAAAACAAGGGTTGGTGAAAACTACACTTACTATGAAGAAAATATTTCTAAGTCATGAGACTTATACTTTCCTAATAAAACCACTAAGTTAAATGAACCTCCTGGGTGGAATGGAAAGTATGGGTTATGTTGAGTGGTTACACAAGGCCATGGACTTGGGTTGTGTATCTCACTTGTGGTAAGCCACCCAGGCACAAAGGGATTTGGAGGCCAAGTGTTGAGAAAGCTTACGGGCAACCACTTGGCAATATGGGCTCTGCCATGATCATATAGGTTGCTAGAACTTAGTCATTTGGACAGTTGGTGGTAGATGGGATGATAGGTTGGAACGCGTCCATTTGACTAAGGAAAAGCTTCTGAAAGGTCCTGTCTTGGGAAACCAAGTCTGGTGGGGAAAGTGCACAACCTCTGCAGATGGAAAACCTAAGTACTTAGCCTAGTCCAAGGAAATGGACACTTTTGAGCATCAAGACATGGAAGCTACAAGAATCTCATCAATCCAACTTCTAAGTAAAAATTTGTGGGTGAACATGGGTGAAGGACCCCAATGTCTATTGGTGGTTTCTTGGGAATGTTTTGACAAAGAAAAACTTAGTGATTTCAACTAATAGGAAAAGCTTATTTTCAAGCAAAGCAAGCCAAGCTACACTTAGCCAAAATGCATATAGTATTATAGTCCACTTAAAATATACTAAGGTATCACTTGCCAATACTATTCCAAAGTATTGACCCTCTGTGGCTGTAACTTGTGATGTTGCAGGTTACTCCGATGATGAATAGGAGTCATGAGTCTACACTCAACATGCTTGCCTGTGGCACATGAAGATGAGGACTTGTGTTTATTTACTTATTCCTTAAACTCTTGTATTAGGCCTATGGCCCTGAGTTGTAAAAGACTATGTTTTTGTCTCTGGAATGAATGTAATAAACGACCTTTGTATCTGTGTACTTCATCTTAAACTGTGGATGCTAGCATTGATCCAGGGACTAGCATTGCAATCACAGGGATCCTATCCTTTATAAAGGAGGGGTCTAACAAATGGTATCAGAGCACTGTGTTGCCTGTAGGATTATGACCCTAGGACTGAAACACCACTAAGGAAAAAGTTTTTCAAACTACTTCTACACTTGTCTATTATTCTCGTAAAACTTTTGTAATCTCTTTCAACTCCCTTTGTAGATGAACTCCATCAACGAAGCCGTGAAGAAGGGACCACTCATGACCATGACCTTGGAGTGTGAAACTGAGTTTCCCAATATTCTCAAGTATCTCATGGAGGCAATGGATGCACATGGTGAAGCCGTGTACAAGGGCTTTCCAGTGATGGATGAAGGAGTGGAGTATTGGTGGGTGCAACTTCACTTGTACAAAAACAAGGAAGACAACCACAAAGAAAGGGGATTATGCATGTACACCAACACTACAATGCACACCACATTCTTTGAGTCAGCCAGGGATGCAGCTTGGAGGACTATCAAAGAACTAAGTGCTAGAGTCAAGTGCAGAATGCTCAACCTCCAAAAGGATTTAGAGAAAGAGAAGGAGCTTACTCAAGAGTTGGAAGACACCAACCAAGAAATAAGGGGAGATGTTATAGACTTAGTGATAGAGTCAAGAGAGCAAGATTGGTGGATTGCCTCTAGGAACATTGTGTTTAATAATAGATCCCGTGAGATTGGATTGTAAGGTCACTTCGTTAGTTGGACCACCACCTATCACCTTATTTTCGAAAGATATTATAAATAAGTATGGGCCTTGAATGATGTAATGGATTTATGTATGCATGACTTGTGTGACAATTATGTTCATGGATATGTATGAATTTTTGTCTTGATTTATCTTGAATTGCGTTATTCTAACTTTTTCAATCTTGTAAATAGATGCCTATTTCCATCAGCACCGTTGAGGAGTTTCGGGTTACTCGTTTTGGTCCCCGTATCATTGAGCTTACCACTCTGCTTGATCTCCCTCTTCCCACCATCACGGTGTACCCACTCACCAAGTTCGAGAGGAAGGACCTCTGGGGCTTCAAGGTGACCCAGCCAGGACGCCAGACTGAGCCTACTACAGAGGCCATCGTCTTCAAGCTGATGCACGATGACAGGGAGAGAGGCATGGAGGTAGTCATGCAGGACTTGATAGGACGACTGTTAGGCCGTCACTCCCGGCAGGTTAGGGGTACTCACTTTCACGCCTTCTAAGACGTGATGTTGATGGAGAGTCCATCGACTTTGAGGACGACTCGAGGAGCATCTGGAGCCGATACGCCTTTATCTTCGTGACTTAGAGACTCTTCTCACGCACGTAGATACGGACATAACGAACGCCATGCTAGGTAATGACGAAGCTTGAGTGCAGCTTCGAGAAGGACAAGCTTTGCGCAGCAGATGAGATGATCAAGGAAATGGAGACAAAGTTCGAGGCCCGGACCGCAAGTTCAAGAGTCGGGAGAAACGTCGGGATAGGAACAAGAAGATCCGGACATGATCGAGGAACTGAAGTCCAAGGACTTCGAGCTTGAGCAGCAGCAGATGGTTATTGAGAGGCTTCGCTCCCAGAAGAGGGCTCTCAAGACCAAGGTTGATTCTTTGACCACTACGATTGAGGAGAACAAGACCGCGATGGAGAACGCAGGTCTTACCTTCGTCGAGGAGGAGATAGATGCTGATGAGTAGACTTGACTACTCGTTTACCTTTCATATTCATACTTGTTGTTGCGAACTTATTATTGGACCATCCGACATGTGGATGGCTTGCCACTTGTGTGTTTTACTTCATGAGTTTGTTATGTGGTTGTTGAACCTTTATTCTTATGTTACTTGTTATGCGTTTGCTTATGATGTATTGTGCATGAAACACCTATGGGTATCTCATTCTTATCTATTTGAACAAACCACATATGCCTCCCCGTCGCGCAAACCCCAACCCCAACAACATCACCCCGGAAATGCAACAAATGATGAATGTGCAAACACAGATTATGCAAATGATGACAACATTCATCCAGAACCAGAATAACAACAACAACAACAACAACCCCAACAACAACAACAACAATAACAACAACAACAACAACAACAACAACCCTCCGGGTTTTGACATGCTCACCAGATTTCTACGTCTAAGGCCAGCAAAGTTTTCGGGAACAACTGATCCCATGGTAGCCAATGACTGGCTACGTTCTGTGAACAAGGACTTAGTGACCGTGGGTTGCACGGATGCTGAAAAGGCCAGGTTCGCAGCACATCTGTTGGAAGGACCAGCCACCACATGGTGGGATAACTTCCAAATCACCACTCCCATTGATGAAGTGACTTGGGACATATTTGAAGATGGTTTTCGCACCGCTCATATCTCATCAGGGATGATGAGTCTGAAAAAGAAGGAGTTTCATAACTTGAAACAGCGCCACCGCAGCGTGGCAGAATACATAGAAGAGTTCAACAATCTGGCGCGCTATGCACCGGATGAGGTTGATACAGATGCCAAGAGAAAGGAAAAGTTCTTGGAAGGTTTGAATGATGAGCTGAACCTACAGTTGTCTGTGGCATATGTTCCAACTTATCAGTCGTTGTGTGACAAGGCTGCTATTTTGGAAAGTAAAATGAAGCAAGTCGAGAGTAGGAAGAGGAAACACTCTGACAAACACAGCTCGGGATCATCTCACAAACGATCTCACTATGATGACAGTGGCAGCTCAGGATCCCATAAACAAGGGAAATTCAACAAGCACCACAACCACAACCGTCATGACAACAAGCATCACCGTAGTCATGACAATGATAAGTACAAGAACCACAAGAGTGGACATAAGAGCCACCACAGTGGAAATGGTAGTGGAAGTGGAAGTCAGCATGTTAAAAAGGACATCAGTCAGGTTGAGTGCTTCAAATGCAAGAAGCTGGGGCATTATGCTAATGAGTGCCCTGAGAAGAAAGTTGAAGGACCTAACAAGCCTAATCCTTTCCAGAAAGGACAGGTTAACCACATCAATGTGGAGGAGGTCTATGAGGAGCCTGATGCCGTTGCTGGTAAGTTCAGACTCAATTCAATTTCAGCATTTGTACTCTTTGATACCGGTGCATCTCATTCATTCATATCAAAAGCATTCGTTGAAAGAAATGAACTACCGGTAGAAACCATTGGGTGTCCTATAAGAGTAAGTTATCTGGGTGGAGAAATGATAGTAAACTCAGGATGTCATGACTTAGTCATAGAGTTTGGAAAACATAAGTTTCCAGTGAACCTAATAATCCTGAATTCCCAAGGATTGGATGTGATTTTGGGAATGGATTGGATGGCTAAGTATGAAGGAGTACTAGATTGTGCCAATCGTACTGTTGCACTCACAACCCCAGAAAAGAATAAAATTTAAATCAAACTTTGAATCCAAAGGAAGTAAGCTGAATTCTCTTAAGGGGGTTAGCATGGACAGTGTGCCAATTGTGTGTGAGTATCCGGATGTATTTCCGGAGGAGTTACCAGGAATGCCACCGGATAGAGATGTGGAGTTTTGATAGATTTGGTACCAGTTACGGACCAATAGCTAAGAGACCGTACAAAATGTCGCTTGATGAATTAAAAGAAATCAAGAAGCGCTAGGAAACGATTGCGAAAGGGTTTATTCAACCAAGTTCTTCATCTTGGGAGCCCCAAGATTGTTTGTGGAGAAAAGGATAGAACACAAAGATTATGTATTGACTACCGTTCTCTCAACGAGGTTACTATCAAGAACAAATATCCTTTGCCAAGAATCAACGACTTGTTTGATCGGTTAGAAGGAGCATGTGTGTTCTCGAAGATTGATCTTGATCGTGTTATTTTCAACTCAAGATAAGAGAACAAGACATACCAAAACAGCATTCACCACAAGGTATGGATTGTATGAGTATCTTTGATGCCTTTTGGATTAACCAACGCTCCAACAGATTCATGAATATGATGAACAAGGTGTTCATGGAATTTCTTGACAAGTTCGTTGTCGTTTTCATCGATGATATCTTGGTCTACTCCAAGAGCAAGGAAGAACATGAAAGACACTTGCGCTTGATAATTGAAAAATTAAGAGAGCATAAACTTTATGCCAAATTCAGCAAGTGTGAGTTCTGGTTAGAGAAAGTTGGTTTTCTTGGTCATGTTATGACAAAGGATGGTGTAGCAGTTGATCCTGCTAAAGTTTCAGCTGTGACAGATTGGGAATCACCCAAGAATGTGAAGGAAGTTCGTAGTTTCCTTGACTTAGAAGGTTACTACAGAAGGTTCATTGAAAATTTCTCGAAGGTTGCTAAGCCAATGACAGAATTGCTAAAGAAGGACAAGAAATTTGCTTGGACTGAAGGTTGCGAAGTCAGCTTCCAAGAGTTGAAGAAGAGACTTGTGACAGCACCAGTTTTATGTCTGCCAGATTTGGAAAAGGATTTCCAAGTGTATTGTGATGCGTCTCATCAAGGTTTGGGTGCCGTACTTATGCAAGATGGTAAAGTCGTAGCCTATGCTTCGAGACAACTCAAAACTCATGAAGTAAACTATCCTACACATGATTTGGAGTTAGCCTCTGTCGTTCATGCACTCAAAACATGGAGACATTACCTTTTGGGTAAGCGGTGTGAAGTGTTCACCGATCATAAGAGCTTGAAGTATATCTTCACCCAGAAGGAGATCAACATGAGACAAAGGAGATGGCTAGAACTTATCAAAGATTACAACTTAAGTTTGCAATACCACCCCGGTAAAGCAAATGTAGTAGCCGATGCTTTAAGTCGTAAGACGTTTGTAAATGGCCTTACCGAAGGGGAATTGCCAGATGATCTGTGTAAGCAATTCAAGGAACTCAGATTGGAGATTGTACCAGAAGGACATCTCATGTCCTTAGATGTTCAACCCACTCTATTGGACAAGATCCGATAAGTTCGTAAAGGCGATAAGGAAATTGAAAAGATTAGGAAAATATAAGTCTAGGGAAAGCCAAGAGTTTCCATATAGACGAACAAGGCACCTTATGGCACGGGAACCGTATTTGTGTTCCACAAGATCCGGAGTTGCGGAAACTGATCCTGCAAGAGGCTCACAACTCTCCGTATTCTATTCACCCGGGAAACACCAAGATGTACATGGACATGAAAGAAAGATTTTGGTGGAACAATCTCAAAAGGGACATCGCCGAACATATTGCTTTGTGTGATGTGTGCAGCAGAGTCAAAGCGGAACACCAAAAACCAGCAGGTTTGCTTCAACCACTGCCTATTCCTGAATGGAAGTGGGAAAATATTGGTATGGATTTCATTACCGGATTACCAAGGACCAGGTCAGGGTATGATTCCATATGGGTAATAGTGGATCGCCTAACTAAAGTGGCTCATTTTATACCTGTGAAGACAACTTATACAAGTGCCAAGTTAGCAAAAATATACATGAGCAGAATCGTATGCCTTCACGGTGTGCCTAAGAGTATTGTGTCAGATAGAGGAACCCAGTTCACATCTCACTTTTGGAGACAGCTTCATGAATCCTTAGGAACGAGATTGGAATTCAGTACTGCCTTTCATCCTCAAACAGATGGACAAACAGAGAGGACCAACCAAATTCTTGAAGACATGTTGAGAGCATGTGCTTTAGATTATGGAGCAAGTTGGGATGAAAGTTTGCCCTACGCAGAGTTCTCTTACAACAATAGTCATCAAGCTAGTATTGGAATGGCACCATTTGAATTACTCTACGGAAGGAAGTGTACCACCCCATTGTTATGGAATGGTGTGGGAGAAAGAAGCTTATTTGGACCTGATCTTATCAAAGACGCCGAAGAGAAAGTCAAATTGGTTAAAGACAGGTTGAGGGTAGCACAATCCCGACAGAAAAGCTATGCGGATTCTAAGCATAGAGAAGTCACCCTCTGAAGTTGGGGATAGAGCTTATCTCAGAGTATCACCACTCCGAGGAGTGAAAAGATTTGGAGTCAAAGGAAAGTTGGCACCAAGATATGTTGGGCCATTCAAGATTCTAAGTCGCAAAGGGGAAGTTGCATACGAAGTTGAATTGCCAGAATCTCTATCAGCTGTCCATAACGTATTTCATGTGAGTCAGCTTAAGAAATGCCACCCAGAAATGGAAGAGTCTTCTTTGAAGGATACCATACCTTTGGAAGAAGTTCAGCTAGAAAGTGATCTCACTTATGAGGAAAAGCCTGTCAAAATTCTAGAGACCGCAGAAAGGGTTACCAGGACCAAGACTATCAAGTTTTGTAAAGTGCAATGGAACCATCACTCCGAAGAGGAAGCAACATGGGAAAGAGAAGATGATCTTCGGAAAGACCACCCTCACCTATTTGCTAGCCAACCCGAATCTCGAGGGCGAGATTCATCTTAAGGGGGTTAGATTTGTAACATCCCAAAAATCATAGTTTCAAAACTCATTCATATCATCTTTGAATTTAGGGTTTCCTCAAAAATCATTTAGAGACAGAAGTTTGAGCTATGATTTCATGTGGGCAATTTATCTCAAATGTCCATCACCTTTTGAAATGGGAATGTTTAGGAACTAGTTTGCTTGCCTATATTGATGGAAAGATTAGGTGAAGTTTTTAAACCAAGATTTCAAATTTAGAAATGGTTTCAAAATCCTTTTCAAATATTTACAAACTAGAGCAAGTCTCTGTTTACTTTGAAACCAAGCTTGACCAAGCCTTGCAAAGTAACCACTTAGTTATAATGACTGGTTATGAATCCACAAAACCCTGCAAAAATCCCCAAAGCAGTTTGGATTCAAAAGGATTTGAATTCATATCAAATTCATACCAGAAAATGAATTTAGAAAAAGAAAAGGACTCCTCAATAGAAAAAGGCCGCGCGGCCAGAATCTGGCCCAGCAGCAAATCGAGCCCAGCAAGCCCACCCGGGGACTTCTTATTCTTCTCTCACGCGCAAGCGCACGCGCCGAGCCGCTGACAGGCAGACCCCACCTATACTCCGCGCGCCTCGCTACAAGCGGGCCATCTCCACGTCAGCGTCGTCTCCACCCGCACGACCCGTTCGTCCCCAAATCAACGCGAGCGTTTCTGTGTTTAATTCGCGGCGTCAATTCGAGTTATTGGCAGAGTGATTCGCGCTCGTGACCAGGCTATAAGAACCCCCTCTGTCCCCTCTCTTTTCTCCCTCAAACCCCGAACCCAGAGCGCCACCAGGATGCGAGTATTACCCTCTGCAACCTCGCCGTCTCCGGCGACTGCGCCGACAAATTCTGGTGAGTACTGAGCTCTCCTCTGCCTCTCGTTCTTGCAAACTAGATCAGTAAGCCTCTGCGCTTCTTTTGACACATTTCGTTTACCCTCGCATGAACCGTAGCTCCGGCAGCATCGTCAACTGGGCGCCGCCGTCTTCAGTACGAACTCCGGCTCTAGTGGTAAGCCCCGACCGCCCCGCGTCTTCTAGTTCAAACACACGACCCTGCCTTGACTCTGTGAATCTAACCGTGTCCTCGTCTTGCCTTGGGGTGGTTCACAGCGACGTCCACGACGACCACGACCGACGCCGTCCTCCACTCGGCGAGCAATCGCAACGTGCCCGAGCGCCTTGACCAACCGCGATACGACGAAGCCGCCAAGACCTCCTGAGCACGGTGAGCTACTCCTCGTTCTCACTTACCCCCTGTAGCGCCGCCTCCGTTGTCGACTGACTGTTCCGCCGTCGTTAGCCACCGCTCCGCCGCCAGATCTTGGTCAGGACAATAGCAGCCGTTAGATCTGTATCGTAGCGCTAGGATAGATTCACTTAAACCGAAGAGGTACGCGATCTGAGCCGCCAGATTTCATTTAGATCCTACGGCTGTGGAGCTCGATCCAGTGCGAAACGGTATGGGCGAATAAGAACATGACGCGTGGCTAGGTTAGATCTGAAAACAGATTTAAAAACCAGAATTTTGATCCAAATTCAAATGCTCATAACTTTCAATTGCCACGTTAGATTTTTGCAAACTTTATACCGTTGGATTCAGTGAAACAAGAACTTTCCGAATATCCAATATATTTAGCATATAGTAACAGTTAAAATGATTTTATTTGTGGAACAAGTTTAGGGCTATTTTTAGATATAGATTTATTTTTGTAAATTATATTGGGGCCAAATAAGTTTAGTGGGCAAACTTGTGACATGTTAAGTTTCTGTAGTCATGAGCATACTTGGTAGAATTTTCAAAAATCAACACTTAGTCAAATCTTGCATGCATGCATTCATATTAGTTTTGGTTGTATATAATTGTGTGTAATTGTATGCTTTAATTTCTTGTGTAGATTTTGCTAGTGATTGTGATTGTGAAGAGTGCTACTCTCCCCACTACCAAGGCAAGTGATATTTACATGAATATATTTGTCCCATGTTTTTGAACTAGCATTAGATATTTTGTTATAGTATTGCATGTTATTTTGTTTAATGCAAAAGATGGGAAATCCTATGTAGTCTAGTAGAATTGCTAAGGAATTTTTCCCTAAGATAAGTTGCTTTACTTTGCTTAGCCTAGCTTAGGGCAAAACAAGGGTTGGTGAAAACTACACTTACTATGAAGAAAATATTTCTAAGTCATGAGACTTATACTTTCCTAATAAAACCACTAAGTTAAATGAACCTCCTGGGTGGAATGGAAAGTATGGGTTATGTTGAGTGGTTACACAAGGCCATGGACTTGGGTTGTGTATCTCACTTGTGGTAAGCCACCCAGGCACAAAGGGATTTGGAGGCCAAGTGTTGAGAAAGCTTACAGTGCAACCACTTGGCAATATGGGCTCTGCCATGATCATATAGGTTGCTAGAACTTAGTCATTTGGACAGTTGGTGGTAGATGGGATGATAGGTTGGAACGCGTCCATTTGACTAAGGAAAAGCTTCTGAAAGGTCTTGTCTTGGGAAACCAAGTCAGTGGGAAAGTGCACAACCTCTGCAGATGGAAAACCTAAGTACTTAGCCTAGTCCAAGGCAATGGACACTTTTGAGCATCAAGACATGGAAGCTACAAGAATCTCATCACTCCAACTTCTAAGTAAAAATTTGTGGGTGAACATGGGTGAAGGACCCCAATGTCTATTGGTGGTTTCTTGGGAATGTTTTGACAAAGAAAAACTTAGTGATTTCAACTAATAGGAAAAGCTTATTTTCAAGCAAAGCAAGCCAAGCTACACTTAGCCAAAATGCATATAGTATTATAGTCCACTTAAAATATACTAAGGTATCACTTGCCAATACTATTCCAAAGTATTGACCCTCTGTGGCTGTAACTTGTGATGTTGCAGGTTACTCCGATGATGAATAGGAGTCATGAGTCTACACTCAACATGCTTGCCTGTGGCACATGAAGATGAGGACTTGTGTTTATTTACTTATTCCTTAAACTCTTGTATTAGGCCTATGGCCCTGAGTTGTAAAATACTATGTTTTTGTCTCTGGAATGAATGCAATAAACGACCTTTGTATCTGTGTACTTCATCTTAAACTGTGGATGCTAGCATTGATCCAGGGACTAGCATTGCAATCATAGGGATCCTATCCTTTATAAAGGAGGGGTCTAACAGCATAAAACATATTACTCATATAAATCGAACAACCATTATTCTCAGACTTAAACAAGTAACCGTCTCGCAATAAACAAGATCCCGATATAATGTTCATGCTCAACGCAGGCACCAAATAACAATTATTTAAGTATAAAACTAATCCCGATGGTAGATGAAGGGGTAGCGTGCCGACCGCGATCACATCAACCTTTGATCCGCTTCCAGCGCATCGTCACCTCGTTCTTCGCTAGCTTCCGCTTTATCGCAAAGACCTTTCTTCTTGATGTTGCCGTTCTTCGATCCGCCAAGTACTTTGGGCAATTCCGCTTCGAGGACCTTCTCCTTGCGGAAAAGCACTCAGTATCAGGCTTGGGTCCAGCCTTGGTCTTCTTCGCCGTCGTGGTAACTTTCTTACCACCCTTCTTGAAGTGTCCCTTCTGCTTAGACTTGCCTTTCTTGAATTTGGTGGTCTTATTGACCAACAACACTAGGTGCTCTTTCTTGATCTCCACTTCTGCAGACTTTAACATAGCAAACAGTTCTGGCAACTGCTTGTTCATGTTCTGCATGTTATAGTTCATCACAAAGTTCTTGTAACTTGGTGGTAGTGATTGGAGGACACGGTAAATCCCCAAAGCATTGGGAATCACTATACCCAAGCTTTGAAGTTTGTTTGCGTGTCCAGACATCTTAAGCACATGCTCACTAACGGATCTGCCCTCTTCCATCTTGCAGTTAAAGAACTTTTCAGAAGCCTCATAGCTTTCAATTGCCGCATGAGTCTCAAAAATCAATTTGAGATCCTCGACAATATCATATGGGTCTGAATTCTCAAACCTTTTCAAGCTCGATTCTAAACCATACAAGATAACATCGAACTATGGAGTACCGATTCTTCCGAGCGAGGTAAACATTCTTTACTTCATCGGCAAGATCACCGTGGAGTCACCAGCGGTGCATCCAAAGACATAGGTCAAATTACCACCGTGAGGACAATCCTCAAATTGCGGAACCAATCCATGAGTTGCTTCCATTGTTTTTCAACTTTTCTTTCTCTAGGAACGCATTAAAATTGATGGTAGGGGCTGCCATTGATCTACAACATATTTGCAATAGTTTAGACTAAGTTTATGACAAATTGAGTTCAAATTAATAAAATTAACCTAGGTGAACTCCCACTCAAAACAACATCCCTCACATTGTTTTAGCGATCACATGAACCAAATCTACTACATCAACATCGATCATCACGAGAGTTGATATAGTTTCAATGGCGAACAATCATCATGTTCATCATATCTACTATATGATTCATGCTTTACCTTTCGGTGATCCGTGTTCCGAGACCATGTCTGTACATGCTAGGCTCGTCAAGATCAAACCTTAGTTTCCGCATGAGCAAATCTGGCTTTCTCACGTTGTATACACTTGCGGAATCTAACACACCTGATCATCACGTGGTGCTTCGAAACAACAAGCTTTAGCAACGGTGCTAACTGAGGGTGAACACTTTATGACTTGAAATTCATGTGCATGAGGGATCATCTTATAATGCTACCGTCGTCTACTAAGCAATACAAGATGCATAAAGGATTAACATCACATGCAATTCAATAATATGTGATATGATATGGCCTTTCTTCTTTCTGCTTCCGATCTCCATCTTCAAACACGAACATGATCTCCATCATCACCGGCATTGCATCAAGGTCAATGACGCTTCTCCATGGTTGCCGTCCACCGGTTTTCAACTATTACAACTACTTTGAATAGACACGCGGGTCTTAACATAAATTAAAGACAAACATCTGGCTCCTGCCGGTTGCCAACTTACAATAAGGAACATTGCATACATCAAATATAATCACAATCATGGCCATATCACATCACTGCACACCCCTGCAAAACAAAGTTAGACGCCTCTACTTTCTTTGCATATTTTACGTGGTTTGGGGCTTTCAATAAGTGTCATTCTAACTTACGAACAAGAACCACAACATTGATACTAGCATTGTTGATCACCCGTTGTAAATTGGATCTTAACTATGCTAGAAGAAACAGGCACCCGCAAAGCCACTTATGCAATACAAGTTGCATGTCAAGCGTGGAGCAAGTCTCATGAACGATGTCATGTAAGGTTAGCCCGGGCCTCTTCATCCCAACATACCGCAAGATGCAAAGTACACAAGAAGAAATCGACAATAAAAGCATCAACGCCCACAATGACCATTGTGTTCTACTCGTGCAACAGATCTACATATAGACATGGCTCTGATATCACTGTAGGGTTTCGTAGCATGGAAAACAAAAAATTTCTATCGCATACAAACAAACAAGCCAAGATATATCTACTAGATTGTAGCAACGAGTCGATGGAATAACTTACCCTCGAAGATTCCAAAGTGTTTAACGAGAGCGGATTCTCATGGGTGATGTAGTCGTACTCTTCCCGATCTCAAGATCGCGTAG
Organism: Avena longiglumis; assembly: GCA_030063025.1. Lineage (NCBI taxonomy): Eukaryota > Viridiplantae > Streptophyta > Magnoliopsida > Poales > Poaceae > Avena > Avena longiglumis. The sequence goes on along the minus strand of CP125976.1, from coordinate 505,722,021 downwards.
ACGATCCTTCCCAAGACTGCGTTCAGCAGCGCTCCTTGATCGGTCACACGTTCGGTACTGACGAAGACCTTCCTCTCCTTGTTCCAAAGCAGCGGAGGTTGTATCACTCTCTCGCGATTCCGGCAACGGCGTGGTACCTAAGTAGAGGGAAATCCCGAGGCTTCGCCTTAAGCCGGGCGAGTATGGTGGAGTGAGAGAGCTCCCGGCGATCTAGGGTTTAGACACACCAAGGAGGAGGGCTAGAGCCAAGGCTAGGGTTCCGGGACCCCCAAGTCGTGGCTGAGGGCAAAACCCTAGGTGGTGGCGGCTATGGAGGCTGCAGCTTTCTAGGGTTTGGTGAGGGACTTGTGTGTCTAGAGGAGGGAGCCCGCCTCCTTATATAGGTGGAGGGCGGCCAAGGGAGGAGGAGTCCCTCCCCAACTCGGCTTGAGGGGCGCCGGTTGGAGGAGGATTCCCTCAACTCGGTTTCCCTCTCCTTCCTCTTTCCTCTTTCCAATTTTAGACGTTTGACTTTTCAAACTAGCTATTTGACTTTTCAAATTAGGATTCAATTTAATCCTTTATTTGGAACATGAGGACACTTAGTACATGATGCAATCATTCCAATATGCAATGACACATTCATGTACCCCTTCCTCCGAGTGCTTGGGACATTCCTAACCTTCTAGAACATTCCCGATGAAAACACCGGAATCATTCATGAACTCCGAAACGGGACTTTCCTTATATGAATCTTATTCTCCGGACCATTCCGGATCACCTCGTGATATCCCGGATCCCATCCGAGACTCCGAACAACATTCGATCTCTTTCTCATAATACCATAACTACTCAAACAACGTCGAATCCTTAAGTGTGTCTCCCTACGGTTCGTGAATTATGCGGACATGATCGAGACACTTCTCCGAACATTAAACAATAGAGGAATCTGGAAATTCATATGGCTCCCACATATTTCTACGATTACTTTGCGATCGAATGAAGCACTTACATACGATACCAATTTCCCTTTGTCTCACGATAGTTTACTTATCCGAGGTTATGATCGTCGGTATCTCTGCATACCTAGTTCAACCTCGTTACCGATAAGTACTCTTTTCTCCTTCCGTGATATGTGATCCCTTGTGAGCAGTCACATGCTTGCAAGCTAATTGGATGACATTCCACCGAGAGGGCCAGAGTATATCTATCCGTCATATGGATGGACAAATCCACTCTTGATCCATGTGTCTCAACCAATACTTTCCGAACACTCAATGCCACCTTTATAGCCACCCGCCATTCGGTGTGGTGTTTGATGTCATCAAAGCATCCATCCGGTAAAGGTGATATGCATGATCTCATGGTCGAAGGAATTAGGTTACTATGTATCAGAAAGCTTATAGCAATTGAACTATTGAAATGACTTGATCTTTATGCTACGCTTATCTATAGGAGTATGTCCACCATATCATTCTCCTAACGATATGATCTTGTTGTTGATAACATCTCAATGTTCATGATAGGGAAACCACAATCATTTATCAACCAACAAGCTAGTGATGTATAGAGGCTATACTAGGGACTTCAAATTAAGTTTACAAATCACACAAGTATCAATGTTTCCTTGTTAATACTATTATAGCATGAATGCAAACATTTATCATAAACACAAAGATATAATAATAACTACATTTATTTTTGCCTCTAGGGCATATCTCCAACAAATTGCCAGATGATTTGTGTACCTAATTCAGGAAACTTAGATTGGAGATTGTGCCCGAAGGACATCTCATGTCTTTGGATGTTCAACCCACTTTGTTGGACAAGATCCGAGAAGCCCAGAAGACTGATAAGGAAATTGAAGAGATTAAGGAAAATATTGGCCAAGTAAAAGCTAAAAATTTCCATGAAGACGAACAAGGTACTTTATGGCATGGGAAACGTATCTGTGTTCCACAAGATCCGGAGTTGCGGAAACTGATTTTGCAGGAAGCACATAACTCTCCGTATTCTATTCACCCGGGTAACGCCAAAATGTACATGGACATGAAAGAAAGATTTTGGTGGAATAATCTCAAGAGGGACATCGCCGAACATATTGCTTTGTGTGATGTGTGTAGTAGACTAAAAGCGGAGCATCAGAAACCAGCAGGTTTGCTTCAACCACTACCTATTACCGATTGGAAGTGGGACAAGATTGGTATGGATTTCATTACCGGATTACCAAGGACCAGGTCAGGATATGATTCCATATGGGTAGTAGTGGATCGCCTAACTAAAGTGGCTCATTTCATACCCGTGAAGACAACCTATACGAGTGCTAAGTTAGCAAAAATCTACATGAGTAGAATCGTATGTCTACATGGTGTGCCCAAGAGTATTGTGTCTGATAGGGGAACTCAATTCACTTCCCATTTTTGGAGACAGTTGCATGAGTCATTGGGAACGAGGTTGGAATTCAGCACTGCTTTTCATCCTCAAACCGATGGACAAACAAAAAGGACTAATAAAATTCTAGAAGACATGTTGAGGGCATGTGCCCTAGACTATGGAGCCAGTTGGGATGAAAGTCTGCCTTACGCAGAATTTTCTTATAACAACAGCTATCAAGCCAGCATTGAGATGGCACCGTTTGAGTTTCTCTATGGAAGAAAGTGTACCACCCCATTGTTATGGAATGGTGTGGGAGAAAGAAGTTTATTCGGGCCAGATCTTATCAAAGAAGCCGAAGAGAAGGTCAAGTTGGTTAAGGACAGGTTGAAGATAGCACAGTCCCGACAGAAAAGCTACACAGATCCTAAGCGTAGAGAAGTCACCTACGAAGTTGGTGATAGAGCTTATCTTAGAGTATCACCACTTCGTGGAGTGAAGAGATTCAGAGTCAAAGGAAAGTTGGCGCCAAGATATGTTGGGCCATTCAAGATTACAAGTCGCAAAGGAGAAGTTTCCTATGAAATTGAATTGCCAGAATCTCTGTCAGCTGTCCATAATGTGTTTCATGTGAGTCAGCTTAAGAAATGTCACCCAGAAATGGAAGAAACCTCCTTGAAAGATACTATACCTTTGGAGTAAGTGCAACTAGAAAGTGATCTCACTTATGAAGAGAAACCTATCAAAATTCTTGAGACTGCAGAAAGAGTCACAAGGACAAAGACTATCAAGTTTTGCAAAGTGCAGTGGAATCATCATTCCGAAGAGGAAGCAACTTGGGAAAGATAAGATGATCTTCGGAAAGACCACCCTCACCTATTTGCTAGCCAATCCGAATCTCGAGGGCGAGATTCACCTTAAGGGGGTTAGATTTGTAACATCCCTAAATTCATGATTTCAAAGATTGCATATCATTCATGCATGCATATAGTTTTGAGATCAATTTCAAACTCATTTCAGAAAACAGAGTGCTATCATTTCATGTGAGCAAACTTAAATCAAATGTCCATCCCCATTTGAGAGTTTGAATGTTTTAAACCTAGATGGTTTGTCTCTCTTGTTGAATAGATTGAGTGTGGAATTTGAACCAAACTTTACAAAATGGAAATGGTTTCAAAAACCATTTTTCAAACATTTGCAAATCAATTACAAGTCCCTGTTATTTTGTTTCTCCAAAAATGACCAAGCCTTTTCAAAGGACCACATGGTTTTATGCCTAGAATTGAGACTATTGCACATTGCAAAAATCCCAAAAAGATTTGAATTCAAAAAGAGTTTGAATTCATTTGAAAACCATTCCTGAAATTCATTCTGGAAAAAGAAAAGGATTAAGAAAAGAAAAAGGCCAGGCGCTCCTATTCTAGCCCAACAACATAACCTGCCCAGCTAGCCCACCCGGCCTCCCTCTCTCTCTCTCGCCTTGTGAGACGACATCCACGCTGTCACAGACCCCACTCCCTCTCTGCTTATTTCGCTGACGAGCGGGCCCTCTCCATGTCATCATCGTCTTCCCCAAAATCTCGCGCACGAACTCCGCCGCTGCCCGTTGCTGCTTTGATTCCGCGAGGTAAATGGCATTGAATCCCTGGGTGTTTCTTGTCGAGCCTCTAGCTATATAATCCCCACTATCTCGCGACCATTTCCCCTCAACCAATTCCTTCTCCACGCCACCAGGCTTACCACAACTCGCTCGACGCCGCCGCTGTTCCGACGACCGCGCCGACGAATTCCGGTGAGCTCAGTGTTCCCCTCTGTCCCTGACTCATGCTATCACGCTCAGCAACTTCTTGCGCATCCACTGACACGCCTTGTTTGTTCTCGCATGATCTATAGCCTCGGCAACGACTTCGACCGAGCGCCGCCGCCCTCTGCACGAACTCCGGCGACCTCTCCCCGTAAGTACCAGCCGCCCCTTGCCCTCTGCCTGATACGCCTAGGACCCCCATCATCTTGCGGATCTAACGATGCCTTCCTTTTGACTTAGCGCGACGCAGAACCTCGCCAACGTCGACAGCAGCAAAATCAGACGCATTCGCGAACTCCGGCGAGGAATCCCCAACGACCCCGTGCGCCCCTTGCCCAGCCTCCACCACGTTGAGCTTCGCCTCGACCTTGCGGTTCTGGTAAGCCTCTTTCCCCACTTCCGCGTGACCTAGAACGCCAGCGCCGCCGCCGACAGACGCGCCGCCGCCAGTCGCCGCCGCTAGCGCCGCTTAGTTTCGGTCAGATGAATTATAGCCGTCAGATCCAGATCCAGCGCGTAGGATTAGTTCACTTAGCGAAGCGTTACGTTTTGATCTGAACCGTGCATCGCCACTTAGATCCTACGGCTCGCGTGCGTGATCCGGCGCGAAGCGGTACGCGCCAGTAAGATTATGACGCGTGGCTAGGGTTTGAGTTTAAAACAGAATTTGAAACAGATTTAGATTCAAATTTGATTAGGCTATAACTTTTGATTCCCACGTTAGATTTTTGCAAATTTTATACCGTTGGAATCAGGAAGACAAGCCCTTTATGTTTATGCAATGTGTTTAGTGAAAAGTTTATGTTAAAATGACTTTATTTCCAGAAACTTGTTTAAGGCTATTTGAGTATAGAAATTGTTTAGGAATTTGTTTTAGTGCTAAATAAACTTGGTTTGGCAATATTTTGACTTGTTTATGGTTCAGTACTATGCACTTGCTTGGTGGAGTTTTAAAAATCATCACTTAGCATTTTTGCATGCATGCATATATATTTTTGTTTGTATATGACTCGTATGTGATTGTGTTATATTCTTTGTGTAGACTTTGGTGCTAGTGATTGTGATTGTGAAGAGTGCTACCCTCCCAACTACCAAGGCAAGTGGTACTTCATGAATATTTCCATCCCTATATTTTATACAAGCATTAGAAATATTTTGCTAAGTCTTGCATGTTACTATTTTTTTGCCAAATGTCATGTTGGGAAATCCTAAGTAGTTGTAGAATTGCTAGGAAATTTCTAAGTTAAGTTACTATGCCATTCTTAGCCTAGCTAGTAGCAAACAAGGGTTGGTAAAGTATAAATACATGCTATGATGAAAATATTTCTAAGTCTTTGGACTTATGTTTTCCTAATAAAACAACTAAGTCAATGAATCACCTGGGTGGAATGGGACTTGATTGGTGGTTTTGGTTGAGTGGTTACACAAGGCCCATGGATATGGTTTACCTTGTGTATCTCACTTGTGGAATGCCACCCAGGAACAAAGGGATTTTAGAGGCCAAGTGTTGAGAAGCTTATAGTGCAGCCACTTGGCAATATGGGCTCTGCCTGGATCACATAAGTTGCTAGAACTTAGCCATTTGGACAGTTGGTGGTAGTGGGAATGATAGGTTGGAGCGCGTCCATTTGGTCTAAGGAAAGGCTTATGAAAGGTCCTGTCTTGGGAAACCAAGTCCGTGGGAAAGTGCACAACCTCCGCAGATGGAAAATCTAAGTACTTAGCCAAGTCCATGGCAATGGACAACTTGAGCATCAAGACATGGAAGCTATCAAGAATCTCATCACTCCAACTTCTAAGTAAAAATTTGTGGGTGAACAAGGGTGAAGGACCCCAATGTCTATTGGTGGTTTCTTGGGAAAAGTTTTTGACAAAGAAAAACTTAGTGATTTCAACTAATAGGAAAAACCTATTTTTGAGCAAATCAAGCCAAGCTACACTTAGCCAAAATGCATATAGTAATATAGTCCACTTAAAATTTACTAAGGTATCACTTGCCAATGCTATTCCAAAGTATTGACCCACTGTGGCTGTAACTTGTGATGTTGCAGGTTACTCCGATGATGATTAGGTGTCATGATTCTACACTCAACATGCTTGCCTGTGGCACATGAAGATGAAGACTTATGTTTATTTACTTATTCCAAACTCTTGTATTAGGCCTATGGCCTTGAGTTGTAAAAGACTATGTTTTATCTCTGGAATGGATGTAATAAATGACCTTTGTATCTGTGTACTTCATCTTAAACTGTGGATGCTAGCAATGATCCAGGGACTAGCATTGCAATCACAGGGATCCTTTTCCTTACAAAGGAGGGATCTTACAGTATCACTGTCAGTGATGATTCACTGCATTAGTGTTTGTGGCTTACCTGTTTATCCATAGTCTGAATTTTATTCAATAGAGTTTGATGATTCTATGAAAATAAATGGATATATATGGTATGATCTCTGAATCGGTCTCAGGGAAATGATTTGCCAATTGATTTATAAATCTAGACTATCTGATTGTTTTAGTAGTAAGATCAGTGCTTGTGAAACCTTCTTAGAATGGTACACAAGTGGATCTTGTTGCTGGCTTCACTTATGGTCATTACTGGAACTTGATAGATGCTTATTAGTAAGTTGGAAAGCTTATTGTTTGATCATGCCTATGATGCTGGTCGGAGGCTCTAGGATCTAGGGTCCTAGTTGGTTAAGTGAATGGGTTTGTTTGTAACTTATAAGATCTAAGGGGCTACTCCTTCTGGGAGATGCGCCCAGATCTTGTAAGATCAAATGATAGATTACAGAAGTTGCCTTTGATATCACCAATTCTGTGAAGCTGGTCTGAGAATTTGGTGTTTTTGATAGAGTTTGATTCTGATCTTTATATTTAAAACCTCTAGGATAGATTCACCCCACTTGGGTGATTATTGAGAGGTTGTTTTATGAAACAACACATGGTACTGTGTGGATAAGATGAATAAATCATGTGGTGGTTCATGGCACTCACCACAAAACTGATGATGGTAGTGGTTTGTTGTGATGTTGGGTTGCTGGTTGGATCATGTCCTTCACCTCCTGATGATATTCTTGTTTCCCCTGATGCTTGTGCTTGGCCTTGATCAACTCTGCTCCTCCTAGCTCTTGTGAGCTTGGCTTTGTTGTCCACCTGATCCCCCCCTCCTTATGTCACCATCAGGTGATGTGTGGTTTGATCTGGTGTGAGATTGTGTTGGCTGGTTTGTTTGGCTCTGGCTAAACTAGCTATTCTTGTGTGGTGTGAGCAATGGAGAGATGCACTAGTGCTTCCCCCCGGCTGTGCTTGGTCCTTTTACTAGCTTGGGCTGCTGAGGCTGTTTCGACAACACACCCATGCATTTAGATGACTGAGCTGCTTATATGCCTGCTGCATAGTTGTGGATATGCTCAGTGAGGTGTCCTACCCTTTTACCTTGTTACCATTAACATGCCTGGTGAAACTTGCCCCTTTTACTGATTGAGATCATTTGACTTGTGGCTGATTTGTTTATGAAATATTTGATTCTTTCATATTGGTGAAACTTGCCCCTAAAAGATTTACTCAATGATGTAAAATTGAGCAGTGCAACTCACTGCTCTCTACTGCGAGTAAAAATTAATAACTTAACCTTTATTTTCCTTTTTGTTTGTTCTTTGTTTTATAGGTACAAGATTTGAAGATTCAAGATTAGAATAGGTTTACTTTAGATAGAATAGATCCTTTGTAATTTTTATTTTATTCATTTTAAGAAATGTGTAATAGTTTAATATTATATATATATATGTTCCTCTTTTTTGTAATTTCACTTCTGTAAAGATTCTTTATTGTCTTAAGGAGTTACTTTTTGTAACTTGTTTATGGAATAAATATTCATTTGCTTAATTGTATTTCTTATTTAATTTCTATTCTTATATATTATATCTTAAATAATATTACTAAATCATAATTCTAAGTTTTAAAATATAAACTCAATTTTCAAGTTTAAATTTAAATTCTCCCCAAAACACATTAATTCATAAAGGTCATGTCAAAATTTATAACGATTACTCTCCAGAGCTATTCCCATACCTAGAGAGTGAAAGAAACTTTGATCACTTTAAGTTTTTATTTGGCAAAACAATTACCCACATTTTGCAGATGAATGCATGCATATGCACAAATTCCTAAATCTACCCTTTGTTTGTTCCTAAATGTTGGGATGTTACGGACTTCCCCTCTTAAATTAAACTTCGTCCCGAAGTTTGTTGAAATGTACCTGAATAGTTCTGGATAGGCTTTCCTTAATTCATCCTCTTTCTCCCATGTGGCTTCTCTCTCGGGATGATGTTCCCACTATACCTTGCAGTACTTGATTGCCCTATTTCTCAACCTTTTCCAGTTCTCTTCCAGAATTTTACAGGGTTTCTCAACATAAGTCAGGTCTGCTTGTAATTCTATCTCTTGATGTGTGATTGCATCATCAGGAACTTTAAGACATTTCCGGAGTTGTGACACATGGAAAACATTATGAACTTGAGCCAATCTTGATGGTAACTCTAAAGCATAAGCTATGGTCCTCTTCTGACTCAGTACTTTGAATGGTCCTATATATCTTGGACTCAGTTTTCCTTTAACTCCAAACCTTTTAACTCCTTTCATTGGACTTACTTTGAGATATACCATGTCTCCTACCTCAGGATGCCATGATCTTCGACTTTGATCAGCATAACTTTTCTGCCTACTTTGAGCTATTTACAATCTATCCTTGATTATATCAATGATATCTTTCCTTTCTTTGATATAGTCTGGCACAAATTCTTTGCTACTTCCAGGTTCATACCAACATATTGGTGATCTACATTTCCTTCCATAGAGTACTTGATATGGAGCTGCCTTTAAACTACTCTGCTAGTTGTTATTATAGGAAAATTCTGCCAATGGTAAATGATCTTCCCATGAACCTCCAAAATCTAATGCACAATCCCTAAGCATGTCTTCCAGTATTTGATTTGTTCGTTCAGTTTGACCCCCAGTTTCTGGATGATAGGCTGTGCTAAACTCTAACCTTGAACCAAGTGCTTCATGTAATTGCTTCCAAAATGCCGAAGTAAACATTGATCCTATATCAGTTACGATCTTCTTGGGCACTCCATGCTTACTTACTATCTCCTTAATGTAAACTTCTACTAACTTCTCGGCATTGTCCTTCTGATTTACCGGAATAAAATGTGCACTTTTAGTGAGTCTATCAACAATTACCCATATCATATCCTTCCGTTTAGGTGTCATGGGAAATCCTATGATGAAGTCCATACCAATTTCCTCCCATTTCCATTTGGGAATTTACAAAGGTTGCAATGGTCCCGCTGGACTTTTATGTTCAGCTTTAACCCTTTGACAAGTATGACATTCTAACACATATTTTGCAATATCTCTCGTCATGTTATTCCACCAGAATAATTCTTTCAAATCCATGTACATCTTAGTACTTCCTGGATGAATGGAATATGGTGTCTCATGTGCCTCTCGAAGTATTACTTCATGAATATCAGGCACACCTGGAACACAAAGACGATCTTGGAACCATAAAGACTCATAATCTCCTAAGCAAAAAACGGATGCTTGTCCTTGAGATATCCTCCGAATTTCCTCAGCAATAAAAGGATCTTCTGCTTGATCTTTAAAAAATTCGTGCTTAAGATCACTATTCTGTTCTGCAACTACTTGCATAGTAGCTAATCCTCCCAGAGTCTCTGTTCTTATGAATTGCAGCTCTAATCTTTCCAAATCCATTTGTAACTCTTTGGTAGCTCCCTATTGCTAGGCTGAATATCTGCACTTTTATGACTTAAAGCATCTTCTACAACATTTTCTTTTCCAGTGGTATAGTTGATTGTTAAATCATAATCTTTGATTAGTTCTAACCAACGCTTCTGTCTCATATTCAATTCCTTTTGAGTGAAGAAATATTTGAGACTTTTGTGGTCAGTGTATTACTCACATCTGGCTCCATAAAGAAAATGCCTCCATCCTTTCAGAGCAAAAACTACTGCTGCTAACTCCAAATAATGTGTTGGATAATTGATTTCATGTGGTTTCAGTTGTCTTGATCCATAAGCAATTACCTTCCGATCTTGCATTAACACACAACCCAAACCTTCTTTGGATCCATCACAGTATACTGTAAAATCTTTCCCTGTTTCAAGAAATGCTAAGATCGGAGCGGTAGTTAACCTGGTCTTTAACTCCTGAAAACTTGCTTCACACTTCTCATCCCAGATGAATGGTGTATTTTTCCTTAACAATTTGGTCATTGGTCCAGTTATTTTGGAGAAACCTTCAATGAATCTCTGATAATAACCAGCCATCCCCAAGAAACCTCTGATTTGTTTCACATTGGTTGGTGCAGTCCATTCTAATACTGATTGAACCTTGGATGGATTTATAGCAATTCCATCTTTACTGATCACATGACCGAGGAATTACACCTCATCTAACCATAATTCACACTTACTGAACTTAGCATAAAGCTTATGTTCTCTTAGGATCTACAATGCTATTCTCAAATGATCAGCATGCTCTTCCTTATCCTTGGAATATATCAGAATATCATCAATAAACACTATGACAAACTTGTCCAAGTATGGCATGAATATTTTGTTCATCAGATTCATGAATATTGCTGGTGCATTGGTCACCCCAAATGGTACGACAAGATACTCATGATGTCCATACCTTGAGACAAATGTTGTCTTTGGAACATCTTCCGGTTTAATTTTTATTTGATGGTATCCGGATCTTAAATCGATCTTAGAAAATACTCCAGCTCCTTTAACTTGATCAAACAGATCTTGGATTCTAGGTAAAGGATACTTATTTTTTATGGTAACATTACTGAGATTCCTATAGTCCCCACACATCCTTCTTCCTCCATCTCTTTTATCCATAAAGATTACCGGTGTTCCCCATGGGGATACACTTTCTTGAATAAACCCTTTTCTGGCTAACTCATCAATTTGCTCTTTGAGTTCTTTTAATTCTTTTGGACCCATTTTGTATGGTGCTTGAGCTATTGGTGTTGTTCCCGTAATTAGATCAATATTGAACTATATCTCCCGATCTGGTGGAATTCCTGGTAGCTCTGCTGGAAAAACATCTTGAAACTCATTTACTACAGGAATATCTTTCAACTTGACCTCCTTCATTGAGTTCAACTGAAGATCCACCACGATATGACTGTGCTTATCTTCTTGGTAAACTATCCTTGCTCCACTTGAAGTTTTGATTGAGACAGTTTTATCATCACAATTAATCTGAGCCCCATGTTCAGTCATCCAGTCCATACCCAGCACTACTGCAATTCCCTTCAAGGGAATCACATACAGGTCCGCAAAGTATGTACAACCACAGATCGATATAACCTGATCTTGTTTAATGTGGCATACAACTACATTTCCCCCTGCCGTCACTACGGTCATAGGGATTTCTAAGGTTGACCTTCTAATCCTGAATTTATCATAGAATTCTTCAGAAATGAATGAAGTAGTTGCACCAGTATCAAATAGAACTTTTCCGGGATTGGTAAGGATGTTGAGCGTACCTATTACGGCATGCTCGGAGTTGTCCACCTCCTCCAAGGTTGCATAATTTAGCTTTCATGTGGGTCTGTTTCTCTTGCCATTGTTGTTCTTGACATTATTTCCTCCTCGATTGAGCTGTCCATTACCTCCACTGGCTTGTCCTCCACCCTTGGTAGGCCAACCACTAGGTGGTTTGCTCAGACAGTAAGGCTTGATATGGCCCTTCTGGCGACAACCGTAACAGATAACTACTGGCTTTTTGCATTCTCCCTGGAAATGCCCTGGAAGTCCACAATTGTTGCAGATAACATTCCTCCTAGGATTGGACTGATTTCCACCATTGCCCTTGTTATTGTTATTGTTGTTGTAGGTTTTGTTCCTGGGCTTGAACTCCAGATTAGGTTTAGGTTTACTTTCCCGAATCTTCTTAGTTTACTTCTTGGCTCTCTTCCTCCTATCCTCTTGGACATTCTTGTAGTCATCTTCAAAAGTGATGGCTGCATCCAGTAACTGCTGATATGTTTGTTTATTGGCCAGCCTCAACTGCATCCTCACAAATGGATTTAACCCTCGCAAGAAACGCTTACTTCTCTTCTCTTCAGTGCTCACTTCATCCTCGGCATAATGAGACAGTTTGCTAAACTCCCGGATATACTTCATGACACTAGTATAACCTTGCTGAAGCTCCTCAAACTCTCTCCGCTTCAACTCCATAACACTCTCCAGAACATGATACTCACAAAACCTATGTTTGAACTCTTCCCAAGTGTACTCTCTTCTTGGCTATTGCATGGCTAACTGATTTTCCCACCATGATGCTGCATGTCCTGTCAGAAGATGAGTTGCATACCTCAACTTTTCCTCATCATTACAACCTACAGTCTTTAGCTTTCTCTCTGTATCTTCTATCCAATCTTCTGCATCCATTGGTTCAGGAAGATGCAAAAGGTAACGACCTTGCATTCTGGAAGTCAGAAAGACTCACTCCTCCACCTTCAGGTACTCTCTGGTTTCCAGCTCGTCCCAACAGCTCTTCCATGAACTTGTTTTGGTTTTCTTGCATCATTTGCATATACTGCATAAAGTTTTGCTCCATTAACGGCCTCATTGGTGGTGGTGGTAAGGTTCCCTAATTTGCAACATCTGCATCTGACTTCTCCTTGGCCTCACGTTCCATGTGCTGCTCAGATTCGTTTTCTACACCTGTGTCCATGACCCTCTAGTCTTGCAACATAAAGAGAATACTCATAATTACATCATGCACATGTCTTCTGAGCTCAGCTTTACGCACAGAACTAGTCACACAATGGAAATACAAATATGCATTTCACATATTATACATTACAAGCCTCATAACAAAGTACAAATTCATCATACTTGTACCGTATAAATACCATAGTATAATAGGCATACTGCCTCACTTATTTATCTACATCACTCTCTCGGATTACAATACGCAATACCCGATATTTCCTAATAAGCCACCTGCTTCTAGTATCCACGACGCTCATCATACATGCTTGAAGTCCAACTGTGATGACGTAACGCCCGTTGCACAGTTTGTGGAACAAATGGCCTTCCAGAAGGAACATACTCAGTATCTGAAGTGTCAGGACTTGAGTCATTACTCAACCTGAGCGCATTGACTCCCTCCAGCTCAGCTGAAAAGTCTTCAGAAACATGCTCAACATTATCACCCACTTGCATCTCCTAAGCTTCATACCTTGAGTTGTCAACAGAATACACAGATTCTGCTGTTCCCCAGGTGCTCTGTTGGGCAAGATAGTTAAACACCGGATAATGTATATTCCCTGGGTTTTGAGAAGATGTTGATGATTCAAACACTCTCTCCTCAGGATCTTCTTCTTCATCCTGATCATCTAAGAATATGTTATTTCTACTACTGTTACTAGGATTGTTTCTTACACCCATCCAACTGGATTGTCCAACATTTCTGTCAGACCCATCTATGGACATCTGATTTCCTTGGCATCCTTCAAATAATCCCATCCTCCAACCATCAGAATTCTCGATAGGAAGTTCTGAATCAGAGCCTTCCTCTGAACCCTGTGGTACAACATACCTCATATCTAAAGTAGGATCATAGATAGGTTCAAGTCTGGGTGAATAAGGATATGGTGTAAAAGATTCTGGATCTATATCCTTAAAGATTGGTTTTGTACTACTACTTGCTTCCTTCTCCAACTGGAATGCTAACTGCTTCCTTCTTTCCGGATCAGTTAGATCCTCTAACATGTTATTTTTACCTTCAACAATAACTTGACGTGTCTTATAAAAATACACAACAAGTGTTCGGTATCGATTCATAAACTTGGAAGCTAACTTAGGATGCTTCTTTACCAAAGTAAGATGATCCGGTACTGGTTCCTAGTCTATAGAATCATGAGGAATCACAGAAAATGTGCTCCCTTCTAACTCCTGGATTTATGCTCCCGGATATTAGCTATCGCCTCCACAACAGCAACATGATATGCTGCTAAATGACTCCTACCTTCACCTATAGGTAGATCGTGATATAATCCAAGCTCCTCTTGAAGTTGGATACTCACACGACACTTGGATAACATCCGACCATCATAATAGGTTATGGTATTCACCGGAATTCTAGTTGTACAACTAAAAATCTTTAAGAGTTGACGAAGCTGGTCTGTGAATGATCCTTGGTAGTCATCAAGAGTCTCCTCTTTCCTTACTAAAGTCTGTTTTGGAAACTTTGGTGCCATAACTCTGTATATCAAAAATATTTTTATTAGTAACCAATAATATATTGCATCATAATAAAGAATTATCGCACTAAAACATATAACGGAATATTCTCATTTGAATACCCATCATACTTTTTTAGAGAATTCTTTATCGTTGCTATACACTCCTACAGGTAATACCCTTTACTAGGTCTCCAACCTAAGGTCAAAGCAATTTTCTTTGATACCAACTACGGTGAGCCAGCATACCACTGCATGTGTAGTACACTATAGTCGTTGACATGGCATCCACAGAACACCGTTCCGTAAATATCATATCCCTCAGAGTGGTACAACAAAAACATTGCGGGTCCATATTACAAACATACACACATTATTATTACAATACCAAAGTTCAAGACTTGCAAAAGAATCAACTTACAAACCAAAATATAAAGTGCCTCAGCGGAATTTAAAAGTAACAACTCCAACTAAGGATTGAGATCAGTAGCTTATTATATAACGTTCCTGCTGCTCGGCTCCGTTGGTTACTATTAACTAGGGCAACTAAGCTGACTCGTTGCCATCTACTCCATACCATATCTCGTAATCCACTCCCTCAACGCCACCTGACAGGTCAGGCTCCTCGTAGAAGACATCTTCTTGGCATTCTACTGCATACATTGGAGTATCTTCGGAATTCTCAGAGTCTAAGCAAGGGATCAAAGGAAAGGGTGAGTAACAACGTTACCTAGCAAGTTCATTTTATGCAAGGTGGGAAGTTTGATGCTCTATCTACCACCTCAGACTATAAGTCCTTGGAACTATGTAGTTTTCGTAAATCTTTCTTCAAAGATTGATTTTATTGTAAAAACTATGCCCATCAGCCTTCACAGGTTTACCAGAACTTTCATGGAGTTCCTTTCCTCCTGCGTTCGTAGCTCCTTCCCGGAATAGGGAGTAACAAGTTACAATTCTTACACTCTGCAGATGTGCGTTACTTTACCCATGAGAGATCAACTCCTTGTTGCACAACCGGGCATACTTTCCCGTCCACAATTCCATGATGTGGGGCCCAGTAGGTGATCCAAGCCAATCACTGCCCCCTTCGCGACCTCGCATGCCTCCTTGGTGTACACCATGCCCACCCATTGAATTACGGCAATGGTTTGTACAGACCGTTAGATGCCAGAACTATCGTGGAACGATGAGGGTTCCCACCCATATGCTGCATATCCTCTATGAATTACCAATTAATATGCATGCTACGAGTGATAATAGCCACAACCTGCACATCCGGCTACATGCGAGAGGAATAAGATACAACTGACTTCTCTGTCCCATTCCAAATCTCATGGTTAACGCGTAATATATGGCGCTAGAATCACTGATGTTATGGGTTGTTAAGTCCCTAATTGATCATCATTGTTGCAAATAGAAACCTAAGTTCTATTGCTCCATTATATCATCACTTAGGATGATATCTATAATTTATTTATTTGAGAAAATAATATTTTCTTTCTTAGAAACATAGATGATAACACAAAATTTGCAAATACTTTGATAAAGACTCCTCAAAGGACATGAGCAAGTGATGAACTTGCCTTGTGATTGCAAGGTAGTGAAGTTGGATGCTTGCACTAGAACTTGAGCTTCTATGTCTACAAACATGATTATTGCCCGGTAAGGACAACATTTAAAGAGGCAAAATGAATAAGCATAGTAATGCAATGCATTATTTATCATTTATTTTCTTTGTGTATTTTTCCATCATTTTAGTTACAAGAATTCCTTTAATAATAATGGATTCTATTGTAAAGAATAATCTTTAATATTTAATGAATATCATATTCATAATTTATTTATTTATTTTAGAATTAAAATATAAATTTTTATATTTATTTATTTAATAACTCTTTTAAGAATTATCATTTAAATAAAAGAATTTATTTTTATAACTCCAAACATTTATTTAGTATTTTTCTAAAATACTACAATATTAGTATATAATAAAACTGTTTTTATTTATATTAATCTTTTTTCTTTAATTTTATAAAATTCCATAAGGAATATATATTATAAAATTCTTGACCAAAAATTATACCCATAAAATTTTATTTCTTAATTTAATTAAATAAGTTGGCTTATGATGAATTCAAAAATATTTTATTTATAATTTTTAGGTTTCTATTTTTATTTTCTAGAATTTTATTTAAGTCTAGGGGTATTTTGGTCTTTTATTAATCATTAAAACTTCTTTTAAGTTTTGGGCTGATTCTATTGGGCTTATTGGACTGATTGGGGCATTCGACCAATTTGTCCCAAGTAACCTTGACCAAAGGGCTCCCTGAAGGGTTCTGGCCCTATCAACCCACTCACTATGTATCTCTCTTTCAATCTCTCCTCCTCGACCCCGTGGTCGATGGCGCCGCCGCCGTGCGTTGCTCGCCGCCATGGTCCTCCCTGGCCGCTGTCGTGATGCAGGGCGAGGTTGTCGACCAAGCTCGTCCATCTGGTCCAATTCGATTTGGTCATGGGGCCCTTCTGTGCCCAGGCTAGCCCCCTTCCCGAACCCTAGGGTTTAGGGTTGGTGCTGCTACCGCCGCCGCTGATCCCCCCGTGGTGGTGTGCGCTGCTATGGCCGCCGCCGTGGCTGGTGAGGGTTGCAGCGCCCTCTGGGGTGCTCCCCGTTCCATCACGAGCTCGTCGGCCCCTCCACTTCCTCTTTGTTTCTCCAGCGAGGACCTCCGGTGAGTTGTGCTCCTGTGAATTCTATTGCTTCTTGCTATGTTGAGTCCCACTGTGTGTGTATCTAGTGGCCAATCTCTATTCTGTGTTTGCACTGATACTAGGGTTCATCCCTGGTGCTTATGAGATGATGCTATGGTCTGATATTGATGCTCAGTGAAGATTGTGTTCTCTGTCCTTAGTGATTGTTGTCATCTTTAGATTATGTGATGCTGTGGTTGATCTGATGCTATGGCAATCTGATTCTAGTGGTTCATAGCTTTGTCTCTGATTTGGTGATGTTGTTAATTGATATGTTCGTCTTCTGTCAGTTATCTTGATAATGACAGTATCACTGTCAGTGATGATTCACTGCATTAGTGTATGTGGCTTGCCTGTTTATCCATAGTCTGAATTTTATTCAATAGAGTTTGATGATTCTATGAAAACTAGCACAAAGCCCATGTGTTGCTACGGCGCGCCATAATTTACACGTGGTAAATTTAAAAACAATTATATATAATAAATAGGAAATATACCTGTGTGTTACACCGGGTGATCTATATTTCCACTCATAGAGACGTAAAGAAAAGATCGCTTCGGTCTAGGCAGGCACTAAAAGACTCTATAATTCACTATATATATCGCCAGTCTAGATTTATTAGTTTCTTGTAACTACTAACTCGATACACCACAACAGTCCACTTACACTAAACATAATAAAGTATGCTCCCGATGCAAAATAATCGAAAGCAATATATATTACACCATTTTTCTTACATATTTTCAAGGAAGTGAGTTGAAACTGGGTGTTCTCTTCCTTCAAGACTAATCACAGGGCAATTTCCAAAGTGTCATGCAAACATGCCCGAGGGAGAGTTCCAATGAAGTTGGTAGAATGGCGAGATGGCGGCGGACTCGACGACACCAAGAGTTCCTGCGAAGATCGGCAGGACGAAAGAGTGAGAACCAGGTTTTGATTCTAAAATATGTATCCTTTATCTTTAGGTGTTATACAGTATATTTGATCTTCATGAGTGTGATGTGGATTTGAAAAGCGGTTTTGTTCATATCCAGATTTTAATCCTTTTACTCCTTCTATTCTGAAATACATGTTCAGAGTTGTGGCTGCTCCTACGGTTCAGAGTTGCATACATTTCAGAGTTCTGGCTGCTCATATGGTTCAGTGTTGCACAGAACGAAATTCGCCCATTGCATCACCATCCCCGTGCGCTCTCTCTGCCTGGAGTCCGCCCCAACTGTCGTTTTCTGTCACTGCGCATCACGCCCTTTACCTGCTTGATATCCGGCGCCGAGAAAACACTGCAAGGTGGATTCCCCCAGCGACGCCCCCACCTCCTGCCTCCCCCAACCAAAAACGCTTGTCGCCCCAATCCTTGCTCTGACTAATTCCTTTCCCAACCTGAGACACTCGTCGCCCCTCCCCCTCAGGACAGCGGCGACCTGGGAGCCGCGGCGGCAACGAACTAAGGCGGCAGTGGCCGGCGGACTCAGGCACGCAGGGTTTGTTCGGGAATCGAGAGGCAGGGGATCCGGAGGGCAGGGAGACGGACCCGGATGGAGAACCATGTCGGCCTGCATCTGTCTCCTTGGGACGGTCACCTCGTCCAAGAACGCTTTCAGGCCCCTTTCCTGCTCTCCCTAGCACCGAAGGCGCATCCCGTCACTGCGGTATGTGCCCACCTCGGCCGCACTGGCAGCCACCAGGATGCGCGCGGCGCAGTCCAGAAGGGGTCCGGTGGTGGTGCGGGGCCTAAACCAGGACGACAATGAGATCTGGTCCAGGGCGGCGGCGGCGGTCGCTGGGATCGAGCAGGTGGGGCGGAGAAGGAGGTGCTCCCCAGCGTGAGGAAAAAAAAGATTGACCAACTTGGCGGTGGCAGGCACCTAATACTTTCAGAGAGTCAGGGGCAAAATCGTGTAACAAAAAATTGGAAGAAAAAACTGGGTCGGGCGAACCTACCTATGTGTAAATTAGTAGATAGATAAATGGATATATAAGGTATGATCTCTGAATCTGGTCTCAGGGAAATGATTTGCTAGTTGATTTATAAAAACTAGACTATATGATTATTTTACTAGTAAGATCAGTTCTTGTGAAACCTTCTTAGAATGGTACATAAGTGGATCTTGTTGCTGGCTTCACTTATGGTCATTACTGGAACTTGATAGATGCTTATTAATAAGTTGGAAAGCTTATTGTTTGATCATGCCTATGATGTTGGTCTGAGGCTCTAGGATCTAGGGTCCTATTTGGTTAAGTGAATGGGTTTGTTTGTAACTTATAAGATCTAAGGGGCTACTCCTTCTGGGACATGCGCCCAGATCTTGTAAGATCAAATGATAGATTACAGAAGTTGCCTTTGATATCAACAATTCTGTGAAGCTGGTATGATAATTTGGTGTTTTTGATAGAGTTTGATTCTGATCTTTATATTTAAAACCTCTAGGATAGATTCACCCCACTTGGGTGATTATTGAGAGGTTGTTTTATGAAACAACACATGGTACTGTGTGGATAAGATGAATAAATCATGTGGTGGTTCATGGCACTCACCACAAAACTGATGATGGTAGTGGTTTGTTGTGATGTTGCGTTGCTGGTTGGATCATGTCCTTCACCTCCTGATGTTGTTCTTGTTTCCCCTGATGCTTGTGCTTGGCCTTGATCAACTCTGCTCCTCCTAGCTCCTGTGAGCTTGGCCTTGTTGTCCACCTGATCCTCCCCCTCCTTATGTCACCATCAGGTGATGTGTGGTTTGATCTAGTTTGAGATTGTGTTGGCTGGTTTGTTTGGCTCTGGCTAAACTAGTTGTTCTTGTGTGGTGTGAGCAATGGAGAGATGCACTAGTGCTTCTCCACAGATGTGCTTGGTCCTTTTACTTGCTTGGGCTGTTAAGGCTGTGTCGACAGCACACCCATGCATTTAGATGACTGAGCTGCTTGTATGCCTGCTGCATAGTTGTGCATATGCTCAGTGAGGTGTCCTACCCTTTTACCTTGTTACCATTAACCTGCCTGGTGAAACTTGCCCATTTTACTAATTGAGATCATTTGACTTGTGGCTGATTTGTTTATGAAAGATTTGATTCTTTCATATTGGTGAAACTTTCCCCTAAAAGATTTACTCAATGATGTAAAATTGAGCAGTGCAACTCACTATTCTCTACTAAGAGTAAAAATTAATAACTTAACCTTTATTTTTATTTTTGTTTGTTCTTTGTTTTACAGGTACAAGATTTGAAGATTCAAGATTAGAATAGGTTTACTTTTTGATAGAATAGATCCTTTGTAATTTTTATTTTATTCATTGTAATAAATGTGTAATAGTTTAATATTATATATATATATGTGTGTTTCTCTTTTTGTAATTTCACTTCTGTAAAGATTCTTTATTATCTTAATGAGTTACTTTTTATAACTTGTTTATGGAATAAAAATATGGAATAAATATTCATTTGTTTAATTGTATTTCTTATTTAATTTCTATTCTTATATATTATATCTTAAATAATATTACTAAATCATAATTCTAAGTTTTAAAATATAAACTCAATTTTCAAGTTTAAATTCAAATTCTCCCCAAAACACATTAATTCATAAAGGTCATGTCAAAATTTATAACGATCACTCTCCAGAGCTATTCCTATACCTAGAGAGTGAAAGAAACTTTGATCACTTTAAGTTTTTATTTGGCGAAAAATTTACCCACATTTTACAGATGAATGCATGCATATGCACAAATTCCTAAATCTACCCTTCGTTTGTTCCTAAATGCTGCGATGTTATAGCCTCGTTGGGAGATCCCAAGAGCAAGGTGTGATGAGCAAGCAACAAGTTTTCCCTCGGTTATGAAACCAAGATTATCGAACCAGTAGGAGCAAGGAAACAACTCCAAGGTGTTGCTAGCAACTTGGAATCCTACACAACACAAACTCAAGACTTTGCCCCAACTTATAGTGAGGTTGTCAATCTCACTGGTTTGCTAAAAACAAAGGATTAAATGTATAATGCAAAAGGTAATAATTGCTGGTAGAAAGTAAACAGTAACAATAGATGATGTAACGATGGTAAAGATTGGACCGGGGTCCATAGTTCACTAGAGGTGTTCTCCTTAATATAGATAACATGCTGGATGAACAAATTACAACAGGGCAATTGACAGACTGAGAAAGGCATAACAATGCAAATACTAGACATCATGATTCCTATGAGATTTGATTGGGCATTACAACAACATACATAGACCGTAATCCAACTGCATCTATGACTAATAATCCACCTTCAGGTTATCATCCGACCCCCTCCAGTATTAAGTTGCAAGCAACGGATAACTGCATTAAGCAATGTGTGTAAAGTAAACAATACAATTGTTCCATGAACAAAATATTATTGTTTTCTCCCTAGTAGAAACAGCACATCTACAACCTTAGAGATTCATGTCACTTCCCCAGATTACTAGAGGCATGAACCTACTATCGAGCATAAATACTCCCTCTTGGAGTCACTAGCATCTACTTGGCCAAGATAGCTACTAGCAACAGAGATCATGCAAGATCACAAACAACACAGACATGATAGAATCAATAATCAATCTGACATAGTATCTCAATATCCATCGGATCCTCACAAACACAACATGTATGATTACAAATAGATGATCTTGATCATGAACGGAGCTCACAAGATCTAAACATGATAGCACAAAGGAGGAGAACAACCATCTAGCTACTGTATGGACCCATAGTCCAAGGGTGAACTACTCACGCATCATACTGGAGGCTGGCATGGTGATGAAGAAGGCCTCCGGGATGATCTCTCCCCTCCGACAGGGTGCCCGGAAGAGATTCAGATCCCCCCGATCTAGGGACGATAGTGGCGGCGGCTATGGACTGTTTCGTGGAGATATGATTGGGTCCTTAGGGTTTCTGCATCAGGAGCTTTTATAGGCAAAGAGGCGAGGTCGGAGGCCGGCCAAGGGGCGCACACCATAGGATGGCGTGCCCTAGGGTGGGTCCGCGCGGTCCCCCTTTGGCTGCTCTTCGGTCTCTGTGTTCATTCCTGTAAAATATTGACTTCGGCTTTTGTCCTGTCCAATTCTGAGAATATTTCGTTACTAGCTTTTCTGAAACCAAAAACAGCAGAAAACAGGCAACTGCCACTCGGCATCTTGTTAATAGGTTAGTCCCAAAAAATGTATAAAAATATCTCAAAGTGTAGACAAAGCATAGCAAAGTTGATACTAAACAAGCATGAAACATAAAAAATTATAGATACGTTTACGACGTATCAACTTGCTCGTGAGGCAGCTATGGAGAGAGACGCTCTATCTGATGCTCTTGAGGAAGAGCAAAACAAAAGAGTCATTCTCGAGGGAACTAATGTGTCTCATGAAGAATCATATAACTTGAATATCTCAAAACTTACCAAGGAACGAGATCATGCTCTTGCATTAAGTAAAATTGTTAAAAAAGGAAAATCTCAAGTTTGGGGTTGGTAATGCCAGACTAAATGAAGAGCTTGAGAAACTCAAGAAGGATCATGAGGCCCTATTGAGCAAATTGTATACTCTCTCTCAAAGGCTCATAAACAACTTCAAACTCAAGTAACAAATTAAATTCAATCATTTCAACTAGTGTTGCCTCTTGTTCTACTAATCCTTATTGTGAGCACGCAGATCTTGTGAAGGAGAACATTAGGTTGAAGGCCATAATTAAGAAAGGCCTTGTCACATGCATACAAGGTGACAAAAGTCTAAATTCCCTTTTGAGCAATCAAAGGGACAATGTGACCAAGGAAGGGCTTGGATTTGCACCCAAGACTAATAAGAAGAATGATGGGGGAATACCAATCGGGGTATACCTACGAAGCGGATTTACCAGCTGGATCGCCAAACGTAGAGCGGGTCGACTCGCCGGATACGGCGACTGGTGCGTGCTGGACCCGAACGACTGGCGCCGACTAGAGGCCCAAGACGACGACTCCAATAGAAAGCCCACCAAAGCACTTGTAAACCCTAACTGGCTGCATATATAAAGCCACCAAGGGCACCCCCAAGGGGTACGTCATATGAGATCCAGTCTCCCTCCGCCTACGGCGGCTCCATTGTAAACCAATCTATGATCATATACTGGATTGACAGCAGGACGTAGCGATCCTCCACCGAGGGGACGTGAACCTGGGTACATCGTGTACCAATCTCGCTCCCGGATTCTCCTACGTCGCCTTGCTCCCTCTACGTAAGCTACCCCCAGTAGCATCTGCCGTGCAATACCACGACAGTTGGCGCCCACCGTGGGGCAAGCGGCGCTTGGAGGGTGATGATCCGGGCGGGATCCCTCACCATCAATAACGTCTAGTTCGCATCTAGATGTTCACCCACGCGACTCGCCAGAAGAATTCATGTCTGATGTGCACGCACAGCCACACGTGGTCATGGCGGCTGCTGATTTTCCGATGCGATCTCATCTTTCCCTCTCATTTACTATTCTAGTAATTGTTTTATTCTAATCGATCTGACATCTTCTTTGCATGTTACTGATACACATCGATGGGAGAACTAATCTACACGTACGAAAGTCAGAATCGGAATATGCACATGCAGTTGCCAGAGGAATCTCGCGTCAAACATACAAGATCAAATCTGGTGCTGTTAATCCGGTGGTCACGCGATTTTAACCTCCGCATCAAAAAAAAAAGGGGCTCTATCAGGCAAAATCACATGAGACCGTGACTAATGGAATTATCTGATTTAATCTCATCTTTCTTATGCATTAGTTACTATGTGAGTCAACTATGGTATTATTATTTGATCTAATCATCAACGTGAATGTTTTTTATTTGTGTATGCATGACATTACGTCTGAAACAATGGAGTCACGAAGAAGCCAACTGAGTCGCTCGGCTGCCACGGCCTTCCCCGGCCCTCCGTGGACTCGCCGCCGCGAACTCGCCATCGTGGATCTCTCAATGCTCGGGGACTCTCCCTCGCGAGGTCGCCCTCGCGTACTCGCCATCATGAGCTCGTCCTCGCGTACTTGACACGCTCGGGGACTCGCCTATCGCGAACTCGCCCAACGCGAACTCGCCGGCCGCGGGGTCGTCGTAGTGACCTCTTCCTAGTGGCCCCGCCATCGATGACTTCGCCATAGCGCGACCTCCGTCCGCCGCGTCGACCCCGTGTCCGCCGCGTCGACATCGCCATAGCGCGACCTCCGTCCGCCGCGTAGACCCCGTGTCCGCCGCGTCGACTTCGCCATAGCGCGACCTCCGTCCGCCGCGTAGACCCCGTGTCCGCCGCGTCGACATCGCCATAGCGCGACCTCCGTCCGCCGCGTAGACCCAGTGTCCGCCACGTCGACTTCGCCCTAGCGCGACCTCCGTCCGCGCGTAGACCCGATCGCGCGTCGACATCGCCGCCATAGCGACCTCCGTCGCCGCGTAGACCCGTGTCGCGCGTCGACATCGCCATAGCGCGACCTCCGTCGCGCGTAGACCCAGTGTCGCGCGTTGACTTCGCCATAGCGCGACCTCCGTCATTGTTGACCGGTGTCCGCCGCGTCGACTTCGCCATAGCGCGACCTCCGTCCGCCGCGTAGACCCAGTGTCCGCCGCGTCGACTTCGCCATAGCGCGACCTCCGTCCGCCGCGCTGACCCGGTGTCCGCCGCGTCGACTTCGCCATAGCGCGACCATCGTCTACGTCTGACCCCATCCGCTCGTCGAATAAATGCGCCGTGCCTACTAAGGGACCTTTATCGTCCGAGTCGCCAGAGAGGGTCGCATGCCACGCTGCATGGACTCACCACTGGGTGTCTCTTCCCCCCGGGAAAAATTTATTCGCCTTTGTCAACCTTTGAAAGAGCGACTCGCAACAGCCAAGTAGTGCGGACGAGGACTCGCAAACCGAGCCTCGGATCGTCCACGAAAAACGCTAACCGAGAGCCATCATTGGAGTCGCCTTGCTCGACTGGCCTTCCGGGCCAAGACAAATGGTAGTGCTACACAAACAGCACCATGTCCTCCTCAACCTTAGATGCGGTCACGACTTCGGCTAAATACCATGACGAGGACTCGCAAACCGAGCCTCGGATCGTCCAGGAAGAACGCCAAGTCGAGAGCCATCTTTGGAGTCGCCATGCGACTGGCCCCCTGGGCCAAGACGAGAGACTCGCTAAAAAACAGCGCAATCAACATCATCGGGGACTCTCCCCCTCGCGGACTCGCAATCATCGCAGACTCGCCACACTCGGGGACTCTCCCCTCGCGGACTCGCAATCATCGCGGACTCGCCGCGCTCGGGGACTCGGCGCTCACCGGTCGCTCGGCCTTGCCGCTCGCCACGCTCGGGGACTCGACGCCCGCCGGTCGCTCGACCTCGCCACTCGCCGCGCTCAGCAGCAACCACTAATATTTTCAAAATATGCATCTCTAAAGAGCCTCAAGTCGCCTCTACAAGCCAACTCGAGCCTCGGGGACTACTCCTAGGCATGCAGTGTGTATGCGTGGTTCCACGACCGCGGCTCGCCCTCGTCGACTCGCCATCGTGCACTCGCCCTCGCGTGCTCAACGCGCTCGTCGACTCGCCGCCGTGGATTCGCCCTCGCGTACTCAACACGCTCGGGGACTCGCCGCCGCGGACACTCGCCCTCGCGTACTCAACACGCTCGGGGACTCGCCGCCGCGGACACTCGCCCTCGCGTACTCAACACGCTCGGGGACTCGCCGCCGCGGACACTCGCCCTCGCGTGCTCAACGCGCTCGTCGACTCGCCGCCGTGGATTCGCCCTCGCGTACTCAACACGCTCGGGGACTCGCCGCCGCGGACACTCGCCCTCGCGTGCTCAACGCTCGTCGACTCGCCGCCGTGGATTCGCCCTCGCGTACTCAACACGCTTCGTCTACCGCCACCATAGACTCGGTACTCGCGTGCTCAGCGCGCTTCGACTTCGCCATCGCCAGCGGATTCGCCCTCGCGTACTCAACACGCCGAGATTCGCCACGGTCTCGCCCTCGCGTCGCCACACGCCGGGGACTCGTCGCCAGCGGACTCGCCCTCGCGTCGCCACGCTCGCGGACTCGCGGTCGCCGACCTTGCCACTCGCCCGCGCTCGGGACTCGGCGAGCTCCACGTTCGAGACTTCGCCGGTCGCTTCGACCTTGCCACGCTCGGGGACTCGGCAGCTCCACGTTCGAGACTCGCGGTCGCCGACCTTGCCACTCGCCGCTCGGGGACTCGGCAGGCTCCACGTTCGAGACTCGCGGTCGCTCGACCTTGCCACTCGCGCTCGGGGACTCGGCAGCTCCACGTTCGAGACTCGCCCGCGGGCAGCTTCACCGACGCCTGCGTCTTTCGCCACAGCCATCGGTAGCTCACGCCGACCGCCTCCCGCTTCACGGTTCTTTTCTCTATTCAGGAGCTCGTCGCCGATTCGCCACGACCCATCGTCAATACTCTCCGCGCCCTGCCTCAAGCCCACGTCGAATCAACAACGCGCACGGGGACTACTGATGGGGGAATACCAATCGGGGTATACCTACGAAGCGGATTTGCCAGCTGGATCGCCAACCGTAGAGCGGGTCGACTCGCCGGATACGGCGGCCGTGCGTCTTTGGACCGAGCAATGGCGCCGATGGAGGCCCAAGACGCGACTCAATAGAAAGCCCACCAAAGCACTTGTAAACCCTAAGCGGCTGCATATATAAAGCCACCAAGGCACCCAAGTACGTCATATGAGATCCAGTCTCCCTCGCCTCTGGCTCCATTGTAAACCAATCTATGATCATATACTGGATTGACAGCAGGACGTAGCGATCCTCCACCGAGGGGACGTGAACCTGGGTACATCGTGTACCAATCTCGCTCCCGGATTCTCCTACGTCGCCTTGCTCCCTCTACGTAAGCTACCCCCAGTAGCATCTGCCGTGCAATACCACGACAAAGAACAAGGGCAAGAAGAAGAGTGTGCCAACCCCTTCCAAAATGAATACCTTTGTGAAGGAGGGGGAGAAGGAAATTGTGAAGGAATCATGTGTCATTAAGGATGGTGATGAACCATCCCACAATGAATTTGCGGGAAAATATAATCCTTCCTATGTCCTTATGAAATCTTATGATGGTCATGTCTATGCTAAATATGTGGGAACCTCTTATGGTGACGATTACCATTGGGCCATTTGGGTTCCTCAGATACTTGTGACTAACAAAAGAGGACCCATACAACAATGGGTACCTAAGACCAAGCATTGATTTCTTTTGTAGGACTATGCTTCCGGTGGAAGAAAATGGGTGGTTGATAGTGGTGCCACTAGTCATATGACCGAAAGCAAAGATATGCTTGATGAGATAAAGCCAAATTCTCCCAACATGTGTGTCCCTTATGGAGATAGATCAACTTATAAGGTATTGGGTTTGGGTAAGGTAGTGGTCACATCGGATACTTCCATTGTGGACATTATGCTTGTCAAAACCCTTTCATATAACTTACTCTCCGTTCATCTGAAGGGTTTCGCAGCATAGTAAATCAAAAAAATTCTACGGATGCGAAAGGGAAAGCCAAGATCTAATCTAGGAGATGCAATCAACGAGAGGGATAGATGAGATCTTCATACCCTTGAAGAAATCGCACAGCGGAAACGTTCAACAGAACGTGGTTGATGTAGTCGTACTAGCTGTCTCCTCCTCATGATCCGATCCGATCCTACGCCGCAAGTGGCGGCGCCTCCGAGAGATGCACACGTACGGTGCCACGATGTCTCCTCCTTCCTCGGTCCAGAAAGTGGGGTGGAGAGATGGATTGGATCTGCAGCACGACGGCGTGGTGCTATGGTGGAGAATTTCTGCAGCAGGGCTTCGCCTACACGCAGTCGGGAGAGAGAGAGAGGAAGGGCAGCAGCTGGCGGCTAGGGTTTTGGGATGAGGGGAGGGTGCGCCCCCTGCCCACCTTATATAGGGGGTTGTCCGGTCCCCTTGGCCCATCCTCCAAGCCCTAGGGCGGCGGCCCCAAGGGTGGAGTGGGGAGCAAGTCTTCCCCCCCCCTTCTAGAAGGTTTCCCTAGGGTTTCCCCTAGGGTTTGGCCGGCGGGGCCTATGGGGCCTTGTGCCCCTGGCCCAAAGCAGCCAGCACACTCCCTCGTAGGCCCACGCACCCCTACAAAAGTGGGGCCACGTTGGTCCCACTCCGGAAGCTTCTAGAACCTTCCGGTACAATACCGAATACTCCGAAACGATTTCGAAATCCAAAAACTGTTTTCCTTTATATGAATCTTATTCTCCGGACCATTCCGGAACCTCTCGTGATGTCCTGGATCTCATCTGAGACTCCGAACAAAAACTCATAAACCAATTATCCATTCTATCCTAGCGTCGAGGCACGTTAAGTGTGTGACCCTACGGGTTCGAGAATATGCAGACATGATCTTCTATCAATAATCAACAGCGGGATGTGGAAACCCATATTGATTCCCACATATTCATAGATGATCATATCGGATGAACCACGATGCCAGGATTCAATTAATCCCATATATGTATTCCCTTTGTCACGCGATATTTTACTTGCCCGAGATTCGATCGTTGGTATCGGTATACCTAGTTCAATCTCGTTCACAGCAAGTACTTTACTCGTTCCGTAATCCGATATCACTTTGTGATTAACTCCTTAACCACGTGCTTGCAAGCGGTGTTGATATCGATTACTGAGTGGGCCCGAAGTATATCTCTCCGACTCGGGAGGGACAAATTCCATCTCGATACATACAACCCAACAAGTACTTTCCGATCACCTGAGAGACACCTTTATGATCACCCTCACATAGGATGACGTTTGATGACCTCAAAGCTCTCTTCCGATACCAGGGAGTTGTATTATCTCATGGTCTAAGGAATGCAATACTTGACATAGGAAAAAGCTTCGCAAAGATGAACACGATGACACGATCTAATTGCTCTTCTTAATTTGGGTATGTCCATCATATCATTCTCCTAATGACATGATCACATTATTAATCGACAAATCATGTCTATGGTTAGGAAACCTTAACCATCATTAATCAATGAGCTAGTATATAGAGGCGTACTAGGGACACGGTGTTGTTCATAAACCACACAAGTATCAAAGTTTCCGCTTAATACAATTCTAGCATGGAATATAAACTTTATCATGAACAAGAATTATAATAATAACATCTTTATTATTGCCTCTAGGGCATAATTCCAACAGTCTCCCACTTGCACTAGAGTCAATAATCTAGTTTACATGTGGCAACAATCTAACACCCATGGCATTAAGGTGGAAGAGGTTTAGTCAACGGATCTGCGACATTCAGATCCGTATGTATTTTGCTAATCTTCAGATCTCCATCTGCTATATAATCTCGAATTATATGAAAACGGCGGTTGATGTGCTTGGTCTTTGGATGATATCTTGGTTCCTTAGTCAGTGCTATGGCACCAGTGTTGTCGCACAATATCTCCAGTGGGTCCAAGGCACTTGGAACCACACAAAGCTCGGTGATAAAGTACCTGATCCAAACTCCTTCACTTGACGCTTCTGAAGCAGCCATGTATTCCGCTTCTGTTGTAGATCCCGCGATCACGCTTTGCTTACAGCTTCTCCAGCTCACAGCTCCACCATTCAAAATATAAACGTATCCTGTCTGAGATTTAGAATCATCCGGGTCGGTGTCAAAACTAGCATCGACGTAACCTTTTACGACGAGCTGCTCATCACCTCCATAGACCAAGAACATTTCTTTAGTCCTATTTAATACTTTAGGATGTTCTTTACGGCTGTCCAGTGTTCCACTCCTGGATCACTTTGGTATCTGCTCGTCAAACTAAGAGCATTGGACACATCCGGTCTAGTACATAGCATGGCATACATGATAGAACCTATGTCCGAGGCATATGGCACTTTGCTCATAGTATCTCTATTGTTTACCGTAGATGGACATTGAGCCTTGCTCAATATCTTACCTAACAACATGGGCAATGAACCTTTCTTTGCTTTATCCATTCGGAACCTTTCCAGAACTTTGTCTAGATATGTACTTTGGCTTAAAGCTATTAGGCGTCTTTGTCTATCTCTATAGATTTTGATGCCTAATATATAAGCAGCTTCTCCTAGGTCCTTCATTGAAAAACATTTATTCAAATAACTCTTCACATAGTTAAGCATACCAATGTCATTTCCAATAATCAATATGTCATCCACATATAGTACTAAAAATGTCACCGAGCTCCCACTCACTTTCTTGTAGATACAAGCTTCATAGCAATTTGGAACAAATCCAAAAATCTTGATCACTTGATCAAAACGAAGGTTCCAACTCTGAGATGCTTGCTTCAGTCCATAAATGGAACGCTGAAGTTTGCACACCTTATCAACATCCTTAGGATCGACAAAACCTTCGGGATGCATCATATACAACTCTTCATCAATGTTGACATTGAGGAACGCAGTCTTGACATCCATCTGCCATATTTCATAATCATGAAATGCAGAAATTGCTAATAAAATCCGAATGGACTTAAACATCGCGACGGGAGAGAAAGTCTCATCGTAGTCAACACCTTGAACTTGTCGAAACCCTTTTGCGACAAGTCGAGCTTTATAGACAGTAACATTACCATCCGTGTCCGTTTTCTTCTTGAAAATCCATTTGCACTCAACGGCCTTACGGTCACTAGGTGGGTCCACCAAAGTCCATACTTGGTTTTCCCTCATGGATCCCAATTCGGATTTCATGGCCTCTAGCCATTTCTCAGAGTCTGGGCTCATCATTGCTTCCTCATAGTTCGCAGGTTCACTGTTGTCTACCAACAAGACGGTTAAAAGGGGTTGCGTACCATTCAGGAGTGGCACGTGACCTTGTCGACTGCGAGTTCAAGATGCTAGAAGTTTTATGATCCTCGTCATTAGCTTCCTCTCTTATTGGTGCAGACGGCACTGGAACAATTTCAGGTGCTGTGCTACTCTCCAACTCGAGAGAAGGTTCAGTAACCTCGTCTAGCTCTACCTTCCTCCCACTCACTTCTTTCGAGAGAAACTCCTTCTCAAGAAAGGATCCGTTCTTTGCAACAAACACTTTGCCTTTGGATCTGTGGTAGAAGGTATACCCAATCGTTTCCTTAGGGTATCCTATGAAGACGCATTTCTCCGCTTTGGGTTCGAGCTTGTCCGGCATCAACTTCTTGACGTAAGCTTCGCATCCCCAAACTTTAAGAAACGACAACTTAGGTTTAGAACCAAACCATAGTTCATACGGTGTCGTCTCAACGGATTTAGATGGTGCCCTATTTAAAGTGAATGCAGCGGTTTCTAATGCATAACCCCAAAATGATAACGGCAAATCTATAAGAGACATCATCGATCACATCATATCTAATAGAGTTCGATTCCGGCGTTCATACACACCATTGCGCTGTGGTGTTCCGGGTGGCGTGAGTTGCGAAACGATTCCTCTTGCTTTAAGATGCGTGAGAAAATCATAACTCAAATATTCACCTCTATTATCGGATCGTAGAAATTTAATTGTCCTGTTACGATGGTTTTCCACTTCATTCTGAAATTCTCTGAACTTTTCAAACGTTTCAGATTTATGTTTCATTAAATAGATATACCCATATATACTTAAGTCATCAGTAAAAGTGAGAAAATAGCGATATCCACCGCGCGTCGAAACACTCATTGGTCTGCATACATCGGTATGTATGATTTCCAACAAGTCCGTTGCTCGCTCCATTATTCCGGATAACGGGGTTTTGATCATCTTGCCCATGAGGCACGGCTCGCATGTGTCAAATGATTCAAAATCAAGAGACTCCAAAAGTCCATCAGAATGGAGTTTCTTCATGCGTTTTACACCAATATGACCTAGACAGCAGTGCCACAAATAAGTCGAATTATCACTATCTACTTTGCATCTCTTAGCCTCAATGTTATGGATGTGTGTTTCATTGCTTTCGAGATTCAGAAGAAATAAACCATTCACAGCAGGTGCATGACCATAAAAGATGTTACTCATATGAATAGAACAACCATTATTCTCCGATTTAAATGAATATCCGTCTTGCAATAAACACGATCCAGATATAATGTTCATGCTCAACGCAGGCACATAATAACACTTATTAAGGTTTAAAACTAATCCCGAAGGTAAAACTAAGGAGAGCGTGCCGACGGCCATCACATCAACTCTTGATCCATTGTCAACACGCATCGTCACCTCATCCCTTGCTAGCCGCCGTCTATTCCGTAGCTCCTGTTTAAAGTTACAAATATCAACAACTAAACCAGTATCAAATACCTAGGCACTACAACGAGCGTAAGGTAAACATCAATAACATGTATATCAAATATACCTTTAATGGTGCCAGCCTTCTTGTCCGCTAAGTACTTCGGACAGTTGCGCTTCTAGTGACCCTTGTCCTTGCAATAGAAGCACTCGATTATGCGGCTTAGGTCCGGACTTGAGCTTCTTCTCGGCGAGAACAGCGCTTGCATTGCCTTTCTTGAAGGATTTCTTTGCACCCTTACCTTTCTTGAAGCTAGGGGTCTTGTTGACCATCAACACATGATTATCTTTCTTGATATCCACCTCTGCGACTTTCGACTTAGCGAAGAGCTCGATGATCGTGTCGATGGAACCAATCGATTGTGAGTAACTACAAAACCTTTATATCTAGGAGGGAGTGATTGCGAACTCTGTCAATCTTGAGCTCTTCGAATCTTCGATCCGGTTGCTCAAGACGTTGAGTGTAGCCCGACATCTTAATGGTGTGCTCACTAACGGAACTCCCTTCCTCCATCTTGCAGTTAAAGAACTTCTCAGAGATCTCATATCTCTTAGAACGGGCCTGAGTCTGAAACATGGTTTTCAGTTCCTCAAGTATCTCAAAGGGCCCGGCGAACTCCTCAAAACGATTTTGAAGGTCCGATTCCATAGCAAGCAACATGGTACTCTTAATCACTCCATAATCATCTTTGCACGACTGATAAACAACTTTTTCTTCAGCCGGCGCATCAATAGCAGGGGCGTCACCTAGCGCTTTCTCAAGGACACAGTCCTTTTGTCCGCCAGCGAGAATGATTCTCAGATTGCGGAACCAGTTGGTGAAGTTAGACCCATTGTTCTTAAGCTTTTCTTTCTCAGCAAAAACGTTGAAGTTGAAGTTGGACTTAGCCATTTGATCTACAAAATTTGCAAGTACAATTTAGACTATGTTCATGATAACTAGTTCAACTTAATCAAATTACTAGATGAACTCCCACTAAATTCAACATCCCTCGAGTTGTTTAGTGAACACGATCCAAATTCACCACACCTAATCCGATCTTCATGAGAAGAGATGTGGTTTCAATGGTGGACAACAAAGTGTCGATCATATCATTCATATGACTCATGCTTAACCTTTCGGTTCGTGTGTTCCGAGGCCATGTCTGTAAATTCTAGGCTCGTCAAGTCAAACCCAAGTATTTCCGCGTGTGCAAAACTGGCTTGCACCCGTTGTATGTGAACGTAGAGTTTATAGCACCCGATCATCACGAGGTGCTTGAACACGATGAACTTTCGCAACGGTGCATACATGAGGAGAACACAGTTTTATCTTGATCTTTAAGTGAGGAATCATCTTATAATGCTACCGTCGCGATCTAAGCATAATAAGATACATAAAAGGATAAACATCACATGCATATAATTTTATGTGACATGGTATAGCCAATCTCCGCGCAATGATCTCCATCTTGTGCGCGCCAGCATGATCTCCATCACTTCCACCATGATTGCCTCCACCACGAATAGCAACTAACTATTGCTAACTACTTAGCGATAAAGCAAAGCTATCACATGACGTATAAGAAGTTGACACACAGGTCATACACAATTATAAAGACAACCATATGGATCCTGCCAGTTGTGTACTCATTGACATGCAAGTCGTGAAATATTACAAAACATGATCATTGCATACAACATACACATCATATCTTGGGCCATACCATATCACACAATGCTCCCTGCAAGAACAAGTTAGACGCCTCTACTTTGTTGTTGCATGTTTTACGTGGCTTATGGGAATAACAAGCTAAGAACAATTCTTACCTACAGAAAGACACAACGGTGATATTATGGTTTCCAACATATGGTGTAAATCCCATGACTACTATACTGAGAGAAACTGGCATCCACCAGCCGCATGTGTGGAACAAGCCACACGTCAAGTGCAGAGCCGGTCTCGCGAACGAGGTCGCATAAAGTTGGCCTGGACCACTTTGATCTCACTATCCCGCGTCATAAGAACTACACAACAAGAGGCTTGCAACAGAAAACATCATCGCCCGCAACAAGCATGTTGCGTTCTACTCGTGAAACACATCTACGCATAGATCTAGTTCTGATACCACTGAAGGGTTTCACAGCATAGTAAATCAAAAAAATTCTACGGATGCGAACGAGAAAGCCAAGATCTAATCTAGGAGATGCAATCAACGAGAGGGATAGATGAGATCTTCATACCCTTGAAGAAATCGCTGTGAAGCGTTCAGCGAACATGGTTGATGTAGTCGTACTAGCGTCTCCTCCTCGCGATCCGATCCGATCCTCCTCGCAAGTGGCGGCGCCTCCTAAGATTCACCGCGTGCGGTGCGCGGCGTCTCCTCCTTCCTCGATCCAAAGTGGGGTGGATAGATGGATTGGATCTGCGGACGACGACGTGGTGCTATGGTGGAGAGTTTCTGCGGCAGGCTTCGCCTACACGATCGGAGAGAGAGAGAGGAAGGGCAACAGCTCGCGGCTAGGGTTTTGGGGTGAGGGGAGGGTGCGCCCCCTGCCCACCTTATATAGGGGGCTGGCCGGCCCCCTTGGACCCTCCTCCAAGCCCTAGGGCGGCGTCCCCATGGGCGGACTGGGGGGCAAGTCTTCCCCCCTTCTAGAAGGTTTCCCAAGGGTTTCCCCTAGGGTTTTGCCGGCTGGGCCTATGGGGCCTTGTGCCCCTGGCCCAAAGCGGCCAGGGCACTCCCTCGTAAGCCCACGCACCCCTCCGACAAGTAGGGCCACATTGGTCCCACTCCGGAAGCTTCTAGAACCTTCCGGTACAATACTGAATACTCCGAAACGATTTCGAAATCCAAAAACTGCTTTCCTTTATATGAATCTTATTTCTGGACCATTCCGGAACCTCTCGTGATGTCCTGGATCTCATCCGAGACTCCGAACTAAAACTCATAAACCAATTATCCATTCTATCCTAGCGTCGAGGCACGTTAAGTGTGTGACCCTACGGGTTCGAGAATATGCAGACATGATCTTCTATCAATAATCAACAACGGGATCTGGAAACCCATATTGACTCCCACATATTCATCGATGATCTGGAAACCCAGGATTCAATTAATCCCATATATGTATTCCCTTCGTCACGCGATATTTTACTTGCCCGAGATTCGATCGTTGGTATCGGTATACCTAGTTCAATCTCGTCCACAGCAAGTACTTTACTCGTTCCGTAATCCGATATCACTTTGTGATTAACTCCTTAACCACGTGCTTGCAAGCGGTATTGATATCGATTACCGAGTGGGCCCGAAGTATATCTCTCTGACTCGGGAGGGACAAATTCCACCTCGATACATACAACCCAACAAGTACTTTCCGATCACCTGAGAGACACCTTTATGATCACCCTCACATAGGATGATGTTTGATGACCTCAAAGCTCTCTTCCAATACCAGGGAGTTGTATTATCTCATGGTCTAAGTAATACAATACTTGACATAGGAAAAAGCTTCGCAAAGATGAACACGATGACACGATCTAATTGCTCTGCTTAATTTGGGTCTATCCATCATATCATTCTCCTAATGACATGATCTCATTATTAATCGACAACTCATGTCTATGGTTAGGAAACCTTAACCATCATTAATCAATGAGCTAGTCCATAGAGGCGTACTAGGGACACGGTGTTGTTCATAAACCACACAAGTATCAAAGTTTCCGCTTAATACAATTCTAGCATGGAATATAAACTTTATCATGAACAAGAATTATAATAATAACATCTTTATTATTGCCTCTAGGGCATAATTCCAACATCATCAACTTACACTCATGGGTTTTGTTTCCTACTTTGATTACAAGGTTGTGGTTCTCATGTGGAGCAAGTCTCTCTATATAGCCTTTGTTGGGCATGTCGAGAATGGTTTGTATGTGGTATATTTCAATAAGAAACCCACACCTATCACGTCATGCCTAATGGCTAAAGTTTACATGGGATGGCTTTGGCATCGCCGTATTGCCCACGTCAACATGAGGGCTTTACAAAGTCTCCACACGGGAGGTCGCATTCTTGGAATAAAAGATAATGTTCGATTTGTCAAAGATCGTGTGTGTAGGCCTTGTATTTAAGGTAAGATCCAAGAGTCGGCACCCCCCCCTCCCAACAACTACGATCTACTCTGATGGGATCTTGGAGGTCCTTCACATGGACCTCTTTGGCCCTCCATCCTTTGATAGTCTTGGGGGGAAGAAGTATTGTTTGGTTATTGTGGATGATTACTCAAGATACACTTGGGTACATTTCTTCAAGAAGAAGAGTGAAACTCAACAAACCGTCATCGACTTTGCCAATGAAGTTCAACGTCAACATAACAAGAAAATCTTGGACATTAGAAGTGACAATGGTACCGAGTTCAAGAACTACACATTGGATGAGTTCCTTAGTGATGAGGGAATCAAGCTTCAATATTCTGCTCCTTATACACCGCAACAAAATGGTGTAGCGGAAAGGAAGAACCGGACTCTCTTGGATATGGCAAGAACCATGATTGCGGGGTTCAAGTCTCCTTATAATTTTTGGGACGAAGCTATCTCAACCGCTTTTCATATGGCCAACCATGTGTATCTCCGCAAGTATTTGGAAATGACCCCTTATGATATTCTCACCGGCAAGAAACCAAATATCCAATACCTTCAGGTTTTTGGGTGTAGGTGCTTTATTCTCAAGAAAGGTAACAGGTTGTCTAAATTCGAGTCTCGTGCTATTGAAGGTATCTTTGTTGGCTATGCTTTGGATGCTCACACTTATAGAGTGTATAACAAGTCCACCAGACAAGTTATAGTCTCTTGTAACGTGAAATTCGATGAGCATAATGGCTCCCAAGTGGGGAACTTGATCTTGGTGATGTAGGTGATGAAATTCCTCCTCAAGCCATAAGAAGAATGGGTGTGGGATTTTTCTGCCCCGTTGAGGAACCCCTTGTGGTGTAAGGATAAGGACAAAGCTCTACTCATGTGGATCCCTCACCTCATCAAGATCTTCATCAACCTCGTAGCCCTCAAGATACCCCGGTTGAAGATATAGCTCATGGTCAAGGTCAAGTGCAAGCAAATCGTGGGTGTGTATCACCCCATATGGACCAAGGTCAAGCTCATGAAGGTGGACAAGGTCAAAATGTCGAGAAAGCTCAAGAATAAGGGCAAGCTCATTTACAAGGTCAATACGAGGACGAGAATAGTGGTGATGATCAAAAGGTTTCTCAAGAATCCATTGAAGAAACCGACACTCGTCGTGAATCAAGAAGGATCGCCAAGCTTGTTCATGAAGGGATTGCCCTTGATAATGTTGTTGGTGATCTTGAAAGGGGCATTTCTACTCGTAACCAAGTGGTTAACTTTTTTGGCCACAATAGTTTCATTTCTTGTGTAGAGCCC
The DNA here is from genome assembly GCA_030063025.1 of Avena longiglumis. Classification (NCBI taxonomy): domain Eukaryota; kingdom Viridiplantae; phylum Streptophyta; class Magnoliopsida; order Poales; family Poaceae; genus Avena; species Avena longiglumis. The sequence goes on along the minus strand of CP125976.1, from coordinate 505,684,135 downwards.
CAAAAGGTGCATGAGGCGCTTGAAGACCCTGATTGGCTTCAAGCCATGAATGAAGAGCTTAGAAACTTCAAGCGCAACAAAGTGTGGTAATTAGTAGAGATACACAATGAGTTCCATAATGTAATTGGAACCTAGTGGATCTTTAAGAACAAGCAAGATGCAAGTGGATGGTCATTCGCAACAAGGCAAGATTGGTGTCTCAAGTCTTCTCCCAAGTTGAGGGTATCGAATACGGTTAAACTTTTTCCCCCGCTGCTCGTCTTGAGTATATTTGTATCTTGCTTGCATATGCATCTCATCATAACTTCAAGTTGCAACAAATGGATGTTAAAAGTGCATTTCTTAATGGTCCCTTAAATGAGTTGGTATATGTCAAGCAACCCCGGGTTTTGAGGATCCCAAGTTTCCAAACCATGTTTACAAACTTGATAAGACGTTCTATGGGCTTAAACAAGCTCCTCGCGCATGGTACAAGCACCTTAGAAAGTTGTTGGTTGACCGTGGTTTTGAAATTGGGCTAATCGACCCCACTCTTTTTACTAAGAGAGTTGGAGGTGACTTGTTCATATGCCAAATATATGTCGATGACATTATCTTTGGTTCTCCTAACAAAGCTTTCAATGATGTATTTGCTAAGCTAATGACCGATGAGTTTGAAATGTCTATGATGGGCGAATTGCAATTCTTTCTTGGATTTGAAGTAAAGCAATGACATGGAGGTATCTTCATTAACCAAGCCAAATATATTCAAGATATGCTCAAGAGGTTCAAGTTGACGGATCTAAATGGATCCAAGACTCCTATGCCTCTCAAGTGTGATCTTACTCTTGATACTAAGGGTAAATATGTGGATCAAAAGGTATATCATTCTATGATTGGTTCTTTTCTTTACCTTTGTACATCTAGACAGGATATCATGTTGAGTGTGGGTATTTGTGCACGGTTTCAAGCCGCCCCAAAGGAAAGCCACCTTGTGGCGATCAAGCGAATCTTTTGATATTTAGTTGATACCCCAAACTTTAGCTTATGGTATCCTAAGGGCTTAAGCTTTGTTCTTCATGGTTTCACAGATTCGGATTGGGCGGAAGACAAAGTTGGAAGGAAATCAACCTCCGGGGCTTGCCAATTCCTTGGTAGGTCCTTGTTGTGTTGGTCATCTAAGAAACAAAAATGTGTATCCTTGTCTCCGTCGAGGCCGAGTATATTGTTGCTGCAAGTTGTTGTGCTCAATTGTTGTGGACGAGGAAAACTCTAAAGTATTATAGTGTCACTTGTGACAAAGTGCATCTTCTTTGTAATAATGGAAGTGCTATCAAGATCGCCCACAACCCGGTGCAACACACAAGAACAAAGCATATTGGTATTCGTCATCATTTCATTCGCGAGCATGTGAACAATGGTGATATTGATCTTTCTTATGTGAGCACCGAGAAGAATCTTGCGGATTTATTCACCAAGACCCTTGATGAGAAGAGATTCCGAGAGTTAAGGCATGAGCTAAATATCATAGATTCTAGCAATGTGGCATGAGACCATGCACCCATACCCATGCACTCATATGTTACTCTATCTAGGCATAGGCATGGAAATAAGGGGAGTGCGAACCTAATTGATTGGACTATCCCTCCCCCATTATGCCCAAAGTAACAAAAATCATTCCTCTTAATATCATTTTTTGATATGTGAGCTTCAGTGATGAGTTTTGGTAATGGACCTAAGATATATCTTCGTGGTGCCAAGCCAAGTATACTCAAACATGGTGGCCTAGGACTCTGCCATCTCCCATTGAGAGGTTGGTGCTTCCTCATGTTTGTCATTTGTTGATTCCTTATGTTAGAGACATGCACTCTCATTGGGTTCTTTCTTTATTTCCTCCTATTTAAAGTGCATGTGTCCCTATCAATTTGGTAGTCTCAACCTAATCCATTCTTCCTACCCATAAAACCACATATACTTTGCACAAGAACCCCCTCCTTTGTCCATGGCTACTGGTTCAGGTGGAACCGGTACTACCGGATGCACTGATGGTACTAATTTGGGCAGTTCCCAAGTCGAGGCACAGGCGCAGTGCAGTACTACGGTTCATTCCACGGTACTACCGGTCATACGACCGCAACTACCGGTCGACATCTTCTGGTAAAGGTTGGGTCAGGGGGGAGGCACCGTTCAATGCCTCCTTTTCCCCCGTCCTCCTCACTTACCACCACCACCGCTGGAGCTTCAAGTCGCCGCTGGAGCCCCGCCGCCACCTCCTTCCACTGGTTCCGGACTCCCCACAGGCTCCTCGTCCTTCTCCACCGCCTTGGACTCCGGTACAACCGCCCCTCTCCTCCTCTTTATTGCTTTTCTCCAATGGATCTAGGTTCACTTAGATGCTTGGTAAAAAGTACTTTTTGGGGTTGTACTATGGATTTTTTGCCACACATTACTCCTCACCTGAAGAAATCCTAGTTTTGATGTATGTTTGAAGTCAATTTGTGGTCCTTGTTCTACCGAATCCGTGCAAGTTCTGCCTGACCGATAGTACCAGAAAAATTTCCGATACTATCGCTTCCGGCCTCCGGTACTGCTGAACCCAGCTAGCAGCAAACAGTCACCAACATTGTGATTTCTTCGTGGTTTCATTTGTTGGGTTCTTGTGCCCTTATCCCCCTGCTGTCCTCCCTCTTGCTTTCACAGGTGCAGGTGGTTCCGGGGGTGCTCGTAAGCGCTCCAAGTCACGCCATGATATTGAGGAGGACGAGTCCGAGTTCTAAGAAGAGGTCATGCCCCAGCCCAACAACCGCATGAATTTGAAGGCCTCTCGGGGTCGTCGTGAAGGGGCCCCAAGCGGCCAGCTGGTCGTGGCAGTGCTCCTCCCCTCCCTCCTCAAGTCATAGGAAGAGTCAAAGTTCTAGGCCAAAGTTGTTGTCTGATATTTCTGAAGTTGACTACCATGCCTTGCGATCTAAGAATCTGTATGTTGCTGCTCAGAGCCAAGCTAGGGAGGATAGTCTGTTCTACACCGAGTTCCAAGAGATAGTGTACAATGAGGTTATCATGAACAATGATAAGTTGGTTGTGCCTTAGAAATGGATTGAAATGGGTCATGTGAACAAGAATCTTGACTACTTTGGTGAAGCTAAGGAGATTTGTTCCCACATTGGCTTGCTTCCCATTATGGAGTTCAAGCAAGACTATGATCCTATTCTCATCGCTCAGTTTTATGCCACCACCAACTTTGCCAAGAACATGACAAGGATTATCACTTGAATGACTCAGGGTGTTGTTAAGGAGGCTACTTTGGCTGAGTTTGGGCATGTTCTTGGATATGAGGACCATGGTCGTGACACTCTTGTTGGCTTTCGATGTCACTTGCGTGATCGTCCCATGAAGAAGGAGGTCCTTGCTCCACTCTACATCCGGGGTCACGGTGTTGCTGGTAAGATCAAGGATCTTCTCCCAACCTATGATACCTTGAACTGCATCTTCCGTGAGACAGTTGCCCCCTGTGCGGTAAACACAGATGAGATGCATGGCTATATGGTGGATCTCATGTTCAGCACTTTCACCAACCGTGATGCCGCTAACCCGCTTGATGTGATGGATTTCATTTGGAATGAGATGGTAGTTTATGCGTACACTTGGAGGGTGCCACCTTTTGCTCCTTACATCATGGCACTCATCATCTACAAGTGCCCCCCCCATTGCAAGGAATATCTCTACTTGCCACCTTGTTGTTCACTAGCACAAGTATTTGTTGATCAAGAAGCATGCTCAACCTCGCAATGCGGATGGTCAAGAGATTGGCGAGGAAGGGAATGTCCTTGAAGAGGAATCCGGTGGTGAAGATAGTGGTCATGATGAAGATTATGTGGTCTCTCATCGCAAGCCTACCTAGCCCTATTGGGTCAAGAGGATTGAAGCCAAGCTCAAGAAAGTGTTTTGCTTCCAAGTCGACAATCAAAAGCGCATGTATGAAGCCCATGTATATGCAAAGAAAGCTTGTGATCATCAGAAAGAGATGATGGAAACCCAAGGTTTGACTGTCTCCAAAGGATCCGAAAACAACATCACCCCCGAAGACCAATGGATATCCAAGCATAGATACTGGGATGATGATGCCACCTCTTCTTTCCGTGATCCGCGACCCATGAGGATGTCTATGATGATGAGGAGGAGTGATCTTCGGGACGCTAGTATTGCTCTTGTCCCTTTTTGGCATCTTGATGCCAAAGGGGGATAAGGTGCAAACATAGGTTGCGGGATTTGAATGGGAAAGTCACAAGCTCGTTCTTACTTTGATCTTTAGTTGCTTTTGAACTTTATTTGCCTCTTATTATGTGTGAACTCTATGTGATGTTTATTTGTGCTATGTAAGTTGAGACTATGTGGTTATATATTTCCTATCTATGTGATATCTTGTGGATCTATCATATGTGCTTTATGGCTATTATCATATGGATTCATCTTATGTCATGATGCTTTTTATCTATTGTCCCTATATCTCTCATCACATTTTATTGTGCAAAGCTATGAGTTCCAAGTTTCTTTATCTTTGTCTTTGCACTCTTGGTTGGTTTGTAAATAGAGGGTACTGTTGATCCTACTCATCTAGGGGAGCCCATCTCTATTTTTCAAACCTTGTGCGTTATCATAATATTATCATGCAAAGGTGTGTTGTCATCGAACACCAAAAAGGGGGGGATTGAAAGGGCATCTCCTATCCTAAGTGGTTTTGATGTTTGATGATAGAACACATGTCGGACTAACCATTTGCTAAGTGTTTCTCATGTTTTTATTTAGAAGGCATTCGTTTCCCTCATAAAGGACCATATCAAGACATAGTTTTTCCTAGGTCTTTTGCTTGAGTCGTAGGAAAACCGTACTATTAAGAGGGGGTCCGCGTCGAAAAGTTTGGGTGGAATCAACTCCGTTTTGCAACCCTGCAAGCTTTCCCAATGGTCGAGGTTTATAAAGGTATATCTCCCCTTGTTCCATTGCCTGCTGGTCTATGACAACCGGTAGTACCGGAAGTTTCTTCCGGTACTACCGCTTGCCATCGCTAGTACTGCTCATCGGTACCGAGTGAGCCCGTGCATGCTTGAGAGCATCGTATCCTCTCCTGGATCATGCGGTACCACCAAGCCGGTACTACCGCCCAAATCAGTAGTACCGCTCTGACCTTCCGGTACTACCGCTCTGAGGTTGCCGCTCATCTTTGGCGATTGCTACGGTGGAGCCGATGGGTCCGCTCTTTGGTGGCCACTGGTACTGACCGGTAGTACCGGTTTAATCCGGTACTATCGCTTGTGTACCGGTATTACCGCTTTGGTCGATCTACAACGGGCAGATTCTCCTCGAGGGTATAAATAGGTCTTTCTTCTCCAACGAGAAGCTTACCTCTTTCATCTCTCTCCTCCATTTTTCTTGAGCCTTATTTTCACTAGATCTCCCCCCAAAGTGCTCCAATCTCCTTGATACTTTGGGATTTGGTGGAGGAGGTCTAGATCTAGGGTTTCACCAAAGCAAAGTTGATTCCCCCTTGTTTTCCTTTGTGGATATTGTTACTCTTGGATTATTTGAATCCTATATGGAAGAGGTCGGTCTCGGAGCTCGGTCATTTGTTGTAAAGCTTCGGGATCGTGTTGGGAGACTCCAAGTGTTGTGGATATCTACTCAACAAGTCTGTAAAGGTTCCGGTCGCCACCTTGAAGGCCACCACATAGTGGATTGTGTTCTTGCCTTGCGACGGGTGCATGAGGGTGAGGCCTTTTGTGGCGCTGGTGGTCTTAGTACCGCCACCCCTCCAACGGAGACGTACTTCCCCTCAAAAGGAAGGAACTTTGGGAAAACATCTCCGTGTCAACTTTCAGTGACTTCTATCCTTTACTCCCTTATTGTTGCTTGCTTGCTTGTTTGTCATATAGGTTCTCACACCTAGTTGCATATCTAGAGAACCTACTTTGTGTCAAGCCTTAAAATTGAAAAGAAGTTAAAATTTGAGTAGCGCCTATTCACCCCCCCCCCCTCTAGTCTCTTATACCGATCTTTCACATGGATTTTTTCGAGAGAAGAATTGGCACCGCTAAAATCCCTCATTTGAGACGCCCTGGCAGCCGACACACTCATTGCCACTAATATCTAGTGGTAAGTGCCTATTCACCCTCCCTCTAGTCTCTTATACTGATATTTCACATGAATTTTGTCGAGAGAAGAATTGGCACCGCTAAAATCCCTCATTTGAGACGCCCTGGCAGCCGACACACTCATTGCCACTAATATCTAGTGGTAGAATTTGATCATGGCGACCGCTCCATGGAGGACCATTACGTGCCTCCATATACCTAGCAACCATCTCACACTATCACAATCTTCCGCAAATAACAATGAAGCTAGCCAAGGGACATCGTGCACGAGGACATACAAGACCCATCCAAAATTTCTCGCTTAGAGGGAGTGAATATGTTTTTTAGAAACTAATCACCGTTCAAGCTCATATTATTCTTTGAGCCCATCCACTAAGTTATGGCCTCTTATTATGGGCTAGCTTTTCCTCCATTTTGAAGATGGAAACCTCTAAAACTACTTCATAAAATCCAGGAAGGAGAAGCATGGACCTCTACACAATCTTCCACAAGGAGGTCACCGTGTCACCAACCGCCAAGCCAACTAGGAAGTCACCCTCCTAGAGTAACGAGCGCATGGTCCCTCACTCGAACCAATCGTAATAGAGAGCTCAAAACTATGCAGCGAATGTAGAGCAGGAACACAGGAAAGTGTTCTAATCCTTCTCTCTCAAATCTAACCAAAGTAACAAATGTTAGGGAGGAAGAGCAATGAATGAAGTCAACAAATGACCCTAAGATCTAGATCAAAAGATTCCCCTCACGAAAGACATAAATTGATTCGTGGAATTGTAGATCTAGATCCCCTCTCAAACCCTTCAAAAAGATTGAGGAAACATAGGAGGGAAAGGGAGAAACCAAGCTTTAGAAGGTTAACAATGAAGGTGAAAACATGCCAAAATCTTAGGAACCATTAGGTAAGAAGAGCACCTTAATAGGTTGCTAAAGAACTAGCCATTGCCAAAAATATGATAATGAGTCAGAGTCTAGTCCAACTGGCGTCGGATAGTTAGGTGCCCGAGAGCAATTAAAAACACATAAAATGACCTTTGAAAGCCCCAGGTGCAAGACAAGCCCATCCCCCTAGCCAGATAGTGGCCATGTTTAGGTCTGAACTGTTATTTCCTAGGCAGTGTGGTGCTCTAGGTGCTGGACAGTCCCGCCACAGGAAAACAACAAACAGACTTCACCAGAAATGATTTAAATTATGTATCCAAAATCATATTTCGATGAACTTGGGAAAATTTTGAAGCTAACAACAAGCTCTAGAGACAATGTGTGTCACGCCACTGTCATAGCCGACCACTGCCCTCCAAGCAATGTTATGTGCATCATGGATGCATAAATCTCACCACTGATGCACATCACACTATTGGCATAGCCGACCACCACCCCTCAAAGTGCTTCCTTGTTTCCCCCTTCACTGATAGCTTGGAGGCCTTGTTTGTGGTAGTCACTAGAGGCGATAAGGAGTGGGAGGATGAGGGAAGGGAGGCGACGGTGCGAGGATAGGGTTTTGTCTCCGCAAGTTGCCTGCAGGAGACGACTCGAGGGGGTCACATCATGGTCATAAACTCAAGTCCTAACATACATATTGCAATGTAGTAAGTAACAAAAACTTCTCAAAATGTTTTAGGTCCAAAAAACACCACATTAGTTAAGTCCACGTGTCATTAAAAATTAAGTTCAAACTTGAGTGTTTCAAATTGCGTAACCTCAACTTGAGGTGAGTTCACAACTCAACCCGCAAAACTAATCTATAGGAAAAGCTAGCGTAGCCCTAGGGCTCCTGCGATTTCCCATGATCTCGCCTCAGACTTAATTGTTTCGTAGAAGGAAGTCACCAAAGGTGTCCTGTTGTTGAATATGGGAAATTCCTATGCTTCCAAATCCACCAAAGCGTGAGAATGATTAGCAGCGGGGTTCCTTTGCACATCTGGCAAGGGGTGGTCCACAACACTAGCGACCACCATAACGCAAAATCACCTTTGATGATGGGAGGGGTTGCAGTAGATCGAATCCACGACAACACCTCATACCAAAAGTCCTAGAGAAAGGGCAACATGTAACTATGCATGCCATAGTCTCCTCCAAATGGTCGCATAGCGTCATAACTGCGAGTGTGGAAGATGTCGTCGCGTAAGTCGCTCACCCGTCCAACATATATCATGGCAACCAACCAAATGAAGAACTTCACCCTGTGAGGCATCCATGTCTTCTAGAATAACTTCCACAATCCTGATACGATCGTCCCTGGGAAAAGAATATCGTAGCATGATAGTGAGGAGTGTTGGAGATATGCCCTAGAGGCAATAATAAATGTAGTTATTATTATATCTTTGTGTTTATGATAAATGTTTACATTCATGCTATAATAGTATTAACAAGGAAACATTAATACTTGTGTGATTTGTAAACTAAAATAGAGTCCCTAGTAAAGCCTCTTTATAATACTAGCTTGTTGGTTAATAAATGATTGTGGTTTCCCTATCATGAACATTGAGATGTTTTTTAACAACAAGATCATATCGTTAGGAGAATGATATGGTGGACATACTCCTATAGATAAGCGTAGCATAAAGATCAAGTCATTTTAATAGTTCAATTGCTATATGCTTTCTGATACATAGTAACCTAATTCCTTCGACCATGAGATCATGCATATCACCTTCACCGGAAGGATGCTTTGGTGACATCAAACACCACACCGTAACTGGGTGGCTATAAAGGTGGCATTGAGTATTCAGAAAGTATTGGTTGAGACACATGGATCAAGAGTGGGATTTGTCCATCCATATGACGGATAGATATACTCTGGGCCCTCTCGGTGAAATGTCATCCAATTAGCTTGCAAGCATGTGACTGGCTCACAAGGGATCACATATCACGGAGCGAGAAAGAGTACTTATCGATGTGAGGTTGAACTAGGTATGCAGAGATACCGACGGTCATAACCTCGGATAAGTAAATTATCATGAGACAAAGGGAAATTGGTATCGTGTGTAAGTGGTTCATTCGATCGCAAAGTAATCGTAGAAATATGTGGGAGCCATATGAATTTCCAGATTCCTCTGTTGGTTATTGTTCGGAGGAGTGTCTCGATCATGTCCGCATAATTCACGAACCGTAGGGAGACACACTTAAGGATTCGACGTTGTTTGAGTAGTTATGGAATGATGAGTAAGAGACCGAATGTTGTTCGGAGTCTCGGATGGGATCCGGGATATCACTAGGAGATCCGGAATGGTCCGGAGAATAAGATTCATATAAGGAAAGTCCTGTTTCGGAGTTGGGGAATGGTTCCGGTGTTTTCATCGGGAATGTTCTAGAAGGTTCCGGAATGTCCGGCACTCCAAAGGGGAAGGGTACATGAATGTGTCATACCAAGTTGGAATGATTGCATCATGTACTAGGTGTCATCGCTGAACAAAATAAAGGGTTTAATCAAATCCTAGTTTGAAAAGTCAAACGCCAATTTGAAAAGTCAAACGGCTATTTTGGGAAGTGGAGGGGAAGGTGGAAACCGAGTTGGGGAGAAGTTCCTCCCCTCCACCGCCGGCCCCCTTGGGAAACCGAGTTGGGGAGGGACTCCCCTCCCCTGGCGCAGCCCCTCCACCTATATAAGGAGGGGCAGGGCTACCCCTCCTAGCACCTAACACCTCCACCCGCAAACCCTAGCCCTAAGCCGCCGGCCCTCCTGCAGCCGCCGCCCTAGGGCAAGCCGCCGCCGCCTAGCTAACCCTAGCCGCCGGCCAAGCCTCCTCCTTGGTGTGTCTAAACCCTAGATCACCTAGGATCTCTCTCATAGTCCACCATACTCGCTCTGGCTTAAGGCGAAGCCCTGCGAGATCTCCCTTCTACTTCTGGTACCACGTCGTTGTGCTGCCGGAATCGCGAGGACAGTGCTACAAGCTCCGCTGCCTGTTGGAACAAGGGAGAGGAAGGTCTTCGTCGATCTTGAGCGATGTGACCATCTGGGGGCTGCTTTAACAGCCTTGGAAGGATCGTCTACGCGATCTTGAGATCGGGAAGAGTACGACTACATCACCCACGAGAATCCACTCTCGTTAAACACTTTGGAATCTTCAAGGGTGAGTTATTCCATCGACTCGTTGCTACAATCTAGTAGATAGATCTTGGCTTGTTTGTTTGTATGCGGTAGAAATTTTTTGTTTTCCATGCTACGAAACCCTACAGTGGTATCAGAGCCGTGTATATATGTAGATCTGTTGCACGAGTAGAACACAATGGTCATTGTGGGCGTTGATGCTTTTATTTCCGATTGCTTATTGTGTACTTTGCATCTTGCGGGATGTTGGGATGAAGCGGCCTGGGCTAACCTTACATGACATCGTTCATGAGACTTGCTCCACGCTTGACATGCAACTTGTATTGCATAAGTGGCTTTGCGGGTGCCTGTTTCTCCTAGCATAGTTAAGATCCAATTTACAACGGGTGATCAACAATGCTAGTATCAATGTTGTGGTTCTTGTTCGTAAGTTAGAACGACACTTATTGAAAGCCCTAAACCACGTAAAACATGCAAAGAAAGTAGGGGCGTCTAACTTTGTTTTGAAGGGGTGTGCAGTGATGTGATATGGCCATGATTCTGATCATATTTGATGTATGCAATGTTCCTTATTGTAAGTTGGCAACCGGCAGGAGCCATATGGTTGTCTTTAATTTATGTTAAGACCCGCGTGTCTATTCAAAGTAGTTGTAATAGTTGAAGCCGGTGGACGACAACCATGGAGAAGCGTCATTGACCTTGATGCAATGATGGTGATGATGGAGATCATGTTCGTGCTTGAAGATGGAGATCGGAAGCACAAAGAAGAAAGGCCATATCATATCACATATTATGAATTGCATGTGATGTTAATCCTTTATGCATCTTGTGTTGCTTAGTTAACAACGGTAGCATTATAAGATGATCCCTCATGCACATGAATTTCAAGTCATAAAGTGTTCACCCTTAGTTAGCACCGTTGCTAAGGCTTGTTGTTTCGAAGCACCACGTGATGATCGGGTGTGTTAGATTCTGCAAGTGTATACAACGTGAGCAAGCCAGATTTGCTCATGCGGAAGCTAAGGTTTGATCTTGACGAGCCTAGCATGTACAGACATGGTCTCGGAACACGGATCACCGAAAGGTAAAGCATGAAATCATATAGTAGATATGATGAACATGTCGATTGTTCGCCATTGAAGCTATATCAACTCTCGTGATGATCGGTGTTGATGTGGTGGATTTGGTTCGTGTGATCACTAAAACAATGTGAGGGATATTGTTTTGAGTGGGAGTTCACCTAGATTAATTTAACTATTAATTAGAACTCAATTTGTCATAAACTTAGTCTAAACTATTGCAAATATGTTGTAGATCAATGTCGGCCTCTACCATCAATTTTAATGCGTTCCTAGAGAAATAAAAGTTGAAAAACAATGGAATCAACTTCGCGGATTGGTTCCGCAATTTGAGGATTGTCCTCACAGCTGGTAATTTGACCTATGTGCTGGATGCACCGCTGGGTGACCCACCTGCAGCTACTGCTACCGATGAAGTAAAGAATGTTTACCTCGCTCGGAAGACTCAGTACTCCACAGTTCAGTGTGCTATCTTGTATGGTTTAGAATCGGAGCTTCAGAAAAGGTTTGAGAATTTAGACCCACATGATATTGTTTGTGATCTCAAATTGATCTTTGAGACTCACGCGGCAATTGAGAGCTATGAGGCTTCTGAAAAGTTCTTTAACTGCAAGATGGAAGAGGGCAACTCCGTCAGTGGGCATGTGCTTAAGATGTCTGGGCACGCAAACAAACTTCAAAGCTTGGGTATAGTGATTCCTAATGCTTTGGGGATTTATCGTGTCCTCCAATCACTGCCACCAAGTTACAAGAACTTTGTGATGAACTACAATATGCAAAACATGAACAAGCAGTTGCCAGAACTGTTTGCTATGTTAAAATCTGCAGAAGTTGAGATCAAGAAAGAGCACCAAGTGTTGATGGTCAATAAGACCACCAAATTCAAGAAAGGCAAGTCTAAGCAAAAGGGACACTTCAAGAAGGGTGGTAAGAAAGTTACCGCGCCGACTAAGAAGACCAAGGCTGGACCTAAGCACGATCTTGAGTGCTTTTCTTTGCCAAGGGAAAGGTTCTTTGAGCGGAATTGCCCAAAGTACTTGGCGGATTTGAAGAACGGCAACATCAAGAAGAAAGGTATATCCGATATACATGTTATTGATGTGTATCTCACTAGTACTCGTAGTAGTGCCTGGGTATTTGATACTGGTTCGGTTGCTCATATTTGTAACTCGAAACATGTGTTGTAGAATAAACGGAAGCTAGCGAAGAACAAGGTGACGATGCGCGTGGGAAACGGATCAAAGGTTGATGTGATCGTGGTCGGCACGCTACCCCTTCATCTACCATCGGGATTAGTTTTATACTTAAATAATTGTTATTTGGTGCCTGCGTTAAGCATGAACATTATATCGGGATCTTGTTTATTGCGAGACGGTTACTTGTTTAAGTCCGAGAATAATGGTTGTTCGATTTATATGAGTAATATGTTTTATGCACATGCACCTTTGATAGATGGTATATTCTTATTTAATCTCGATAGTGGAAATACACATAATAATAACATTGAGGCTAAACGTTTGAAATCGAGCGATAACTCGACCTATATGTGGCACTGTCGTCTTGGTCACATTGGAGTGAAGCGTATGAAGAAACTCCATTCCGATGGACTTCTTGAATCACTTGATTTTGAATCACTTGAAAGATGCGAAGCATGTCTGATGGGTAAATGACTAAGACTCCATTTTCTGGTATGATGGAGCGAGCTACGGACTTATTGGAAATCATACATACCGATGTATGTGGTCCAATGAGTGTAGCATCGCGCGGTGGTTATCGTTATGTTCTTACCTTCACGGATGACTTGAGTAGATATGGGTATATCTATTTCATGAAACATAAGTCCGAAACTTTCGAAAAGTTTAAGAAATTTCAAAGTGAGGTAGAGAATCAACGTAACAAGAAGATTAAATTTCTACGTTCTGATCGTGGAGGTGAGTATCTAAGTTACGAGTTTGGCGAGCATTTGAAGAAATGCGGAATACTTTCACAATTGACACCGCCGGGAACACCACAGCGTAATGGTGTGTCCGAACGTCGTAATCGAACTCTCTTAGATATGGTTCGTTCTATGATGTCACTTACAGATTTACCGCTATCATTTTGGGGTTATGCATTAGAAACAGCCACATTCACTTTAAATAGGGCACCATCTAAATCCGTTGAAACGACACCGTATGAATTATGGTTTGGGAATAAACCTAAATTGACGTTCCTTAAAGTTTGGGGTTGCGAAGCCTATGTAAAGAAGTTACAGCCGGACAAGCTTGAACCCAAAGCGGAAAAATGCGACTTCATAGGATACCCGAAGGAAACTATTGGGTATACCTTCTATCATAGATCCGAGGGCAAAATCTTCGTTGCCAAGAATGGATCCTTTCTAGAGAAGGAATTTCTCTCGAAAGAAGTGACTAGAAGGAAAGTATAACTCGACGAGGTTGTCGAACCTTCTCTCGAAATTGCGAGTAGCGCAGCACCGGAAGAAGTTCCTGTGGTACTTTGACATGAGATCGATGCCAATAATTTGCTCTTGTTTGGAAAAATTAATTCGTCGTAACCTGTGAATCTGCATCTTCAGAGATGTTTTGGGAAGTATCTGTGAACTGTCATGTTCATATCTACTGCACTCTCCTTGAAAAGCCCTTGGCCAATGAACTATCAATGCTGGTGCTGCACTTCCTATGTAAAACTGCAGGGCTAGCCTTTAAACTTCAGGAATCTTTTCCCTGGCTCTCGGAAGAATCCACCTGCCTCCAAAAGCATTTCTGCATAGATCTTCTCCTCTTCTTCCTCTTCGGGAGAACAGTCAGAAAGCTCAACCACAAGCTCGTCATCTTCATCTGCTATATCCTCATCAGTCTATTCCGACGAGTCATTGCTCTGTGGAATACAAGCTTCGGCCATGGCTTCTCACATAGCCAGCGGTGTCGCAGGCCTATCGTTGTGCTTGTACCGTGGCGCAGGGATCACAAATGGAAGAGATATGCCATCAATCACATGCACCCTTTCATTGCTCTTCTTTGACACGCCTGACAGCGGAGCAATCAGGATGATGCCCAGCTCATAGTTGCAAATTTGGAGCCTTGGCCCAAAAGGAGCTGTTCTGGTCGCGTCGGTAGTATTCGCTTTGGATGAAGGGCGCAACAGTTGTCCCTTTGACTCTCTAGTCTTTCATATTTAGTAGTTACTCTACATTTAGTCTTTTATTACATTTTTGACACCAAAGCTGGAATAGCTCAGTTGGCCAGAGCGTGTGGCTGTTAACCACAAGGTCGGAGGTTCAAGCCCTCCTTCTAGCGTAATTATTTGATATTTCACTTTTTGTCTCCCAATTCGGTCCCTTCTGTCAGGTTATAAAGTCTGAACTAACCTTTGACTCCGTGTAAATTGTCAATACACTATACAAGACGCAAGTCTTCCAAAAATGAATTACACACACCAGCATGTCAGAATTTGTATTCACGATTACTTTGGGTTCGCACCATGCATTCCTGTTAAGCATGTTCAATACTTAGTTGACTAGAATGTTGGCAATCTTAGATCTATATAGACTAAAATTTTCCCTCATTACTTTAATTCCAAAAGAGCTTGATGTTGTAACAATTCAGAAGTTCAGGCCTATTGCTCTAACTAATTCCAGTTTTAAAATAGTCGGAGGTTCAAGCCCTCCTTCTAGCGTAATTATTTGATATTTCACTTTTTGTCTCCCAATTCGGTCCCTTTTGTCAGATTATAAAGTCTGAACTAACCTTTGACTCCGTGTAAATTGTCAATACACTATACAAGACGCAAGTCTTCCAAAAATGAATTACACACACCAGCATGTCAGAATTTGTATTCACGATTACTTTGGGTTCGCACCATGCATTCCTGTTAAGCATGTTCAATACTTAGTTGACTAGAATGTTGGCGATCTTAGATCTATATAGACTAAAATTTCCCCTCCTTACTTTAATTCCAAAAGAGCTTGATGCTGTAACAATTCAGAAGTTCAGGCCTATTGCTCTAACTAATTCCAGTTTTAAAATAGTCGGAGGTTCAAGCCCTCCTTCTAGCGTAATTATTTGATATTTCACTTTTTGTCTCCCAATTCGGTCCCTTTTGTCAGATTATAAAGTCTGAACTAACCTTTGACTCCGTGTAAATTGTCAATACACTATACAAGACGCAAGTCTTCCAAAAATGAATTACACACACCAGCATGTTAGAATTTGTATTCACGATTACTTTGGGTTCGCACCATGCATTCCTGTTAAGCATGTTCAATACTTAGTTGACTAGAATGTTGGCGACCTTAGATCTGTATAGACTAAAATTTCCCCTCCTTACTTTAATTCCAAAAGAGCTTGATGCTGTAACAATTCAGAAGTTCAGGCCTATTGCTCTAACTAATTCCAGTTTTAAAATAGTCTCTAAGCGTGCTACTAATAGATTAGGTTTGGTTTGTGAGGAGTTGATTTCTCCAAATAAAACTGCATTTATTAGAGGTAGATACATCCTAGAGAGTGTTGCAGCTGCACATGAAATTATTCATGCTATAGCTCATAGTGAATGGCTTTATCCTTAAATTGGATTATGGAAAGGCTTATGATAGAGTGAGTAGAGAATTTCTTATTAAAATGATGTATGGGTGAGGCTTTAAACCTAAGTGGATGGAAATTATTAAATCTCTATCGGACAAAGGTTCAGTTGGAGGTAGAATTAATGATATTAACAGTGAGTTTTTTCGACTGGTACGACCAGGCTCAGGGCAGGTCATTGGGTGACACAGATATCCTATTTCTCCTCTTCTCTTTAGTTTAAACGCTGATGTGTTCAATAGGATGTCGACATCATGATATGTTGATGATACCCTCCTTTCCTTACAAAAGGATTTATCTTCTATTATGAATATTTAATGGATTCTATTCTAATTTGAGAAAATCTCTGGTATGAGAATTAGTTTTCATAACTGTGATATGGTTCCAATTAATATTGAATTATTGATTCTAATGATGTTCAAATTAATGCCAATCTTTGAGTTGTGGATTAGGAAAATTCCCTTTGAGATACCTCCAGGTTCCTCTGCATTATAGCAAGCTTAGAAAAGAAGATTTGCAACCAGTTAGTTCTAAAATGATTAAGATTGTTGGTGGCTGGAGAGGAAAACTACTATCTCATGCAGCAAAACTTGTCCTTACTAAAAGTTGTCTAGCCAGTATTCCCATCTACCAGCTGAGTGGGCCATTTCTATTATTAATTCTCAGATGCCACATTGCCTAACTATGAGGGACATCAAAAGTACTATCTAGCTAGTTGGGGTTTGGTGTCTCAGAAAAATAGTTTGGGGCTTACCTATTCCCAGTTTTGCTGACTTTCTGGATTAAAAGATATCACCTAAACGATAATAAACTTCCAAGCAAATCATCGGCTACAAGTATAGGACCAGTAATCCTAACTTGTTTTCTTGCTCTGCAACTGGTGTTTCCCTTTTTTTGGAAAGGTGTGTTATGGGCTGCGAAGCTGCCAAAGTGGGGTGCCAGTGAAAAGTAGGCAATGGTAAAATGGTTAGTATTTGGGGAGGATCATTGGCTTAGCCCTTCTAGCTTAGCGACTAGTATTGGGAGATATATGTTACTTGATCCATAATAAGTGTCGCTGATTTAGTACAATTTTGTACTAAATGTCGACATTGCTGACATATGGGATGGGGAGCAGCTAAACCTTTAGAAAGGGGCCTGATCAGGAGCTTATGCTTCAACGGTTTGAGATTTTACTAATTGCACAATCCCTTCATCTTAGTTAAGAGGAAGATGCAATTTTGCGGAAATTTGAGTCTAAGGGCTTTTACAGAGTTAGCTACTTGTATGCAATTGTTAATTTTCGGAGAGTATACATGTGCATGCTTAATGGCATAACTCAGCAAGTCAGCATACCTGCTAGCCAAGTAAATTCATCAGCCCAGGGATCGGAATAAGATGGTCTTCCTGACCTGCCATCAACATCCATATAATGAAGCAGAGTGTCTAAATGATGAGAGGATGGAGATTTGATTTTCAGAAATAATGCATGAGTAACTGCCATTCACCATAGATGATAGATCACAATCATTTTTTTTTAATTTTCCTAATACCCTATGCCTTAATGCTTCTAATCATCCCCTCAATGATCTTGTAAATGTACTCCCTTCATTATCTACCTGACATAAATTAGAAGAATCAAGGTTCTGCTGAGCTGGGAAGATTCAGATGCATGTGAGTCTTGAATTTGGTCTCTAGAAAAGGAACTTGACATGCACTACATGGACAAATCACTCGAGGGGCTTTGCAAGACCTTTACAAAGTTAACATTGTGAGGATGAGCTGGTCGATCCAATTCATTAAAGCAAGCGTTTGATTGGAGAAACGAGGAAGCTAAACTCAAATATATTTAAGACAAATAAGAAGAATGATGACAATTAGTCGTAAAATGTACATGACTTTACATGGAAATGGTATATATACATATGTTCATACAGGCAACTAGGGCAGAGATGCACCTGCTCAGGCTCACAACCTCGATGCCTTTAGGCACAGCAGCTCTGCAAATAGCAGACCCAACAAATCCACTTCCTCCCAATACAACAATCTGCAAGCATTTGGGAACAATTTCAGCAAACCCGGTCCTACCGATGGAAAAGGAGCAAGCCGAACTGTGTAGAGTATCAACTGCTCAATTACATGCCTTCTCTGTTTTCACGTCGGCGACGACATCGATTGGTTGGCGCAGAGTAGTCCTTGCTAAGAGCAAGTCTAATGGAACCCTTAAACCCTCAAATAACTGTTTTTTTTGCAGGTTTGAGGGTCTAAATATCAAATAGTGGAACCCGTAAACCCTTAAAAATATTAAGAGGCCGAGGCTCCAACCCGGCCTCCAACCTGTAGAAGTAAGGGTTGGGCACCCCAACCCCTTGCACGACAGCCTTCCAGGCGCGCCAAGGAAGTCACTGACCCGAGCAGCTCCTCCTCCCCACCCGCCGCCTGCCCGGCCTCCTCTCTCCCGCCCGCCTCCTCCCTCCTCCTCCTCCCCCATCCCTCCGACGCCGCCACCTCCCGCCATGGAGCCGCGTCGGCCACATCCTCGGCCTCCGCAGCTGTCGGGCGCCTCGTCGGCCTTCCCCGCGCCGTCGCGGCTTCCTCTCCGGTTCGGCCTCCTCGCCCGAGCTCGGCGGACGTGGCGGCCGCAGTTCTGGCGACCACGTCGGCGCCAGCGGCACGCAGGCAAGACGTCATCCGCCGCCCGCGTCGCATCCGCCCGGCCCCGTCAGCCGCCCCGTGGTCGTGCCAAGAAGCCCATGGTGGACGGATCGAAGAACGCCGCGGCCGCGAAGCGCGCCTTGGCTCCGCCCGCGGCCGGAAGAAGTTGGTCTCCCGAAAGAAGCCCGCCCCCGCGCCCATCGCGCCGCCTCCGCCCGTCGTGCATGAGGTGGTCGACGAAATGCCCGAAGGGCGACGTCGTTCATGGGGCTCCTCCAAGATGTCACGGTGGACATTGGGACTCCTCCTCTCGACCCCTTTGATTTTGCTGATGATTTGGTAGGTGAGGAGGAGGAGGAGGAGGAGGAGGAGGAAGGGGAAGAAGAGGAGGAGGAGGTGACCGAGATAGAGAAGGATGCCTTCGCCGCCGCCGCCCGCCCCACAGTCTGAGCAACAAACTATAGCGAGGCCGAAGATATTCTCTTGGTTCGTGCTTGGGCCTCGGTGGGGATGGATGCTTGCACCGGTACCGACCAAAACGGCAAACGGTATTGACAACGCATAGAGGATGCATATTGCAAGATCAAGCCAAAGACCGGTGGGTTCGCCCCTCGCATGTACCGGTCGCTTCAAGGCCGGTGGGAGTTGATGAAGCCCGCATGTGCTCGTTGGCACCGCCTAGTGGCACCGTTGAGAGTGACTACGTGAGTACATATGCATGTTTTTACATCTACTTTGCTATGCTCCTTCTATGCTATATGTGTGTTTATTATGCTATATGTGTGCTAGGAGGATATTGCCAAAAGGAGGTACAAGGAGATGGCCGCTTCCAAGGGCAAACCGTTTCCATTCAAGCATGCTTGGGACCATCTTAAGGACTTCGACAAGTGGAAGAGGGATCAAGAGACCGCACCCAAAAAGGCGGCAATGCTTAGCATGGATGATATGATGAGGAGGAAAGGAACGCCGGCAAGCCCGAGGGAAACAAGAAGGCAAAGCTTAGGAAGAAGATGGAAGGAGAGGCTTCAAGCATTAGGGAGAAGATGGAGAACATGATGAAGGCAAAGGAGACATTGACAATGAAGACTTTGGAGACTTTGGAGACTTTTTGGTGATGGTGCCGGCAAGAGTGAGAAGATGATGATTTTGTGATGTAAACTATTGAACCATGCATCTATGATCTTCATTTCTTTGTTTGTTTGGAGTAACAATTGTGATGAATTGTGTTGTTCTAGTTATATTTGTCATATGAAACTGTGATAAGGGTTTGAGGGTTTGAGGGTTGAGGCAAATACTAGAACCCTCGAACCCTCGGTTTTAAGGGTTTGAGGGTTCCAGTTTTTGACCTCGACCCTTATATTTAAGGGTTTGAGGATTCTAGTAAATGACTCCTCTTTTTCACAACCCACAAATGCTCGTATGTGCCAATTCTCGACTCTTAAACTTTTAAGGGTTTAAGGTTCCACTAGACATGCTCTAACACCGGGCGCGGCAAACCTGCACTTGGTGCGCAGCCTGGTGACCAAGAGAAACCGTGTCACTGCCGCAAATGCTAGCACGAAATCGCCATCTGTTACGTGCAATTTTTTGCAGTAATTGCTCAAGGTCAATCAAGGAGAGCATACACCAGGCTAGAGGGGGAGGAAGACAGAGAAAGGAGAGAGAAACCTAGAGAACTGGGTCAGGGAGGAGGCGGCAGGAGACGTGCGGAGCGTCACTGCTGCGGCTGAGGCGGCCGCGCACCGGCGCGGCGGAAAGGACGGACTCGCCGGCGCCGGTGGCCGGCCGAGCAGTGCGGAGTGGGACATGGGCGGGATACGGGGATAGGAAATAAATCCTATACGACCCAAGTCGGTACGACCCGGTCGGTGGACCACATCTGTGGCTGTACACGTCGCGGAACAAATCTCAAAGAAAGTCCGGCACTTAGCTCCCGTTAATTAAATTCGCCTGCTGATAGGGGCAAGCCCGCGGACACAGCCGCCGGCGGCGTTGATGAGCATGCCCATGGACGAGACGGTAGCAGCAAGGAGAAGAGTTGCGTTAATAGAGAGCCGACGGTTTTGCTAGTGGTCGAGGAGTGTGGCCCTACCGCCCTGGAGGTCTGAACGGAGAGCCGGCGGGGCTGAATAGATGGTCGCCGAAGGTGTGTTGTACCCGGCGGAGGAAGGGAGCAGCAGAAATCACGAGTTGGGAATTAGGTGAATTGTTAGACTCGCTTTGAGATTTGTTTTGCAACGTGTACGGCAACAGATGTGGTCCACCGATCGGTCCGTACGACCTGGGTCGTATAGGATTTATTTCCGGATACGGGAGGGCAGGAGGAGGGAGCGTGCTCTCCTTCTGCCTCTAACTCTTCTCCTCGTCGGCGAAGGGAGCAGCGGGGCGGGGAGTGGGCGAACGGCCGCGTGGGATATGTCATATGTGTCCCGTCGTTACGTTTCCTGTGGCTCTGGCATGGCGTGGCGGGAGGAGCCACTGACACGGCCGCAGTCGACATGAACAGAACAACCGTCCTCAACTCATGAAGTCCAAACATCCAGACTGGAACATCACAGCAAAATGTTTCAGTCATACCTAACTTACAGATTGCAACATAAAATGTCACAACTCAGCAAAATGTGAAGTCTCGGAGGTACTTACCACGTAATGATGCGTCCACATGTCCCATAATATGATTACAAAATAAATTCAAACATGAGGTGGTTCAAATCTCACAACCTCAGCTTGAAGTGTGTTCACATCTGGCAAAATATGACTACAACATAAGTTTCGACAAAAGCTGGCAAGGGGAATCACACGCTGTAAAGTTCAAGTAAAATGGGCACTTCCCAATGTTTCTTCAATATAAATCATGAAAAATAGCAGCCTTGCAGGCTCCGTCGGTAGATGTACAAATGATTTTATTTTTTCAATACAACAAAGAATGACAATACATGTACACCACACAGTATAATCTAAAATATGCAACTGAATCATCTTCAATCCTTCAAAGAAATAATCCTGGAAATGCAGGCGGCTGTACGCCTGATTATGCATGTACTTTGACATGAGATCAATGCCTATAATTTGCTCTTGTTCAGAAAGATTAATTCGCCGTGACCTGTGTATCTGCATCTTCAAAGAAGTTTTGGAACCTACTGTATCTGTGAACTGTCATGTTCATATCTACTGCACTCTCCTTGAAAAGGCCTTGGCCAATGAACTATCAATGCTGCACTTCCTATGTAAAACTGCAGGGCCAGCCTCCAAACTTCAGGAATCTTTTCCCTGGCTCTGGGAAGAATCCACCTGCCCCCATAGCGTTTCTGCGTAGATCTTCTCCTCTTCTTTCTCTTCGGGAGAGCAGTCAGAAAGCTCAACCACAAGCTCGTCATCTTCATCTGCTATATCCTCATCAGTCTCTTCCGATAAGTCGTTGCTCTGCGGAATACAAGCTTCGGCCATGGCTTCTCGCATAGCCAGCGGCGTCGCAGGCCTATCGTTGTGCTTGTACCGTGGCGCAGGGATGACAAATGGAAGAGATATGTCATCGATCGCATGCACCCTTCCATTGCACTTCTTTGACATACCCGGTGGCGGAGCAATCAGGATGATGCCCAGCTCATAGTTGCAAATATGCAGCCTTGGCCCAGAAGGAACTGCTCTGGTCGCATCGGTAGTGTTCGCTTTGGATGGAGGGCGCAACGGTTGTCCCCAGGCAGCTGGGCTGAAATTGTGAGACCCACAGTAAGTCCAGCCAAATGAATGACCACCTTTCCGAGACCGAAATCGCCTCTGAACAACCTGGTATAGAGTATGTTGTCAGTATTGTAGCTGAGGTTTCATTAGTTGCTAAGCAAATCTGTATTGGGGATGACAATTAAAGCTAGCATCAATTTTTGATAAGCTGTATACTCCAACATAGGCGAGAGAATTGCCGGCATCAATGTGAATTTTTTGCCCTGTTATCCTTTGAATCAGTTTGTTTTAGAATAATGCCTAAGATCAACATATGATATCCACACCTCAGCATTAGCTAGAGAAGGCAATGAATATTTATTACTATGATATTCCAAGAAAAAGAGCATACCTTAACATGCATAGGATGTCCAATCCTGTCATGTGGATGTGGGACTGCATCATGAAGTATGCCAGTAGATCTCAATCTTTGCCATGTTTTCTGTCAAAATGGAGTATATGAGATGGGTAGAAGTAAAATCTTAGTAATAACACATGCCTTATTTCTTCGACAAATAAACTGTACAATATTTTGGACAGAATATGATGATTGGAAGAAAACTCTTCCCACTGCAATACATCTGCTATACAAGGAACATCTCTAAATCATCACTATCCTTATTCACTTGCTTCTCTAACTAGAGAGATGCGCCCTGCCTATTGCATTGTGCACAACTTCTTAATTCATTGAACTACTTTATCTCAGCTTAATATGCAACTTCATCCAGAAGAAAGTTGTTGGGGTACAATTGTACAAGGACTTCAAATATAATGTGAATGTGTTATGAGCTCTCTTACTGGTAAAGTACGCAAAAAAACTGAAATTCTGAAAAGAGAAATCTACCTCACGTAGAGAAAGCAAAAATCTAGACAACTGAATTCCACAAGCGGCACTTTTCACCCTCTCAATTGTCGGAAATAACAGACTGATTGATGGTTTCTTTAGCTCATGGCCTGCTGTCCAGCTACCCCACTAGGAAGATCAAGGGACATTGGAAATGAGTTATGTACATGAATGGGTAAGAAAATTCCAGTTTTACTAAGATAGTGTAAGATTCAAGAAGCAGTTCAATATTACCTCTGGATCAGATTCTTCAGAGTCCACATCATGATTGGATCGTTTACCAGTTGCTGAAGCAAAGTGTGCAATGAACTGGGAATTGATAGAAGTCCCAATGGATGAAGCGCCTACAATACAATTAATAATTAAATGTGTTTAGTTAGAGACCCAGATTAAGATGATTGATTTCCAATAACAAAAATTGATGGTATTACTCACTGTACATAAAATCAGTCTCCAGTGTTTCAGGCCACTTGAAGCGTGATAAGACCTGTTTCAGATCAATGTAGAACACAGATTAAGACATTTGGCTAAGATCAAAAAATATAACTGAGGCAAAGAGTGTAAAACCCTATATTGTCAAACACAATATAAGTTAATACCAAATCTTGTCAAACAAAGGTTTACTTTAAGAGACTCATTAAACAACTTACAAAACTTAATACCAAATCTTGTCAAACACACGAGGCGAAGAGTGTAAAACCCTATATTTTAAAACTAAGCATATGGCATAAATTGTGCGTGCAGAGCATGACGAGAAAAGAAACTGGAAATGTAACTTGCATCTGGCCTACACTATCTGTAATTCACATGACCTTATGGAGTAATTTACCCTATACCGGGTGAATCAGATACACACGGCAGTCCAAGTTATGCCAATGATAGTTGGAAGCGGTAAAAATTGCAAGGTAATATGAAATCAAAGATCAGGAGACTGTTCCACAGGAATGGTGGCAATAAAAATTAATGTGAATTATGCCCAATCACTGGCGAGTGCTTATGGAGCTATGAATTTCAAGTATATCAAAGTGTGCAAGTGAATAGTATTTTTTGATATACTGTTCCACAAGTGGAGCTAAGTTTTGTAAAATCATTCTTAGCTATGAATTTCAACTAGTGCTATGGAACAGTAATTTCTATTATCAAACTTTTGTTCAGTTTAGTACCTCTTCTAGCCGCCAAAGCCCAAGGCTCTTTTTCAAGGATGCTACTAGTGAGCACAATGAAGGAAGATGCTCCTCACGGATCAGCGCTGAAATTCGAGAAAACTCTGGACCCTACATTTCATAGACAGAGTTTAAGATCAGCATGAGTTTCTGAAAGTACTGCAAAGATATGAAAAGGCATCTAAGACCTTCCTGCCATACCTTTGATACATACAGAAGCAACTGCACTTTTGTGGTTGTTGCTCCAAATGCAGCTTCCAGGGCTTCTCTGGGGTAGATAAATCCAGAAAATTTGAAGAAACCCATGTCGCTAAGGGGGGATACCCATTTTGCGACCTCTCTGGGCAAGAAACCAAGTTGGACTGAATCTGCTTCAGGGTATTGGACATGGTTATTGATTAGAATAAAAAGGAAGCAAATATATCCTCTACAGAAAAGAAGCAAAATATCTTGTTCTGCACATGAACCATGAAATGCAAAGCACGTCGGGAAGAGTACACATTTTAAGATTTGCATACCTTCCTCGGAAAATTTATCCAGATCGGCAACAAGAACGCTCACAGCATTAGCATCTGCAGGTATATTTGCATTCCTTTTCAATATCACTTCTGTAGTTCCGTGCATGTTCTCATGGCATTTTCCAAGAAATACGGACAAGGATTTCAGTTGTGAGCCGGCATCAGATGGCATGTGAAAGCGATGAGATAAACCAACTACAGATGTTTGGACAGAACCAAGAAACATTCTACGTGCAGATCTTGTATGTAAAATCCTACTTTCCTGCACAAATAATAAATAGTTGATAATAGAGGAAATAGGGCATTATAGGCCAAAACTATTTCAATGAAGAATTAGAAGCTAGAGCAATGGCTAGTTCTTGGCTTTGCAATAAAGTTCATTTAGGACAAATGTATCTACTTCAGAGTGTATGCAAATTATAGATAGTAGATTTTTTAGTATTCCCTCTGTCCGGAATTAACTGACGCACATTTGTCTAGATACGCATGTATCTAGACGCTTTTTAGACTTTTAGTGTGTAGATACATGAAAATCTAGAAAAATGTGAGTCAGCTAATTTCAGATGGAGGGAGTGGAAGAATTTATATGTTTAACTATGCTTGCTAAGGACTTCAGTAAACAAAGCATGTATGGTAGCAGTAAAATGAGACTTACTGAAAGGCAATAATTGGACTCCAGATAGCATGGACTTGGCATATACAATCCTGGTACTGAAGCAACAAGGTATCCACCAGCTCCTTCAAAATCATACTTAGCTATCTCATTAATCCAATATGCTTGGGAAGGGACTTCATTGATAAGAGATCCTATGAATGAAACTAACTGAGCAGCAAAATCGGATTTTGGTTCCTCGACTGCACTAAACAGAGCTGAATAATCCGGGGATGTCCTACGGGGGAAGTCTTGCCACCACACTGTGTTTGTTATAAGATGCCACTGCACATAGTATAGTTTACTCAGTTAGAACATAGCAACACAAATCGCCAACAAATTTATAAGAAGGCACTGGGAACAAATTGAAGGATGAAATCATAAGCCATTATAGCATGAGGCATAACACTGACCTGCCTAGGTACTAAATTAGCTGAAGAAATAATAACACGCATACTGTCTTCTCTCTGCAACACTATGAGCTTTGGATGGTGGCATGCAACTCCTTGTTTCTTTCTATCCTTTCCAAATGCTATTTCTTCTGGGAATCGGGGGTAACTTGAAGGGAAAATATACATCAAGATCAGTATTCCCAGCTAATGCTGCAAAGTATGGCAGTGTGTCTGACTTGAGACAATTAGATTAAGAGCATCCCAGGTTGCTACTGCTGCAAAGTATGGGCTTTATGGTAGAAAATTATGCTTAACCAAGAAAATTATGCTTAACCTGTTTTGATCTACCATAAAGCCCAGCTAATGCTGCAAAGTATGGTAGTGTGTCTGACTTGCCTATAACCATTAGATTAAAAGCTTGGAAGCACGAGACAATTAGACTAAAAGAATCCCAGGTTTGCTACTTACACTAACAGTAGATTAGGATGGTTTTCAAAAGGGGATGCAACTCTACTTTCACGGCTCGCACTCCAGCATCTCTCCTTGTCGTGGCATGCTATTGTTACTGGCAGGAGCTGAGGAATCTTACAATATTCCAGGAACCTGAGAAGCAAGAACCATATCAAAATTAGCATTTCTATGAAGAATTTGATCATGTCCCACACCATGACGTGGGGAAAACCCAGCACAGAGAGAGAGAGAGCACACCAGGAAACATCAGAGGTGAATGTCGCGATAAATACTCGCAACAAACTACCAATAGGATGGAGGAGCTCTGGCAGTGTCACTCCACTTTCTTTCCCCATTCGCATTTCAGGCCTGATGCCGAAGAGGCGATTCAGGAAGAATGTGCTCCCATCTGAGTACTGCCCCTCAGTATGATGCTCCTCTACATTGCCATTGCTGCATCCTTTGTGCTCCATACTGTCATTGTTGTATCCTTCGCTTCTTTGAGACAACTCAACAGTATCCTCTTTCTTTGAGAAAATATTTTCTTTCCCAGCATCATTTTGATGGTCCAACCTATCCTGGTCAAGATTGCATCCTTCTTGCCCCAAATTCTTCCCAGGGACAGGGTCAATTGGACCGTCCGGGCACAAAAAAACGCCCTCTTCCCTCAATTTTTTCACCCGAACATGTTCACGATATGAATCCCTCAGGAAAGAAAGAGGATCCTGGCTCTCTGAGATCGCCCTTAGCCGCTTCCGGAGAGACTCGGCCCTCAGGACAATAACTTCCTCGCAGGACCCCGTTGCCTTCCCACCTACTTCACAGGAGATGAATTTCTCCGCCACAAATCCGTACCTGCCGCCGAGGAGAAGCAGTGAAACCTCATCGCCCACGGACAGATCAACCGGGCCGCCGCCGCCTTGGAGGGGCAGGCCGTTGATGCGCACGGCGTCGGCGCTGGAGAAGCAGTGGGTGAGGCGGAGGACGCAGTCGGAAGTGCTTAGGAGAATATCGCGGCGGCGCCCGCCCCGGCGGCGGTGGCGACGTGCAGGGGAGGCGAGGAGGCGGAGGCGGTGGCCGCGGCGGCGGGAGAAGGAGAGAGAGTAGAGGCGGTCGGAGCGGAGCAGGAGGAGTGGCGCGGCGGGGCCGAGGATGCGGAGGTGGAAGTATCCCAGGCCGCCGGAAGTAGAGGGGTAACCGTGGGGGTAGTTTGGTGGCGGCTCCACCGCCATGAGGCCGGAGACGGGACTGGGGGAGGGGGATGAGCCGCCGCCAGGCCGGGGGGCGGGAAGGCAGCCGTGTGGATTTATGTTTTATACCTTTTTCCCGCCATTTATTTCACAGGAGTACTTATAAGATTATTACAAAATATATGCCCTCCAGCAAATACGCTGGAGAAGTGTGTGCCGCTAGTGAAGAGAAGAAGAGGGACTTAATTGTAATGAAGAATGTGCACAAGAACTCAGGGAGTTGTGGGCAAGAACGCCAAGCGACTCCTTTGGCTCCTTGCAAGGGAAGGAACTCCACCTTCCACTGGAAGATTGCCAGGTTCAGTCAACATTTGCCATGAGCCCATGATGAACCAGGCAAAATTCTGTAAAAGCGCCAAGATTGTGCAGACAATCTTTGGATATTGTCTCAACCCGTCCAGATCCACTGCGTGCAAATAAACAATACTGAGCAAACTAAAACATTTTTTTCCTGTATAATCAAGCAGCTGTGTGTGCGTCACATTACACATGTTACATTCTGAACTCAGACATACAGTAGATAGCAAGAATGATGCTATGTATTATTGGCCAGCCAAAGGAATGTTGTGAGCATGGTGCGCTCATAAGAAAATTCTTTTATTTTTTTCAAACTTGGCCAGAAGTTTTGACATTCAGTTAAACTACCACGGCTGCCTGGGTTGGTCTAGAACTCAGGACCTAGGCCGGAGAAGCGGACGAGCACTCTTCAGGAATCGAGCTACCCGCTTACACGCCGTTATTCACAAGTATTGCTGCAATAATATGTGTGACGTAATTCAATTACCAGGCTATAATCTTATAGCAGGCTACTTGTGCCACACAGCATATCCGTTTCCAGATGCCGCTAGCTTCCACTCCTCGTCGTCGCTTGGGCACCAGGAGTCTTGTCCAATCTTCATGCACAACTTGTCATCGATTACTGCGGAGTACAGATTCGAGCTTGCCTCCAAAATCTTGACAGTTGACCGACTGTGTATGTCTTGGCATTTCCTGATCTCCATCTGAGTAAAAAAATATTTAAAAGCTTAGAGCAAAACAGCAACCCTGGACGAGTGTTTGAGTGAATTGGTATGAGCTGAATACCAGTTTTGCTATTTCACTATGGAAATCATCTCCCCAGTCATAGAAATGATCGTAGAACACTGTGGGGATTCCAGGGTGGGTAAGTATATAAGCATATCCCTGAAAGACCATTGGTTTATGCACGTGTCCAGTAAACAGTTAGATCTCCACACAGAACATCAGGCTTATTCTAAAGCAAATGATATGGAAGTGTCTGCTTGCTGATCAAAAACTCATTTTTATAATAAATGCCAGATGTAACATGGCCAGATCCTGAAACAGACTAACCATATATTCCTTGTCAAGTCGATATAATACTGATGATAGTGGTGTATGGTCAAATATTAACAACCTAGCAGCTAAAAGTTATCTTGCTGTTCTTGGTCTGATGAATAATTTTCTGTTACCCATGGTCACTATTTAACTGGCACCAGTGTTTTATAAAATCATCATATCTCGGTGGCAATTATTTGTGTAGATTGGTTGCGTAGAACATGCAATTGACTTCTAACGAAACAAGTTGTAAGGATATAAAGCAATACAAAAGTCCTTACAGCATACCTCCATAACATGATCAGATGGAAAAGGCCAATGCCCCTGAAATAGCAGAACTTCCGATTAGCTTTGCTTGCTAGCATGTTATGAACATTCCAAGCAAATATTAACCTGGAAAAGTTAGCCTTGAGCACACAATGGGGAAAAACATGGAATTGGTAATACCTGAGTTGACCCCGTGTCATGATTTTCAATAAATGTAACTGCTCTTGAAGGCCACCACCCCATCACACCAGGCGGCTTTTCTTCAGTGTCACGCAAACGCCACAGCTCTCCTTTCACAGCTTCCTGCTTAGGCAACACTAAACTGTTCAACCTAATCACCAAAGCTACTTATTTGCTCCTAAAGAACGGTGATCCATTTCTAACCTGAAGAATACCCTTTGTCGTGAAGTCAAACGCAGCACAAAGTCCTCCAGTGCTATCGATCCAATTGATAATCCTCTGCCTATGTTTATCTGAAAAAATGATGATGTTGCGTTTATATCTTCATTTGGTTTCATCTCATGGCATATGCACGGAGACAATCTAATGTTGTTACGTAACTGCCTTGCATAGTAGTAAATTAAGCACTCCAATTCAAGAACAGTTCAGATAGGGCAGAGCAAGTGAAGAGGAAACTGAGACAGTGGCTTATAATTAAAAAATTAATTAATTCCAATTGAACGACATAATTAGTTATTGCAGTAATATGCATGGTTGTCAATAAATGGATTGGCATTAAGAGTACTTTGGTTAGAAACTGCATCATTCTGGCATAGTAATCACTAATCAGTATGGATGCCATTACAAATCTCTTACCCTGATTGTAGCTCAGGTGGTTGTCAGTGGGATTGTATTCACAGCTGTCCCAGTATTCACCTACTGCAAAAAGAGGCTTTGATTCCTCAATGTATTCTTTTACATACTTTGAAGCATAACTGCACTAAACAGAAAAATGTGAAAAATCAGCACGTTAAAGATGCAAAATAATGGCAACAGTAGTCAATCCCTTTCTGTCAAGGTATGTTTCTAGCCAATTGCCTATTTACCCTTTTGTGAAATCAAAGCGGAAATCTTGAAAACCAATGGTTTCGCGAAGCCAGACCAGCCATTCAATAATATCCTTCCTTACAAATGGCTGGGTATGATCTATGTTAGGAACCCCATCAAAGTTCTCGCCGGTACTTTCGTTCCCCTGGTAAAGAAGTTGCACCAAAGGTGAGTAATGCTCGACAATAAACTTATCAATCAAGATACGGCGATAAGTAAAAGGCTGTACAAAATAGGAATATATTGCACAAAACCAAGTCATACTTATTTATCAATATTTGTCTAATTAGAAGTCCAGGGAATGATTTACCCTGGTTATTGTGTTTGTACAGGGTTTTTTTGTTGCTGTTGTCTTTGTTGCTAGTCATAGTTTGTACAATGGCCATGTCGTGGCGTTCTTCTTAACACAATGATGTGCAAGGTAGTTTTTTCATAATATAGGGTTAGGGAAAGTCAAAATGGTTACCTTCCCGCCAGAACAGGATGTAACAGCATGTTCATCCCAAGGTATTGGGATACCATCATAGCGATTATACATTCCATTGGATCCTTGAGTAGTCCCAACTCGATGGTTAATAACTACATCAGCCATAGCCCTTATATTGTGGTCATTCATGCTCTGAATCAAGGAATTTAGCTGCTGGAGAGAACCGTAACAAGAGTCAAGGCTGTACAGGTTCTGTGGCAGATAGCCTGTGGAAAAACACATCAGACATGTTCTTCTGCCGCTATGATTTGGATAAGAGAGAGTAATGGTGAACTTGAGACTAGTGTACCTTCTTGAGATAATGATTGTGTTGGTGGAGGCAGCCATGCTGCTGTAAACCCAGATTTAGCAATGTCGGCGATTCTTCCCTCCAAATTACTCCACCAGTCGTGTTTATGGGATTCCCAGTTAAAAGCCTGCAACACAACTGATATCAAGAAATATGAAGAGAACTCTTTTTTTTTATGTAATCACAGAAGGCACTACTCATGTTGCCATTGCCAAAACATGAGGCACATTAGAATGACCACGAGACCAACTACTATTGACAAGAGCTTCTTCTGTATTTGCACTCTGCACAGAGGGGCTAAATAACTCAAAATGAAAAGAAAATAGTTTGCTAGATCACCCTGATACTTCATCGAATATCCATACCAACAGTTCAAACCAATTAGATGCTTCCCAATAATTATAGGTAAGTGCGAAAATAATTTCTATTGTATGGCAGATTGCAAAACATTCTTGTTGGCTAGCGAGCACATATCCTGATATCCATCGGTTGGACACATAGTATGATAGAAAATACAGGCACATTCTCACCTGGAGTAGGATTTCCCTTCCGTTTTTAATGATCCCACCTGTAAAATGGAAATGCAACAAAACAACCACGCTCCAATCAGGTGCTCAACCAAATAACCAAAACAAGATACTACAATAAGATGTGAGGCTTTTCTGTCTTCATTACCTTTTGGAGCTGCCTCTTCTTGGACAACACCATCCGAAACCTGCACAATTTCGTCATACCAGGGGCATCAGAACAAGCTCAGTCGTCAGACACGAACAAGCACACAACCTCAAGAAATCACTGCACATTGGTGCGGCACTCACCACCTGCCCCATTCAAAATCCCAGCCTCGCCAATGCGCAGCCTAAGGAGCGAAGGGCTATACGATGCCTTCGCAATATCACGTAGGTTGCTGAGCTGGTAAGATGGTGGATCTATCGTGGGGTTTGGGGGTGTTCTATTTAAATGTTGAACTGAACCCAAATTTTTCTGAAAAATAAATTCCTATTGGTGCAAAGGGAACGGCGACGAAAGTGGATGGATTGGAGTATCCGGCACCTTACGAGATATGTGGATTGGACTGCTCGCTGCGAAAATCTCAGAACAATCAAAGCGGGTTAGGGGTCCGTCACCAACATGAGAAATTGGCTAGCCCGAATATCTTTCGGCGGCGGCTTGGAGTTTACGGGATGGATCTCCACGCCGCGGCTGCTTGGTAGGGTGGGAATTGGGAAAGGACGACCGCGACGACCGGACAAGAGATATCTTTCGGCGGAGGCTTGTTCATGCGGAGGAGCAAATCTGGCCAACGGGCCGGCCCGGCATGGCCCCGGCCCGGCACGCGGTACACGGGCCGGCACGCGGCACGCGCGCCACGCCTTGCGGCCGCGTGCACACGCCTGGCGGCCCGGGCCCGGCCCCGGCGCTAAACGGGCCGGCCCGCGGCACGTCAAGCACGCGGTCTGTTACTATTTTTGGCCGGTCCGTCTAATAAATATAAAAAAAGCACCACGTCTCACCTATTACAACTAGCATTTGGTGGTCCAGTGGTTGGAGTGGCGTTGGGGCAGGCAGAGATCTTGAGTTCGATCCCACTTGACTACTATTTTGCCTATATATTTTCCAGATTTGACTGACCATAGCTTAACGGGTCGTGCCGGGCCGGCACGCAAAAGCCCGGCCCGTTGGCCAGGTTTGCGGAGGAGTGATGGGAGGATGAATCTCTCTCCAATATTAGTCTGGTCACATGCAAAATCTTAGGGTGTGTTTGGTAGCTCGGGTGACCTTTCTCACTTTATACATGCTCAGTCTAGCAATGTGGAGTACATACAAGTGCATTTTACACGTTTTATTTGTTACGCTGGGCGCCGTGAGCTGAGCTCACTTCAGATTGTGTTTGGCAGCGTTGTATGAGATGAGCTAGGCCAGTCAATATTGATTAGCAATCAGGTCCCTAAGTTAAAAGATAAAAACGCAATCGGGTCCTGAAAGGTCGTCGGTGGCGCTGCCGGCGAGTGGAGCCGCATCCACGTGACGCCGCCACCAGGATGCTGAGCTCCTCCTTCCCCGCTGCCAGGAGGCCAAGCTTCGACTCGACGCACCGTGCCGCTAGGAGATCAAGCCTCTGCTGCTAGCACGAGGCATGGAGATGGGGTGGAGTGTGGACGAGGCAGGGAGAGGCGGTCGCCGGGGTAGGGAGAGTTCGCCGGGGACGTGGAAGGGGGAGGAGAGGGCGCCATGCGCTGTTGCGCCTCTGTAGCTTGGAGGAGGCGATAAGAAGAAGGGGATGGGAGCGGTGGTGAGCTCGACTGGAGAGAGACGGTAGTGGTGGTGAGCTCGACGGGGAGAGGGGCGGTGGCCTTCGACGGGGACGGGGACGGGGGTGGTGGCCATGTACAGCCAGGACGGTGGCGGTGGCCTTCGACGGGGAGGAGCCTTCGACGGGGAGGAGATCTCGCATCGCTGCCTCGACCCCTGTTGGGCTGGAACAGCCACGTCACGCGAGCGGGATCAACTCGGCACTGCCGAGTTGTGAAGCTCGATTTGGGCTTCGCAATCGGGCAGTGCCCGGAGGCTATTTTTGCATGAGGTGGGCAGTGCCCGACGGAGGCAACCCGACCTACCAAACAATAAAAGGAGGGATGGGGAGAGAATATTTGGGTTGCCCCGGTCTACCAAACACACCCTTATTTATTATAATGTAGACTCATTTTGTCTTAAAATGTATGATGTTATGATAACATAAAGTAGCTAGTTACCATAAGTCTCTTTCCTATTATTTAGTTGATTGTCATGTCATCTAAATGTTTAGTTGCAATACATGTAGTATTATGTTACTACCCAAGATACTCCCACTATGACTAACCTTAATAAGCTTAACTTTGTTTATACAAGAGCATATACAATACGGTTACATCAGCCTTTTTTATGCTTGCCATGTTTAGTTGAAGGAGAGAAAAATAATAGAAAAGGTTGTCTTTCCTTACCTAAGGGATGATCATGTACAAATAAGAGAACACTATTTTCACATTATACTATACGTCTTCCCTTAGCCAACCAATTTCTTACTAAAAATAGTTAACCTCGTTAATTGATAAAGATAGCAATAAGAGATTGCATTGTACAAGTTATATATTGTGTCTTCTTTAAATAAAGTGGAGAGCTAAGAGAAGGCATGCATTTTCTAGCATTGTATATGATAGTCTCAAATTTGTTTAGATATGAATATAGTAGTCTAAATACTTATCTAGATATATACGAATCTGGCAAACCAACATGTGGTTG
Source organism: Avena longiglumis (assembly GCA_030063025.1). NCBI lineage: Eukaryota > Viridiplantae > Streptophyta > Magnoliopsida > Poales > Poaceae > Avena > Avena longiglumis. Next base: position 505,649,976 of record CP125976.1, on the reverse strand, counting down.
GTGGCTAGGAGGATGGTTGTACCTCTATCCCACAGAATTCAAAGCCAATGTTTGACACTATGTATTGTGTAAAATGAAGAATATTCTTTTAATAAGAGACAACGTTTATGTTGATGTGAGGCGTCTATGATGACTTCGTCAGTCTCAACACCACATGCAACGAAGTGGTTCTGTAAAGTTGGATTTTCAGCTAGGCCTTATAGCACGTTGAGTTTGGACCATTGATGGCCCTGCCTAAGAGGTATAGGGATTAGGGAGAGGTCTAGAAGGCGCACATCATACATGACTAAGAGCAACTCCAGAGTTGCATATACTTTATGTGGTTAGGCGACATCATAAAAAAATGGTAAGCACAACAGAAATCAGCTAAGTACACCCGTTTTGATCCTAAATGTACCGATTAATGACCACACTAGTCTCATATGTCCTTCGTTTTGAGATTTTGACATTGCTTGCTGCCAATCTTAGCTTCGCCACTGATCAACTCTAACAGACGATGTAAAACTGCCTCCCACGCTAAAATCATTATTTTAGGCGTCGGGGGGCAAAACCGTGCTAAAATAGAGTGCGACAAAAATGTTGGAGATATGCCCAAAAGACAATAATAAAAATAGTTATTATATCTTTGTGTTTATGATAAATGTTTACATTCATGCTATAATTGTATTAACCAGAAACATTAATACTTGTGTGATTTATAAACATGTAAGAGTCCCTAGTAAAGCCTCTTTATAATACTAACTTGTTGATTAATAGATGATTATGGTTTCCTAATCATAAACATTGGATGCTATTAATAACAAGATCATATCATTAGGAGAATGGTGTGATGGACATACTCCTATAGTTAAGCGTAGTATAAAGATCAAGTCATTTCAATAGTTAGTTTGTTATAAGCTTTCAGATACATAGTAACCTAAATCCTTCGACCATGAGATTATGTTAATCATCATCACCGGATGGATGCTTTGATTACATCAAACACCACTTCGTAACTAGGTGGTTATAAAGGTGGCATTGAGTGTTTGGAAAGTATGTGTTGAGGCACATGGATCAAGAGTGGGATTTGTCCATCCATATGACGGATAGATATACTATGGGCCCTCTCGGTGTAATGTCATCCAATTAGCTTGATGATGACCCAAAAGTATAGGGGGTGTATCATAGTACTTTAGATAAATAGGAGTGTCGATCCCAACGAGAAGCGGAAGGTGCTGAACAGTGGTATGAAGCAGGAAATCCCTGTGAATACTTAGCAAACGGATTTTAGTGGTTTTCTGACAAGACAACAAAACAAAGAGCAAGTAACAGAAGTAAAGAACAAACGAAGCAAGTGGCTCAATCCTTTCTTAGCAAAGAACAAGCCGGTGGAAATACTTATAAGGACCAAACGTTCTCGAGGACACATGGGAATTCTGTCAAGTGCTTTCGCTTCAAATAGCTGAGTACTCTTCGCTGGTGTTCGTAAGTGTTGTGTGGGTGAACATGTGCTAACATATCGCCCTTCCTAGGACTAATACATACTTGTGATTAAACCCCCTGCAAACATCCTTAACTATAGGAAAGTAATTAAGATATAAATCTAACCACAGCCTTAAACTTTGAGATCCTGCGCTCCCTTGTGCAAAGGTGTCCTAATGGGGGTTCAGGTTTCTGTCACTCCGACAACCCCACGATTAGTAGCCAAATACACAATGCATTCCCCTAGGCCCATAAATGGTGAAGTATCATATAGTCGACGTTCACATGACACCACTAGAAGAATAGCACCACAACTTAAATACTAAACCATTGAATAATAACTCATCACAGATTCACTACTAACAACATGACTTCTCCCATGTCCTCAAGAACTAAACAAACTACTCACAAGACATCATATGGATCAAGATCAAAGATGATATGATAATGAATAACAATCTGAACATAAACAATAATACAATGGTTCCACTCACAAGCATCAACTATAATAGTAATCAACATCGGGAAGGTTTCTCCTAATGAATTAAGCAATATCCAACACAATTGGTATAGCGGGACAGAGTGGTGGTGATGGTGCCGATGGATATGATGGTGTGGATGATGATGATGATCCCTATGAAGCCTAGCTTGATGACGGTGTTGATGGCGACGGTCTCCCCTCTTTGGGAAGGAATTCCCCCGGCAGAAATCTGTCTGTCGGAGAGATCTTTCTCTCTCAGTGTTTTCCGCCTCCCAGAGGCGGTGGAAATCTATCTATGGTTGTTCCCCTAGGATTAGGTTTCCGTAGGGAAGATATAGGCAAGGGGTCAGGTGGGCCCACGCCTAGGGGGTGTGAGCCCCCTGAGGCCCATCTATGTCTCTCCTTCTGGCTTCCTTCGTATTCTGGTAAAATAATACGTTTCCATATTTTCTGGTATTTTTCTGATCTTCACGAAATTGCACCAAAACGCCTTCTTTTCCATCAGAATCCAGACTCCGGCAGTCCATCCTCCAGGAATCATCCAACATGCATAAACAGATGAAAATCCATAAGTAATACCTCATAATAAGACAAATATCAATGAATAGAGGTAAATTATGATATAGAATGGTGATGCAACTTGGGCGTATCAACTCCCCCAAGCTTAGACTTCGCTTGTCCCCAAGCGAATACTGAGCTCAGTAAACATGTCCACAGGTTTATAGAGTGAAGTGTCGATAAAACAATACGCACAAGAAGCATCACACTTACCATTGCACAACTCATAGAAGAAAGCAACTCACCATTATATAACTTAGCTTGCAACCAAGTACAACAGTCACAATAGAGAGGCATAAAGATAAATCATAATTGGAATTGGCAAACTTGTTCTTGGTCAGAGAACACCTGGCAAATATTTTCACAAAAGCTTTTTTGTATAAGTTTCAAAACAGGAACACTCTTTGCTCAAAAAGGTTTTTCACAAGTGAAGGCTTTCAAAGTAATACTCGATAGATAAGAGTTTTGCGCAAACAAGGAAGATAAAGAACATGATTGAATAAATCACCATATGAATGCTTGAAACACAACAACTCAAAAGCTTGCTGGAGGTAGAGAGGAAGTAGGTTTACTGACTCAACTGGTAACTAGGAGAAAGGTCCCTTCTTAGAGGGTAGCAGGGATTTTCAAGTCATAAAGAGCTTCCAAAAGATTATGGTACTTACTAGCTTTGAGCCCTCATTGACCCTATCATGAGCATCTTGAGATGATTAAGGTTAAAGTGAACACAGATGAAGTATATGCTTGACGAAATATAAGTTGGCAATCTCATGTCCCTTGAATATGAGGGCCACTCCTCATGCATACTCAACTTTGGGTCCAGGTAAGTTCTTGTCATTGTAAGTATTTGCATATCATTGAGAACAGCCAACGGGGTACCCCTTGCACATGGTACAGGAGCTTTCCCATAACCAAAATGACAAGGCAAGCAGACAATGAGCATCTCAACAATCTTTTTATTTACCATGTGTATAGCTTTTTATTGAGGATGCTTCATAGATAACTCACTATGGTGATGCTGCAAGTTTCCACCATGATTTAGCATGGCTTAGGCTAGTGTCCCAGACGTTTCTCTAACATAGAATACAAACTCCATGGACTTACAAGTTCCCTCTTTATTTCACACCGTTGACATCCATAGACAAAAGAGCACGATATCAACTGTGTACAGAGTACAAGTGCAATGTTGAAAACGTTCCCCGTGACAGCACGGTTCTGCTAATTCCAACGTATAGATGCAAGCATATACAACTTCGATGTTCACAGTGGTTCAAGTCTATTAGGGGCAAGTAATAAAGTGTGTCATCAAGTTCGTGAGAGCTTCACTAACTAGTTTTCATATAACAAAATACTTTTTAATTCGAAAGGTAGATGAAGCTTGAGAATTTGCTTGGAATAGAAACAATGCTACTAGGTAGATATGGTGGACACAAGTGGCAAAAGTTTGGGGTTCAAAGGAGTTTTGGAAACATGAGAAGTATGCCTTCTCAAAACAGGTTTTTGGCTAGCAAGGCTAGGTAGCAAGCAAGAGAGTTGAAAGAAACAAGAAAACATACAAGTAATAAAGCCAAACATGCAATCTTCCTTGAAGACACAAAATAATCTTAAATAAAGAATATTAAGCTTATGAGCCAACAAGAAAGAAAACAAATGATATGTCGTGGTGGTGGCACGGCAGATGCCATGGGTAGGCTAATGTATGGGGCCAATGGATTCTAGTGGGATCTGGGGAGGGAAGGTGCAACTGTGTCTACACTCAAGCTGCCAAAGTTATGATCTTTATTTCTCTCTTGATGGGTTACAAATGCTCCTCGAGCTGTATACAGGGGGACAAGATAAATCTTCCCAGCCTAACGGTGCTCAAAGAGTCGATCCTTCCTCGTGGTCCAAGCCTCCCTTATAAAGGAGTGCCTTGGGTGCCCTTAGGTCGACGAGGCAAGCATATTCGTGGAATATGCTTGTCCCAAATTAGTAGTTCGGCCTCCTTTCCTGTCGCCTTCTAATGACTCAAGGCTCAAGGCCCCTCCTGCGTGCCTCGGGCTCCGGGGCTGCCACCTCCGTGACCTCCTTCCGCCTCCTCGACTGCATCCTTGTCTCTTGTGCTTGGCTCCGCCTGATTCCTTCTAGCCTGCAGCTATAGTTTGACCTTGGGCTTCTCCTTCTCGCAAGCTTCAGATCACTCGGCCTTACCTTGTGTTACTCGTTCTTCACCGCATCAACATCACTTGGTAACCCGGCCGATCCTCTTAGTAACTCGGCCGTAACTACTTGATACATATACGCTGCTTCTTGCCTCCGTTCATCGGCCGACATATCCATGATTCGCCGACTTGGACCAGAATTTCGAAACTAGACGAGGATAGTACCTCTGTCTTTCCCCGTCCGACCTACCCGAGGTCAACCCCGACATTAGTCCCCGCTGGTGTGGCCTGCCGATAGCTTTGGCGGGTCATATCGCTTCATTATATTCTTCATCTTGTTTCCGAGTTATGTCTTCGTCCGAGGTTTGCTCGTTCCTTCCTCGCACGCCATGTCCCACGTGTCATCCCCATCATTGTTCTTCTAGTTTTAGGTCCTCTCGGTGCTTCTCGACAAGCTACAATGAACTTTGTACCACCGCGACGCCTCGGTGCCGTTCCCCTTGGGGATTGTAACGATCTTTCTTCGTGTGGCGTTGGTGTGGCTCCGCCACCGTGCGTTCGTGCCGCACCCACGATCTACACGGACAACCGCCACACCCACGATCCCACTTCCTGTTCATGGCTCGATTATAAAGAGGGAACTGCGTTAGGATTCACTTTTTCCTTATCGCCGCCTCCGTTCTCCTCCTTCCTTTCGCCGCGTTCTCTTGCTTCACGCCGCTACCAGAGCCTCCGGTGAAGATTCCATTGCTCGCCTTTCTTTCTTGCCCAGCGCTCATGGCTCCGTCACGGTGAGTCCTCTCTGGTCGTCTTGCCCTGATCTTTCCCTAGATTCATCTGCTCTAATTTCGTGCTCGGGCGACGGTTCCTCTGTTTCTTCGCCATTGTTTTCGTGCAAAGTTCCGACGGGGCCTTGCAGCTCTAAACTCCCCTCCGCCGCCAGTCTTTCCTCCGGCGATCTTTCCGGCGCACATATGTCTAGTTCGTTTAGCGGCGCTCTTGTTGAGGATGACGACGCTGGCTCCGGGCCCGAGCGAGGCTCGTGGCAGGGTTATTCAGTCACACGCCGTGAGATTGAATGGCTCATCCGGACTCGAAGAATTCCCGCCGAGGTTTCTTGCCGTTTACCCGGCAGCGAATCCTCTCCAGATATCGGAGAGGGCGAGTATGTGGTTTTCATGTCTCACTTCGCCCGTGGCTTCGGTCTCCCTCTTAGTGATTTTGCTAGAGAATTCCTCGATTACTTCGGCCTTCAGCCGCATCATCTTCCTGCGAACGCCATAGCTTCTCTTTCTGCTTTCATCTCCGCTTCGGAGGATACTTGACTTGTCACCGGTTGCATGTCCGGTCGAAGTTCTTCCAGATCCGCTCAACGTTGTCCCCGACAAATCTACGCACCCTTCCGAGAAGTTGCTCACCCAATGTGGGCGTCTATCACACCTGAGGAAAATCCGTGTTCCTCGTGTCACCGGGTTGGAGTCGTGCAAGAAGTGGCACAAATCATTCTTCTACGTCAAGAACAGAGGGCGGAAGACAAGATTCAGCTCCTCCATTCTCAATTGGCCCACCTTCTAAAGTGAACGGCTCTATAATCCGAGGAAAACTCACGCCTTGGCCGAGGCCTTCGAGATTCGGCTTAAAGAGTTGATCCGCCGGGTTATGCGAAGACCGATGGAAACTTTCATTAGTAGCCGGATCTGCCTTCGAGCGGACCCACAAGTGCTACATGAGTGGTCCCTTGACCCTAATCGAGTCTCGACCGTGGAGCTGGATAACTACCTTATTTATAAGCGTCGAGCTATCTTCAAGACCGAGATGCCCGAGGATTGGTCTTGGGGATTAAAACCATTCACCCGCGATCATCCGCCTCCCGAGGTGAGCTTAATCAACATTGCTCGTTATTCCACTTTTTAGAAACTGATTTATCTAATTCTCTTTCTCCTCGTCTTGCAGAGGTTCGCAGAAAGTAAAACGAGGACGCCAAGTTCTGCGGCTCCTTGGCCCGCGGACAGAGTACCGACATCTTGTGAGCCGGACTCGAGGAGTTCGTCCCTAAGTCGGATCCTGCCCGGCCGAGCTCATGGCAAGACTTCAGACGAGGAGGAAGGTGATTGACGAGGTCCAAATTCTTGAGGTAGTTGCCGCCATGCCTATTTCTTATGCATTTCCGGCTTCTACTTTCCCATCTAATCCGGACGGTCAGGTTCACGACGCCGAGCCTATTGCTTCCCGACCTCCCGTTACCTCGGGGAAACGCGGGGCTCCTGCTAGTGCCTCGGAGGCGTTTCCTAAGAAACGAATGAAGAAATCCGCTCCGAACCCTCCCAGGCGCAAGACTATGCTTGGGGTCGCCGGGTAAGTTCCTTTTGCCTATATTTCTTGTTTCTCTCTTTCTGTTTCTCATACTGACGAATCTTCTTTCTTAGTGCTCATCTTTCTGTTAAACCCGGCGGTCCTAGTATGACTAGCCGTCCGATTCGGCCGCCATCTCCTCCTCCCACTGATGATACCAGGATTCCTAGTCCTATTCGTCCTGCTTCTCCTCCAGCTCCGAATACGTCGCTTTGCCGCGACGTCCCCAGAGCCCTTCCATTGACTGGATTCGAACCGCCCTCAAGTTTTCCGAACCATTCGCCCTTCTATGGGCCCCGTTGCTCTTGAGCCTCCATCTACCCCGCTTTACGGCCATCCCGACCTCGGCCAAAAGGTCGTTATCACGGCCCTCTGCGACCTTAACCTCCATTGCTCCTAAGGACGCCGTCCCCACTTCCAAGGCGTCACTTCCCGATGCCTCTTCTAAGGCGAAAAAAGCTATTGCCCAAGACTTCTTCTTCTCGAAAAGGTCTTGCGGCTCTTCTCAAATAGTATTGCGACGTCTTGCGTAAGGGAGCTGCGCCTACCAAAGTCCCGTTACCTCGGCCAAGACCACTTGCTCTTCATAAGAGCCATGCGACTGTGGTTGACAACAACGCCTGGTAAAGTTTTAACTCGGACAGCTAGTGGGAACAGCCTTGGAGCACTGGTTGAGTACGCCAATAATTGGAATGCTGTTGATCAGTTTGAGGGTAATCCTATGAACCAGCCCTTTCAGCTTTCTAACATCAGCGGCCGTTTTGATCATGCTGCCAAGTTCATCGTTGATACCAACAAGATGAATGAGTTAATTATTGTTTCTCTGAGTCTTAAATTATTCCTCAGATGTTACCATATGCTTTAGTCCCCGAAACTTGCAAGGAAATAACTTGTTGTATACTTGGAAGTTTGACTTAAATTTATTTCTAAGGTTCGTTAATCCGGCCATCTAGATCCGAGTTTAGTTGTGTGTGATTCGGACTTGGTTTAGCTTTGAATATCCAGCCACCTAGATCCGAGTTAAGTCCTACTTGACTCGGATCTCGTTTAGCTTTGAATATCCAGCCACCTAGAGCCGAGTTAAGTCCTGCTTGACTCGGATCTGGTTTAGCTTTGAATATCCAGCCACCTAGAGTTAAGTCCTGCTTGACTCGGATCTGGTTTAGCTTTGAATATCCAGCCACCTAGAGCCGAATTAAGCTTTGCTTGATTCGGATCTAATTTAGCTTTGAATATCCAGCCACCTAGATCTGAGTTAAGTCACGCTTGACTCGGATCCGTTTAGCTTTGCATATCCAGCCACCTAGAGCCGAATTAAGCTTTGCTTGACTCGGATCTAATTTAGCTTTGAATATCCAGCCACCTAGATCTGAGTTAAGTCCTGCTTGACTCGGATCTGGTTTAGCTTTGAATATCCAGCCACCTAGAGCCGAATTAAGCTTTGCTTGATTCGGATCTAATTTAGCTTTGAATATCCAGCCACCTAGATCTGAGTTAAGTCCTGCTTGACTCGGATCTGGTTTAGCTTTGAATATCCACACCTAGAGCCGAATTAAGCTTTGCTTGATTCGGATCTAATTTAGCTTTGAATATCCAGCCACCTAGATCCGAGTTAAGTCACCTTGACTTCGGATCTGGTTTAGCTTTGAATATCCAAACCTAGAGCCGAATTAAGCTTTGCTTGATTCGGATCTAATTTAGCTTTGAATATCCAGCCACCTAGATCCGAGTTAAGTCCTGCTTGACTCGGATCTCGTTTAGCTTTTACTCGTTGATTTATCATTTTGCCTCATTACTCAGTTGCACATGACCGGATCGCCGAGTTCCAGAGGTTGCTTTTTTCGCGCTGCAGTCGGAAGAGAAGTACGAAAGTTCTGCCGTGGCGAAGAAGGCGGTATGTCGATAGTTCCTTTTCCTTATTCCCAACGTTCTCATGTATTCGTCCACGGAATGCCGGCTTACTTCTTGTTGAATAGGTAACATTAATAACCTCAATATTCGCCTTGAAAAGAAGATCAAGAACCTGGAAGGTTAGTTTCCTTTCTATTTTACTCCTTCTCCTTTTTAATATATATGCTAAGGTTCCTTATTGCGTTTGGCTGTGGTAAAGCCGAGTTTCAAGACTTCGCAGTGTCACATCAAGATTGCATGCCCATGCCTGACGTGATGCTGCATTTTTTAGAACAAAACGCAGTTCATTCGGCGCAACTACAAGAAAAAGATGATGAGATAGCTCGCCTGCGATCCGAGGTGGATACCCTTAAGCTCTCTCAGAAATCCGAACTAGAGAAGGTCGACCAAGAATTTTCCGAGGAAAAGAATCGGCTGACTTTGGATCTGCAGAAGAACAAAGAACTCCTTGAAGCTGCCGAACTTAAAACCCGGGGTTTGAGCGAGGAAATTGCTCGTTTTGAGAAGAGTAAGGCTGATTGGGCCAAATACCTTCAGATAATGATGAGCTACATTCATCGTAAGCTACTTGGCCTGGCCGAATTATATTTTTCTTTTTTGTCCCTGCTACCCTTTGACACGTTCATGCTTTGCGCAGATCATTTCCGAGGCCAAGCCCGTGAGTTCTAAAGCGGTTCTTGCAGCTCGTCGCCGAGGTGAACTCATGCTGATTCGAATATTCAATGGAGGATTACTTGGTTGCCGTTGGTGCAGCTTGGTCCGATGAAAATTATGGGCGGGACTTGGTGCAGCCGCCATCCGAGCTTACCATGTACTCGCCGAATACCTCGGGACTCGATATCAACGAAGTCAAGTTATTGGTGACAAGGCTAATGGCATCCGAGAGGCATTGAGTCTTTGAGAGAATCATTTGGCGTCTTTGGTGCCGACATGGCCTCTTGTTATCATGTCATGGTATGAAAACATCTCTCTTGACATCCTGAGAAATTTGCGCACTGGCTCCCGCTGGGTTGAAGATCCCACTTTTGTTGCTCTTCGGCAAGCTCGGGCGTTCCAACTCGTCGAGTACGCCGACGTGCACACTTGGAATGAAGGGCCGAGTTTTCCTGACCCGGATCAGAGGTTGTGGCCGAGGTGCCTCGGATGATGATTCAAATTGGCGGGGAAGGTGAAAATGATTCGCAAGATCCGATAGCTCCAGCTCAAGCTCGGACAAGAACGGCGCGCGGTCCTCTTCCAAAGGTACCGGCATTCTACCGCACGGACGACGCTCTGAACAACCTCGGACTTCCGCCGGTTGCACTGGTCGTGGAGGCGAGGCAACCCTAGTCAGTTCCTCCTACTCGGAGTGCCCCGCACCGAGCAAGTAGCCTCTCCAACGAACAACGCCTAAGTTATTTCCGATCCTGGTATGTCGGGCGTATGATGTAGGCAAAAATTTGTCAACTCTCGTATGATTTGAAATTCTTTTGCCATGTACTGTGTGACATTTGGTTAAGTGGATGCTCGTCAATTCTTGCTTGGCCTTAATTTCTTGACCTTTAGGGCTTAAATTTGCCGTTGTTTTTATGGTCTTATCCGCATGAGCGCTGAATACCCGTGATATTGATCTGTTACGAACATAAGTTAGCTACTGTTGTGGAAGTATGTAGCAATCTGGATCGTTGTTTATTGTCAAACTTCCATATGTAAATCAGATTTCAGAGGTAGTATAAAGCGATATGAGTGCGTTCAAAGATAAGTTTGAGGTAGCATACGGTAGTCCCCAGTCGCCGCTTTAGAAGCCGAGGTTTAGGTATTAATACGAAATTGATATATCATATGATAGTCCCCGAGTCACTGCTCTGGGCATCGAGGTTCATATTCGTAACATGAAATAAATACAACATATGGTAGTCCCCGAGTCACTGCTCTGGGCGCCAAGGTTCAAGCACATAACGCGAAATGAATATAACATATGGCAGTCCCCGAGTCATTGCTCTGGGTGCCGAGGTCCAAACACATAACACGAAATAATATAACATATGGCAGTCCCAGTAATCGCCTGGGTGCCGAGGTTCAATACATAACATGAAATAAATATAACCTATGGCGCCCCCGAGTCATCGCTCGGTGCCGAGGTTCAAATACATCATTGGATTTTGACTTTGAGATATAATGCTACGAGTAGAATGGCCGAAGTAAAGCCACATTCCAGGGGCGCTTCGTTTCTTCGCCAGTTTTGTCTGCCTTGTTCTCTTCGGGGGACTGAGCGTCGATTAGATAATATGCATCGTTGTGCAATGCCTTTCTCACAATAAATGGTCCTTCCCATGGGGGTGACAATTTGTGCATGCCGGCCGTGCGTTGCACGAGTCGGAGGACCAAATCTCCTTCTTTGAATACTCTTGGATTCACTTTCTTGCTGCGATACCGCAAGTTACATTGATAAATAGCCGATCGTGATAATGTCAACTCTCGGCTTCTTCCAAAGAGTTCACGACATCTTGCCGAGCTATCTCATTTGTCTCGAGGTTGTGTCTTGAGCAACTCTTGGCGAGTCATATATTATGTCTTTGGAAGTACGGCCTCTGCCCGTACACCGTAAAGAATGGAGTGTAGCCTGTTGATCTATTCGGAGTAGTCCGAGGCTCCATAACACGGCTGGGATTTCTTCGATCCAACACCTGCGACCTTTGCAAAGGTTCAAGAAGTCGTGGTTTTATTCACATGACACCGGTCCATTAGACCTTTCCACTTGTCCATTGGATCTTTGGGTGAGCCACAGAGGCAATATCTAGTCTTATGTGCTTCTCTCGGCAAAATCTAGCGAAAGCTCCTTCTGCAAAGTTTGTGCCATTATCCGTAATAATACTATGCGGGTACCCGTATCTCAAGATGATATCCTTGAGAAATTTCACTGTTGTGTGCCCATCACACTTTTTAATCGGTTTTACTTCAATCCATTTTGTGAACTTGTCTACCATAACCAACATGTGGGTCATTCCTCCTCCCCCCGGCTTGAATGGTCCCACCATATCTAAACCCCATACAGAAAATGGCCAAGTGATGGGTATTGTTTTTAACTCGGCCGACGGCATATGTATTCTGGTTGCGTATCTCTGACACCCATTGCATTTCTTAACTAACTCTTTTGCCTCTTTTAACGCCGTTGGCCAGTAAAATCCATGCCTAAATGCCTTGGCTACTAAAGCGCGAGATGAGGCGTGGTGCCCACATTCTCCTTGGTGTATGTCTAGAAGGATTTCCTGACCTTCTGTGGAACTCACGCACTTCTGCAATACGTTTGTGACGCTTCTCTTATATAACTCATTGTTTATGATTGTATAGGCTTTTGCTCTTCTTATGGTTTGTCTAGCTAATACCTCATTACTCGGCAACATCGCGTCTTTTAGGTAAGAAAATATGGGTTGCGCCCATATCGGTGTTACTTTTTCTGATGTGATCTCACCGCTCATCTCCATGTTCTCTGCCGACGTATATACCTCGGCTCTTTCCATGACTGTGATTACCTCGGCTGTCCCCCTCTTTAGGGGTTCCGAGTCATTCTGCGGATCTACCTCCATTGGCGTGTGATCTTCTGCAGAACTTGCTGGGATAAAGATTGATTCGGATTCTGGTGATGGGATTATTGATGGTTTCCTGAGGTGCTCCAGGGCAATACCTGGTGGAATTGACTACCGGGTTGACCCTAATTTTGACAATGTGTCGGCAGCGTCATTTTCTGCTTGAGGTATGTGGTGGAATTCACATCCTTCAAAGTATCCACTGATTTTTTGCACATGGAATCTGTATAAAGCCATATTAGCATCTAATGCGTCCCAACTGCCTGATACTTGCTGTACTACTAGATCCGAGTCACCATAGCATAGGATTCGGCGTATACCAATTTCTTTTGCCACTTTTAATCCATGGACTAGCGCTTCATATTCAGCTACATTGTTGGACGCAACAAAATGTATTTGCAGTACATATTTCAATTGATCTTTTTTAGGCGAGGTTAACACTATTCCTGCTCCCAAACCATTCCTTAGTTTGGAACCATCGAAATGCATTGTCCAGTAATTTGGATCTGGCAATGGTGGCTCATACTGCACCTCGGCCCAGTCTACGAGAAAGTCGGCGACAGCCTGAGATTTGATTGCATCTCTTCTATCAAATTGTGGAGCATACGGTGATAAATCAATCGCCCATTTTGCTATTCGGCCACTTGCGTCTTTGTTGTTCAATATGTCGGCTATGGGTGCCTCACAGATTACTTTGATGGGGTGCTCTTCAAAGTAATGCTTAAGCTTTTTCGCCGACATATATACTCCATAAGCCATCTTTTGATAGTGCGGATAATTCTGCTTTGAAGTGGATAATACTTCACTTAGATAATAGACCGGCCTCTGAATTGACTTACCATCTTCAAGTCGTTCCACTACGACCACAGTACTAACTACTTGATTGGTAGCCGCTACATAGAGTAGCATAGGTTCTTTCGATAATGGAGAAGCTAAAATGGGTGCCGTAACTAGCATCTTTTTCAACTCACGAAATGCAAGGTCCGCCTGCGGAGTCCAGCTGAATTTGTCCGACTTTCTCATCATCTGATAAAGCGGCAGTGCCTTTTCTCCTAGCCGACATACAAATCGACTAAGTGAGGCCAGGAAGCCCGTGAATTTTTGTACATCGTTCAAACATTTTGGCAATTCCATTCTTTCTACTGCTCTTATCTTTGTTGGATTAGCCTCGATACCTCGGCTGGACACAAGGAAACCGAGTAGTTTTCCTGTCGGCACGCCAAATGTGCATTTCTCTGGATTAAGCTTCATTCGGAACCTTCTCAGGTTCACGAAAGTTTGCCGTATATCTTCTAGCAAGGTTTTGCTCTCTTTAGTTTTGATGACCACGTCATCCACATACACTTGTACATTTTTCCCTATCTGATCATGTAGGCATTTTTGCATGAATCTTTGATATGTTGCTCCTGCATTTCGCAGGCCAAATGGCATTGTGCGATAACAATAAGCCCCGTACGGGGTAATAAATGCAGTCTTTATTTGATCGGCCGGATTTAACGGTATCTGGTGGAAACCAGTCTGCGTCTACAAATGATAACAGCTCACAACCAAGGTCGAGTCAATGACTTGGTCTATTCTAGGCAATGGAAAAGGATCTTTCGGACACGCCTTGTTCAGTTGGTGTAGTCGATACACATTCGCCACACAATGGCTACATTGGGGTCATCTTTCTTCTTTTCTACTAGTACCGGATTTGATAACCAATCCGGATACAGCACCTCCATGATGAACCCGGCTGCGAGAAGCCGAGCTATTTCATCCCCTATTATTTTTCTCCTGTCTTCGGCGAAGCGGCGGAGAGGTTGCTTCACCGGCCTTGCTCCTGGCCCGTTTAAAGAGTGCTCACAACTCCTCGGAACACCTTGCGGATCTTGAGTTGACCATGCAAATATGTCCCGATTCTCACGGAGGAAGTTGGTGAGCTCGCCTTCCTATTTAGCGTCAAGGCCTGCACCAATAGTAACAATGCGCTCTGGGAATTGCTCATCGATCTGAAATTTCTTCGTCTCTTTAGTTGGTGAAAAGAACCGCCATGAGGGTTGGCGGTCTTGGCATGTTCAAATGTCTTGTTGAGGGCGGTGCTACCTCTTGAATCCTTTTCTTTTCTCTTGCTATAACCAATGACTCGGCCAAATTTGACCGGTGAAGCACACTCCATTGACTTCTTGTAATCCCCTAAATGTTATCACCCCTGGTCCGGTAACTTCATCTTTAGATAACTTATATGACATGCTCATGAATTTGGCTAGTCTTGTCGTCCAGTAGAGCATGATAACAACTTTCCAGATCCACCACTTCAAATTCTAAGTTTTACGCTCTGCGATTATCTCTTGTGTGCGAATAACACGTCCACTCGGACTTTCGATGGGCTCACATGAAAGCCGGCACTATCCCATGGAAAGTTGTCCTCGTGGATCGCGGCATATTCTGCGATATTCGAGTTTATGCATGGTATCTTTGTACATGATGTTGATCTGCTCCCATTGTCGATAAGTACTTTTGAAAATTTCACATTGATACTTGGTCCAACAAATGTCGGATCCAACACAAGTGCATATGATCCTGGACTCGACATTATTCTGGGGTGGTCTTTCATGCTCCAGGTCACCTCTTGATCAGACCATGGCTGGTATCTTGGTCTTGCCGGCATAACGCATTCACTTCCATATGCCGGCCGCACACTTTGCTTGTCCTGCTGTTACATTGTGAACACACAATAAGACCGTGATGTTCCTGTAATCATTACGTCCGGTATTTGCGGATTCATCCTTCCGCCTGGACTGGTTCATTACTTGATGCCGCATCCCTCCGATCCGAGTTATCGTACCTAGGGGAGGCGGTAGCATCGATTCTTTATTTGCTCCGATTAATTGCGGTTGATGCTTCTTGTTGCACCGATGGGGAGCTGAACTCTCTGGGTTCCCATCGCATTTTCATCCAGCACATTGGCGGGTCGTATGATTGGCTGTGCGGATGGGTTTGATGTGTGAAATTTGCGGTGATCTAACATGGATTCGAATGTGTATTTCGGCCTCTCTTGCCATTGCTTCTTTTGCTCTGGGGTCCATTGCCTTTTTCCCTCATTTCTTGATGTCCACTGTTGAGGTCCATTTTTCTGTCGTTGAGTTGCCCCGTGACTCGGTGATCTTGTCTTGCCGCCACACTGCGAATTATATCTATAATCCGGCCTCTCCTCTCTTCTTCTTCCTCTGAAATCACGCCTGGACGACCCGGCCAATTCTCTCGCGTAATGGTCCTGTTGCTCGCGATGATCTGCCGACATTAATTCCGGTTGGGTTGGGTCGCCCAATGCATAGGAGTCTTCTATTCTGATAGTTTCTGCCAGTGTGGTTGGCATATCTCTTTGCAGGCGTTGCCACAACACGCTGGCATAACGACAGCCTTGCGCGAACCAAGCGATTGCTTGCGATTCGATAACTCCCTCACATGAGTTTCTCAGGTTGCACCATCGAGTTAAAAACTCTCTATCTGTTTCATTCGGCCTCTGCTTGCACATGGCTAGCTGTTGTGGTCTATTTGGCCTCTTGTATGTCTTTGGTAAAGTTGTTGTTAACATTTCTTGAAATCTAACCAGCTTGATACCGCCGGTGGTTGATTATTCAGCCATACCGGCTGGTCCTTCCAACATCTGTGGGACATACCGCATTGCCCATCTTAAGTTGCCACCGCTATCTTCACAGCGGTGGCATAATCAATCAACCATCTTGTGGCTTGGTACTTCCATTGTATGTTTTGTGCCTCTTGCTAACTGAAAATTCGCACTTTGGTGGTTCGCCCATGATCCGTGGTCCAAAACATGTTGGACTGGTGGACCTTGCTCTTCCAACAACTCGGACCGGTATAGCCGATCCAATTTTACTCTTGCATCACTTGTCGGCAGATCTGCATGTGATTACATCTGTATCCCATAGTGATTGTTTCCACCTGGTTTGCGTATTCCACCTCGGAATATCCATCATTGTACCTTTCATTCATCGATTGTGGCGAGCTGGCCTCACTTCTCTTTCTGCCGAGGCTCATGTCTTGGTTGCGGGTTGGCGGCACTTCTCTCCTTACTTGGCCGGGTGGTTTTCATGATTATCTCTCGGGTTCTCTCCGCCGAGATCCCCATTGCCTCGGCGACGTCCTTTTCCATACGGCCGTGGTTTCTCTCCCACTGTTACCTCGGCTTGCATTGCCTCTGTTCTCATTTGCCTTTCCGCTATTGCCGGGTCATATGGAACAATTTGCTTGTTCCTCTTCCCGAGGTTACCGCTTTCTCTTTTGAGCATTGTTTCGGGTGAAGATCTTTGCTGCCATGGATAAGGCAGGTGCTGCCCTAGAATGAACCATCCGTGAAGCCCCTGGTCTTGCCGGGTTAGTTCTGAGTATTTCCTCATTTTGCTGGTTCGCGATGCGCACCAGCTCATTCACTCTTTCTTGTTGTTTCTGCCGAGCTTCCCCGGTTAACCCCTCTAATTCCAATGCCGCGGTATTTGCCGCTCTCAGGTTCTTCGCCGGGGTATTGTACCTCGGCAAACCCAAATCACCTGATTCTGCTCTGTGAGCTTCATGCTCTTTGTTAATGTCATTCATGAGGTTCTTCCCTCTTAATCTTAGTTCGTCCACCCGCTCGGGTGCGATATCAAGCTTATTAGCTTTTGCATATTCTCTCGTGGTCTGTTCAAGGATTCCATGGTGATACTTTTTGGCCTCTACCGGCACCTTTTGCTGGTTTCTTCTAACTCTGCTGAGCATTTGCGGATCAAGTATCGGCTACATGTGTGGTTAAGTTTTCTATAGTCGCTGAAGAATGTTCTCGGCCTTTCCAGGTGGCCCTCTCACTCGTGGTGCCTTTGGGGTGGTGTCATGTAGCTCGGTCGGGTTTGTCACTGGCGGAATTACCTCTGTGGTTTGCAGCGTGGTCTGCTTGGGTGCGCCTTGTGCGCCTGCGGCGGGTTCTCTGCTTGACCCGGCTCATTGCTCCAGCCTTGAGCTCTGCTGCGACCATCACCTCGGCGCTGCAGGATGCTCTCTTGATGGACGGCTTGCTGCGAGGTGGCTCTCTGCAACAACAACTGGTGAGGATAGATGCGGTGATGTCGACGCCGACGTAGACCACTGCTTTCGCCCGGTGATGAAGACCCCATTGCGCGGGGGAGTTTTCCCCCTGAAGCTTCCTGCATTGTCTCTGACATAGTCGCAGAGACCAAGTCTCTAGACCAAGCCAGAAACAACGCGCTCGCCGGTGTTGATGAAGTTTCCCGTCCGGATCACAACTCCAGCTCCGCTGCTAGCCACGGTGGGCGTAGCGTCGTGGTGGTGGTGGCACGAGATGCCATGGGTAGGCTAATGTATGGGGCCAATGGATTCTAGTGGGATCTGGGGAGGGAAGGTGCAACTGTGTCTACACTCAAGCTGCCAAAGTTATGATCTTTATTTCTCTCTTGATGGGTTACAAATGCTCCTCGAGTCAGTATCTGAGGGGACAAGATAAATCTTCCCAGCCTAACGGTGCTCAAAGAGTCGATCCTTCCTCGTGGTCCAAGCCTCCCTTATAAAGGAGTGCCTTGGGTGCCCTTAGGGTCGGAGGCAAGCATATTCGTGGAATATGCTTGTCCCAAATTAGTAGTTCGGGCCTCCTTTCCTGTCGCCCTTCTAATGACGGCAAGGCTCCAGTGGCCCCTCCTGCGTGCCTCGGGCTCCAGGCTGTCACCTCCGTGACCTCCTTCCGCCTCGGCCGCTGCATCCTTGTCTCTTGTGCTTGGCTCCGCTCTGATTCCTTCTAGCCTGCAGCTATAGTTTGACCTTGGGCTTCTCCTTCTCCTGCAAGCTTCGTATCACTCGGCCTTACCTTGTGTTACTCGGCTCGTTCTTCACCTGCATCAACATCACTTGGGCTAACCCGGCCGATCCTCTTAGTAACTCGGCCGGGTAACTACTTGATACATATACGCGGGCTTCTTGCCTCCGTTCATCGGCCGACATATCCATGATTCGGCCGACTTGGACCGTAACTCGGAAACTAGACGGGGATAGTACCTCTGTCTTTCCCCGTCTCCGACCTACCCGAGGTCAACCCCCCGACATGATACCAAATACCTGTAAACTTTTTCTTTCTTTCTTTTTCTCTTTCATAATAATGCTACTGACCAGAACTCGGTTTGCCAAAACCAATTTATAACCACTTGATGATCCTAGAGTGGTGCCAATACCGAACAACAAGATCCATCATATAATAGAGATTGCAAACTAAAAATAAGAAGTGCAAAAACTAAAACATGAGACTTCTCATTAATATTCCAATAAAGGCACTCACACCAAGGGATACAAAGATAATCAATTAAAGGAGAGATACTTCCAAATGCAAACCAAACTATAAGATAACCTCTCTACCACAAATACGAATCCACTAAAAAGGTAAAAGATAAAAGATACTGGTGGTGATACCGCGTCACTCCCCCAAGCTTGGAACAAGCCAAGGGGATGCCAAACCTGATGACGAATTACTACTTCGGTGGTGGTGGTATTCTTTTGTCATCATAAAACTTCCAAAGCAATGGTTCCCCATCCAAAAAGGATGTCCTTGTCTCTGCAATCCTGAAACTAGCAGCAGAGCTTATGCGATCAAATCTAACCTCATACTCACAGTTTTGATTCTATATGTCATAGAGTTGTGCTTGCAATTGATTGGTGGTCTGACTGAGTGAAAAGATCTCTTCTGGGAGCTCAGCAACTTCTCCCTCATGCTTGGTGATGAGTTCTGAACTTATCTTGTGAATAACATCCACCTCGCATTCTGCCATCTTCTTGTACCTGACAACTTCTTGTTCCAACGCTTCCATCCTGTCTTCCAGACTGCCTTCTCCTTTAGGGTCTTGAACTTCTTTCATCTGTACCTTCCCCTCTTTGAGGATCAACTCTTTGGGATGAATCCTCAAATCATGAATGTACGGTTTGAGGACATCCGCAGAGGAATCCTCCATGGGTGATCCAGAGGAAGACATTGAGCCTCCAAATTTGAGAATTTTTCCTAACAGAAACAGATCGAAACGAAAACACGACGAGAACACGATGCAAGAGCCTCGGGGAACCCGGGGGGTTATATATTACGAAGATTCAATGCATAAGGAAGGTTTTGACATGGAAACGAGGCGGAGACCTAGTCTGAGGGGGGGACATCCCCCTCAGGCACGACCAGGCTAGGCCCGCGCCTGGGGTGGGTTTGTCCACCCCGGGCTCCGTTTCCTCTTCAGTTTCGTCTCGTAACTTCCCTTATGTATTAAAAACATCAAAAATATAAAAATATTGGGGTTTCATGAACCTTCTGTTTTCACCACTTTTACCTTTTCAAGGGTGAACTCTGCAGTTTCTGGTGGTTGGCTTCTGATAAATTCTTCTAGAGTTATCGTTTGAATAACATCAATGTCTTCGTTATAAGAATCTCCAGAAATATAATATTTTAGTCTTTGGCCATTCACCACCTGTGTTGTGTCATCCTTTAGAGAAGAAATTTTAATGGCACCTGAATAGTACACTTCCTTGATAACAAAATGTCCTTCCCATTTGGAGAGTAGTTTCCCTGCAAAAAATCTGAGACGAGACCTATACAAAAGAACTTTCTCACCAATATGGAACTCCCTTTTGAGAATTTTCCTATCATGCCATATTTTTAATTTTTCCTTAAAGAGCCTAGCATTTTCGTAAGCTTCACCTCTCCACTCATCTAGATTACTTAAATCGAGCAGTCTTTTTTCACTAGCAAGTCTAAAATCTCCATTTAACTCTTTCACTGCCCAATACGCTTTGTGTTCTAATTCTAAAGGCAAGTGACAAGATTTCCCATAGACCATTTTGTAAGGAGACATCCCCATAGGATTTTTATAAGCAGTTCTATAAGCCCACAGAGCGTCATTCAACTTTTTAGCCCAATTTTTCCTAGATCTATTGACAGTCTTCTGCAAGATAGATTTAATTTCCCTATTGGAAAGTTCTACTTGCCCACTAGTTTGGGGGTGATAAGCTGAAGCAATTTTTTGGTTTACATCATACTTAGCGAGAGTTTTTCTAACCCCCCCCCCATGAATAAAATGAGAGCCTCCATCAGTCATGAGATATCTAGGCACACCAAACCTAGGAAAAATGACATCTTTAAGCATTTTCAAAGAGGTCTTACCATCAGCACTGTTTGTAGGTATGGATTCCACCCACTTTGTAACATAGTCATCAGCAACAAGAATATGAGTATACCACTTTGAAGGAGGAAAAGGCCCCATAAAGTCAAATCCCCAACAATCAAAAGGGTCAATAACAAGAGAATAATTCATAGGCATTTCATTGCGTCTAGAGATGTTACCTACTCGTTGGCATTCATCGCATGATAAGACAAACTTCCTTGCATCTTTAAAAAGGGTAGGCCAATAAAATCCAGATTGTAAAACCTTTTCTGCAGTCCTATCCCCAGCATGATGTCCTCCATAAGCACTGCCATGACATTTTCTCAATATCTCTTATTTTTCAAATTCTGGAACACATCTTTGCATAATGTCATCTACTCCTTCTTTATATAAGTGTGGGTCATCCCCAAAGTAATGCCTTAGATCATAAAAGAATTTCCTTCTTTGCTGGGTTGTAAAGGTTGGAGGCAAATACTTGGAAACAATAAAGTTAGCATAATCAGCATACCAAGGACTCTCATGTGGACTTACCCTTATTGCAGCTAACTGCTCATTTGGAAAACTATCATTAACAGGAAAAAGGTCAAAAGAAATGTTTTCCAAACAAGATAAATTATCAGCACCTTTCCTATCCATAATATGCAAATCAAACTCTTGCAAAAGCAACACCCACCTTATAAGCCTAGGCTTAGCGTCCTTCTTCGTCATAATATATTTAATAGCTGCATGATCAGTATGAATAGTAACCTTGGAATCAACAATATAAGGTCTAAACATATCACAAGCAAAGATTACAGCTAAGAACTCCTTTTCAGTATTAGCATAATTCTTTTGAGCAGCATCCAAAGTCTTGCTAGCATAATGAATGACATTTAACTTCTTGTCAACACGCTGTCCAAGGACAACACCCACAACAAAGTCACTAGCATCACACATAATTTCAAATGGTAAACTCCAATCGGGTGGTTGGACTATAGGAGCAGTTGTTAAAGCTTTCTTCAAAGTTTCAAAAACTTCCTTACAATCATTATAAAAAACAAAAGGTACATCTTTTTTAAGAAGATTTGTAAGGGGCTTTGAAATTTTGGAGAAATCTTTAATAAACCTCCTATAGAAACCAGCATGACCAAGGATACTACGAATACCTTTTATATCTCTAGGACATGGCATCTTCTCAATTGCTTCAATGCCTCTTTCAGAGATCTTGTGTCCAAAAACAATCCCTTCATTAACCATGAAATGTCATTTCTCCCAGTTAAGAACAAGGTTGGTTTCTTCACATCTCTGCAAAACTTTATCAAGATTGTGCAAACAGTTATCAAAAGAAGTTCCATAGACGGAAAAATCGTCCATGAAAACCTCTGCAATTTCTTCACAAAAACCATGAAACATAGTAGACATACATCTCTGAAAGGTAGCAAGAGCACTACATAAACCAAAAGGCATACGCCAATAAGCATAAGTACCATAAGGACAAGTGAAAGTAGTTTTCTCTTGGTCCTGTGCTTTCACGAAAATTTGAGAAACCCCAGAATAATCATCAAGAAAGCAAAAGTGAGTCTTTTTGGACAACCTTTCTAGCATTTTATCAATAAAGGGAAAAGGATAATGATCTTTCTTAGTAACTTTATTAATCTTTCTAAAATCAATGCACATTCTATACCCAACCACTACTCTTTGGGGTATAAGCTCATTATCCTCATTAGGCACAATAGTTATTCCCCCTTTCTTGGGAACATAGTGAATAGGGCTAACCCATCGACTATCAGCAATAGGATAAATAATACCAGCATCAAGGAGTTTTAATACCTCATTTCTTACCACGTCTTTCATTTTAGGATTTAGATGGAGTTGGTGCTCAACAACTGGTTTTGCATCAGGTTCTATATTAATAGCATGCTGACATATAGTAGGAGAAATCCCCTTTAAATCATCAAGAGTATAGCCCATAGCTCCTCGATGTTTTTTCAATATCTCCAATAACCTTTCTTCTTCCTTTCCTGAAAGTTTAGAACTAATAATAACAGTATATATCTTTTTATCATCAAGATAAGCATATTTAAGATCATCAGGTAAATGTTTTAATTCGAAAACAGGGTCCCCTTTAGGTGGAAGTGTGATACCCAAATCTTCCACAGGTAAATTATGCTTGAGTAACTCAGGCTGATGAAGGAAAGCCTCATCAATCTCATTTATTTCCTTCATGAAGGTATCACTTTCATGATCTTCCATGAACTGCTGCAAGGCATTGTTAGGAGCAAGAGAAATAGCAGAAAGTTGTTCAACCCTGAAATCCTCATCAGGCAGTTCATTTTCATAAGGAGTTTTGGCAAATTTGGAAAAATTGAACTCATAAGACTCTCTAGAAAACTTAGTCAAAACTTTTTCCTTCCTACAATGTATGATATCCCCACAAGTGTTTAGAAAGGGTCTACCAAAGATAATAGGATAGGTTTTACTAGCTTCTTTACCAAGTACTAGAAAATCAGCAGGATATTTAATCTTACCACAAAGGACCTCCACATCTCTTACAATGCCAATGGGGCAAACTTGCTCTCTATTAGCAAGGTGAATAACCACATCAATGGCCTCAAGCTCACAAGGACCAATCTCATGCATAATTTCCCTGTAAAGCTCATAAGTAATAGCACTAGAACTAGCACCAATATCACATAAACCATAGTAGCTATGACTACCAATTTTAACAGAAAGCACAGGGACACTAGCTTTTCTAACTTTCTTAGGATGAGAAACAACATTAGTGGCATCTTCACAGAAGACAATATGCTCATCCTCTATATTTCTAGTGACAAGATCTTTCACAATAGCTACTACAGGCTCAATATCAATAAGCTCGTCGGACCCTGTAGTTTTCTTTGCGCTTTTGCTAACCACATTAGCCATAATTGAGTGCTCCCTTGCCTTGGAAGGAAAAGGGGTTTTCTCAAAACAAGGTTCAGGCAAAATAGGATCAATAGTACAAACCTCTGTGCTAGCCGGAACATGGGTGACAATGTCTTTATAAGGAGCATGGTACATGTCCCGCTCTTTCTTGGGAATTTCAATATAAGAGGCAAAGGCATTAAAACATTTTACAAGAACTTGAGGATCAAGACCAAACTTATCGCTGATATCACGGAAGTTGTTAGTACCCATAAAATATTTAATGCATTCATAATCATAGTTTATACCTGACTTTCTTCCTTTGTTATTCTCCCAAGCTTCAGTGTTTTCTTGAATATGGTCTAGTAGATCCCATTTAGCTTCTTCCTTCATACGTGTGAATGACCCAGGACAAGAAGCATCTAGTAAATATTTATCATGAAGAGAAAGCCTAGCATAAAAGTTATTGAGAATAATATTGTTAGGGAGTTCATGAATAGAACATTTAAGCATTAGTAACTTCAATCTCCCCCAAGCTTGAGTTGTACTCTCTCCATCAAGAGGCCAAAAGTTATATATAAGATTTCTATCCTTATGAATCTCACTGGGAGGATAAAATTTAGAGTAAAAGAGAGATGACATCTCCTCCCATTCCATGGATTGTCCATTCTTCAGCACCTTATACCATTCTTCAGCTCTCCCTTTCAAGGATATGGAGAGTAACTTCTTCTTCACCTGTTCAGTTGTGATACCTGCACACTTAAACAACCCGCATAATTCATGGATAAAAAATAAGTGATCACCAGGATGGTTCATCTACTACCTAACATGGATAAACCCGCATAACACAATTAACAATACTTGTAGGTATCTTAAAAGGATCTATCTCAACAGGAGGTGGTTCATCTGCTACCCTAGCAGTGGTAGTAGTTTTCCCAAACATAAAAACCAAGTGGGTTATCTATATTGGAAACAAAGTAACAAGCAGTAATAAGAGCAATACTCATAGTGAAAGTTTCCCTCACCAGTTCCACTCTTCAATAGCGCTTCACTCCCCGGAAATGGCGCCAGAAAATAGTCTTGATGACCCAAAAGTATAGGGGGTGTATCATAGTACTTTCGATAAATAGGAGTGTCGATCCCAACGAGGAGCAGAAGGTGCTGAACAGTGGTATGGAGTAGGAAATCCCTGTGAATACTTAGCAAACGGATTTTAGTGGTTTTTTGACAAGGCAACAAAACAAAGAGCAAGTAACAGAAGTAACAAACAAACGGAGCAAGTGGCCAAATCATTTCTTAGAAAATAACAAGACGGTGGAAATACTTATAAGGACCAAACGTTCTCGAGGACACATGGGAATTATGTCAAGTGCTTTCGCTTCAAATAGTTGAGTACTCTTCGCTGGTGTTCGTAAGTGTTGTGTGGGTGAACCTGTGCTAACATACCGCCCTTCCTAGGACTAATACATACTTGTGATTAAACCCCCTGCAAACATTCGTAACTATAGGAAAGTAATTAAGATATAAATCTAACCACAGCCTTAAACTCTGAGATCCTGCGCTCCCTTGTGCAAAGGTGTCCTAACGGGGGTTCAGGTTTTTGTCACTCCGACAACCCCACGATTAGTAACCAAATACACAATGCATTCCCCTAGGCCCATAAATGGTGAAGTATCATGTAGTCGACGTTCACATGACACCACTAGAAGAATAGCACCACAAATTAAATACTAAACCATTGAATAATAACTCATCACAGATTCACTACTAACAACATGACTTCTCCCATGTCCTCAAGAACTAAACAAACTACTCACAAGACATCATATGGATCAAGATCAAAGATGGTATAATAATGGATAACAATCTGAACATAAACAATAATCCAATGGTTCCACTCACAAGCATCAACTACAATAGTAATCAACACCGGGAAGGTTTCCCCTAATGAACTAAGCAATATCCAACACAATTGTTACAGCGGGACAGAGTGGTGGTGATGGTGCTGGTGGAGATGATGGTGTGGATGATGATGATGATGATCCCGATGAAGCCTAGCTTGATGACGGTGTTGATGGCGACGGTCTCCCCTCTACGAGAAGGAATTCCCTCGACAGAAATCTGTCTGCCTGAGAGATATTTATCTCTCGGTGTTTTCCGCCCCCAGAGGCGGCGGAAATCTATCTGTGTTTGCTCTCCTAGGATTAGGGTTCCGTAGGGAAGATATAGGCAAAGGGGCGGAGTCGGAGGCCGGGCAGGTGGGCCACACCTTCCCTAGGCGTGGGGTTATGTGGGCCCACGCCTAGGGGGTGTGGGCCCCCTGAGGCCCATCTCCGTCCCTCCTTATGGCTTCCTTCGTCTTCTGGTAAAATAATATGTTTCCATATTTTTCTGGTATTTTTCTGATCTTCGCGAAATTGCACCGAAACGCCTTCTTTTCCATCAGAATCCAGACTCCGGCAGTCCATCCTCCAGGAATCATCCAACATGCATAAACAGATGAAAAGCCATAAGTAATACCTCATAATAAGACAAATGTCAATAAATAGAGGTAAATTATGATATAGAATGGTGATGCAAATTGGGCGTATCTGACATGGTTATACCCTACGGGTACACAACCTTAGCATACCTGGTACAGCCCAAGGAAGGCCCGCAAGAATATGCGCCGGCCCATGAAGACTTTCGGGTGGCTCGGGCCCATGACGCCTTCGGATCCTTGGAGAGCAAGACTAGAAAAGATAGAATATTCAAAAGGGCAAACCCTAAACTTGTAATCGACTCGATCTATACCCGGGACCTGCCTACCTCTATATAAAGGCTAGGAGGGCATGACGAGGAGGGCGATCTCTCATACCATCGCATACACACCTCCACGCCAGATTACATCTGCACACTCCTGTAACTTTCGGTTCCGTCGTAATTAAGAGCAGACAAGTAGGAGTAGGGTTTTCCCTCCGGGGGCCTGAACCTGGGTAAATCTTGTGTCCCCTGGTTGCTTGTCTATTAACCGTTCCGCGATCTCCAGCATCCCCATCTTCTCCAAAACCCAAGTCCATAACAATGGGCATTGACGAGATCAATCCTCGTCAATTGGCGCCGTCTGTGGGAAACGGGGGTGCTGATTGTGCGATCGTGATGGTCCCGACCAAAGCGATCTACAACTCCTCGGCGACGGAGAGCCATATCCTCTTCGGTGCTTTCGACTTCACCGCCCACTCGCCAGCCACCCTGAAGGACTTCGAGCCTATTGGCGATGGGCTCGAGATCCTGTTCGGGAGCTTCTGCTTCCAGGTGGGGCATACCAGCACTCTCTGCCTCCCAGAGCGGGTGCCCATGCCATCGATCAGGCCCGCCTCGTGGGCTCCACATCTCGTGCTACGCACATCACCATCAACAGATGAGTCATATGATAGCAGCTTCTGCAACTCAGATCTGTGCGATTCGCTGTCGGATGAAGGGACCTACGGTTTCGGATCCGAAAGCTGCAGCAGCAGCGATCCACCCTACGGACGCTACCAATGCGTCGCGGTCATCCAGAGTGATGTGGATCAGCAAGAACCCAACCCGCCACCCAACCCGCAGGGTAGAAACGGCGAAAACAGGAGGAACCAATCCCCCTGCCCAACGAGGACGACACCGATGCCAATCGGGTAATCCATCTCAGCGAGGAGGGATGGAACCAAGCACGCAAAGCCATGGAGGGCAACAAGATCCTGCCTATGGGTGCCTCACGGGACCTACTGATGGCATACCACATGCTCCTCATCGAAGAGCACAAAAAGCAGGTGAAGATGCAGGAAGTACTCGACAAACGCAAGCAAGCGGCCTCGGAGTCTAGTGTGCGGCGAGCTGCGCTCTCCGCCATCGGCGGCTCTAGATCGCATGGTAACCACGGCAACAAGCACTGTTCTCGCATAGAGAACATGAACCCTGCCGCGCATCGTGAGGTGACCTGAACCCTCAACACATCCTTCATGGAGATGGATGCCAACGATAACGTCATCCCGAAGACGCCGCAAGCTGCGATCATGGCAGCCACCACATACCTCGCATCCCATCCACCTCCGGGGGGATCCTAAGAGGGCCATGCACAATTCCGCACTAGCCGGACTTGGACTCGTGGGACCTGCGCTCCACGGGGAAGCTCCTGAGGAGCCGAATAATAAGGTTGCGGTCAGATTCAACCGCAGTCCCACACCCTCATCTGACGAGGAAGAGCACGACCTGCCTCGACAGCACAAGAGCTCGCGGCATCGCAGCCGCGACTATGACGCTAGAAGCGAGCTCACCCAATGCAAGATCGACAAGGCGCACGCCAAGCATGTGTGCTCATCCGAATCCGAAGAGGACGACAATGAAGGAGAACTCTGCGGAGCTCGATGCTTCAGCAGATCCGTTCGGCGGACGCGGATGCCGTATAACTTCAAGCTTCCTTCGGATACTTCGAAGTTCGACGGCACGCAGGACCCTAAGGCGTGGCTTAGCGACCACCTGTCGTCCGTCAAGCTTCACGGTGGAAACAAAAACACCGCCCTACAATGCCTTCAGCTGCAGCTGACAGGCGCCGTCCGGATCTGGCTCAGCAGCCTATCCTCGGGATCCATCCAAAACTGGGAAGAAATTGCGTACAGTTTCATCCGAAACTTCAAGGGAACCAGCAAGAGGCCAGCCTCGATCGAGGAGCTATGGGCCTGCACCCAACGAACGGGCGAATCCATTTGCTCGTACATACTATGATGGTCCAACACCAAGAACTCCACGACGCACATCTCTGATGAAAGAGCGATCGACGCCTTCAAGGATGGCGTCAAACGCCAGGAATTCAAGGAAGAACTCGGGCGCGTCAAGCCCAAGACACTCGACCACCTCATGGACATCGCCAACAGGTGGGCAAATGGTGAGGACTCTGTCCACCGAGCACATTCGGAGAAGGAAGATGACTATGGTCGCCGACACGAGTGCTGTAGCAAACGAAGATCGCGCGTCTACGACGATCACGACGAACCCCACATGGTCGCGGTTGGCTATGCCGACCGCCACAACGAGGGCAACCGCAACAGCAGAGGATACCGCGGAAACAACTTCCGCGATGGAGGACGCCCAACGCAATCATGGCAACGCCGCAACCGCGATGACGAGCCCTCGGCATACGACAAATTGTCGGGCCCATGTCCCATCCACTTCTACATCGACAAGCAGGATGGCAAAAAGAAGGCAAGCCACATGCTCAAGGATTGCCGCGAATTCCAGAAACTCAGCGAGAGCATGTCCCAGATGAGGCAGCAAGCCCCGAACCCTGGGTACAGGCACGCACCTGCGCCAGGTGAGATCTCCCACGGAGCTCCTCCACCACCACCCGCGGGACCTTCGAATCACCCAATTGCACCCATGCATAACAATGGTGGAAACGGGTACCCCGCACCGAAAGGATCACTAATGATCCAAAAGGGGCGCCCAACAAATAGGGTGCAAAAGAAAATCACCCGCCAAGTCAGCCTGGTTGTGACTGCTCCACCCGCCATCCCTGAGTACCTCAGCGGTTCGGAGTCCTGCATCACGTTTAGCCGTTCGGATCACCCCTTTGGGAATATGCCCTAGAGGCAATCATGTATGATGATATTTCCCATTGTATTCATAAAGATATTAAGTAGTCCTTGTATAAAAATCTAATGTGTATCATTGAATATGCGATTTGGTTGTGGAACTATGCATTCATGTTGTTTGTATTAAATATCCTTGGTCATTGAGGTTGTGCTGGACACACAACTTAGACCAATGTGAAAGTTGGCTTGATGACTCGGTTCCACTTGTCATGGGCATGGAGATGCTATTCCAACTTACACAGATTCGGCTAAAGAGTTTAGCGAGTCGGATTGACCCATATTGAGGTAGAACGAACAAGTTGTCATTTGTACATCTCAATCAATGTAATCCTTAGACCTGAGGTTGTTGCATAGTCCAAGTTGAGGATCACCGACTTAGGTTCTGTCAAACGTTGATCCGTGGCGGGCGATTATAAAGCGAGTTCGGGTCGACTGAGAATCAAGCTGTGTGATGTGAATAACCAAGATGGGATTTTGCCCCTCCACTTGGAGAGATATTCTTTGGGCCCTCTCGTGAGATATGATTCGGAAAGCATGGCCAGGAACGACTCGGTTAAGTGTTAACCGAGGCGATCGACTAAAAGTTAGTCGGGTGAATCACTTATCTCGGATCGAGAAGAGAGTCGGACTATTTAAGGGATGACAAATATTTGCCTATAGTCTGACACGGTATATCGTGAGGTAAAAGGGACTCGGACGTAATTCGCATTGGAAAGGCAAGTCGTCATGACTCTTTGGTACTTGGGAGTCGGCATGTTCTGCTAGGATCCTCTACCGACTGATCGATTGAGAGTCGGACTCCAATCGTTTCCAAGTAGCCATGAGCCTGCGGGTCACACAATTAAGAGCGGGAGCAAGTTCGGATTGGATCTGAACCTGTAATCTGGTTGGGTTGGACCTAAACCGGATTAGGACTGAGTTAGTGAGTTGGACTCACGGTGACTAGTGTTATATGGGCTTTAGTGAATGGGTCGCGCGAGCAGAGCCCACGTTCACTCCCTATATATAGTGGAGCACCATAACCCACAAAGGTTAATCGTTGTTCGGTTAGGTCATTTCATGTGTTGGAAACCCTAGCTCCACAACAGTCCTGCCGCCGTAACGAACCTAGCAGTTCGCCGCCGGTGCTCCTCCTTGTGCGTGTGGATACCAGCAGAGGTGTTGTGCGATCATCACCAGGACGATCGGATCGTGAGGATCGCCTCGCATCAATCGACGCCTACATCGCAATCCATAGCTCGCGTCTAGTGGTAAACCTCGTGGCCTTCTACCTCAGCTGGATCTTGGGATCACCACGTTAGAGGAATTTTTTTGTTTTATCTCCGCGTGGCCCAACAGTGGTATCAGAGCGATAGCTTCTGGTTTTAGGCTCGAGATCTCGCATATGTGATATGCGGTTGGCTGTAGATGAGATCTATGTGTTGTTTGGTGGTCGATCTATGAGATAGATCGGTTTTGTACGAGGTTGATTGGATCAATTGTACTCGGGGAATGGTAGATCTGATTTCCGTGATCATACAACTGAGGTCGTGGAACGACATACCCCTACCGGTCAGCTTCCGCCATCGGGTTAGACTGTGACACATAAATCCATAGGCGGTGATCGAAGATCAAAAAGTTTGATCGAATCAGAACAATGGTCGAAATCCATGTCTGCCATCGGGACGGCCGGCTTCGCCCTGTCGTAGCGCCTTAGATGTCGTTGCGGGTTTCACAATGCCGGTAGATATTGTACCTATGCATAACTTGTTTTTGCAGGAAGTTGTGAATGGTATGGTTCATGTGCATGTGATGTATGTGTGTAATCCATACGTGATCTGCGAATCACGGTTTTGTTAGCCGGCTGGAGCCTAGGTGCTGTCATTTTATTGTATAACGAACCGCGTGTCGGATTCTCTATGTAATTTACTTTACTAAGCTAGTGTAGCTATTTGGAGAACCCGAAAGGCATGCAAGGCGTTGTACATGTCGGCGACATGGAATAAGACGGCAAGTGACAAGAGTTGGCACGAGTTGGATTACAGGCTTTGTGGAGATGGAGATCACCATGAAGAGAGCCATACATTTCACATTATAATTGCTTTATTTTGTGTTATTGTTATGTCTCTGTTTTACCTCTATTAGATAGTCGGTAAAATTTAATCCCTCAAAGAAGGTCTAGTCGGTTTTCCCGCCAGTGTTTGCACCATCACAAGTCGGACATTTTTGGTAGTGGGCTCATAAAATTGAGGTGCTGCCAAT
Organism: Avena longiglumis; assembly: GCA_030063025.1. Classification (NCBI taxonomy): domain Eukaryota; kingdom Viridiplantae; phylum Streptophyta; class Magnoliopsida; order Poales; family Poaceae; genus Avena; species Avena longiglumis. Next base: position 505,618,599 of record CP125976.1, on the reverse strand, counting down.
TCTTTCCGACTAGGTAGGTTCAAGTCGGACTCTTACTGCGGAAACACTCAGTAAGCTAGACGGGTCTATCACAACGGTTGTGGGGCTCGGGGAAAAGTCGGATGTGAGCCGGGGCATGTGATGCCGCCCGTCCAACAGGAGTCGTATGAGATACGATTGACAAGGATTTTTCTACCTAGATCACTTGGCGGCTAGTGGTGATGCTAAAGCTCACTAGCCGACTTGCTTATTTAGGATCCTGAATCACTAAGTAACCATCGGAGGGGTGTTGGTTCTAGTGGGAGCATAAAATATTAAAATGTTTAATATGCTTGCTCTTTTATGAATACATGTCTTAAGTGTTTTGCATATTTTCTGTTGTAGATCATGGCACCAAGTAGCAGTCACTCTCAGATATCCGGTTTTGTGTTGAGAACTATCCTTGAGAAAGATAAACTGAACAACACTAATTTTACCAACTGGTATCAAAATCTGAGAATTGTTCTCAAGCAAGAAAAGAAGGACCATGTCCTAGACAACCCACTTCCAGATGAGCCGAATGAGAATGCGACTGTCGCTGCCACCAATGCCTACCGTTGGGCTAAGGATGAGTCCACGAATATTAGTTGTCTTATGCTTGCTCACATGGAACCGGACTTGCAAAAGCAGTTCGAGCATGTTGAGGCCTACGATATGATCGAAAGCCTCAAAAGTATGTTCCAGGCTCAGGCAAAGACTGAGAGGTATCAAGTCTCTCAGGCTTTGTTGAGTTGCAAGCTTAAGGATGGTGATCCGAGTCGCATGTGATCAAAATGGTTGGTTACGTGCAGTCTCGGAGAGGCTTGCTACCCCATTAGCGAAGAGTTCGCTACGGATATAATTGAACTCTCTTCCTAGTGCATATGGGCGCTTCATTTGAACTACCACATGCATGGTATGGATAAGAAGCTCACTGAATTGCATGGGATGCTCAATCAGGCAGAGGCGGATCTCAAGAAGGGCGTCAGTCAAGTGTTGATGGTGCAGAATAAGGCTAAGTTCAAGAAGAGTTCTTGGACTAAGAAGAATGCTAAGTCAGGAGGAAAGCAGGCTTAGTATCCGGTCCCAAGCACTTCCTCAGGGACTAAGCCATCTCCTTTAGCCGGATCCACTTGCTTCTATTGCAAGGCGGATGGCCACTGGAAGAGGAACTACAGCAAGTACTTGGCCGACAAAGCCAAGAGTGGAGGTATGACTTCCGACTCAGGTACACTTGTTTGCAATGTTATAGACATATATCTTGCTGATGCACCTAATAGTTCTTGGGTATATGATACCAGATCAGGTATTCACATCTGCAACTCGTTGCAGGGACTGGTAAGAACTAGGAGCGTTGCAAGAGGCGAGGTTGATATTCGAGTCGGCAACAAAGCAAGAGTTGCTGCGTTGGAAGTCGGCACGATGCAACTTCATTTACCTTCCGGATTCATTATGGAACTGAATAATTGTTATTATGTTCCAGTGCTTAGTCGAAACATTATTTCTGCTTCATGTTTGATGATGCAGGGCTATGAGTCGAATATCAAGAATAATGGTTATTCTTTGTATTTGAATTATATGTTTCACGGCTTTGCACCCGTCCATGACAGGTTATTTATTTTGAATCTTGATGGTGAGTCGGTTTATAACATAAATGTTAAAAGGTTAAAACCAAATGATCTGAATATGACTTACTTTTGGCATTGTCGGCTTGGTCATATAAGTTGGAAACGCATAAAGAAGATCCATGATGATGGACTCCTAACTTCGTTCGACTTGGAGTCATTCGAGACATGCGAATCTTGCCTACTCGGCAAAATGACCAAGAAACCTTTTGCAAAGAGTTGCGAGAGAGCGTCCGACTTGTTGGGACTAGTACATAGTGATGTATGTGGACCAATGAGCACGACGGCCAGGGGTGGTTATGAGTACTTCATTACCTTCACTGATGATTTGAGTAGGTATGGATATATCTACTTGATGAAACATAAGTCGGAAGCCTTTGAAAAGTTCAAAGAATTCCAGAATGAAGCACATAATCAACTCGTCAAGAAAATAAAGTTTCTTCGGTCGGACCGAGGAGGTGAGTACATGAGCCATGAGTTTGATGACCATCTGAAAAGTTGTGGAATAGTTCCTCAACTTACTCCGCCAGGAACGCCGCAAAGGAATGGTTTTTCGGAAAGGCGGAATCGGACCTTGTTGGACATGGTACGGTCAATGATGAGTCGGACAGATCTGCCTTTATCATTTTGGGGTTATTGTCTAGAAACAACGACGTTCACACTAAACAGAGTACCATCAAAATCGGTAGAGAAGACACCGCATGAGATGTGGACAGGCAAAAAGCTGAGTTTGTATTTTCTTAAGATTTGGGGTTGTGAAGCATTTGTCAAGCGACTTCAGTCAGACAAGCTTACAGCCAAGTCGTATAAGTGTATTTTCGTGGGGTATCCGAGGGAAACCTTGGGTTACTACTTCTACAACCGAGAAGAGGGCAAAGTGTTTGTCGCTCGGAATGGTGTCTTCCTTGAGAAAGATTTTCTAAGTCGGGGAGTAAGTGGGAGCACGGTGCAGCTCGAAGAAATTCGAGAGGAACCGGCTAGTGGCGAGTCGGCAAAAACCTTAGAGGTTGAGACGGTCGTGGTAGCTGAGCCGGCAGCAGCACCTGTACTACGAAGATCGGCGAGATTACGGAGTGTTCGTGATGTGTTACTGTTAGACAGTGATGAGCCGGCAAATTATTCGGAAGCGATGGTGGGATCTGATTCCGAGTCATGGCTTGGAGCCATGAGATCCGAGTTAAAGTCCATGGCTGAAAATCAAATTTGGAACTTGGTTGATCTGCTAGACGGCGCAAGACCCGTCGAGTGCAAATGGGTCTTTAAGAAGAAAACTGATATGGATGGAAATGTTTCCATCTATAAAGCACGCCTTGTCGCGAAGGGGTTCCGACAAGTTCAAGGAGTTGATTACGACAAGACTTTCTCGCCCGTAGCGATGCTTAAATCAGTTCGGATCATGTTATCTATAGAAGCCTATTTAGACTATGAGATATGGCAGATGGATGTCAAAACGGCTTTCCTTAACGGAAATTTAACCGAGGACGTGTATATGATACAACCAGAGGGTTTTGTCGATCTGGCTAATGCTGACAAGGTATGCAAACTTCAGAAATCCATTTATGGGATGAAGCAAGCATCCCGGAGTTGGAATATTCGCTTTGATGAGGTAGTCAAATCGTTTGGCTTCATCAAGAGAGATCATGATTCTTGTTTATACAAGAAGTTTAGTGGGAGCAAAGTAAACTTTCTAATCTTATATGTGGATGACATATTACTGATTGGAAATGATGTCCAGATGTTGCAAGAAACCAAGGAATCATTGGAAATGATGTCCAGATGTCCACATACATCCTCGGAATCCGGATCTATAGAGATAGATCAAGGAGGCTCATTGGATTGAGTCAGAGTACTTATTTGGACAAAGTGTTGAAGAAGTTCAACATGGAATCATCTAAGAAGGGGTTCTTACCGATGTCCCATGGTGTAAAACTTAGCAACAATCAGTGTCCTTCGACAACTGATGAGCGAAGTCGGATGAGTGCTATTCCGTATGATTCTGCAGTCGGATCCATCATGTATGCCATGATTTGTACTAGGCCGGATGTTTCCTATGCTCTAAGTGTTGTGAGCAGATACCAGGCTGATCCTGGAGAGATCCATCGAACGGCTAAAAAATATCCTAAAGTACTTGAGAAGGACTAAGGATATGTTCTTGGTTTATGGTGGTGAAGATGAACTCGTGTAAAGGGTTACGGATGCGAGTTATCTTACCGACTCGATGATTCTCGCCGCAATCCGGATACGTGTTAATTATAAACGGAGGTGCCGTGAGTGGAAGAGTTCCAAGCAAGAGATTGTGTCTGCTTACAACAGAGGTTGAGTATATTGCCTCGGAGGCAAAAAGGAAGTTGTTTGGATGAGGAATTTCCTCATGGATCTTGGTGTGGTTCGTGGCTCGTCAATCCGTTGGGCGGTATTGTGACAACAATGGTGCTATTGCACAAGCCAAGGAACCTAGACAACACCGTAAGAACAAGCACATACTCATGCGGTACCACACGCCAGCCGTGGATCAGGGTGATATCAAGTTATGCAAGGTACACACACATGCAAATATTGCGGATCCATTGACAAAGCCGTTACCACAGCCGAAGCATGAGGCGCACCTGAGAGCCATGGGCATTAGATGCTTAGACATGTGATGTCGGAAGATTGACTCTAGTGCAAGTGGGATACTATTGGGAATATGCCCTAGAGGCAATCATGTATGATGATATTTCCCATTGTATTCATAAAGATATTAAGTAGTCCTTGTATAAACATCTGATGTGTATCATTGAATATGTGATTCGGTTGTGGAACTATGCATTCATGTTGTTTGTACTAAATATCCTTGGTCATTGAGGTTGTGCTAGACACACAACTTAGACCAATGTGAAAGTTGGCTTGATGACTCAGTTCCACTTGTCATGGGCATGGAGATGCTATTCCAACTTACACAGATTCGGCTAAAGAGTTTAGCGAGTCAGATTGACCCGTATTGAGGTACAACAAACAAGTTGTCATTTGTATATCTCAATCAATGTAATCCTTAGACCTGAGGTTGTTGCATAGTCCAAGTTGAGGATCACCGACTTAGGTTCTATCAAACGCTGATCCGTAACTGGGCAGTTATAAAGGCAGAGTTCGGGTCGACTGAGAATCAAGCTATGTGATGTGAATAACCAAGATGGGATTTTGCCCCTCCACTTGGAGAGATATTCTCTGGGCCCTCTCGTGAGATATGATTCGGAAAGCATGGCCATGCACGACTCGGTTAAGTGTTAATCGAGGTGATCGACTAAGAGTTAGTCGGGTGAATCACTTATCTCGGATCAAGAAGAGAGTCGGACTATTTAAGGGATGACAAATATTCGCCTATAGTCTGACAAGGTATATCGTGAGGCAAAAGGGACTCGGACGTAAGTCGCATTGGAAAGGCAAGTCGTCATGACTCTTTGGTACTTGGGAGTCGACACATTCTGCTAGGAGCCGCTACCGACTGATCGATTGAGAGTCGGACTCCAATCGTGTCCAAGTAGCCATGAGCCTGCGGGGTCACACACTTAAGAGTGGAAGCAAGTTCGGATTGGATCTGAACCTGTAATCTGGTTGGGTTGGACCTAAACTGGATTAGGACTGAGTTAGTGAGTTGGACTCACGGTGACTAGTGTTATATGGGCTTTAGTGAATGGGTCGCGCGAGCAGAGCCCACGTTCACTCCCTATATATAGTGGAGCACCGTAACCCAGAAAGGTTAATCGTTGTTCGGTTAGGTCATTCCATGTGTTGGAAACCCTAGCTCCACAGCAGTCCTTCCGCCGTAACGAACCTAGTAGTTTGCCGTCGGTGCTCCTCCTTGTACGTGTGGATACCAGCAGAGGTGTTGTGCGATCAGCACCAAGACAATCAGATCGTGAGGACTGCACTGCATCAACTGACGCGCTACATCAGTAATCCGCAGCTGCGCGTCTAGTGGTAAACCTCGTGGCCTTCTACCTCAGCTGGATCTTGGGATCACCACGTTAGAGGAATTTTTTTGTTTTATCTCCGCGTGGCCCAACAACCCCCGCCAGATCCCTCGCCTAGGTCATGTTGCCTTGGTGCTCGAGGCGCAGATCGGAGGGTTCGATATGAGCCGCGTCTTCATGGACTGCGGAAGCGGCATCAACCTGATGTTCGCAAGCACTCTAGCAGCAATGCGGATCCCGCTGTGCAGCCTGGAACAGTCAGACACAATGTTCCACGGCATCGTCACTGGGAAGGGCATATTTCCCCTGGGAAAGATATGGCTCGACGTCATCTTCGGCCAGCCCGACAACTTTCGGTGCGAGCGACTCGGGTTCGAAGTGGTGGACTGGCCATCACAATACCACGCCATCCTCGGGCGCTTGGCATTTGCAATGTTCCTGGCAGTACCACACCATGCCTATCTACTACTCAATATGCCAGGACCCAGGGGCATCATCACTGTCTACGGGAGCTTCACCCGATCGGACCACTGCGACAGGGACTTCAACAGAATATCCCAGTCATTCGGCATGCAGGAGGAGCTCACAAGGCTCCGAGAAGTGACGGACAATGGGGCACCCCCAGTCTTGAGGCAAAACGCACCTAACATGTCGTTCGGCTCAACAGTCAACACGAAGAAGGTGCAGGTCCACCAGACGGACGCCTCCAAGACGGCGCTGATCGCCAACGACCTCAGCCCCGCATAGGAAAGCACGCTCGTCGAATTCCTCCGTGAGCGCTGGGAAATCTTTGCCTGGTGTCCTGCTGAAAGAGCATTTTCCTATCCGTCTGATTTTGATGTTTGATAACAACACACTTATCGGTTTAACTGTGTGCTAAGTTTATCACAGGTTTGATAAGAGGTGGCACAAATATTGGCATATCAATTCCCCTTGCAAAAAACCTCTGTGCCAACCGGTAGTACCGGAACTACGACCGGTACTACCACTTGACACCGGTACTACCGGTTCCAGTACCGTTTGGCACTGTCCAAAGCTGATAAAGGTGTGTGCTAGTCAGTACCACCCGGTACCACGGAGAGGCACTACCGGTCCAACCGGTAGTACCGCTTTATACAAGCGGTACTACCGCTTGACACGGCTGCATCGCCGGCAAGACGGGCATACCGACTAGCACTCACCCTCTCCGCTTTAGTCAAGACCAAGCGGTACTTGGGACCGATTACCGCCAAACCGGTAGTACTGCGTCCTACGACGATACTACCGCTTGGGGTAGTATCAAGGGATACCGCCAAAAGCAAGAATGTTGATGAATCAAGCACCTCCCAGATTTGGTCCAAGATGTGACCGGTAGTACCGCTTGCAAGCGGTACTACCACTTGAGTACCGGTACTACCGGTACATTAAATGCTCCAACGGCCATATTTCATGGAGGGGTATAAATACCCCTCCACCTACCTTGGGACAAATTGCTCAGCTCATTAAAGTCAAAGACCACCATTGGAGTCCATTGGAGCCACTCAAATCTTCAAGATCTCCTCATCCCACCACCCAAAGTCCTTGATCTTTGGGGAATTGAAGGAGGAGGCCTCGATCTACTACTTCACCAAAAGAGATCTTCATTTCCCCCTCATTTCATTGAGGGCCCCTTTGCTCTAGTGTTTTCTTGGAAACCCTAGTTCTTGTTTTGGTTCTTACAAGCTTGTCTTTGATTGCTTTGACAACTTGCTTGTATTTGGGAGCCTCCGATTAAGTTGTGGATGTGTGCCCCAAACTTGTAACGGTGCCGGCTTCCACCTTGAAGGTTGCCGATATAGTGGAAGGTGAATCGATCCCGTTGGGGTGAGATTCATCAGAGAACAAGGGAGGCCTCTCGTGGCGTTGGTGGTTTGAAACCACCCCCTCTCCAAACGTAGACATACTTCCCCTCAAAAGGAAGAAACTACGGGAAACAAATCCTTGTGTCTCCGCGTCCACTTTTCGGTTACTTCTATCCTTTACCGCACCTTACTTACTTGTACTACTTTGTGTTGTGGTAGCCCTTGCATAATTTTCATATAGGTAAATTCACCATAGTTGAATTATCTAGAGAATTTACCTTATTGTCAAACCTTAATTTGAAAAAGAAGAAAATTTGAAGTAGCACCTATTCACCCCCTCTAGGTGCCCATACGATCCTTTCAATTGGTATCAGAGCCTCGGCTCTTTATTTGGGCTTTACCGCCTAAGATAATATGGGTAGCCGCGAAGGGGATGGTGATGGTGAGCCGACCACGGTGACCATGGAAGATCTCAAAAACTTGGAAACAAGATTGAGCTCTTCCTTGGTCAAAGAAGTCAAGAAGATGCTAGAGCAACTTCTTAAAGACATAGAAGGCTCATCACCCCCATCTCCTCAAGAGGATCAACCATCCATTTTACCTAAGGGGAATACGTCAGTATCCCCCGAGGGTGCGATGGTAGGGGGTAAACCAGACAACACTAATTCCTCCACACACAATAATGGTGGGAAGGGTGAGCACCGTGACTCATGGTACTCTCCCAACCCCCCAATCCCTCACCCTCATGTATACAATAGAGGTGGCCCACCTAAGCTTGAAGAATCTGCTACTTTTGCTCAATGTCAATCACTAATGAGAACTCATATGCGCAACTCTTGCATTGAACTATGGAACATCATCGAGCATGGACTCTTTATTGGGGATCCAAACAACTTAACAAGAAGAGAGATTGTTAATAGTCAACTCAATGCCACTGCTCTGCATATGATTCAACAAGGTTTGGGGACAAAGGATTATCCACACATTGAGCACTTTAGCATTACCAAGGAAGCTTGGGATGCTCTCACTGTGTTGTTTATTGGAAATGAGAGTATGAGAAGGAACCGATATGATGCTCTAAGCAATGAAGCCGAAGGCTTCTACATGAAAGAAGGTGAAGATCACGAAGACATGTACCGAAGGCTCAAGACCACTGCCACTTCTTTTAGGAATGTGGGTGCCTCACATGTGGATGATGCATGGATAAAAAGGAAATATGTGAGTGCACTCATGCCTTTTGAGCCCACCGACTTGAAGAGCCTACAAGGAAGACACAACTACCATCTCATGACCTCAAATGAAGTTATGCAAGAGATGGCTGCTTTCAAGGTTGCCGCCAAGAATGCCAAAGATGCCCGTGCTCGTGCCCTTGGTATGAGCAATGTTGTCAGTGTTGCTTTGAAGGCCAAAGTGGTGGACCATGGGGATGAAGATGATAGTGATGAAGGGCTTTCCATGGACCATCCCGATGAAGTCAAGATTGCTCATGGTCAATATATGGCTTTCTATGCAAAGAACTTTTGGAAGAACCCCGCCAAGTCCAAGATGGAAATGGAACGGAGAAGCAATCCAAATGGGAAAAGAGAGAATACCACAAGGTTGAGAACTTGCTTCAATTGTCGTGACCTCTACCAATTTGTGGCTAGTTGCCCTTATGAGAAGAGAGAAGATCATGGTGGTAAGCTTGTGTTGAAGAAGACTCTCAAGGGACCGTACAAGAAACCTTTCATCAAAAAAGAATCCCATCAACAAGAAGCCGGGTGAAATTGTCTTGATCAGTCATGAAGAGTACTCCTCCGACAATGAAGATGATGAAGATGCCGAAGAGGAAACTTCTCATGGTGTGGCTGCTTTTGCCACCACCTCTACTCCGACATTCTCACTCTTCGATTCTCCAAATGAGAACTCTTCCATCAAGAACGCCACTTGCCTTATGGCAATAGGAATGGAGGTATCCTCATCATCCCGCTCTACTCACTTAGATAATGATGAAATTGATGATGAGATGTCTCTTGATGTTAAAAAGGAATTAATTGCCTTCGATTAGTTTATGACTAACCTAGAAGGTGATGCTAAGCTACACTTTGGGAACATCTTAGATCAACTATCACATACTCAAGAGCTTCTATATGTAAGATGTAAACTTGGGCATGAACATATGATTGAGCTAGAGGCTTTAAACAATGCTCTAGAAGAAGAACAAGAAACTAGGTTGTCACTTGAATTAAAACTTGAAGGGCTTGATGAGGCAAATGACATTATTGTTAACAAACTCATCAAAGAGCATGATCATGCTATTGCTAAATACAAAAGGGCTAAAAAGGACAAAGTTGAGTTTGGTGCGGTTCATGAAAAACTTGCCGAGGACTTTAGTTTGCTCAACAAGGCTCACAAGGCCTTGGAGAGTGAACTCTTGTCACTCACAAAGTCCCATGAAACACTTCAAACTCAATTGGCCAATATTCCTTCACCTAGTAACTTCATTCCATCTAGTAGCACAACTATTATTGAAGAGAATGCTAGGTTGAAGGGGGAGCTTGCTAAGGCCACATTTCCACAAGGCAACAAGTCCATTGATGATCTTTTGAGCAAGCAAAGGCGTAGTGGTGATAAAGGGGGCATTGGTTTTGTATCCAAAACCAAGAAGAAGAGCAACAAGAAGAAGAAGGACAAGCCCACACAAGAGACCAACAAGACCATTGTGGAGAGTAAGACCACAAATGGTAAAACTATGTCTCATGATGATTTTGCAGGAAGTGCTAACCCTCACTATGTTCTAATGCGCGATTATTATGGTGATGTGTATGCACAATATGTTGGCCCTTATGATGGTTATATTGCTTGGTCTATTTGGGTTCCCAAGACCCTTGTTGCTAACAAAAGAGGACCCATTGAAAAATGGGTACCTAAAAACTAGCTTAATCTTTTGTAGACTTATACTTCCGGAGGGTCAAAATGGGTGATCGATAGTGGTTGCACAAGTCATATGACCGGAAGCTCGTCTATTGTCAAGGACTTGGTGCCAAATGATGATCAAATCACCGTCACATATGCCTACAAGTCAAAGTCTAAGGTAATGGGTTTCGGCAAGGTAGTGGTGGCTTACGACATTACACTCGTGAACGTCATGCTTGTTGAAACCCTTGGATACAATTTACTTTCAGGTTTTGGAAAGATGGGCTTTGCCGTCTTTATTGATGATGATATTGTGGTACTCATGTGGAGCAAGTCTCTCAAGGTCGCTTTCGTTGGGTACGTCGAAAATGACTTGTATGTGGTGGACTTTTCGGGGCAAGACACTGCAGGTCCGATGTGCTTATACGGAAAGGCCGATGTGGGTTGGCTATGGCACCGCCTACTAGCCCATGTCAATATGAGAACTTTTCAAAGTCTCCATAAAGAGGGCCATATAGTTGGACTAAAAGAAAATGTTTCCTTTGCCAAAGATCGTGTTTGCAGGGCATGTGTTTAGGGAAGATGCTTGACGCTCCTCACAAGCCCACGAACCAAATCAAGTCTAACAAGATCTTGGAACTCCTCCATGTGGAACTATTTGGTCCTCCATCTCATGCAAGTCTTGGAGGGAAGAAATATTGTTTGGTGATTGTTGACGACTTTTCAAGATATTCTTGGGTTTATTTTTTCAAGTTGAAGAGTGAAACTCAAAGGACTTTTATCGACTTCATCAACTTGGTTCAAAGGAAACACAATGTTCCCGTGTTGATTATAAGAAGTGACAACGGCACCGAGTTCAAGAACTACACCTTGAATGATTTCCTTAGTGATGGGGGGATTAAACACCAATATTCCGCTGCATACACCCCTCAACAAAATGGTGTGGCCGAAAGGAAGAACCGGACTCTCATTGAGATGGCTAGGACCATGTTGGCGGAGTTTAAATCTCCATACAACTTTTGGGCCGAAGCCATCTCCACCGCTTGCCATGCTTCAAACCGACTCTACCTCCGCAAGAAAATCAATAAGACTCCATATGAGATACTTACCGGTAACAAGCCCAACATATCTTATTTCCGGGTGTTCGGTTGTAAGTGTTTCTATCTCATCAAAGGTGTTCGTTTGTCTAAATTCGAGTCTAAAGCATTAGAGGGTATTTTTGTTGGCTATGGTCTCGAATCTCACACTTATAGAATCTATGACAAGCTCTCCGTAGCCGTCATAGAATCTTGTAGTGTGACCTTCGAAGAATATGATGGTCCCCAAGGGGGCGTGTTGATGCTTGTGATGCAGATGATGAAATGCCTCAGGATGCCATAGGAAGACTGGGTGTGGGTTATATCCTCCCCGTTGAGGAACCCCTTATGGCGGATCGAGAAGAACTATGCTCCACTCGAGTGGAGCCCTCATCTTCACAACCTCAACATGCTCCACCTACCGAAGAGGACATTGACTCAAGCCAAAGACAAGATGTGGACCCTCAACATAGTGATCAATGTGTGAACTCTAATCAAAGGGAGCTTGGTCCATTCGATGGGTTGTCAAGTGGTGCCGTGTCAATTTGTCAAGGAAGATCCATCCAAACTATTTTGAGACAAGCTCAAACTGATGCTAGAAGAGCACTTGATCAAGACCAAGGTCAATCCTTGCCTCCCAATGTAGAGGATGACTCCAATGATGATCAAGGTCAAGTTGATGGTCAAGGCGAGGATCAAAATGATGAAGAGGGTCCTCCAAGAAACAATGAGGAGATCCACGCTCGTCGCGAAGCTAGAAAGGAAAGAATGTTGGAAATAAGAGACCACACCCTCCAAAATGTTGTTGGAGATCTAAGTAAAGGAATTTCCACAAGAGCACAATTAAAGAGTTTCAGTGAACACCAAGCACACATCTCCATGATTGAATCAAAGAAAGTGTGGGAAGCTCTTGAAGATTCGGATTGGTTAGAATCTATGCACAAAGATCTCAACAACTTTGAGAGAAACAAAGTGTGGAAGTTAGTTGAGAAGTCAAAGGATTGCCGCAATGTTATTGGAACAAAGTGGATATTCAAGAACAAGCAAGATGAGCATGGAATTATAGTAAGGAACAAGGCTATATTGGTTGCACAAGGGTATTCTCAAATTGAAGGCATTGATTATGGAGAGACTTATGCACCCGTGGCTCGCCTTGAGTCCATCCGTATCCTTCTTTCTTATGCGGCACATCATAACTTTAAGTTGCAACAAATGGATGTAGAAAGTGCATTCCTTTATGGTCCTTTAAATGAATTGGTATATGTTAAGCAACCCCCGGGATTTGAGGACCCCAACTTCCTGAACCATGTCTACAAACTTGATAAGGCGCTCTATGGGCTCAAGCAAGCCCCACGCACGTGGTATGAGCACCTTAGAGAGTTATTGTTTGACCGTGGCTTTGAGGTTGGGAAAATCGATCCCACTCTTTTTACTAAGAGGGTCAATGGGGAGCTTTTTGTATGCCAAATATATTTTGATGATATTATCTTTGGCTCATCTAACAAAGCTTTTAATGACGAATTCTCAAAGCTTATGACTAGTAGGTTCCAGATGTCTTTGATGGGGGAGTTGAAAGTATTTCTTGGCTTTGAGATCAAGCAAGTTAGAGGAGGAACATTCTTTAATCAATCCAAGTATACTCAAGATATGCTCAAGAGATTCAAAATGCAAGATTTGAATGGAGCTCCAACTCCCATGGCTACAAAGACTCATCTAGAACAAAATCCAAATGGTAAAGATGTGGATCAAAAGGTATACCGATATATGATTGGTTCGTTGCTTTACCTTTGTGCATCTAGACCCGATATTGTGTTGAGTGTAGGTGTGTGTGCAAGATATCAAGCGGCTCCTAAGGAAAGCCATTTAATGGCGGTCAAGAGAATCTTTCGATATTTAGTTCATACCCCATTTTATGGTCTTTGGTATCCTCAAGGCTCAACATTTGCTCTTTGTGGATACACGGATTCGGATTGGGCGGGGGACAAGGATGATAGAAAATCAACATCCGGGGCTTGCCAATTCCTTGGTAGGTCCTTGGTATGTTGGTCTTCTAAGAAGCAAAATTGTATATCTCTATCCACCGCCGAAGCCGAGTATGTTGTTGCCGCTAGTGCTTGCACTCAATTGCAGTGGATGAGGCAAACTTTAAAGGAATACGGTGTCCATTGTGACAAAGTGCCTCTTCTATGTGACAATGAAAGTGCCATCAAAATTGCATACAACCCGGTGGATCACACAAGGACAAAGCATATTGAGATTCGTCATCACTTCATTAGAGATCATGTTGCTCGAGGTGATATTGATATATCCTATGTCTCAACCAAAGATCAACTTGCCGATATCTTCACGAAGCCACTTGATGAAGCAAGGTTTTGCTACTTGAGGAATGAACTAAATATCGTAGATTCAAGGAGCTTGACTTGATTCTCTTGCACTCTCACCTAATACTCGACCCATCTTTGGTTTAGGTGTAGGCATGGACATAGGGGGAGTGCGGTCCTAATTTATTGGACCATCCCTCCCCCCATTATGCGCAAAGTAAACAAAATCATTCCTCTTAATATCATTTTGTGATATGTGAGCTTAAATGATGAGTTTTGGTAATGGACCCAAGATATATCTTCGTGGTGCCAAGCCGAGTATACTCAAATATGGTGGCCTAGGCCACCGCCCCCCTTCTCAATCGAGGGGTTGATGTGCTTACTCGTGTTTGTCACCTATTTGAATTGGTTTTCACTCATGATTGTCATCTATTTGAATTGTCTTCATCGTTCTTAGTCTCATGCACTCTAGTTTGGTATTTATTTGTTTCTTCATTTTTTTGAGTGCATGTGCTTATCAGCTCACTTGTCTTAACCCAAGCCTCCTTACTCCCTCACGAAAACCCTCTCTCTATCCGCACAAGAATCATCCTTGATCCCTGGCTTTGGAATCAGATGGGACCGGTACTACCGGATGTGCGAGCGGTACTACCGGACCTGGTAAGTTCCCAGGTCGTCTCCTGGAAGAACTGCTCCAGGAACGGTACTACCGCCCACATGTCCGGTCCTACCGGTCACCGGTACTACCGGTTGTGGAACCGGTACTACCGCTTACAAGCGGTAGTACCGCTCCAACAACCAGTACTACCGGTTGACGGTTTCCAGGTATATATTGGACGCGTGGGGAGAGGCACCCCTTAGTGCCTCATTATTCCCCTCGCCCCCCACCCAAACCTGCACCGCCACCGGAGATCTTGAAGCCACCGGAGCCCTGCCGCGCCCTCCTCTCTCCGGATTCTCCTTGGATTCGGCCTCTTGGCGGGCTCCCACTCCTTTACACCGCCATGGATCCCGGTACAACCGCCCTTTCTCTCCCCGATTGATTTCCCCATTAGATCTAGGTTTTGGCTTAGATTTGTGGAGAAATTGACTATTTGCAAGGTTGTACTGCCATATGCTTCCTTGTTACCGAGTAGAATCATCTATTTTGCAGTTTTATGTCGTCAATTTGGTCCGTGTCCATCAGATCTGACGATTGTGTGCCGCTCAACCGGTAGTACCGGAACTTTTTCCGGTACTACCGCTTGCAAGCGGTACTACCGGTCGTCAGGTCCGGTAGTACCGGTCCAATCCGACCACATTTTTCTGCCTGAATTGTAGATTCTATCGTTTGCTCCTTTTTGATTCTTGTGCCCTTACCCCCTTGCTATCCTCCCTTGTGCTTTCACAGATGCAGGTGGTTCTCGGGGTGCACGCAAGCGCTCCAAGTCTAGCCGTGAGATTGTTGAGGAAGAGACGGAGTCTGAGGAAGAGGTTATGCCACAGCCAAGACACCGTTCCAAGTTGCCTGCCACTCGAGGTGGTCGTGGGGTTCGTGAAGGGGTTACCAAGCGCTCAGCTGGACGTGGCAGCGCCCTTCCCTCTCGCCCCCCTTCCACTGGGCGTACCAAAAGTCTCAGCTCTGGCCATCTGGGCCAAAGAAACTGTCAGACATCTCTGAGTCAGAGTTTAGGGCTCTCCGGATTGAAAATGCATACTCCCGCAACCGGAGCGAGGCAAGGGAAGACAATCTCTTCTATGATGATTTCCAAGAGAGTGTTTATCATGAGGTTCTTTTGACCAACATCCAGATGGTGGTGCCTCAGCAGTGGATTGACATGGGACACATTGACAAGAATCTTGACTACTTTGCTGAAGCTAAGGAAATCTGCTCTCACCTTGGCTTGTTCCCCATTATGGAGTTTCAGTATGACTATGATCCCCTCCTTATCTGCCAGTTTTATGCCACTACACATTTCCACACTGTCCGCACTCGGAAGATTACCTGGATGACTCAAGGTGCTGTCAAGGAAGCTACACTAGCGGAGTTTGCTGCAATCTTGGGGTATGAAGATCGCGGCCGGGACATTCCTTGTGGTTTTCGCTGTCACATGCGGGATCATCCCTCCAAAAAGGATGTCCTTACACCTTTGTATATTCGGGGCCGTGGGGTGGCTGGCAAGATCAAGGATCTACTCCCCACATATGAGATTCTCCATCGCATTTTCCGTGAGACTGTTGCTCCTCGTGCGGGCAACAAGGATGAGATACATGGGTTCTCTGTTGACTTGCTGTTCAACACCTTCCTCAACCGAGAATCAGGCAATCCTCTTGATGTGACAGACTTCATATGGAATGAAATGGTTGCTGTTGCACACACTCGGAGGGTTCCACCATTTGCTCCCTATATTATGGCCCTCATTGTGTCAAAGTGCCCCGTCATTGCTAGGACTCTCTCCACTCGCTCTCTCATTGTGCACAGGCCAAAGGCACTCAAGATCAAGACACATGATAAACCTCGCGTTGCGGCGGGTGAGGAGGATGAGGATGACTCCGAGGATGCTGACAGTGGTAATGACACTGATTATGTTGTCTCTCGTCGCAAGAATGCTAATCCCTCTTGGGCCAAAAGGATGGAGGTCAAGCTCAAGAAGATCTTCTGCTTCCAGGTTGACAACCAGAAGCGCATGTATGTGGCGCATGTGTATGCCAAGAAAGCCAGTGCTCGGCAGAAGGAAATGATGTCTGCTCAAGGTTTGACCATCTCCGAGGGGTCCGAGAACAACATCACTCCAGAAGATCAGTGGATCTCTCAGCATAGCCGTTGGGACGATGATGTATCTTCCTCGCACCGTGCCCCACCCCCTTACGAGGATGAGGAGGACCTTGAGGATGAGGAGGAGGAGGATGATTGACCGTTGGGACGGTAGTTTTGCACTTGTCCCTTTTTGGCGTCTTGATGCCAAAGGGGGAGAAGTTGCACTTTAGGCACGGGTGTTGCATGGGAAGTCACAAGCTCGTTGTTCTCTTTGATCCTTTTATTGCTTGTGAACTTCGATTCCCTCTATTTATGTGTGAGACTATGTGTTTATGTCGTGTGAGACTATGTGGTTGGATCCATCTTATGAGACTATGTGGTTTATTTCATTGGATCCATCTTGTGATGTTATGCGGTATCTATTGTCTATATATTCCTCATCACATGTTTTGTGCAAAGGTATGTTTTCAAATGCTAGTATCCATATTTGTGCACCCATGTTGGGTTTGTAAAATAGAGGGGGAGGTTTGTTTCTACACATCTAGGGGGAGTCCCGTATCTATTTTACAAATATCATATGCTTACTATTAAAATCATCTTGCAAAAGTGTATTGTCATCAAACACCAAAAGTGTATCTATTTTACAAATATCATATGCTTACTGTGTGCTAAGTTTATCATAGGTTTGATAAGAGGTGGCACAAATATTGGCATATCAATTCCCCTTGCAAAAAACCTCTATGCCAACCGGTAGTACCGGAACTACGACCGGTACTACCGCTTGATTACACTACGGTTCCAGATCTGTTGGCACGTCAAAATGATAAAGGTGTGTGTTAGTCAGTACCACCCGGTACCACGGAGCGGCACTACCGGTCCAACCGGTAGTACCGCTTGATACAAGCGGTACTACCACTTCACACGGTCGTA
Organism: Avena longiglumis; assembly: GCA_030063025.1. NCBI lineage: Eukaryota > Viridiplantae > Streptophyta > Magnoliopsida > Poales > Poaceae > Avena > Avena longiglumis. The sequence continues at coordinate 505,601,248 of CP125976.1, read as the reverse complement.
CCGCTCGGCAGTACCGGGGCATAATGACTAGCACTCACCCCTCTCCGTTTTGGTCGACCAAGCGGTGCTGGGACCGGTACTACCGCAAACCGGTAGTATGCGTCTGACGACGTACTACCGCTTGGGAATAATCGCAAGGCGATACCCAAAAAGCGAAGAATGTTGATGAACTGAAGCACCTCGGTACTTGGTCGATGCGTGACGGTAGTGCAAGCTTGCAGTACTACTGCACATTAATGCTCCAACGGCCATATTTCGTGGAGGGGTATAAATACCCCTCCACCTACCTTGGGACAAATTGCTCAGCTCATTAAAGTCAAAGACCACCATTGGAGTCCATTGGAGCCACTCAAATCTTCAAGATCTCCTCATCCCACCACCCAAAGTCCTTGATCTTTGGGGAATCGAAGGAGGAGGCCCTGATCTACTACTTCACCAAAAGAGATCTTCATTTCCCCCTCATTTCATTGAGGGCCCCTTTGCTCTAGTGTTTTATTGGAAACCCTAGTTCTTGTTTTGGTTCTTACAAGCTTGTCTTTGATTTCTTTGACAACTTGCTTGTATTTGGGAGCCTCCGATTAAGTTGTGGATGTATGCCCCAAACTTGTAATGGTGCCGGCTTCCACCTTGAAGGTTGCCGATATAGTGGAAGGTGAATCGATCCCGTTGGGGTGAGATTCATCAGAGAACAAGGGAGGCCTCTCGTGGCGTTGGTGGTTTGAAACCACCCCCTCTCCAAACGTAGACGTACTTCCCCTCAAAAGGAAGGAACTACGGGAAACAAATCCTTGTGTCTCCGCGTCCACTTTTCGGTTACTTCTATCCTTTACCGCACCTTACTTACTTGTTACTACTTTGTGTTATGGTAGCCCTTGCATAATTGTCATATAGGTAAATTCACCATAGTTGCATTATCTAGAGAATTTACCTTATTGTCAAACCTTAATTTGAAAAAGAAGAAAATTTGAAGATTCACCCCCCCTCTAGGTGCCCATACGATCCTTTCACCTGCGAACATGCCAGGAGTTCCCAGGGAATTCGTCGAGCATGCAATCAACATGTTCCCAGATACCAAGCACGTCAAACAATCCATCCGACGATTTTCCGGGCCATGGGCCGAAGCCATCGGAGTCGAAGTCAATAGACTGCTCGACGCAAATTTCATCAGGGAGATCAAGGAAAGCGAGTGGCTCGCCAACACCGTAATGGTCCCCCAAAAGGATATGGACATCCTGCGGATGTGCGTGGACTTCACATCGCTGAACAAGCACTGCCCGAAGGATCACTTCCCTCTCCCTCGGATCGATCAGATCATCGATTCGACTACAGGATGCGAGAAACTCTCCTTCCTTGATGCCTACTTAGGATACAATCAGATTCGGCTAAAGGTTGAAGATCAGGAGAAAACGGCATTCATCATGTCATTCGGAGTGTTCTGCTACAACACAATGCCCTTCGGGCTGAAGAACGCAGGTGCCACGTACCAGCGATGCATGCAAGCGTGCTTGAAGAACCAGATCGGCCGCAACATACAAGTCTATGTCGACGACATAGTAATCAAAACAAGGGAGGCCAAGACACTGATCGACGATCTCCGCGAGTCGTTCGACAACCTTGATCGGTACAAGATCAAGCTGAACCCGGAAAAGTGCGCCTTTGGCGTCCCATCTGGCCAACTGCTTGGCTACTTCATCTCCCAGCGTGGAATTGAGGCGAACCCGAAGAAAATCCGGGCCATAATGGCCATGGAGAAACCAAAGAACCTGAAAGGCGTCCAGCAGCTCGTCGGACACATCGCGGCGTTGAGCAGGTTCATCAGCCGCATGGGCGAAAAAGCCCTGCCTTTCTATCAGCTGCTGCACAAGGCAGACAAATTCAAGTTAACGCCCGAAGCGGATGACGCATTCAAAGACCTGAAGCGGCTGCTCTCCACCTCCCCGTCTTGGTCACGCCAAAGGAACGCGAGCCTTTACTGCTATACATATCAGCCACACACCAGGTGGTAAGAACCGTGCTCATGGTCGAACGACCCGAAAAAGGCAAGACCCATGGGGTCCAACGCCCAATCTACTACCTCAGCAAGGTATTGACACCAACAAAGCAGAGGTACCCTCACTACCAGAAACTCGCCTACGACATGTTCATGACGGCTCGTCGGCTGAGCTACTACTTACAGGAGCATCAGGTGATGGTCGTCAACGAGGCACCCATAAACAACATCCTGAACAACCCAGAGGCCACAGGACGTGTGGCCCTGTGGTGCATCGAGTTGTCTCCTCTAGACATAATCTACGAGAAGCGCCATACGACCAAGTCCCAGGTCCTACCGGACTTCCTCGTCCACTGGATGGAGCTGCAGCTGCCAGACACACTGGATATGACACCGTCATGGACGATGCACTTCGACGGCTCCAAGCGCAAAGCCGGAGCAAGAGCCGGGGTCATACTAACGTCCCCGCAGGGCGACAAGATGAAGTACGTCCTCCGGATGAAATTTCGAGCTTCTAACAACGAATCCGAATATGAGGCCCTCATCCACGGCATGAGGATGGCCAAGATTTGCGGTGCAACGCGCCTGGTCATCTACGGTGACTCGGACCTTGTCGTCCAGCAGACGATGAACGAGTGCGACGCACACGCCGCCAACATGATCGCGTACCGCGCACTCTACAACTCACTCGAAGGAGGCTTCGACGGCTGCGGGCTTCGACACGTTGGAAGAGAAAGCAACAAAGAGGTCAACAGACTTGCCAACATCGGCTCCACCTACGCACAGGTTCCACCAGGTGTGTTCCTTGAACAGATCTGCGTGCCGTCCATCAAAATAAAATTCCCCAAGGGATCACCCGAAGAAGCAGAGCATTCGAGGGCTACGCTACACGAAGGACAGGAAGGACCCGAAAAACTCGACACTGAGGTTGCTGTGGTCAACCTGACGCAGGTCATGGCATTCGAAGAAACATGGACACAGTCGTACCTTAGGTACCTGATAGACAAGGAACTGCCTGATGACCCGACAAATGCCCGACGCATATCTCGCTGGTCCAAGGCCTTCACCATTATCAATGGCGAGCTGTACAAGCGCAGCATTTTGGGTGTACTCCAAAGGTGTGTCACCATCGGTGACGGCAAAACTATCCTCCAAGACATCCACAAGGGCATATGCGGCCATCATGCGGGCAGCCGCGCCCTCGTCCCCAAAGCCCTGCGAGCTGGGTTCTACTGACCAACGGCCATGAACGACGCTAAGGACATCGTCCGAAGGTGCAATGGGTGCCAGAGGTTCGCAGACAAACCACACGCAGCCGGATCGGAGCTCAGGCCCATACCTTTGGCCTGGCCATTCGCCCAATGGGGCATCGACATGATCGACAAACTGCCCAAGTCCTCTAAAGGAGGCCACGTCTACCTCCTGGTCGCAGTCGACAAGTTCACCAAGTGGATCGAGGCCATGCCTGTCACCAACCAAAAGGGCAAAACGGCCGTGAAGTTCTTCGAATCCATCGTTTACAGGTTCGGCATGCCGCACGGCATCATCACCGACAATGGGTCGAACTTCATCTTCCAAGAATTCCAGGACTTCTGCGAAGACCTCGGGATCAACATAACATACGCCTCTGTGGCGCACTCGCAAACAAACGGGCAAGTCAAAAAAGCAAACGGCCTCGTCGGCATCAAGAAACGCCTAATGAGCCTGCTCCAGCGACTTGCGGGAGCCTAGACACAAGAGCTACCCACCTTTCTTTGTATCCTACGCACAACGCCAAACAGCTCAAGTGGCTACACACCTTTCTTCATGGTGCACGGAGCCGAAGCCGTGTTGCCTGCAGAAGTATGCCACAAGGCCCCACTGGTCGTCGCTTACAACAAAGCCGAATCAACGGCCGCACTCGAAGACGCCGTCGACACACTTGACGAGGCGCGTGACATAGCCGCGGCTCGGTAGGCAGTCTACCAGCAAAGCCTTCGCAACTATCACAGCCGTTGGCTACGTCCAAGGTCCTTCGTAGGAGACCTAGTCTTGCGACTCAAGCAAGAGAGACCGAAGAAGTTCGAGTCACCCTAGGAAGAACCCTACGTCGTCATCGAAGTCATCCCAGGTGGCGCCTATCACCTCAAGCACGTGGAGTCTGGAGTCGCATACTCCAACTCATGGAACGTTGCACAACTGCGACGCTTCTACCCCTAGCTACCCCCCGTTACTTTCAATAAGGCTATTCAGCCAAGGCTACTAAGCCAAATAATGTACCTCCTCATTACGATATGAATAAAGCTAAGTGTCTCGCCCCAAAACTTTATCTCTTACTCGCATTTCTTCATACTACAACATACTCGGGGGCTCCCCTCACCTCACAACTTCGTTGACTGAGGATAACGCATGTACACCTGAGTAGCTGATCACGTCAGGCTAACTAAAAGGGCATGCATACAAACAAGCACCACGTGCTAATACAATCAACCTTTACAACAAAGGGCATAGCTCGCCCAGTCGAATGCATACAAGTTTTTACATCTATATTTTTTCAGGTCCTACCTATTCTGAAGAATCACCTGTGCACGATGCTCAAAAAGATCTACAACTTGTTCGGCATACTGCCTTACAACCGCATAGTGCGGACGCATGTCCCACATGCCACCGTCTGGCCGAGGAGGCGGCCTAGCCGCAACAGCAGCAAGGTCCATGTCAGGGCAATGCAGCCGCATGAGGGAAAACGCAGCCTTCACCCCCGCAACCAATTAGTGCTGCACCAGCTCCCAGACATGACGCACGTCTCGAAACTTTGCCAGCAAGCCCCAGAGAGTCGATGGCGCTTCATCCAGAGGAAACATGACATCCAGAATCGATGCCAGGGAATTCTTCACCTGCTGCAACACTCGCGAGACCTGATGAGCATGATCCTGCACAGTCGCAAGGATCATGGCACGGTCACGATCCATCCGGAAAAAGCCACCAGCCTCCATATCTTGTTGGGTCAAGCAATTGACTCGAACTGCAACACGCTCCTTATCCTCCTGAGGAACAAGGTTAGCACCTGCAACACCTACAAAGTAAGATGACAAGCCAATAGGCGCATGCGCAAATGAGAAGTAGCTCGAAGAAACTCACATTGCAGTTGTTCGGCTAAACGCCACAACCCCCCCCATCAAATACTCCTCTCTGGCGGCACCTCGCTCTGCCTTCGATTTCCAAACGTCCGCATGACCTCGAATGCCAAGCAACTCCTTCTCAAGACTGCGGACGCGGTCACAGAGAAACACAAGCTGTGACGCATCATCCAAGGATGGTCGCGGCTGCGGAACAGGCGCAGTGTCGACAGGGTAATCACCCGAAGGTCCCTAAAGGAAAAGAGACAAGGATATGAACAAACACATGAATGGGCAAACAACTCGAAGATTCATTATATACAAAAGCCACTGCGTGGCACAAGGAGTGTTCATAAATTTGTTAAAACAAAAGCAGACAAAAACTATCCTACAACTACAAGGCCTAAGCAGCTACATCCTGAGTGGCCTCGGAGCCAGACTGTCTGCTCTTGGCCTCTCCTTGCTGCCTCAACGCGTACTCCGCCAGCAGGCCAATCAGCTTTGTCCCATAGCGTTTGCAACGGGCAGCATAGAGGGCAAAATCTACCTCGGATCCGTCGGGAGCCGTTGGCATCTAGGAGGTGGCCTGATGAAGATCCAGCTCCGCTCCAGACGCCATGGCCATCGCCAGCCCCATGGACGCGCCGATGCCCTTCTGCTTGCGCTTGTACGCCATAGGCGCGTCAGCCGACAATGCATCCGCCAACAATTCGACATCCTCAAGGGCAACGCCCTTGGGGACGAGCTCCTTGTAGAAGCGTCCAAGAACCTCCTTGGCCCTGGCGAGTGAGCCAACCATGGTGCTGCAGCGGTCTTCGACCGCCGCAGCGGCATCATCCAGAGCACTACCGTGCTCCAGGGCATCAGGGTCAAACTCAATGCCCACGGAATCTACAAAACATATAAAGGCACAGTAAAAATCAAACAAAGGTACGGAGCTAGGGCAGCTAAAACAAAAACAAGCAGGCGAAATCACTCACCCGAAATAGCCTTGGCAGCAACCATCAGCTTCTCGGCTACCTCCTGAAGGAAATATGCCTTAGAGGCAATCATAGAGATGATTATATTTCATATGTATCCATGAGTTATTGTAATGTTCCTTGAATATCCATATCAGGCAACTTGTATTGATTGGCAATTATGTGAATTGTTTGTGAAACTCATTAGTTGTATGGTTATTTAAGAGTTGTTGACATGGTTATACCCCGCGGGTACATGATCTCAGCATACCTGGTCCAGCCCCAAGGAAGGCCCACGACAAATATACGCTGGCCCATGAAGACTTTCGGGTGGCCAAGGCCCATGACGCCTTCGGATCCTTGGAGAGCAAGACTAGAGTAGATAGGAAATTCAAAGGGGTAAACCCTAAAACTCAGAATCGACTAGGTCATGCTCAGGACCTGCCTAAGTCTATATAAAGGCTATGAGGGCACGACCTAGATCTCTCACCTCATACTTTCGCATACACACCTCCATGCCAGATTGCATCTGCGCACCCCTGTAATCACCGGTTCCGTCGTAATCAAGAGCAGACAAGCAGGAGTAGGGGTTTCCCTCCGGGGGTCTGAACCTGGGTATACCTCGTGTCCCATGTTTCTTGTTTGCTAACCGTTCCGCGCGCGCCAGCATCCCCATCTTCTCCAAAACCCAAGTCCATAACAATGGGCATTGACGAGATTAAACCTCATCAATTGGCACCGTCTGTGGGAACTGGGGACGCTAATTGTGCGATCGTGACGGTCCCAACCCGAGCGATCTACAACTCCGCGGCGACGGAGAGTCACCTCCTCTTTGGTGCTTTCGACTTCACCGCCTACTCACCGGCCACCATGAAGGACTTCGATCCCGTAGGCGACGGACTCGAGATCCTATTCGGGAGCTTCTGCTTCCAGGTGGGGCAAACCGGCACCCTCCGCCACCCAGAGCAGGTGCCCATGCCATCGATCAGGCCCGCTTCATGGGCCCCACACCCTGTGCTATGCACATCATCATCAACAGATGAGTCCTATGACAGCAGCAGCTGCAACTCCGATCTATGCGATCCGCCATCGGATGAAGGGACCTACGGTTCCGGATCCGAAAGCTGCGGCAGCAATGGACCAATCTAAGAGCGCTACCAATGCGCCGTAGAAATCCAGAGTGACGTGGATCAGCGAGCGCCCAACCCGCCGCCAAACCCGCAAAAAAGAAACACTGAGAACAGAAGAAGCCAGTCGCCCCCCCACCTGAAGGGGACGACGCCGGCCACGTCATACGCCTTAGCAAAGAAGGATGGGCCCAGGCACGCGCCGCCATGGCGGGTAACACGATCCTGCCTGCAGATGCATCACAGGACCTGTTGATGGCATACCACTTACTCCTCATCGAGGAGTACAAGAAGCAGGTCAAGATGCAAGAGGTGCTTGACAAACGCAAGCAAGCAACCTCGGAGTCCAGCGCACGACGAGTTGCGCTCTCCGCCATGGGCATCGGCTCCAGCTCGAACGGGAACCACAGCAACAAACACCGCTCTCGGACGGAGAACATGGACCACAAGGAGCGTCGTGATGTGACCCGAACCCTCCACACATCCTTCATTGAGATGGATGCCGACGGCAACATCATCCCGAAAATGCCGTAAGCTGCGATCATGGCAGCCACCGCGTACCTCGTGTCCCACCCACCTCCGGAGGGGGACCCGAAAAGAGCCATGCACAAGTCCGCACTTACCGGACTCGGACTCGTCGGAGCCATGCTCCATCAGGAAGCTCCTACAGAGCCGAAGAAGAAAGCTACGGTCAGGTTCGACCGCAGCCCCTCTCCTTCATCCGAAGAAGAGGACCATGACCTTCCTCGAAGGCACAAGAGCTCGCGCCATCGCAGCCGCGATTACGACGCCAGAGACGCGCTCACACAGCGCAAAATCGACAAAGCGCGAGCCAAGCGCGCATGCTCGTCTGAATCCGAGATGGACGAAGATGAAGGAGAACTCTGCGGGGCCCGGTGCTTCAGCAGATCTATTCGACGAACATGGATGCCGCAAAATTTCAAGCTTCCTTCGGATACTCCGAAGTTCGACGGCACGCAAGAACCCAAGGCGTGGCTCAGCGACCACCTGTCGTCCGTCAAGATGAACGGTGGAAACAATGAAACCGCCATGCAATGCCTTCAGCTACAGCTGACAAGTGCAGCTCGGATTTGGCTTAGCAACCTATCTTCAGGATCCATTCGAAGATGGGAGGAGATGGCTTACAGTTTCATCCGAAACTTCAAAGGCACCAACAAGAGGCCCGCCTCGATCGAGGAGTTGCGAGCCTGCACTCAACGAACGGGCGAATCCGTTCACTCGTACATACTGCGCTGGTCCAACACCAAGAACTCTGCGGCGCACATCTCCGAGGAAAGGGCCATCGACGCCTTCAAGGACAGCGTCAAGCGCCAAGGCTTCAAGGAGGAACTTGGGCGCGTCAAGCCCAAGACACTCGACCACCTCATGGACATCGCCAACAAGTGGGCCAACGGCGAAGATTCCGTCCACCGGGCGCACTTGGAGGAAGAGGACGGCTACGGCCGGCGACGGGAACGCCGTAGCAAGAGGAGATCGCGCGTCTACAATGATCGCGATGGACCCGACATGGTCGCGGCCGGCTACGCTGATCGCCGCAACAACGCCAACCGCAACAGCGGAGGATACCGCGGAGGGAACTTCCGTGATGGAGGACGCCCAGCATAGTCGTGACAGCGGCGCGATCGCGATAACGGACCCTCAGCATACGAAAAACTGTCGGGTCCATGCACCATCCACTTCTACATCGACAAGCAGGATGGTAAGAAGAAGGCAAGCCACATGCTGAAGGACTGCCGCGAGTTCCAGAAGCTCAGCGAAAGCATGGTTCATATGAGGCAGCAAGCTCCACCACCTGGATTTGGGAACGCACCCGCACCAGGAGAAATAGCGCATGGAGCTCCTCCACCGCCACCAGTAGGAGGCCCGAACCAACCAGTTGCACCAGCACAAAACAACGCTGGGCACGGGTATCCCCGAAAGACGCGATGATCGGAAGGCGCGTAGCGAATAGGGTGTAGAAGAAAATCACCCGTCAGATCAACCTGGTCGTGACAGCTCCACCCGCCATCCCTGAGTACCTCAGTGGATCGGAATCCTGCATCACATTCAGCCGTTCGGATCACCCTTGCCAGGTCCCTCGCCCAGGTCATGCTGCCCTGGTGCTCGAGGCGCAGATCGGAGGTTTTGAGATGAGCCGCGTCTTCATGGACGGTGGCAGCGACATCAACCTGATGTTCGCAAGCACTCTAGCAGCCTGGAACAGTCAAACACAACGTTCCACAACATCGTTCCAGGAAAGGGCATATTCCTCCTGGGAAAGATATGGCTCGACGTCATCTTCAGCAAGCCGGACAACTTCCAATGCGAGCGGCTCGAGTTCGAAGTGGTGGACTGGCCATCACAATACCACGCTATCCTCGGGCGTGTAGCATTCGCAAGGTTCCTAGCAGTACCACACTACGCGTACCTGCTACTCAAGATGCCAGGACCCAGAGGCGTCATCATGGTTCACGGGAGCTTCACCCGATCAGACCACTGCGACAGGGACTTCAACAAAATCTCCCAGTCATTCGGCACGCAAGAGGAGCTCGTAAGGCTCCGCGAGGTGACGGACAATGGGGCACCCCCAGTCGCACGACAAAATGCACCTGATATGTCTTTTGACTCCACTGTCAACACAAAGAAGGTGCAGGTCCACCCGACGGATGCCTCCAAGACGGCGCCGATCGCCAACGACCTCAGCCCCACATAGGAAAGCGCGCTCGTCGAATTCTTCCGTGAGCGCTGGGAAATCCTCGCCTGGTGTCCTGCGGACATGCCAGGAGTTCCCTGGGAATTCGCCGAGCACGCACTCAACGTCTTTATAGACACCAAGCCCATCAAGCAGTCCATCCGGAGACTGTCCGAGCCACGGGCCGAAGCCATCGGGATGGAAATCAACAGACTACTCGCTGCAGACTTCATCAGGGAGATTAAAGAAATCGAGTGGCTCGCAAATACAGTGATGGTCCCAAAAAAGGACACGGACATCCTGCGGATGTGCGTGGACTTCACGTCGCTGAACAAGCACTGCCCAAAGGACCATTTCCCTCTCCCTCGGATCGATCAGATCATCGATTCAACTATAGGATGCGAGAAACTCTCCTTCCTCGATGCCTACTCAGGCTACAACCATATTCAACATAAGGTCGAAGATCAAGAGAAAATGGCGTTTATCACGCCGTTCGGAGTGTTCTGCTACAACACAATGCCCTTCTGGCTAAAGAACACAGGTGCCACGTACCAGCGGTGCATGCAGGCATGCCTGAAAGACCAGATCGGTCGCAATGTCCAAGTCTATGTCGACGACATAGTCATCAAAACCAGGGAGGCGAGAATGCTCATCGACGATCTCCGCGAGACGTTCGATAATCTCGACCGCTACAGGATCAAGATCAATCCCGAAAAGTGTGCCTTCAGCGTCCCATCAGGTCAGATGCTTGGCTACTTCAGCTCCCAGCGAGGGATCGAGGCGAACCCGAAGAAAATCCGGGCCATCATGGCCATGGAGAAGCCGAAGAATCTCAAAGGTGTCCAGCAGCTCGCAGGACGAATAGCCGCATTGAGCAGGTTCATCAGCCGCATGGGCGAGAAAGCTCTGCCATTCTACCAGCTTCTACGCAAGGCCTACAAATTCGAGTGGACGCACGAGGCGGACGACGCGTTCGCAGATCTAAAGCTGCTTCTCTCCACCTCGCCCGTCTTGGTTACGCCAAAGGAGCGCGAGCCCCTACTGCTGTACATAGCAGCCACACACCAGGTGGTAAGCACCGTGCTGGTGGTCGAGCGACCCGAAGAAGGCAAGACCCATGGGGTCCAACGCCCAATCTACTACCTCGGCGAGGTATTGACGCCAACAAAACAGAGGTACCCTCACTACCAAAAACTCGCTACGGCATGTTCATGACGGCTCGTCGGTTGAGCCAGTACTTCCAGGAGCACCAGGTGATAGTCGGTAATGAGGCACCCCTGAACAACATCCTGAATAACCCAGAGGCCACAGGACGCGTGGCCCTGTGGGGCATCGAGTTGTCACCTCTTGACATCATCTACGAGAAGCGCCACTCGATCAAGTCTCAAGTCCTCCCGGACTTCCATGTACACTGGATGGAGCTGCAGCTGCCAGACACCCTAGACATGACGCAGTCATGGACGATGCACTTCGACGGCTCCAAGCGTGAAGCAGGAGAAGGAGCCGGGGTCATACTGACCTCTCCGCAGGGCGATAAGATGAAGTACGTCCTCTGGATGAAGTTTCGAGCCTCCAACAACGAGGCAGAATACGAGGCCCTCATCCACGGCATGAGGATGGCAAAAATCTGCGGCGCAACGCACCTGGTTATCTACGGTGACTCCAACCTCGTCGTCCAGCAGACGATGAACGAGTGCGACGCGCACGCCGCCAACATGATTGCGTACCGCGCACTCTACAACGCACTCGAAGGAGGCTTCGACGGCTGAGAGCTTCGGCACGTTGGAAGAGCAAGCAACGAGGAGGCCGACAGACTCGCCAACATCGGCTCCACCTGCGCAAGGGTGCCGCCAGGTGTGTTCCTCGAACAGATCTGCATGCCATCCATTAAGCAGAAATTCCCCAAGGGATCACCCGAAGAGGAAGAGCACTCGGGGGGCCACGCTACCCGAAGGTCATGAAGGACCCGGAAAACTGGACATAGAGGTCGCCGTGATCAACCTGATGCAGGTCATGGCAGTCGAAGAAACCTGGACGCGATCGTACCTCCAGTACTTGATAGACGGAGAACTGCCTGATAGCTCGACGGATGCCCGACGCATATCTCGCCGGTCAAAAGCCGTCACCATCATCAATGGCGAGTTGTACAAGCGCATCATTACGGGGTACTACAAAGGTGCGTCACCATCGGTGACGGGAAAACCATACTCCAAGACATCCACGAGGGCATCTGCGGCCATCACTCCGACAGCCGCTCCCTTGTCGCCAAAGCTCTACGAGCTGGATTCTACTGGCCAACGGCCATGAACGACGCAAAGGACATCGTCCGAAGATGCAAGGGGTGCCAAAGGTTCACCGACAAACCACACGCACCCGGGTCAGAGCTCAGGCCCATACCTTTAGCCTGTCCCTTCGCTCAATGGGGCCTCGACATGATCGGCAAACTACCAAGGTCCTCGAAAGGGGGGCACGTCTACCTCCTGGTCGGAGTCGACAAATTCACCAAGTGGATCGAGGCCATGCCGGTCACTAACCAAAAGGGCAAGACTGCCGTCAAGTTCTTTGAATCTATTGTCTACAGGTTCGGCGTACGACATAGCATCATCACCGACAATGGATCGAACTTCATCTCCAAAGAATTCCAAGACTTCTGCGAAGGCCTCGAAATCAACATCACATACGCCTTCGTGGCGCACCCGCAAACGAACGGACAGGTGGAAAAGGCCAACGGCCTAATCGACGTTGGCATCAAGAAGCGCCTCATGAGCCCACTCGAGCGACTCGTCGGAGGCTGAACGAAAGAGCTACCCTCCGTCCTATGGAGCTTGCGTACCACGCCAAATAGCTCAACAGGCTACACGCCATTCTTCATGGTGCACGGAGCCGAAGCCGTACTACCAGCCGAAGTACGCCACCGGGCCCCACGGGTCGTCGCTTATAGCAAAGCCGAATCCACGGCTACACTAGAAGACGCCGTCGACACACTCGATGAGGCAAGAGACATAGCAGAAGCTCGATCAGCGGTGTACCAGCAGAGTCTCTGCAACTACCACAGCCGACGACTGCGCACAAGGTCCTTCGTCGAAGGAGACCTAGTATTGTGACTCAAGCAAGAGCGACCGAAGAAATTCGAGTCGCCATGGGAAGGACCCTACGTCATCACCGAAGTCATCCCACGTGGCGCCTATCGCCTCAAGCATGTGGAGTCTGGAGTCGCATACTCCAACCCATGGAACGTCACACAGCTGCGACGATTCTACCCCTAGCTACCTCCCCCTTTACTTTCAATAAGGCTATTCAGCCAAGGCTACTCAGCCGAACAATGTACCTCCTCCATTACGATATAAATAAAGCTAAGTGTCTCGCCCCAAAAAAAATTTATTTACTATTCGCACTCTTATGCTACAAACGCACTCGGGGGCTCCCCCCACCTCACGATTTCGTCGACTGAGGATAACACGTGTACACCTGAGTAGCTGACCACGTCAGGCTAACAAAAAGGAAACGTATGCGAACAAAGCACTACATGCTCAAATAAAAACCAAACCTTTATAACAAAGGGCAAAACACACCCAGTCAAAATATACAAATTCTACATCTATCCTTTTTATAGGTACTACCTATTCTGAAGAATAACTTGAGCACGCTGCTCACACAGATCTACGAATTGTTCGGCATATTGCCTTACAACCGCATAATGTGGACGCATATCCCACTCGCCACCATCCGGCCGAAGAGGTGGCCCAGCCGCCACAACAGATAGATCTAAATCAGGGCGATGTAGCCTCACAAGGGACAACGCAGCCTTCACCCCTGCGACGAGCTGATGCTGCACCAATTCCTTGACATGATGCACGTTTCGAAACTTCGACAGAAGACCAGAGAGGGTTGACGGCACGGCATCCAGCGGAAACATCACATGCAGAACCGACGCGAGTGAAGTTTTCACCTGACGAAGCACCCGCGACACTTGGTGAACGCGATCTTGCACCGTCGTCAGGACCATGACACGGTCACGGTCCATCCAGAAGAACCCGCCGACCTCCATGTCCTGCTGAGTCAGACAGTTGATCCGAACAACAACACGCTCCTTCTCCTCCCTTGGAGCAATGTTAGCACCTGCAGTACTTACAAAAGAGCAAGATGAAATGCCAACAGGCGCATCCGAAGTAACGGGCAATAGCTCGAAAAACTCACACTGAAGCTGCTCAGACAAGCGAAGCAACTCCGCCATCAAGTACTCCTCTCTAGCACCGCCTCGATCCGCCTTGGATTTCCAAACGTCAGCATGCCCACGCACCGCTAGCAACTCTTTCTCGAGGCTACGGACACGGTCTCGAAGAAACACAAGCTGCGACGCATCATCCAAGGATGGCCGCAGCTGCGCCGGAGACGAAGTGTCAACAAGATCATCATTCGAAGGACCCTAGAGTAACAGAAAAACAAGGACATGAACACGCAGATAAAGGAGCACAGAACTCAACAAATTCATTAAGTGCAGCAAAAGCCACTACGTGGCACAAGGATTGTTCATATAAATATTTACAACAAAAGAAGCTCCAACTATCCTACAGCTACAACGCCTACGACGCGGCACCCTGAGTCGCCTCGGAGCCAGACTGCCTCGCCTTGGCTTCCCCTGCTGCCTTAGCGCCTACTCGGCCAGCAGATCAATCAGCTTTGGCCCGTAACGCTTAAAACGAGCAGCATAGGTGGCGAAGGCTACCTCGGACCCGTCAGCAGTCGTCGGCATCCGGGAAGTGACCTGATGAAGGTCCAGCTCTGCTCCAGCCGCCAAGGCCATTGCCAGCCCGACGGATGCGCCAATGTCCTTCTGCTTGCGCTTGTACGCCGCAGGTGCTTCGGCCGACAGCGCCTCCGCCAGGGCATCAACATCATCAAGGGTCACGCCCTTGGGGATAATCTCCTTATAGAAGCGCCCAAGGACCTCCTTGGCCTTGGCAAGCGAGTTGACGACGGTGCTGCAGCGATCTTCGTCCGCCGCAGTGGCATCATCCAGAGCACTCCCGTGCTCCAGAGCACCACGATCAAACTCGATGCCCGCGACATCTAAGACAAAAAGGAAGAAGAATGAACGAAAGCACTGCGAAAGAAAGACAAGAAAATCAAAAAAGACGAAGATGAAGATACTCACCCGGAACAGCGTTGGCAGCCGCCATAAGCTTGCCAGCCACATCTCTTTCGCGCGCAGCCGTGGCGGTGGCGAGCTGCTCCTCGCGGTCCGTAGCCTCTTGCTGCAGGCGCTCTTTCGTCTTGACCGCATGAGCCAACTCCAGCCCGAGGCGCTCCCTGGCACCAACGGCGACCTCGGCCTTCTTCTCCGCTTGACCAAGGCTCTTTTTGAGAGCATCAATCTCACGAAGAAAGGTGTTGTGATCCTCTGCAATAAACCAATACAAGCGTCGGATAACAGGACAGGAATACAAGAAGAAACAAAGACCAAGGCATAAAAAGTACCTTGCAGTTGTTTGAGGCTGGCCTCTAGCGCCAGGTGCTTCTGCACCAGTCGATTGGCATCTTGCACAAAATGCTGCAGAAAGAAGAACTACTAGTCAAAAGAAGGGCTCGGGGGCTACGCCCAAAAGAACGAGCAAAAGCAAGTTACACATACGAAAGTGCTCGGGGGCTCCCCTCGAGACTCAAAAGAAAAACGACAAAGCAAACTACCCTACAGATGCCCGGGGGCTCCCCCCGAGGTAAGGACAAAAGAGATAATCACAGGATCATCCAAAAAAGGCTCGGGGGCTCCCCCCGTGGCAGGAAGCAAAGTTACTTACATGATTCGACGGCGACTCCGAAGGTCCGCTTGTAGCCTTCTTAGGCGCAACCACCTGAACCTCCTGCGGAGAAGGGTCTGGAGCAGCGTCTTCAGAGGTGGCCACCGTCTGAGGGGGAGGAAGCACGACTTTCGACTCCCCCATCATCTCCCAAGCACCATCACTGGAAGAATCGTTGGAGGAGTGGCTGCACAAAGACAAATTAGAACAAGTACAAAGGAAACAAGCAAAAAATACAACACAGGACTAAAGAAACTTACGAGTCAAGCTCGCTCAAGTCGAAGACGGTAGGAGTCCTACGGACCTTCTTCTCCTCTTTCTTCTCTTCCTTCTTTTCTTCCTTCTTCCGCTTCGCTGGCGGGTGTGGTGCCACAGCCCGCACAGGAACGACATGAATCAGAGAGGAAGAGCCCCCATGCCCATTATTGTGACGGTCAAGGCACAGTGGGTTCCTAGGAGTCGGAGGAGTCGAGGCATCTGAAGACTCGCTGGAGTTCCGTGTCCGCTTGCGAGTGTGGTCCTCGCTCGACTCGTTGGCCTCTTCAGCTGGAGATCGTGACGATCGTAGCTCGGACATGGAATCCACTACCTCATTGTCCGGTGCAGCCGGAAACAATTCGGGAAGCGGTGGCGACATGCCCGACACCTTGAACTCCTGCACAGAAGAAGAAAATTTGTTAGCAAACAAATACAAGAACAATGCAGTCGAAAATAGCGCTACGCCATACGACCAATCTACACACTGGAACAGAATGGGCGAACAGAGAAGTGAGCGACTTCCCCAGGATATCCTCTCCAGCCTTGAACTTCAGCAGCGGGCGAAGGACACCGTCAATATCTCCCCTGGAGAATTCTTCAGCCGAAACCCTCGTTGGGTCACGACGCCCAGCGTAAAGGAACATCGGGTGCGCCCTATCCTGGAGTAGTTGCACCCGACGTTTCAGGAAGGTGCGGATGATATCCACACCGATCACCTTCTTATCAGGAATCAGCTGGAGATCCTCCACCCGACGATAGAGACTCTATCTCTGTTACCTCGCTATCCAAGATCTGGTTTTTCCAGGACCTCTTCGACTCGATATTTTGGGAGGGGTCGAAAGGAACAAGACCAAAATCTTGCCCAGCCACCGTGGAGTCGCAGATGTAAAACCATCGCCTCCGCCAGTACTGGACAGATTCAGACATGGAAAAAGAGAAGAAAAGAAGATTGGGTTTGAGAGAGATGATGCAACCCCCAATGGGATAAACACCATCAGAACCAGACAGCCTCTTCACGGAATAGAGTTTCCGGAAGAGGCCAAAGTGCGGCTCGATACCGAGCCAGCACTCGCAGAAAGTGATGAAACAGGCAATGTGCAGAAGAGAATTGGGGGAAAGATGATGCCACTGGATGCCGTAAAGAAAAAGCAGTCCACGAAGGAAGTCGTGGACTAGGAAGGAGAAGCCCCGAAGAACGAAAGCAACGAACATAACCTGAAACCCAATGGGGGGACGGGGAATTACCTCGTTGCCTGGGAGTTGGACGGCCTCCCTATCTTGAAGGATCAAGCCCCGCTCACGAAGCTTGCGGAGATCACTCTCCCGCGTCTCCGATCGCCGCCAGCCACCGTCGGTGACACGGGTGGCGGCAACACTCTTCTTGCCTCCAGCAGCGCTGGTACCAACCGCAAAAGAAGACTTCTTAGGCTTCCCCATTGCGGTGCGGCGGCGCCGGCGGTGAGACGTAGGAATGAGGATGGAAATACCCGAGGATATTCCAGTGCGCAGCGAGACAATCTCAGAGAACAACGAAGCAGTGAAACAAGAATGGCTGCGGTGAAAAAGATTAAGTTTTTCCCCAACGATTATAAGGACGAAGATGACGCACGATCACCGTCCATCAAGAAGACCTAACGCCAACGACAAGATCTGACCATACACGTGTCAGCATCGCAACGAACCGTCGCCTACACGCCGTCCACTACGCGTGGAAATCGAGGAAACGCCATAATTATCTCCACGCCACACGTGACCGGTCAATTCAAGGTTAGAAGGTGGGACCCATGTTCGTCTAGTCACGTCATCTCTAGCGCAGCAGATGCTTGAGGTCACTGATCGTCAGCAGTGACGTCGTCAACAGCTATATTAGCAATAGCCACAATTTCTTTGGCTCAAAGGCAAAGAGTACTCACTCGAATCTATGATTCGATTAACTACTCGGGGGCTACTCCTATTATGAGCGCTGGCCGCGTACCCAAAAAATGAACAACTCGTTATAGCACTGAACTGTTTCTCCGAGTCCTACATCGAGTCTGCGACTCCACTACGGACTCGGGGGCTACTCCCATAGGGAGGATGGATTCAAGCATCTGAAAAATTTGTGTCCTACGGACCTGACGCTGAACAACCACTGCATAAAAGTCTCTGCTCGAGTCGACGACTCGAACAGACACTCGGGGGCTACTCCCATAGGGAGCGCTGGTCGTGCACCCTATGAATTTTCGATTGCGATCCTTCGGATCAGCATGAAACATTTTTTCGGCAACTTTGCCCCAATTAAATGCTAAGTGAGCAACATTCTCCTTGGCCACCCGAAACACCTCTGCGGTGATAGAAATTCGGATGCTGTGTCCGCGACGCAAAGATAAGACCTACAAATATCATCTGATGGCCTGGTAACGCACACGACTGCGCTCTGCTAGTATAAATCCGTGCCAACAGGCGCGATGAATAATCCCGATGGACGCGTTGGGTACAACAATTAAATTCACTGGAATTCCACTCCTGTAAGTCCTCCGCGGCCTGAGTCGAATTACGCCAGCTTATGTTCCGGGTTCGAGTCGAGGGACTCGAACCTGAAGAAGATCGTGTTGTTTCGTCCTAAGACAGTTAACTGACCCTGATTCGTCGGGTGAGTCAGGCACACACATCAACAATCCCGACACATGTACTCTTGAAAGACAGAGTTGCACCCGAAGGATTGAAGAGTCCTCAGCCGAATCTACGATTTCGACTGATCACTCGGGGGCTACTGACATGGTTATACCCCGCGGGTACATGATATCAGCATACCTGGTCTAGCCCCAAGGAAGGCCCACGACAAATATACGCCGGCCCATGAAGACTTTCGGGTGGCCAAGGCCCATGACGCCTTCGGATCCTTAGAGAGCAAGACTAGAGTAGATAGGAAATTCAAAGGGGTAAACCCTAAAACCTGTAGCCGACTAGGTCTGTGCCTGGGACCTACCTAAGTCTAGATAAAGGCTAGGAGGACACGACCTAGATCTCTCACCTCATACTTTCGCATACACACCTCCACGCCAGATTGCATCTGCGCACCCCTGTAATCATCGGTTCCGCCGTAATCAAGAGCAGACAAGCAGGAGTAGGGTTTTCCCTCCGGGGGCCTGAACCTGGGTAAACCTCGTGTCCCATGTTGCTTGTTTGCTAACCGTTCTGCGATCTCCAGCATCCCGATCTTCTCCAAAACCCAAGTCAATAACAATGGGCATTGACGAGATTAAACCTCGTCAGTTGTCCCTAGTCGGAGTTCATGTGAGGACACACGTGAATATTAGACTAGCACATCGATTGGTTGATGACTATGTTTCGCAAGTCATAGACATGGAGATGTCAAACCAATGATGTGGACACATGTTATGAACATGGGGTTGGGTGACCAACCCGAGAGGCGGCAATTAGTTGCAGCTCTCTCTCTACACATCGTGTACGTTTTGTCCTTAGACCTGAGATTGTCGCATGTACTTGAGATGTGGATCGACCTACTTTGGGGCTATAAACGCTGCACCGTAACTGGGTAGTTATAAGTTAGCTTTCGGGTTTGTCCTGAAGCATGCTGCAAGGCATGGTCAATCAAGATGGGATTTGCCCCTCTCTACTTGAGAGAGATATCTCTGGGCCCCTCGAGTGATCGGATCCATAAATGCATGGCCGTGATACATATGGTTAAGAGTTAACCTAGTAAAGGGAATCTGAATCACGGTATCGATAAAGGGAGGTCAGCTTGGAGCTAGACCAAATATCGTGAGGCAAAGGGAAAGACATGTACTAAACCTTGTGATGGTTTGTCCGATATGATCTTTGTATGCGTTTAGGAGTTGGCACGTCTTGCTAGAGTCCGCTATCAACTATTGACAGAATAAGTGTATTCGTGTCATGTCTATACGCATATGAACCTATAGGGTCACACACTTAAGGGGTTGGAAGCCTAATAAGGATTGGATCCGAATTAGACCAGGCTTAGGATACTAATGGGCTACTAATGTAGAAGCCCACTAGGGAGGCCTATATAAGAGAGGGTGGGGCGAGCTGACCAGGGTTAGACCTCAGATCATTCCCAGCCACCACTCCTCATGCATGTATCGCGCGCGCAGACCTAGCAGTCCGCCGTCTGACGCTTCCACCCTATATGTGTGGATACCTCGGAGGCGCTGCATCTGTAGTGCTTGGACGAGCCGCGCAAGGGGATCTGACCGTGGGACGAGGACAAGGAGGAGACGCGGAACGTCTGCACTACCTCGACGCGCTTCATCAATTCCGCAACTGCGCATCTAGTGGTAATCCCGTGATCTATGACAACAGTAATCCTGGTATACGCGGTAGAATTTTTTTGATTTGCGCTAGTGTAGCCTACCCTTATCCCTACACCTCCTTCTCGCGCGAAGCCGCAGCGGTGGCAAGCTGATCCTCGCGGTCCGTAGCCTCTTGCTGCAGGCGCTCCTTGGCCACAGCTGCGTCGGCTAGCTCCTACTCGAGGCGCTCCTTAGCACCAATGACATCCTCAGCTATTTTCTCCGCTCGCCCAAGGCTCTTTTTGAGAGCATCAAGCTCGCGGAGGGCAGTATTATTCTCATCTGCAAAAAGCAACAAGAACATATGTGAGTGTCATAAGCTAGCAAGAAGATGAAGAAGTGAAAGACCTAGCTACGGGTGTACCCTGAAGCCGCTGGAGGCTGGCCTCCAATGCCAGATGCTGCTTTACCAGCTGGTTGGCGCCTTGCACAAAAGGCTGCGAGAAGAAGCAACTTATCAGGAAAAGGGCTCCGGGGCTGCGCCCAAGAAACGAGCAAAACAAATCAAGCATACAAAAAGCGCTCGGGGGCTCCCCCCGAGACTCGCACAAACCAGAAGCAAAGATTATATGAAAAATGCTCGGGGGCTCCCCCCACGGCAAGAACAAAAGCGACAAACATGACCCAAAACCCAGCGGGTGGACGGAGAATTACCTCATCACCGGGAATCTTGACAGCCTCATTGTCCTGCAGGATTAGACCCCGCTCACGAAGTTTGCGCAGGTCGCCCTCGCGAGTCTTCGACCGCCGCCAGCCACCGTCGGTGACGCGAGTGGCGGCAGTACTTTTCTTGCCGCCGGCAGCAGCGCTGGTGCCAACTGCGGTGGAGGCCTGCTTTGACTTCTCCATTGCAGTGCGACGATGGCGGTGATGTGAGTGTAGAAAAGAAGATGGGAAGGATCGAAGAACTTCCAGCGCGCGGCGAAGAAAAATCTCAAGAAGGTGGAAGCGGTGAAAGGAGAATGGTTGCGGTGAAAACAAACAAACTTTTCCCCCACAGATTATAAGGACGAAGACGATGAATAGGGACCGTTCATAGGGAAGCCCTAGAGCCAGCATCAAAATCCAACCATCCACGTGTCACCACAGCAGCGAACCGTCGCTCGCACGCCATCCACTACGCACGAAAACCGAGGCGACGCCGTAATTATCTCCACGCCACGCGTGACCAGTCAATTCAAAGTCAGAAGGTGGGACCCACGTTCGTCCAGTCACGTCACCTATGGCGCCGCAAACGCTTGAGGTCACTGACGTCATCAAGGCTACACTAGCAATGGTTACAAATCTTCGGCTACACAGCTAAAGTATTCACTCAAATCTACGATTCGAGTAACTACTCGGGGGCTACTCCTATCAGGAGCGCTGGCCGCGCACCCGAAGTATGATTAAGATACTACACCACTAAACTATTTTTTCGAGTCCTACGTCGAGTCTACGACTCCACTACGGACTCGGGAGCTACTCCCATAGGGAGGATTGATTCAAGCATCCGAAAAAATTTGTGTCCTACGGACCTGAAGCAAGCAACAACTGAACTAAAGTCTCCGCTCAAGTCTACGACTCGAAAAGACACTCGGGGGTTACTCCCATAGGGAGCGCTGGTCGCGCACCCTATAAATTCTTTGATTGCGATCCTCTGGATCAGAATGCAAAAACTTTTCGGCAACTTTGCCTCTATTAACGCTAAGTGAGTAACATCCTCCGTGGCCACCCGAAACACCTCCGCGGTGATAAACATTCGGATGCTGTGTCTGTGACACAAACATAAGACCTACATATATCATCTGATGGCCTGGCAACGCACACGACCGCGCTCTGCTAGTAAAAATCCGTGCCAGCAGGCGCGATGAAAAATCCCGACGGACGCGTTGGGTACATCATTTAAAATTTACTGGAATTCCACTCATGTAAGTCCTCAGCGGCCTAAGTCGAATTACGTCAGCATATGTTACGGGTTCGAGTCGAGGGACTCGAGTCTGAAGAAGATCGTGTTGTTTTGTCCTAAAACAGTTAACTGACCCTGATCCGTCGGAAGAGTCAGGCACACGCATCAACAATCCCTACACGCTCAAATCATTCTCTAGCAAACAGAGATAGCTGCACCCGAAATATTGAAGAGTCCTCAGCCGAATCTACGATTCGACTGAACACTCGGGGGATACTGACATGCTTATACCCTACGGGTACACGATCTTAGCATACCTGGTCCATACCAAGGAAGGCCCACAAGAATATGCACCGGCCCATGAAGACTTTCGGGTGGCCTGGGCTTATGACGCCTTCGGATCCTTGGAGAGCAAGACTAGAAAAGATAGAATATTCAAAAGGGAAAACCCTAAACTTGTAACCGACTCGATCTGTGCCCGGGACCTGCCTACCTCTATATAAAGGCTAGGAGGGCACGACGAGGAGGACGATCTCTCATACCACCACATACACACCTCCATGCCAGATTGCATTTGCGCACCCCTGTAACTTTTGGTTCCGCCGTAATCAAGAGAAGACAAGCAGGAGTAGGGTTTTCCCTCCAGGGGCCTGAACCTGGGTAAATCTCGTGTCCCCTGGTTGCTTGTCTGTTAACCGTTCCGCGATCTCCAGCATCCCCATCTTCTCCAAAACCCAAGTCCATAACAATGGGCATTGACGAGATCAATCCTCGTCAGTATCACTTGCAAGCATGTGACTAGCTCACAAGGGATCACATATCATATGAACGAATAAAGAGTACTTATCGGTAACGAGGTTGAACTAGGTATGCAGAGATACCGACGATCAAACCTCGGATAAGTAAAGTATCGCGAGACAAAGAGAAATTGGTATCGTATGTAAATGCTTCATTCGATCGCAAAGTAATCGTATAATTATGTGGGAGACATATGAATTTCCATATTTCTCTATTGGTTATTGATCGGAGAAGAGTCTCGATCATGTCTGCATAATTCACGAACCGTAGGGAGACACACTTAAGGATTCGATGTTGTTTAGTAGATATGAAATGTGAGTAAGAAGACCGAATGTTGTTCGGAGTATTGGATTGGATCCAGGACATCATGAGGAGATCCATAATGGTCCAGAGAATAAGATTCATATAAGGAAAGTCCAATTCCGTAGTTCGGAAATGGTGTCGGTGTTTTCACCTGAATGTTCTAGACGGGTCTAGAAGGTCCACCGATTCGGAGTGGGAAGGGTACATGGACGTGTCATGACAAAGTGGAATGGTTGCATAATGTACTAGGTCAGTTGGATGGGCAATGGGAAGAGAGAAATCAAACTCTAGTTTGAAAGTCAAATTCCAATTTGAAAAAGTCAAATCCCAACATGGTTGCCTAGTGGAGGGAGGGAAGGAATCCTACCTAAGAGAGGATTCCTCCCTCTCCCTTGCCGCCGGCCACAAGGAGGAGTTGGGGGAGGACTCCCCTTTCCCCAAACCGCCTCTCCCTCTCATAAATAGAGGGAGGGGGCGCCGCCTTGCCCTCCCACAAGAAACCCTAGATTGGTTGTAGCCCTCTAAAAGTTGCTGCCGATTTAGAGCCTTATAAAGTAGCCGCGCCTAGCCCCTCTACTAGTCGTCGGCCACCACCTCCCCTCAGCCCTCTAAACCCTAGATCGCTGAGGCCCTCTTATACTCCACCATACCCGCTTCGGCTTAGGCGAAGCCCTGCGGGATTTCCTCTCTACTTCCGACACCATGCCTTCGTGCTACCGGAATCGCGAGGAGAGATCTACAACCTCCGCTGTCTACTGGAACAAGGGACAGGAAGGTCTTCATCAAGTATCGAACGTGTGACCGACTGCGGGAGCGCTGCCAGAACACGGCGTCGGAAGGATCGTCTACGCGATCTTGAGATCGCAAGTGAATGACTACATCACCCACGAGAATCCGATCTCGTTAACCGCTTTAGAAGCTTTGAGGGTTAGTACTCTATCGACTCGTTTCTACAATCTAGTAGATAGATCTTGGCTTGTGTGTGTTCATGTGGTAGAATTTTTTTATTTTTCATGCTATAAACCCCTACATAAAAAAATTACAGCACACACTAAAATGCGCTATCCTATGCTGCATATATACTACATCTAGTTGCACGCACTGCAAAATCGAGTTGAGACGCGTGCACCCAACTGTCGTTCGGAAGTTTTAGTTCCAAGTCGAGATGAATGCAGTGCCGACTCGCCTCCTGTCCTCGACATCCTGCTCATGGACGTCGGCTCGCCCGTCCGCTAGCTCTGGCGTCCCGCTCCCTGGCCTTCGCCACACGCCCGTTGGCTCCGGCCACCCACTGGCTCCGTGCGTCCACCCATTTCTCTACAGTAGCAACCGTAACTCGTAGTCCTCTTTCCTGGCAGCACCACCCAACTGCTGCTGCGAGGGAGGGTAGGAGAAGACCTGATTGCTTTTTCTAGGAGCACCGTAAGGTCCTTTTTTCTAAAATTTGAGAGCCTATTTTATAGCCTCTAGTAAAGCGTTGCCTGCTCCGCCATGTATTTTAGCATGTCTGAAAAGGCTGAACACGACCGCGTGCGCTAAAAGTCAATCTAGTGCGCTGCAAAACGTTTTTGCACCACCAAACTTAGAGCTTTTGTTGAAGATGCTCTAGACAAATTCGATCGCTCTTTTGGCTAGGTCACAGGACGCGGTGGCGCGCATACGTAGGCAAACTCGCCGTCCGACGAATTTGCGAATGTAGACGAGGATTGGCCAGGCTCAGGGCCTCATGGAAGGGTGATTGTCGATCCTTTCATCGATTGTACGATTGCGTCCTATAAACCAGGTATATTTCTATGAAATCCACCAACACCCAATTAGGTATTAACTAGCCTCATGTCAACTAAACTTATTTGTTTCACTGAGTAATTGAAACTATACTTGCAAATGAAGAAATAACCACCCACATTTAACTAAATTCGTTTAATCTCACCACATTGGTCATTTGATACTTGACCCGTAGTTTTTCATTTGAGTCTACTTATGCTTTATCTTAGCGACATACAAAGGTACCTCTCTGAGTTTCTTATTTTAGTTGTTGATTTCACACTGCCATGCATTGATATAAGAATCGCAAGTTCTCAAAACTATATTGTGTTTAAGTCATTTTAATGGAGTGACATGTTATCTTGAGCCTACCCTCCAATTTCGTTGAAGCCCTGCAACCCTTCCTAAGGAGCATCACAATCGTGATGTGGTAGCACGATGCCACCGCGCCGATCACACAACGCCTCAACGATGGTAGCATCGACCTTATCTACCGTCCTTCCTTTGAAGCCGCAACCCTTCCTTGGCAGCATCACTACCGATCTATGGTAGCACCACGCCTCAACGTCAGTAGCATCGACCTCCTCAGTCACCCTTCCCTCGAAGCCCCAAAATCTTTCCTTCGTAGCATCACCGCCCGTCGCATGCAGCCTTGCTATCACCTCTATGCAACATCGACCCTTCATTCGCAGTGGCTTGTGCAACTTTTCCACCTTCCTTTGCACAGATACAGACGTCGCATGGGAGCATCTTGGGGCGAGGAGATGCGAGACGGGAAACAGATCAAGGAAGCCGTTTTAGTAGTACCCTGGTGGCCTCGAACTGCCTGGAAGTAATACAAGGTTTGCAAGAAGTAAATTTGGGCCGGTTTAGCAGTATCGTGAAGGAGATCAAGGAAGCGGCAACTTCTCACGGTGAAATCTCTTTCTGCCATGAGCATAGAACCTTCAATGTAGAGGCACATAGACTAGCTAGGCTTGGCACATCGCTGAATGTTGGGCGACATTTGTGGCCCTCTTCCCCAGAGGGATTGCATTTTCCTGTAAACGCATGGTCTATGAGTAAAGAGTCGAAGTGTTTTTTTTTAACTAAAAGTATCTATGTGGGCCGGCCGTGCCAGTGCCGTGCTGGGTCAGCCCCATGGCCAGTATTGCCTTGCATGAACATAAACGTGACGGATCGGGCCCATCCACGGCCAAGGTATGGGCTAAATTAAAGCTTGTTCCTGTTGTCGGGCCAGATAAGCCCATGTTGTCCACGTCTATCGGGCCCAGGGGAAATACTTGTTTTTCAGCCTTCGCATCCAACTCAAGGAAGTTCCTGATTCTGGAAAAAGAAACAGAAGTAAAGTTCCCACAAAATAAAAAGATCTAACACAAGGAACCACAAATCTGTTACAGATCTCCTCCTCTCAGTGAGCCCTAATTTTACAGAGATGAACGTAGCATAGCCAATAGGCGAGCATGCAGAAGCTTTGTAGACATGTTTTTTTTCTTTCCATAAAGAAAAGCTCTCTAGTCTGTCGACCGTAAAGATCTCAAAAATTCCAAAGCAACATGATTTGCACACCCGCTGCCGCCTCTTTCTGTTGGAGAACAATGAATTCCTTGTCTTTTTGTCAACGGCTTTGAAGGGCCAGGCCACAAACAGTTGCACGCTGGAGCCTCCCCTGTGTGGTGGATGTGGACCTTCCACAAGCTTTCCACAAAGCAAAGGCGGTAGCTACTCCACCGCCCCGCCGAGAATCGATCACGGGTAGGGGTAGCGCTGTCTGTGGAGTCAACAGCAACAGGCAGTCCAGTCAGGCAGGCAGAGGATCGCAGCAGCAGCCGGGGCCAGGCAATGGTGGCACGCATGCGCATGTAAACAGCAGACTTTGCATCTTTCCCGGAAGCTGGCCTGGCCTGGGCTGGCCGACGAGAGGATGTCAGTGTCAGCAACAGCGGATACTCGATCGATCCATCCAGTGCGCGCTGTTGGGCATCCACACTGCTAGCATACTTTTGTTTCCAGCCAGTGGCAGTTTTGTCTCCTCCGTCCACTTTGTAATTAGCTTGAGAGCAGCCCCGTCCCGTCATGATCAGCAGAGTGGGTAAAGGGGAGCAAGGAATCGAGTTCCTTCCAAATGGATCCATCCGTAGACCGCCACTAGCTACTACCACATGAGTAATGCGCGATCTATCCGTCATCATTGTTACACTTACGGATAGTGGTATTCATTACTAGATCGCTCAGTAGGTTGGTAGTAGGCAGATAGAAAGGTCATTATTCCAATTCCAACAGGTGCGTGTGATGTGATTGTGCGTGTTAAAGGATGTCAAAGATCACGGTGGTGGTGGTGGTGGTGGTGGCGTTGCTGCTGATGATGATGGGTAGTAATGGCGAGTGGTGAGTGGTGACAGGGGAGGGCACTGCCTGCCAATGCCATGCGTCTTCCGTTGGCGGCATCAAAGTCTCGGACATGCCATATACCGCTGCTTTTCTTAATTATAAGTGGGGGCATCACGCGCACGAGGCCGATCCGTCCAAGGGTGAAAAGACGGAATCATGATAGCGATCAGGAGGAGGAGGAGGACGCCATCGAGAGACGGAGATCTCTCTCGCGCGCGCCTAAACATCGATGGCGACGCCTAGCTTTTTAGCACCAACTTTTTGGGTCCAAAACCCAGATTTGTTTGCCCGTTTTAGTCGGAGGAGAATAGGCATCGATCGATCGATCACGGTCACGGGCTGCTCTAGCTAGCACTCCGCTCCACCAGTCCACCACCACCAGGCGGTGTGGTGCGGTGGTGATCGATGACCGAGACACGCCCCCCTTTTTCCTTGTTCTTTGCTTTTCGGTCCGCCCCGCGGAGGTCTGGTTTCATAGGCTGAATGAATGAATAAAGATCACGCACACACACACACCGGGGCCGGGGTTCCATCTATCTATCTCTCTTTTCTCGAGAGGGACCCGAATACGGCCGGGGCGCCTATAATTGTGGGCACACAGTCACAAGACTCCACTCCGTGTTACGTCGACTTCCTACGCGTCGTCGACCCATTGATTCGTGCTGTCCTCCTCCTCCTCCTGCTGCCTGGATTCCCACGCACACACCTTGTTTCGCGGTGCAGACGGAGCGAGGAGCACATGCCCACCATGCCCCATACGATACGACTCCTTTTTTACTTCATCGCGAATCGATGCCTGTGATCGATCGACATGGACGCAGTGATGCGGCATAAAGCAATGTGCTAGCTTTGCAACCATCGTACGTCAAGCCTACATCCAACCGACCGACCGACTCCCCCCGCTTCAATAGAGAACCTTGCTTCTTTCGTATTCGTCGTGGCAATCAAGCCCACGGTGGGAGCGAGCCGTCGGATTCGCTAGGCACCGCGCAACCAGCAGCGGATCCAATCCAGATAACCATTCGCCTCCATCGTCCAGCCAAAGACATCGCATCGCTTTGCTTTGCTTTAACCTAGCCGACCGCCCCATCGCTCATGTTCTTTCCTTCCCTCCTCCTCCTCCTCCAAAGCGTCGAACCAAAGATGCCGGCGTCCAACTTCCACAAAAGCAAAGCAGCGAGCGACAATTATAGTAGCAGTACGATACGAAAGAACTCTCGCCATCGCATCTTAGCTACTCCTACTAGAGTGCTTGCTTAATTAAAGGCGGCAGGAGCGAGAGAATACGGAGATCCCTCGCTCGTGTTTATGCCTAAACTAGAACTACTACACTCGAGTGATCGATCGCACGGAGGCATCCGCGTCTAGCTAATAGCTAAAGCTACGGACCCCGCCGATTCTATTCCCGTGATCTTGTGAGATGAACACCCAACCTGTCGCTGTCCAGCATTTCAACCATGCTGTGCGCGGAACCTGCGCTGGGTTGTCTATTCGAGGTATCATGGAGAGGGAATCCTCCTCTCCTGCACCACCCAGCGTCTTGTGTGGTCCTTTCAGAGTAGTATACACGAATCACTCCACACATAAAGCACGATGCAAAACCCATATGTTATGTGGGAAAGATCGTTTCACATAAAACCTTCTAGATCTTGGCTAACAAAAACTAACCCTTCGTAATCAGACGAAGTTCTTTTTTCTATGTTTTTACTAAAAGCTTCGGTCAACTAATTTTTTCGTATTTAAGAAAATTTCAACTCCAGTTTAGTGAAAAGTCTAACTCATACTTGTATCCAAGATACTAGCTACATTTCCTACTAAGAATTAAGAAATAGTTGCGTCAACTGAATGCCCACGTACACTTTTTTTAGGTGGAAATATCATTCCAATTGATTGTTTTTTAGAAAGTCAAGCATTAACTTATTAAGTAAGGAAAAGAGTAACATAGTCATGGCCGAGGGCTTACAACAAAGAAAGATAAGGTCCTAATCTCCTAGAGTTAAAATACCCAAGAATTCCACGCCCGCGAAAACCCAATTGTCCGCTTCCGATTTGATGCGCTCAAAAAACCTGCATGTCGATTTTGACCAAAATTTCTAGGACACAAGCATGTAGAGGGAGGGCATATCTTTCCTTCATACGGGATAGGCGAGTATCAAGTGATTCCACCAAAGATTTGACATCATCGAAGGTAAACCACGCCAGAAGATCAAAGGGGTGAAGGCCAAGCCATAAGTTGACCATGTTCCAAATTCTAGTTGCGTATTGACATTGGAATAGAATATGGGATGATTCAGTAATTCGATTACCATGTGGGCAATTCTCACAATTTGCCAACCTCGATGTTGTAGTCGGTCAACCCTTGATAGACCATTTTGAATGACTAGCCAAGAGAAAAAATGCACTTTAGACGACGTAGTTTTTCCAAATGGAGATTTTCATTTGCGAGAAAATGGTGCCAGCGAATTGAGCTTTTTAAGTCGATGAGTGTACTGATGGGAACGACTATGTGTGTTGTACCAACTCGTTGGGACTCCAAGTGCAGAGTGTTGTAGTAAACGTTTTCTTTTCACAAGGGTGACTCGAGGGTTTATATCGAACTCAGAGAAAATTATCAGAACTTCGTCTTTTGTCCTCTTCAAGCAACCTACAAAATAAAGCTTTTCCTTGTGTCCCCTGTTGAATGGGCAAAACGATCTTGCCCCGTTAGGGGGATCGGTTCCATGTTTATATTGAGTGAAAAAGCCTCACTCGTGTCACGTACAAGGCAGGAGAAATACAATAGGAAGGAGATTAAAGAGAGAATTAAAGAGAGACATAAATAGCCTAGAGTAAAGAGGGGGGAGAGAATCATGCATGGCCGTTGGGTCAATGCCGTGGTGTCATACACCAACGGGTTGTAGCAGGCCATTTATGATGTACATAATGTTGTCTAATAGGCCCCCTTAATCTAAGCCTTGGAAGTAATGGAAAGGTTGAGATTACGTTTAAATTCGGAAAATTCCTTCAGCGGCAGAGCTTTAGTGAAACCATCAGCAATTTGATCCTTGCTAGAAATGAAGCGAATGTCAAGTAATTTGTTCGCAACGCGTTCTCGAACAAAATGAAAATCGATCTCAATATGTTTTGTTCGGGCATGAAAAACTGGATTAGCAGATAAATAAGTCGCACCAAGATTGTCGCACCAGAGACATGGTTTATTCTTGATGGAGATACCAAGTTCCTTGAGAAGTGCTTCAACCCATATTAGTTCAGCCGTGGCATTTGCAAGGGATTTATATTCAGCTTCAGTGCTTGAGCAAGACACAGTCGCTTGTTTGCGAGCACTCCATGATATTAAATTAGGACCATAAAAAATTGCAAAACCTCCAGTAGAGCGTCTATCATCAAGGCATCCGGCCCAGTCGGCATCTGAAAAACCACTAAGTAGAGTGGAAGGTGATTTTTGAAAAGTGAGGCCAAGACCAATAGTACCTTGAACATAGCGTAAAATCCTCTTGACAGCTGTCCAGTGTGTTGTGGTGGGAGCATGGAGAAATTGGCATATTTTGTTAACCGCAAAAGATAGATCAGGTCGAGTCAATGTTAAATATTGTAGACCACCCACAATACTTCTGTAACGAGTACTGTCATCAGTGCCAAGGGGAGTACCATCAAGCAAAGATAATTTCTCGCAACTAGAGAGTGGTGTAGGACAGGGGGTACAATGCGCCATGCCAACTCGTGTAAGGAGGTCATTAGCATACTTTTCTTGCGTCAGGAGGAGTCCATTAGGTGTTTTCTTCACTTCAATTCCCAAGAAAAAATGGAGATCACCTAAATCTTTGAGCGCAAAATCGTCATTGAGATTATGGAGCAATGCAAAGATAGCTTGATCTGAGGAACTAGCCACGATGATGTCGTCAACATAAATCAAGACAAACATAGTGATGGCATCTTTGTGAAAAATAAAGAGAGAGGTATCAGCCATGGATGGATGAAAACCAAGAGCCATTAACTTTGAGCTGAGTTTGGAGTACCATGCGCGCGGAGCTTGCTTGAGACCATATAGAGCCTTGTATAACTTACATATATGATGCGGGGTCTGGGGATCTTCAAAACCAGGGGGTTGTTTTATATAAACCTCCTCTTCCAGAACGCCATGCAGAAACGCGTTCTTGACATCCAATTGGTGGAGACTCCATCCCCGGGATACTGCAAGAACTAGAACAAGGCGAATAGTTGCTGCTTTCACAACAGGACTGAAAGTATCTTCATAATCAATACCGTAACGTTGTTTGAAACCTTTAGCCACCAATCGAGCTTTGTATCTATCAATAGTACCATCGACATTTTTCTAGATGCGATAAACCCACTTGCAATCAATAATATTTTTGTTGGAGCTAGGTGGTACAAGGTGCCATGTCTTGTTTTGTAACAATGCATTATACTCATCTTGCATAGCACTGTGCCATTTGTCATTTGTCAATGCTTCTGAAAGATTATTCGGTTCTCCTGTAGACGTGAGCAAGCCATAGCGAATTGTACCATCCTTATAAATTTTTGGGTTTGTGATACCTTTTTGCAATCTTGTTCGAGGTTCTGGTGTAGGTGGTGACGTAGAATCTGATTGCACAGATGATCCGGAGTGGTCAGCTCTCCCAGATTCGGCGGCGGACGAAGTTGTTGGAGATATGCCCTAGAGGCAATAATAAATGTAGTTATTATTATATCTTTGTGTTTATGATAAATGTTTATATTCATGCTATAATAGTATTAACAAGGAAACATTAATACTTGTGTGAATTGTAAACTTAATTTGAAAGTCCCTAGTATAGCCTCTATACTTCACTAGCTTGTTGGTTGATTAATGATTGTGGTTTCCCTATCATGAACATTGAGATGTTATCAACAACAAGATCATATCGTTAGGAGAATGATATGGTGGACATACTCCTATAGATAAGCGTAGCATAAAGATCAAGTCATTTCAATAGTTTAATTGCTATATGCTTTCTGATACATAGTAACCTAATTCCTTCGACCATGAGATCATGCATATCACCTTTACCGGATGGATGCTTTGATGACATCAAACACCACACCGTGAATCGGGTGGCTATAAAGGTGGCATTAAGTGTTGGAAAGTATTGGTTGAAACACATGGATCAAGAGTGGGATTTGTCCATCCACATGACGGATAGATATACTGGGCCCTCTCGGTGGAATGTCATCCAATTGGCTTGCAAGCATGTGACTTGGTCACAAGGGATCACATATCACGAGCGAAAAGAGTACTTATCGATGCGAGGTTGAACTAGGTATGCGGAGATACCGACGATCATAACCTCGGATAAGTAACATATCGTGAGACAAAGGGAAATTGGTATCGTATGTAAGTGGTTCATTCGATCGCAAAGTAATCGTAGAAATATGTGGAGCCATATGAATTTCCAGATTCCTCTATTGGTTATTGTTAGGAGAAGTGTCTCGATCATGTCGCATAATTCACGAACCGTAGGGAGACACACTTAAGGATTGACGTTGTTTGAGTAGTTATGGTATTATGAGAAAGACGAATGTTGTTGAGTCTCGGATGGGATCCGGATATCACGAGGTGATCCGGAATGGTCCGGAGAATAAGATTCATATAAGGAAAGTCCCGTTTCGGAGTTCGGGAATGATTCCGGTGTTTTCATCGGGAATGTTCTAGAAGGTTCCAGATTGTCCGGCACTCCGGGGGGGGAGGGGTACATGAATGTGTCATTACTTATTGGAATGATTGCATCATGTACTAAGTGTTCTTGCTGTCCCAAATAAAGGATTAAATTGAATCCTAAAACAGAAAAGTCAAATGTCCAGTTTGAAAGTCAAATGTCCAGTTTGAAAGTCAAACTGCCAAAACAAGAAACTGTGGGAAACAAGAAAGAGGTGTTGGAAACCGACTTGAGGGAGGAGTCTCCTCCCCAAGCCGGCGCGCCACCCAAGGCCGACTTGGGGAGGGACTCCCCTCCTGGCGCCTCACCTATAAAGGAGGCGAGGCTCCTCCTAAGACACAACTTTCACCTCTAGATCTCCGGTTTAGAGCCATTTTGGTTTAGAGCTTCTAATTGCTTTAGCCAATGTTTAGAGCCTTCTAATTGGTTTAGAGCCTTCTAATTGGTGTGTCTAATTACTAGACCACTAATAGCCTCTCTCATAAGCTCCACCATACTTGCCCGCTTAAGGCGAAGCCTCCGGGATCTCCCTCTACTTACAGTACCACGCCGTTGTCTTTAGGAATCGCGAGAGAGTGCTACAACCTCCGGCCTTTCTTGGAACAAGGAGAGGAAGGTCTTCGTCAGTACGAGCGATCATGACAGCTGCCTTAACGTGGCCGGAAGGATCGTCTACACGATCTTGAGATCGGAAGAGTACTACATCACCCGAGAATCCGCTCTCGTTAACGCTTTGGAATCTTCGAGGTAAGTTATACCATCGACTCGTTGCTACAATCTAGTAGATAGATCTTGGCTTGTTTGTTTGTATGCGATAGAAAATTTTGTTTTCCATGCTACGAACCCCTACAAGGGTATCGAGCCGTGTCTATATGTAGATCATTGACGAGTAGAACACAATGGTCATTGTGGGCGTTGATGCTTTATTGTAGATTGCTTTTGTGTACTTTGCATCTTGCGGTATGTTGGGATGAAGCGGCCGGGCTAACCTTACATGACATCGTTCATGAGACTTGCTCCACGCTTGACATGCAACTTGTATTGCATAAGTGGCTTATGGTGCCTGTTTCTCCTAGCATAGTTAAGATCCAATTTACAACGGGTAATCAACAATGCTAGTATCAATGTTGTGGTTCTTGTTCGTAAGTTAGAACGACACTTATTGAAAGCCCCAAACCACGTAAAATATGCAAAGAAAGTAGGCGTCTAACTTTGTTTTGCGAGGGTGTCTTGATGATGTGATATGGCCATGATTGTGATTATATTTGATGTATGCAATGTTCCTTATTGTAAGTCGGCAGCGGGAAATATATGGTTGTCTTTAATTTATGTTAAGACCAGCGTGTCTATTCAAAGTAGTTGTAATAGTTGAAACCGGTGGGCGACAACCATGGAGAAGCGTCATTGACCTTGATGCAATGCGGTGATGATGGAGATCATGTTCGTGCTTGAAGATGGAGATCGGAGGCACAAAGAAGAAAGGCCATATCATATCACATATATATTGAATTGCATGTGATGTTAATCCTTTATGCATCTTGTATTGCTTAGTAGACAGCGGTAGCATTATAAGATGATCCTCATTCACATCAATTTCAAATCAGAAAGTGTTCACCCTTAGTTAGCACCGTTGCTAAAGCTTGTTGTTTCGAAGCACCACGTGATGATCGGGTGTGCTAGATTCGCAAGTGTATACAACGTGAGCAAGCCAGATTTGCTCATGCAGAAACTAAGGTTTGATCTTGACGAGCCTAGCATGTACAGACATGGTCTCGGAACACGGATCACCGAAAGGTAAAGCATGAATCATATAGTAGATGTGATGAACATGTCGATTGTTCGCCATTGAAACTATGTCAACTCTCGTGATGATCGGTGTTGATATGGTGGATTTGGTTCGTGTGATCACTAAAACAATGTGAGGGATATTGTTTTGAGTGGGAGTTCACCTAGTTTAATTTCATTAATTAATTTGAACTCAATTTGTCGTAAACTTGGTCTAAACTATTGCAAATATGTTGTAGATCAATGGCAGCCCCTACCATCAATTTTAATGCGTTCCTAGAGAAAGAAAAGTTGAAAAACAATGGAAGCAACTTCGCGGATTGGTTCCGCAATTTTAGGATTGTCCTCACAGCTGGTAATTTGACCTATGTCTTTGGATGCATTGGGTGACCCACTGCACCAATGCTTCCGATGAAGTAAAGAATGTTTACCTCGCTCGGAAGAATCGATACTCCATAGTTCGGTGTGCTATCTTGTATGGTTTAGAATCGAGCTTGAGAAAAGGTTTGAAGAGTCGACCCATATGATATTGTCGAGGATCTCAAATTGATTTTGAGACTCATGCGGCAATTGAAAGCTAAGAGGCTTCGATAAGTTCTTTAAGCGCAAGATGGAAGAGGCAGCTCCGTCGGTGAGCATGTGCTTAAGATGTCCGACGCAAACAAACTTCAAAGCTTGGGTATAGTGATTCCTAATGCTTTGGGATTTACCGTGTCCTCAATCACTACCACCAAGTTACAAGAACTTTGTGATGAACTACAACATGCGAACATGAACAAGACGTTGCGAACTCTTTGCCATGTTAAAATCTGCGAAGTGGAGATCAAGAAAGAGCACCAAGTGTTGTTGGTCAATAAGACCACCAAATTCAAGAAAGGCAAGTCTAAGCAAAGGGACACTTCAAGAAGGGTGGTAAGAAAGCTACCACGCCGACGAAGAAGACAGGCTGGACCTAAGCACGATCTTGAGTGCTTTTACCGCAAGGAGAAGGTCACCGAAGCGAATTGCCCAAAGTACTTGGCGGATTTGAAGAACGGCAACATCAAGAAGAAAGGTATATCGATATACATGTTATTGATGTGTATCTCACTAGTACTCGTAGTAGTGCACAGGTATTTGATCTTTGGTTCGGTTGCTCATATTTGTAACTCAAACAGTCTTTGCAGAATAAACGGAAGCTAGCGAAGAACGAGGTGACGATGCGCGTGGGAAAGCGGATCAAAGGTTGATGTGATCGCGGTCGGCACGCTACCCTTCATCTACCATCGGGATTAGTTTTATACTTAAATAATTGTTATTTGGTGCTGCGTTGAGCATGAACATTATATCGGGATCTTGTTTATTGCGAGACGGTTTCTTGTTTAAATCGAGAATAATGGTTGTTCTATTTATATGAGTAATATGTTTTATGCACATGCACCTTTGATAGATGGTCTATTCTTATTGAATCTCGATAGTGGAAATACACATATCAACAACATTGAGGCTAAACGTTTGAAATCAAGCGATAATTCGACCTATATGTGGCCGCTCGTCTTGGTCACATCGAGTGAAACGTGAAGAAACTCCATTCCGATGGACTTCTTGAATCACTTGATTTTGAATCACTTGAAAGATGCGAAGCATGTCGATGGGTAAAATGACTAAGACTCCATTTTACGGTATGATGGAGCGAGCTACGGACTTATTGGAAATCATACATACCGATGTGTGTGGTCCAATGAGTGTAGCATCATGTGATGGTTATCGTTATGTTCTTACCTTCACGGATGACTTGAGTAGATATGGGTATATCTATTTCATGAAACATAAGTCCGAAACTTTCGAGAAGTTTAAGGAGTTTCAAAGTGAGGTAGAGAATCAACGTAACAAGAAGATTAAATTTCTACGTTCTGATCGTGGAGGTGAATATCTAAGTTACGAGTTTGGCGAGCATTTAAAGAAGTGCGGAATACTTTCACAATTGACACCGCCGGGAACACCACGGCGTAATGGTGTGTCCGAACGTCGTAATCAAACTCTCTTAGATATGGTTCATTCTATGATGTCACTTACAAATTTACCGCTATCATTTTGGGGTTATGCATTAGAAACAGCCGCATTCACTTTAAATAGGGCACCGTCTAAATCCGTTGAAACGACACCGTATGAATTATGGTTTGGGAAGAAACCTAAATTGTCGTTCCTTAAAGTTTGGGGATGCGAAGCCTATGTAAAGAAGTTACAAAGGACAAGCTTGAACCCAAAGCGGAAAATGCGTCTTCATAGGATACCGAAGGAAACTATTGGGTATACCTTCTATCATAGATCCGAAGGCAAAACATTCGTTGCCAAGATCGGATCTTTTCTAGAGAAGGAATTTCTCTCGAAAGAAGTGACTGAAGGAAAGTAGAACTCGACGAGGTTGTCGAACCTTCTCTCGAAATTGCGAGTAGCGCAAGACCGGAAGAATTTCTGTGGTGCTGCACCAATAAGAGAGGAAGCTAATGATGATGATCATGAAACTTGGTTGAAGTTGCTACTGAGCCTCGGAGGTCAACGAGAACTCGTACCACTCCAGTTGGTATGATTCCGTTATGAATGTCATGGTGGACAACACCAATGACCCCGAGACATATGAGGAAGCGATGATGAGCCAGATTCCAATAAATGGCAAGAAGCCATGAAATCGAGATTGGATCCATGTACGAAAACCAAGTATGGACTTTGGTGGACTTACCGGATGGCCGGAGGTCATCGAGAACAAATGGATTTTCAAGAAGAAAGCAGATCTTGATGGTAATGTTATCGTTTATAAAGCTCGAATTGTCGCAAAGGGGTTTCGACAAATTCAAGGAGTTGACTACGATGAGACTTTCTCACGGTCTGTGAGGATTATGTTAGCAATCGCTGCATATTATGATTATGAGATATGGCAGATGGATGTCAAAACAGCATTCCTCAATGGAGACATTGATGAAGAGTTGTATATGATGCAACCCAAAGGTTTTGTCGATCCTAAAGATGCTAACAAGGTATGCAAACTTCAACGGT
Organism: Avena longiglumis; assembly: GCA_030063025.1. NCBI lineage: Eukaryota > Viridiplantae > Streptophyta > Magnoliopsida > Poales > Poaceae > Avena > Avena longiglumis. Next base: position 505,563,364 of record CP125976.1, on the reverse strand, counting down.
CCATCTATGGATTGAAGCAAGCATCCCGAAGTTGGAATCAACGTTTTGATAAGGTAATCAAAGTTTTGGTTTTATACAAACTTATGGAGAAGCTTGTATTTACAAGAAAGTGAGTGGGAGCTCAGAAAGCATTCTTAATACTGTATGTGGATGACATATTGTTGATTGGGAATGATGTAGACCTTCTTAATAGTGTCAAGGAATATTTGAATAATAGTTTTTCAATGAAGGATCTTGGCGAAGCGACTTACATATTAGGCATAAAGATTTATAGAGATAGATCAAAACGCCAAATATCATTGTCACAGTACATATTTGGACAAAGTTCTAAAGAGATTTGGAATGGAAGAAAGCAAGAAAGGGTTCTTGCCCATGTTGCCCTAATCGACCTTGAGTAAAACTCAAAGTCCGACATCGGCGAGAAGATAGAGAAAGGATGAGTAAGACTCCCTATGCCTCAGCCATAGGATCTCTAATGTATGTCATGCTATGTACTAGACCCGACATTGCATATCTTTGTTAGTTTAACTAGCAGATATCAAAGTGATCGAGTGGATCATTGGACAATGATCAAAACATCCTTAAGTACTTGAGAAGAACTAAGGATATGGTTCTTTCTTATGGAGGTGATGAGCATTTCGTTGTTAATGGTTACACCGATGCTAGTTGGAACACCGATCCGGATGATTCTAAATCACAATCCGGATACGTATTTATTTTGAATGGTGCGGTTATTTGGAGTGCAAAGCAAAGCGTTGTGGCGAGATCTTCAACCGAATCGAATACATGGCTGCCGGAGGCCTCACAAGAAGCGATATGGATGAAAGAGTTCATTACAGAAATGGGTGTGGTTCCAAGTCTACTGGACCCAATGTCTATCTCTTGTGATAACATGGGCGCCATAGCCAATGCGCAAGAACCAAGGTCACACAAGAAGCTGAAGCATATCAAGCTGCGTTTTCACGCTATTCGAGAACATATCCAGGATGGGGAAATAAAGATTTGCAAAGTACACACAGATCTGAATGTGGCGGATCCGTTGACTAAACCTCTCCCGAGGGCAAAACATGACCAACACCAAACTGCCATGGGTGTTCGGTATATTACCATGTAATCTAGATTAGATGACTCTAGTGCAAGTGGGAGACTGTTGGAGATATGCCCTAGAGGCAATAATAAATGTAGTTATTATTATATCTTTGTGTTTATGATAAATGTTTATATTCATGCTATAATAGTATTAACAAGGAAACATTAATACTTGTGTGAATTGTAAACTTAATTTGAAAGTCCCTAGTATAGCCTCTATACTTCACTAGCTTGTTGGTTGATTAATGATTGTGGTTTCCCAATCATGAACATTGAGATGTTATCAACAACAAGATCATATCGTTAGGAGAATGATATGGTGGACATACTCCTATAGATAAGCGTAGCATAAAGATCAAGTCATTTCAATAGTTCAATTGCTATATGCTTTCTGATACATAGTAACCTAATTCCTTCGACCATGAGATCATGCATATCACCTTTACCGGATGGATGCTTTGATGACATCAAACACCACACCGTAACTGGGTGGCTATAAAGGTGGCATTAAGTGTTCGGAAAGTATTGGTTGAAACACATGGATCAAGAGTGGGATTTGTCCATCCACATGACGGATAGATATACTCTGGGCCCTCTCGGTGGAATGTCATCCAATTGGCTTGCAAGCATGTGACTTGGTCACAAGGGATCACATATCACGGAACGAGAAAAGAGTACTTATCGATGCGAGGTTGAACTAGGTATGCGGAGATACCGACGATCATAACCTCGGATAAGTAACATATCGTGAGACAAAGGGAAATTGGTATCGTATGTAAGTGGTTCATTCGATCAAAGTAATCGTAGAAATATGTAGAGCCATATGAATTTCCAGGTTCCTCTATTGGTTATTGTTCGAGAAGTGTCTCGATCATGTCGCATAATTCACGAACCGTGAGAGACACACTTAAGGATTCGATGTTGTTTGAGTAGTTATGGTATTATGAGAAAGAGACCGAATGTTGTTGAGTCTCGGATGGGATCCGGGATATCACGAGGTGATCCGGAATGGTCGAGAATAAGATTCATATAAGGAAAGTCCGTTTGGAGTTCGGAATGATTAGGTGTTTTCATCGGGAATGTTCTAGAAGGTTCCGGATTGTCCGGCACTCCGGGGGGAGGGGTACATGAATGTGTCATTACTTATTGGAATGATTGCATCATGTACTAAGTGTTCTTGCTGTCCCAAATAAAGGATTAAATTGAATCCTAAAACAGAAAAGTCAAATGTCCAGTTTGAAAGTCAAACTGCCAAAACAAGAAACTGTGGGAAACAAGAAAGAGGTGTTGGAAACCGACTTGAGGGAGGAGTCTCCTCCCAAGCTGCGCGCCACCAAGGCCGACTTGGGGAGGACTCCCCTCCCAGCCGCCTCCCACCTATAAAAGGAGGCAGGGCTCCTCCTAAGACACACAACTTTCACCTCTAGATCTCGGTTTAGAGCCGTTTTGGTTTAGAGCTTCTAATTGCTTTAGCCAGTGGTTTAGAGCCTTCTAATTGGTTTAGAGCCTTCTAATTGGTGTGTCTAATTACTAGACCACTAATAGCCTCTCTCATAAGCTCCACCATACTACACCGGCTTAAGCGAAGCCTGGGATCTCCCTCTACTTCGGTACCACGTTGTCTTTGCGGAATCGCGAGGAGAGTGCTACAACCTCCGCTTCTTTGGAACAAGGAGGAAGGTCTTCGTACCGAGCGATGTGACCGATCATGAGCTATGGAGCGTGGCCGGAAGGATCGTCTACACGATCTTGAGATCGGAAAGAGTACGACTACATCACCCACGAGAATCCGCTCTCGTTAAACGCTTTGGAATCTTCGAGGGTAAGTTATACCATCGACTCGTTGCTACAATCTAGTAGATAGATCTTGGCTTGTTTGTTTGTATGCGATAGAAAATTTTTGTTTTCCATGCTACGAACCCCTACAGAAGTATGCGAATCATCCGCACCGGATCCAGTGGAAGGCGTTGTTGTTGGAGATATGCCCAAGAGGCAATAATAAAGTGAGTTATTATCATATCTTCACACTTATGATAAATGTTTACATACCATGCTATAATTGTATTAACCGGAAACATTAATACTTGTGTGATTTGTAAACTAAAATAAGAGTCCCTAGTAAAGCCTCTTGTTAAACTAGCTTGTTGGTTAATATATGATCATGGTTTCCTGATCATGAACATAGAGATGTTATTAACAACAGGATCATATCATTAGGAGAATGATGTGATGGACATACTCCTATAGATAAGCGTAGCATAAAGATCAAGTCATTTCAATAGTTCAATTGCTATATGCTTTACGATACATAGTAACCTAATTCCTTCGACCATGAGATCATGCATATCACCTTTACCGGATGGATGCTTTGATGACATCAAACACCACACCGTGGCGGGTGGCTATAAAAGTGGCATTGAGTGTTCGGAAAGTATTGGTTGAAACACATGGATCAAGAGTGGGATTTGTCCATCCACATGACGGATAGATATACTGGGCCCTCGGTGGAATGTCATCCAATTAGCTTGCAAGCATGTGACTTGGTCACAAGGGATCACATATCACGGAACGAGAAAAGAGTACTTATCGATGCGAGGTTGAACTAGGTATGCGAGATATCTGAACGATCATAACCTCGGATAAGTAAACATATCGTGAGACAAAGGGAAATTGGTATCGTATGTAAGTGGTTCATTCGATCGCAAAATCGTAGAAATATGTAGAGCCATATGAATTTCCAGATTCCTCTATTGGTTATTGTTAGAAGTGTCTCGATCATGTCCGCATAATTCACGAACCGTAGGGAGACACATAAGGATTCGACGTTGTTTGAGTAGTTATGGTATTATGAGAAAGAGAACGAATGTTGTTGAGTCTCGGATGGGATCCGGGATATCACGAGGTGATCCGGAATGGTCCGAGAATAAGATTCATATAAGGAAAGTCCGTTTGAGTTCGGGAATGATTTCGGTGTTTTCATCGGGAATGTTCTAGAAGGTTCGGATTGTCCAAGCACTCGGGGAAGGGTACATGAATGTGTCATTGCTCATTGAATGATTGCATCATGTACTAAGTGTTCTTGCTGTCCCAAATAAAGGATTAAATTGAATCCTAAAACAGAAAAGTCAAATGTCGTTTGAAAGTCAAGCCAAAACAAGAAACTGGGAAACAAGCAAGAGGAGTTGGAACCAACTTTGGAGGAGTTGGACTCCTCCAGGCCGCGCCAAGCCCTGGTCCGAGTTGGGGAGGGACTCCTCCCTCCCTGGCGCCAAGGACCCCCTCCCATATAAGGAGGCAGGGCTCCTCCTAGACACATAACTTTCTACTCTAGATCTCCGGTTTAGAGCCGTTTTGGTTTAGAGCTTCTAATTGCTTTAGCCAGGTTTAGAGCCTTCTAATTGGTTTAGAGCCTTCTAATTGGTGTGTCTAATTACTAGACCACTAATAGCCTCTCTCATAAGCTCCACCATACTGCACTGGCTTAAGAAGCCTGGATCTCCCTCTACTTCCTGTACCACGCCGTTGTCTTTCGGAATCGCGAGAGTGCTACAACCTCCATTTTCCGGAACAAGGGAGAGGAAGGTCTTCGTCCGAGTATGTGACCGATCATGCGGAGCGTGGGCGGAAGGATCGTCTCTGCGATCTTGAGATCGAAAGTGTCACTACATCACCCACGAGAATCCGCTCTCGTTAACCGCTTTGGAATCTTCGAGGGTAAGTTATACCATCGACTCGTTGCTACAATCTAGTAGATAGATCTTGGCTTGTTTGTTTGTATGCGGTAGAAAATTTTTGTTTTCCATGCTACGAACCCCTACAGTGGTATCAGAGCCGTGTCTATATGTAGATCTGTTGCACGAGTAGAACACAATGGTCATTGTGGGCGTTGATGCTTTTATTGTCGATTGCTTCTTGTGTACTTTGTATCTTGCGGTATGTTGGGATGAAGCGGCCTGGCTAACCTTACATGACATCGTTCATGAGACTTGCTCCACGCTTCACATGCAACTTGTATTACATAAGTGGCTTTGCGGTTGCATGTTTCTCCTAGCATAGTTAAGATCCAATTTACAACAGGTGATCAACAATACTAGTATCAATGTTGTGGTTCTTGTTCGTAAGTTAGAACGACACTTATTGAAAGCCCCAAACCACGTAAAATATGCAAAGAAAGTAGAGGCGTCTAACTTTGTTTTGCAGGGTGTCTTGTGATGTGATATGGCCATGATTGTGATTATATATGATGTATGCAATGTTCCTTATTGTAAGTTGACAACCGCGAGAGCCATATGGTTGTCTTTAATTTATGTTAAGACCAGCGTGTCTATTCAAAGTAGTTGTAATAGTTGAAGCGGTGGGCGACAACCATGGAGGCGTCATTGACCTTGATGCAATGCGGTGATGATGGAGATCATGTTCGTCTTGGAAGATGGAGATCGGAAGCACAAAGAAGAAAGGCCATATCATATCACATATTATGAATTGCATGTGATGTTAATCCTTTATGCATCTTGTATTGCTTAGTAGGCACGGTAGCATTATAAGATGATCCCTCATGCACATGAATTTCAAGTCTTAAAGTGTTCACCCTTAGTTAGCACCGTTGCTAAAGCTTGTTGTTTGAAACACCACGTGATCGGGTGTGCTAGATTACAAGTGTATACAACGTGAGCAAGCAGATTTGCTCATGCGAAACTAAGGTTTGATCTTGACGAGCCTAGCATGTATGCAGACATGGCCTCGGGAACACGGATTACGAAAGGTAGAGCATGAGTCATATAGTAGATATGATGAACATGTCGATTGTTCGCCATTGAAGCTATATCAACTCTCGTGATGATCGGTTTTGATGTGGTGGATTTGGTTCGTGTGATCACTAAAACAATGTGAGGGATATTGTTTTGAGTGGGAGTTCACCAAGATTAATTTGATTATTAATTAGAACTCAATTTATCATAAACTAAATCAAAGTGAATTTGCATAGTTGTTGTAGTCATTGGCATCCGTTTACCACCGTACGCTTAGTTATAATTGAGATGATAGAACTATATAATTCTGGTTAATTTACTTTACGAACTGGTATCGTATTGTTTTGAAGTGTTAATATAAAGTTTAAAAGTCCTATTGCAAACTTTCAGTAAGTTCCGGTTACTCCATGAAGTTTAATAATTGGTATTAAATCAAGAGTGACAGTTCCAAGAGTTAGTATATGTGTGTCATGTTTGTCTCCATGATTCTTGATATTCAAAGAATTCTCTTAATATCAAGGTTATCTAGGATCGAAAGAGTTATTTGAAACCATGATGTGTGGAAGATATTGTGATATCTCAAACAAAGTTTTAGTTGCAACATGATAGAGTATAATATGGCAAAAGTCATGTTCTCATATTTGATGAGAATTTGCAAAAGGTTGGAGACACTAGTTGTCCTAATCCTCCAAAAGGTTTTGGAGAACAACATTATACTCATGATTCACCGTTACAAGCTAAAAGTAACTTGATCATGGACAAATCCATGATAAGGGTGAATATTTGATGTAGGTAAAATGTTTACTACACCAAGAGATTACTAGAGAAAGGAATTTGAAAGAACACCAAACATTTGATGATGGTGATCTACTTCAAAGTGCAAGTCCAAAGACATTGGTATTTAACTATACACGCTTTGGACTATGTGTCATATGTATGACTCCACTGTTGATGTTGATAGATTCTTTCAAATGTAAAAGGAAATCTTGAAGAGAATCTCATAAATATATGGCGTAAAAGAAAAGACTAGAATTGTTCGTTTAAGTATATAGATGATATACATGTTATGGCTATATTCTTTGCTTATTAAACAAGGTGGTTCTTAAGTATTTGATACTGAATTTGTTGGTATGAATCGTCATACAAAACAACAATTCATGAACTATAGTGGCCTAAGTAATTAGCAAAGAATATGTGATGATGTTCATCGAAAACAAATAAAGTGTTATTATGTTGCTCGTTAAACATCAAAGCTTGCCTTCAAGATTTGTTTTATCAGTGTTATGAGAACAAAAGGGTTGTTCAAATAATTGCGTAATCCATAAAAGATGGATGATTCACAAATCTCGTTGGAAAAATCACATCCATAAAGCTAATGCTAAAAATGTCGAAGACAAATTGATTGAAAGATCACTTAGGAAGTGACATCGCCGTTTAAATTATATTGGAAAGAAAACATGAAGAAACTCCATATGTATGGAATTTTGGAGTCTTTTGATTTTGATCAAATGACGCTTGTGAAACTTTCCTAGAGATAATTAAAACTTCGTTCATAGGCCAAAAAACGAAAGACTAGCTTATTGGAATTTGTACATATTGTTGTACGAAGTCCATTATGTGTAGTCAAGCGATGGATTTCAACCAGATGCTTTCTCCGAAAATTTAAGTGAATATATGAATATTTACTTAATAAGGATGAAGTGTGAAACATTTGAAAAGTTCAAGGACTTTCAAGATGAAGTGCAAAATCATTGTAACAAGAATATAAACAGTTTATGATAAAGATCATAAAGGAAGATATCTGAGTTACAGAGTTTAGCATAATACCTAAGATTTAAGGAATCGTTACATGGATTTGCATTTTCCCGAAACACCATAAGAGTATGGAGCGTTCGAGATATGTAATTAAACCTTGTTTGACATGGTAAGATCAAAGGTATAATTTATAAAACTGCCATTATATTTTAAAGATTAAAAGCTTTAGAGATTACCGTTTTTCCACTAAAAAGAGCTTCATCATAATCCGTTGAAATGACACCATATAAGGTTATGGTTTGGGATTAAACCCAAGTTGTCCTTTCTTAAACATTGGTATGCTTTGCATAAGAAAGATGTTTTGCAACCAAAGTCGGATAAACCTGTCTTTGTATGTTATTTTCAATAATCATAAGTATTCCTCCATAACACCATAGACAAAAGTGTTTGTCACTTAAAACGTCAAGTTTCTTTGAGAAGGAATTTTTCGTGAAAAGTTAAGTGGGAGGACAATAGAACTTTGATAAGGTTAAAAGAACCTTAGCTATATGTGCAGAGTCATGGCAATAAAAAGTGTTAGGAGGCGAATAATGCTCATGGCTCACGTGCCTCAAAAGGTTGTGGTCACGGAGATCTAAAGTTCCTATTGAAACAAGTAGGTCGGGTAAACAATCAAATACCAAGATTTGAGGGTTGAATCATTATTTGAGAATAATGAACCGACTACATGCAAAGAATGATGGGCCCTGACTCCGTCAAATGGCTTGAAGCCATAAAATCCGTGATAGTTCCATACACGAGAAATCAAGTTTTGAACTTGAAGGACCCTCGAGAAAGGTGTAAGACCTTACAGTTGTGTCTGGATCTATAAATAAATAGACATGGATGTTGCACATCTATGAAATAGTCGACATGTTGGGAAAGAGTTCACAACAATGTTCAAAGGTTGACTATGACAAGATCTGATCTTTCATAGCGATATTTAGTCTAGACGGATTAATGTAGCAACCACTACATATAATTTGTTATATGGTAGTTGAATAAACAAAACAAGTTCTTCTAATAGAATCGTTACCTAGGACATGTGCATAACACGGTCCATAGGGTTTTGTTAATTCAAAGGATGCTAAAAGCATATGCAAACTTCAATGGTTGAAGTGAGCATCGCGGAGTTGGAATCTTCACTATGATGAAAGCTTAAAGAGTTTAATTTCATCAGAGACAATGAAGATGCTTGCATTTGCAAGAAATTAAGTGGGAGCGCTAAGACATGTTTCTAATACATTATGTGGAAGACATATTGTTGATTGGAAATAATGTATCTTTTATTAACACATATTAAGAATTTCATCCCGATGAAAGACTTAGGCAAAACCCAAATATTTGGCATCAATAGACGCTAATATGGTTGTGCCATATGTACATAGACAAGATATTGAATGAGTTCAATATAGAAACTACAAGAGAGGTTCTTGTCACACAGAAAGGATTGAATGAGTTCAATGTTGATGATATATTCAAGTGTATTGACATTTGGTAAAGTGAAACAAATAATCAAGTATAGATTGATACTTGATGTATGAAATCACAAAGAGTATTTATATCAATCATACTGTGATATGTACAAATCCAGATATGTCCTATGCTCTAAATGTTGTGAGCATATACGTAATGATTCATAAGATGATCATTGGACAATAGTAAGGATATTCTTATGATCTTTTGGAAGAACTAAGAGTATAATATTTGTAGAAGTGACAAATAGATGGTTAGTTCATTGTAAAAGTACTACATTGATACTAGTTTTGTCACAAAGTACAAATTAAGTTTATCTCAATCTAAACTAAGGGTGGCACAATATAATGGAAAGTGAGTTCCATAATGGATTTGGATGAGTTCCAAAGTTAAGACATTGTGACAGATACTACAACAAAAGGCTATATATGCTATTATAGCAGTAAAAGAGGGCATTTGTGTCAAGTAGTTTGTTATCAAACTAGGTGTAGTTCACAGAGGGATAATACTATGAAGATATATTGTGCGACGATATTATCAACATGTTTTAACCCCAAAGAACTAAAGGTCACACTGAAAGACCAAATTTATACAAAGCCATCTCATTGGAGAATGAGTGATGCGTAGAGACGCAAATACATGCAATTACACACGGACCTGGAAGTGTCAGATCCGGAGATCAGTTGACCACTAGCAATCGTGTACATACAACACCGTAAAGCCATAGGTGTTGAATACACAAAGGTTTGAAACTAGATTATTGACTCTAGTGCAAGTGGGAGACTGTTGGAGATATGCCCAAGAGGCAATAATAAAGTGAGTTATTATCATATCTTCACACTTATGATAAATGTTTACATACCATGCTATAATTGTATTAACCGGAAACATTAATACTTGTGTGATTTGTAAACTAAAATAAGAGTCCCTAGTAAAGCCTCTTGTTAAACTAGCTTGTTGGTTAATATATGATCATGGTTTCCGATCATGAACATAGAGATGTTATTAACAACAGGATCATATCATTAGGAGAATGATGTGATGGACATACTCCTATAGATAAGCGTAGCATAAAGATCAAGTCATTTCAATAGTTCAATTGCTATATGCTTTACGATACATAGTAACCTAATTCCTTCGACCATGAGATCATGCATATCACCTTTACCGGATGGATGCTTTGATGACATCAAACACCACACCGTGGCGGGTGGCTATAAAAGTGGCATTGAGTGTTGGAAAGTATTGGTTGAAACACATGGATCAAGAGTGGGATTTGTCCATCCACATGACGGATAGATATACTCTGGCCCTCTCGGTGGAATGTCATCCAATTAGCTTGCAAGCATGTGACTTGGTCACAAGGGATCACATATCACGGAACGAGAAAAGAGTACTTATCGATGTGAGGTTGAACTAGGTATGCAGAGATACCGACGATCATAACCTCGGATAAGTAAACATATCGTGAGACAAAGGGAAATTGGTATCGTATGTAAGTGGTTCATTCGATCGCAAAGTAATCGTAGAAATATGTAGAGCCATATGAATTTCAGATTCCTCTATTGGTTATTGTTGAGAAGTGTCTCGATCATGTCCGCATAATTCACGAACCGTAGGGAGACACATAAGGATTCGACGTTGTTTGAGTAGTTATGGTATTATGAGAAAGAGAACGAATGTTGTTCGAGTCTCGGATGGGATCCGGATATCACGAGGTGATCCGGAATGGTCCGAGAATAAGATTCATATAAGGAAAGTCCGTTTGAGTTCGGGAATGATTGTGTTTTCATCGGGAATGTTCTAGAAGGTTCCGGATTGTCCCACTCCGGGGAAGGGTACATGAATGTGTCATTGCTCATTGAATGATTGCATCATGTACTAAGTGTTCTTGCTGTCCCAAATAAAGGATTAAATTGAATCCTAAAACAGAAAAGTCAAATGTCGGTTTGAAAGTCAAGCGCCAAAACAAGAAACTGTGGGAAACAAGCAAGAGGAGTTGGAACCAACTTTGGAGGAGGAGTTGGACTCCTCCAGCCGGGCCACCAAGGTCCGAGTTGGGAGGACTCCTCCTCCTGGCCAGCGCCTCCCTCCCATATAAGGAGGCGGGGCTCCTCCCATAGACACATAACTTTCTACTCTAGATCTCGGTTTAGAGCCGTTTTGGTTTAGAGCTTCTAATTGCTTTAGCCAATGTTTAGAGCCTTCTAATTGGTTTAGAGCCTTCTAATTGGTGTGTCTAATTACTAGACCACTAATAGCCTCTCTCATAAGCTCCACCATACTCGCACCGGCTTAAGGCGAAGCCCTGCGGGATCTCCCCTCTACTTCCGGTACCACGCCGTTGTGCTGCCGGAATCGCGAGGAGAGTGCTACAACCTCCCATTTTCTTTGGAACAAGGAGAGGAAGGTCTTAAATCGTACGAGCGTGTGACCGATTGCGGGCGCTAGGAACGTGGCGCCGGAAGGATCGTCTACGCGATCTTGAGATCGGAAGTGTACGACTACATCACCCACGAGAATCTGCTCTCGTTAAACGCTTTGGAATCTTCGAGGGTAAGTTATACCATCGACTCGTTGCTACAATCTAGTAGATAGATCTTGGCTTGTTTGTTTGTATGCGGTAGAAAATTTTTGTTTTCCATGCTACGAACCCCTACAGTTGTAGGCACGTGTGGTGTGGTGGCTGTTGCAGAAGATCCGGCAGAGGCCGCTGATCCCGCCGAATTGAAGGACGCGAGAGGCGGAGCCACTTAGGGCGTTAATGACGGAGGTGGACCCCCCCAGCTGGCGTCGTTTGCGTCATGCGTGACCGCGATGCGCGAGGTGGGGCCGGGTGTCGTGGCCGTGGCGCGTGGGCCACGCGTTGATCGCGGGCGAGGCGAGCGCGGAGGTGCGGCGGAGACAGCGATCCCGCGGAGGAAGTCCGCGTGCCAGCTGAAATTGATGGCTCCAGGTGTTTAGCGCCGGGATTTTCGCCCACGGACTGCGCGGGGTCCGTTCCAGGAACGCTGCCCATATTGTTTTTGGCAGGGCCAAAAAAATTGACCGTTTGACGTGACTTGTTGATCATTGTTGCTGATATCCTCGAGAGAACTTGTGTGCATCGGTGTTGGAGTTTCTTCATTGATCTCGGGCACCTGTGTATGATTAGTAGCAGGTACATATTGCATGTAGTCATTATTAGTCATACCCTCAATAGTAGATAATGGTGGAGATATATCTGGTGGGAGAAGTAGGAGTTCTTGACTAAGACGTTTGCCCACGTTTGGATGAAATGAAGAAAAAGGAAATACATTCTCGTCAAATACAATATCACGAGAAATGTAGACTCGTCCATTAGAAGTATCAAGGCATTTTACACCTTTGTGGAGAGGGCTATAGCCAAGAAAGACACACCGGGTAGAGCGAAAAGCTAATTTTCTTAGGACTTGTTATAGGAGATTTGGCCAGCAAGCGCAACCAAAAATACGAAGAGAGTCATAATTTGGCTTGATATTGAGAAGTTTTTCAGTGGGTGTCTCAAAATTGTTTACTTTGCTAGGGAGCATGTTGATGAGAAATGTGGCTGTCAGGAATGCTTCATCCCAAAATTTGAGAGGCATGGATGCGTTTGCAAGTAGCGAGAGACCAACTTCAACTATATGACGATGTTTTCGTTCAGCGGAGCCATTTTGTTGGTGAGCATGTGGGCATGAGACGTGATGAGTAATCCCAATTTTTTTGAAAAAATGAATTTAGCTTTTCATATTCTCCACCCCAATCCGTTTGCATGGTGATGATCTTACGGTCAAATTTGCGCTCAACAAATTTTTGGAAATTGAGGAACACCTCATAGACATCAGACCGTTTCTTAAGCAAATATATCCATGTGAACTTACTAAAATCATCAATAAAGCTTACATAGTAAGAATGTTTTCCAACGGAGGTGGGTGCAGGACCCCAAACATCGGAGAAGATTTGTTCCAAAGGTACAGTGGAGACACTAGTAGAAATACGATAAGGCAATTGGTGACTTTTTGCCTGTTGACATGGATCACACACATATGAATTTATTTCAGGGGAATAAGCGAGATTATTTTTTCTAAGAATTTGTTGAACAATAAATGATGATGGATGCCCTAGACGACGATGCCATGCAGACGATGAAGGCTTGAGGGTGACGAATACATGCTTGGAAGACTCCATGGATGTCGGGATGAGAGGATATAAGCCACCATGGCATGGACCTCTAAAGATGATTTCCTTCGTGGCTTGGTCCTTGATTAAGAAAAAAGAAGGATGAAACTCAACAAAAGCATGGTTATCTAGGGCAATTTTATGTGTGGATAGTAAATTTTTAGAGGCACTGGGCACATGTAGAATATTTCGAAGATAAAGATCACTATAAGGGGTATGAATAATAGAATGACCAACATTTTTAATTTTCATACCTTGATCACTAGCATTGTGGATTTGGTCATTGCCCTTGTATGAGTCACGTGTTGATAGCTTGCTCAATTCTGCGCCAACATGATTTGTGGCACCCGAGTCCATGTACCAATTTGTGTCCACCCCATAAGAGGCAATGTTAGCCTCTTTTTCTTCATTGTTGGAGTCATCATCATCTCCATAGCGCCACCAACATTCACTTGCAGGGTGCCCATATTTTTTACAAATTTGGCATGTGAAGTCTTGATGGGGAGATGTGATGCGGTTGCCACGACCACGACCACGACCTCCTTTGGCCTGTGGGCGGCGACCGCCACCTTGAGCATCATGGTGGCGCGGAGGACGCCCTTGATAGCTGCGATGGACACCTCCACCGTAGCCACCACCACCGTGGCCTCCTCCTTGTGGACGATAGGCACCACCATGGCCGCCACCGCCATGGTTAGGGTAGTGGCCACCACCACGACGAGCAATGTTGACCGAGGAGGAGAAAGAGGAAGGTTCCTCCGACTCGGCCAACATTTTGTTGCGGTAATCATATGCAAGGAGTTGGTTGCAAACATCTGCAGCAGTAGACGTAGGAATGGCATTTATAGTGGCAACCAAACCATTGTACACACCATCCAATCCTCCAAGAAGATACTCCTTGAGTTCCTCATCGGTGACGATCCGCCCCGCAGAAGCGAGTTCGGTTGCGAACCCTTTCATCTTGTTGATGTAGACGGTGGCGGAGAGGTCGCGTTTTTTGGTGTTGATGAGGGCGGTGCGAAGCATGCCGATCCGGGCCTTCGTCTGAGCGGTGAACTTGGCGTCGAGGGCAGCCCAGATCCCGGCCGCATGCTCCAAGCCGAGGACATCGGCGTGGACTTTAGGGGTGATAGACTTGAGAAGGTAACTCAACATTTTTTGATCCCTCGAGATCCAGACCGCATAGGCCGGATTGGGGATTTTCTCCTTGTTGTTTGAGTCCTCGACCTCCAGAGTTGTCGGTGGTGCAGAGTCGGTGCCGTCAAGCAGCCCCATGGCTTGCGCGCCACGCACAGCAGGAAGAACCTGCGACTTCCAGAAAAGGAAGTTTGCTTGTGTAAGTTTTTCCGTCGGAGGAGACCCTAGGGCCGCCGACAAGGACGTCCCGGCCATGACCGAGGAGGACGTCGCCATTGTTTGGGAGGGAGGGAGGTTATTTTTGGTGTTTGTGGTCCTGGTTGTTTGGTTTTCGTTGGAGAAGAAGGATGTCAAGGAAGAGGTGCTCTGATTACCATGTTGAATGGGCAAAACGATCTTGCCCCGTTAGGGGGATCGGTTCCATGTTTATATTGAGTGAAAAAGCCTCACTCGTGGCACGCACAAGGCAGGAGAAATACAATAGGAAGGAGATTAAAGAGAGAATTAAAGAGAGACATAAATAGCCTAGAGTAAAGAGGGGGGAGAGAATCATGCATGGCCGTTGGGTCAATGTCGTGGTGTCATACACCAACGGGTTGTAGCAGGCCATTTATGATGTACATAATGTTGTCTAATATCCCCAACTCCACCATGTGGATGTCAAGCACAAGGTTTCGTATTAGTAGCTATCTTGGCCAAGTAGTTGCTAGTGATTCCAAGAGGGGGTATTTATGCTCGATAGTGGGTTTATGCCTCTACTTAATCAAGGGAACTGACAGAAATCTCTATGGTTGTAGATGTGATGTTGCCACTAGGGAGAAAAAACGGTCTCGTGTTCATGGAACAAGTGGATTCTTTACCTTACACACTTTGCTTAAATCAGTTGTCTGTTGCTTGCAACTTAATACTGGAAGGGGTTCAGATGATAACCTAAAGGTGGAGTTCTAGTCATAGATGTAGTTGGATGGCGGTCTATGTATATTGTTGTATTTCCCAATCGAATCTCATAGGATCTTTTTTGTCTAGTATTGCATTGTTATGCCTTGCTCAGTCCTGTCAATTGCTCTGCTGTAATTTGTTTATCCAGCATGCCATGTTTGTTTATCCAAGGAGAACACCTCAAGTGAACTATGGACCCCGGTACAATCTTTACCATTGATACATCTTTCACTGTTAATATTTACTTGCTGCAAACCATCATCACCTTCCACACCATACAGTTAATCCTTTGTTACAGCAACCAGAGAGATTGACAACCTTACTGTTCGTTGGGGCAAAGTCTTGAGTTTGTGTTGTGCAGGTTTCTGTAGGGGTTCGTAGCATGGAAAACAAAAAAATTCTACCGCATACAAACAAACAAGCCAAGATCTATCTACTATATTGTAGCAACGAGTCGATAGAGAAACTCACCCTCGAAGATTCCAAAGCGGTTAACGAGAGCAGATTCTCGTGGGTGATGTAGTTGTACTCTTGCCGATCTCAAGATCACGTAGACGATCCTTGAAAGCTGTGTTCGTGGCGCTCGCAATCGGTCACACGTTCGGTACTGATGAAGACCTTCCTCTCCCTTGTTCCAAAGAAAATGGAGGTTGTAGCACTCTCTCGTGATTCCGTGACGATGGCGTGGTACCGGAAGTAGAGGAGATCTCAGGCTTCGCCTTAAGCCGGAGCGAGTATGGTGGACTATGAGAGAGGCCTTGGTGGTCTAGGGTTTAGAGGCACCAAGGGGAGAGGTGTAGCCGGCGGCTAGGGTTTGGGGAAACCCTAGTCAGCAACTTGGGAGGAGGCCGGCGGCTTGAGGCTAGGGTTTGAGGTGAGTTGGGTGTCGGGAAGAGGGGTCACCCCTGCCCCTTCTTTTATAGGTGGGAGGGAGGCGGATTGGAGGAGGGAGTCCTCCTCCAACTCCTCCTCCTTGGCCGGCGGGTGGAGGGAGTGGGACTTCGTCCCTAAGTAGGTTTCCTACTCTCCCTCCACCAAACAAACTTGCCGTTTGACTTTTTCAAATTGGCGTTTGACTTTCAAACTAGGATTTGATTTCTCCCTTTATTTTTGCCCAGCCAAGTGACCTAGTACATGATGCAACCATTCCACATTGTCATGACACATTCATGTACCCTTCCTCCCGGTCTTGGGACCTTGGACCCTTCTAAAACATTCTGGTGAAAACACCTAATCATTCCCCAACTCGAAATAGGACTTTCCTTATATGAATCTTATTCTCGGACCATTCGGATCTCCTTGTGATATCCCGGATCCCATCCAAGACTCCGAACAACATTCGGTCTCTTACTCATCATTCCATAACTACTCAACAACATCGAATCCTTAAGTGTGTCTACCTACGGTTCGTGAATTATGCGGACATGATCGAGACACTTCTCCGATCAATAACCAATAGAGGAATCTGGAAATTCATATGGCTCCCACATATTTCTATGATTACTTTGCGATCGAATGAACCACTTACATACGATACCAATTTCCCTTTGTCTCACGATATTTTACTTATCCGAGGTTTTGATCGTCGGTATCGCTGCATACCTAGATCAACCTCGTTACCGATAAGTACTCTTTTCTCGTTCCCGTGATATGTGATCCCTTGTGAGCCAGTCACATGCTTGCAAGCTAATTGGATGACATTCCACCGAGAGGGTCCAGAGTATATCTATCCGTCACATGGATGGACAAATCCCACTCTTGATCCATGTGTTTCAACCCATACTTTCCGAACACTCAATGCCACCTTTATAGCCACCCAGTTACTGTGTGGTGTTTGATGTCATCAAAGCATCCTTCCGGTGATGATGATAAGCATGATCTCATAGTCGAAGAAATTAATTAAATCGGTAAATACTAAGTCTAACTATCTATAGACATAGCAAAGGAAACTATGAGTTTAATTGAAACTGCTAACAAGCGGCCCGTCGGAGCTTTGCTTGTTGCCCACACTCAGTTGGTGACGGCCAGGCGTGTCATGTCGTCAGACCCTTGTGCGTCTTGCAGGCCGGCGGGTTGTCGTGTTTGAACCCTGCTCGGTCACAGCATGGGAGCGAGGGAAGAGTCTGTCGACCGTAGGGAAACCTCCAATAGATTTGAGTGAATGTTTCTTTTGCTGCAAAATGTGAAGCGTATGAACCAAATCTTGTGGTATTTCCCTTTCCTTTCTGGAAAAAAATTCTGTAGAAATCCTATGTCGTGAAATTCCTTGTACAAAAATCATGTGTTCCAAACAACCCATAAAGCTTTGGATGACCCCGAAGATGTAAAATTAGCTCGGGAACGAGGAAAAGTTTACGCGTGT
Source organism: Avena longiglumis (assembly GCA_030063025.1). Classification (NCBI taxonomy): domain Eukaryota; kingdom Viridiplantae; phylum Streptophyta; class Magnoliopsida; order Poales; family Poaceae; genus Avena; species Avena longiglumis. Next base: position 505,545,640 of record CP125976.1, on the reverse strand, counting down.
TTCATGTTCTGTCTAATAAGATGGACCCCCTATGTGGACTGAAACACAAATATTCAACGGCCCATCAAAGAAAGACTCCTCCCCCGTCACACACGGAACTGCGTGAGGCCCACATCCCAACATACTACGCAAAAGCTTTGGCATGCTTTCCTCCCTGCCTCATACCACTACTAGCATAGGTCCTTTATCTCTGCAAGGAAAAGCGAGCACGAACCTTTATTCCAGTCACGGAAATCGCGATTGCAAAGGGACCAGGCGACCAGAACCTTTTGTGTAACCGTAACACGCATCGCCTACTCCATCCACTAACGGACCCTCCCTAAAGAAAAGGTCTCTCTACTAATCTTAGTCTCCCGCGTAATGAGCACTAGCTAATTATAGCTGCTAGCAAGACTCTGCTTGGTACTAGCTTTACCACTAATATTCCGAGCTAATAGATCTATCGGGAGATGCAGTTGTGCCCAACGATCTGGTCTTACTAGCAAGTGGAGGAAATTAAACAAAGTAATCGCCTCATCATGGCCGGCCTTTTATCCAAGTCCACCACGAGCTTTCTCTCTCCCGGTATGAACAGATGATAACGTGGTCCACTCCCTCCAGGTACCAGCACCTCTAGCAGCGATTAAAATAGCTCTGTGGGGTGGGGTGGCAACGATCCGGGTTAAATTTCCGCAGGGGGAATCATATCTTAATATCGAATCCGTTGTGACGTCTACCGCCAGAAGAGAAAAAATAGAGAATCCACTGTCACGTGTTGCCGTGCTGGCCCAGCGCAGCGCCTACACGAAAAGCGCCAAAGCAACAATCTGCTTTAAATATTTGATTATGTCAAGGAGATTGGAGGCTAGAGATGGAGAGATAGATAGGGAGTCGGTGACTCGCTCATCACAGGAACCGATTAGGCACGCATGCAGAGATCATTGGTCTACCCTCACCGTACGCGCCAATAATCAAATCAAATCAAATCCGGGGCTGGGGGCAGCTTGAAAAGCCAAAAAGGCGTCCAGGATGGTTTACTGCTCCCCACGCACAAAAGCAGCCGGGCCGGGCTGACAAGCAAGGTACCAAAGGCCTACTGTACTAGCTAGGCTGCAGCCCCTGCTATGCGACGCAAAAGCACAGCAGCGGCCACTGCGGCAGCAACAGAATAAAGAAAGGGCGAAAGCAACGGGAGGAGATCACATACTACTGTACAGAGTATGCTCCACGACCCTGCAGTCCTGCACTGCTGCTGCTGCTATACGTCTACTCATCCCGCACGAATAACGACGCAGACGTAAGAGTAGAAAGGGGTTGCAGCAGCAATAGCTAGGGAGCAGTAGTAGTACTACCAAAGCGAGAGAGAGAGAGGGGGCACAGTGTCCATTGTCGAGGGGTACAGCTCGATAGTCAAGCAGCAGTACTAGTACTATCGGTGGTGGGGTGGTGGTACTGGGCACTGGGCCTGGGCGAAAGGTGAAAAGACGGGCATCGATCCATTCGATCTGTACGTTGATTTCTTGCTCCTGTCGCTTTGATGTGTCACGCTTCACAAGGGATGCAGTGCAGTGCAGAGATGGAAAAGCAGGCAAAGCGAGCGCGATGCGTTGCATGGTGGTGGACTGGACTGGACCTCCGGCTTTTTTTAACATAATAACACGGTTCTCTTTTCTTTCTCCACTGTCACACGGTTCGAGTTGTCCGAAAAGGCCAAGGAATGCGTACGCGGAACAAAAGTGCACTACTGTACTCCTACTGAGTAAGTAAATTACTACTACTGAGTGGTGCTGATGCAGGGACCAAAGTGGGCATACTACTAGTACTAGATGATGGCTTAAAAGTACTCAAAGTAGTCTTATCTTTACCGGCACTCTAACCTAATCTACTCCCACTCCACTCTCTGCCGTAGCAGTAATGGTGGTGTGGTGCCGGCCGTCTCACGCGCCACCTCCCGCCCATGCATGCATGTCCCCGCCTTCACGCACGCACGGAACGAACGAATCATGCATGTGTGCAACAGTGCGAGCCGAGATGCATCGACAGCCGCGCTAGCTCCACCGTCGCTTTGCTCGCTTTTGTCTCTTTTCTCTCGCTGCCTGCCTGCCTTCCTTCCTTCCCCCACTAATATTTCTTACTCGGCCGATGCAAGGCACACCCCACAGACGGGTGGCATCTCACCAAACGTACTTGTACTACTCATACATGGCCATGGATCAATTCTTTGCAAGTAGATTGCTGCCATCACCGAACCTAAAAAAACGACGATGGCCGAGCAATTAACCACCACCAGATCCGTGCAAGTTTTTCTTCTTTGCCGCCCAGAATGAACGGCCGAACCTTGAAGGCGGAACCAGCTGGCCGGTGGTGGTAAATACGGACGGTCTCTGACGTTAGCCGACAGATGGCGTCAGTGAAACGTTCGAGTCCGTCCACGGCTTGCCTCGCCGGGCAGGTCAAATCTGATCAGATCGGCGATGCTAGTCTGTACTACCCTGCATGCCAATTTATGCTCGGTGGGCAAACGGACAGTGGAACTGGCCGCCGGCCACATGACAAGTCACGCGTGCCTACGTACGGACGAGGCGGGAGCGGTGCGCGTCGACAGACGTGCGTGGCTACAGTGCCTACATCTTAGACTGGTCAAGATCGAAACAAAATAAAAATGATGCGCGCATAGTTGGTCGATCTCAAGTTGTTACACAAGATGTCATTTCTTTTACTGTGAACAAGCAGCATCTTTGCAGACGCGATGGACCAGATCTATTAATCACACGAAATTGTCCGGACTTATGTACTATTTCACCAAGGAGGGAACATTTTTTAACCACAAGAAAATTAACCAGCAAAATAAAAGTTATTTGCTCAGCACACTAACAGGTAACCTCGCTAAAAACAGAAATAAACTAGTCCAGGATCTTGTGGGTTGAAGATGATGCCCACATAAAGATGACGCCCAAATAGTTGGTCGATCTGTAGTTGTCACAGAAGTATAGTCATTTCTTTCACAAACAAAACGCCGGGTAAAATAAACTGTGAACACGTACTAGCATCTTTGCACACGCGAAGGACCAGAGCCAATAATCACAGGAAATTGCACGGTTCTGGAAACCAACTGCTGTAGTAGTACTATTTCACCAAGAACGGGACATTTTTTAACCCACAAGAAAATGAACCAGCAAAATAAAAGTTAGCTCAGAACATTAACAGGTAACCTCCCTACAAAATATTAAAAAAAAAACTAGTCTAGGATCTACATGCAAAATCAACATTTGTAATTGCATGTCTTGATGACTTGAGGACACCTATGCCACCCTGGCGAAGTTCGCATGCAGCAGAACAAAACACATAGTATTTCAGAGCAAAACAACCACGATGAACTTGGCCGCGCGACGAACTTTACGCCGGCGGACAGCCTGGCTTTGAGGCTCAAGAGAGCAGGACATGGAGGGATGCGTTCTTGGTGGCAGCGCAGACGGGGCAAGCATCCACGGCGGGCTCGCACGCACCACAGATGGACAGGTGCCTGCAGGGGAGCAGCAGAACGCAGGCCTCGCTCTGACCGCAGGCCTTGCACGACGGAGCCGCCGCAATCGCCTTGGACGCCGTGTCGTCGTTGTTGTCCCCCGCCGGGGTCTCGAAGCAGCAGGACTGGGCGTCCTCGGCGTCGCCCTCGACAGCACCGCAGGTGGGCTGCAGGAGCTGGTCTAGGGTGGCGCGGAGGCCGGCAGCGACGGCCTCGTGGCTCTTGGCGACGCTGAGCCACGCCTGGCCCTCCGCGGTCATCTGCCGGAGCCGCTCCTCCAGCTCTGCGTTGCGGTAGCGCGCGCGCTCCAGATCGGCCTGGACAGCCTGAAGGCGCCCCGCCGCGGCGCGCTCGACGGCGGCCAACACCGCCCTCGTATGACGCCGGCGCGCCTCGTCAAGCCCAGCACGCATTCTCTCGCTCTGTAAGAAGAAGGAACACGAGTTAGACACCGTTCGAACACCTCCAGATTTTGACAACTCAAGTCAATTCATATCAGGAGTATGTTGAGCGGGCGCATACCTCGAGTCGGATGAGCGCGTCCATCTCGACGCCCTGGTTGTATAGCAGCGAAGTGAGGCCCTGCGAGTTGAGGCCCTGCGAGTTGAGGCCGGCAGCATTGGCTATCCTGCCGCTGGTGGACGCGGCGCCTGAACCCACGGCCCGGCTCTGCGCGTCGCAAGGCAGCATGAGCCCATGCATCGCCGCCTGCTGCTGCTGCAGGACCATGCGCCGCCGTGCCAGGTCGGCGAGGCCCGCCGACTCCTCCGTCGCCATGCGCGCGCGCTTCCTGGGCACGAAGCCGTAGTTGTCGTTGCAGGTGAGCTCGCTCCGCGGGAGATCGCTGAGCACGGTGTTGTTCCCGATCCCAGCAACCGCCGGCGCGAGGTCTTCCAAGAACTGGGATGAGCCACCCGCGGCCTCCATTGGCCTGAAGGAGTTGAGGTCGTGGGGGAAGGCGTGGGAGAGGAAACGAGCCTGCTGCACGGCCATTGCTACCTCTGGGGCGCTATCTTGTAGTAGATAGATAGAGAGATGAGCCGGGGCGGAGAAGGCAAGGTCACGCAAGAGACGATGGTGCGTGACGAGGTGGGGAGGGGGGAGTTGGGTGGGGGAGCGGAAACGGCTGGGAGATAGATAGGGAGATGGGGAGATAGATGGGAGGCGTGGAGGAGGGGGGTGGTTATATATACGGCGTCGGTGCGGGGAAGACACGTTGGGTGTGTGGGGCGCCTGCAAGGGGACAAAAGCTGTCTGCCTCTTGTTTATTTTGACGGGGCTGGCAGCAACCAAAGCGGATGGGTTGGACGGACGCGATGCGGATGCCCCCCCTCCCCCTATCTCTCTATCTTTTCCGCGCCTTTAATAATGGCTATCGTATACGGTGTGGAATGCTTTTCCTCTTTCCTGCTTTCTTTTTCCTGCTCCGTTTTTTTGTTGCCTATTGATTCGTGGATGGATGGAGAGTGATGTGAGATGTGGAGGGTGGGGCCGCGCGGTGGTGGTCCGGCCGGGTGGGGGATGCATGATGATAATAATGGTGGGCAACTCCTCTCCTCTCCTCTCCTCTATGTGTGCTTTGACGTTTTCCTTTCCCCTCTCGTTTTCCGATGGTTACGCTGCTCTTCTGCAATTTAATAAGTGCTACTCCTGTAATTTAATCCTGATTTATAGCGTTGGTACTAGTAGCAGATGTGGCCCACCACACAAAAACCAATTGGATTATTTTATGCGTTCCATCCACCTGAAAGAAATGCTCGTCAAACATTGCGTTCTTCAATACTCCTACTAGTGCTGCGCGTGGACCGACTAGGCATACAGTAGCAGGCACAAAATAATAATACAGTAAGTGGGGTATTTTTAGATGCGGGAGCAGTTTCAACGGCACAGGCCACGCATAGCGCGCAAGCGAGAATTAAGGTGCAGACGCCCCCACCCAAACACAGGCTAATAAACCTAACGTCGTGGCGTGCCATTGAATGGCGGGCCTCCGGTGTAATTATTCACGCCTCGTCGTCGGTCACAGGTTTGAATGCTTCCCCCGAAACGCCAAGTGCGTGCGTGCGTGCGTGCGTGACCGTGATGTCCCCGCTGGCGCAAGAAATTAAGTTACACCAAACTGCAGTTTAGATGCGTGAATCACGGCAGTCTTCGCCGATACGGCCACCGGTAACTAATTAAATCCTCGGGCCCAGGGCGAGGCAGCGGTCACATTTACGTCTCATCTACCGTCTCGCGAGCCAGACCGTCCGTTTGTCCTTGCCCGCGAGCCATGAAGTCTTGTACCGCGATCGGTCCTCCCGCCTTGGACGTCCCCGTTGGCACGGCCCGAGTCTGACCTGGGCTGGACCAGGCATGCCTGCCTGCTGCGACCACCGCGGCACGGAGCACCACGCCAATGCACCTGCTGCCACCGCTGCCCCGCGCGGCCGTGCCCGTGCACATGTGTAGCAGCACGTACTACTCCTCTCTCGGAGCACCACGCATTAACATCGCCAGCGGGAATAGCGTGACGAGCGGCGCCGCTGCTGCTGTACCTCTGCGATCTGCCCTGCGCGCGCCCACCGCCGGCCGGGCCGGCCACAGTACGTACTGCATCGGCCGGACACTGCCCTGCCGGTTGGCCCTACGTACACTATAGTACTCCGCACGATAATACACGACCACCACCGCAATCACGATCCTGCACGACATTTATAGCAACACATGCACGGTACGGTATCGCGCGGTTCCTACCGCGCGTCAGGTAAAGAAAGAACTGCTCCCACAGGCGTTACATAGTTGACAGAGTTAATGATGGTGTCTGTCCTCTCGCTAGATGCGCGCCCGCTACCTATAGCTTGATCAGCGCTAGCCGCTCGATGACTGCGATCCTGTTTATATCTGTGGCCGTGCCACGTTCGCTGCGTACTAGTACCACCGTGCAGTGCAGGCCCCCCCGACCGGTCGCCATCTCGCCCATAACGCAGCAGCACGGCCGATCCTTGGAAGCGCACTGTGCGTAGCTGGAGGTACATTCGCTGTGGCCTGGCCTCGGAAAGCCCAGAGCTACGCTACCCGACCGACCGTCCGGCCATCCGTTCCGTATGGATCCACATCAATCAGTAAACCGCAAAGGTTAAGCGCACAGTGCGCGTAGATAATGCAGCGGCTATAGCAAGCAGCCCGTGGATGGACCGTGCATGCATGGGTCTGGCCTCTCGGAGCAGCAGAAGCAAGCCCCAATGATCATGACGCTCCACGACGCTCGCTAGCTCGATGCCCATGCTGACGTGACACGCAGCGCCGCTGGTACGCGTACGGCTCCCGATCGGGCCTGTGGGAGCAGCGCAGCGCACGATCCACGCTACAATAACTGGCTTGGCGGCCTGTGCTGCGCTAGCTGCTCCCCCGTGCCGTGCACAGTTGGCGCAGTCGGGTCACACATGGCCACCACATGCATATGCCTAGTATGAGTATGACGCACCGATCCAACGCACAGCGTCTATAGCTAGCTGTGGCCCGGTGCGTATGTGCATGCACAGTGGGTTGACACGTCCAATTAATGGGCGTCTCTAGCGCCTGCCCCGTTTCGGGGCGCGTACGATCCTTCCTTGTGGTGCGTGACGGTGCCGGCCAGGACCATGCGGTGCGAGTAGGCATCGGATGCGATGGGGAGCAGCAGCTGCTATCAATCGTCACGTACGATTCCTTTCCTTGCTACTACACCCTACACGAGCACAAACCGATGCCAGAGCCATGGACCAGACCCTATCTATACACGGGGCGCTTGATCACGCACAGCGGTCTGACCCCCACAACGCACTTGATCACGATTCAGATCGAGGAGGCTCTGTACTGTATGCCCCGCGCTAACTGCAGGACTGCACGGCGCCAGTCGGTGTATACTTATGTGCGTGACTGTGTGTACACCACTGCCATGCCATGCAATGCAATGCATGCATGCCCCGCTTGGGGGTCTCCCCCGTCGTCGCGGTCCCCGGCCGATATGAAGGCGGGAACAGTCCACGGAATAGCATGCCATGCACGGCGCTAGCTGACCTGCGCAACGGTTGAGACTGCTGCGTCTAGGGAGTACATTTCCTGCGCGATGCCCCACAGCCTCAGGCGGAGTATTGAAAACTTCGGTGCTTTTCTCAATCCGGTACTACAGCTACAGTAAGCTGATTTTTATTACTAATATAGTTACTCCAGTTTTTCTTCCATGTTTACCATTGTACCGGGATATAATAACGTTTAACAGTTATGTTCTCCCTCTTTCCCAAATAAGATGTATATATATTTTTGGGTGTCCGCAGGGCCGGGAAATGGTGTCCGCAGGGCTGGTTCTATAATTTTTGGGGCCCTTGGCCAAAGTCGGCAAAAAGGCCCGTAATGACAATATATATATATGTATATATAACTAGATTAGACGATATATATGGCCATTTCACTTGCAAAATATTTGAAAGCATATAACCACACGTTTATAGTCGAGAAGTCTATAAATAATTGTTAAGCACTAAAGCATTGTGATATTTAGATAAAAAATAAAAATGGTAGGAAAATAATTGAAAGCATATTTACCATTTCTCTATGGATTGTTCATTGGCCTCAGGATCTGCATTTGAATTATTTTCATCATCTTCTCCGGGTCCGGGATCAGATTATTGCCTTTGATTATTATTATTGACAACAACACTATTTTTTGCTAGAAAAAACTTATTTGAAGCACCTATTTATGATTCAATAAGCTGATCCTCTCTCTTTCTTTTCTTCTTTTTCGCAGCACCCGACAATGGCTTCCCCATTGTACCACCTATCACAGATTAATGTGAAAAAATTTATATCAAATTGTAATATTCAAAATTATAGCCCTAATCAAGGGATTAATTAAAAGCATTAGATAAGGGAATAAGAAGAGATTTAAGGCGTAAACTTATAGAGGGCAGGGTGCATGGCTTGTCCAAAATTGTTGATGGAGATTGGAGAGGGAGAGCAGATGAAACGGGCGGCGAGAGAGACCACGAGCTGGGCGTTGGGCGTCTGTGGCGATGGCAAGCGTCGAGACTGGCGGCGAGAGAGACAGAAAGACAGGGCATTCCGCGACTCACGAGACGGGTGAGTGTCGTGACGCATGGGATTCACGATCGATCGATTGATCTCTCGGCAGGGGCCTCACGACCAAGGCTGCAAGGCATCACCATACATGCGCACCAGGTCAGGTCTTACTTTTTTTTAGGAATTTGCACCACCAGGTCTTGCTAGTTGCTGCATACATAAAATTTTTTTGGGCCCCCCACCGGCCTAGGCCATTGGCCGTCTCACTACCTTGCCATGGGCAAGAGCCGGGCCTGGGTGTCCGTAGACAAAAATATAACTCCTAATACTCCCTCCATCTTAAAGTTTAAGGCCTATATTTTTTGAAAAAAAAGTCAAACCAACTGAAGTTTGATCAAATTTTTAGAAAAATCTATCAAGAAACATGATATTTTGTAGACATCATATGAAATATAATTCATTATCTATCTAATGACATTGATTATGTATTTTGCATATTAATATTTTTGGTAAAAACTTGGTCAAACTTGACATAATTTGACTTTTAGAAAAACAGGCCTTAAGCTTGGGATGGAGGTAGTATAAAGCCGCTTCATTGTACCTAGATACAGGTCCGATGTTTGATCACTCCTCGTAAACACACTAAAAGTTACCCCCTCTGTTTGCAATTATAGGTCCTACGCGTATACCTAGGTTATTAATTTGAACAACACAATATAACTTATATATCACAAAATATAAACTATTAAAAAATATAACATTTAAAGTTTTTAATGGTATAGTTTTTATGTTATACTATTTATATTTTATTGTTAAATTGACAACCTAGTTATCCGCACCCCAAATGGAGGGAGTAGCAAGTACTCTTTGCTTATTGACGGTGGTTCTCCGCCATTTACAGGAGTATAGGTTGGTCCCAGCATAAATTGGGGTGGGTCCATATTCAAAGATTAGCCTACACATAACATATCCATTTAAACCCCCAAAATATATAAAACTATTCCGGTTCAATGCTTCAAAACTTCCACCATTTTTACTGCTACATGTGAAAATAATACCCTATAAATCACTTCTATTTTATTAGTTGGGGTAATATAAAGTGATAAAAACTCGTATAGCTAGGATTTAGATGGTATTTATTTTTATTTAAGTATTTGGTGGATGGCGATATTAAAAGATTTTGATAAGAAAATAAGAACAAATGAGTACTACTAGAAATGACTTTACACATATAGAGAAGTAATGATCGATAAATTGAAGACCCATGTATTCAACCTCTTCGTTGCAGGTATTTATACCTCTTTATCGGAAATCCCTTTTGGCTCACGTTTCCATTTTATCCCATTGTGCGAAAACATATTTTAAATTATCAAAAAAATCAAAAAAAATCTACCTATACATTCAAACATTTTATGTTCGTTTCCAAGTTTTTGAGATTAAAGAATATTTTATGTGTGATGTATTAAAAAGACAAAAAACACCACATGAGTACGACGATTCAGAAGACATTTTTTGTCTTTTTTACACGGAACACGTAGTATGTTACATCCAGGAAACTTGTGAACGAGCATAAAATGTTCGAATGTATATGCAGACATTATTTTGATTTTTTGATATTTTGACATATGTTTCCTCACAATGAGTACAAATACACCCGTGAGCCGAATAACCACCTGCTTCACTCTTCACTGGCTTGTTGAGAGTGGTTCTCCACCATTTACTGGAGTATCGCTACGTCACAACATAAAGTACGGTGGATTCAACTTTCAAAGATTTCCCTACACCTAACATGTCCATTTAAACCCCCCAAATAAATAAAAATATGCAGTTCCAAGACTATAATAATTCAAAAAAAATGCACCACCGTTTTTTACTACTACATGCGAAAATAAAATCAAGAACAAACCACTTCTATTTTATTAGTTGGGGCAATATGAAGTGAGAAAAACATGTATATCGGTATTAGATTTTTTTATTTAAGTATTTTGGTGGATGGTTAGAATAAAATATTTTGATAAGAAAAGAAGAAACAAAGGAGTTAATTTGATAACAAAGAAATGAGTACTTTCTCTGTTCGGGATTATAGGTCCTACAATGCATACCTAGATTGTTACATTGATCAACAAAATATAACTTATATATCCCCGTTAGAAAATATAACCTCTAAAGTTTTTAATGATATAATTTTTATGCTATAGTATTTAAATTTTGTTGTTTAAATTGGCAACCTATTTATCCGCACGGGACTTATAATTCTAAACGGAGAGAGTATAGTACTCGCAATGGCTCTTCACTCGTAGAGGACTAGTGAAAGATAATTTGAAGGGGCGTGTATTGGTCAAGGATCAAGTTGGCTCCTTGATTTCCTGTCTTTTAATCTCTTCATTCTTTTTCCTTTTTGAAAGAAGACACCGTAGATACGAGTGTTGGGTTTCGGTAATGGCCTTCAATAGTTTTCTATGTAATCATATCGTGCTGCTTCACTAGACTTTTCTAAACCATCCATTTGATCCATACGGTCACGACACCACTCGAAACAAAAGTTGACTAAATCCAATACAAAGCCAAGCACTAATTATATGGAAAAAAAAGTTTGATTGACATTTGCAACAGACTCATTCCATGACTAACGATTCAATGGGATTCGCTTGGGCAGCATAATAAAGTCCAGGTCTCTCATACGTTGCAAATATAACTATAACTTTTGATGCTTCATGCTTGTTTTGCACGACTTATATTAAGTTCTGTCCACACTTTGTGACATTTTTGTGAATTTTCTAGAATTAACATATTATAAAGTGTCACAGAGCCAGTTTCCCGTTTTCTGTTGTTTTTTTGTGTCAGAAAACTAGTAAATAAATATTCTCGAAATTGGACGAAACAAAAGCCAAAGTTCCAATTTTTTCCGACACGATACGGAGCCCGAAGGAGAGGGGGAGACGCACCCCAGGACGGCCACACCTGGGCCAGGCGCGACCAGGGGCGCGCCATCCTAGGGTGTGGGCCCCCTGGCGTTCCCCCGACTTTGCCCCTTCGCCTATATAAATCCCCCAAGCCGAAAACCCTAACACACCCGATCAGAATTCCACGAAAAAGTCTGTAGCCGCGGGCACCGTCGTCCCTGGATCAGGGCCGGTCCTAAGATTCGAAGGGCCCAGGGCAAAACTAGAATTTGGGGCCCCAGAGTTAGGCTCCGAATTTTTTATATAAAATGATGCAAATAAGGATTTAAAGTATACACAACAGTAACAACTTTTTATATAACTTGCCTTATGCGCTCCTTCTCCTTTGTGATGTGATGTTGTAACTCCTTGTCAATTTTTTCATATTTGCTCACTCAAGTTCCCATTTCATTCCAAGAGATCATGCCAGTAAGATACTTGACATTAAATTTATGTTCTTTGAGTCGTTCAGTGATATGTTCCAATCTCTGAACCCATTATGTCCCCAAAGAACTGTTGTAGTTAATAGGGCAACTTACATGAGAAACAAAACATTTTCTCAACTTGTCTTGAATAGACTAACCATTTTCGACTGTGTACCTCTTCATTGTTCATATTTCGTGACTAATGGTCATAAAAAAATGTCTTGAATTGCCATCGACATGAAAAGTAATATTTTCTTCTCTAATAGGCCCCTTCTCCACTAAATGTGTCCCTTAATTTGATATCAAAACTAGCCCAATACCTGTTCATAAATTTCCACGTGAATTGGTTCCTCGTTAGCACTAGCAAATTATGTTGAAAATTAAAATTGTCCTCGTTATCACTCACATTATCTTCTATAGGGACCTTGTTTGCTTGATCAATATTATTGTGTTCCCCAACGAGAACTACGCCAACTCGTTTGGATTTTCCCGTGCTCGTTTTGCTCCTCAATTTTTTTTAATAGATCCCCTCTGTGATACTATCAAAATTTCTTCAGGTTCTCTTGTTTTTCTTTTAGCACTACGCAATGGAGGCTTCTAACGACGCTAAAAGCAAAAAATAATAATTAGGAGTTAAAATTAGGGCATAGAGGTTTATAGAAAAAATTCCGGAGTAGCTAGGGCCTTGGGAGTTGCGTGGCTAAGTCAAAACGGAATAGTGGATGGCCCCAACTTTGACCTGCTGCTCTCCATGCACGTACATGAAATAGAAAATTTCAATCGGTGAGGCCTGTTTTACTGGTTTTTTTCTGCGCTGCTCTCTGAACATGGTCTCCTGTATATAGCGCATACCTGTATGGGGCCCCTAATGTTTTCGGGCCCGGGGCGGCTGCCCCTCCTACCCACCCCCAGGATCAGCCCTGCCCTGGATCGGGATGGATCTGAAGCTCTTCCCGGCACCCTACCGGAGAGGGGAGATCATCCCGGAGGTTTTCTTCATCACCATGCCTGTCTCCGGAGTGATGTGTGAGTAGTTCATCCTTGGGGTACGGGTCCATAGCAGTATCTCGATGGTTCTTTCTCCTATTTGTGCTACCATGTTTAGATCTTTTGAGCTGCCTATCATGATCAAGATCATCTTATTGTAATGCTACATGTTGTATTTGCGGGGATCCGATGGATATTGAGTATTATGTCAGATTGATTATTGTTCTATCATGTCTATGTTATTTGTGATCTTGCATGCTCTTCGTTGCTAGTAGTTATTTTGGCCAAGTATTTGCTTGTGACTCCAAGAGAGTATTTATGCTCGATAGTAGGTTCATGCCTCTAGTAATCTGGAAGAGTGACAGAAACTTCTAAGATTATAGATGTGCTGTTGCTACTAGGGAGAAAATAACAATCTTTTTCCCAAGGGCAATTGTATTATTTACATTACACACTTTGGATAATAAAATTATCTGTTGCTTGCAAATTAATACCCGAGGGTTGTTCGGATGATATCCCGGAGATGCATTATTAGTCATAGATGCAGTTGGATTACGGTCTATGTATCATGTTGTAATGCCCAACTGAATCTCGTAGTGATCATCATGTTATGTACATGTATTGTTATGCATTCTCTATTTGTCAATTACTCTACAGAAATTTCTTCACCCATCATAACTGAGAGAAAACTTGTTGATGTGCTCATCATACCTTGCTCTTGGGGTTCCCAATATTCTCTACATCAACAAAGCCAACATCAGTCTCCTTTTACTTTTATTGAATTAACTAATCTATCTCATTTCTACCTTTGGTTTTTTGGATTTGATTTGGAATTATTCAACAAGAAAAAAGATTTTTTCTGAAAAGTTATGTTTTTTATTGTGTGATAATTATGAGTACCAATCCTAGTACTTCTCATCCCGGGGTTTCCACAATTGGTGAAAAAGTGCAGGTCGTATTTCTAGTCAAGATTCCAAACTTTAGAGATCTAGTTTGTACAATTTCTTATTTTAATGACGGTAGCAACACAACCTACATTTACATTTGAAGCCAAAGGCGATCCAAATGCAATTCAAATACAACAAATGTGTTAAAAGTCACTCCTCTTTGATTCACGTATTTTCTAATATGAAAATCACATGATTTGAGTATTATGTACTCTTGGATGGTGTGGAGTTAGAATACACTACTGGAACTGGGTTCAAAGTCTTTGACACAAACGTCAGGAAAAAATAAATTAGCAATATTTCAAAGATATAGTGTCGATAATACAAAATTAACAAGGATTTGAAATCTTATTAAATAAACAAGCATAAAAAAAGATAGCTTGGCCTTTAAATCCCCCAATTCCATTGAGTTGTCGTTGAATTGAAAAAAACCTTAGAACCGAGAAGGTAAATCCTACTTTCATGTAGTTTGATAGGCTATGTCGACACCACAACTTATTGCATACTACAATTCTAGTTTGCATTTAAACTCTCAAAATGTGATAAAAATTTGACGACATCTCTGGTTTTCACAAGTCTCAGAAGTTTTTAATATATGAAACCAAATGATTGCAATGTCGTGCATTGTCGAACCATACAAGAAATGTCTGCACCAAAGTTTTCTTTTTCATTTTTATCATAATGTAAATGATCTCTCGGAAGGCTTGAGTTGATAGAACATGCACAATAAAATATAGCGAAGATAGATTCTTGAAGAATCCTGCTAGGGTTTATAACTATCAATCGAAATAGCTAGTGTAGCAATATTTGAACCAAAAATGCTAAACCAATCCGGTTGTAGGTGGCATCGGTGAGAACTCACCGATTGTATATACATATGGTATACAAATATCATGAAATATTTCTATAAAACATTTAATATTATAAAGTTTGAATCATCATCCGAGTATTCATATCCCATTTTAACTTCAGTTATGAACTATTTACATTGAAGCTTTACACAAGCTGCATGATTTGGAATATGCAATTGTACTACTATTGTAGGTGACAGAGACTTATAAAAGGCAGGCAGTAAGAATAGTCGAATCCATGAATTTACATTTATTTGTGACTCATATCCTTTGCACATTAAGAAAGCTTGGCATAATTTCCCTGTTAATTGAGATCTGTCTACAGTACTTACAAAGATACTCCACTGTCGGTTGCGCGTGGTGGTGAATATTGGCAAATTGGGTGGCAAACAATTCCACTGTCGTTATAGACGTAGGCCCTGTTTGGCACCCAAAGTATTTTTTAAAGTATTGACGAAATACTTTGGTTTTTAAAAAAACTAAAGTATTAAATACTTTGAGGTGTTTGGATACAACAAATAGTGTGTTTTAAAACTAAAGTATTTTTTAAAACTATGGTTTTTTTGAAATATTTGAGAAAGACGTTAGACCCTCTTTTTTTGTAAAACTGAGAAAAGGGAAAAACTGAAGTATTCTTTTGCTTTGCACTAAAATATTATCGTATTGATATATTTTAGTTTTTCTGAAAAACTTCGGTGCCAAACTAGGCCGTATACTAGTGGGCAGCGGAAGTGGCTGGCCCAAGATGAGCAACCATGAAAGCCTGCAAACGGTGGGGCCACCAGGCGGTTGCCACACATCGTGTTGGCCCCTCGCTCTCTCTCTCTCTTGTGCAGCGGCTCTGGTGCCTGCCTTTTCTGTAGGATAAATCCGTACGTCCTATATCACTTTTTAAGATGCGGAAGATGACAGTACACGATGCACGCTGCAGGCAATTGCTATCGGAAATCTCTGCATCTGCGCACAGTACTGCTACTGTCGTACTAGTAGTACTGTACATAGTATTATTACCGCAGTACCCCTGTGTGGACGCCCCTTTGGTTTTCTCTCTCCATCTCTGATTCTGAATTGTGGCAGATCCACGCGAGATAGTAGTAGGGTACATGCGTGCCTTGTTTGGTGGAGGTAGCAAATACTAGTGCCACAGCCCTTTCTCTTTCTCTCTCTCCGAGTAGGCTGCTCGCTGTGGCAGAGATTTGTCCAGCTTTTCACCTTTTCCGTGACTGGCAAGAGCGTGCAGCAGGGCCCAGGATTGTGGGGAACACTCAGCCTTGGGCAGACGACGCACCAGCACCAGACATTGTAATCTGTAACAGATACAGAGCCATTAAAATACTGCTGGTACTAGCAGTAGCAGCGGCAGGCAGCGGGTGGCCGTGGGAAGGAAGTAAGGGAAATCGCATGCATGCCGCGCTGTCGCGCTGCTCGCCCTGCCGTGGTGGCCATCGAGAGCGATCGACGGCTTCCCTTCCACCGCGAACAATGATGCATGCATGTGCAT
This sequence comes from Avena longiglumis, assembly GCA_030063025.1. Taxonomy (NCBI): domain Eukaryota; kingdom Viridiplantae; phylum Streptophyta; class Magnoliopsida; order Poales; family Poaceae; genus Avena; species Avena longiglumis. The sequence continues at coordinate 505,529,445 of CP125976.1, read as the reverse complement.
GTACCGCTGACGTGCGGGCATGGCCAGCTGATTCTGCGGCTCCATGTATGTCGCCATGTGCTTCTGCCTCGCAAAAGAAAGAAAGAAAGAAAGAAAGAACGAAATGTTGCGTGCATAGCGATTACTAGCGGAAATGGATGCAACCATCCTACTAGTACTGTTCTTTTCTGGAAGCATGCGTATCATCCATCTAGTCATGGCACATACTCCTACCAATCAGGCACGCACAGATCGAGATTTTCGTTCGCTACACATGCCCACGCACTGTATCATGATGCTCCCTGACGGGGGCACGCATGTGGCGGACGGACGGACGGATGGATCATTGATGGACGGATGTTACAGGCAGGCATGGGACATCTACGAACCGAGGTGTGAGCATCAAAGAAAGCTATACTAGCAGGGCAGGCCGGGCAGAAGACAGTGGAATCCGAGTGCGGGCACGCCGAGCTAGGGAGATCGAGCGGTCAGGGTCAACATCCCCGAACGAAAGACGCACGCAACTACGAGGCAGGGATGGATGGATGCTTGGAAGGAGAGAAAAGGGAGCCGGGCGGGCACATGCTCGCATCGCATGGGATAAAATGCCGCGTCCTGGGGTGGTGCGGTCTCCGACGGGAGGGGGGTTGGGCTAGGCTAGCGTGTCCGTCTGACAAAAGATCGCAGTGCCTGCTCGACCAGGGCATGGAAAAGCCATCTCCTCACGCACGCACTGCCCACCAACACTGGTGCGTGCCATTGCCTGTTGCCTTGCCTGAGTGGGTTTGGCACGGCGAACCACATCGTCACTGTGCTGCTGTTCCTTACCTACCGGAGGCAGTGGAGAGAATGATCATGATTCAGGCGAGGCGAGGCGAGGCGAGGGAAGTAAATAAAGTGGCTGGGCGTGGCGCTTTGCCCGGCAGGCAAAACTGCACTGACCCAACCCAACGGGACGTCGCCTGCATGTGGCCTGAATCCTGATGGCGGAAAAGATTCTGCCTCTCCGCTCACGCCGCTGCTCCATCACGTGGCCCTGGTAAAACATCAACCTGTAGTGGCATCTGCCGCAGACGAAAGGAAATACGGGATCTCTACCTTGGGTTTATTCATCATTACTATACGAATCTAATGTCAACAGATTGCTCGATGGGCAACAGCTGAATATGACATGCTGGCCCGTGAATGTGCCGTGGAGGTCCAGCCCATCACGCTCGATAAGACAAAGACAAATGTGGTCTGTTCTGGCCGACGACGTTACTGACCACCAAGCGGCGGGCTCTCCAAACCAAAGCCATACAGGCAGCAACGCAGGTGGCGTGTCCGTCCGTATCACGGCGAAAGCAACGCCGCGCGCGGTCGTCAGGTCAGGTCAGGTCCCCGTGAGCGTGACCGTGAGGTCGGGACCGGGCGGGGCGCGCTGTCACCGTACGTACCGTGCGCTAGCTCTTTCGGCCAGGGTCGTGCGAACGCAGGAGCGGCACCGCATGCATGAGCATGATCACACACACGCGGGTGTCGCCGTCGACTGGACGGGGGCGGGCGGACGAGGACGGCCCGGCTGGACCCACGCGTGCCGTGTTCGGACCACCTCCACGGTCGGCCTCTTTCCTTGTCGATCGGTCTCGCTAGCTCGGCGTTTTCTTGCTCGTGACTCCATGGAATATGCACATTTTTCCTTGAGAAAACAGGGAAAGGACATGCTAGCATGGTGTGCCTGTGTGGCTATCCCAATCCACCAGTTAATTTGTGAAAATGGCAGATGCAGCTGCGAGCATAGAGACGTGCAAGATACGGGATGCTAGCTGCGTACGTAGCGATGATCCGATCGACGTACTGGGCCTGGTAGGCGTGGTTTCCAACGTAGCTGTACGTGTCGAGGACCAACTTCCTACGACCAGTAGCTCCTACTAGGTGTAGTACTGTACGTGTTGAAGACCGACCGGCCTCCTACGACTAGCTGCAGCGGACGGCCTACTAGTCATCCGTCCTAGTCCTAGCAATAGTATGTCTACGACTAGACAAAGAACCATGGACCGAGACGTACGTACGTACGCGATGAAGTAAGCACATGCTGCTTTGGCTTTGAAAAAAATTAATAGAAAACAGAACTAGTAAAGCATATCCTGTTCGCATTCCCAGTAGTACTACTAGTATCTTGTAGACATAATCAGATGTTGATGTGGAGTAGATGGACACGATCCATCTCTACGGAGATAGGCTAAATGGCGACGGAGACCGTGGAAGAAAGGGATCGCCGAACCAAAGAGTGATGGTGTGAAATGGTAATGACGCATACGACCAAGCAATTTTTTTGTCACGTCGTTCTCGGTCACTACTTGCTGATGCTGATCGTTGTATATTTTCCTGGTCCCGCCCGCCCGTTTTTTATATCACATCCGTGTGCGCGCGGATGACTGCTTGCCTAGCCTGAGCATAAAAACAAAACGCTTACCTCGCGGCGTGACACGACTGCCCGTTGCTTTTGTTGGCATTGCTCTACCAGTTGTTGGAGAGTTGGAATCTTGCGTTTCAGCCTTCTACAAGAGTGCTGCCGATTCTAAACTGGGCGAAAGGAATGGACGAATCGGTGGTACTCACTCATAAGAGTAAGTGCCATAGAGGTTTTGCGAGTTAAATCCATTGTAAGTCATTGGACTTGTCCGACAAATTCAATTCAGTCATTTTACAATAAGAATACACATTTATGGTTATTGAATACGTGTCGAAGCCTCGGGTGCGCTCATGGCCGGACGTAGCTTTGTATTAGGTGACCTGGCGCTTGGCGGGACCCACTATCAGTGTCATTGCGAAACGAAACGGTCATTTATTAGCGATTAGACCCCCAAGCAACTCCTCCAATTTCGGATAGCCCATCCCCCTCTGCTTTAAATCTTCTCCCTGCTCCCGCATCATTCCGAAGTGGAGGGGAAACAGAGCGACACCACCGCGAGTACAATTGTTCGGCAGCAAAATGTGGTTGCTGACGGACTTCATCGTCGAGCGGGACAACTCGAGGTAACGCGATGTTGTTCTCGTGGTGCGCCAAGCCGCCACGACGATGGCTCCTAGCCGATGGCCAGAAGGCGATCCAACGCCCGTGTATGGTAAGCCCTCGATCCGCCGATTCTCGTCGGAAAGCCATGGCTCCAGTGGCGATTTAGGGTTCCTGGCGTTCTATTTCGGTGCTTGTGTGTATGCTTGATGTTAGTTTCTCGCATATTATTTTCGTATGGTTTGGCCAGAGGATTTGGGTGGGGTTTGGCGTATTGTTTTAGTAAATCATGCATTTTTTAGAGTGAAATTGTTCATAGGGTATCTGAGATGATGACATGGACATATGGTTGCATTTGTAGTAGGTTTAGATGTGATTTAGTTATCGTTAAAATATTGCAGTAGGTGGTAATTAAATTATTACTTATGATGGCATGTTAATTTTTCAGGAGAGGAAGCCCCTATCTCACATTGGAAATAAATCATGGTGAGTTTTTTGTTGGCAATTGTTGACAGAACCTAGCTAGATGGACACATCACCTACGACAATGGAGTTGATAGTCTAATTTGGTTACAATTGATGCTTGAGAAGATAGTAGAAGAAATTGGGTATGAGATGCATGAAGAATGAAGGTTTTTTTCATTGTATTCCAGTGCTCACTATTAAGGATAATAGTTTGAGGGATATTAGAGATGAAGTGGCCAGAAAATTCATGATCACTCTAGATGACATTGGCCAACACTATATTTGTATCTTGATCAGAGTTTTGATGGCATGAAATTTGATGTAGTACATTTTCCAATGGCTGAGTTACCCCTGTTATCAAGCTTTCTAAGACAAGAAGCAACATAGAAAATGTGATGTTAGGTGGACATGATGAAGAACAACATGTGTCAATTCAAGTTGTGTATCTAGATGTTATGGAGTAAGAGGAAGAGAAACAACGATCTAGGTGTGGCAGAACAAGGCGGAACAAGAGGAAGAGAAACAACATTCCGATTGGTTCTGAAGTAAATGAAGAAGAAGAACACACTAAAGAAATTCTGATAGTGAGGCTGAAGGATATTCATACTTTGAGTTTGTGGATTTTGATTATTCTCTTAGTAATCGTGATGATGATCCGTATGCAGATAATGTAGATGATGATGAATCGGATCATGACATTGACAAGGGAAACATAAGTGGTAAATCATCTGTCAAATAAAGTTTTCCATCTGCTAAAGACGAAGGTGCAAATGATAATTTTAAAGAGAAGTGTGTAATCAAAGAGTAGATTTTATAGGGACGGGATCTGTGGGGGGTCGTCTCTAAGGATGATGAAATAGTAATGATGAAGTTCAAAACATTCAGATAGGATTATTTGAATGATCCTATATTTGCAACGCCAAGTGTTTGTTAATGTGGACTTTCTTAGGAAAGCAATCGTGTCATATAGTTGCATTCATAGAAAGTGCATGAAACTACCAATAAATCACAAGAAGAGGGTAAGGGTGTGTGATAAGAACTGCACTTGGTATCTTTGGGCCTCACGTGATTCAACGACATAAGCATTCTTGATCAAGAGATACACAATTGAGCACACTTGTAGTGGAAAGTTAGTGCCTTCATAGCCAAATTTATTACATGAAAGTATTTAGATAGGTTTAGAGCAAACCAAGGTATGAGTCTTAAAAAATTCCTTAGGGTGGTTCATAAGGGATGGAACATGACACCATCTAGGAGAGAATTGCTAAGAGCTAAAAGCATTGCCATGATAGTGATTAATGGAGATGAAGAGAAACACTAGAAGGTGCTATGGGATTATGTCAATGAGATGAGGATTAATCTAGGTAGTTCTTTCTTTCTTTTACTAGATGAGAATGCAAGATTCAAGCAATGCTACATCACTCTTGAAGCATGCAAGAGAGGGTTTCTACAAGGATGCATACTAGACTGATGGTTGTTTCACAAAAACAAGATATATAGAGGCCAATTTCTCACAACAGTTGGTATGGATCCCAACGATTGTATATTCCTTGTTGTTATTGAAAGTGCAAAAGAGGTCGCCTAGAGGGAGGATGGATAGGCTTCTAAAATTATTATGGTTTAGACTCTAATTAAATACAGAATAAAACTAACATTTAATCTATTGAGCATAAAACGTAAAACCATTAAGTTCAACTAATTGCACCAACAACCTATGCTAAACAACACAAGCAACAAGGTGATAGCAAGATATAAACTTCAAGCACGATGGCTATAACAAAGAAAATTGCATAAGTAAAGGGCTTGGTTGAGAGATAACCGATGGATGCGGAGACGATGATTTTATCCCGAAGTTCACTTCCAAAAAAATACGCCTCTATTGGAGAGGTTGTAGGGGTTCGTAGCATGGAAAAAAAAATTCTATCGCATACAAACAAACAAGCCAAGATCTATCTACTAGATTTTAGCAACGAGTCGATGGAATAACTTACCCTCGAAGATTCCAAAGCGGTTAACGAGAGCAGATTCTCGTGGGTGATGTAGTCGTACTCTTTCCGATCTCAATATCGCGTAGACGATCCTTCCGGCGCTGCGTTCCGGCAGCTCTTCCGCAGTCGGTCACACGTTCGGTACTCGACGAAGACCTTCCTCTCCCTTGTTCCAGCAGGCAGCGGAGGTTGTAGCACTCTCCTCGCGATTCCGGCAGCACAACGGCGTGGTACCGGAAGTAGAGGGGAGATCTCGCAGGGCTTCGCCTTAAGCCGGAGTGTAACACCCTCGGAATCGACCCTATGCAAGTTTAGCAAAATTCGCTAAACCCGCATAGAAACGATTCGAAGGTGCCCACCAGGCACTTTCGTGCGGGTGGAAAAACAAAGTAATAACATTACACAACAGTCCTCGATGGGACCCACAGAACAGATATATATACAACAGCGACTCAAAGAGTCAAGAATACAAATATTATATACAAAGATCCAAATCACCTCGAAAACGGTAGAGCGTCCGACTACGGACAAGAAGCAAATGGGGCTAAGAGCCCTGAAGATTAACCAATGGCGTCCATAACCCTGCCCAGGCCAAGCCGGAAGGGTAACCCTGCTAACGACGTCGATCTCAAACCTGCTTAAACAAAAGGGGTGCCGACAAAGGGCAAAGGAAAAGAAAAGGAGCGTCGATCGAGGCCAAGACACGCGAGGCTAGAATTGGGTCCTCGCCACATAGGTATGGTGGATCGAGCGGCAGCAAGATGCACTAAACAACCTATAGAGACTCGATACAACTGGCGGATATCAGAAAGGGGAAGAATGACCTATCCGGATCCAACCTGAAGCTAACACCAAACAAACCCATCCTGGCGTTTCCCCCTCGAGACCAAACGAGGAAGTCAACCGAGGGACTCACGCTTGGCGCTTTACTTATTCGGTTATCGTTGCAGCAGTTACTAGTCAGGTTTAAATAATCGTCCTGATAAAATAAGCAGTGGGCACTTTTAGTTAGTCATTCCGTTATAGTGGCATCACTTACTAGTCAGATTTCAATTATCATGAGATACCCCAATACCCAGCAGTTGTTGATACTTTTACTTAGCCATTCCGTTGTAGTGAAGCTGATTACTAATCATATTGGAAACAAGTCAATTTAAAACAGTAAACTTTAGTTATAGTTGTCTATGATCGACATCGTGCTCCAAGTCGTCCATAACCGCGACACGGCTCGAAAAGATTAAACCGCAGGGTGCACCAAAGTATCCACAGCACTTGACCCTTTTGCCGATCGTTAACATACACCCATCGGTATGTCGGGGCCTAAGTCACGACGCCCTGCACCCAAAGCAAGCACTGGGGCCACCCCAAGTACACCCGAACAAGTCGGCCGGTCTCGAGACGGACTCGGGGTTTATGACAATGGCTGTGAACGACAGCAGGTCCCCAATCGGGGACTGTCGACACCGCGTAAACATTCCGCTTCCAAAACAGTACAGTGTGCAGTACCTCGCACAATCGAAAATAAAGCGGTAAACATGGCATAAGTACAGGATAGTAATAAAGCCCCAAACTACTTTGTGGCCCCAAGACGATTTTGAAATCGGTAATTATCAATGGGGGCCCATATCTCCCACCGTGGTTAGCGCTCGATCTCTAACAGTGTCAAGAACTCGGGTCCCACGGACACAAGTGGGCGGATCGGAAACCAAATCTTACCTATCACCCACCGATGCCTCGCTTAATTCAATTTTAGTTGTTAAACAGAAATTAAAGTGGAACAATAAGTAAACCATGATCATCTTCATCACAACATGCGGCAATTCTCCAACAAGCGTGGTACTTGATGACAAGCAAAACACTTGAGCAAGCGACGACACGCGGGTCCAACTATCTACCAAACAACGGTAATGGGATGTGTCCAAGGCTATATATGGTCGCAAGGGATATCACGGTACGAATACTAGAGCATCGCAACACGATAGCAAAGATCAACAGGAGGGAATAAATATTAGAAAGTAAGATAGGTAGAAAGGGGAGATGCTCACGAAAACATTGCCGGAAGGTTCATCCAAGATCGGGAAGCTCACATCAACTCAACGGCCTTATCCGCGAAGAACCAAACGCTAGAAGAAACACCGGATGCAATATTTAATACACGGCAGAAGATCGGCATGATGCATGCATGATGGATGGCATGGCAAGGTGCGATGCAATTAGGTCAAGATTAAGCGGAACCGGGTCCCGACATTTAGTTAGATGGTTCCAGTTGTTTAGTTACCCCAGCTTTAAATGTTGTTATAACAAGGCAAGAGATGGCAACGGTTCGCTACACATGTTTAAATGAGGCCAATATAAGGCTAGATTTGCCCGCATATGGGCCCCATATTTAATTATTAGGTGAATCGGCATAAGGCCCCCAAACCACATGAGATGCATGCGAGATGAATGATTAGAGGTGCAACAACTGTTTTATATTATGAAATTAGGGTTTCCGGGAAGGGGTTCACACATTAGGGGTCGCGACGATCTTGGGGGTTCCGGTGCGAATGGTCTCGTGGTCCGGCTCGGGTCCAGGTTGGCGGGTCCGTTCTCGGGTCGTTCTCGACTCGAGATCTTGTCGCATCGGGTCTCGATGTCCGGAGCAGAACTTGGGTCGGCGTTCTCGCATCGCGAAGGTCTTGCCGTCCCACGGGTCGGTCTTGCCGCTGCGAGGTCTTGTTGATCCGCGCCATCGTGTCGGTCTCGGCATCCGGGGCGAGGACTTGGCATCCTCGGGAGCACTTGTCGTACATGTGTTTCGGTTCCGCGTCGATGATCTTGTCGCCCCACGCCGGGTCTCTGTGGTCTTGACGGCCGGGTCCGAGGAGATCTTGGCGCCGGGTTCTCGCGGCGAGTGCAGATCTTGTCGGTTCCACCTTGAAGACCTTGTTGTCTTTGCAGGGATCGTGGTTCCCGGTTCGGATCGGGGTCGATCCGGAAGAAGATTTCAGGTTCGGCCGGTGGCCTTGGATAGAACTGGTCTCGTATCGGTCTTGATATCGAGGAGATCTTGCCGAGGTGGTTCCAGCGGACACGGAGAAGGCCGGGCGTCGCGCGAGTTCTGGGCGAGGCAGGTGCCGGGCCCGGGCGGGGCGGCCGAGCCGGGACGGCCGGGCCTCGGGCGGGCCCAGGGAACCCGGCGGCGGCGAGGTGGTACCAAGTGGTCCGGCGAGATCTGCGGCGATGCGTCGTGGGGCCCACGGGCTCTGCGGCCCGAGGAGGCTGGCGACGGAGCTGGGCCGGGTCCGGCAGCCGGCTCGGGTGGTTGAGCAGGGAGCGGCCGCGGCTGAGGGAGCTGGCAGCGCGTGAGGATGGAGCGGGGCGGGGCGGCAAGCTGAGGCGCGTGGCCGGCCTGTGACGCCGGGCCGGAGCGGAGCAGGCCTGGCGGCACTGGCCAGCCATGGACAAAGTGCGCGGGGCGAGGAGCTCAGGCGCGAGCGAGGCAGGGAGGAGGCTGCGGCAGGGCTGCAGCGAGCGGAGTGGAGGCGTCAGTGGAGCAGGCGGCGGGCGTGAGGGGTCGAGGCCCGGCGGCGGCGCGTCCTCGGCCGGAGGCGGGGAAGGTGCGGGGAGGCGGGCCAGCGTCTGGGCCCAGAGGCAGGGGTGGCGTGTTGGCGTGTGTGTTTGCAGCGTCGTGAAGCGTGTGGTGTGGCGGCCAGGCCTTGAGTGGGGTGGCTTAGAGAGAGGGAGAGGGCTAGGACAAGTGGCGTGCGTGGTTGGGTGGAAGGAGAGGAGAGGTGAGGTGGCGGAGGATAGGTTGGGGTGATGTGGAGGAGGGGTGGGGTAGATAGCTGGGTGAGTTTAGGATTTAGATGGGCAGTGGGTGGACGTTTATATTTCTGGGGCGGTCGTTCGGTCGGTTCGGACCGTTCGACTGCCCCACCCAAAAATAATTATAATTTTTATTTCATTTATTTGGGCCGTTTGCAAACCGACAGCGGACAAAACAAAATATTCCGGGGACCGGGTTTTGGAGTTTGAATAAGATGGGGCGTTTGAAAAACAAATCGGGGTTTTCGAAAATAGTTTTGGCAAACAATGCATGATGATGTCGATGCAATGCACAAAGTCAACGCGATTTTCTAGTAGTGGTTTTGCGGGATGCCACAATTCGACACCACTAACAAGGGATCTCGCCCTCGAGATCCGCCTCATAGTACCGGAAGGAAGGTCGGCGTTCTCCGTCTTCTCGCACCATGTAGATCTTCGCGACACCACCAACAAGAGGTCGTCATCCCTGATCATCGAGAGAACACTCCGGATAAACAACGAACGAGGTTAAAGGTAAGGCCACCTCTAACTTCCATGGAAGGAGTAAAATTGCATCGATCCACCATTCAATATACAAAGCAAATGATAAGAGTAGTGGTATGGTCGCGACTCCATCCCGCACTCAAAGCATTACTCGGTACACGAATAGACAGATTATGCAACCAACCCTCGGATTCAGACTGAAGTTCTCGACAAGCGAGGTTCGGAAACAAAGGAGTGATGCAGACTCTGCATCGGATCTGGCGTAGATGATGTCGTCGCGTCGGAAAACACCGGAAGGAACAAACAAGGAATACAGGATGGTAACACCGTAGACGGAGGATTCCTCGGCAGCATGAAGACCGGATGTAGCAACACCGTTATCTGAAGAGGAAGCGAAACCCTGAAGGTACGACGGAAAACCAACCACGAGAATTCCTGGACTCGAAGAAAAAGATGAGAGCGGATTCAAAACACGTCGAGATGAGAGGGGAATAGCAGAGGGGTAAGGAGTAAAATCAGACCTACTCAGAACTATCCAACCGATTTTTAAAAATAGTTTTGACACTCTACTTCGGCCGTTAGCTAGGTTATCCTACAGGCTGGACTTGTGGTATCGCTACTTGAGCTCGATACCACTCAGTAACACCCTCGGAATCGACCCTATGCAAGTTTAGCAAAATTCGCCAAACCCGCAGAAACGATTCGAAGGTGCCCACCAGGCACTTTCGTGCGGGTGGAAAAACAAAGTAATAACATTACACAAAAGTCCTCGATGGGACCCACAGAACAGATATATATATATATATATAACAGCGACTCAAAGAGTCAAGAATACAAATATTATATACAAAGATCCAAATCACCTCGAAAACGGTAGAGCGTCCGACTACGGACAAGAAGCAAATGGGGCTAAGAGCCCTGAAGAACAACCAATGGCGTCCATAACCACCGTGCCAAGCCGGAAGGGTAACCCCGCTAACGACGCCGATCTCAAACCTGCTTAAACAAAAGGGTGCCGACAAAGGGCAAAGGAAAAGAAAAGGCGTCAATCCGAGGCCAAGACACGCGAGGCTAGAATTGGCGGTCCTCGCCTACATAGGTATGGTGGATCGAGCGGCAAAGATGCACTAAACAACCTATAGAGACTCGATACAACCGGCGGATATCGAAAGGGAAGAATGACCTATCCGGATCCAACACGGCTAACACCAAACAAACCCATCCTGGCGTTTCCCCTCGAGACCAAACGAGGAAGTCAACCGAGGACTCACAGTTGGCAGTTTTACTTATTCGGTTATCGTTGCAGCAGTTACTAGTCAGGTTTAAATAATCGTCCTGATAAAATAAGCAGTGGGCACTTTTAGTTAGTCATTCCGTTATAGTGGCATCACTTACTAGTCAGATTTCAATTATCATGAGATACCCCAATACCCAGCAGTTGTTGATACTTTTACTTAGCCATTCCGTTGTAGTGAAGCTGATTACTAATCATATCGGAAACAAGTCAATTTAAAACAATAAACTTTAGTTATAGTTGTCTATGATCAGACACTGTGCTCCAAGTCGTCCATAACCGCGGACACGGCTTCTCGAAAAGATTAAACCCTGCAGGGGTGCACCAAAGTATCCACAGGCACTTCGACCCTTTTTGCCAGATCAGTTAACATACACCCATCGGTATGTCGGCGGGGCCTAAGTCACGACGTTCCTGACTCCAAAGCAAGCACGGGGCCACCCCACTAAGTACACCCGAACGGTCGGCCGGTCTCCGAGACGGACTCGGTTTGCGACAATGGTCATGACAAAAGGTCCCCAATCGGGATGCCGACACGCGTAAACATTCCGCTTCCAAAATAAGACATGCAGACTGCACAATCGCAAATAAAGCGGTAAACATGGCATAAGTAGGATAGTAATAAAGCCCCAAACTACTTTGTGGCCCCCAAGACAAGATTTTGAAATCGGTAATTATCAATGGGGCCCATATCTCCCACCGTGGTTAGCGCTCGATCTCTAATGTGTCAAGAACTCGGTCCCACGGACACAAGTGGGCTGATCGGAAACCAAATCTTACCTATCACCCACCGATGCCTCTGCTTAATTCAATTTTAGTTGTTAAACAGAAATTAAAGTGGAACAATAAGTAAACCATGATCATCTTCATCGTCAACATGCGGCAATTCTCCAACAACTGTGGTACTTGATGACAAGCAAAACACTTGAGCAAGCGACTACGACACGCGGGTCCAACTATCTACCAAACAACAGGTAATGGGATGTGTCCAAGGCTATATATGGCTGCAAGGGATATCACGGGTACGAATACTAGAGCATCGCAACACAGATAGCAAAGATCAACAGGAGGGAATAAATATTAGAAAGTAAGATAGGTAGAAAGGGGGGAGATGCTCGCCTGAAAACATTGCCGAAGGGTTCATCCGAAGATCGGGGCGAAGCTCACATCAACTCAACGGCCTTATCCGCGAAGAACCAAACGCTAGAAGAAACACCGGATGCAATATTTAATACACGGCAGAAGATCGGCATGATGCATGCATGATGGATGGCATGGCAAGGTGCGATGCAATTAGGTCAAGATTAAGCGGAACCGGGGTCCCGACATTTAGTTAGATGGTTCCAGTTGTTTAGTTACCCCGCAGTTTAAATGTTGTTATAACAAGGCAAGAGATGGCAACGGTTCGCTACACATGTTTAAATGAGGCCAATATAAGGCTAGATTTGCCCGCATATGGGCCCCATATTTAATTATTAGGTGAATCGGCATAAGGCCCCCAAACCACATGAGATGCATGCGAGATGAATGATTAGAGGTGCAACAACTGTTTTATATTATGAAATTAGGGTTTCCGGGAAGGGGTTCACACATTAGGGGTCGCGACGATCTTGGGGGTTCCGGGGTGCGGGGTCGGTCTCAGGGTCCGGTCTCGGGGTCCAGGGTTGGCGGGTCCGTTCTCAGCGGGGTCGTTCTCGGACTCAGGGGCAGATCTTGTCGCATCGGGGTCTCGATGTCCGGGAGCGTAACTTGGTCGGCTCGTTCTCGCTCATCGCGAAGGTCTTGCCGGTGCCACGGGTCGGTCTTGCTGCGAGGGTCTTGTTGATCCGCGCCATCGTGTAGGTCTCGGCATCCGGGGCGAGGACTTGGCATCCTCGGGAGCACTTGTCGTACATGTGTTTTCGGTTCGTCGATGATCTTGTCGTCCCACGCCGGTCTCTGTGGTCTTGACGGCTTGGTCCGAGAGGAGATCTTGGCGCCGGTTCTCATGGCAGAGTGCAGATCTTGGTTCCACCTTGAAGACCTTGTTGTCTTGCCTTGGGATCGTGGTTCCCCGGTTCGGATCGGGTCGATCCGGAAGAAGATTTCAGGCTCCACGGTGGCCTTGGATAGAACTTCGGTCTCGTATCGTGCGGTCTTGATATCGAGGAGATCTTGCCGAGGTGGTTCCAGCGACACGGAGAAGGCCGGCGCGAGTTCTGGCGAGGCGTAGCAGCCGGCCCGGCGGGTTCTGGGCGCCGAGCGCGGGACGGCTACTGGCCTCCGAGGCCCAGGGAACCTGGCGGCGGCGAGGTGGTAATGGCGGGTCCGAGATATCGCGGGGCTGGCGATGCGCTGGGGCCCACGGGCTCTGCGGGCCCGAGGAGGCGCGGCGAGAGGCTGACGGGTCCGGCAGCTGCTCGGGGTGGAGCAGGGAGCGGGCAAGGCTGAGGGAGCAGCGCGCGGAGGATGGAGCGGGCGTGGGGCGACGGCACCGGCGCTGGCGCGGAGGGCGGCTCAGTGACGGCAACGCCGGCCGGAGCTGAGCCGGGCACCGCCGGGCGCCATGAGACAGGCGGGCGAGGAGCTCAAGGCGAGAGCGAGGCAGGGGAGGAGCCGCGGCAGGCCGCGAGCGGAGCAGAGGAGCGGCGAGTGGAACGGGCAGGCGCTGAGGGGTCGAGGCCCGGCGGCGCGTCTCGGCGGAGGGAAGGTGCGAGGCGGCCAACGGCGTGGGCCCAGGCAGGGCCGAGCGTGTTGGCGTGTGTGTTTGCGTGAAGGCGTGAAGCGCGGCGTGTGCCTTGAGTGGGGTGGCTTAGAGAGAGGGAGAGGGCTAGGACAAGTGGTGCCAGGGTTGGGTGGAAGGAGAGGAGAGGTGAGGTGGCAGCAGAGGATAGGTTGGGGTGATGTGGAGGAGGTGGGGGTAGATAGCTGGGTGAGTTTAGGATTTAGATGGGGCAGGTGGGTGGACCGTTTATATTTACAGGGCGGTCGTTCGGGACTGTTCGCCCCACCCAAAAATAATTATAATTTTTATTTCATTTATTTGGGCCGTTTGCAAACCGACAGCGGACAAAACAAAATATTCCGGGGACCGGGTTTTGGAGTTTGAATAAGATGGGGCGTTTGAAAAACAAATCGGGGTTTTCGAAAATAGTTTTGGCAAACAATGCATGATGATGTCGATGCAATGCACAAAGTCAACGCGATTTTCTAGTAGTGGTTTTGCGGGATGCCACACGGAGCGAGTATGGTGGAGTATGAGAGAGAGATATTAGTGGTCTAGGGTTTAGACACACCAATTAGAAGGCTCTAAACCGAAGGCTATAGCAATTAGAAGCTCTAAACCAAAACGGCTCTAAACCGGAGATTAGAGGATAGGAACTTGGGTGTCTAGAGGAGGAGGCCCTGCCCCTCCTTTTATAGGTGGGAGGGGCGGCCAAGGGAGGAGTCCCTCCCAAGTCGGCCTTGGTTGGCGCCACGGCTTGAGGGACTCCTCCCAAGTCGGTTCCAACCACCTCTTGCTTGTTTCCCAGCTTCTGTTTCCACAGTTTCTGTTTAGCCGCTTGACTTTCAAACTAGCAGTTTGACTTTTCAGTTTTGGAACAGCAAGAACACTTAGTACATGATGCAATCATTCAATATGTAATGACACATTCATGTACCTTCCCCGGAGTGCCGGACAATCCGAACCTTCTAGAACATTCCGATGAAAACACCGCAATCATTCCCGACCTCCGAAACGCGACTTTCCTTATATGCATCTTATTCTCCGGACCATTCCAGATCACCTCGTGATATCCCGGATCCCATACGAGACTCCGAACAACATTCGGTCTCTTTCTCATAATACCATAACTACTCAAACAACGTCGAATCCTTATGTGTCTCCTCACGGTCGTGAATTATGCGGACATGATCGAGACACTTCTCCGAACAATAACCAATAGAGGAATCTGGAAATTCATATGGCTCCCACATATTTCTACGATTACTTTGCGATCGAATGAACCACTTACATACGATACCAATTTCCCTTTGTCTCACGATAGTTTACTTATCCGAGGTTATGATCGTCGGTATCTCTGCATACCTAGTTCAGCCTCGTTACCGATAAGTACTCTTTTCTCGTTCCCGTGATATGTGATCCCTTGTGAGCCAGTCACATGCTTGCAAGCTAATTGGATGGCATTCCACCGAGAGGGCCCAGAGTATATCTATCTGTCATATGGATGGACAAATCCCACTCTTGATCCATGTGTTTCAACCAATGCTTTCCGAACACTCAATGCCACCTTTATAGCCACCCAGTTACGGTGTGGTGTTTGATGACATCAAAGCATCCATCCGGAAAAGGTGATATGCATGATCTCATGGTCGAGGGAATTAGGTTACTATGTATCAGAAAGCATATAGCAATTGAACTATTGAAATGACTTGATCTTTATGCTACGCTTATCTATAGGAGTATGTCCGTCACATCATTCTCCTAATGATATGATCCTGTTGTTAATAACATCTCTATGTTCATGATCAGGAAACCATGATCATATATTAACCAACAAGCTAGTTTAACAAGAGGCTTTACTAGGGACTCTTATTTTAGTTTACAAATCACACAAGTATTAATGTTTCCGGTTAACACAATTATAGCATGGTATGTAAACATTTATCATAAGTGTGAAGATATGATAATAACCACTTTATTATTGCCTCTTGGGCATATCTCCAACAGTCTCCCACTTGTACTAGAGTCAATAATCTAGTTTCATACCTTTGTGTATATAACACCTATGGCTTTCCGGTGTTGTATGTACACGATTGCTAGTGGTCAACTGATCTCCGGATCTGACACTTCCAGGTCCGTGTGTAATTGCATGTCTTTGCGTCTCTACACATCACTCATTCTCTAATGAGATGGCTATGTATAAATTTGGTCTTTCGGTGTGACCTTTAGTTCTTTGGGGTTAAAACATGTTGATAATATTGTCGCACAATATATCTTCATAGTATTATCCCTCTGTGAACTACACCTAGTTTGATAATAAACTACTTGACACAAATGCCTTCTTTTGCTGCTATAATAGCAGTCATATACTTAGCCTTTTGTTGTAGTATCCGTCACAATGTCTTAACTTTGGAACTCATCCAAATCCATTATGGAACTCACTTTCCATTATATTGTGCCACCCTTAGTTTAGATTGAGATAAACTTAATTTGTACTTTGTGACAAAGCTAGTATCAATGTAGTACTTTTACAATGAACTAACCATCTATTTGTCACTTCTACAAATAATATACTCTTAGTTCTTCCAAAAGATCATAAGAATATCCTTACTATTGTCCAACGATCATCTTATGAATTATTCTGGTATATGCTCACAACATTTAGAGCATAGGACATATCTGGATTTGTACATATCACAGTATGATTGATATAAATACTCTTTGTGATTTCATACATCAAGTATCAATATGTACTTGATTATTTGTTTCACTTTACCAAATGTCAATACACTTGAATATATCATCAACATTGAACTCTTTCAATCCTTTCTGTGCGACAAGAACCTTTTCTTGTAGTTTCTATATTGAACTCATTCAATATCTCGTCTATGTACTTCTGGCACAACCATATTAGCGTCTATTGATGCCAAATATTTGGGTTTTGCCTAAGTCTTTCATCGGGATGAAATTCTTAATATGTGTTAATAAAAGATACATTATTTCCAATCAACAATATGTCTTCCACATAATGTATTAGAAACATGTCTTAGCGCTCCCACTTAATTTCTTGCAAATGCAAGCATCTTCATTGTCTCTAATGAACTTTTAAACTCCTTTAACAGTTTCATCACAGTGAAGATTCCAACTCCGCGATGCTCACTTCAACCATCGAAGTTTGCATATGCTTTTAGCATCCTATGAATTAACAAAACCCTACGGACCGTGTTATGCACATGTCCTAGGTAACGATTCTATTAGAAGAACTTGTTTTGTTTATTCAACTATCATATATCAAAATTATATGTAGTGGTTGCTACATTAATCCGTCTAGACTAAATATCACTATGAAAGATCAAATCTTGTCATAGTCAACCTTTGAACATTGTTGTGAACTCTTTCCCAATATGTCGATTATAGATGTGAAACATCCATGTCTATTTCTTTATAGATCCAGACACAACTGTAAGGTCTTACACCTTTCTCAAGGGTCCTTCAAGTTCAAAAACTTGATTTCTCATAAATGGAACTATCACGGATTTTATGGCTTCAAGCCATTTGATGGAGTCAGGGCCCATCATCGCTTTTTTGCATGTAGTCGGTTCATTATTCTCAAATAATGATTCAACCCTCAAATCTTGGTATTTGATTGTTTACTCGACCTACTTGGTTCAACAGAAACTTTGACCTTCATAACCACAACCTTTTGAGGCACGTGAGCCATGAGCATTGTTCTCCCTCGAACACTTTTCGGTCTTTGCAACTCTGCACATATAGCTAAGGTTCTTTTAACCTTATCAAAGTTCTATTGTCCTCCCACTTAACTTTTCACGAAAAATTCCTTCCCAAAGAAACTTGACATTCTAAGCGACAAACACTTTTGTCTCCGGTGTTATGGAGGAATACTTAACAAAGACAGGTTCATCCGACTTTGGTTGCAAACATCTTTCTTATGCATAGCATACCAATGTTTAAGAAAGGACAACTTGGGTTTTATCCCAAACCATAACATATGGTGTCATTTCAACGGATTATGATGGAGCTCTTTTCAGTGGAAAAACGGTAATCTCTAAAGCTTTTAATCTTTAAAATATAATGACAGTTTTATGAATTATACCTTTGATCTTACCATGTCAAACAAGGTTTAATTACATATCTCGAATGCTCCATACTCTTATGGTGTTTCGGGAAATGCAATTCCACGGAACGATTCCATAAATCTTAGGTATTATGCTAAACTTTGTAACTCAAATATCTTTCTTTATGATCTTTATCATAAACTGTTTATATTCTTGTTACAATGATTTTGCACTTCATCTTGAAAGTCTTTGAACTTTTAAAATATTTCACACTTCATCCTTATTAAGTAAATATTCATATATTCACTCAAATTTTCGGAGAAAGCATATGAAGTTGAAATCCATCGCTCTTGACTACACATAATGGACTTCATACAATAATATGTACAAGTTCCAATAAGCTAGTCATTCGTTCCCTTTTGGCCTATGAACGAAGTTTCAATTATCTCTAGGAAAGTTTCACAAGCGTCATGTGATCAAAAATCAAATGACTCCAAAATTCCATCCACATGGAGTTTCTTCATGTTTTCTTTCCAATATAATTTAAACGGCGATGTCACTTCCTAAGTGATCTTTCAATCAATTTGTCTTTCGACATTTTTAGCACTAGTTTTATGGATGTGATTTATCCAACGAGATTTGTGAATCATCCATCTTTTATGGATTACGACAATTATTTGAACAACCCTTTTGTTCTCATTATACCTGATAAAACAAATTTTGAAGGTAAACTTTGATGTTTAACGAGCAACACAATAACCCTTTATTTGTTCTCGATGAACATCATCACATATTCTTTTGCTAATTACTTAGGCTACTGTAGTTCATGAATTCTGTTGTTTCGTATGACGATTCATACCAACAAATTCAGTATTAAATACTTAAGAACCACATTGTTTAATAAGCAAAGAATATAGCCATAACATGTATATCATCTATATACTTAAACTGAACAATTCTAGTCTTTTCCTTTCTGCCATATACTTATGAGATTTTCTTTCAATATTTCCTTTTCTGTTTGAAAGAATCTATCAACATCAATAGTGGAGTCATACATATGACATATAGTCCAAAGCGTGTATAGTTAAATACCAATGTCTTTGGACTTGCACTTTGAAGTAGATCACCATCATCAAATGTTTGGTGTTCTTTCAAATTCCTTTATTTAGTAATCTCTTGGTGTAGTAAACATTTTACCTACATCAAATATTCACCCTTATCATGGAATTATCCATGATCAAGCTACTTTTAGCTTATAATGGTGAAACATGAGTATAATGTTGCTCTCCACATCCTTTTGGACGATTAGGACAACTAGTGTCTCCAACATTTTGCAATTTCTCATAAAAAATATGAGAACATGAACTTTGCCATATTATACTCTATCATGTTGTAACCAAAACTTTTGTTTCAGATATCACAATATCTTCCACACATCATGGTTTCTGAAACAACTCTTTCAGATCCTAGATAACCTTGATATTAAGAGAATCCTTTGAATATTAAGAATCATGGAGACAAACATGATACTTTATATACTAACACTTGGAATTGTTACTCTTGATTTAATACTAATTATTAAACTTCATGGAGTAACCGGAACTTACTGAAAGTTTGCAATAGGACTTTTAAACTTTAGATTAACCCTTAAAACAATACGATACCAGTTCTTAAAGTATCTAACCAGAATTCTATAGTTCTATCATCTCAATTATAACTAAGCGCAAGGTGGTAAACGGATGCCAATGACTACAACAACTATGCAAATTCACTTTGATTTAGTTTATGATAAATTGAGTTCTAATTAATAATTAAATTAATCTAGGTGAACTCTCACTCAAAACAATATCCCTCACATTGTTTTAGTGATCACACGAACCAAATCCACCACATCAAAACCGATCATCACGAGAGTTGATATAGCTTCAATGGCGAACAATCAACATGTTCATCATATCTACTATATGATTCATGCTCTACCTTTCGGTAATCCGTGTTCCTGAGGCCATGTCTGTACATGCTAGGCTCGTCAAGATCAAACCTTAGTTTCCGCATGAGCAAATCTGGCTTGCTCACATTGTATACACTTGTAGAATCTAACACACCCGATCATCACGTGGTGCTTCGAAACAACAAGCTTTAGCAACTGTGCTAACTAAGGGTGAACACTTTATGACTTGAAATTCATGTGCATGAGGGATCATATTATAATGCTACCGTCGTCTACTAAGCAATAAAAGATGCATAAAGGATTAACATCACATGCAATTCATAATATGTGATATGATATGGTCTTTCTTCTTTGTGCTTCCGATCTCCATCTTCTAGCACGAACATGATCTCCATCATCACCGACATTGTATCAAGGTCAATGATGCTTCTCCATGGTTGTCGTCCACCGTCTTCAACTATTACAACTACTTTGAATAGACACGCGGGTCTTAACAGAAATTAAAGACAACCATATGGCTCCTGCCGGTTGCCGACTTACAATAAGGAACATTGCATACATCATATATATAATCACAATCATGGCCATATCACATCACTGCACACCCCTGCAAAACAAAGTTAGACGCCTCTACTTTCTTTGCATGTTTTACGTGGTTTGGGGCTGTTAATAAGTGACGTTCTAACTTACGAACATGAACCACAACATTGATACTAGTATTAATTACGTTGTAAATTGGATCTTAACTATGCTAGGAGAAACAGACACCCATAAAGCCACTTATGCAATACAAGTTGCATGTCGGCGTGGAGCAAGTCTCATGAACGATGTCATGTAAGGTTAGCCGGCCGCTTCATCCCAACATACCGCAAGATGCAAAGTACACAAGAAGCAATTGACAATAAAAGCATCAACGCCCACAATGACCATTGTGTTCTACTCAGCAATGATCTACATATAGACACGGCTCTGATACCATTGTAGGGGTTCGTAGCATGGAAAACAAAAAATTTCTATCGCATACAAACAAACAAGCCAAGATCTATCTACTAGATTGTAGCAACGAGTCGTTGGATGTAACACCCTCAGAATCGGCCCTATGCAAGTTTTAGCAAAATTCGCCAAACCCGCATAGAAACGATTCGACGGTGCCCACCAGGCACTTTCGTGCGGGTGGAAAACAAAGTAATAACATTACACAACAGTCCTCGATGGGACCCATGTAGCAGATATATATATAATGACTCAAAGAGTCAAGAAGACAGATGTAGTGTACAAGATCCAAATCACCTTGAAAATGGTAGAGCGTCCGACTACGGACAAGAAGCAAATGGGGCTAAGAGCCCTGAAGAATAACCAATGGCGTCCATAACCTGCCGAGCCAAGCGGAAGGTGACCACTAACGGCGTCGATCTCCAAACCTGCTTAACAAAAAGGGTGCCGACAAAGGGCAAAGCAGAAATCAAAGAAGGAGCGTCAGTACTGAGGCCAGTACACGGCGAGGCTAGAATTCGGCGGTCCTCGCCTACATAGGTAAGGTGGACTGAAGCGGCAGCGGCAGCAATGCACTAAACAACCTATAGAGACTCGATACAACTGGCGGTTATTAGAGGAGGGTGAGAATGACCTATCCGGATCCAACCTGAAGCTATCACCAAACAAACCCATCCTGGCGTTTCCCCCTCGAGACCAAACGAGGAAGTCAACCGAGGAACGCACACAGTTGGCAGTTTTTACTTATTCAGTTATCGTTGCAGCAATTACTAGTCAGGTTTAGATAATCGTCCTTATAAAGTAAGCAGTGGGCACTTTTAGTTAACCATTCCGTTAAGGTGGCAGAACTTACTAGTCAGATACAATTATCATAAGATAACCCCAAAACCCAGCAATTGTTGATACTTTTACTTAGCCATTACATTGTAGTGAAGCTGATTACTAATCATATCGGAAACAGATCAATTTAAAACAGTAAACTTTAGTTATAGTTGTCTATGATCGAACATGCTCCAAGTCGTCCATAACGCGGACACGGCTTCTCGAAAAGATTAAACCTGCGGTGCACCAAAGTATCCACAAGCACTTGACCCTTTTGCGGATCGGTTAACATACACCCATCGGTATGTCGGCGGGGCCTAAGTCACGGCGTTCCCGGACCAAAGCAAGCACGGGGCCACCCCACTAAGTACACCAAGCGAAGTCGGCCGGTCTCGAGACGGACTCGGGGTTTGCGACAATGGTCTGTGAACGGCAGTCCCCAATCGGGGGCCGACACCGCGAACATTCCGCTTCCAAAGCGATTATGCGTACCTCGCACAATCGTAAATAAGCGGTAAAGCATGGCATAAATGCAGGATAGTAATAAAGCCCCAAACTACTTGTGGCCCCCAGTACAATACTTTGAAATCAGGTAATTATCAATGGGGGGCCCATATCTCCCCACCTGTGGTTAGCGCGCTCGATCTCGGAACAGGTGTCAAGAACTCGGGTCCTACGGGACACAAGTGGGCGGTCGGAAACCAAATCTTACCTATCACCCACCGATGCCTCTGCTTAATTTAATTTTAGTTGTTAAACAGAAATTAAAGTGGAACAATAAGTAAACCATGATCATCTTCATCGTCAACATGCGGCAATTCTCCAACAACTGTGGTACTTGATGACAAGCAAAACACTTGAGCAAGCGACTACGACACGCGGGTCCAACTATCTACCAAACAACAGGTAATGGGATGTGTCCAAGGCTATATATGGCTGCAAGGGATATCACGGGTACGAATACTAGAGCATCGCAACACAGATAGCAAAGATCAACAGGAGGGAATAAATATTAGAAAGTAAGATAGGTAGAAAGGGAGATGCTCTTTGAAAACATTGTCGAAGGGTTCATCCGAAGATCGGGTGACTCACATCAACTCAACGGCCTTATCCATGAAGAACCAAAACACTAGAAGAAACACGGATGCAATATTTAATACGGCAGAAGATCGGCATGATGCATGTATGATGTATGGCATGGCAAAGGTGCGATGCAATTAGGTCATATTAAGCGGAACCGGGGTCCCGACAATTAATATATGGTTCAAGTTGCTTAGCTACCCCGCATATTAAATGTTGTTTTAACGAGGCAAGATTATAGTACTGGTTCGCTACACAAGTTTAAATGAGGCCAATATGAAGCTAGGTTTGCGCATATGGGCCCCATATTTAATTATTAGGTGAATCGGCATAAGGCCCCAAACCATGATATGCATGCGAGTATGGCAATTAATATGCATCAAGTTGTTATTATGTTGTAAAATAGGGTTCGGAAGAGGGTCACACATCGGAGGGGCTCGGCGATCTTGGGTTCCGGGTTCGGGGTTCGGCAGGTCCGAGGTCCAGGTTGACGGGTTCGGCCTCGGAAGCGTTCTTGGAGCTCGGGGTTGGTCTTGGCGTTGAGATGAGGTGCTTGTCGTCGGGATCCTCGAGGCGTGTTGTCGACCTTGGGGTTCCGACTATGGTCGTGGCGCGAACTTGTTCAGCGAAGGTACGGACCTCGGTCCGGGTGGAAGAACTTTGCGCTTAGAAACGATCTTGTCGCATCTCGTCGACCACCTTGGCGTTCGAAGTAGTTCTCGGTTCCGGTCTTGGTCATGTCGGGTCTTGTCGTCTCCCGAGGTCCTTGGCGTTGAGGAGTTCTTGTCGTGTCGGGGTCTTGGCGTCCTGGCGGCGAAGGCCTTGAGGTTCCTCGGCACCAAGGTTCGGTCGGTCGTCGGATCGGCCGGGGTCTTCGGGCCTCGGCGTTGTGGCGAAGGTCATGTCGTCGTGTAGAAGACCTTGGGATGTCGAGGTATCCGGATCGGTCTTGGAAGGTCTTAGACGGGAACACGAGTGGATAGATCCTCGGATGTGGATGGTGCGGCCGTGGTCTTTGGACGAAGCATCACCAACATCGTCTCACTCCACCACACACATCACTAGCAGCACACGGCACTCGCGCGCATGACAGCGAGACGCAGCGGCGATGGTGATGCCTTAAGCGGTAGCGTGCTCGGGAGGGCCGGCCAGCGGGGCTTGCGGGGCGGGGCAGCGGCGCTGCCGTGAGCCCGGCGGACGGCAGGCGGCGGGCGGCGCGGAGCCAGGGGCGGGCAGGCGCGGGCGAAGGCAGGCGGCGGGCAGCGGGCTGAAGGCTGAGGAGGCTCAGCCTTGGCAGCGGCAGCGGGGAAGGAAGGGCAGCGGCGTCGGCACGGGAAGGAGAGGGCCAGGGGCGTGGCCTTGAGCTGGCGGCGAGGGCCAGGCGCGTGGCGAGCCGGGCAGCGGGCAGCCGGGAGAAAGGCGTGGCCGCATGGAGGTCGAGCCCAGCGTCCTCGGCCGGGCGAGGAAAAGTCTGGCCAGGCGGAGGAGCTCAGGCGGCGAGGCAGGCTGCAGCGTCAGGCTGCGACCAGCGGGCAGTGGAGGGCGTCGAGTGGAACGGGCGAGCTCGGCGGTGCCAGCGTCCGTGAGCGAAGGGCAGCGAGGGGCAGGCTCTGCTGGCAGCCGGAGATGGGAGGAGGCTGCGGCCAGGGGCTCTTCGGCTGGCGCCAGAGAAGAAGAGGAGGAGGAGGTGGCAGGGCGGGGAGGCGGGGCGGTGGAGGTGGAGGCAGGGGGTCGCGTTGGGGAAAGGAGGAGGAAGGAGAGAGGATGAGGCGATGGTGGGGGTGGGTCCCAGGGGCCCGGCAGAGAAGGAGGTGCACTGCGTGGTGGGCGGGGAATCGATCGGGCGTGGCGTGCGTGTCGTGTGCGTGTGTTGTGTCTTTGGGGTGGGGAGGTGAGAGGTGAGGTGAGAGAGATCTTGCAGTGGCGTACGCAGTTAGTGGGGGTGAGGGTGTGGTGAGGTCGTGCTAGGATAGGTTGGGGTGATGTGGGTTGGGTTGGGTAGGATTTTAGGTGGGTTTAGGATTTAGAGGCGGCAGGTTTGGACCGATTTAAAAAGCAGGGTGGTCGTTGGGTCATTCGCCCGTTCATTGCCGCTAAAATAAATTAAATATTTTATTTATTTCAACAAAGTTTTCGCAAACCGATTCCGGGCAAACCAAAATATTCCGGGGACCCGGTTTTGAGGTTTGAATAAAGAGGGGCGTTTGGAAAACAACACGGGCTTTGCAAACATAGTTTTGGCAAACAATGCACGATGACGACGATGCAATGCACAAATTCAACGCGATTTTCTAGTAGTGGTTTTGCGGGATGCCACAATTCGACACCACTAACAATGGATCTCGCCCTCGAGATCCGCCTCATGGTACCGGAAGGAAGGTCGATGCGTCTTCTCGCTTCGTGTAGAGCCTCGCGACACCACTAACAAGAGGTCGTCATCCCTGATCGTCGAGAGAACACTCCGGATAAACAACGAACGAGGTTAAAGGTAAGGTCACCTCTAACTTCCACGGAAGGAGTAAAATTGCATCGATCCACTATTCAATATACCGAGCAAATGGTAAGAGTAGTGGTATGGTGACTCCATCCGCACTCAAAGCATTACTCGGTACCCGAATAGGCAGTTATGCAACCAACCTCGGATTCGATGAAGTTCTCGACAAGCGAGGTTCGGAAACAAAGGAGTGATCGAGACTGCATCGGATCTGGCGTAGATGATGTCGTCGCGTCGGAAAACACGGAAGGAACAAACAAGGAATACAGATGGTAACACCGTGAGCGGATTCATCGGCAGCTTGAACACGGAGGGTAGAACACCGTTACCAAAGAAGGCGAAACCCTAAAGGTACGGGAAACCCAACCACGAGAATTCTGGACTCGAAGAGCGAGAAGAGAGCGGATTCAAAACACGTGAGGGTAAGAGGAGAACAGCAGAGGGTAAGGAGTAAAATCGACCTAACCGTAACTATCCAACCGATTTTCAAAAATAGTTTTGACACTCTACTTGACGTTAGCTAGGTTATCCTCAGGCTGGACTTGTGGGTATCGCAACCGCCGAGCTCGATACCACTCTGTAACACCCTCGAGAATCGGCCCTATGCAAGTTTTAGCAAAATTCGCCAAACCCGCATAGAAAGCGATTCGACGGTGCCACCAGCACTTTAAGTGCGGGTGGAAAACAAAGTAATAACATTACACAAGTCCTCGATGGGACCCACGTAGCAGATATATATAACGACTCAAAGAGTCAAGAAGACAGATGTAGTGTACAAGATCCAAATCACCTTGAAAATGGTAGGCGTCCGACTACGGACAAGAAGCAAATGGGGCTAAGAGCCACGAAGAATAACCAATGGCGTCCATAACCACGAGCCAAGCTGGGAAGGGTGACCCTAACGGCGTCGATCTCCAAACCTGCTTAACAAAAGGGTGCCGACAAAGGGCAAAGAAATCAAAGAAGGAGGCGTCGATCGAGGCCGATTACAGCGAGGCTAGAATTGGCGGTCCTCGCCTACATAGGTAAGGTGGATGAGCGGCAGCAATGCACTAAACAACCTATAGAGACTCGATACAACTGGCGGTTATCAGCGGAGGGTGAGAATGACCTATCCGGATCCAACCTGAAGCTATCACCAAACAAACCCATCCTGGCGTTTCCCCCTCGAGACCAAACGAGGAAGTCAACCGAGGAACGCACACCGTTGGCAGTTTTTACTTATTCAGTTATCGTTGCAGCAATTACTAGTCAGGTTTAGATAATCGTCCTTATAAAGTAAGCAGTGGGCACTTTTAGTTAACCATTCCGTTAAGGTGGCAGAACTTACTAGTCAGATACAATTATCATAAGATAACCCCAAAACCCAGCAATTGTTGATACTTTTACTTAGCCATTCTGTTGTAGTGAAGCTGATTACTAATCATATCGGAAACAGATCAATTTAAAACAGTAAACTTTAGTTATAGTTGTCTATGATCAGACACTGTGCTCCAAGTCGTCCATAACCGCGGACACGGCTTCTCGAAAAGATTAAACCCTGCAGGGGTGCACCAAAGTATCCACAAGCACTTCGACCCTTTTGCGGATCGGTTAACATACACCCATCGGTATGTCGGCGGGGCCTAAGTCACGGCGTTCCCGGACCCAAAGCAAGCACGGGGCCACCCACTAAGTACACCCAAACGAAGTCGGCGGTCTCGAGACGGACTCGGGGTTTGCGACAATGGTCTGTGAGCGACGGCGTCCCCAATCGGGGCTATCGACACCGCGAAAACATTCCGCTTCCAAAGCGATGCGATTACCTCGCACAATCGTAAATAAAGCGATAAAGCATGGCATAAGTACAGGATAGTAATAAAGCCCCAAACTACTTGTGGCCCCAAAGACAATACTTTGAAATCAGGTAATTATCAATGGGGGCCCATATCTCCCCAACCTGTGGTTAGCGCTCGATCTCTAGCAGTGTCAAGAACTCGGGTCCTCGGGACACAAGTGGCGATCGGAAACCAAATCTTACCTATCACCCACCGATGCCTCTGCTTAATTTAATTTTAGTTGTTAAACAGAAATTAAAGTGGAACAATAAGTAAACCATGATCATCTTCATCGTCAACATGCGGCAATTCTCCAACAACTGTGGTACTTGATGACAAGCAAAACACTTGAGCAAGCGACTACGACACGCGGGTCCAACTATCTACCAAACAACAGGTAATGGGATGTGTCCAAGGCTATATATGGCTGCAAGGGATATCACGGGTACGAATACTAGAGCATCGCAACACAGATAGCAAAGATCAACAGGAGGGAATAAATATTAGAAAGTAAGATAGGTAGAAAGGGGGGAGATGCTCGCCTGAAAACATTGTCGAAGGGTTCATCCGAAGATCGGGGCGAAGCTCACATCAACTCAACGGCCTTATCCGCGAAGAACCAAAACACTAGAAGAAACACCGGATGCAATATTTAATACACGGCAGAAGATCGGCATGATGCATGTATGATGTATGGCATGGCAAAGGTGCGATGCAATTAGGTCATATTAAGCGGAACCGGGGTCCCGACAATTAATATATGGTTCAAGTTGCTTAGCTACCCCGCATATTAAATGTTGTTTTAACGAGGCAAGATTATAGTACTGGTTCGCTACACAAGTTTAAATGAGGCCAATATGAAGCTAGGTTTGCCCGCATATGGGCCCCATATTTAATTATTAGGTGAATCGGCATAAGGCCCCCAAACCACAGATATGCATGCGAGTATGGCAATTAATATGCATCAAGTTGTTATTATGTTGTAAAATAGGGTTCGGGAAGAGGGGTCACACATCAGAGGGGGCTCGACGATCTTGGGTTCCGGGGTTCGGGGTTCGACAGGGTCCAGGGTCCAGGGTTGACGGGTTCGGCCTCGACGGAAGCGTTCTTGGAGCTCAGGGTTGGTCTTGGCGTTCGAGATGAGGTGCTTGTCGTCGGGATCCTCGAGACTGTCTTTGTCGACCTTGGGGTTCCGACTATGGTCGTTGGCGCGAACTTGTTCAGCAAGGTACGGCCTCGGTCGGTGGAAGAACTTTCGCTACAGAAACGATCTTGTCATCTGCGTCGACCACCTTGGCGTTCGGGAAGTAGTTCTCGGTGTTCCGAGGTCTTCGGGTCATGTCGACGGTCTTGTCGTCTCCCGCGGGGTCCTTGGCGTTCCGGGAGGGAGTTCTTGTCGTATCGGGGTCTTGGCGTCCTGGCGACGAAGGCCTTGAGGTTCCTCGGCACCAAGGTTGGTCGGTCGTCGGATCGGCTTGGGGTCTTCCGGCCTCGGCGTTAAAGTGGCGAAGGTCATGTCGTCGTGTAGAAGACCTTGGGATGTCGAGGTATCCGGATCGGTCTTGGAAGGTCTTGACGGAACACGGTGGATAGATCTCGGATGTGGATGGTGCGGCTTCGTGGTCTTTGGAACAAGCATCACCAACATCGTCACTCCACCACACACATCACTAGCGGCACACGGCACTCGCGCGCATGGCGAGGGCACGCGGCGATGGTGATGCCGACGGCGCGGCTCGGGAGCCGGCAGCGGGGCTTGCGGAGGCGGGGCGGCGGCGACGCTGCGGCCCGGGGCAGCGGCAGCCGGGCATGGCGGTCGTGGCGGGCGAGCGGGGCGCGGGCGGCGGGGCGGCGACGCTGGCCAGGCTGGGAGGCTCAGCCTTGGCGGCAGCGGGCCGAGCCCAGAGAAGGAGCGCGCGGCGCAGGAAGGAGAGGAGGCGGGGCGGGGGCGCGGAAGGTCTGGCGGCGGGCCTTGGCGGCGTGCTCTGGGGCTGGCGAGGAGGAGCCTTGGCGGCGGCCGGGCGGCGGAGAAGGGCAGGCGGCGGGCGTGGAGGGTCGAGGCCAGCGCGTCCTCGGCCGGGCGAAAAGGCGGAGGCGAGGAGGCTCAGGCGCGAGGCGAGGCAGGAGGCTGCGGCGTCGAGTGCGCCGGAGCAGTGGAGGCGTCACGAGGTGGAGCAGGCGAGCTCGGGCGGCTGTGCCCGTGAAGCGGAAGGGCAGCGAGGGGCGGGCTGCTCGCCGGGCGGAGATGGGAGGGAGGCTCATGACAGCTGGGGGCTGCCGTGGCCAGCGCAGAGAAGGAGGAGGAGGGAGGTGGCAGGCGATGTGGGGCGGGGAGGCGGGTGGAGGTGGAGGGCGGTCGCGTTGGGGAAAGGGAGGAGGAAGGAGAGGATGAGGCGATGGTGGGGGTGGGTCCTTGGGGCCGTGCGAGAGGGAGGTGCACTGCGTGGTGGGCTGGGGAATCGTCGGGGCGTGGCGTGCGTGTGTGTGCGTGTGTGTGTGTGGGTGGGGAGGTGAGAGGAGTGAGGTGAGAGAGAGATGCTGCCGTGGCGGGCCAGTTAGGGGGTGAGGGGTGTGGTGAGGTGTCGTGCTAGGATAGGTTGGGGTGATGTGGCATTGGGTTGGGTAGGATTTTAGGTGGGTTTAGGATTTAGAGGCGGTGTTTGGACCGATTTAAAAACAGGGGTGGTCGTTCGGGTCATTCGGCCCGTTCGACTGCCCCGCTTAAAATAAATTAAATATTTTATTTATTTCAACAAAGTTTTTTGCAAACCGATTTCGGGCAAACCAAAATATTCCGGGGACCCGGTTTTGAGGTTTGAATAAAGAGGGGCGTTTAGAAAACAACACGGGCTTTGCAAACATAGTTTTGGCAAACAATGCACGATGACGACGATGCAATGCACAAATTCAACGCGATTTTCTAGTAGTGGTTTTTGCGGGATGCCACATTGGAATAACTTACCCTCGAAGATTCCAAAGCGGTTAACGAGAGCAGATTCTCGTGGGTGATGTAGTCGTACTCTTTCCGATCTCAAGATCGCGTAGAAGATCCTTCCGGCGCTGCGTTAAAGCGCTTCATGATCGGTCACACGTTCGATACTCGCGAAGACCTTCCTCTCCCTTGTTCCAAAGGCAGCGGAGGTTGTAGCACTCTCCTCGCGATTCCTGTGGCGTGGTACCTAAGTAGAGGGAGATCATGAAACCGCCTTAAGCCGGAGCGAGTATGGTGGAGTATGAGAGAGATCTATTAGTGGTCTAGGGTTTAGACACACCAATTATAAGGCTCTAAACCAAGGCTAGAGCAATTAGAAGCTCTAAACCAAAAGCGGCTCTAAACCGGAGATTAGAGGATAGGAACTTGTGTCTAGAGGAGGAGCCTGCCCTCCTTTTATAGGTGGGAGGGCGGCCAAGGGAGGAGTCCTCCCAAGTCAGCCTTGGTTGGCGTGCGGCTTGGAGGACTCCTCCCCAAGTCGGTTCCAACCACCTCTTGCTTGTTTCCCACAGTTTCTGTTTCCCACGATTCCTGTTTTCCACAGTTTCCTGTTTTAGCCGTTTGACTTTCAAACTAGCAGTTTGACTTTTTCAGTTTTGGAACAGCAAGAACACTTAGTACATGATGCAATCATTCAATATGTAATGACACATTCATGTACCCTCCCCGGTCTTGGGACAATCCGAACCTTCTAGAACATTCATGAAAACAGGAATCATTCCCGAACTCAAAGCAGGACTTTCCTTATATGAATCTTATTCTCCGGACCATTCGGATCACCTCGTGATATCCGGATCCCATCCGAGACTCGAACAACATTCGGTCTCTTTCTCATAATACCATAACTACTCAAACAACGTCGAATCCTTAAGTGTGTCTCCCTACGGTTCGTGAATTATGCGGACATGATCGAGACACTTCTCCGAACAATAACCAATAGAGGAATCTAGAAATTCATATGGCTCCACATATTTCTACGATTACTTTGCGATCGAATGAACCACTTACATACGATACCAATTTCCCTTTGTCTCACGATAGTTTACTTATCCGAGGTTATGATCGTCGGTATCTCTGCATACCTAGTTCAACCTCGTTACCGATAAGTACTCTTCTCGTTCCCGTGATATGTGATCCCTTGTGAGCTAGTCACATGCTTGCAAGCTAATTGGATGACATTCCGAGAGGGCCCAAAGTATATCTATCCGTCATATGGATGGACAAATCACTCTTGATCCATGTGTTTCAACCAATACTTTCCGAACACTCAATGCCACCTTTATAGCCACCCGATTACGGTGTGGTGTTTGATGACATCAAAGCATCCATCCGAAAAGGTGATATGCATGATCTCATGGTCGAAGGAATTAGGTTACTATGTATCAGAAAGCATATAGCAATTGAACTATTGAAATGACTTGATCTTTATGCTACGCTTATCTATAGGAGTATGTCCGTCACATCATTCTCCTAATGATATGATCCTGTTGTTAATAACATCTCTATGTTCATGATCAGGAAACCATGATCATATATTAACCAACAAGCTAGTTTAACAAGAGGCTTTACTAGGGACTCTTATTTTAGTTTACAAATCACACAAGTATTAATGTTTCCGGTTAACACAATTATAGCATGGTATGTAAACATTTATCATAAGTGTGAAGATATGATAATAACCACTTTATTATTGCCTCTTGGGCATATCTCCAACAGAGGTGCGATGGTGCAATGCTCTTCGAACGTCATATATGACTCACCTAAGGGTGTGGTGGCTCGATGCTTACCCAACGCCACACAAGTCCTCACCCCAAGATGCAAAGGCGCGCAACACACCGATGCCACAACATACTCACCATATTCTCCAGTGAGCTCACCACAAAGGCCTACTCACGCCACAACATGCAAAGACAGCGATTCAGAGGCGTGGGTGGAAGACTGACCGGCGGAAGCCTGCGCAATCAATGGCGACAGGACGACACCCTCACTGACTGGACACTTTAATGCCGTCGCTTCGGCCTACGCGTCGGCATCTGATGTCGGCCCTTTTTAATTGGCCGCCCGCGGCCATCTTCCCCCACACCACACCACACTCTCCTCCTTCTCCTTCCCATCCTTCGCTAGCGGTAGCTAGCCATAGCCGACGACACTGGATCGAGGGGAGGGCATCTAGGAGGACCACTTGGCCCCGACCGTGGACGTCGAAGGAGGTGGGGAGGACGCGGCCAAAGCAGCGCACTGCCACGCTCTCCCTCACCTTCGTCGTTGCTCGATTTTGTTGACAACGACATCGAGTTTGCCGTGGCAATCCACTTCGGCACGACATGGAACAGGTTGCTCCTTACTTGGAAATTCGCATCGCTGGTCGCCGACGCTTTGCCACAGCTTATCATTCTGCGGGTGTCCGGTTTCATAACCACCAGGTACCCGGTGGAGGTGTTGTTAGACCACCTCGGCCATATGTACCTCGCCAACGGTTGGGAGGAGTTCGCCTGCACGCTCCATATCTAAGGGGAAACATCATCGTCTTCAAGTACAATGGCGAAGGAAGGCTCGCCGTCAGCATCTTTGACGACACCATGTGTCGTCGCTGCTACCACTCTGAATCCGATGAGTAAGCTAGGCTGTGCACTCGCCATATACGATGTAGCAATGTGCACATCGTCCATTTGTAATGAAATGTTTTATTCGAGTCTTCAAGTATGTTACAAACAAACCACATATACAACACTACAACACCATTCTAACTATGCGTGGCCTACGGCGCTGGTGGCGCCGACGGGTCAGTAAGACCCCATTCTTTCTCGAGAGAGCGGTAGACCGCCTGCTATATCTTTAGATCTTCTTGAGCTTGGGCGAGGCGAAAACACAGGTAGGCGTCGTCAGGATTGTCCCACACTGCTTCCCGGAGCTCATCGCGCACTTCTGTGAGCGCTAGACGCCGCCGGTGCTCTGGCAGAAAGACATGGTTTATCACCTCCAACGAGAAATGCTCACCGATGGTCCTGTTGTAGTTGTATTGAGTGCGCCGCTGCCGCAGTGGGACATTGTATATCGGCGGGTGCCCCGGAAGTGGAGGCGGCAACACGTCCGGTGCCACCGGCAGGTTCGACCACCACGATGGCAGCGGGCGCTCGGGCTGCTCTTTTCTGCCAACGTCGGGGTTGCGTCGGAGGTCAGTGTGCCGACGCGGACAGCCAGGCATGGTGGTTTGTGGTGGCGGTGGCAGCGACCTCCCTTTTTAATGGCTATGCTTGCACACGGCAGGAAACGCCCAGAACTGATGGAAAGCCGTGGGAATGAAAGGTGGGAGATAACGGGGCGGCAGGAAGACACTGGAAATATGCTAATGTTGGCGACGACCTATTTTCCAAGAGCAGACAAATGGATCACACAGCTGAGCACGGCTGGCCTGATATGCCAGACTCTAACCCAAAAACGACCGCTACCCGACCCAAAAACGACCGCTACCCGACCCAAAACTTTTTGGTCGACCGTTTGGGTCTCTCGGTGGAGATGGCCTTAGAGCATCTCCACTGGGCCAACGCATCCCATCCGAGCGTGTCCAAACTTATCCGCGAGGACGCGCGGGGCGTGTGTGACGCCCCAGCGGGCCGACCCATTTGAGGCAAACGCGTCCGGCTCGATCCATCTATGCATCTAATCTAGGTAACGGTTGCGTCGGCCTGGACGCGCCCGGACAGCGCGGGTGTCCTGCCCGTTGGCGCCTCGGGGCCCATATGTAAGTGAGACATTAGTGCTTAAGATATCTATTCATTAGATTAAGCCCTGCCAGTTACAAAAGACCATTCGAACAAATTAGGGGGATGCTACTGCTGGAGGAGGACGACACGGCGACTACTCGCCGCCGTTGCCATGGACACCATTGACGCGACCACCGTTGCCGCTATCGCCGGCCATGTCGATCGCCGCCCTAGTGGACCAGATGGCCCTCTGCTTGACGCGTTCGTGGTGACGGTCGTGTGCATGGTCGCGACCCACCGCCTTGCCCATCGCCTTCCTTCGGTCCTCTACCGTCCGGTTCGCCAGGGCCTTGTCCATCTCGGTAGCCAGTGGTCTCTCGCCTCATGTTCGGCTAGCTACTCTGCCGGAGAAGGAGCCGGAGCCAGAATCAGAGCACCATTGGGGCTAAAGCCCAGCGCCTACACTATATCCCATGGGGGGTGGCGATCGGCGCCTCCAGCTGGTCCACCCCATCCCCTTCCCCATCGTCATCCTCCGCCACCTCCGTGTCGTCGGCGTCGACAAGACCCCACGCGATCGCCGCCTCAGCGGCTAGAGCCACGCGCTCCTCCTCCGTCGCCGAGTCGGTGACGTGCTCGCGCCGCGCCTCTTCCTTGTCGCTACGCGCTTTGGCGGTGTGGAGGAGCTCGCGGATGGCGACCTTGGCGGCCTCCTTGGCCACCTTCTCCATCGTGGTCATGGCCTCCTCGTGGCGGATCTCGCGAAGAGCCGCTGATGTGGCCTCCAAGGCCACCGCCCCACCGCCTTGTTGGCGGCGAGGTGGTGTATGTCGGTCACCGCCCATTGGGCGGCCACCGTTGCCGCCGCCTCCACCACCCGCTGCAGCGCAAACTCGGTGATATGGCCTTCCTTCTCGAAGGCCAGCACCTGCACCTCGACCATGTGCTAGGCCAGCAGTGTTGGCTCGAGGTGGACCTCGACGACCTCCACGTGCGGGTAGCGGGTGCGACACATCTTCCGAATCTTCGTCTAGTTGGCGATCTTGCGCGAGGCATGACTGCTGGTGGCTGGCGCTTTTTTGTCTCTTGGTTTGCTCTTGCTTTGGGGCTAGTTGTCTCCGTCGTGCCGGCGATCGTCTTTTATAGACCGCGGCAGAGGCGGGAAACGGCCTGGGATACGCGGGAAGTTTTCTCGCCGCGAAAAGTGAGACGCGCGGAAAACGATGGCGGAAAACGCCGGGCCCACGAAAAGCCGTCGGCGCTGAAAGTCGACGTCGCGTCGCCATTAACATCACATCGCGAGGATGTCAACCAGTGACAGCGGAAGAGAGACGGACAGATGGATCAGGCCGCTGGACACAGTCAGTCGGACAGACCGAACCCTCTTCTTATATCAACCGCGGTCTGATCTAAACGTCGGCCCGGTTGGAGATGCCCTTACGAGAAGAGAAAAGTCCAAATCAAACCTCGAATTTGTACACCTTAGCTAAATCAAACCTCAAACTTTCAATCCATGAAATTAGCACACCGAACTTTTAGATTCCGGTCTATTTTGAACCTTAGGTTGTTTGATTTGGAATTTCGGTGACGTGGCAGGTCAAACCTGGGATGTTGACTTGGGCCCACATGGCAGATTCATATTCATCTCTTTCTTGGATCTTCTCTGGTGATATCGATCTTCTCTCAGTCCATTCCCGATTTGATTTTTTCCTGCTTCAGCTTTAGGTCGCCGCTTGAATTCTTCCCTTCCCCTGGGCAAGCATGACGAACAACACGCGTCTGGCGCGGAGTGCCCACACCGGTTTCTTCCGATGCTCGATCTTCTGCCATACATGTTGGGAACCGCATCCACCAGCGTGCACAGAGCTTACTGGACCTTTTACTTGATTAGTAGATTTTGGTTTGATTGATTTGATCCAGTAAAGCTAACTACTCCCTCCGTTTCAAAATATAAGATGTTTTAGGTTTGTGAATAAAATGAATCTGAAACGCTTTTGTGTGTAGATTTTCCGATATTGAGTGAACGCATATCAAAAAGCAATCTGATACATTTCCTTCACAAAGTTAAAACATCTTATATTTTGAAACGGAGGGAGTAGATGGACTTACCTACCTATACTGCTGTAATTGATTGATTGTAGGTGTTCGAGCAGAATACCAATTCGACGCCCTCCTACTCTCCTCCTCCAGTTCAACGTACGTGCAGCAAACTGATCGAAGGACGAACTAGCTATCTGATTGAGTATCTAAACGGTTGAAACTAACCAGCTATCTATGCATCGTCTAAGATTTCATCGGAGAACTTGTTGCCCAGTCGCTACGTCGACGTCCGGGCGGACATTGAGCACGATGAGTCGCTGCGCCCTTGGACTGTAGAGCCAACCCATCCACAGTGCACGTCGTTGAAGGACACCATCGAGCGCGCAACCTGCAACGACGGCTCGGCTCGGCTCGGCGGTCCATCGACCGTCGTCGTGGAAGCCGTTTCGGATGCCGTGCGCGGCGGCCGGCTTGCCATCTGTGGTGGTTGACGTCTTCGCATCGGGAGATTGGGCAATTTTAGTGTGACGGAGCAAGAGGACAGATATGACGAGTGAGCTCGCATTGTCACTCAGACTAGATAATTATCCCGGCCCGGATTGGTGCTTTCCCGGTATGCCAAACAAATCCAGGGTTGAGATTGACCGGGATCTGAAAATTTGGTGTGCTGATTTCAGGGATTGTAAGTTTAAGGTTTCATTTAACTAAGCTCTACAAGTTCAAGGTTTGCTTTGAACTTTCGTAGCCAAAAAAGCACTCGTTGTTGGTCCCACCTGGCTCCCACGTCGTGGCACTGATTCCCGAAAGCCACCCCACACGCGCATCCTGCACAGGCCTCGCCTTCTCGACATGGAGAGGGGAGAATGATCAGACGGTGGGCTCGACGAAGAAATGTCGAAAAAGAGTGTGTCGCGGGGCCTACCCTACGAGGGCGCTGCCTCCTCTCGCTAGCCGCCAGACCGTCGTAGTCCCAAGTTGCACGCCTGCCTGCGTGGGAACCCGGCGGGGCATGGATCAGACTGGAAACGCCGAGACAAGATGCAACGGATCGAAAAGGAATACGACGCAGTAGCAGATTGTTGTCGTAATCCGCGCCGAGGAGGCCGGAGCTAGCACGGCGCCGTGTACGAATTGCGTTGCTCCTGCCTGGTGTAGCTTTCGCGGCGAGTGCGACGAGCTTGCTTGCTAATAATCAATGCGTGCAAATCCTGTCGACGAGCGAGCGAGCGACGGTCACATGCGTGTGGTGCATGCATAATTGTGCAGGTTAAGTAGGCGCGTCCGTGACGCCACGATCTTCTACTACTACTAGTATATGGTCGACAAAAACGGGTGCACATGCTGGTCCACGGTGCTCATCGATCGATCTGTTGCCCTTTTCGAGAGTTAAGATTTGCCGAACAAGATAGCCAGGTAGGCCTTGGATCATGTGGCCATCTGCGGGTGGAGCGATGCTGTGCACATGTCGTCCCCAAACGCTACTGGCTAGAGTAGGAGTAGGACGATAAGCATGTGATTTATATATTTGACCATCATCTTAGAGAATCCCTCGATGTAGTGCCGGCCGTTGCAGCAGTATACTACGCTGGACCGTGACCAAACTGCAGAAAATCTGCATGCTTGATGCGGAACTTATGCGGGCCACCGACGTCTCTGACCAGCTTTATAGCATCTCCACTAGGCAACTCATCGTACCAATCCGAACACCGAAAATAGGTTCGGACCCTGAAATTTTGTCTAATCGCGTATCTAGGAATCTGTTTTTGCCTGGATTTAGGCAAATTTTTTCCATCCTGAAAACGCCGGACGAACCGAATTCGGCGAGTGGATCCGCTCAGTCAGCATATATTCGCCCATATTCATTCAAAGTTCGCCCAAAGTTCGTTCATATAGATCATATTTGCCAAAGTTCGTCCATATATTCGCCCAAAGTTCGCCCAAAATTCGGGTTCGCTCAAAGTTCGTCCGTATCGTCCACATTCGCCTAAATTTCGCCCAAAGTTCGTCGATATAAACCATATTTTCCCAAAGTTCGTCCAAAATTCGGGCATAATCGCCCAAAGTTCGTCTGTATCGTCCATATTCGCTCAAAGTTCGTCCATATAGACCATATTCGTCCAAAATTTACCCAAAGTTCGCCCAAAATTCAGGCATATTCCTCCAAAGTTCGTCCATATAGACCATATTCGCCCAAAGTTCGTCCATATACACCATATTCGCCCAAAGTTCGCCCAAAATTTGGGCATATTCGCCCAAAGTTCGTCCGTATCACCCATATTCGCCCAAAGTTCGTCCACATAGACCATATTCGGCAAAGTTTGTCCATATCGCTCATATTCGCCCAAAGTTCGCCCAAAATTCAGGCATTTTCGCCCAAAGTTCGTCCGTATCGCCCGTCCAAATTTCGCCCAAAGTTCGTCCATATCGTCCATATTCACCCAAAGTAGGTCCATATTGACCATATTCGCCCATATTCATCCAAAACCGCATATATTCGTTCAAAGTTCGTCCAAAGTTTGTTAAAATTTGTTAAATTTTAGCCAACGTGGAAACTCGTTTGAAAACGCGAGTGGGAAACTCGGCGTTCCCGGACCGAAAATGAATTTCGTCCGGCCAAAATTTGATCCAGATTTTGGCCTGGGTTCACCCAACATGTGGAGATGCTCTTATTCGTGCTCCATTCTAGCTTAGGCCAACATCGAGAGGGGGGCTTAGCCACCCCATGGTTGGAATTTTGGGTAGAACTCTAGCCATTAGAGCTCTAATGTATCGCTGATTTTGTTAACTTTGCCTCTTCATGTCCATTTTGCCCCTCTGAAGGTAAGAAGCTAGCTCCGTCCCTGAGATCAATGATAACCTTTCCGCGGGCGGGGGTGCAACGCCGCACGCTAATAAATTGGTTAGTCCGTATCTATACCCACCGCATAGTGGACTAGTGGTGACACCGAGCCATCGTACCAGGTGATAGTCATAACACAAAACAGGCCATATGTTGGCCCATGAGAAATTCAAAAAAAGCTTGTCACACTGTATCGCTGCATCCAAATCTCACACCAGATTGCCGTACGTACGTACCGGCTGTTGGTGTGCATGCAATGCACTGAGGCGATCCACCATCGGCCGCAAAGCTGTCTTAGTTACATTGGAAGGACTCGGGTATGATACCGTGACAAAATTTCAATCAAATTCCAGCGGATGCATGTGTCATCGTTTTGGATGGTTACAACAATTTGAGGGACAACTTATGTAAGGGAGGGCAGGTTCTTGTTAGGAAGCCAACGAAAGTACTAAATCCTGTTAGAGCAATCTTCTCCTTCGTTTTATTCCAATTTTACGCTGTTCCTACTTTTTTTTTTGCGTTCTAAGTACTGCTTCTAGATAAACTTACAATGCATGAATAGTACTCCCTCCATTTTAAGAGTTTTGCGTGTTTTTTCTTTGACCAAGAATTACTCTAAATACGTAAAGAGTTTTGATATAAAACTAGTATCACTGGAAAGTATTTTTCAATACGAATCCAACGGTACTATTTATGTACTATATAATCAAGATTTTCTTGCTTAATTCTTTCGGTCAAACTTTGCTTTGGAAAACATGTGCGTCTTAAGCCCCGAAACGGAGGTAGTATATAAATCTGACTCAGGCGTGTATGAAGCGCAACCGCTCCATTAGCTAGCTCTCTTTTGAACTACCAAAATGCATCTCGAACAAAGGAGAGCCTCCAAAGTTTCATCCATCACTTGGCTCCTGCAAGATCTCAAATCTTGTCCTGAATCCAATAAATATCCTTGTCCCCCGTCCTGTATTAGCTGCTCACCTGTTTCGCTGCCAACTTGTGTTCCTCACTCCCTCTCGGATATCTTGCGTCACCGACTAACTATTATACATTGTCCAACTGTCCAAGCAAGCGAGTGATTAAAGAACCAGCCCATGTGTGTCTGCCCCCAGATTCTTGTTGCTTTGTTCCGGACGTACTCCGTACCTGTTAACGTGAGCTTGAACCGAACAGCTTGTCCCTGCCTCCCCACGATTATTAATTATTTGCCACGTGTCTTCACATTGTTTTATGCCAAAGCTGCCGTCCAGTAAGTAATGCAGCAATTTTTGCTTCATAGATCACGTCAGGGTGCGATAAAGTAATAAAAAGATTGAATGCATTGATCTAAATAAAGAGGCTGGGGCTTCCCTTTTTTTGAAAAAAAAACAGAAAAAATGTCACGGCAGGGAGACAATGACTACGTTTGCATGAGCAATGCAGTATAATTGATACTATAAATAATCCCAGTGAATCCCATCTAATCCTATTATGCGATGTACAATGTATGCGCAAAGTGCTTACAGAGATAAAACAAGTTTTTTTCTTAAGCACGCTCTTATAAAGAGATGTCTAGTTAGACATCTACCTATCACAAATAAGCACCACTGATTAATCAAAAATCAGGTTTATTTCTCCACTCACCTCTCTAAGCATCATGCATTTTACATCCCTTACTTGTTCTTACTTGTTTAGTGCAAGAAAAATATTTACATGAATTCCCAAATGTTTTACATGCAAGGAAAGAATCCCCGATTATTTTCTTTGAAAAGTTCCAGGACAAAGTATAGGGAGCCATTATGCCTATGCTCCAGGAGCTGTACGTCGGGACCCTCGTGATGGCACGAATGAACTTTGGAGTAATAAATGTGAACGTCGGGACCCAGTTCAAGTAATATATGTGATCTAGATGATCATCTCCAAGGTATGTGCGTGCATGCTGAATCCGATAATGGAGCGTATAACACATACATACCAGTTTACCTTCCTAAAGGCAGATATATCCATCATAGTATTCTAGAGTTTCATGAGAATATTCATGAAGTGAAAGTGAGGCGCCTGAGGGGCGTCTTCTTGAAGCTAGACTTCCAGAAGGCATATGACAGGCTAGATTTGGTCTTTCTTCGTCAGGTCCTCCAACGCCGAGGACTACATCATCACATGATAGGGTGGATCATACATATTGTCATGAGTGGAAACACAACAATAAGCATAAATGGAGAGGTGTGCCCCTACTTCAAACCCTCGTGTGGGGTTATACAAAGGGACCTGATCTCACCTAGTTTGTTTAATGCCGCGGTAGATGCCCTTGCGAAAATCTTGGAGAAGTCCAAGAATTCCGGCCACATTTCGGGTGTGGTAGGACATCTCATCCCTGGAGGAGTAACTCACCTCCAATATGTAGATGATACTATGATCATGGTGGAGGGGTCAGAATAATACATCATTAACCTGAAGTTCATGTTCCTCTGCTTTGAGGCCATGTCGGGACTCAAAATCAATTTTGATAAGAGCAAAGTGATGGTGATAGGATATTCCGTGGAAGATCTACATAGGATCGCGGATAACCTGAATTGCTGGCTGGTGGTATTCCCCTAAAATATCTAGGTATGCCAGTTAGGGACACCAGGATCCTGAACAAGGACTTGGAGCCCCTTATGGGACAGGTTAAGGAGAAATTTGAGCCCTGGCAAGGGAGATTCATCTCCAAAGGGAGTAAGACCATCCTTGTCGATTTGTGTCTCTCTAGCCTCCCCATGTATATTATGGGGCTATACCTCCTCCAGGAAGGATTCCATGCTAACTTCGATAAGGAGCTCTCCCAGTTCTTTTGGATGGTCAATTCATATGGTCAAATGGGCTGACATCTGCACCCCCAAAGACCTTGGGGGCTTAGGTATCCTTTCCTCCCACCACATGAATGTGGCGTTGATGCTCAGATGGGTATGGAGGATTATGAATGATGATGGCGGCCTTTGGTTGCAACTAATAAAACCTAAGTACCACCGGGGATGGCCTCTACTGGCTTGTGAACGTCGGGAGGGATCTCAGTTTTGGACATCCATCTAGGATATCAAGCCGGCAATATAGAAAGGTCTATCCATTTCCAAGGTGATGGTAGGGACACCCCGTTCTGGCTCGACCCTTGGTGTGGACACCACCCTCTGCGCCATGAGGCTCCCTAGTTATTCGCAATCTGCGTGGATCCTATGCTCCCGGTAGCTGAGGCTTGCCAGGGTAGGGTGTGGCAGGTCTCGTTTCGAAGGAAGCTTGGTGAGGTGGAGATGGCTTCCTGGGATGATCTGCGGGACAACCTCCCTCAGACCCTGTCTTAGTCCGCGGATAGTGTTTCCTGGCGGCTGGTACCCTCGGGGACCTTTACGGTTGGATCAGCATACAAGGCCTTATTTAGTGGGCCCCCTCTTCCATGGACCTCCCCTTCTAGAAGCCCCCTTACTATGAAGATTAAAATCTTCGTCTGGTCGTTGTTGCGCGATCGGCTACCCACGAGCGTGGAGGTGGCCAAGCGAAATAGTCCTGGGAATGGCTTGTGCCCACTTTGTGCGGTCCCAGAGTCGGGCACACATATTCTGTTTACCTTTCATGTGGCTCGCTTTCTATGGAACTTCACTCACGAGGCTCTAGGGCCTGATTGGCAACCCTCTGACCTGGGAGAGTTCCTAGAGGCTAATGCAAACCATACCGACAAGAGGAGTCACCACTTCTGGTCAGTGTTTGTGGCGATGACCTGGACCCTATGGAATATCCATAATAAGGCCTCTTCTGGTTAGTGTTCATAGAGTGTGTATTCCTGTGCCGTGCCTCTAATTCGATCTTCAAATTTATGGCTTTTTTGCAGCTGTGGTACCCGCTGTGTAGACAGCAAAACACGGAGCAGGTGGATGATACGTACAAAACGTATCTACTTTTCCGGACACTTTTCTATTGTTTTTCCTCTAAACTTGTGTGATTTGGATACAACTAACCTGGACTAACGCTGTTTTCAGCAGAATTACCTTGGTTTCTAGTTTTTGTGCAGAAAATCAACTATCAAGAAAAATTCCGGAAAATATGCCAAAAATCTTATTTCACCAGAAGACTCACGGAGCCAGAATACAAGACGGGGTGGGGCTCTGGGGGCCCACACACCCCAGCCGCGCGGGCCAGGCCTGGCCGCGCCTGGAGGGGGTGTGGCTGCCCTAGGCACCCCCTTGGCCTCCCTCTTCGCCTATAAGTTTCCCCTTGACCTATAAACCGAGGGGGGTTCGACGTTTTTCTTGAAAGAGTTCCGCTGCGCCGCCACCACCAGAAACTACAATTCATAACCAGAAACTCCGTTCTGGCACCCTGCCGGGACGGGGAATTTGGAGAGGATCATCGCCATCGTCATCACCAATGCCTCTCCATCAACCATCCATGTTTCCCTCATCCATGAGTGAGTAATCCCCCGCTGTAGGCTATGGGGATGGTAGTGATTGGATGAGTTCTATCATGTAATCGAATAAGATTATTAGGGCATGGTACCTAGTATCTCTATTAGTGCCATTTGACTTTGTTGCAACTTGTTGTGCTTAAGGCTTGTCACTAGGGCCCGAGTGCCATGATCTCAGATCTGAACTTGTTATTGATTCATTATGATAGTATTGTTTGTGATCTTATCGAAGGAGAAAAACCTACATCTAGAAATCTCTCAATATTTGGACACAAGGTCCGAAGATTATAAAGCAAGCAATTTCTCCACAAAGTATAATTTGTGCCATCAAAGATAATTGTTTCATTGTGCACTATAGTACTAGCCGACATCTTGACACTCTAGGCGGTGAAACCTAAACAAGGAGAGACCTTGCTCTGATACCAATTGAAAGGATAGAGATGTCGCCTAGAGGGGGGTGAATATGCAATTTCAAAACTATTACGATTTTGGCTTGATAGAATGCGGAATTAAACTAGCGTTTATTTTACAAGCACAAAACCTAAATACACTGGGCTCAACTAAGTGCACCAACAACAAATTAAGCTAAGAAAGATAGCACAAGATAAATATACCACAAGTGATAAGCAAGATATAAGTGCTTCAAGCTCGATGGCTATCACAAGGACACTAAGATCGGATATAGAGATAACCGAGGCACACGGAGACGAAGATGTATTCCCGTGTTCACCACCTTTGGGAAGGGGGCTACGTCATGTTGGAGAGGTGTGAGGTTCCACGAAGGATTCCTCACGCGCCACAAAGGCTCACCTTCTTCTCCGAGTATATCCCACGAAGGAATAAGCCCTTTCCTTATGGCTAGATTTTCCTCCACTCCGGAGATGGCAATCTCCACAACCACTTCACAAGCTCCACGAAGGAGAAGCCCAGGTCTCTTCACAATCTTCCACGAAGAGGACACCGCGGCACCAACCGCCAAGCCAACTAGGAGGTCACCCTCCAAGAGTAACAAGCTCACGGTCTCTCACTCGAACAAATCGTAATGGAGAGCTCAACACTTATGCAAGAATGCAAACCAAGAACACCAAGGGTTCTCAAATCCTCCACTCTCAAATCCCACCAAAGCAACAAGTGCTAGGGAGGAATTCGAGAGGAAGAACAATGGTGGAAACCAACAAATGACTCCAAGATCTAGATTCAATGGGTTCCCCTCACTTAGAGGAGGAATTGATTGGTGGGGATTGTAGATCTAGATCTCCTCTTTCAAAGCCCTCAAAAATATGCAAGAATCATAGGAGGGAAGGGAGAGGAAAAAGGCTCAAAGGGGTCAACAATGGAGGTCAAAAACATGCTCAAGAGCCTTAGAACTTTGGGGAAGAATCCCCCCTTTTATATCCCTTTAAGGGGGATGACCGTTGGAAGCAAGAAGCGCTGGGCAAACACGTTTCGTCGATTTAAACCAGAATTCGCCACATTAGTCGTCTGAAACCGAGAGTTCCGGTACAAACCGAAACAACATACAGAACAGTTTTTCGACGATTTGCCGGAAATTTCCGGCG
Source organism: Avena longiglumis (assembly GCA_030063025.1). Classification (NCBI taxonomy): domain Eukaryota; kingdom Viridiplantae; phylum Streptophyta; class Magnoliopsida; order Poales; family Poaceae; genus Avena; species Avena longiglumis. The sequence goes on along the minus strand of CP125976.1, from coordinate 505,484,955 downwards.
GTCGCGAAATTCGGACACATTTCGGTCACGGAATTCCCTTTGAATTCACTGAACCAAAACAGGCACACAAAGCGATAACTTTTGCGTCCGGACTCCGATTTCGATGATCTTGGGCTTGTTTGACGAGGACAACAAGACCTACAAGGTGGTGCAGAGAAACATCATAGTCCAATAGAGGAGGATAGAACCAAATGAAGAAAGGTAATAAGCCTCCCTATAAGAAGAACCGATAAAACTTTCAAACTCAAAAACGCCATGGAAGATGCATACGAATTCCGTTTTCGATGAACTTTGGCTTGTTGAAGAGCTAGCAACAAGCTCAAGAACCTCACATGGAGAAACACCAATAAGCAACAAAATAGGAAGATGCAAATAATGCAAAGGATTGAGCTCCCTATGGCGATGTGATCAAGTTACCCAACTGAAAGCCCCTCTTAATAGTGCGGCTATGTATCCTATAACCCGGTCTCCCAACAACCAACTTGAGACCGGTAAAAGGAAAACCTAGCAAGGCCATACCTTTGACTTGCGCATCCTGCTTGATCTTGATGACAACACTTCAATCTCCATCCAAGCCGGAATGCATCACTTGATCACTGTTGCTTCGTGAAGACTCCTAATTTGCTCCTCCATACACCACTATTGGATAGCTTCATTAATACATATCTTCACATGTCCATTATCACCAATATGGATGACAAGCTTCAAGCAAATGATCTTCTCGAGATGCTTATCTTGAACTTGCCCTTCTCAACCTTGATGACGATCACCACTTGATGTCATCCTCTCATTGGCTATATAAGATCTTCACTTTTGAAGCATGCCCATGGAAAGATACCTATCCCATATAGAAAACACAAAGACACATACATAATGGGTTAGTTCATGATGCATAATTGACAAGGCTTACCATACCACAAGATCCATGTGGTACATTCTTTATGCTTCATGTATTGACCAACTTGAAATCACTCTTCACTCTTTGTATAGGTCAACCATATATCTTCTCATGCTCCATCTCAATATCTTGAGGTACATAAAGAACTCTTAATTTGATTACATGATCTAAATCTAAGTCAATCATAGCTCAACTAATGAGGCTATCATGACACCGTCTTAGAGCCATATCTTGAATTCTTCTATTGAGATCACACTCTCAAGATCTTAATCATATCATATTCTTCTCTTCAACTCGATGATCTTGATACCAATACTCAAGGTATATCTTTATCTTCATGGCATCCATACTTGAATCCAACACATAGACTACAAGCATGAACTATGGAATATTCCTTCATATAAAACTCAGTGAAAACATTAGTCCATAGGGATTGTCATTAATCACCAAAACCACACATAGGGGAAATTACCCTTTCAATCTCCCCCATTTTGGTAATTGATGACAATCACAACAAGAGGGTTTATATAATGAATATTAGAAACAAGTACGCAACTTATCCGAGAATAAGTTGTGTACAAGAGGTTGCATTTGATATGGTCAAGTAACACAAAGCTACTAGCACATATCAAAACCGATTCTACTTACACAAACTACAACTAATGCAAAGAGTGTGAGTAGAACCAACATATATAGAGCAAACTCCCCCACAATATATGCATGTGTGATGAACTTGAATTTCATTGCGTACATTGTCAAGAATAAACTTTGGAAGAGTTTACACTATATATACAACCATGCAAAACATAATAAAGATGAAATGCATGAAAGGAAAACACTTAAGAACAAACCAATATTAAGTATAAAACCATTTCCCTTAAAGCCTCTAAACTTCTCCCCCATTGACAACAAGTGCCAAAATGGATGACAAAGATAGAAGGCCAATATAGTATGAGTTCCTCCCCAAGGTGTGAATTTCTAATATTTTGAGTGAAATCAAATGCACATATCCAATGACAAATATTTGGAGGAAATCAAGCTATATTGAGGATCAAAGATTGCTACAATGATAAAACGGTGAAGAAACTTCAATGGATGAAGCAAGCAATCCAATGATCCAAAAAATCAAATGGACAAATAGTGCTCTAAATGAAATAAGGAAGCTCCCCAAGGTTCGTGCATAAATTTTAATTGTTGTATTTGAATACAATATCCATAAACATGGAACCCTCACGCCCTCTATATTATTTAGAACACAAAAAAGATACAAGGAGTAGATATAAATAAATACACTTGTTAAGACAAGCTTAATTCCAAAAGAAACCAAATATGAGATATGAGTGCGTGAAGATGCAATAAAAGTAAACCAAGCACTCATAAATCAAGACCTTACCAATAACATTAAAAACCAAGAGGATAAGAGATATGGTCGGCAAAGAGCAATGATATCAAGGCGAGAGATTAATACTCTCGTGTATATAAGTTTATAAGTGGACAAAACATGAGAATAATCCACAAATAAACAACCATACATAAGAGGTTAATAAAATAAGAAAACATGATATCCAAGAGGAAGTCATAAGATATACCAAACATGATATTTTTTACTTAAGTGCATATATAGCCCATGGCTCTATTTTCTCTTATGTTATAACAATGAACTTCACCAAATAAAAAATTAAAACCTCAAAAACATCACAACTAACACTAAGGGAACAAATGCTAGTTGGGATACTTTGAGAAAGGCAACAAGTAGCAAAAGGAAGGATTCAAAGCAATTTCAACAATATTGCACATGAGATTATCTTGAGGAATTGATATGAAATAAATTGCTAGAAGGCATATTTGGAATTGGTGAATCATGAACATGATTTTATATACTCCCCATTATATGCATCATCTCAAATTACTCACATAAGCAATAAGGATAAAGAAGTATTTCAAAGATCCTTGCAAGAACCGCAACATTTACAAACGGATAAATTCATGCCAAGATGCAACCTACAAGAGATTGGATGAAATAATAGTATGCATGAATAAGATACTTGTTACCGAGATATCAATGGTATGATGTAGTAGATAAGAATTTTTCGATCATCCTAGATTGGCTCCAATTATCATGTGGTGACAACACTTTCCTTATAGACGAGACAAGCATCCATTGCATCTCCAATGTACCTAAAACAACATTCAAGTACATCTTGGTCCCCAAACTTATTGGGTCCAAAGTGGTTAGGCTAACCACAACCCATAGGACACACTCCATAAAAATATGTACATATTTAGAGATGAAATTTGAATTTCATGCACATCTTAGCCGTTTAAGGATTTGATGGAGTATACCCTATATTGGATCAAAGAAAGCAAACACATGGAAACTTTTCAATATCCAAAGAAGATATAATTTGGAAAAACACCAAAATATTCAAGAAGGCATACAAGGTGTGACAAAACACATTTGTTGCCCAAACCATATCAAAGAATCAAATCAACACAAGATTTGTTCAACGAAGTTCAACCAATGAACTAAGCAAAAACTATTGAGCAAAAAGATGAAATAAAAACAAAAAAAAACTCAAAGATTTATCTCATTCAAGCAAATAAAATATATAAGAAAGAATGAGATAACAAACTCCCAAAAGAGCAAGGTTTCAACAAATAAACCAAACCATTAACACTTTTCACAATGGCACAAGGTTCCGAGAAAAAAAAGGTTTGTCTTCCACTAAAGCATAATTTATAATAATCAAAAACATCATCAAAGAGGTGTTCAAAAGCCAAGGAAGACAATGGGAGCCACAACAATTTTTTTGAAAAGAAAATAAGGCAATAAGAGGTGAAATCCAAGGTGAAGATGATCCACAAATGTACCACACATAAGTATATCAATTGTCGAAGACAATGAGTGTATTGGAATTGCTTTCCGATGGTATATTGCACGGATATTAAAGATAAATCTTCACAATAAAAAAACATAGGAAAAGAATAAAAATATTAAGAACTATGCAAAGATAGAGATTCTTGATAGCTTCAATCTAGTCACACAATCATGCAAAGCAATGATTATAATAACTTGAAGCAAATGGTCTCCCAAATAAGATATAGAGATATGTATTTGAGGAAGACCGCATCAAGAATTTCTTACTCAAACAAAGACCGAAAATACGAGCAATAAAAGATTCTAACAAAGATAGGACCTTGTTTGAGCCAACATGCCACCTAGAAACAAGATAATCAACAATATCAACTCTAAGTGGCACTACCTTATATGTTCACATTTTCTAGGATTGTGATATGCAAAAGAAGCATATTACTCCCCCATAATGTGATATTCATTATTTCTTAATAAGAGGCAAAGTGTAGCACCCTGGGTGAAACCACTACTAGAATATCGCCTGTTGTTTGTATTGTTGCATCATCATGACATCATCACGCATACCTTTGCCTAAAATCATTTCGTTTAAAAAACCCTATCTTTATTTTGGCATTACTCTCCCTCTTATTTTAAAAATACAAAACCTGGATCGATCGGAATATTTTATTTGTTTAAAACTATATTACAAAATCTTTTATTAAATTAAAACCAACTATAATAAAATAAATAAATATTTTTTTTGTGGGGGAGTCAGCCAGCCGCCAGGCCCAAAAGCCCAGCAGCCAGCCAACTACCATGCCACAACTGGAAACCCTAACCCCTCCTCTCTTCCAACCCTAGACCCACCTACCCTTTTCCCTCCAACCCCTGCCGCCGCCACCCCTCTCTCAGCGGTAGAGCACACACACACACGCAGTGCACACAACACACCCGCACGCACGCACCCCACACCCCCGCCTGTCCCACCTGTAGCGCACGAGCCCACCCCACCCCGACACGCCTCCACCCTACTGCATCCCGTTGCCTCGCCTCGTTTCCCCACCTACCTCAAGACCCCGCCGCCAGCGCCCCACCTCTCTGCAAGCCCGCGCCTCCCCGCGTGCTCCTCACATGGCTGTCGTCTCCTCTGCTCCCACCGCCCCCGCAGGAAGCCACCGGCCTTCCTCCTCGGCCACCCCATCTTCCCCACCAACGTCTTCCGCAAGCAGCGCCGCCCGCGACCCCCCTCTCTTCCGCGCCTTACTCTATGGTCGCCGCTAGGACCCTCCCTCCATGATGCCACCTTGGGCTACAACAGTCGCCAGCCGTCGCCTCTTCCCCCGTCACCGTGCGGACCCCACCGCCGCGCTTGCTTCGATCCGCGTAGTGGCCGTGCCTCCATGCCCGCCATCGCGCCTCCCTGCAGCAGGATCCGCCGCCGCCTGATCGTCTCTGCCCGCCACCGCCCTCCTCGTCGGGCCCGCGAGCGCCACCCCTTCCTCGTGGACCGCCGCTGTCGCCCTGCGCACCGATGCCTGTCGGCCCGCCTTTCCCCTTGCAGGCTTGTCTCCCCGACGCCCCTACGAGCACGAGGGATCCGCTGCCGGCCGTCGCCCCTCTCCGTTGTCTGCCTCATCCGTCTCGTCCTCATCCCTGTCGCAGCAGCCCCAGGTCGGCCCTCCTCTGCCAGCCGTCGCCCCCAGCTTGTTCCCCTAAAACGCCCCACTCTGCCCGTGCATGTCCTCGAGAAGCCTCCTCCTCCCTGGCATGTACAGGACATCCGGTTCTGCCCTATAATGTTCTGATGATGTTCGGTACGTGTGTGCTTCATGTACTAGTGTGCTCCTGGGCTAGACAAACACTACTGTTGCCGAACAGGACCTACAAGATCTTCTAGCGGTTCAAGTTCCGAGGCCCCGAGACCGGCGTGATGCCGAAAAATGTACAAGGCGCTCCTCGAAGACCCCGACATCATACCAGAAGATCGTTCCTGGGAACCGAAGACCGACCCGGGATGCCAAGGTCTTCTTCATGGATGTGGATCCGGAGGCCGATTCCGTCGAGACCGAACCCGAACCCCGTCGAACCTCGGCGCCTAAGACCTTCGACCCATGTGTGACCCCGATCCGAGCCTTATTTTATAAGTGACATATCAATTGTTGCATATTAAATTGTTCATGCTTGCACTCATATCATGTGGTTTGGGGGCTTTTGCCGATTCACCTCTTAATTAAATATGGAGACCATATGCGGGCGAATCTAGTCCAATATTGGTCCCATTTAAATTTGTGCATCGAATCGGTGATATAATTTTGCCTTGTTAAGACAACATTTAAATTGCGGGGTATCCAAACAATATAAACCATCTAAATAAATTGTTGGGACTCCGGTTCCGCTTAATATTGCCTAATTGCATCGCATTCTTGCCATGTCATACATCATACATGAATCATGCCCGATCTTTTACCGTAGTATTAAATAGTGCATCCGGTGTTTCTGCTAGTGCCTTGCTTCTTCACGGATTAGGCCGATGAGTTGATGCGAGTGTCGAACCGATCTTCGGATGAACCTTCAGCAATATTTTCAGGCGAGCATTCTCCCCCTTTCTACCTATTTTACATTTCTAGTCTTTATTCCCTCCTATTGATATATTGCTATCTGTGTTGCGATGCTCTAGTTTTCGTACCCGTGATATCCCTTACAGCCTCTGTATTGCCATGCACACATCCTATTGCTTGTTGATTGATAGACAGTCGACCTTGCGAGTTGTAGTTTCTTGCTCAGGTGTTCCTTCGCGTCGTCGATGTTCCATCGTTGTTGGGTGGTTGACACATGCTTAATGGTGGAGATGAACATGGATTTAATTACTGTTTAATAACTAAAATTGAAAGTAGGTAATGCAGAGGCACCGGTGGGTAATAGACAATATTTGGTTTTTAACCGCTCACTGGTGTCCCGTAGGACCCCGAGTTCTTGACACCTGTTCCAAGATAGAGCGCGCTAACCACATGTGGGGTGTGTGGTCACCCCCATTGATTAGTACCTGATTTCAAAGTACTGTACCGGGAGACACAAAGTAGTTTGGGGCTTTATTACTATCCTTTACTTATGCCATGCTTTACTGCTTTATTTACGATTGCGCGTGGAGCGCCTGTACTGTTTTGGAACCAACGTGGAATGTTTTCGCGATATCGACAAGCCCAGTCACACTTTCGGGTTTCCAGTCGTTTACAGCCATTGTCACAAACCTCTGGGTCCGTCTCGGAGATCGGACGACTTCGTTACGGGTAGCTTAGTGGGGTGGCCCCCATGTGCTTGCTTTGGGTCTGGGAAACGTCATGTCCGAAACCCCGTCGATTGGATGTATGTTTTGTGATCTTGTACCTACCTGATCTAACAACAAGGGTGTAGGTGCGTGTGGAAACTTTGGTGCACCCCTGCAGGGTTAAATCTTTTCGAGAAGCCGTGTCCGCGGTTATGGACGACTTGGAGCACAGTTCTCGATCATAGACAACTATAACTAAAGTTTACTGTTATAGTTTGACTTGTATCCGATATGACTAGTAATCAGCTTCACTACAACGGAATGGCTAAATAAAAGTACCAACAACTGTTGGGTTTAGGATATCTCATGCTAATTGTATCTGACTAGTAAGTGTCGCAACTGCAACGGAATGGTTAACTAAAAGTTCCCACTGCTTATTATTTCAGGATGACTATCTATACCTGACTAGTAATTGCCGCAACGATAACTGAATAAATAAAACTGCCAACTGTGTGAGTTTCTCGGTTGACTTCCTCGTTTGGTCTTGAGGGGGAAATACCAGGATGGGTATGTTTGGTGGTAGTATCAGGTTGATTTCGGATAGGTCTTTCTTATCCCTCTCTGATAGCCGACAGTTATATCGAGTCTCTATAGGTTGTTTAGTGCATGCTGTGCTACCGCTTCAGTCCACCATACCTATGTAGGCGAGGACCGCCAAATTCTAGTCTCGCCGTGTACTGGCCTCAGTACTGACCGCTCTCTTTTTCCTTTGCCCTTTGTCAGCACCCCTTTTGTTTTTAGCAGGTTTTGAGATCGACGTCGTTAGCAGGGTTATCCTTCCGGCTTGGCCTGGGCAGGGTTATGGACGCCATTGGTTATTCTTCAGGGCTCTTAGATCAATTTGCCTCTTGTCCGTACTCGGACGCTGTATCGTTTTCAAGGTGATTTGAATCTTTGTACTGTATATCTGTATTCTTGACTCATTGAGTCGCTATTGTATATATCTGTTCTGTGGGTTCCTTTGTGGACTATTGTGTAATTATATTACTTCGTTTTCCACCCGCACGCAAGTGCCTGGTGGGCACCTTTGAATCGGTTCTATGTGGGTTTGGCGGGAAGCGCTAAAAATTGCATAGGGCCGATTCCGAGGGTGTTACACAAAGCAACCTCAACTAGAGATAATTAATGGACATTTAGAATTTGAGTTTCTCATGAGTATGACACACCACATAGTGACCAGATAAGCTTGCAATATCAATACCAAGTGGTAGTACTCATGCACACACATTTTAAGGTTTGATAGATGCACGAAGCATGTCACTCCCCCAAAATGGGATGTTCCATTAACCACTCGAAAAGAGCCAAATAAGATATCATCAAGATGCATTAGAGGCTCAAAACAAAACACGCGGATAAATGATGTGCCAAACACCTAGACATACTTGAATACACAAAATAATCAAGCATGAGGCACACCAAATACAAACACATACTTGGTACACAACCAAAACATGTAAAGGGGGCAAGTAACTTACAAAATAAATGTGTTAAGTACAAGTTACTGCGAAGAGGCACAATGGATATAAGATAGGGAAATGATAATACGTATGACTTGGCTTGATCAAATATAATATATGAAGATCCCTTAGTTCTTCCTGAGTTAGCCAAGTCTCCAATGCCCTCCATAAACACCTATTGATCAAGTTTGAGCTTGTTGGTCCCCAACCAAGTTGGGTCCTAAGAGGTTAGTCACAATAGGCTTGGCAACCCAAATGGTTCTTTTCTTGACACCACTTTGAGTTCCAGCAAACTTGGCAAACACATTGCCATCCTTATCCTTCCTAAGAGAATAATCATCATCAACAATGATAGGGTTAGATAAGGTATCGTTTGAACATGAAGAGGCAAAGTGCCCCTTCACACGACATATGTAGCAACAAGTGCTCCCCTTTCTCTTCTTAATTGATTTCTTGGCTTGGGGAGCATTATCTTGATTCTTCTTCGGAAGTGGCCTAACTTCAACTTGGGATTGAACATGAACTTGTGGCCTCTTCCCTTGTTGCTTCTCACTCAAGTGATTTTTCTTCAATGGACAAGATATTACATGATGTCCTTCAAACTTGCACTTGAAGCAAATAATCTTGGCCGAATTCTTGACTTGGTTTTGGCCCTTTTTTTTCTTGGACTTGTTCTTGTTACTGGAGTTGAATCCAAGTCCACTTTTATCATTAGGGGATTTTTGCACATTCAAAATATTATCGAGTGTGGATTTCCCTTCATGACTCTTTTCCAAGTCATTCCTCAATAAAGTGACTTGGGCCTTGAGCTCTTTGATTTCCTCTACATGGTTAGTAGAAATACAAGTACTAGAGGAAGTAGAAGCTTCATTGTTAGAGAAACAAGGCAAAGCAAGTAATCCAACACAAGGTTTATCAATAGTATGGCTAGATGGATTACTAGGACTAGCACACGACAAAATAGCATTTTGAGTAGAAGTTGTGCTAATGTCCAAAAGAGGCTCACAATATGTTACCTTGGTAATACTTGCCTCACGATATAACATTAGCCCATCATGGGATATTAGAAGATCATTATGAGAGCCTGAGATATTTTCATGACTTTCTTCCAATTTCCTATACTTGCTAATTAGCAACTCAAGTTGAGCCCTTAGCTCAACGTTCTCCTTTAGGGTATATGATTCACAATAAGTAGAGTTAGTAGCACAAGCATCATTAATGGAATTTTCCTTTTCAAGCTCATAAGATACAATTTTTTGTGTGAGGAGACAATTAGTATGCTTCTCCTCGGCAAGCTCTTGCTTAAGGAGATTGAATCTCTAACTCCCATCATCAAGTTGGAAATCCAACTCCTGTATGGTTCCCGTTTGTTTAGTTATGGTGTCCATAACGTGTTTGAGACAAGTAACGGCCTTATTATTACCACGAAGAGAGGTACACAAAAACGTCAACTCAAGCAAGAGAGCACTAGTATCCTCATCAATTTCATCATCACTATCATCATTATCATTGCTATTATCTTTAGAAGATATATTGGGATCCAAAGTAGGAGATACCTTTGATCCTATTGCCATAAGGCACATGTGAGCACGGGAGGATGAAGATGAGGATATTCTTAAATCTTCATTCATGATCTTGTCTTGTTCTATAGAATGTTTGATTTCCTCTACATTGTTAGATAAACAACTAGAGGACATGGAAGCATTTTGTTCATGGGAACAAGGCAAATCAAGCATATCATCTACACTATTACTCAAATAATTTCTAGACGGTATACAAGGACTAACAACACAAGGGTATATAGCATTATTGTTGCAATAAGTGCTTAAGTCCAAACTCCCTACACCATTATCATTTATAGAACAAGAATCATTGGTGTAAAGAGAAACACTACCATCATCATATATGATTTTTCCACTCACCATGCCATTACCTTGTGACTTGTCACATGTAAGTGAGGTGGAAAGAATTGAGGTCACATCGCGACCGGAGGTGGAAGCAACTTGGAGCTCTTCATGATGTGAGTGAGAAGAGAGCTCCTTGGAGATACCACCAACCCTATGAGAAATGGAGCCACCAAATATTTCTTTAAGCTTGGTACACATCTCATGAGACGACGTGCGCTTTACAATCGTCAATAACAAATTAACTGTGGGGCTCAAAGAGAAAATAAGCTCATTAGATACTTGAACTTAGAGATGTAAATTTTTCTCATCCTCTAGAGATAGATTTTGAGGATCCATCGGAGGAGAAAAACCTACATCTATAAATCTCTCAATACTTGGACACAAGGTCTGAAGATTATAAAGCAAGCAATTTATCCACAAAGTATAATTTGTGCCATTAAAGATAATTGTTTCATTGTGCACTATACTACTAGCCGACATCTTTACACTCTAGGCGGTGAAGCCTAAACAAGGAGAGACCTTGCTCTGATACCAATTGAAAGGATAGAGATGTCTCCTAGAGGGGGGGGGGGTGAATAGGAAATTTCAAAACTATTACGGTTTTGGCTTGATAGAATGCGGAATTAAACTAACATTTATTTTACAAGCACAAATCCTAAATACACTAGGCTCAACTAAGTGCACCAACAAAAAATTAAGCTAAGCAATATAGCACAAGATAAATATACCACAAGTGTAACATCCCAAAAATACCAAACTTGGATCATCAAACTCTAATCATCAAATTTAGGGTTAACAAAAACTTTGCTAAATAAAAATATGAAAGCATGCATGTGAGTATGCATTTCATTTTGAATTCTTTTGAACCAACTTGTTTGTGTGTTCCTTTGCTTGTAAATGGATGCTTAGGTGAAATAAACATCATCTAAACAATTCCCAAACTTTTCTCAAAGACAAGTAAATCAAAACAAATAAAATAAGGGAATGGTCATTTTGACCAATTTGACTCATATGCCTACTTTGGCTGTCTCAAACTTTTAGAACTTAACAGAAACTTTTCTGGATCTTTGCACCCCTTGATTGTACTCATAACAAAGTATCAAGTCCCACTTTGTGATCATCGAGAAACATTCAAATGCATAGTTTAAAGGACAGTTCAAAATTGAATCTTTATCATATGGGAAGATCCCACTTTTTCAAAAACCACTCAAACAAGCTCAACTTTCAAAACCCAAGCATCTGCAGACTCACCAGCACCAACCTAGCACACCCACCAAAAATCTTTTCAAAATTCAAAACTTGAATTCTTGCGGCCATTTCATCAAACACATTGCAGACACAAATCATCAAAATCTTAAACACTATTGTGAGCAGTGATTGAAGCCTAACTTGTTCCCTATCTAGCTCACAACCATCTCAGTAGATCATCTAGCAAGTTAAACCAAGCACTAGACTCACTGTAAGCTGGGCAATGACATCAATGGTGAACAGCTGAAGCTCACCATGCCACCCCAGTGGAGACAGCAAGCTAGGAGGAGATTTAGTCGTGCCAACCTTGTCTAGGAGGCAGCCCACCGTCCACCACCACTCCCTGTTCCAGCCGCGAGCGTTGCCAAACCCTGGACCACACGCATGAACCGCGCCCAGCTCGCCAGCAACCATGCCGAGCATGCGCCAGAGCGCCACACTCGACCGACGCCCACAGACCGCGCGTCGCCCTTGCCGTGTGCATACATGATCGCCACTGACCCAGGAGACCGCCAGACATCACCGTTCGCCGCCCCATGACGCACATCCACCGCTCACCGTCGAAGACGCTGCCTCTGCCGCGCAGAGCATTGCACGTTCCAGACCAAACCGCACCGCCCCTACATACGCATTAAAGACGTAGAGCATCGCCAGGAGACCACCAAGCGATCGCCACCGCCGGCCATGCCTCTAGCCTCCCGTAGCCATGTCGCCACCGTCGCCTGCCCATCCCGTTCGGTCTCATCGTCGCGACTATAAATAGAGGCCACCCCCAGCCGAATTGAGCACACCATCTCACTCCCCTCTCCTCACTGATCGTGCCACCCCGTTCTCGAAGCAAGGCGAGCAGCACTTCACCGGAATTTCACCGGAGTCGCCCCAGGAGAAGCTGCCGGTACCAGGAGGTTCGCCGTCGTCGACTTCATCGTTCGCCCGCCTCGCCGACCCTCGCCTGAACCCCGGTGAGCCCCCAACGACCCCCACTGACCGCGCTAGGTTTCTGTCTCGCCGGCGTTGCCCAACGTCGACGATGACCCTCAGCCGTTGGATTAGAACCAGATCAAACGCCCCACATCGCCCCATACCGCTTCGCACCCCCTCGTCTCACTGACGCGTGGGGACAGCCACTTAACCAGCCCGTGTAAGCGCTGTGCTTAGCAGGCCGGCCCAGTATCGCTTCCCGCGCAGCCCAGTCATTTGAAATTAACCTTTTCATTTTATTTCAAACACACTTCTGCACCTAGATTCAAAAATCAACCCAGATCGATTCAATTAACCAAATTGAATGAAACCAATTTTGTTAGAAAGGTCTAGGAATACTGAATCCAAGTCCGTTGGATTCAAGTCATTTGGATCTGTAGATCATCCTTGGTAAAAATAACAAGGCAGAAGCTTTTCTGCATTCAAACATTTTTAAATTAAAACCATAATAGCTTTTGAGTTGATTCCAACTCTAAAAAATCACATTTAACCATACCTTTCATAATATATAAAAATATATAGGTTTACTTACAGAAATAATGTTCAAGTAATAAAAGAATGCTACATAGGCATTTCTAGTCACTTTATTTAATTAAAAATAAAAGGGTAAAACCTTATTAAATTGTGACACCACTCTAAATCACATTCCCATGGACTAAAATATGTGGTGATGACATGTGTGTAGGGGTTCGTAGCATGGAAAACAAAAATTTTCTACCGCATGAACACACAATCAAGATCTAATCTATGATCAAGCCAAGATCTATCTACTAGATTGTAGCAACGAGTCAATAGAGTACTAACCCTCGAAGATCCAAAGCGGTTAACGAGAGCAGATTCTCGTGGATGATGTAGTCGTACACTCCCGATCTCAAGATCGCGCAGACGATCCTTCCCACTGCGTTCCTAAGCGCTTCCATGATCGGTCACATCGTTCGACTGATGAAGACCTTCCTCTCCCTTGTTCCAGCAGGCAACAGAGGTTGTAGCACTCTCCTCGCGATTCCGGCAGCACGACGGCGTGGTACCGGAAGTAGAGGGGAGATCTCGCATGGCTTCGCCTTAAGCCGGAGCGAGTATGGTGGACTATGAGAGAGCCCTCGACGATCTAGGGTTTAGACATGCCGAGGAAGAGGTGCTAGGCCTGCGGCTAGGGCTTGGGGTTTGCCCAAGTCAGCGGCTAGAGGATCCCTAGGAGGTGGCGGCAGCTGCAGGAGGTGGCGGCACCAAATTAGGGTTTAGAGGAGAGGATCTTGTGTGTATTGGAGGGGCAACCCTGCCCCTCCTTTTATAGGTGGGAAGTGCGGCCAAGGGGAGGGGAGTCCCTCCCCAACTCGGCTTGGAGGTGGGCCGCCGGTTGGAGGAGGGAACTCCTCCCCAACTCGGTTTCAAACTTCCTTCTCCTCTTTCCAAAAACTGTCGTTTGACTTTTCAAACTAGCCGTTTGACTTTTCAAACTAGGATTTGAATAAACCCTTTATTTTGGATAGCGAAGACACCAAGTACATAATGCATTCATACCAACTTGATATAACACATTCATGTACCCCTTCCCCCCCGAAGTGCCGGATATTCCGGAACCTTCTAGAACATTCCTGATGAAAACACCGGAACCATTCTCCAACTCCGAAACGGGACTTTCCTTATATGAATCTTATTCTCCGGACCATTCCGGATCTCCTCGTGATATCCCGGATCCCATTCGAGACTCTGAACAATATTCGGTCTCTTACTCATCATTCCATAACTACTCAACAACATCGAATCCTTAAGTGTGTCTCCCTACGGTTCGTGAATTATGCGGACATGATCGAGACACTTCTCCAATCAATAACCAATAGAGGAATCTGGAAATTCATATGGCTCCCACATATTTCTACGATTACTTTGTGATCGAATGAACCACTTACATACGATACCAATTTCCCTTTGTCTTACGATAGTTTACTTATCCGAGGTTTTGATCGTCGGTATCTCTGCATACCTAGTTCAACCTCGTTACCGATAAGTACTCTTTTCTCGTTCCCGTGATATGTGATCCCTTGTGAGATAGTCACATGCTTGCAAGCTAATTGGATGACATTCCACCGAGAGGGCCCAGAGTATATCTATCCGTCATATGGATGGACAAATCCCACTCTCGATCCATGTGCCTCAACCCATACTTTCCAAACACTCAATGCCACCTTTATAGCCACCCAGTTATGGTGTGGTGTTTGATGTCATCAAAGCATCCTTCCGGTGATGGTGATTACATGATCTCATGGTCGAAGGAATTAGGTTACTATGTATCAGAAATCTTATAGCAAATGAACTATATTAAATGACTTGATCTTTATGCTACGCTTAACTATAGGAGTATGTCCATCATATCATTCTCCCAATGATATGACCCTGCTGTTAATAACATCTATATGTTCATGATCAGGAAACCATGATCATATATTAACCAACAAGCTAGTTTAACAAGAGGCTTTACTAGGGACTCTTTTATGTTTACAAATCACACAAGTATTAATGTTTCCGGTTAATACAATTATAGCATGGTATGTAAACATTTATCATAAGTATGAAGATATGATAATAACCACTTTATTATTGCCTCTTGGGAATATCTCCAACAGTCTCCCACTTGCACTAGAGTCAATAATCTAGTTTCAAACCTTTGTGTATTCAACATCTATGGCTTTATGGTGTTGTATGTACACGATTGCTAGTGGTCAACTGATCTCCGGATCTGACACTTCTAGGTCTGTGTGTAATTGCATGTCTTTGCGTCCCTACGCATCACTCATTCTCTAATGAGATGGCTTTGTATAATTTTGGTCCTTTGGTGTGACCTTTAGTTCTTTGGGGTTAAAACATGTGGATAATATTGTCGTACAATATATATTCATAGTATTATCCCTCTGTGAACTACACCTAGTTTGATAACAAACTACTTCACACAAATGCCCTCTTTAGCTGCTATTATAGCAGTCATATACTTAGCCTTTTGTTGTAGTATCTGTCACAATGTCTTAACTTTGGAACTCATCCAAATCCATTATGGAACTCACTTTCCATTATATTGTGCCACCCTTGGTTCAGATTGAGATAAACTTAATTTGTACTTTGTGACAAAAGTAGTATCAATGTAGTACTTTTACAATGAACTAACCATCTATTTGTCACTTCTACAAATAATATACTCTTAGTTCTTCCAAAAGATCATAAGAATATTCTTACTATTGTCCAATGATCATCTTATGAATCATTCTGGTATATGCTCACAACATTTAGAGCATAGGACATATCTGGATTTGTACATATCACAGTATGATTGATATAAATATTCTTTGTGATTTCATACATCAAGTATCAATCTATACTTGAATATTTGTTTCACTTTACCAAATGTCAATACACTTGAATATATCATCAATATTGAACTCATTCAATCCTTCTTGTGCGACAAGAACCTTTCTTGCAGTTTCTATATTGAACTCATTCAATATCTCGTCTATGTACTTCTGGCACAACCATATTAGCGCCTATTGATGCCAAATATTTTGGTTTTGCCTAAGTCTTTCATCGGGATGAAATTCTTAATATGTGTTAATAAAAGATACATCATTTCCAATCAACAATATGTCTTCCACATAATGTATTAGAAATATGTCTTAGCGCCCCCACTTAATTTCTTGCAAATGCAAGCATCTTCATCGTCTCTGATGAATTTAAACTCTTTTAACAATTTCATCATTGTGAAGATTCCAACTCCGCGATGCTCACTTCAACCATTGAAGTTTGCATATGCTTTTAGCATACTTTGAATTAACAAAACCCTATGGACCGTGTCATGCACACGTCCTAGGTAACAATTCTATTAGAAGAACTTGTTTTGTTTATTCAACTACCATATAACAAAATTATATGTAGTGGTTACTGCTTAAATCCGTCTAGACTAAATATCGCTATGAAAGATCAAATCTTGTCATATAAAACCTTTGAACATTGTTGTGAACTCTTTCCCAACATGTCGACTATTTCATAGATGTGAAACATCCATGTCTATTTCTTTATAGATCCAAATACGACTGTAAGGTCTTACACCTTTCTCGAGGGTCCTTCAAGTTCAAAACTTGATTTCTCGTGTATGGAACTATCACGGATTTTATGGCTTCAAGCCATTTTACGGAGTCAGGGCCCATCATCGCTTCTTTGCATGTAGTACGTTCATTATTCTCAAATAATGATTTAACACTCAAATCTTGGTATTTGATTATTTACTCGACCTACTTGGTTCAATAGAAACTTAGACCTTTGTGTCCACAACCTTTGAGGCACGTGAGCCATGACCATTGTTGCTGCCTCCGGAACACTTTTCGGCGCTGCGCAACTCTGCACATATATCTAAGGTTCTTTTAACCTTATCAAAGTTCTATTGTCCTCCCACTTAACTTTTCACGAAAAATTCCTTCCCAAAGAAACTTGACATTCTAAGCGACAAACACTTTTGTCTCTGGTGTTATGGAGGAATACTTAACAGTTATTCGAAATAACATACAAAGACAGGTTCATCCGACTTTGGTTGCAAACATCTTTCTTATGCATAGCATACCAACGTTTTAAGAAAGGACAACTTGGGTTTTATCCCAAACCATAACATATGGTGTCATTTCAACGGATCATGATGGAGCTCTTTTCAGTGGAAAAAGCGGTAGTCACTAAAGCTTTTAATCTTTAAAATATAATGGCAGTTTTATGAATTACACCTTCGATCTTACTATGTCAAACAAGGTTTAATTACATATCTTGAACGCTCCATACTCTTATGGTATTCCGGGACATGTAAATCTACGGAACGATTCCTTAAATCTTAGGTATTATGCTAAACTTGTAACTCAAAATATCTTCCTTTATGATCTTATCATAAACTATTTATATTCTTGTTACAATGATCTTGCACTTCATCTTGAAAGTCTATGAACTTTTCAAAAGTTTCATACTTCATCCTTATTAAGTAAATATTCATATATTCACTCAAATTCTCGGAGAAAGCATATGAAGTTGAAATCCATCGCTCTTGACTACACATAATGGACTTCATACAACAATATGTACAAGTTCCAATAAGCTAGTCACTCGTTCCCTTTTGGCCTAAGAACGAAGTTTTAATTATCTCTAGGAAATTTTCACAAGCGTCATGTGATCAAAATCAAAAGACTCCAAAATTCCATCCACATGGAGTTTCTTCATGTTTTCTTTCCAATATAATTTAAACGGCGATGTCTCTTCCTAAGTGATCTTTCAATCAATTTGTCTTTCGACATTTTAGCACTAGTTTTATGGATGTGATTTCTCCTACGAGATTTGTGAATCATCCATCTTTTATGGATTACAGCAATTATTTGAACAACCCTTTTTTCTTATAACACCTGATAAAACAAATCTTGAAGGCAAGCTTTGATGTTTAACGAGTAACACAATAACCCTTTTATTTGTTCTCGATGAACATCATCACATATTCTTTTGCTAGTTACTTAGGCCATTGCAATTCATGAATTCTGTTGTTTCGTATGACAATTCACACCAACAAATTCAGTATCAAATACTTAAGAACCACATTGTTTAATAAGCAAAGAATACAGCCATAACATGTATATCATCTATATACTTAAACTGAACAATTCTAGTCTTTTCTTTTCTGCCATATATTTATGAGATTCTCTTCAAGATTTCCTTTTACATTTGAAAGAATCCATCAACATCAATAGTGGAGTCATACATATGACACATAGTCCAAAGCGTGTATAGTTAAATACCAATGTCTTTGGACTTGCACTTTGAAGTAGATCACCATCATCAAATGTTTGGTGTTCTTTCAAATTCCTTTCTTTAGTAATCTCTTGGTGTAGTAAACATTTTACCTACATCAAATATTCACCCTTATCATGGAATCGTCCATGATCAAGCTACTTTTAGCTTATAACGATGAATTACGAGTATAATGTTGCTATCCAAAACCTTTTGGAGGATTAGGACAGCAAGTGTCTCCAACCCTTTTGCAAATTCTCATCAAAATATGAGAAACATGAACTTTGCCATATTATACTCTATCATGTTGCAACCAAAACTTCGTTTCAGACATCACAATATCTTCCACACATCATGGTTTCTGAAACAACTCTTTCAGATCCTAGATAACCTTGATATTAAGACAATCCTTTGAATATCAAGAATCATGGAGACAAACATGATACTCATATACTAACTCTTGGAATTGTCACTCTTGTTTTAATACCAATTATTAAACTTCATGGAGTAACCGGAAGTTACTGAAAGTTTGCAATAGGACTTTTAAAACTTTAGATTAACACTTCAAAACAATACGATACCAGTTCGTAAAGTAACTAACCAGAATTCTATAGTTCTATCATCTCAATTATAACTAAGCGCAAGGTGGTAAACGGATGCCAATGACTACAACAACTATGTAAATTCACTTTGATTTGATTTATGATAAATAGTGTTCAACTTTTAATTACATTGCCGTTGAACTCCCACTCAAAACAATATCCCTCACATTGTTTTAGTGATCACACGAACCAAATCCACCACATCAAAACCGATCATCACGAGAGTTGATGCAACTTCAATGGCGAACAATCAACATGTTCATCATATCTACTATATGACTCATGCTTTACCTTTCGGTGATCCGTGTTTCGAGACCATGTCTGTACATGCTAGGCTCGTCAAGATCAACCTTAGCTTCCGCATAAGCAAATCTAGCTTGCTTACGTTGTATACACTCGCAGAATCTAACACACCCGATCATCACGTGGTGCTTCGAAACAACCAGCTTTAGCAACGGTGCTTACTAAGGATGAACACTTTAAAACTTGAAATTGTGTGCTTGAGGGATCATCTTATAATGCTACCGTCGTGAACTAAGCAATACAAGATGCATAAAAGGATTAACATCACATGCAATTCATAATATGTGATATGATATGGCCTTTCTTCTTGTGCTTCCGATCTCCATCTTCAAGCACGAACATGATCTCCATCATCACCGGCATTGCATCAAGGTCAATGACGCTGCTCCATGGTTGTCATCCACCAGCTTCAACTATTACAACTACTTTGAATAGACACGCGGGTCTTAACATAATTTAAAGACAACCATATGGCTCCTGCCGGTTGGCAACTTACAATAAGGAACATTGCATACATCATATATAATCACAATCATGGCCATATCACATCACAGCACACCCCTGCAAAACAAAGTTAGACGCCTCTAATTTTCTTTGCATGTTTTACGTGGTTTGGGGCTTTCAATAAGTGTCGTTCTAACTTACGAACAAGAACCACAACATTGATACTAGTATTGTTAATCACCCGTTGTAAATTGGATCTTAACTATGCTAGGAGAAACAGGCACCCGCAAAGCCACTTATGCAATACAAGTTGCATGTCAAGCGTGGAGCAATTCTCATGAACGATGTCATGTAAGGTTAGCCCGGGCCGCTTCATCCCAACATACTGCAAGATGCAAAGTACACAAGAAGCAATCAACAATAAAAGCATCAACGCCCACAATGACCATTGTGTTCTACTCGTGCAACAGATACATATAGACACGGCTCTGATACCACTGTAGGGGTTCGTAGCATGGAAAACAAAAAATTTCTACCGCATGAACACACAATCAAGATCTAATCTATGATGAAGCCAAGATCTATCTACTAGATTGTAGCAACGAGTCAATAGAGTACTAACCCTCGAAGATCCAAAGCGGTTAATGAGAGCAGATTCTCGTGGATGATGTAGTCGTACACTCTCGATCTCAAGATCGCGTAGACGATCCTTCCCAAGGCTCCGTGCGGCGCTTCAGCTTGGTCACCGTTCGGTTTTCGATGAAGACCTTCCTCTCCCTTGTTCCAAAGAAAATGGAGGTTGTAGCACTCTCTCGCGATTTCGAAGACGACGGCGTGGTACCGGAAGTAGAGGGGAGATCTCGCAGGGCTTCGCCTTAAGCCGGAGCGAGTATGGTGGACTATGAGAGAGCCCTCGACGATCTAGGGTTTAGACATGCCGAGGAAGAGGTGCTAGGTCGGCGGCTAGGGCTTGGGGTTTGCCCAAGTCGGTGGCTAGAGGAGCCCTAGGAGGTGGCGGCAGCTGCAGGAGGTGGCGGCACCAAATTAGGGTTTAGAGGAGAGGATCTTGTGTGTATTGGAGGGGCAGCCCTGCCCCTCCCTTTATAGGTGGGAAATGCGGCCAAGGGGAGGGGAGTCCCTCCCCAACTCGGCTTCGAGGTGGGCCGCCGGTTGGAGGAGGGAACTCCTCCCCAACTCGGTTTCAAACTTCCTTCTCCTCTTTCCAAAAACTGCCGTTTGACTTTTCAAACTAGCCGTTTGACTTTTCAAACTAGGATTTGAATAAACCCTTTATTTTGGACAGCGAAGACACCAAGTACATAATGCATTCATACCAACTTGATATAACACATTCATGTAACCCTTCCCCCCCGGAGTGCCGGACATTCCGGAACCTTCTAGAACATTCCCGATGAGAACACCGGAACCATTCTCCAACTCCAAAACAGGACTTTCCTTATATGAATCTTATTCTCCGGACCATTCCAGATCTCCTCGTGATATCCCGGATCCCATTCGAGACTCCGAACAATATTCGGTCTCTTACTCATCATTCCATAACTACTCAACAACATCGAATCCTTAAGTGTGTCTCCCTACGGTTCGTGAATTATGCGGACATGATCGAGACACTTTTCCGATCAATAACCAATAGAGGAATCTGGAAATTCATATGGCTCCCACATATTTATACGATTACTTTGTGATCGAATGAACCACTTACATACGATACCAATTTCCCTTTGTCTTACGATAGTTTACTTATCTGAGGTTTTGATCGTCGGTATCTCTGCATACCTAGTTCAACCTCGTTACCGATAAGTACTCTTTTCTCGTTCCCGTGATATGTGATCCCTTGTGAGCTAGTCACATGCTTGCAAGCTAATTGGATGACATTCCACCGAGAGGGCCCAGAGTATATCTATCCGTCATATGGATGGACAAATCCAACTCTCGATCCATGTGCCTCAACCCATACTTTCCAAACACTCAATGCCACCTTTATAGCCACCCAGTTACGGTGTGGTGTTTGATGTCATCAAATCATCCTTCCGGTGATGGTGATTAACATGATCTCATGGTCGAAGGAATTAGGTTACTATGTATCAGAAAGCTTATAGCAAATGAACTATATTAAATGACTTTATCTTTATGCTACGCTTAACTATAGGAGTATGTCCATCATATCATTCTCCTAATGATATGACCCTGCTGTTAATAACATCTCTATGTTCATGATCAGGAAACCATGATCATATATTAACCAACAAGCTAGTTTAACAAGAGGCTTTACTAGGGACTCTTTTATGTTTACAAATCACACAAGTATTAATGTT
This sequence comes from Avena longiglumis, assembly GCA_030063025.1. NCBI lineage: Eukaryota > Viridiplantae > Streptophyta > Magnoliopsida > Poales > Poaceae > Avena > Avena longiglumis. The sequence continues at coordinate 505,462,801 of CP125976.1, read as the reverse complement.
TCTGGTTAATACAATTATAGCATGGTATGTAAACATTTATCATAAGTATGAAGATATGATAATAACCACTTTATTATTGCCTCTTGGGCATATCTCCAACAATGTGTCAACATTATCCCATGTTTGGTTTGGAGAATATTAAATCCTAAGTAGTTTTTCAATGAGTAGAAATTACTTTTCTAAAAATAAAAGGAATTAAACCAAGCTTTAATCTTGTAATGTTAGTGATGATGCTAGATCATCTATAGGACCCTTTGGTGTGATGATTGCAAGTAGTTAAGTATTGTTTGGTGATTGTGTACATCGTATTTATTTATAGACGCTAGTACCGACCAAGGATACGAGGAGGAAGGAGGATTCTACGAAGAAGAAGCCGAGGAGAACTTCAACCACTGCTCTGCACAAGGCAAGCCTAATACTACTAGTTGAATGTGCAAGCTAACACTTGCAATTTAGCAAGCTTATACTGATACTGTGCAAGACAATACTTGCTTGTCACCATGCCAACTATATGCCTTAAACATAGATGATCCTACCCACTTGATAAACAAATCCTAGTTTTTACTTACAAGCTTATCACTTTATTTCTTTATCAAAGCTATTACCTAGAGTTTACTTTAGTGAATTGTAGATACTAGACAGATATTTGAAGGTTGCATAAAGAGCATAAAATTTGGCCTAAGCTAGATAATCCTGATGTCATCCTAAGACATGAGATTGAACTTAGTTGAAACTCCACTTGTTTACCACCCCTCATTAGTACTTACCCCCACTTGTAGATGCTAGTGCTAAGCATAAAACTTGATCAACTTTAGATGGGAATACTTGGTGGAAAAATGGTTATGAAAACCTTGGAATGATGGATCATTCTATTGAAATGTTTTGGACATGTGTTTCCGAACACCAGATGATTTATGGTGATGAAAATGTTGAGGCATGAGCCTTAGCCCTTTATAAAACTGATGGTTGTTTGGATGCGATACCATTCCAATTTTATAGTACAACCACAATACCCGAGAATTTGGTAGGGCTTGATTGGAAACTTATATACCTTAGTATTAGTTCCCTCACAGCCAAGGTCTGAGCTGAGGCTACCTTGTGAAGATTGTCCACCTGTGCAGTACCCAAGATGATAGTTGGTCATGGTTGGGAGGCCAAACTCACAGGAGAGGTGCTTATACTAGGGCGTGTAATTGAAATGTTAGGATTGATTATCCGCATACTGAGTATGGTGAATTCAGGATTTGTTCCTGATGGATGTATCGAATGTTGTGGTGAAAGTGTACAATCTCTGCAGAGTGTCAAACTATTCGAATATCCGCGTCCGCGGTTATGGACAGTTGGAGTGGCCATACTGTTCCCCCGTCAGACTTTTCAAAATGATTTGTGAAAGGAAGTGAGACTTTGACTTGACCACAACAGAGTTGTGACATGAGATACAAGTTCCCACTTAGGTGTTATAAAACTTCAACTAGCATTCATTGATTCTAAACTTAGTAGATGTAAATCTGGCTTCTTGCAAAACAACCCTAGAGCCTAGTGTCCTATTATCAAAAACCCCTTCCACTTGTTAGTATTAGTTTGCGAATACTTAAAGAGTACTCATGGCTTTGTCCCTGGCTATTCCCGTGGCCAGATATGAAGAGGAGTACCTAGAGGATGGACCCCAGGAAGGTTACAACAACTAGGATCATCTCCCATCGTCAGCATTGCCTGTGACCCCGAAGATGGAGCTCCGCCTATGTTACCGTAATTATTATGTATTCCGCTGCTTGAAGTTGTATTAAGAACTAGATCATGAGATCCCTATTTGTGTAAGAACTTATGTATGGTTTGTAATGGATGATGTACTATGGTATCCAATTCTGTTATGTCTCGCAAAAATGGTAATCCTGGGATTGCGATGTATGGCATAACATGCATCTGGGATTAAAAATCCGGGTGTTGACAACAAGTGATAAGCAAGATATAAGTGCTTCAAGATCGATGGCTATCACAAGGAAATTAAGCTCGGATATAGAGATAACCGAGGCACACGGAGACGAAGATTTATTCCTGTGTTCACCACCTTTGGGAAGGGGGTTACGTCACGTTGGAGAGGTGTGAGGTTCCACGAAGGATTCCTCACGCGCCACAAAGGCTCACCTTCTTCTCTGAGTCTATCCCACGAAGGAATAATCCCTTTCCTTATGGCTAGCTTTTCCTCCACTCCAGAGATGGCAAGCTCCACAACCACTTCACAAGCTCCACGAAGGAGAAGCCCGGGTCTCTTCACAATCTTCCACGAAGAGGACACCGCGGTACCAACCGCCAAGCCAACTAGGAGGTCACCCTCCAAGAGTAACAAGCTCACGGTCTCTCACTCGAACAAATCGCAATGGAGAGCTCAAAACTTATGCAAGAATGCAAACCAAGAACACCAAGGGTGCTCAAATCCTCCACTCTCAAATCCCACCAAAGCAACAAGTGCTAGGGAGGAATTCGAGAGGAAGAACAATGGTGGAAACCAACAAATGATTCCAAGATCTATATCCAATGGGTTCCCCTCACTTAGAGGAGGAATTGATTGGTGGGGATTGTAGATCTAGATCTCTTCTTTCAAAGCCCTCAAAAAGATGCGAGAATCATAGGAGGGAAGGGAGAGGAAAAAATCTCAAAAGGGTCAACAATGGGGGTAAAAAACGTGCTCAAGATCCTTAGAACTTTGGGGAAGAAGCCCCCCTTTTATACCCATTCAAGTGGGATGACCGTTGGAAGCAAGATGCGCTGGGCGAACACGTTCCGGCAACGAAACTGGCGCCGTCGGATCAGCCGCCGGAATTTTCGGTCAAAACCGAAAGTTCCGGTACAAACCGAAACAGCACAGAACAGTTTTTCGGCGGTTTGCCGAAAATTTCCGGCCGTCGCCGGAAATTCCGGCCACACACTCGGTCCGCCGAAATTCCCGCTGGAACCAAACAGGGTACACGAAAACAGTGATAACTTTTGCGTTCGGACTCCGATTTCGATGATCTTGGGCTTGTTTTGACGAGGACAAAAAGCCCTACGAGATGCTGTAGAGAAACATCATAGTACAATAGATGAGGATAGAACAAAATGAATAAAGGTAAGAAGCCTTCCTATAAGAAGAACCGATAAAACTTTCAAACTCGAAAACGCCTTGGAAGATGCATACGAATTCCGTTTTCGATGAACTTGACCTTGTTGAAGAGCTAGAAACAAGCTCAAGAACCTAACATGGAGAAACACCAAGAAGTAACAAAATAGGAAGATGCAAATAATGCAAAGGATTGAGCTCCGTATGACGATGTGATCAAGTTACCCAACTGAAAGCCCCTCTTAATAGTGCGGCTATGTATCCTATAACCCGGTCTCCCAACAACCAACTTCAGATCGGTAAAAGGAAAACCTAGCAAGGACATACCTTTTCCTTGCACATCCCGCTTGATCTTGATGACAACATTTCAATCTCCATCCAAGCCGGAATGCATCACTTGACCATTGTTGCTTCGTGAAGACTCCTAATTTGCTCCCCCATACACCACTATTGGATAGCTTCATTAATGCATGTCTTCACATGTACATTATCACCAATATGGACGACAATCTTCAAGCAATTGATCTTCTCGAGATGCTTATCTTGAACTTTCCCTTCTCAACCTTGATGACGATCACCACTTGATGTCATTCTCTCATGGGCTATATAAGATCTTCACTTTTGAAGCATGCCCATGGAAAGATACCTATCCCATATATAAAACGCAAAGGCACATATATATTGGGTTAGTTCATGATGCATAATTGACAAGGCTTACCATACCACAAGATCCATGTGGTACATTCTTTATGCTTCATGTGTTGACCAACTTGAAATCACTCTTCACTCTTTGTATAGGTCAATCATCTACCTTCTCATGCTCCATATCAATATCTTGAGGTACATAAAGAACTCTTAATTTGATTACATACTCTAAATCTAAGTCAATCATAGCTCAACTAACGAGGCTATCCGTCTTAGAGCCATATCTTGAATTCTTCTATTGAGATCACACTCTCAAGATCTTGATCATATCCTATTCTTCTATTCAACTTGATGATCTTGATGCCAATACTCAAGGTATATATTTATCTTCATGGCATCCATACTTGAATCCAACACATAAACTACAAGCATGACCTATGGAATATTCCTTCATATAAAACTCAGTGAAAACATTAGTCCATAGGGATTGTCATTAATCACCAAAACCACACATAGGGGCAATTACCCTTTCAATCTCCCCCATTTTGGTAATTGATGACAATCACAACAAGAGGGTTTATATAATGAATGTTAGAAACAAGTACGCAGCTTATCAGATAATAAGTTGTGTACAAGAGGTTGCATTTGATATGGTCAAGTAACACAAAGCTACTAGCACTTCTACTATGCTTGATGTAAGTGGTTCATTAGGTCCTTTCCTAGATGCTACTATGGCTAGATTAGGAAATACTGAAACTCCTAGTGAAGACACTATTACACATGTTAGCTCACATGAGTCTAGAGAGAGATACGATATTAATGATGGTTACATTGAGTTGACTGATGAATTTATTGAAGAGTGCCAAAACACACATGGTGCTAGTGCTATCAAGAGTCTCCTTGAGAGACGTACCATTATTCCTAAACTGTCTTCTGATCCTAAGTTTGCCACTTCTATAAATATTAAAGATGAAGATTATGATTTCTCTCTTGATTTATCCTATATAGACATTGTTGAGAAAGAACCTTTTTGTGGGACTGAAAATGAGAATGTCGTGGCACATATGAATGAGCTTTCCACTATGAGTGCCTTATTCTCTGATGATTTTAGGATGCGCAAGTACTTTGTTACTAAGATCTTCCCTTTTTACTAAAAGGAGAATCTAAAGCTTGGTTTAATAGATTACCTCCTGGATTCATTGATAGCCCTAATAGTTTGATTGCTTCTTTCTTCCAGAAATATTTTCCTCCGAGTGCTAGACATGCTGCTTTGCAGAAACTTTTTGATTTTAAAGAGGGAGAAGAAGAGGAATTTCCTGAGTCATGGACAAGGTTCTGTGCCTTGATTCATGCACATCCTGGATGTCCATTACCTAAAAATGAGCTTCTTGATATTTATTATAATGGACGAACTGATGATTCTAGGACATACCTAGATAGTTTTGCTGATTGTGTTTTCAGGAAAAGAACTCCTACAAATGCTGAAGAATTAATGGCTAAAATAAGCCAAAATTATGATGATTGGTCTTCAACTGAGCTAAATACACATGAGCCTATTACTCCTGAACCAGTTGTGCCTGAACCAGTTCCAATACCAACACCAAAGAAGAGGGGAGTAATTGCATTAAATGATGAAGTGATGAAGGAAGCTAAGAAATGTCTAAAGGGTAAAGGTATTAGAGATGAAGATGTGAAGAATCTACCTCCTATAGAAGAATTATGTAAGCCAATTCCCTACTTATCTACTATTGAGGTACACTGTCACATCCCAAGATTTTCCAAATCTTGTAATGTGAAAATAAATGAATAAAACAAAACCTTGTTTGATTTTCAAGGCCAGAAGAAACTTTTTGAATTTAAATGGAACCTCAAACCCATTTGAATCAAATAAAAACCTAAAGAGATTTAAAAAGATAAACATTTAATAAAAAGAAAAAAATAAAACATTTAGAAATACTATTTTGAAACAATTAAATGAAAAGAATTGTTTTCATATGAAATAGAAGTTTTACAAATAAGGATCATTTTACAAAGCCAACTAAAACCTTGGCCAAGCTTTTGAATTAAAACATTTTAATATAAATAAAATATCAAAGGTATAAATTAAAAATAATAAAGGATTGCTTAAATAAAATAATAAGGAATTAAATTTTATTATGAAAGGTTTTACCATTTTAATTAAAACATCAAAACTTATTAAATTGTTTAAAATAGGTTTTCCAAGTATTTTATATTCTCTAATAAAACCTACTAAAGTGTTTTGGCTTTATTTTAGATTCAAAATAAATATCTCAAATAAAATAAATCCCATTTTGAAATAATAATGAAAGTCTATTATAATAATTAATAATGCACCCTAAAATAAAATGTTATTTTATTTTAAAACAAATCTCCAAGTATTCTATATTTCCCAAATAAAACCCACTAATTTGGTTTTGAAGATATTTAGTTTCAAATAAATATTTTATTAATAAAATCAAACTCTAATTGATTTAATAACTAAGGCCCATTATATATAATTATTATTGGACCCTAAAGCAAAATATTATTTTGTTTTAAACAAGTATCCAAGTATTATTTATTTCCAAATGATACCTACTGATTTGATTTTGAAAATAGTTGGATTTCACATAAAGATTTTATTAATAAACAACAAAAACTTTATTTAATTAATAAACCATGGCCTACTTATTTAATTAAGGATGGAACGTAAAAAGATTAAAGTGTTATTTATTTTATTTAGGATTTTTGGTTCAAAATACTAAACAGAACCAAATTTGTAGTTACAATGTTTGGTGAGCATTTGAATTGTTTGAATGGTTTGAATGTTTGAAATGTTGATTGAAAATCAAATCAGAAAAATAGAAATAGAAAAAGAAAAGGAATCAGAAAACAGAAAAAAAATAAAGAACCAACCCAACCCAGCAGCCCACGAAGCCCACCAGCGGCCCAGCTCTTTTTCCCTCCCCGAACCGTTTTCCTCACTCAGTCTTTCACCCGCATAGCCTATGACCAGAGGACCCCACCTGAAACATTTTCCCCACTGACGCCGGGACCCACCCCCTCCTATTCATCGTCTTCAACACGACCTCGTCGCCTGGCTGTTACTGCCGATTGATTGCCTCGTCAATTCGCTTCAATGCCGTGCGATCAACGCCTGACCACACACGCTAAACGCCTGACTCCTCTCGTTCTCCGCCTCCTTCCCGGCGCCCAGGCCGAAGAATTTTGCAGACATTTCTGTCTCGACGACCATCCTCGCCAAAATCCGACCAGCACACACCACCCCGAGCCTCCCCGAGCACCCTGACAGCTTCCCTACTCCCAGACCTTTCTCCCCGTACCACCCACTTGACCGCGGGCGCCCCAGAGCCTCGGCTACGACAAACTTCCGAACGCCGCCGCGTCTGCCTTACTCCGGCGAGTCCTCCAGGTAACATCTGACCGCCCCCTTCCGTCTCGATGATGCACACATACTCGCCTCCCTCTTGCGAACCTAACCGTACCCTCCGTTTGTCCTAGGGCGCTCTCTATCCTCACCTTCGACAACATCTGAACAGGTCCGTCGCCGTTCCCAACTCCGACGAGGGATTGCGACTACCTCTGAGCGCCCCTTGTCAAGCCAGCAGTACCCCGAGCTTCGCCGTGACCCCCTGAGCCCGGTGAGCATGCCCTTTTTCTCTCTCGCTTCCTGTGTCGCCGGAACCGTCATCGACTGGTCGCTCCGCCGCCAGCAGCCGCCGCAACGCCGCCCGTCTACGGTCGAGCACCTCACAGCCGTTAGATCTAGATCAGACGCACTGGACAGAATCACTTAACGCGAAGAGGTATGTCCTCTGGACCGCACGATTTGAGTTAGATCCAACGCTTCTCGACGCTTGATCCAACCGAAACGGTATCGGCGAGTAGGGTTAGGACACGTGTCTGTTATTCTGTTTAAAACAGAATTTGAAAACAGAAATTGTTGCAAACTTCAAACCCTTATATCTTTTGATCCACACGTCCAAATTTGGCAAATTTTATATCAATGAAATCAGGAGAACAAGCCCTAGCCAACCATGACCTTAGTTTGACAAATAGTATCTGTTAGCTTGTTTGAATTTGCAGAAACATTTGTGTACTTGTTTAGATTAGAAAAATTATTTAAAAATGATTTTTGGATTAAAACCTTTGCAAAATGGTTTGTTGTGATCTTACTGACCCTAGGAACCAACCCTTGGTGTTAGAAATGATTTTTGTAAAATTTAGGTTAGATTACTTGACTAAGTCATTTTCTAGCCAAATAAAAGGAATAGTTTTTATTATAAAAATGTTTGTGGAAAAGAAACTTTGAGAAAAATAGTTTGGACCAAACCTACTGACCCAAAAACACCAAGTTTTGCAATAGCAACTCATTTGGTGAACAACTTAAGAGTTTTGCCTTAATAAAAACATTTTTCACCACATGAAATGATAAATGGATTTAATAATAGTTTTTGGACAAAACCCTCTTACTAATGACTTTGCCACTTTGGTAAATGACCAAATTGGATCTTACAAAGTTTAGAAACCCATAGAGACCCCTTTGCAAAATAAAACTATTTTGTGCATGCTCCCATGCATGACTTAGATTCCATTACTTTGTGTGTGTGAATAATTGTTTGTTTGACTTTGGTTGGAATGTGAATTGAATTTGTGTTTGCTTGTTTGACTTGTAGTGAAGTGTGAGACTAAGAAGATCAAGGAGTGAACTACCATTTACTTCCAAAAAGGCAAGTGATGCTTCATACTTTTGTCCCATTACTTTCACTATGCATTAGTGATTTTGCTAAGTATAAACCTTGCTATAGGAAACCTAGTAGATGAATCCTTAGTAGGATTTTCCTAAGTTAAAGATTCCTACTACTATCAAGCTTAGCCTAGCTAATAGAAAACATGGGTGGAATATATATTCACACTATGGAAAATATTCTAAGTCTGAGGACTTGTGATTTTGTCTAATAAAACAACTAAGTTAATGAACCTCCTGGGTGGAATGGAAGGATTGGGATATGTTGAGTGGTTACACAAGGCCATGGACTTGGGTTGTGTATCTCACTTGTGGAATGCCACCCAGGAAACAAAGGGATTTGTAATGTCAAATGTTGAGAAGCTTCAAGTGCAACCACTTGGCAATATGGGCTCTGCCATGATCATATAGGTTGCAAGAACTTAGCCAAATGGACAGTGGGTGGTAGTGTTTGATAGGTTGGAACGCGTCCATTTTGGTCTAAGGAAGGCTTCGAAAGATTTTGTCTTGGGAAACCAAGTCTTGTGGGTAAAGTGCACCACCTCTGCAGAGTGTAAAACCTAAGTACTTAGCCATGTCCCTGGTAAAGGACAATTTGAGCATCAAGACATGGAAGCAATCAAGAATCTCATCATTCCAATTTCTAAATTAAAATCTTGTGGTTTGAACAAGGGTTGTTTGAATTCTTCAATCATTGATGGAGAGATGGCTTGGTACAAGGATCTTGAAATCTTTGATTGAGAAAAATGATTTTGTCAAGCAAAAACTTAGTATTTTCAAAATGATAAGAAAAATCTATTTTGAGCAATGCAAGCCTCAACTCCACTTATCCAAATGCATATAGATGATAGATTCCACTATACTACCATAGTATCACTTGCCAATACAATTCAAATGTATTGACCCTTTGTGGCTGTAACTTGTATGTTGTAGGTTTGATTGATTTTAGTGAAGATTGTTTGATTAGGATTACAAAGTCTACAACCAACATCTGCCTGTGGCACTTTGAAGATGAAGGACCACTTGACCATAGTTATTCCGCTGCAATGTAATGTAATATCCAAATGAGCTATATATGATGTAATAAAACTATGTTATTCCTGGTTATAATGTTATAATATGACCCTTGTATCTTGATATTACATCTTAACTGTGGATGCTATCTATTGATCCAGGGACTAGCATTGTAAAACACAGGAGGACTCTACCTTATCTAAGATTGGGACCCCTACAGATGGTATCAGAGCATTGTGTTGCCTGTAGGATTTGTAAACCCTAGGATTGGACAAAACCCTTAGAAAAATAGGAGTTATATTTTGATCCAAAACTTATTTACAAAAACACTTGTAAACTCTTTCCTCAACCATTTTGGTTTCAACTCTACTTCTCTTCTATTTCAACTTGATGGAAAAACCTACCCCATGACCAAAGACTACACCATGTGCAAGGACTTCTTCAACTTCTTCAACTCTAATGACTTCAACATCTTCAGCATATTCACCAAGGACTTCCAACTTGGATATCACTAAGGACTACAAGTGAGACAAGGAAAACTTGCTTAAGAATTAGAGACTGAGGAAATGCAAAAGTTAGAAGGAGCCATCAACAACTTTGAAGTGTTGTGACCAAAAGTTTTTCCAAGGAAACCATGATCTCATGCAAGAAGAATCAATCATGAAAGAAAGAAGGATCACAAGTGAACCATGTAGATGGACCACCATCTATAGTTAAAGTCAAATACACCAACTTATGTGGTGTAACAAAAATATTTTATTGCCCAAGTATGTGCTTGAACTTTGTTTGAGTGAAAAGTTTGTTTTGTGATTGCATGCACATTGCTTGTGTGAATTGTGATGTGTGTGATTAGGATTGAGTCCTTAGAAATATCTTGCCTATTCTAAATCCCTACCCAACCCAAACAGATGACTACTCCAAAAGACATCAAGGTTGATGACAACAACAACAACCAAGAGGACAACATGAAAGAACTTATAGCAACCCAAAACCAGTTGAGCCAAGAGACAACTCAACTTTTAGCCAACAACAATAGACTAGACCCAGCCATACAAAGGATTTTGAAACTTCAATCCCAACTGTTGCAAGGATTGGTTACTCAAATGATCAACATGAGAGAAAACTTTTCCCAAAGAGCCAATGACAACAAGGATGACAAAGATGTTTGTAGGGACAAGGATCATGCATCCAAGGAGCATGAAGATCAATGCCCCAAGAAGAGAGAAAGATCTCCCACCTATGAAGAACATGAACTAGAAGAACTCCTAGTTTTGGAGAGACCCAAGAAGAAAAAGAAATTCCCCAACACTAGCAAGAAGGATATTACACAGGTGCAATGTTTCAATTGCAAAGAGATGGGACACTATGCCAATGAGTGCCCAGAAAAGAAGAAGAACCAAGGAAACAAACAAGAGACAGTAATACCAAAGAAAAAGAAAGATATCAACCAAGTGATGTGTTTCAATTGCAAGGAACTAGGCCACTATGCAAACAATTGTCCAGAAAGGATGGAGAACAAGTTAAACAAGTCTATGAAGGATCTCAACCTTGGCCCATGAGCTCCATGAGTCAAGAATGGAAACCAAGGACACATGCAAAAGTTTGCTTAGAGAAATTTCCCCAGGATCCCAAGAAGGACAATGTGTAATTTTTGTTTGAAAATTTTTAAGGGTGGTAGTACCCTAGTTGTTTTGAACTTGCTTGTAACCCTAGCCTCCCCAAATCTCGGGACGAGATTTATTTTAAGGGTGGTAGCCTGTCACATCCCAAGATTTTCCAAATCTTGTAATGTGAAAATAAATGAATAAAACAAAACCTTGTTTGATTTTCAAGGCCAGAAGAAACTTTTTGAATTTAAATGGAACCTCAAACCCATTTGAATCAAATAAAAACCTAAAGAGATTTAAAAAGATAAACATTTAATAAAAAGAAAAAAATAAAACATTTAGAAATACTATTTTGAAACAATTAAATGAAAAGAATTGTTTTCATATGAAATAGAAGTTTTACAAATAAGGATCATTTTACAAAGCCAACTAAAACCTTGGCCAAGCTTTTGAATTAAAACATTTTAATATAAATAAAATAGCAAAGGTATAAATTAAAAATAATAAAGGATTGCTTAAATAAAATAATAAGGAATTAAATTTTATTATGAAAGGTTTTACCATTTTAATTAAAACATCAAAACTTATTAAATTGTTTAAAATAGGTTTTCTAAGTATTTTATATTCTCTAATAAAACCTACTAAAGTGTTTTGGCTTTATTTTAGATTCAAAATAAATATCTCAAATAAAATAAATCCCATTTTGAAATAATAATGAAAGTCTATTATAATAATTAATAATGCACCCTAAAATAAAATGTTATTTTATTTTAAAACAAATCTCCAAGTATTCTATATTTCCCAAATAAAACCCACTAATTTGGTTTTGAAGATATTTAGTTTCAAATAAAGATTTTATTAATAAAATCAAACTCTAATTGATTTAATAACTAAGGCCCATTATATATAATTATTATTGGACCCTAAAGCAAAATATTATTTTGTTTTAAACAAGTATCCAAGTATTATTTATTTCCAAATGATACCTACTGATTTGATTTTGAAAATAGTTGGATTTCACATAAAGATTTTATTAATAAACAACAAAAACTTTATTTAATTAATAAACCATGGCCTACTTATTTAATTAAGGATGGAACCTAAAAAGATTAAAGTGTTATTTATTTTATTTAGGATTTTTGGTTCAGAATACTAAACAGAACCAAATTTGTAGTTACAATGTTTGGTGAGCATTTGAATTGTTTGAATGGTTTGAATGTTTGAAATGTTGATTGAAAATCAAATCAGAAAAATAGAAATAGAAAAAGAAAAGGAATCAGAAAACAGAAAAAAAATAAAGAACCAACCCAACCCAGCAGCCCACGAAGCCCACCAGCGGCCCAGCTCTTTTTCCCTCCCCAAACCGTTTTCCTCACTCAGTCTTTCACCCGCATAGCCTATGACCAGAGGACCCCACCTGAAACATTTTCCCCACTGACGCCGGGACCCACCCCCTCCTATTCATCGTCTTCAACACGACCTCGTCGCCTGGCTGTTACTGCCGATTGATTGCCTCGTCAATTCGCTTCAATGCCGTGCGATCAACGCCCCCTGACCACACACGCTTAAACGCCAGTGAATCCTCTCTCGTTCCCCTCTGCCTCCTTCCCCGAGCGCGCCTCCAGGCCGAAGAATTTTGCCAGACATTTCCCTGTCTCCGAAGACCATCCTCGCCAAAATCCGACCAGCACACACCACCCCGAGCCTCCCCGAGCACCCTGACAGCTTCCCTACTCCCAGACCTTTCTCCCCGTACCACCCACTTGACCGCGGGCGCCCCAGAGCCTCGGCTACGACAAACTTCCGAACGCCGCCGCGTCTGCCTTACTCCGGCGAGTCCTCCAGGTAACATCTGACCGCCCCCCTTCCGTCTCGATGATGCACACATACTCGCCTCCCTCTTGAGAACCTAACCGTACCCTCCGTTTGTCCTAGGGCGCTCTCTATCCTCACCTTCGACAACATCTGAACAGGTCCGTCGCCGTTCCCAACTCCGACGAGGGATTACGACTACCTCTGAGCGCCCCTTGTCAAGCCAGCAGTACCCCGAGCTTCGCCGTGACCCCCTGAGCCCGGTGAGCATGCCCTTTTTCTCTCTCGCTTCCTGTGTCGCCAGAACCGTCATCGACTGGTCGCTTCCGCCAAGACAGCAGCCGCCGCTTGCTGGCCGAGCACCTCACGTAGTTAGATCTAGATCGACGGCCTTGGACGTAATCACTTAACGCGAAGAGGTATGTCCTCTGGACCGCACGATTTGAGTTAGATCCAACGCTTCGACGCTGATCCAACCGAACGGTATCGACGTAGGGTTAGGACACGTCATATTCTGCTTTAAAACAGAATTTGAAAACAGAAATTGTTGCAAACTTCAAACCCTTATATCTTTTGATCCACACGTCCAAATTTGGCAAATTTTATATCAATGAAATCAGGAGAACAAGCCCTAGCCAACCATGGCCTTAGTTTGACAAATAGTATCTGTTAGCTTGTTTGAATTTGCAGAAACATTTGTGTACTTATTTATATTAGAAAAATTATTTAAAAATGATTTTTGGATTAAAACCTTTGCAAAATGGTTTGTTGTGATCTTGCTGACCCTAGGAACCAACCCTTGGTGTTAGAAATGATTTTTGTAAAATTTAGGTTAGATTACTTGACTAAGTCATTTTCTAGCCAAATAAAAGGAATAGTTTTTATTATAAAAATGTTTGTGGAAAAGAAACTTTGAGAAAAATAGTTTGGACCAAACCTACTGACCCAAAAACACCAAGTTTTGCAATAGCAACTCATTTGGTGAACAACTTAAGAGTTTTGCCTTAATAAAAACATTTTTCACCACATGAAATGATAAATGGATTTAAAAATAGTTTTTGGACAAAACCCTCTTACTAATGACTTTGCCACTTTGGTAAATGACCAAATTGGATCTTACAAAGTTTAGAAACCCATAGAGACCCCTTTGCAAAATAAAACTATTTTGTGCATGCTCCCATGCATGACTTAGTTTCCATTACTTTGTGTGTGTGAATAATTGTTTGTTTGACTTTGGTTGGAATGTGAATTGAATTTGTGTTTGCTTGTTTGACTTGTAGTGAAGTGTGAGACTAACAAGATCAAGGAGTGAACTACCATTTACTTCCAAAAAGGCAAGTGATGCTTCATACTTTTGTCCCATTACTTTCACTATGCATTAGTGATTTTGCTAAGTAAAACTTGCATGGATTTTGCTAAGTATAAACCTTGCTATAGGAAACCTAGTAGATGAATCCTTAGTAGGATTTTCCTAAGTTAAAGATTCCTACTACTATCAAGCTTAGCCTAGCTAATAGAAAACATGGGTGGAATATATATTCACACTATGGAAAATATTCTAAGTCTGAGGACTTGTGATTTTGTCTAATAAAACAACTAAGTTAATGAACCTCCTGGGTGGAATGGAAGGATTGGGATATGTTGAGTGGTTACACAAGGCCATGGACTTGGGTTGTGTATCTCACTTGTGGAATGCCACCCAGGAAACAAAGGGATTTGAAATGTCAAATGTTGAGAAGCTTCAAGTGCAACCACTTGGCAATATGGGCTCTGCCATGATCATATAGGTTGCAAGAACTTAGCCAAATGGACAGTGGGTGGTAGTGTTTGATAGGTTGGAATGCGTCCATTTTGGTCTAAGGGAAGGCTTCTGAAAGATTTTGTCTTGGGAAACCAAGTCTTGTGGGTAAAGTGCACCACCTCTGCAGAGTGTAAAACCTAAGTACTTAGCCATGTCCCTGGTAAAGGACAATTTGAGCATCAAGACATGGAAGCAATCAAGAATCTCATCATTCCAATTTCTAAATTAAAATCTTGTGGTTTTAACAAGGGTTGTTTGAATTCTTCAATCATTGATGGAGAGATGGCTTGGTACAAGGATCTTGAAATCTTTGATTGAGAAAAATGATTTTGTCAAGCAAAAACTTAGTATTTTCAAAATGATAAGAAACATCTATTTTGAGCAATGCAAGCCTCAACTCCACTTAGCCAAATGCATATAGATGATAGATTCCACTATACTACCATAGTATCACTTGCCAATACAATTCAAATGTATTGACCCTTTGTGGCTGTAACTTGTATGTTGCAGGTTTGATTGATTTTAGTGAAGATTGTTTGATTAGGATTACAAAGTCTACAACCAACATCTGCCTGTGGCACTTTTAAGATGAAGGACCACTTGACCATAGTTATTCCGCTGCAATGTAATGTAATAGCCAAATGAGCTATATATGATGTAATAAAACTATGTAATTCCTGGTTATAATGTTATAATATGACCCTTGTATCTTGATATTACATCTTAACTGTGGATGCTAGCTATTGATCCAGGGACTAGCATTGTAAAACACAGGAGGACTCTACCTTATCTAAGATTGGGACCCCTACATACACTCTCTCCACTTTGATGAAGGTGATATTCCCTATGGTAAGACACATTTATAGTTAAACAAGGTAATTTTAATAAACAAGGTCAGAATCATTTTTTGAAAACTCTATAGCTATTAATGAGTTGAAAGATATTGTGGAAAGAACTGCTAATGATGTTAAAATGCTTT
Organism: Avena longiglumis; assembly: GCA_030063025.1. Taxonomy (NCBI): domain Eukaryota; kingdom Viridiplantae; phylum Streptophyta; class Magnoliopsida; order Poales; family Poaceae; genus Avena; species Avena longiglumis. The sequence continues at coordinate 505,447,078 of CP125976.1, read as the reverse complement.
GTAAACACTTCCAAATGGTTCAAACCCAAATTGATCAACTTGCTAAGGTACAAAAAGATATGCTAGTTAATGCCTCAGGAGATAAACATGCTTATGGAATTAGAAATAGGAGTGGTATAGCTACTCAAGATCCGTTATATCCTGAAGGACATACTAAAAGAATTGAGCAGGATTATCAACAAGATGAAAGTAGTGGTAGTCCTCATAAGAGAAAGAAAAAGAAACACAAAAGAGTAGAGGAACCACCTGAACCTTCTGCAAATCCTAATAGTATATCTGTCTCTGATGCTGAAACTGAGAATGGTATTGATAAAAATGATGCTCCTGATAAGGAGGAAGTTGAGGAAGAACCTGAGAAGCACACTAAGAACACTAGGTACACTAAGGAATATTTTATTGCTAATAAACATGGTAGAGAGAGAGAACCTTGGGTGCAAAAACCAATGCCTTTTCCCAATAAGAAACACAAGTCAAAGGAGGAAGAAAACTATAACAAGTTTTGTGAGTGGATGAAACCTTTATTTTTGCAAATTCCTTTGACTGATGCTAATTAGTTGCCTCCTTATTCAAAGTATATGAAGGATATTGTCTCTAATAAAAGGAATATTCCTAATGAGGAAATTTCCACTCTGCTTGCTAATTATTCCTTCAATGGTAAAGTTCTAGGTGTACCAACTATTCCTTGTTCTATTAAGAATAATTATGTTAGAAATGCTTTATGTGATTTGGGAACTGGAGTTAGTGTTATGTCTTTTTCTCTCTACAAGAGACTCCAGCTAGAAAAGTTGATACCAACTGATATATCTTTGCAAATGGCTGATAAGTCAACTACTATTCCCGTTGGTATATTTGAGGATGTTCCTGTTCAAGTGGCTCATAATTTCTTGGTTTTAACTGATTTTGTTGTGCTTGAGATGCCTGAAGATGATAATATGTCTATTATTCTTGGGAGACCTTTTCTTAATACTGCAGGTGTGATGGCTCAGTTGATGTGGACCCTGTTGGGAACCCCAAGACCAAGGTGTGAAGCAGCACAACAACAAGTCTTCCCTCAGTAAGAAACCGAGGTTATCGAACTAGTAGGAGGAAGGAAACGTCACAGAAGTGTTGCAAGCAACGTGGAAACCTGCACAACACAAACTCAAGACTTTGCCCCAACTAATAGTGAGGTTGTCAATCTCACCGATTGTTGTAACGAAGGATTAACTGTATGGTGTGGAAGGTGATGGTGGTTGTAGCAAGTAAACAGTAACAATGGAAGATGTATCAATGGTAAAGATTGGACCGGGGTCCATAGTTCACTAGAGGTGCTCTCCTTAGATAAAGAATATGGCATAAAGGGTAAACAAATTACAGCAGGGCAATTGACAGGAACTGAGATAGGCATAACAATGCAATACCAGACAAAAAGATCCTATGAGATTTGATTGGGCAATACAACAATATACATAGACCGCCATCCAACTGCATCTATGACTAGAAGTCCACCTTCAGGTTATCATCCGAACCCCCTCCAGTATTAAGTTGCAAGCAACAGACAACTGCTTTAAGCAAAGTGTGTAAGGTAAACAATTCACTTGTTCCATGAACAAGAGATCGTTGTTTTCTCCCAAGTAGCAACAGCACATCTACAACCTGTAAGGGTCCCAACCTTTAAATAAGGTAGAGTCCCCTGTGTTTACAATGCTAGTCCCTGGATCAATAGCTAGCATCCACAGTTAAGATGTAATATCAAGAAACAAAGGTCATAATATAACTTTATAACCAGGAATAACATAATTTTATTACATCTTACATAGCTCATTTGGCTAATACATTACATTGCAGCGGAATAACTATAAGCATGGGGTCCTTCATCTTCAAAGTGCCACAGGCAAACATGTTGGTTGTAGACTTTGTAATCCTAATCAATCAATCTTCACTAAATTCAATCAACCTGCAACATTACAAGTTACAGCCACAAGGGTCAATACATTTGAATTGTATTGGCAAGTTTCACTACTATGTTGAATATAAGTGGATCCTATCATTACATGCATTTTTGGCTAAGTAGGGTTTTAAGGCTCATTTGCAGAAAGCAATTCTTTATCCTATCTTTTCAAAATGGTTTTGTTCCTTTGTCAAATATTTTCTGAACTCCTTGGAATCCACCAAGTGTCTTTGTCAAAAATCTCTTGAGATCCTTGGTACCCCCAAGTACTTCAAGTTTTTATCAAATCTCTTGAGCTCCTTGGTAACCCCAAGTGCTTCAAGTTTTCTTCAAAATCTCTTGAGCTCCTTGGTACCCCCAAGTGCATCAAGTCTTTTGTTGTCACTTAAAAGTTTTTCTTTTTGAAATTGGAATGTCGAGATTTCCCATAGCTTCAAACTTTAGTTGCTCGGTATTGTCCATAACCGGGGACACGGCTAAGTACTTAGATTTTATTATCTTCTGCAGAAGTTGTATACTTTACCCACATGTCACACTCTCATCTTGTTGCCACCAGTGGCCGCTGGATTGGTACTCACCAAGATGGAGTACTGGCAGATTGAGAATGTGACGAAGTCTTTCCAGAGGGTCCTCCCATACACCATTGCTAGCTTGTCTTCAGTATCCATGTAGGATTCCAGGTCCCCCTTTTTCAGTAACCTGAAGACAATGCATGGGTCTTCACAATGTAGTTGACTAATCCAGAGCCATAAGTAGCATGTGGTTGTACACGAAAGCCACAATTGGAGAAACATGTTCAATCTCTAAGTTTCCTGGGTGGTTTTCTTTTGGAGCACAACACAAAGAGATTTCCATAGACATGGTTCCTTTTGTTTCCACCTTCTCCAAAACTCAAAGTCCGTGTCCACCCAGGTGGTTCATTGAGTCCTTGTTTTATTATATAAAAACACAAGTCCTTTTCTCAACTTCATAAAATCTCCACATGTAACTCTTTTCAAAATATAGCATGGCTAAGCATGTAACAACTACATTGTTTTCACTAAGGTATATATATGGAATCCTATTAGGATTTAGCATAACATAAGTATAAAAATTCCTTTCATGCATGTTTTCAAAATCCACTAAGTATAATGAAAATAGTAGGACTTTAGATGATAGTGTCACTTGCCTTTCTTTTGGTAGGGAATGTTGGTTCACTCCTTGATATTGCTAGTCTCACACTTTTCTAACTTCACTACAATCAATCAAGCAAACACAATATCAACTAGCATTCCAACCAAAATTCAAACAATCAAACACACACATAAAATAAGAGAAACTAGGTCATGCATGCAACCATGCAAAAGATAGTTTTATTTTGCAAAGGTGGTTTCCACTAGGTTCTAAACTTTGTAAGGTTCAAAGTGGTCACTTCCTAAAGTGGCAAAGTCATTTGCAAAAGGGTTTTATTCATAAACCAATTTTAAATCCATTCATCATTTTATGTGGTGAAAAATGTTTTTATCAAATCAAAAACTCCATGTTGTTTACCAAATAAGTTGTTGTTTCTCAAAACTTGGTGTTTAGGGTTAGTAGGTTTGATTCAAATCATTTTCCCAAAGTTTTTACTCCAAAGTCATTTCCATAGCAAAATCAATATTTTTATTTGGCTAGAAATGGGATAAATCAATTAATCCATCCTAAACTTCACCAAATCCATTTTCAAAACTATGGGTTGGTTCCTAGGGTCAGTAAGTTCACCACAAACTAATTTTCCAAGATTTCAACCTCAAAAACATTTTTGAATAATTTTTCTAATCTAAACAAGCATACAAATGTTTCTGCAAAAACAAACATTTTAACAGAGGATTTTTACTAAACAAAATCAATGGTTGGCTAGGGCTTGCTCCACTAATTCCATTGATATAAAGTTTGTAATTTTTGGACGTGTGGATCAAAAGTTACAAAGGTTTCAAAATTGAATCTCTAACAGATTCAAATCTGTTTTAAAACGAAGCCTGGGCCACGTGTCGCGATGTCACTGGATGGTACCGCTTCGGTCGGATCGTGCTCTGAGGTGCATTGGATATAAACAGATCACACGGCTCTGGTTGCGTACTCCTTCAGCGTTTAAGTGATCTATCTCGTTCGTCCGATCTAGATCCTACGGTCCGCAGCAACTCAACCAAGAACCGGCGGCGCTGCGCAGCGGAAGATGGCGGCGACGGTCAGGTGATGGGCTAGCGGCGGTTCTAGGAAGCAAAGAACGAAGTGGGGATGCTCACCGTGATCTCAAGGATTTGGTGATGCTCGAGGCGTGGTCGGTTGGTCGAGGGGCGCACTGGTTCTAGCAGGATTGCTCGCCGGAGTGGGGAACGGCGTCGGGCGGCTCTGGTTGTTATCGAGGGCGGTGTTGTGGTTCGCCCCGAGGGAAAATGAAGACACAGTTAGACGCGCAAGATCAAGGCGAAGCTGCTTGCGTGAGGGAGAAGAAGAGGGGCGGTCGGATTCTACCTGGGGAACTCGTCGGAGTAAGGCGCAGTCGCGGTGGTGCTCAGTTGAAGACGGTGCCGTCGTTCTGGAGCGCCCGCGATTGAACGAAAGGCACGGTCAGGTGCGCCTGGGAGTGGGGAGTATGTGTGCTTGGTCGGGGAGGCAGGAGGTGGCACGGTTCAGCCGGAATCGGGAAGGGACGATGGTCGGAGCAGTGGCGTTGTGAGCTCGAATTGAGGCAGCCTAGGGGCTGTCGTGCTGTGGTGTTTGAGGGGAAAGGAGGAGAAGGCGCAGGCGTTTAATACCGCATGGTCGTAGGGAAAGTAATGGCCGTGGTTAACGCGAATTGATCGCCGTCGTAAAGGGCAGGAAATGGCAGGGCGTCGTCTGCGCGAGGAAGAAGATGAGCTGTAGAGGTGGGGCATGCCTGTCAGCGAGAAAGAGAGACAAGGGGAAAGATGGTCCACTCGTCAGTCCCTCTGTGGGTGTGCGTTTAGGTAGAGAACGCTTCGCGCGTGGGGGAGAGAAGCTGGGCTAGCTAGGCTCGTTGGGCTTGGCCAGTTGGGCTGAGTCCAGATTCTATTTTTTTCTTTCCTAATTGTTTTTCCTTTTTCTGATTCTATTTTCTGTTTTAAATTTGAAACAACAATCCAAGCATCCAAATTATTCAAACATTCACCAAACATTGTAATTGAATCTGGTTCTGTTTAGCAACATAAACCAAAGTCCCAAAATAAAATAATATTTTTATTTTAGGGTCCATTATTAATTAAATAAATAGACCTTGTTTATTAAATCAAAATAAAATTTGTTTCATTCAAAACTCTATTTGAAATTTAATTATTTTCAAACCAAATCAGTAGGTTTTATTTGAAATTAAAGAATACTTGGAAAACTTGTTTAAAACAAATAAATAAGTTTTGATGTTTAATTAAAATAGTAAAACTTTTATTTTTAATAAACTTGGATATTAAATCCTTATTATTTTATTTAATTAACCTTTTACTATTTTCTCAAATGGAAATATTTTATTTCAAAGGCTTGGCCAAGTTTTAATTTGGCTCTTTAAAATAATACTACTTATTTTATTTCTATCCTTTTCTTTTGAAAAAAAATCTTTTTATTAAAAGATCCAAAATAGTATTTCCAAATATTTTATTTTCCTTTATTAAATGTTTATCTTTTTAAATCCCTTTAGGATTTTATTTGTTCAAAATAAGTTTGAAGGTTTCCAATTGAATTCAAAAAGTTTCTTCTCACCCTGAAAATCAACAAAGTTTTATTTTATTCATTTTTTTCACATTACAAGATTTGGAAAATCTTGGGATGTGACACAACCGAAGAGATTTCTGTCACTTCCCTTGTAAACTAGAGGCATGAACCCACTATCGAGCATAAATACCCCCTCTTGGAGTCACTAGCAACTACTTGGCCAAGATAGCTACTAACAACGGAGAGCATGCAAGATCACAAACAACACATACATGATAGTATCATATAGACAAAACCATTAATCAATCTGACATAGTAATCTCAATATCCATCGGATCCCCGCAAACACAACATGCATGATTACAAATAGATTAGATCTTGATCATGAACTGAGCTCACAAGATCTACGCATGAAAGCACAAGGAGGAGATATAACCATCTAGCTACTACATGGACCCGTAGTCCAAGGTGGAACTACTGACGCTTCATACCGGAGAAGAAGGCCTCCGGGATGATCTCCCCTCCGGAAGGGTGCCGGGAAGAACTTTAGATCCCCCGGTCTAGGGACGATGGTGGCGGCGGCTACAGAAGGTTTCATGGAATTTTGATCGGGTGCCTAGGGTTTCTGCATCGGGGGCTTCTTATAGGAGAAGAGGCAAGGTAGGGGTGCCTAGGGGGACCACACCCTGCCCAGGCGCCGAACAGGCTTGGCCGTGCCTTGGGGGGGGGGTGATACGTCGGAAACGTATGTATAATTTTTGATGCTACATGCTTGTTTTATATCATTTGTCTTATGCTTTGTCTTTACTTTGAGGTATTTTTGTATGTTTTTTATGGACTAACCTATTAACAAGATGCCACAGTGCCAATTGCCTTTTTTCTTCTGTTTTTGGTTCCAGAAAAGGCAGAAAATCAATATTCTCGGAATTGGACGGGACAAAAGCCAATCTTCCTATTTTTCCCGGAGCAACACGGAACCACGAAGCAGAGGTGGAGGAGGACACCAGGGTGTCCACACCCTAGGTGGGCGCGGGGCCCACCCTGTCCGTGCCCACAGGGGGTGTGGGCCCCCTGGCCCTCCACCGACCTTGCCTCCTTCGCCTATAAGAAGCCTCCAACCATAAAACCCTAAATAATCTGGGAGAAAGCCACAAAAACCTCCACAGCGCCGCTGCCACCGAAGGGGAGATTCGGGGGACAGAAAGCCTCTGTTCCGGCACCCTACTGGGATGGGGAAGTGCCCCAGGAGCCATCTCCATCGATCTCCACCAACATCTCCATCACCATTGCTGATTCCCATGATGAGGAGGGAGTAGTTCTCTCTCGAGGCTAAGGGCTCTACCGGTAGCTATGTGTTCATCTCTCTCTATGCATGATCTTGTTGTGGTCATGAGCTTTGTAATCAAGTAAATCTACTCTGTTACTCAAGTGCTTCAATAGATCTCTGCTCTCCCCATGTGTGTGAAAGTGACAGCGTGCACGCCATGGTGGCACTTAGGCTAGAGTCTACATAAATACTCATTGTGCTTTAATAGATCTATGCTTTTCCCCACGTGTGTGAAAGTGACAGCGTGCACACCGTGTCTGGCACTTAAGCTAGGTTACACATATATTTATCATGAGTATGTTTGGAGTTGGATGTCTCTATGAAATTGTGGTGTTTGTTGGAACCATCTAGCGCTCAAGGTGGCAGTGTGGGGATATCTAGATTGGGGAAGGCCCTACCGTGGATTAGAGTATCCAATCAGCGAGTAGTTCGGGGTAGTATCATGAAGAGAGAATATTTATATGAGAGAGTGTTCACTAGTGAAAGTATGATCCCTAGGCCTTATTTCTAAACATTGAAACACCGTTTGCTAATAGATCTGTTGCATGTTTGCTTGCTTCCTTCTTGTTGCCTTTAGTCTTCACCTCACCGTCAAGCTATTTTCTGGCACCGTTACCACTTGTATTTCACTATATCTTTGCCGAACTAGTGCACCTATACACGTGACAAGTGTATTGGGTGTGTTGGGTGTTGGAGATATGCCCAAGAGGCAATAATAAAGTGGTTATTATCATATCTTCACACTTATGATAAATGTTTACATACCATGCTATAATTGTATTAACCGGAAACATTAATACTTGTGTGATTTGTAAACTAAAATAAGAGTCCCTAGTATAGCCTCTTGTTAAACTAGCTTGTTGGTTAATATATGATCATGGTTTCGATCATGAACATAGAGATGTTATTAACAGGATCATATCATTAGGAGAATGATGTGATGGACATACTCCTATAGATAAGCGTAGCATAAAGATCAAGTCATTTCAATAGTTCAATTGCTATATGCTTTACATAGTAACCTAATTCCTTCGACCATGAGATCATGCATATCACCTTTACCGATGGATGCTTTGATGACATCAAACACCACACCGTGGTGGCTATAAAGGTGGCATTAAGTGTTCGGAAAGTATTGGTTGAAACACATGGATCAAGAGGGATTTGTCCATCCTCATGACGGATAGATATACTCTGGGCCCTCTCGGTGGAATGTCATCCAATTAGCTTGCAAGCATGTGACTTGGTCACAAGGGATCACATATCACGGAACGACGGGCGAAAGAGTACTTAGGTTGAACTAGGTATGCGAGAGATCATAACCTCGGGTAGTAACATATCGTGAGACAAAGGGAAATTGGTATCGTATGTAAGTGGTTCATTCGATGAAATATGTGGAGCCATATGAATTTTTCCTCTATTGGTTATTGTTGAAGTGTCTCGATCATGTCCGCATAATTCACGAACCGTGAGAGACACACTTAAGGATACGTTGTTTGAGTAGTTATGGTATTATGAGAAAGAGACCGAATGTTGTTCGAGTCTCGGATGGGATCCGGATATCACGAGGTGATCCGGAATGGTCCGGAGAATAAGATTCATATAAGGAAAGTCCCGGGAATGATTGAATGTTCTAGAAGGTTCGGATTGTCGGGAAGGGTACATGAATGTGTCATTGCTCATTGAATGATTGCATCATGTACTAAGTGTTCTTGCTGTCCCAAATAAAGGATTAAATTGAATCCTAAAGCGAAAAGTCAAATGTCCTTTGAAAGTCAAACCCAAAACAAGGAAACAAGCAAGAGGAGTTGGAACCAACTTGGAGGAGGAGTTGGACTCCTCGCCCAAGCCCTGGTCCGAGTTGGGAGGGACTCCTCCTCCCCTCCCATATAAGGAGGCGGGCCTCCATAGACACATAACTTTCTACTCTAGATCTCCGGTTTAGAGCCGTTTTGGTTTAGAGCTTCTAATTGCTTTAGCCAGCGGTTTAGAGCCTTCTAATTGGTTTAGAGCCTTCTAATTGGTGTGTCTAATTACTAGACCACTAATAGCCTCTCTCATAAGCTCCACCATACGATCTCCCTCTACTTCCGTACCACGCCGTTGTCTTTTGGAAATCGGAGAGTGCTACAACCTCCGAACAAGGGAGAGGAAGGTCTTAAGGATCGATCTTGAGATCGGAAGTGTCGACACATCACCCACGAGAATCGCTCGTTAACCGCTTTGGAATCTTCGAGGGTGAGTTCCTCTATCGACTGCTACAATCTAGTAGATAGATCTTGGCTTGTTTGTTTGTATGCGATAGAAAATTTTTGTTTTCCATGCTACGAACCCCTTGTCTATATGTAGATCTGTTTAGTAGAACACAATGGTCATTGTGGGCGTTGATGCTTTATTGTCGATTGCTTTGTGTACTTTGTATCTTGCGGTATGTTGGGATGAAGCGGCTAACCTTACATGACATCGTTCATGAGACTTGCTCCACGCTTGACATGTAACTTGTATTGCATAAGTGGCTTTATGGTGATGTTTCTCCTAGCATAGTTAAGATCCAATTTACAACGGGTGATCAACAATGCTAGTATCAATGTTGTGGTTCTTGTTCGTAAGTTAGAACGACACTTATTGAAAGCCCCAAACCACGTAAAATATGCAAAGAAAGTAGAGGCGTCTAACTTTGTTTTGCGGGGGTGTCGTGATGTGATATGGCCATGATTGTGATTATATATGATGTATGCAATGTTCCTTATTGTAAGTTGGCATATGGTTGTCTTTAATTTATGTTAAGACCCGTGTCTATTCAAAGTAGTTGTAATAGTTGAAGCCGTGGGCGACAACCATGGAGTAGCGTCATTGACCTTGATGCAATGCCGGTGATGATGGAGATCATGTTAAGATGGAGATCGGAAGCACAAAGAAGAAAGGCCATATCATATCACATATTATGAATTGCATGTGATGTTAATCCTTTATGCATCTTGTATTGCTTAGTAGTAGCATTATAAGATGATCCCTCATGCACATGAATTTCAAGTCTTAAAGTGTTCACCCTTAGTTAGCACTGCTAAAGCTTGTTGTTTGAAACACCACGTGATGATCGGTGTGCTAGATTACGCAAGTGTATACAACGTGAGCAAGCCAGATTTGCTCATGCGAAACTAAGGTTTGATCTTGACGAGCCTAGCATGTCATGGCCTCGGAACACGGATTAAAGGTAGAGCATGAGTCATATAGTAGATATGATGAACATGTTGATTGTTCGCCATTGAAGCTATATCAACTCTCGTGATGATCGGTTTTGATGTGGTGGATTTGGTTAGGTGTGATCACTAAAACAATGTGAGGGATATTGTTTTGATGGGAGTTCACCTAGATTAATTTAATTATTAATTAGAACTCAATTTATCATAAACAAAATCAAAGTGAATTTGCATAGTTGTTGTAGTCATTGGCATCCGCTACCACCTTGCGCTTAGTTATAATTGAGATGATAGAGCTATAGAATTCGTTAGTTACTTTGTATCGTATTGTTTTGAAGTGTTAATATAAAGTTTAAAAGTCCTATTGCAAACTTTCAAGAAGTTCCTTACTCCATGAAGTTTAATAATTGGTATTAAATCAAGAGTGACAATTCCAAGAGTTAGTATATGAGTATCATGTTTGTCTCCATGATTCTTGATGTTCAAAGAATTCTCTTAATATCAAGGTTATCTAGGATCCGAAAGAGTTATTTGAAACCATGATGTGTGGAAGATATTGTGATATCTGAAACAAAGTTTTGTTGCAACATGATAGAGTATAATATGGCAAAAGTCATGTTCTCATATTTGATGAGAATTTGCAAAAGGTTGGAGACACTTGTTGTCCGATCCTCCAAAAGGTTTTGGATAGCAACATTATACTCATAATTCATCGTTATAAGCTAAAAGTAGCTTGATCATGGACGATTCCATGTTAAGGGTGAATATTTGATGTAGGTAAAATGTTTACTACACCAAGAGATTACTAAAGAAAGGAATTTGAAAGAACACCAAACATTTGATGATGGTGATCTACTTCAAAGTGCAAGTCCAAAGTCATTGGTATTTAACTATACACGCTTTGGACTATATGTCATATGTATGACTCCACTGTTGATGTTGATAGATTCTTTCAAAAAGAGAATCTCATAAATATATGGCAGAAAGGAAAAGACTAGAATTGTTCAGTTTAAGTATATATATGATATACATGTTATGGCTATATTCTTTGCTTATTAAACAATGTGGTTCTTAAGTATTTGATACTGAATTTGTTGGTATGAATCATACAAAACAAAATTCATGAACTACAAAGGCCTAAGTAACTAGCAAAAGAATATGTGATGATGTTCATCGAGAACAAATAAAGGGTTATTATGTTGCTCGTTAAACATCAAAGCTTGCCTTCAAGATTTGTTTTATCAGGTATTATGAGAACAAAAGGGTTGTTCAAATAATTGCCGTAATCCATAAAAGATGGATGATTCACAAAATCTCGTTGGAGAAATCACGTCCATAAAACTAGTGCTAAAAATGTCGAAAGACAAATTGATTGAAAGATTACTTAGGAAGTGACATCGCTTAAATTATATTGGAAAGAAAACATGAAGAAAATCCATATGGATGGAATTTTTGGAGTCTATTTGATTTTGATCAAATGACGCTTGTGAAACTTTCCTAGAGATAATTAAAACTTCGTTCATAGGCCAAAAGGGAACGATAGACTAGCTTATTGGAACTTGTACATATTGTTGTATGAAGTCCATTATGTATAGTCAAGAGCGATGGATTTCAACTTCATGTGCTTTCTCCGAAAATTTGAGTGAATATATGAATATTTACTTAATAAGGATGAAGTGTGAAACATTTGAAAAGTTCAAGGACTTTCAAGATGAAGTGCAAAATCATTGTAACAAGAATATAAATAGTTTATGATAAGATCATAAAGGAAGATATTTGAGTTACAAGTTTAGCATAATACCTAAGATTTAAAGGAATGGATTTGCATTTTCGAAACACCATAAGAGTATGGAGTGTTCGAGATATGTAATTAAACCTTGTTTGACATGGTAAGATCAAAGGTATAATTTATAAACTGCCATTATATTTTAAAGATTAAAAGCTTTAGAGATTAAAAGAGCTCCATCATAATCCGTTGAAATGACACCATATAAGGTTATGGTTTGGGATAAACCCAAGTTGTCCTTTCTTAAACATTGGTATGCTATACATAAGAAAGATGTTTGCAACCAAAGTCGGATGAATCTGTCTTTGTTAAGTATTTCTCCATAACACCGAGACAAAAGTGTTTGTCGCTTAGAGCGCAAGTTTCTTTTAGAAGGAATTTTTCGTGAAAAGTAAAGTGGGAGGACAATAGAACTTTGATAAGGTTGAAAGAACCTTAGCTATATGTAAAGGTTGTGGTCACGGAGATCTAAAGTTCCTATTGAAACAAGTAGGTCGGATAAACAATCAAATACCAAGATTTGAGGTTGAACCATTATTTGAGAATAATGAACCGACTACATGCAAAGAAGCGATGATGGGCCCCGACTCCGTAAAATGGCTTGAAAGCCATAAAAATGATAGTTCCATACACGAAAATCAAGTTTTGAACTTGAAGGACCCTCGAGAAAGGTGTAAGACCTTATAGTTGTGTCTGGATCTATAAAGAAATAGACATGGATGTTTCACATCTATGAAATAGTCGACATGTTGGGAAAGAGTTCACAACAATGTTCAAGGTTGACTATGACAAGATTTGATCATAGTGATATTTAGTCTAGACGGATTAATGTAGCAACCACTACATATAATTTGTTATATGGTAGTTGAATAAACAAAACAAGTTCTTCTAATAGAATGTCCATAGGGTTTTGTTAATTCAAAGGATGCTAAAAGCATATGCAAACTTCAATGGTTAAAGTGAGCATCAGTTGGAATCTTCACTATGATGAAACTGTTAAAGGAGTTTAAAGTTCATTAGAGACAATGAAGATGCTTGCATTTGCAAGAAATTAAGTGGGAGCGCTAAGACATATTTCTAATACATTATGTGGAGGACATATTGTTGATTAGAAAAGATGTATCTTTATTAACACATATTAAGAATTTCATCCCGATGAAAGACTTAGGCAAACCCAAATATTTGGCATCAATAGACGCTAATATGGTTGTGACATAGACAAGATATTGAATGAGTTCAATATAGAAACTACAAGAAAGGTTCTTGTAAGGATTGAATAAATTCAATGTTGATGATATATTCAAGTGTATTGACATTTGGTAAAGTGAAACAAATAATCAAGTATAGATTGATACTTGATGTATGAAATCACAAAGAGTATTTATATCAATCATACTGTGATATGTATAAATCCAGATATGTCCTATGCTCTAAATGTTGTGAGCATATACCAGAATGATTCGTAAGATGATCATTGGACAATAGTAAGGATATTCTTATGATCTTTTGGAAGAACTAAGAGTATAATATTTGTAGAAGTGACAAATAGATGGTTAGTTCATTGTAAAAGTACTACATTGATACTAGTTTTGTCACAAAGTACAAATTAAGTGTATCTCAATTTAAACTAAGGGTGGCACAATATAATGGAATGTGAATTCCATAATGGATTTGGATGAGTTCCAAAGTTAAGACATTGTGATACTACAACAAAAGGCCAAGTATATAACTGCTTAGCGCTATTTTTAAAGAGGGCATTTGTGTCAAGTAGTTTGTTATCAAACTAGGTGTAGTTCACGATGGGATAATACTATGAAGATATATTAATATTATCAACATGTTTTAACCCCAAAGAACTAAAGGTCACAATCGAAGACCAAATTTATACAAAGCCATCTCATTAGAGAATGAGTGATGCGAGATAAAGACATGCAATTACACACGGACACAGTGTGTCGATCCCGGGAGATCGTGACCACTAGCAAAGTGTACATACAACAGGAAAAGCCATAGGTGTTATATACACAAAGGTTTGAAACTAGATTATTGACTCTAGTGCAAGTGGGAGATATGCCAGAGGCAATAATAAAGTGGTTATTATCATATCTTCACACTTATGATAAATGTTTACATACCATGCTATAATTGTATTAACCTAAACATTAATACTTGTGTGATTTGTAAACTAAAATAAGAGTCCCTAGTATAGCCTCTTGTTAAACTAGCTTGTTGGTTAATATATGATCATGGTTTCGATCATGAACATAGAGATGTTATTAACAACAGGATCATATCATTAGGAGAATGATGTGATGGACATACTCCTATAGATAAGCGTAGCATAAAGATCAAGTCATTTCAATAGTTCAATTGCTATATGCTTTCGATACATAGTAACCTAATTCCTTCGACCATGAGATCATGCATATCACCTTCTGGGATGGATGCTTTGATGACATCAAACACCACAGTGGCTATAAAGGTGGCATTAAGTGTTCGGAAAGTATTGGTTGAAACACATGGATCAAGAGTGGATTTGTCCATCCTCATGACGGATAGATATACTCGGGGGCCCTCTGGGGAATGTCATCCAATTAGCTTGCAAGCATGTGACTTGGTCACAAGGGATCACATATCACGGAACGGACGGGAAAGAGTACTTATGGTTGAACTAGGTATGCGGAGATCATAACCTCGGGTAAGTAACATATCGTGAGACAAAGGGAAATTGGTATCGTATGTAAGTGGTTCATTCGATCGCAAAAATCGTAGAAATATGTGGAAGCATATGAATTTCCAGATTCCTCTATTGGTTATTGTTGAAGTGTCTCGATCATGTCCGCATAATTCACGAACCGTAGGGAGACACACTAAGATTTGACGTTGTTTGAGTAGTTATGGTATTATGAGAAAGAGACCGAATGTTGTTGTCTCGGATGGGATCCGGATATCACGAGGTGATCCGGAATGGTCCGAGAATAAGATTCATATAAGGAAAGTCCGAATGATTAGGTGTTTTCATCGAATGTTCTAGAAGGTTCCGATTGTCCGGAAGGGTACATGAATGTTTCATTGCTCATTGAATGATTGCATCATGTACTAAGTGTTCTTGCTGTCCCAAATAAAGGATTAAATTGAATCCTAAACAGAAAAGTCAAATGTGAAAGTCAAACCGCCAAAACAAGGAAACAAGCAAGAGGAGTTGAACCAACCCCTCCCATATAAGGAGGGGGGGCTCCCATAGACACATAACTTTCTACTCTAGATCTCCGGTTTAGAGTGGTTTAGAGCTTCTAATTGCTTTAGCCAGTTTAGAGCCTTCTAATTGGTTTAGAGCCTTCTAATTGGTGTGTCTAATTACTAGACCACTAATAGCCTCTCATAAGCTCCACCATACAGTGCTACAACCTCGAACAAGGAGAGGAAGGTCTAAGGATCGTCACGATCTTGAGATCGGAAGTGTCGACTACATCATCCCACGAAATCTCCTGCTCAACCGCTTTGGAATCTTCGAGGGTGAGTTCCTCTATCGACTCGTTGCTACAATCTAGTAGATAGATCTTGGCTTGTTTGTTTGTATGCGATAGAAAATTTTTGTTTTCCATGCTACGAACCCCTACATTGGGGACACAAGAGACTTCTTGTATCTTGATTGTAGGGTTGCTTGAGAGGGATACCTTTGACCACTTCCTCCCTGAGTTCGATAAACCTTGGGTAATCCACTTAAGGGAAACTTGCTGCTGTTATACAAACTTCTGCACTTGGAGTCCCAATAATTGTCTACAAGAATAGAAGTGCATAGACATCAAGCAGTTTTCTGGCGCCGTTGCCGGGGAGGAAAGGTAAAAGGCACTCACCGACGTTACCACATGGCAACAGCAAGCCAGAAAGATATTTTCTGGCGCCGTTGCCGGGGAGGTAAGGTAAAAGGTACTCACATAATATTGTTGTGTGAGTGCTCGAAGTTATTTCCTTTATATTCTGGAATTTTGTCTTTTTGTTTCTTGTTTTCACTAGTTAGGCTTAATGGAAAACAACAACAAAATTAGAGTGCTTTATAGTATTTAGTTTGAGCTAGGGCATGAAGTGTTTGAAGAGAAAATTTTAAAACCTATGGAGCTTTATTTGCATGCTAATAGCAATGTTATTGGTATGAATTCTTTGGACACCATTATTGCTAATGCTATGTAAAAGTCTAAGCTTGGGGAAGCTGGTTTTGATGAGCATGATATTTTTAGTCCCCCGGCTTTGGAAGATAGCTATTCTATTGCCTATGATGATACCAAACCTCCAGTATATGATGATTACAATGATGAATATGATATTTTCATTCCACCTACTATTGAGGAGAAAATGAATTATGATTACAATATGCCTCCCATATTTGATGATTATGGTGATGAGAATAGTAATGATATCTATTTTGTTGAATTTTCTCCCACTACGATTAATAAGAATGACTATGCTTATGTGGAGAGTAATAATTATTATATGCATGTGGATCATGATAAGAATGTTTTATATGATATTTATATTGTTAATTTTATTCATGATATTACTAAAAGATATTATGAGAGAGGGAAACATGGTTTTATGCATCTCAACAATATTAAGTTTCCCCTCTTTATGTTGAAAATCTTGAAGTTGCACTTGTTTTGCTTTCCTATACTTGTTGCTTTGTGCTTTCATGAATTGTTTCTTTACAAGATTACTATGCATAGGAAGTGGGTTAGACTTAAATATGTTTTGAATTTGCTTCTTGATGCTATCTTTTTCTTCAATTCATATTTCTTATGTGAGCATCTTCTCGAACTATCAAGCCTAACTTAAAGGCGTTAAAGAAAATTACTTGTTGGGAGATAACCCAAGAGTTTTCTTGAATCTTGGAAGTTATTACTTCAGTAATGACCTCTCCTTATTCTTTTTGTTTGATTTTTGTGCCAAGAATGACCTCTAATGAGAGGGAAGTAAGATTTGGGGAATTGCTGCCCCGAAACAGATTTCTGTCCTCTACCATAAAAATTAGTGAGGAGTCTATGTAACTAGGATTGAACTGAAAATTTACGAATAAATCCCCCACTCTGTTATATAACTTTCGTTAGTTCAGCACTTTTTGATTTGAGCAACATAAGGTCTTCTAAAAAATAGGTTTCTACCTGATGGTCTGTTTTGACAGATTTCTGCTATTATTTGCATTTGCTTCTAATTGATTCCTTTTTGGGTTCTTTTTGGGAAATTGAGCTTTTTGAAGGAGTTGCTACAGTAGCTTGTGTTTTTATTGAAATTTTTTGCTGTTCCAAAGCTTTGCCTAAGGGTCTAGTATCTTTTGAATACACTAATGTTGCTAATGAAGATTGTGTGAAAGAAAAATTATAGGTGTAGAGAGAGAATGATGCAATGAGATGAAGAATGGACAAAATCTCAAGCTTGGGGATGCCACCCCGGTGTAACCCCAAGAAATATCGAAGAGTTACAAGCATCAAAGCTTGGAGATGCCCAAGGCATCCCCTTCTTCATCAATAAAAAATCTCAGGTCTTTCTAGACACTTTGTTTTTATTGTTTCATGCATTGTTGTGTTGTTCTTGTAGCGTCTTAGTTTTCGTTTTTGGTTTTCGTTTTCTTAGTTTGCTTGAGTAAGTTGGTTGTTTACACCACACTTCTTTTGGATAGAGACACACTCTATTTCCATTGCCTAGAACACTCTAGTTTTCACTCTTATTGTTTTGTGAGTGTTCACTTTTGCTAGCACTGCGTCCAGCCTTAGTTTTCTTGTGCTTTCAGCTTAGAACTTTTTAGTTCTTCTTTGTGGATTTGTGAGATAATCTCACTGATCTTTATTAATTATTATCTTTGTGAGTTGTTTCAAATAAGTTGTTTGGTGTTGGAAAAGAGTAGGAAGCTTCATGCTTAAGTGGTACAAAAGGGAGCTTGTTCTGACTGTGGCTTAGACTTTATAATGTCATGATATATCTTGTTTTGAACTTATTCTTAGTGATTATTGCTGTAGCATGACTTGTTCCAAACAATTATGATTGCTTAATGTGCCTTGAAGTAATCATGCGTTGTTTTAGCATACAAAAGCATAGTATTGTGGTATTCTCCTTTGATGCTTTGTTTGGTTTGACTTGACACATGCTCACACCATGTTATGACTATGAACATGTCACCATAGCCTCTATGGTCATTTAGTCCTTAACTTGTAGTACCACTCTATGCTTTGATTAATAATGTTTTGTTGCTCTGCATGATTATGGCAATTATTGCTCTCTTAGTTGGTCGCTCCCACTCTTTTGCTAGCCTCCACGTGTATTGAGTAAGCTCTACTCATGCATCCAACTCCCAAGAAACCATGTTATTCCAAAGTGTCCACTATAAATTCATATGCATGGTGTGTTACACCATTCCAAGTATATTCTTGTTTTCATCTATCTTCCAACTAAAAAGTATTTTGTTATGTGAAAACTTAGTGATTAAAGCTCTCACGAACTTGATGGCACACTTTATTTTTCTTGCCCCTAATAAACTTGAACCATTGTGTCATCTATGTTGTATATGCTTGCACTTATACGTTGGAATTAGCATAACCATGCTGTCATGGGGAACATTTTCAACATTGCACTTGTACTTTGTACACAGTTGATATCATGCTCTTTTGTCTATGAATGTCACCGGTGTGAAATAAAAAGGGATATTGTAAGTCCATGGAGTTATGTATTTTGTGTTAGAGAAACGCCTGGGCCGCTAGCCTAAGCCATGCCTAATCATGGTGGAAACTTGCAGCATCACCATAATGAGCTATCTGTGAAGCATCCTCAATAAAAAGCTTTGCACATAGTAAATAAAAAGATCGCTGAGATGCTCATTGTCTGCTTGCCTTGTCATTTGGTTATGGTATAGCTCCTGTACGATGTGCAAGGGGTACCCCATTGGCGGTTCTCTATGATATGCATGTACTTACTATGACAAGAACTTACAGGTCACTAAAGTTGAGTAGCATGAGGAGCGGCCCTCGTATTCAAGGGACATGAGATTGCCAACTTATACTTTGTCAAGCATATACTTCATAGTTTGTTCACTTTAACCTTAATCACTTAAAGATGCTTATGATAGGGCCAATGAGGGCTAAAAGCTAACAAGTACCATAATTTTTGAAAGCTTGTTTTGAGACTTGAAATCCTTGCTTCCCTTTATGAAGGGCCTTTCTTCCACTATTATATTGAGTCTCCACCTTCTATCCTTAGGCACCAATTAAGAGAGCATAGTTTCCATTATTAGTTCTATGTGCAGTGTCTCAAAACTTATTGATTGATGCATATTGTTGTATTACTTGTTCTTGTGCCATTTGTATCTAGTCACTCTTATGAACTTTGAAGGTGTCCTATGCATCTATTTGCTACTCCATGAGGGACAAGATGAATGTCACTATGCCATGTTTTGTGTATGTGAAAAAAACAAACGTTTTTCAATGCATGTTATTCATGATATTTGTTTGTAGCCTTTCATGTTGCATGCATAGTTACTTTGTCTTATTGTTAGAACTTCATCTTTCATGCACATGTTCAGAGTTCTTTGTTCCCAGCTTTCAATGCTTGCAAATGGTTTGATCTTGGTTTTGATGGTGCATGTCACCTCAAAAATTATTCTTTTATCTCTTACCTACTCGAGGACGAGCAAGAGTTAAGCTTGGGGAAGCTTGATACATTGGAAACGTATCTATAATTTTTGATGCTCCATGCTTGATTTATATCATTTGTCTTATTCTTTGTCTTTAGTTTGAGATATTTTTATATGTTTTTCTGGACTAACCCATTAACAAGATGCCACAGTCCAAGTTGCCTGTTTTCTTCTGTTTTTGGTTCCAGAAAAGGCAAAAAATCAATATTCTCGGAATTGGACGGGACAAAAGCCAATCTTCCTATTTTTCCCGGAGCAACACGGAACCACGAAGCAGAGGTGGAGGAGGACACCAGGGTGGCCACACCATAGGTGGGCACGGGGCCCACCCTGGCCACGCCCATAGGGGGTGTGGGCCTCTGGCCCTCCACCGACCTTGCTTCCTTCGCCTATAAGAAGCCTCCGACCCAAAAACCCTAAATAATCTGGCAGAAAGCCACGAAAACCTCCATAGCGTCGCCACCACTGAAGGGGGGATTCGGGGGACAGAAAGTCTCTATTCGGGCACCCTGCCGGGACGGGGAAGTGCCCCCGGAGCCATCTCCATCGATCTCCACCACCATCTCCATCGCCATTGCTGATTCCCATGATGAGGAGGGAGTAGTTCTCTCTCGAGGCTAAGGGCTCTACCGGTAGCTATGTGTTCATCTCTCTCTCTATGCATGATCTTGTTGTGGTCATGAGCTTTGTAATCAAGTAGATCTACTCTGTTACTCAAGTGCTTCAATATATCTATGCTCTCCCCATGTGTGTGAAAGTGACAGCGTGCACGCCATGGTAGCACTTAGGCTAGAGTTTACATAAATACTCATCGTGCTTTAATAGATCTATGCTTTTCTCCTCGTGTGTGAAAGTGACAGCGTGCACACCGTGTGTGGCACTTAAGCTAGGTTACATATATATTTATCATGAGTATGTTTGGAGTTGGATGTCTCTATGAAATTGTGGTGTTTGTTGGAACCATCTAGCGCTCAAGGTGACAGTGTGGGGTTATCTAGATTGGGGAAGGCCCTACCGTGGATTAGAGTATCCAACCGGAGAGTAGTTTAGGGTAGTATCATGAAGAGAGAATATTTATATGAGAGTGTTTACTAGTGAAAGTATGATCCCTAGGCCTTGTTTCTAAACATTGAAACACCGTTTGCTACTAGATCTGTTGCATGTTTGCTTGCTTACTTATTGTTGCCTTTAGTCTTCACCTCACCGTCAAGCTATTTTCTGGCACCGTTACCACTTGTATTTCACTGTATCTTTGCCGAACTAGTGCACCTATACACCTGACAAGTGTATTGGGTGTGTTGGGGACACAAGAGACTTCTTGTATCTTGATTGCAGGGTTGCTTGAGAGGGATACCTTTGACCACTTCCTCCCTGAGTTCGATAAACCTTGGGTAATACACTTAAGGGAAACTTGCTGCTGTTCTACAAACCTCTGCACTTGGAGTCCCAACAACTGTCTACAAGAATAGAAGTGCATAGACATCAAGCAGTTTTCTGGCGCCGTTGCCAGGGAGGAAAGGTAAAAGGCACTCACACATGTTACCCCACGGCAAGAGAAAGCCACAAAGCTATTTTCTGGCGTCATTACCGGGGAGGTAAGGTAAAAGGTACTCATGTAATCTTGTCGTGTGAGTGCTCGAAGTTATTTCCTTTAGATTCTGCAATTTTGTCGTTTTGTTTCTTGTTTTCACTAGTTAGGCTTAATGGAAGACAACAACAAAATTTGAGAGCTTTATAGTATTTATCTTGAGCTAGGGCATGAAGTGTTTGAAGAGAAAATTAAAAAATCTATGGAGCTTTATTTGCATGATAATAGCAATCTTATTGGTATGAATTCGTTGGACACCATTATTTATAATGCTATGGAAAAGTCTAAGCTTGGGGAAACTGGTTTTGATGAGCATGATATTTTTAGTCCCCCAGCTTTGGAAGATAGTTATTCTATTGCCTATGAAGATACCAAACCTCCAATATATTGACTTTGGCTTTTGTCGCCCACGGTAAAATATTGACTTTGGCTTTTGTCCCATCCAATTCCGAGAATATTGATTTTCTGCCTTTCTGGAACCAAAAACAGAGGAAAACAAGCAACTGACATTGTGGCAACTTGTTAATAGGTTAGTTCCAGAAAAGATATAAAAACACCTCAAAGTGTAGACAATGCAAAGCAAAGTAGATACTAAACAAGCATGGAACATCAAAAAATTATAGATACGTTTCCCACGTATCAAGCATCCCCAAGCTTAAGTAGGTAAGTGATAAAAAGAATAATTTTTTAGGTGACATGCACCATCAAAACAAAGATCAAACTATTTGCAAGTATTGAAAGCTGGGATCAAAGAACTCTAAACATGTGCATGAAAAATGGATTTCTAACAATAAGACAAGGTAACTATGCATGCAACATGAAAGGCTACAAACAAAGATCATGAATAACATGCATTGAAAAACGTTTGTTTGTTTCACATACAGAAAACATGGTATAGTGTCATTCAGCGTGTCCCTCATAGAGTAGCAAATAGATGCATAGGACACCTTCAAAGTTCATAAGAGTGACTAGATACAAATAGCATAAGAACAAATAATATCACAATATGCATCAATCAATAATTTTTAGGACACTGCACACATAATGGCAACTATGCTCTCTTAATGGTGCCTAAAGGTAGAAGGTGGAGACTCAATAATAGTGGGAGAAAGGCCCTTCATAAAGGGAAGTAGGGATTTCAAGTTTCAAAAAGAACTTCCAAAAGTTATGGTACTTGTTAGCTTTCAGCCCTCATTGCCCCTATCATAAGAATCTTGAAGTGATTAAGGTTAAAGTGAACAAACTATGGAGTATATGCTTGACAATGTATAAGCTGTAAATCTCATGTCGCTTGAATACGAGGGCCACACCTGTAGAGGTCCCAACCTTTAATAAGGTAGAGATCCCTGTGTTTACAATGCTAGTCACTGGATCAATAGCTAGCATCCAAAGTTAAGATGTAATATCAAGAAACAAAGGTCATAATATAACTTTATAACCAGGAATAAAATAATTCATTACATCTTACATAGCTCATTTGGCTATCTCATTACAATGCAGCAGAAATAACTATATAGCATGGAGTCCTTCATCTTCAAAGTGCCACAGGCAATCATGTGAAGGGTTTCGCAACATAGTAAATCAAAAAAATTCTATGGATGTGAATGGGAAAGCCAAGATCTAATCTAGGAGATGCAAACAACGAGGGGGAATAGATGAGATCTTCATACCCTTGAAGATTCGCACAGCGGAATGTTCGTCAGAACGTGGGTGATGTAGTCGTACTCGCTTCTCCTCCTCGCGATCCGATCCGATCTAGCACCGCAAGTGGTGATGCCTCCGAGAGATGCACACGTGCAGCACCTCGACGTCTCCTCCTTCCTCGGTCCAGCAAGTATGGTGGAGAGACGGATTGGATCTACAACGCGAAGGTGCGGTGCAAGTAGTGGAGAGTTTCTGCAGCAGGGCTTCGCCTACGTGCAGTCGGGAGGGAGATAGAGAGGAGGGCAGCAGGGCGGCTAGGGCATGAGGAGGAGTAGGGGGCAAGTCCCCCCTTCTAGAAGCTCCCCTAGGGTTTGCCCTAGGTTTGGACGGCTGGGCCCTATGGGGCCTTGTGCCCCTGGCCCAATGCGGCCAGGGCACTCCCTCATAGGCCCATGCCCCCTCCCGGCAGGTGGGGCCACGTTGGTCCCCCTCCGGAAGGTTCTAGAAGCTTCCGGTACAATACCGATTAACCTGAAACAATTCCGAACTCCAAAAACTACATTGCCTTATATGAATCTTATTCTCCGGACCATTCTGGAACCTCTCGTGATAACCCGGATCCCATCCGAGACTCTGAACAAAAACTCATAAACCAATTATCCAATCTATCCTAGCGTCGAGACACGTTAAGTGTGTGACCCTTCGGGTTCGAGAACATGCAGACATGATCTTCTATCAATAATCAACGGTAGTCTGAAACCCATATTGACTCCCACACATTCATCGATGATCATATCGTATGAACCACGATGCCAGGATTCAATCAATCCCACATATATATTCCCTTCGTCTCGCGATATTTTACTTGCCCGAGATTTGATTGTCGGTACCGTCATACCTAGTTCAATCTCGTTCACAGAAAGTACTTTACTCGTTCCGTAATCCGATATCACTTTTGAGTAACTCCTTAATGACATGCTTGCAAGCGGTGTTGACATCGATTACCGAGTGGGCCCGAAGTATATCTCTCCGACTTGGGAGGGACAAATCCCATCTCGATACATACAACCCGATCACACAGAGACACCTTTATGATCACCCTCTCATAGGATGACATTTGATGACCTCTATTATCTCATGGTCTAAGGAATACAATATTTTACATAAGAAAAGAGATGAACACGATGACACGATCTAATTCCATCATATCATTCTCCCAATGATATGATCTCATTATTAATCGACAACTCATGTCTATGGTTAGGAAACCTTAACCATCATTAATCAATGAGCTAGTCCATAGAGGCATACTAGGGACACGGTGTTGTTCATAAACCACACAAGTATTAAAGTTTCCACTTAATACAATTCTAGCATGGAATATAAACTTTATCATGAACAAGAATTATAATAATAACATATTGCCTCTAGGGCATAATTCCTGCACTAGAGTCAATAATCTAGTTTACATTTGGCAACAATCTCACACCCATGGCACTAAGGTGATCATGTTTTACACGTGGAAGAGGTTTAGTCAATGGATCTGCGACATTGAGATCTATGTACTTTGCTAATCTTCGGATCTCCACGCTATATAATCTCGGATTATATGAAACTTTGATATGCTTGGTCTTTGGATGATATCTTGGTTCCTTAGCGAGTGCTATGGGCGCGTGTTGTCACCACTTGGAACCACGCCAAGCTCATCTTTGAGTTCCCCCCAAACTCCTTCACCATGTATTCCTCCATTAAAAATATAAGATTTAGAATCATCCTTGTCGATCGAAACTAGCGCCGACGTAACACCCTTTCGAACGAAACATCACATCCATCCATACCAAGAACATTTATTTAGTCTGTTCAAAGTACTTTAGGATGTTCTTCACGATCACTTTGGTATCTTCTCGTCAAACTAAGAGCATTGGACACATCCGGTCTAGTACGCATAAATGATAGAACCTATGGATAAGGCACTTTGCTCATAGCTTCTCTATCATTTGCCTTGCTCAATATCTTAACCTTTCTTTGCCTTATCCATTCTAAACCTTTTGAACTTTGTCTATCTCTATAGATTTTGATGCCCAATATATTTCACCTAGGTCTTTCATTGAAAACACTTGTTCAAATAACTCTTCACATCGTTAAGCATGTTAATGTCATTTCCAATAATCAATATGTCATCCACATATAGTACACTTTCTTGTAGATACAAGCTTCATAGAAATTTGGAACAAATCCAAAGCTCTTGATCACTTGATCAAAATGAAGGTTCAACTCCAAGATGCTTGCCATAAATGGTTTGCACACTTTATCAACATCCTTAGGATCGACAAAACCTTGGTTACATCATATACAATTCTTCATCAATGTTGCCATTGAGGAACACGATTGACATCCATCTACCATATTTCATAATCATGATTGCTAATAAAATCCGAATGGACTTAAACATCGCTACTGGAGAGAAAGTCTCATCGTAGTCAACACCTTGAACTTGTCGAAAACCTTCCATTTCTTCTTGAAAATCCATTTGCACTCAACAAAGTCCATACTTGGTTTTCGCTCATGGATCCCAATTGGTTCATGGCCTCTAGCCAAGCTTCATGATCCTTGTCATTCTCCAACTCAAGAGAAGGTTCAACAACCTCGTCTAGCTCTACTTTCCTCCCCCACTCACTTCTTCAGAAACTCCTTCTCAAGAAAGGAAAACACTTTGCCTTTAGTTTCCTTAGGGTATCCTATGAAGATGCATTTCTCCGCTTTGGGTTCGAGCTTGTCGGCATCAACTCCCAAACTTTAAGAGGTTTAGCACCAAACCACTTTAGATGGTGCCCTATTTAAAGTGAATTTCTAATGCATAACCCCAAAATGATAACATCATTGATCGGACCATATCTAATAGGGTTCTTTAAGATGTGAGAAAATCATAACTCAAATATTCACCTCCACGATCGGATCGTAGAAACTTAATCTTTGATGGTTCTCCACTTCATTCAATTCCTTGAACTTTTCAAATGTTTCATTTATGTTTCATTAAATAGATATACCCATATCTACTTAAGTCATCGGTAAAAGTGAGAAAATAGCGATATAAACACTCATCGGTCGCATACATCGGTATGTATGATTTCCAACAAGTCCGTTGCTCGCTCCATCATTTTGATCATCTTGCCCATGAGGCATGGTTCACATGTGTCAAATGATTCAAAATCAAGAGACTCCAAAGTCCATCGAAAATGGAGTTTCTCATGTTTTTACCAATATGACAAATAAGTAGTATTATCACTATCTACTTTGCATCTCTTCGCCTCAATGTTATGGATGTGTGTTCCATCCCTTTCGAGATCCAGAAATAAACCATTCACGATGACCATAAAAGATGTTACTCATATAAATAGAACAACCATTATTCTCGATTTAAATGAATAACCGTCTTGCAATAAACGATCCGATATGATGTTCATGCTCAACGCAGTAATAATAACATTTATTAAGGTTTAAAACTAATCAAGGTAAAACTAAGGAGAGCATGCCGATGGCCATCATCAACTCTTGATTTGTTGTTGAGTTACAAATATTAGAGGGCTAGTAAGGAAAACATCAATAACATGTATATCAAATATACCTTTGATGGTGGAACCTTGTCCTTGCAATAGAAGCATTCGGACTTGAGCTTCTTCTCGCAACGCGCTTGCCGCCTTTCTTGAAGGGCTTATTTGCACCCTTACCTTTCTTGAAGGTGGGGGCTTGTTGACCATCAACACATGATTATCCTTTTGATGTCCACCTCAGCCTTGACTTTGCGAAGAGCTCGGTGATCGTATCGATGGAACCAATCGATTATGAGTTACTACAAAACTTTTGTAGCTGGGAGGAGTGATTGCGAAACCTGTCAATCTTGAGCTCCTCTGGAATCTTGCAGTCCAGTTTCTCAAGGCGTTGAGTGTAGCCCGACATCTTTATGGCGTGCTCACTAACGGAACTCCCTTCCTCCATCTTGCAGTTAAAGAATTTCTCAGAGATCTCATATCTCTCAGAACGGGCCGGAGTCTAAAACATAGTTTTCAGCTCCTCAAGAATCTCAAAGGGCCCGGGATAGTCTTCAAAACGATTTTGAAGGTCCGATTCCATGCAAACAACATGGTGCTCTTAATCACACCATAATCATCTTTGCGCGACTGATAGACAGCTTTCTCATCAGCTGGCGCATCTACAACAGGGGCGTCACCTAGCGCATTCTCAAGGACATAGTCCTTTTGACCGCCAGAGAGAATGATTCTCAGATTGCGGAACCAGTTGGTGAAGTTGGACCCATTGTTTCTAAGCTTTTCCTTCTCAGCAAAAACGTTGAAGTTGAAGTTGGACTTAGCCATTTGATGTACAATGTTTGCAAGTACAAATTAGACTATGTTCATGATAACTAGTTCAACTTTAATCAAACTACTAGATGAACTCCCACTAAATTCAACATCCCTCAAGTTGTTTAGTGAACATGATCCAAAATCAGCACACCTAATCCGATCTTCATGATAAGAGATGTGGTTTCAATGGTGGACAACGAAGTGTCGATCATATCATTCATATGACTCATGCTTAACCTTTCGGTTCTTGTGTTCCGAGGCCATGTCTGTACATGCTAGGCTCGTCAAGTCAGACCCAAGTATTTCTGCGTGTGCAAAACTGGCTTGCACCCGTTGTATGTGAACGTAGAGTCTATAGCACCCGATCATCACATGATGCTTGGACACGACGAACTTTCACAACGGTGCATACATGGGGTGAACACAGTTTTATCTTGATCTTTAAGTGAGGAATCATCTTATAATGCTACCATCGCGATCTAAGCATAATAAGATACATAACAGGATAAACATCACATGCATATAACTTTATGTGACATGGTATAGCCAATCTTCGCGCAATGATCTCCATCTTGTGCGTGCTGACATGATCTCCATCACTCCACCATGATTGCCTCCACCACGAATAGCAACTACAACTATTGCTAACTACTTAGCGAGAAAGTAAAGCTATTACGTGGCGTATAAGAAGTTGACACACAGGTCATACACAATTATAAAGACAACCATATGGCTCCTGCCGGTTGTGTACTCAACGACATGCAAGTCGTGAAACATTACAAAACATGATCATTGCATACAACATACACATCACATCTTGGGCCATACCATATCACAGAAAACACTCCCTACAAAAACAAGTTAGACGCCTCTACTTTGTTGTTGCATGTTTTACGTGGCTTATGGGAGTAGCAAGCTAAGAACGATTCTTACCTACAGAAAGCCACAACGGTGATATTATGGTTGCCAAACTCCGGTGTAAATCCCATGACAACTATAGTGAGAGAAACTGACATCCACCAGCCGCATGTGTGGAACAAGCCACATGTCAAGTGCGGAGCCGGTCTCGCGAACGAGGTCGCGTAAGGTTGGCCTGGACCGCTTCGATCTCACTATCCCGCGTCATAAGAAGAACACAAACAAGAGTCTTGCAACAGAAAACAACAACGCCCGCAACAACCATGTTGCGTTCTACTGGTGAAACACATCTACACATAGATCTAGCTCTGATACCACTGAAGGGTTTCGCAGCATAGTAAATCAAAAAATTCTACGGATGCGAACGGGAAAGCCAAGATCTAATCTAGAAGATGCAAACAACGAGGGGGAATAGATGAGATCTTCATACCCTTGAAGATTCGCATAGCGGAACGTTCGTCGGAACGTGGGTGATGTAGTCGTACTCGCTTCTCCTCCTCGTGATCCGATCCGACCTAACACCGCAAGTGGCGATGACTCCGAGAGATGCACACGTGCAGCACCTCGACGTCTCCTCTTTCCTCGGTCCAGAAAGTATGGTGGAGAGACAGATTGGATCTACAACGCGAGGCGCGATGCAAGTGGTGGAGAGTTTCTGCAGCAGGGCTTCGCCTACGTGCAGTCGGGAGGGAGAGAGAGAGGAGGGCAGCAGGGCGGCTAGGGATTAAGGAGGAGTGGGGGACAAGTTCCCCCCTTCTAGAAGCTCCCCTCGGGTTTGCCCTAGGTTTGGCCGTCTGGGCCCTATGGGGCCTTGTGCCCCTGGCCCAATGCGGCCAGGGAACTTCCTCATAGGCCCATGCCCCCTCCCGGCAGGTGGGGACACGTTGGTCCCCCTCCGGAAGGTTCTAGAAGCTTTCGGTACAATACCGATTAACCTGAAACAATTCCGAACTCCAAAAACTGCATTGCCTTATATGAATCTTATTCTCCGGACCATTCCGGAACCTCTCGTGATGTCCCAGATCCCATCCGAGACTCCGAAAAAAATATCATAAACCAATTATCCAATCTATCCTAGCGTCGAGACACGTTAAGTGTGTGACCCTTCGGGTTCGAGAACATGCAGACATGATCTTCTATCAATAATCAACAGCGGGGTCTGGAAACCCATATTGACTCCCACACATTCATCGATGATCATATCGGATGAACCACGATGCCAGGATTCAATCAATCCCACATATATATTCCCTTCGTCTCGCGATATTTTACTTGCCCGAGATTTGATCGTCGGTACCATCATACCTAGTTCAATCTCATTCACAGCAAGTACTTTACTCGTTCCGTGATCCGATATCACTTTGTGAGTAACTCCTTAATAACATGATTGCAAGCGGTGTTGATATCGATTACCGAATGGGCCCGAAGTATATCTCTCCGACTTGGGAGGGACAAATCCCATCTTGATACATACAACCCAATAGGTACTTTCCGATCACCTGAGAGACACCTTTATATTCACCCTCTCATAGGATGACGTTTGATGACCTCAAAGCTTTCTTCCGATACCAAGGAGTTGTATTATCTCATGGTCTAAGGAATACAATATTTGACATAAGAAAAGCTTCGCAAATATGAACACGATGACACGATCTAATTGCTCCGCTTAGTTTGGGTCTGTCCATCATATCATTCTCCCAATGATATGATCTCATTATTAATCGACAACTCATGTCTATGTGTAGATGTCTCAACCTTCATAAGATAGATTCCTCCTGTGTTTACAATGCTAGTCCCTGGATCAATAGCTAGCATCCACAGTTAAGATGTAATATCAAGAAACAAAGGTCATAATATAACTTTATAACCAGGAATAACATAAGTTTATTACATCAAAACATAGCTCATTTGGCTATTACATTACATTGCAGCGGAATAACTATAAGCATGGGGTCCTTCATCTTCAAAGTGCCACAGGCAGATGTTAGTTGTAGACTTTGTAATCCTAATCAATCAATCTTCACTAAAATCAATCAAACTTGCAACATACAAGTTACAGCCACAAAGGGTCAATACATTTGAATTGTATTGGCAAGTGATACTATAATAGTATAGTGGAGTCTATCATCTATATGCATTTGGCTAAGTGGAGTTGAGGCTTGCATTGCTCAAAACAGATTTTTCTTATCATTTTGAAAATACTAAGTTTTTGCTTGACAAAATCATTTTTCTCAATCAAAGATTGAAGATCCTTTCCAAGGCATCTACCAATCAAAGATTTAAGATTTCAAACAACCCTTGTTCAATCCACAAGTTTTAATTTAGAAATTTGAATGATGAGACTCTTGATTGCTTCCATGTCTTGATGCTCAAATTGTCCTTTACCAGGGACATGGCTAAGTACTTAGATTTTACACTCTGCAGAGGTGGTGCACTTTCCCCACAAGACTTGGTTTCCCAAGACAAGATCTTTTAGAAGCTTTCCCTTAGACCAATATGGACGCGTTCCATCCTATCAAACACTACCACCCACTGTCCATACGGCTAAGTTCTTGCAACCTATATGATCATGGCAGAGCCCATATTGCCAAGTGGTTGCACTTGAAGCTTCTCAACATTTGACATCTCAAATCTCTTTGT
The DNA here is from genome assembly GCA_030063025.1 of Avena longiglumis. Lineage (NCBI taxonomy): Eukaryota > Viridiplantae > Streptophyta > Magnoliopsida > Poales > Poaceae > Avena > Avena longiglumis. The sequence continues at coordinate 505,416,325 of CP125976.1, read as the reverse complement.
TCCTGGGTGGCATACCACAAATGAGATACACAATCCAAGTCCATGGCCTTGTGAAGCACTCAACCAATCACCACCAAGCTATCCCATTCCACCCAGGTGATTCATTAACTTAGTTGTTTTATTAGACAAAATCACAAGTCCTCAGACTTAGAATATTTTTCCATAGTGTGAATATATATTCCACCCATGTTTTCTATTAGCTAGGCTAAGCTTGGTAGTAATAGGAAACTTTAACTTAGAAAATCCTACTAAGGATTCATCTACTAGGTTTTCCTATAGTAAGGTTCATACTTAGCAAAATCCATGCAAGTTTTACTTAGCAAAAATTCACTAATGCATAGAGAAAATAATGGGACAAAAAGTATGAAGCATCACTTGCCTTTTTGGAAGGTAATGGTAGTTCACTCCTTGATCTTGCTAGTCTCACACTTCACTACAAGTCAATCAAGCAAACACCAATTCAATTTACATTCCAAACCAATAATCACTCAAACAAATTCACACACACAAGACAATGGAAACCAATTCATGCATGGGAGCATGCACAAGATAGTTTTATTTTGCAAATAGGGTCTCTATGGGGTTTCTAAACTTTGTAAGATCCAAATTGGTCATTTACCAAAGTGGCAAAGTCATTAGCAAATGTTTTTATCCAAAACCACTTTTAAAATCCATTCATCATTTCATGTGGTGAAAAATGTTTTTATCAAGGCAAAACTCTTAAGTTGTTCACCAAATGAGTTGCTAATTTGCAAAACTTGGTGTTTTAGGTCAGTAGGTTTGGTCCAAAACATTTCCTTAAAGTTTTCTTTCCATAAACATTTTTATAACAAAAACCATTCTTTTTATTTGGCTAAAAATGGCTAAGTCAAGTAATCCAACCTAAATCTTACCAAAATCATTTTAAACACAAAGGGTTGGTTCCTAGGGTCAGTAAGGTCACAACAGACCATTTTGCAAAAGTTTTAACCCTAAAATCAATTTTAAACAATTTTTATACTCTAAACAAGCTCACAAAAGAATCTGCAAAATCAAGCAAACTAACATATACTATTTTCTAAAATAAGGCCACAGTTGGCTAGGGCTTGTTCTCCTGAATCCAATGACATAAAATTTGTAAAATTTGGACGTGTGGTTTGAAAGTTATAGGGTTTTCAAAACTGCATCAAATTCTGATTCAAATCTTGTTTTAAACAGAAACTGGCGACACGCGTCCTAATCTCATTCGTCGGTACCGCTTCGCTCGAATCGCACAGCGGCAGCCGTTGGATCCAGTCAGATCGTGCGGCACAGTTCGCTTGATACCCCTTCGCTCACTTTCTTTCCTAGCCGCTGGATGACGATCTAACGGTTCACAGGAGGTTGGCCAATAGCTGGCGACGACTGGCGGCGCACGCTCTGTCCGAGGTGGTCTGGCCGTTCTAGGAAGCGAGAGAAGAGGAGGAGAGGCTCACCGTGATCGCAGGGTCGTGGGGAAGCTCGACGTGGTTTCGAGGAGGCGAGGGGTGCACTGGGGCGGTACTAATCGCTCGCCGGAGTTCGCTCGGCGTCGGGCGCGTTCAGGCGTCGCTGGGGATGTTGCTACAAAGCACGGGAGAGGGAACATAGATTGTGGTTAGCTTCGTGCGTGGTTCCCTGAAAAGCGAGCATCAACGCGAGGAAAGGGGGTGGTCTAGCTTACCGGGCAAGAGTTCGTCGGAGAAACCAGATGGTCGCGATGGCGGTTGTCGTCGTTGCCGACGTTCTGGGGTGCCCGCGGGTGAGTGGAAAGCGCCAGGAGAAGCGCCAAGGCTAGGAGAGTGTGTGAGTGTGCTTAGGGAGGTGAGGGGTGGCAGGACACGGCCGGAATTCCCGCCGGAGCGTCGTCGTAGAGTGGCGGTGGTTGAGCGTAATTAGACAGCCTGAGGGCGTGCCGAGGAAGGTTGTCTGGGGGAAACGGAAGAGGGGAGGCCGACGATTTATCCTGCGTGGTCAAGGGGCTGATTCAATGCGCGATTAAGACGAATTACGCCAGAGTTATTCCGTCTGCAACGGCCGGCGAGGGGGATAAGAAGTCGTGCGGGGTGAAGAGGAAGAACAGGAGGAGTGGGGCCGGTCGGTCAGTGGGAAAGGAGCGAGGAGGAGGTCCACCAGTCATACTCTGTGTGGGTGCGGTTCTGAGTGGAGAAGAAAACGCTTCGGGGAGGGGGAGCTGGGCTGATACTGGGCTGGGATGGGCTAGGTTAGCTAGGCCAGTCCGTTTCCATTTTTTTTCTTCCTGTAATCCTTTTCTTTTTCTGAATCTAATTTCTGTTTTGAATTTCCAAACAATCAAACAAGGTTCAATCAATTCAAACAACACCCAAACTTTGTAACATTGAAATTAGTTCTGTTCAGTAACATGAACCAAAATCCAAATTCAAATTAATAATTTTAATAATAGGGGATATTACTATTTAATTAAATGGATGTTCCAATTATTAAATCCATAGGTTTTGATTTAATTCAAAGCTCTACTTGAGAACTAAATAATTTTTAAGCCATTTAGTAGGTTGTATTTGAAATTAAGGAATATTTGGAAAGCTTGTTTTAAAATAAAAATAACATTTTGTTATATAGGGTCCATTAATAATTAAATAAAATGGGCCTTAGTTATTAAATCAAATAGAGTTTGATTTTATTAATAAATTCTTTATTTGAAAACTAAATATTTTCAAAACCAAATCAGTAGGTTTTATTTGGGAATAAATAATACTTGAAAACTTGTTTAAAACAAAATAACTTTTTATTTTAGGATTCATTAATAATTAAATAGAAGGGACCTTAGTTATTAAACAACTAGGATTTATTTTATTTAAAATGTTTATTTTGGAATCTAAAATAGAGTCAAAACACTTAGTAGGTTTTATTAGAGAATATCAAATATTTGGAAAACTTATTTTAAATAATTTAATAAGTTTTGATGTTTCAATTAAATTGGTAAAACCTTTTATTTAAGTAAAGTTGGATATTAAATCCTTATTAACTTATTTAAATAAACCTTTGCTAATTTTATTTAGAATAAAATGTTTTAATTCCAAAGCTTGGCCAAGGTTTTAATTTGGCTTTATAAAATATTCTTTATTTAAAAACTTTTATTTCATTTGAAAACAAATCTTTTCATTTAATTGTTTCAAAATAGCATTTCCAAATGTTTTTATTTTCCTTTTATTAAATGTTTATTTTTTTTAAAATCCCTTTAGTTTTTATTAAATTCAAATGGGTTTGAAGTTCCAATTGCATTCAAAAGTTTCTTCTGGCTCTGAAAATCAAACAAAGTTTTATTTTATTCATTTATTTTCACATTACAAGATTTGGAAAATCTAGGGATGTGACAGGCTACCACCCTTAAAATAAATCTCGTCCCGAGATTTGGGGAGGCTGGGGTTACAAGCAAGTTCAAAACAACTAGGGTACTACCACCCTTAAAATTTTCAAACAAAAATTACACATGGTCCTTCTTGGGATCCTGGGAAATCTTTTCTAAGCAAACATTTGCATGGTGTCCTTAATTTCCATGCTTGACTCATGGGACAAGGTTGAGATCCTTGATAGACTTGTTTAACTTGTTCTCCATCCTTTCTGGACAATTGTTTGCATAGTGGCCTAGTTCCCTGCATTTGAAACATGTGACAAGGCTGAGATCCCTCATAGGCTAGTTTATCTTATGCTTCATCTTTTCTGGACAGTTGTTTGCATAATGTCCTAACTCTTTGCAGTGTTTGCACATCACTTGGTTAATATCCTTCTTCATCTTGGGTTTCACTAGCCTTTGTTTGTGTTCTTGGCTCTTCTCCTTTTCCGAGCATTCATTGGCATAGTGTCCCATCTCTTTGCATTTGAAACATTGTACTTGTGTAATATCCCTCTTGCTAGTGTTGGGGTATTTATTTTTCTTCTTTTTGGGTCTCTCCAAAGCTAGGAGTTCTTCTAGTTCATGTTCTTCATGAGTGGGAGATCTTTCTCTTTTCTTGGGACATTGATCTTCATGTTCCTTGGATACATGATCCTTGACTTTATAGATAATGCAAGCTTGGGTTCCTTCTAGAATAATAGCCTTGTCATCCTTGTTGTCATTAGCTCCTTGGGAAAAGTTTTCTCTCATGTTGATTATTTGAGTAACCAATCCTTGCAACAATTGAGATTGAAGTCTCAAAATTCTTTGTATGGCTGGGTCTAGTCCATTGTTGTTGGCTAAAAGTTGAGTTGTCTCTTGGCTCAACTGGTTTTGGGTTGCTATAAGTTCTCTCATGTTGTTCTCTTGGTTGTTGTTGGTGTCATCAACCTTGATGTTGGAGTTTCTTGGAGTAGTCATCTGTTTGGGTTTGAAGGGAGGTCAGAATAGGCAAGATATTTCTAAGGACTCAATTCTAATCACACACATTATATAACACACAAGCAATATGCATGCAATCACAACCAAACATTTCACTCAAACAAGGTTCAAGTACATACTTAGTCAACAAAATATTTTTGTTACACCACATAGGTTGGTGTGTTTTGACCTAACTAAAATATGGTGGTCCATCTATATGGTTTACTTTGGATTTTTCCTTCCTTTATGATTCTACTTGTATGAGATCATGGTTTCCTTGAGAAAAACTCTTGGTTAAAATACTTCAAATGATGTAGGCTCCTTCTAACTTTTGCATTCCTTCAGTCTCTAAATCTTGAGCAAGATTTCCTTGTCTCACTTGTAGTCCTTAGTGGTATCCAAGTTGGAAGTCCTTGGTGAATATGCTGAAGATGTTGAAGTCATTAGAGTTGAAGAAGTTGAAGTCATTAGAGTTGAAGAAGTTGGAGAAGTCCTTTGCACATGGTGTAGTCTTTGGCCATGGGGTAGGTTTTTCCATCAAGTTGAAGTAGAGGAGAAATAGAGTTGAAACCAAAATGGTTGAGGAAATAGTTTACAAGATTGTTTTATAAATAAGTTTTTGGAACAAATACAACTCCTATTTTTCTAAGGGTTTTGTCCAATCCTAGGTTTACAAATCCTACAGGAAACTCAATGCTCTGATACCATCTGTAGAGGTCTCAACCTTCATAAGGTAGATTCCTCCTGTGTTTACAATGCTAGTCCCTGGATCAATATGTCACATCCCAAGATTTTCCAAATCTTGTAATGTGAAAATAAATTAATAAAATAAAACTTTGTTGATTTTCAGAGCCAGAAGAAACTTTTGAATTCAATTGGAACTTCAAACCCATTTGAATTAAAATAAAACTAAAGAGAATTAAAAAAAACATTTAATAAAAGGAAAATAAAAACATTTTGGAAATACTAATTTGAAACAATTAAATGAAAAGATTTGTTTTCAAATGAAATAGAAGTTTTATAAATAAAGATTATTTAATAAAGGCCAATTTAAACCTTGACCAAACTTTGGGAATTAAAACATTTAGTTTTGAATAAAAACAACAAAGGTTTATTTAAAATAAAATAATAAAGAATTAATATCCAAACTTTATTAAAATAAGAAGTTTTACCAAATTAATTAAAACATCAAAACATATTAAATTGTTTTAAATAGGTTTTCCAAATATTTTATATTCTCTAATAAAACCTACTAAAGTGTTTTGGCTTTGTTTTAGATTTCAAAATAAATATCTCAATAAAACAAATCCTATTGGATTTAATAATGAAAGTCTATTATAATAATTAATAATGGATACTAAAATAAAAGGTTATTTTGTTTTAAAACAAATTTCCAAATATTATATATTTCCCAAATTAAACCTACTAATTTGATTTTGAAAATATTTAGGTTTCAAATAAAGATTTTATTAATAAAAATCAAACCCTATTTGATTTAATAACTAAGGCCATTTTATTTAATTATTAATGGACCCTATAATAAAATGTTATTTTATTTTAAACAAGTATTTTAAGTATTCTTTATTTCCAATTAATACCTACTGATTTGATTTGGAGAAATATTTTGGACTTTAAAAGGAGATTTATTAAAAAAAATCATACCATATTTGATTAAATAACTATGGTCTATTTTATATTAAATAGATCCTAAAAAGGAATAAAAATATTATTTATTTTGGAATATTGGTTTATGTTGATAAACAGAACCAAAATTCAAAGTTCAAAGTTTGCTGAATGTTGATTTGATTTGAGTGTGAATTGTTTGTTTGGAAATTCAAAACAGAAATTGAAATTAGAAAAGGAAAAGAAAAGCAGGAAATAAAATAAAGCAGACCAGTATTGACCCAACTACCCTAGCCCAGCAGCCCAGCTCCCCTCTCCCCTCCCCGAACCATTTTCCTCACCGCGGAAACAACCCGCAAAGCCCCTGACAAGTGGACCCTCCTCTCCTCCTTTTCTCACCGACAATGACCCCACCGCCTCTTCTTTCCCACCCCGCGAACTGTTCTTCCCTTCTCCTCGCCGTTGCAGACATAAATTCCTGGCTTAATTACGCCTTAATCTCGCAATGAATCTGCCACTTGACCACGCAGGTTAAAGCGCCCCTCTCTCCTCTCTCGTTTCCCTCTGCCTTCTTCCCCAGACACGCCCCCAGGCCGCCTCGATTTAGCTCTGAGCACCTTCGTCTCCGACGAGCTTCCACCGACAAATCCGACCAGCACACACCACCCCGAGCCTCCCCGATCATCCTGACAGCTTCCCCACTCCCAGACCTTCCTTCCCGTACCACCCATTTGACCGCGGGCGCCCAGAGCACCGACCTCGACAACATCTGGCCGCGCCGCCGCGTCTGCCTAACTCCGGTGAGTATCCCAGATGGTTTCCGTCCGCCCTTTCCACTCTCGTTCACGCGCACAGCATTGCCTTGATCTCACGCATCTGACCGCACCTCTGTTTCGCCTTAGGGTGGTCTCCGGCGTCCTCGACCTCAACAGCCGCCGTCGCCGATAACAACTCGGCGAGGATTCCGCTCGTCCCGTCGCCCCTTCATCGACGTGGCAAGTTGAGCATCCCGTGCCACGACGAACCGTGAGCCCCTCTCCTCCTTCCTCGTTTCGGTTCGCTAGCGCCGCGACATTTCTGCGCTTCGCCGGTGTTACCACGCCGCCAGTTCGTGACCGTTTGATATGAGCCGTCCGATATCAATCAAGCGGGTGAGATAGAACGACTTAAACGCGAAGAGGTACTCGATCTGAGCCATTCGATTTAACTAGATCCAACGCACCACAGCGTGATCCGCAGCGAACCGTTTTCGGCGAATTAAAATATGACGCGTGTCAGTGGTTGGAGTTAAAACATATTTTTGAATCAGATTTAATAGCAAACTTGTAATTGCTATAACTTTCAAACCACACGTCCAAAATTTGCAAATTTTATATCAAAAGATTCAGGAGAACAAGCCCTAGCCAACCCTACCCTTAGTTTAGCAAATAGTATTTGATAAATTGTTTGAATTTGCAGATTCTTTTGTGTACTTGCTAACATTAGAAAAATCATTTAAAAATGAATTTTGAGATCAAACCTTTGCCAATTGGTTTATTGTGACCCTACTGACCCTAGGAACCAACCCATAGTGTTAAAAAGGATTTTTGTGAAATTTAAGTTGAATTATTTAACTAAGTCATTTTCTAGCCAAATAAAAAGAATAGTTTTATTTATGAAAATGTGTATGGAAAGAAAACTTTGAGAAAATAGTTTGGACCAAACCTACTGACCCAAAAAAAACACCAAGTTTTGCAATAGCAACTCATTTGGTGAACCCTATGGGATAATGCCTTAGTAAAAATATTTCTACGCCACATAAAAATAACACTTTGTTTTGAAAATGGTTTTTAAGTGAAACCTTTTGCAAAATGACTTAACCACTTTAGGAAAAGACCATTAGATGTACCCAAATGACTATGACCCACTAAGGACCACTTTTTCAAACAAAACAAAGCTTGGCATGCTTGCATGCATTTCTTTGACTTTGTTATTTATGTGTGTTGTTTTGCTTGATTGGTAGATTGAGTTTGTGCCTTGCTTGATGGATTGTAGTGACTTGAAGAGTGTGATTGTTGCAAAGATCAAGAAGTGAACCTATACTCTACCAAAAAGGCAAGTGATGCTACATACTTTCTATCCCAATACTTTTATTATGCATTAGTGATTTTGCTAAGTAAACTTGCATGGATTTTGCTAAGTATAGATCTTGCTATAGGGAAACCTTGTAGATGAATCCTTAGTAGGATTTTCCTAAGTTAAGATTCCTACTACTACCAAGCTTAGCCTAGCTAATAGAAAATATGGGTGGAATATATAGTCACACTATGGAAAAATATTCTAAGTCTGAGAACTTGAGTTTTGTTTAATAAAACAACTAAATTAATGAATCACCTGGGTGGAATGGGCTTGCTTGGTGGAGAATGGTTGAGTGGTTACACAAGGCCAGGAACCTTGTGTATCTCACTTGTGGATGGCCACCCAGGAAACAAAGGGATTTGAGATGTCAAATGTTGAGAAGCTTCAAGTGCAACCACTTGGCAATATGGGCTCTGCCATAATCATATAGGTTGCAAGAACTTAGCCAAATGGACAGTGGGTGGTAGTGTTTGATAGGTTGGAACGCGTCCATTTTGGTCTAAGGGAAGGCTTCTGAAAGATTTTGTCTTGGGAAACCAAGTCTTGTGGGTAAAGTGCACCACCTCTGCAGAGTGTAAAAATCTAAGTACTTAGCCATGTCCCTGGTAAAGGACAATTTGAGCATCAAGACATGGAAGCAATCAAGAATCTCATCATTCCAATTTCTAAATTAAAATCTTGTGGTTTGAACAAGGGTTGTTTGAATTCTTCAATCATTGATGGAGAGATGGCTTGGTACAAGGATCTTGAAATCTTTGATTGAGGGAAATGATTTTGTCAAGCAAAAACTTAGTATTTTCAAAATGATAAGAAAGATCTATTTTGAGCAATGCAAGCCTCAACTCCACTTAGCCAAATGCATGTAGATGATAGATTCCACTATACTACCATAGTATCACTTGCCAATACAATTCAAATGTATTGACCCTTTGTGGCTGTAACTTGTATGTTGCAGGTTTGATTGATTTTAGTGAAGATTGTTTTGATTAGGATTACAAAGTCTACAACCAACATCTGCCTGTGGCACTTTGAAGATGAAGGACCCATGACTATATTTATTCCGCTGCAATGTAATGTAATAGCCCAATGAGCTATGTTTGATGTAATAAAATTATGTTATTCATGGTTATAAAGTTATATTATGACCCTTGTTTCTTGGTATTACATCTAAACTGTGGATGCTAGCTATTGATACAGGGACTAGCATTGTAAAACACAGGAGGACTCTACCTTATTAGGTTGGGACCCCTACAGATGGTATCAGAGCATTGTGTTGCCTGTAGGATTTGTAAACCCTAGGATTGGACAAAAACCCTTAGAAAAATAGGAGTTATATTTTGATCCAAAACTTATTTACAAAAACACTTGTAAACTCTTTCCTTAACCATTTTGGTTTCAACTCTACATCTCTTCTATTTCAACTTGATGGATAAAAGCCTACCTCATGACCAAAGACTACACCATGTGCAAAGGACTTCTTTAACTTCTTCAACTCTAATGACTTCAACATCTTCAGCATGTTCACCAAGGACTTCCAACCTGGAAACTACTAAGGACCACAAGTGAAACATGGAAAACCTACTCAAGATTTAGAGACCAAGGGAATGCAAAATAAGAAGGAGCCATCAATAACTTTGAAGTATTAAGACCAAAAGTTTTTCCAAGAAACCAAAATCTCATACAAGAAGAATCAAGAAGGAAGGAAAGATCACAAGTGAACCATGTAGATGGACCACCATTTATAGTTAAAGTCAAATACACCAACTTATGAGATGTAACAAAAAAAATATTTTGTTGCCTAAGTGTGTGCTTGAACCTTGTTTGAGTGAAATGTTTGTTTGTGATTGCTTGCACATTACTTGTGTGAAATGTGATGTGTGATTAGAAATTTTCCCTTAGAGATATTTTGCCTATTCTAATCCCAATTCAACCCAAACAGATGACTTCTCCAAGAAACTCCAACATCAAGGTTGATGACAACAACAACCAAAAAGACAACATGAGAGAACTAATGGCAAACCAAAACCATTTGAGCCAAATGACAACTCAGCTTTTAGCCAACAACAATGGATTAGACCCAGCCATACAAAGGATTTTGAAACTTTAATCTCAATTGTTGCAAGGATTAGTTACTCAAGTGATCAACATGAGAGAAAACTTTTCCCAAAGAGCTAATGACAACAAGGATGACAAAGAAGCTAATCTAGAAGGAACCCAAGCTAGCAATGTTTTTAGAGACAAGGATCATGCATCCAAGGAACATGAAGATCAATGCCTCAAGAAGAGAGAAAGATCTCCCACCTATGAAGAACATGAACTAGAAGAACTCCTAGCTTTGGAGAGACCCAAGAAGAAGAAGAAATTCCTAAACCCTAACAAGAAGGATATTACTCAAGAGCAACGTTACAATTGCAAAGAGATGGGACACTATGCCAATGAATGCCCAGAAAAGAAGAAGAACCAAAGAAACAAACAAGAGATAATGATACCAAAGAAGATACCAAAGGAAAAGAAGGATATCAGCCAAGTGATGTGTTTCAAATGCAAGGAACTAGGTCACTATGCAAACAATTGTCCAGAAAGGATGGAGAACAAGTTAAACAAGTCTATGAAGGATCTCAACCTTGGCCCATGAGTCAAGAATGGAAACCAAGGACACATGCAACTGTTTGCTTAGAGAAAAATTTCCCCAGGATCCCAAGAAGGACAATGTGTAATTTTTGTTTGAAAATTTTTAAGGGTGGTAGTACCCTAGTTGTTTGAACATGCTTGTAACCCTAACCTTCCCAAATCTCGGGACGAGATTTATTTTAAGGGTGGTAGCCTGTCACATCCCAAGATTTTCCAAATCTTGTAATGTGAAAATAAATTAATAAAATAAAACTTTGTTGATTTTCAGAGCCAGAAGAAACTTTTGAATTCAATTGGAACTTCAAACCCATTTGAATTAAAATAAAACTAAAGAGAATTAAAAAAAAATAAACATTTAATAAAAGGAAAATAAAAACATTTTGGAAATACTAATTTGAAACAATTAAATGAAAAGATTTGTTTTCAAATGAAATAGAAGTTTTATAAATAAAGATTATTTAATAAAGGCCAATTTAAACCTTGACCAAACTTTGGGAATTAAAACATTTAGTTTTGAATAAAAACAACAAAGGTTTATTTAAAATAAAATAATAAAGAATTAATATCCAAACTTTATTAAAATAAGAAGTTTTACCAAATTAATTAAAACATCAAAACATATTAAATTGTTTTAAATAGGTTTTTCCAAATATTTTATATTCTCTAATAAAACCTACTAAAGTGTTTTGGCTTTGTTTTAGATTTCAAAATAAATATCTCAATAAAACAAATCCTATTGGATTTAATAATGAAAGTCTATTATAATAATTAATAATGGATACTAAAATAAAAGGTTATTTTGTTTTAAAACAAATTTCCAAATATTATATATTTCCCAAATTAAACCTACTAATTTGATTTTGAAAATATTTAGGTTTCAAATAAAGATTTTATTAATAAAAATCAAACCCTATTTGATTTAATAACTAAGGCCATTTTATTTAATTATTAATGGACCCTATAATAAAATGTTATTTTATTTTAAACAAGTATTTTAAGTATTCTTTATTTCCAATTAATACCTACTGATTTGATTTGGAGAAATATTTTGGACTTTAAAAGGAGATTTATTAAAAAAAAATCATACCATATTTGATTAAATAACTATGGTCTATTTTATATTAAATAGATCCTAAAAAGGAATAAAAATATTATTTATTTTGGAATATTGGTTTATGTTGATAAACAGAACCAAAATTCAAAGTTCAAAGTTTGCTGAATGTTGATTTGATTTGAGTGTGAATTGTTTGTTTGGAAATTCAAAATGAAATTGAAATTAGAAAAGGAAAAGAAAAGACAGAAATAAAAATAAAGCAATTAAAAGCCCAACTACCCTAGCCCAGCAGCTCCCCTCTCCCCTCCCCGAACCGTTTTCCTCACCGCGGAAACAACCCGCAAAGCCCCTGACAAGTGGACCCTCCTCCCTCACTCCTTTTCTCATCGACATGACCCCACCACCTCTCTTCTTCCCACCCATGAATCGTTCTTCCCTTCTCGCCGTTCAGACATAAATTCTGGCTTAATTACGCCTTAATCTCGCAATGAATCTGCCACTTGACCACGCAGGTTAAAGCGCCTCTCCTCTCTCGCTTTCCTCCGCTTCTTCCCTGACACGCCTGTGCCTCGATTTAGCTCTGAGCACCTTCGTCTCCGACGAGCTTCCACCGACAAATCCGACCAGCACACACCACCCCGAGCCTCCCCGATCATCCTGACAGCTTCCCCACTCCCAGACCTTCCTTCCCGTACCACCCATTTGACCGCGGGCGCCCAGAGCACCGACCTCGACAACATCTGGCCGCGCCGCCGCGTCTGCCTAACTCCGGTGAGTATCCCAGATGGTTTCCGTCCGCCCTTTCCACTCTCGTTCACGCGCACAGCATTGCCTTGATCTCACGCATCTGACCGCACCTCCGGTTTGCCTTAGGGTGGTCTCCAGCGACGTCCTCGACCTCAACCAGAGCCGCCCGTCGCCAGTAACAACTCCGGCGAGGGATTCCGCTCGTCCCCGTGCGCCCCTTCATCGACCAGTGGCAAGTTGAGCATCCCCGTGCCACGACGAACCCAGTGAGCCCCCTCTCCTCCTTCCTCGTTTCAGCTAACATGCCGCCGCTAACTCGCTCATTCGGTGTTACCACGCCGCCAGTTCGTGACCGTTTGATATGAGCCGTCCGATATCAATCAAGCGGGTGAGATAGAACGACTTAAACGCGAAGAGGTACTCGATCTGAGCCATTCGATTTAACTAGATCCAACGCACCACAGCGTGATCCGCAGCGAACCATTTTCGGCGAATTAAAATATGACGCGTGTCAGTGGTTGGAGTTAAAACAGATTTTTGAATCAGATTTAATAGCAAACTTGTAATTGCTATAACTTTCAAACCACACGTCCAAAATTTGCAAATTTTATATCAAAAGATTCAGGAGAACAAGCCCTAGCCAACCCTACCCTTAGTTTAGCAAATAGTATTTGATAAATTGTTTGAATTTGCAGATTCTTTTGTGTACTTGCTAACATTAGAAAAATCATTTAAAAATGAATTTTGAGATCAAACCTTTGCCAATTGGTTTATTGTGACCCTACTGACCCTAGGAACCAACCCATAGTGTTAAAAAGGATTTTTGTGAAATTTAAGTTGAATTATTTAACTAAGTCATTTTCTAGCCAAATAAAAAGAATAGTTTTATTTATGAAAATGTGTATGGAAAGAAAACTTTGAGAAAATAGTTTGGACCAAACCTACTGACCCAAAAACACCAAGTTTTGCAATAGCAACTCATTTGGTGAACCCTATGGGCTAATGCCTTAATAAAAATATTTCTACACCACATAAAAATAACACTTTGTTTTGAAAATGGTTTTTAAGTGAAACCTTTTGCAAATGACTTAGCCACTTTAGGAAATGACCATTAGATGAACCCAAATGACTATGACCCACTAGGAACCACTTTTTCAAACAAAACAAAGCTTGGCATGCTTGCATGCATTTCTTTGACTTTGTTATTTATGTGTGTTGTTTTGCTTGATTGGTAGATTGAGTTTGTGCCTTGCTTGATGGATTGTAGTGACTTGAAGAGTGTGATTGTTGCAAAGATCAAGAAGTGAACCTATACTCTACCAAAAAGGCAAGTGATGCTACATACTTTCTATCCCAATACTTTTATTATGCATTAGTGATTTTGCTAAGTAAACTTGCATGGATTTTGCTAAGTATAGATCTTGCTATAGGGAAACCTTGTAGATGAATCCTTAGTAGGATTTTCCTAAGTTAAGATTCCTACTACTACCAAGCTTAGCCTAGCTAATAGAAAATATGGGTGGAATATATAGTCACACTATGGAAAAATATTCTAAGTCTGAGAACTTGAGTTTTGTTTAATAAAACAACTAAATTAATGAATCACCGGTGGAATGGGCTTGCTTGGTGGAGAATGGTTGAGTGGTTACACAAGGCCAGGAACCTTGTGTATCTCACTTGTGGATGGCCACCAGAAACAAAGGGATTTGAGATGTCAAATGTTGAGAAGCTTCAAGTGCAACCACTTGGCAATATGGGCTCTGCCATAATCATATAGGTTGCAAGAACTTAGCCAAATGGACAGTGGGTGGTAGTGTTTGATAGGTTGGAGCAACGTCCATTTTGGTCTAAGGGAAGGCTTCGAAGATTTTGTCTTGGGAAACCAAGTCTTGTGGGTAAAGTGCACCACCTGCAGAGTGTAAAATCTAAGTACTTAGCCATGTCCAGTAAAGGACAATTTGAGCATCAAGACATGGAAGCAATCAAGAATCTCATCATTCCAATTTCTAAATTAAAATCTTGTGGTTTGAACAAGGGTTGTTTGAATTCTTCAATCATTGATGGAGAGATGGCTTGGTACAAGGATCTTGAAATCTTTGATTGAGGGAAATGATTTTGTCAAGCAAAAACTTAGTATTTTCAAAATGATAAGAAAGATCTATTTTGAGCAATGCAAGCCTCAACTCCACTTAGCCAAATGCATGTAGATGATAGATTCCACTATACTACCATAGTATCACTTGCCAATACAATTCAAATGTATTGACCCTTTGTGGTCAGAACTTGTATGTTGCAGGTTTGATTGATTTTAGTGAAGATTGTTTTGATTAGGATTACAAAGTCTACAACCAACATCTGCCTGTGGCACTTTGAAGATGAAGGACCCATGACTATATTTATTCCGCTGCAATGTAATGTAATAGCCCAATGAGCTATGTTTGATGTAATAAAATTATGTTATTCCTGGTTATAAAGTTATATTATGACCCTTGTTTCTTGGTATTACATCTAAACTGTGGATGCTAGCTATTGATCCAGGGACTAGCATTGTAAAACACAGGAGGACTCTACCTTATTAGGTTGGGACCCCTACACAATAGCTAGCATCCATAGTTAAGATGTAATATCAAGAAACACAGGTCATAGTATAACTTTATAACCAGGAATAACATAAGTTTATTACATCAAAACATAGCTCATTTGGCTATTACATTACATTTCAGCGGAATAACTATAAGCATGGGGTCCTTCATCTTCAAAGTGCCACAGGCAGATGTTAGTTGTAGACTTTGTAATCCTAATCAATCAATCTTCACTAAAATCAATCAAACCTGCAACATACAAGTTACAGCCACAAAGGGTCAATACATTTGAATTGTATTGGCAAGTGATACTATAATAGTATAGTGGAGTCTATCATCTATATGCATTTGGCTAAGTGGAGTTGAGGCTTGCATTGCTCAAAACAGATTTTTCTTATCATTTTGAAAATACTAAGTTTTTGCTTGACAAAATCATTTTTCTCAATCAAAGATTGAAGATCCTTTCCAAGGCATCTACCAATCAAAGATTTAAGATTTCAAACAACCCTTGTTCAACCCACAAGTTTTAATTTAGAAATTTGAATGATGAGACTCTTGATTGCTTCCATGTCTTGATGCTCAAATTGTCCGACATGGCTAAGTACTTAGATTTTACACTGCAGAGGTGGTGCACTTTCCCACAAGACTTGGTTTCAAGACAAGATCTTTCGAAGCTTTCCTTAGACCAATATGGACGCTGCTCCATCCTATCAAACACTACCACCCACTGTCCATACGTCTAAGTTCTTGCAACCTATATGATCATGGCAGAGCCCATATTGCCAAGTGGTTGCACTTGAAGCTTCTCAACATTTGACATCTCAAATCTCTTTGTTCCTGGGTGGCATACCACAAATGAGATACACAATCCAAGTCCATGGCCTTGTGAAGCACTCAACCAATTACCACCAAGCTATCCCATTCCACCCAGGTGATTCATTAACTTAGTTGTTTTATTAGACAAAATCACAAGTCCTCAGACTTAGAATATTTTTCCATAGTGTGAATATATATTCCACCCATGTTTTCTATTATCTAGGCTAAGCTTGGTAGTAATAGGAAACTTTAACTTAGGAAATCCTACTAAGGATTCATCTACTAGGTTTTCCTATAGTAAGGTTCATACTTAGCAAAATCCATGCAAGTTTTACTTAGCAAAAATTCACTAATGCATAGAGAAAATAATGGGACAAAAAGTATGAAGCATCACTTGCCTTTTTGGAAGGTAATGGTAGTTCACTCCTTGATCTTGCTAGTCTCACACTTCACTACAAGTCAATCAAGCAAACACCAATTCAATTTACATTCCAAACCAATAATCACTCAAACAAATTCACACACACAAGACAATGGAAACCAATTCATGCATGGGAGCATGCACAAGATAGTTTTATTTTGCAAATAGGGTCTCTATGGGGTTTCTAAACTTTGTAAGATCCAAATTGGTCATTTACCAAAGTGGCAAAGTCATTAGCAAATGGTTTTATCCAAAACCACTTTTAAAATCCATTCATCATTTCATGTGGTGAAAAATGTTTTTATCAAGGCAAAACTCTTAAGTTGTTCACCAAATGAGTTGCTAATTTGCAAAACTTGGTGTTTTAGGTCAGTAGGTATGGTCCAAAACATTTCCTTAAAGTTTTCTTTCCATAAACATTTTTATAACAAAAACCATTCTTTTTATTTGGCTAAAAATGGCTAAGTCAAGTAATCCAACCTAAATCTTACCAAAATCATTTTAAACACAAAGGGTTGGTTCCTAGGGTCAGTAATGTCACTACAGACCATTTTGCAAAAGTTTTAACCCTAAAATCAATTTTAAACAATTTTTATACTCTAAACAAGCTCACAAAAGAATCTGCAAAATCAAGCAAACTAACATATAATATTTTCTAAACTAAGGCCACAGTTGGCTAGGGCTTGTTCTCATGAATCCAACGACATAAAATTTGTAAAATTTGGACGTGTGGTTTGAAAGTTATAGGGTTTTCAAAACTGCATCAAATTCTGATTCAAATCTTGTTTTAAACAGAAACTGGCGACACGTGTCCTAATCTCATTCGTCGGTACCGCTTCACTCGAATCGCACAGCGGCAGCCGTTGGATCCAGTCAGATCATGCGGCACAGTTCGTTGATACCCCTTCGCTCACTTTCTTTCCTAGCCGCTGGATGACGATCTAACGGTTCACAGGAGGTTGACCAATAGCTGGCGGCGCCGGCGGCGATGACTGGCGGCGCACGCTCTGTCCGATGTGGTCTGGCCATTCTAGGAAGCGAGAGAAGAGGAGGAGAGGCTCACCGTGATCGCAGGGTCTTGGGGAAGCTCGACGTGGTTTCGAGGAGGCGAGGGTGCATCAGGTACTAATCGCTCGCCGGAGTTCGCTCGGCGTCGGACGCGTTCAGGCGTCGCTGGGGATGTTGCTACAAAGCACGGGAGAGGGAACAGAGATTGTGGTTAGCTTCGTGCGCGGTTCCCTGACAAGCGAGCATCAACGCGAGGAAAGGGGGTGGTCTAGCTTACCGGGGAAGAGTTCGTCGGAGAAACTAGATGGTGGCGATGGCGGTTGTCGTCGTTGCCGACGTTCTGGGGCGCCCGCGGGTGAGTGGAAAGCGCCGGGAGAAGCGCCAAGGCTAGGAGAGTGTGTGAGTGTGCTTAGGGAGGCGAGGGGTGGCAGGACACGGCCGGAATTCCTGTCGGAGCGTCGTCGTACAGTGGCGGTGGTTGAGCGTAATTAGACAGCGTGAGGGCGTGCCGAGGAAGGGTGTCTGGGGGAAACGGAAGAGGGGAGGCAGGCGATTTATCCTGCGTGGTCAAGGGGCTGATTCAACGCACAATTAAGACGAATTACGCCGGAGTTATTCCGTCTACAACGGCCGGCGAGGGGGAGAAGAAGTCGTGCGGGGTGAAGAGGAAGAACAGGAGGAGTGGGGCCGGTCGGTCAGTGGGAAAGGAGCGAGGAGGAGGTCCACCACCATACTACGTGGGTGCGGTTACGAGTGGAGAAGAAAACGCCGGGAGGGGAGTCTGACATCTTGGCTGGGATGGGCTAGGTTAGCTAGGCCAGTCCGTTTCCATGTTTTTTCTTCCTGTAATCCTTTCTTTTTCTCAATCTAATTTCGCTTTGAATTTCCAAACAATCAAACAAGGTTCAACCAATTCAAACAACACCCAAACTTTGTAACATTGAAATTAGTTCTGTTCAGTAACATGAACCAAAATCCAAATTCAAATTAATAATTTTAATAATAGGGGCTATTACTATTTAATTAAATGGATGTTCCAATTATTAAATCCATAGGTTTTGATTTAATTCAAAGCTCCACTTGAGAACTAAATAATTTTTAAGCCATTTAGTAGGTTGTATTTGAAATTAAGGAATATTTGGAAAGCTTGTTTTAAAATAAAAATAACATTTTGTTATATAGGGTCCATTAATAATTAAATAAAATGGGCCTTAGTTATTAAATCAAATAGAGTTTGATTTTATTAATAAATTCTTTATTTGAAAACTAAATATTTTCAAAACCAAATCAGTAGGTTTTATTTGGGAATAAATAATACTTGAAAACTTGTTTAAAACAAAATAACTTTTTATTTTAGGATTCATTAATAATTAAATAGAAGGGACCTTAGTTATTAAACAACTAGGATTTATTTTATTTAAAATGTTTATTTTGGAATCTAAAATAGAGTCAAAACACTTAGTAGGTTTTATTAGAGAATATCAAATATTTGGAAAACTTATTTTAAATAATTTAATAAGTTTTGATGTTTCAATTAAATTGGTAAAACCTTTTATTTAAGTAAAGTTGGATATTAAATCCTTATTAACTTATTTAAATAAACCTTTGCTAATTTTATTTAGAATAAAATGTTTTAATTCCAAAGCTTGGCCAACGTTTTAATTTGGCTTTATAAAATATTCTTTATTTAAAAACTTTTATTTCATTTGAAAACAAATCTTTTCATTTAATTGTTTCAAAATAGCATTTCCAAATGTTTTTATTTTCCTTTTATTAAATGTTTATTTTTTTTTAAATCCCTTTAGTTTTTATTAAATTCAAATGGGTTTGAAGTTCCAATTGCATTCAAAAGTTTCTTCTGGCTCTGAAAATCAAACAAAGTTTTATTTTATTCATTTATTTTCACATTACAAGATTTGGAAAATCTTGGGATGTGACAGGCTACCACCCTTAAAATAAATCTCGTCCCGAGATTTGGGGAGGCTGGGGTTACAAGCAAGTTCAAAACAACTAGGGTACTACCACCCTTAAAATTCTCAAACAAAAATTACACATGGTCCTTCTTGGGATCCTGGGAAATCTTTTCTAAGCAAACATTTGCATGGTGTCCTTAATTTCCATGCTTGACTCATGGGCCAAGGTTGAGATCCTTCATAGACTTGTTTAACTTGTTCTCCATCCTTTCTGGACAATTGTTTGCATAGTGGCCTAGTTCCCTGCATTTGAAACATGTGACAAGGCTAAGATCCCTCATAGGCTGGTTTATCTTATGCTTCATCTTTTCTGGACAGTTGTTTGCATAATGTCCTAACTCTTTGGGTGTTTGCACATCACTTGGTTAATATCCTTCTTCATCTTGGGTTTCACTAGCCTTTGTTTGTCTTCTTGGCTCTTCTCCTTTTCCGGGCATTCATTGGCATAGTGTCCCATATCTTTGCATTTGAAACATTGTACTTGTGTAATATCCCTCTTGCTAGTGTTGGGGTATTTCTTTTTCTTCTTTTTGGGTCTCTCCAAAGCTAGGAGTTCTTCTAGTTCATGTTCTTCATGAGTGGGAGATCTTTCTCTTTTCTTGGGACATTGATCTTCATGTTCCTTGGATACATGATCCTTGACTTTATAGATAATGCAAGCTTGGGTTCCTTCTAGAATAATAGCCTTGTCATCCTTGTTGTCATTAGCTCCTTGGGAAAAGTTTTCTCTCATGTTGATTATTTGAGTAACCAATCCTTGCAACAATTGAGATTGAAGTCTCAAAATTCTTTGTATGGCTGGGTCTAGTCCATTGTTGTTGGCTAAAAGTTGAGTTGTCTCTTGGCTCAACTGGTTTTGGGTTGCTATAAGTTCTCTCATGTTGTTCTCTTGGTTGTTGTTGGTGTCATCAACCTTGATGTTGGAGTTTCTTGGAGTAGTCATCTGTTTGGGTTTGAAGGGAGGTCAGAATAGGCAAGATATTTCTAAGGACTCAATTCTAATCACACACATTATATAACACACAAGCAATATGCATGCAATCACAACCAAACATTTCACTCAAACAAGGTTCAAGTACATACTTAGTCAACAAAATATTTTTGTTACACCACATAGGTTGGTGTGTTTTGACCTAACTAAAATATGGTGGTCCATCTATATGGTTTACTTGGGATTTTTCCTTCCTTTATGATTCTACTTGTATGAGATCATGGTTCCTTGAGAAAAACTCTTGGTTACAATACTTCAAATGATGTAGGCTCCTTCTAACTTTTGCATTCCTTCAGTCTCTAAATCTTGAGCAAGATTTCCTTGTCTCACTTGTAGTCCTTAGTGGTATCCAAGTTGGAAGTCCTTGGTGAATATGCTGAAGATGTTGAAGTCATTAGAGTTGAAGAAGTTGAAGTCATTAGAGTTGAAGAAGTTGGAGAAGTCCTTTGCACATGGTGTAGTCTTTGGCCATGGGGTAGGTTTTTCCATCAAGTTGAAGTAGAGGAGAAATAGAGTTGAAACCAAAATGGTTGAGGAAATAGTTTACAAGATTGTTTTATAAATAAGTTTTTGGAACAAATACAACTCCTATTTTTCTAAGGGTTTTGTCCAATCCTAGGTTTACAAATCCTACAGGCAACTCAATGCTCTGATACCATCTGTAGAGGTCTCAACCTTCATAAGGTAGATTCCTCCTGTGTTTACAATGCTAGTCCCTGGATCAATAGCTAGCATCCACAGTTAAGATGTAATATCAAGAAACAAAGGTCATAATATAACTTTATAACCAGGAATAACATAAGTTTATTACATCAAAACATAGCTCATTTGGCTATTACATTACATTGCAGCGGAATAACTATAAGCATGGGGTCCTTCATCTTCAAAGTGCCACAGACAGATGTTAGTTGTAGACTTTGTAATCCTAATAAATCAATCTTCACTAAAATCAATCAAACCTGCAACATACAAGTTACAGCCACAAAGGGTCAATACATTTGAATTGTATTCCGTCTGCATTTTCGTCTGCATTTCCAAATGTTTCCGGAGTTATTCCGTCTGCATTTCCAAATGTTTTTATTTTCCTTTTATTAAATGTTTATTTTTAAAAAAAAATCCCTTTAGTTTTTATTAAATTCAAATGGGTTTGAAGTTCCAATTGCATTCAAAAGTTTCTTCTGGCTCTGAAAATCAAACAAAATTTTATTTTATTCATTTATTTTCACATTACAAGATTTGGAAAATCTTGGGATGTGACACTATGGTTAGGAAACCTTAACCATCATTAATCAATGAGCTAGTCCATAGAGGCATACTAGGTACATGGTGTTGTTCATAAACCACACAAGTATTAAAGTTTCCGCTTAATACAATTCTAGCATGGAATATAAACTTTATCATGAACAAGAATTATAATAATAACATCTTTATTATTGCCTCTAGGGCATAATTCCAACAGTCTCCCACTTGCACTAGAGTCAATAATCTAGTTTACATTTGGCAACAATCTCACACCCATGGCACTAAGGTGATGATCATGTTTTACACGTGGAATATAACAATAGCATGGGGTCCTTCATCTTCAAAGTTCCACAGGCAGTCATGTTGGTTGTAGACTTGTAATCCTAATCAATAAACTTCACTAACATGTGACAAGATTGAGCTCTTCTCGTATCTTCTGTGGACAAGTTGATACATAATGGCCTAGCTCTTTGCAGTTGTTGCACCACACTTGGTTAATCTCCTTATATTTTTGTTTCTTCTCAAGACATTCATTGACATAGTGTCACATTTCTTTGCAATTGCAACATTGCACTTGGCTTTTGTCCTTCTTCTTCTTGGGTTTCTCCAAAGCTAGGAGTGCTTCTAGTTCATGCTCTTCATATCTTATTTCAAAGGTCGGAAAGTTTCCTGGTCTCCTTGATCTTTTTCTTGGATAATACATATGTATCCTCTTTGGTCCATCAAATTGAGTCATATTGCATGGAGGTGCAAGCTGAGATTTTCCTTTGTCTTCACCCTTCTTGGTAGAAGTTGTTCTCTCATGGAAGTCTGCAATCGGTTGTTGCACTCCACCTCGTTTCCTTTGTTGAACTATGGAATAGATGGGGCATTGGATAGGGACATGATTATTTCCTTCACATAGGAAACAAGTAGCTTGAGATGTGGGGCATTGGTCAGTTGGATGTTTCTCTTCACAATTGGGGCATTGATCTTCATGCTCTTTGGAAGTGTGATCCTTATCTCCACAAATATTGCAAGTTTGAGTTTCTTCTAGAATATCATCCTTGACATCCTTGTTGTCATAAACTCCTTGGGAAGTATTGTCTCCCATGCTGATTATTTGACTTGTCATCCTATGCAACAGTTGGGTTTGGGTTTCCAAAAACCTTTGCATGGTTGGGTCTAAATCATTGTTGTTGGCCCATAATTGAGTTGTCAGTTGGTTCAACTGGGTTTGGGTTACTATGAGTTCTCTCATGTTGACCTCTTGGTTGTTGTTGTTGTCACCATTCCTGATGTTGGAGTTTCTTGGAGTAGTCATCTGTTTGGGTTGGATTGGGATTAGAATAGGCAAAAGATTTCTAAGGAATCAATTCTAATCACACACATCACAATTCACACAAGCAATGTGCAAGCAATCCCAAACAATCATTCCATTCAAACAACAAGTTTCAAGCACATTTTTAGGCAACAAAATATTTTTGCTACACCACATAAGTTGGTGGGTTTGATTTACACTAAGTATGGTGGTCCAACTATTTGGTTCACTTGAGATCATTCCATCCTTCTTAGTTGATTCTTCATGAACAAGATCATTGTATCCTTGGAAAATTCTTGTGTCTTGGTCACAAAACTTCAAAGGTGATGATGGTTCCTTCTAAGTTGTGTTTCCTTAGTCTTCAAGTCTTAAGCAATATTTCTTGTCTCACTTGTAGTCCTTAGTGATATCCAAGTTGAAGTCTTTGTTGAGAATAAGGTTGAAATCACTTGAGTTGGTGAATTACTTTGCTCATGTTGAAGTGTTTGCTCATGGTGGAGGCTTTATCCATCAAGTTGAAATAGACAAGATGTAGAATCAAAACCAAAAATGGTTGAGGAAAGAGTTTACAAGATTTGTTTACAAATAAGTTTTTGGATCAAATTCAACTCCTATTTTTTCTAAGGGGTTTTGTCCAATCCTAGGGTTACAAATCCTATAGGCAACACAATGCTCTGATACCATCTGTAGAGGTCCCAACCTTTAATAAGGTAGAGATCCCTGTGTTTACAATGCTAGTCCCTGGATCAATAGCTAGCATCCACAGTTAAGATGTAATATCAAGAAACAAAGGTCATAATACAACTTTATAACCAGGAATAAAATAATTTATTACATCTTACATAGCTCATTTGGCTATCTCATTACAATGCAGCAGAATATAACAATAGCATGGGGTCCTTCATCTTCAAAGTTCCACAGGCAGTCATGTTGGTTGTAGACTTGTAATCCTAATCAATAAACTTCACTAACATCAAACAAACCTGCAACATAATAATTTACAGCCACAAGGGTCAATACATTTGAATTGTATTGGCAAGTGATACTATGGCAATATAGTGGAGTCTATCATCTATATGCATTTGGATAAGTGGAGCTTAGGCTTGCTTTGCTCAAAATAGATTTTCCTTATCTTTTGAAAATCCTAAGTTTTTGCTTGAAAAAATCACCCAAGGCATCTCCCAATAGAAATTGGTGATCCTTCAACCCTTGTTCAACCACAAGTTTTTAACTTAGAAATTTGGATGAGGAGATTCTTGATAGCTTCCATGTCTTGATGCTCAAATTGTCCTTTGCCAGGGACATGGCTAAGTACTTAGATTTTACACTCTGCAGAGGTGGTGCACTTTCCCCACAAGACTTGGTTTCACCAAGACAAGATCTTTCAGAAGCCTTCCCTTAGACCAGAATGGACGCGTTCCAACCTATTGAAGGGTTTCGCAGCATAGTAAATCAAAAAAATTCTACGGATGCGAACGGGAAAGCCAAGATCTAATCTAGGACATGCAAACAACAAGGGGGATTAGATGAGATCTTCATACCCTTGAAGATTCGCTGTAAACGCGTTAACGGGCGTGGGTGATGTAGTCGTACTCGCTTCTCCTCCTCGCGATCCGATCCGATCTAACACCACAAGTGGCGATGCCTCCAAGAGATGCACACGTGCGGCACCTCGACGTCTCCTCCTTCCTCGGTCCAGTAAGTATGTGTCACATCCCAAGATTTTCCAAATCTTGTAATGTGAAAAAATAAATGAATAAAATAAAACTTTGTTGATTTTCAGGGTGAGAAGAAACTTTTTGAATCCATTTGGAAACTTTCAAAACCCATTTGGATCAAATAAAATCCTAAAGGGATTTACAAAGATAAATAAACAATAAACTTAAAAATATTTAAAATTACTATTTTGGATCTTTTAATAAAAGATTTGGTTTTCAAAAAAAATGGTGGGTTTATAAATGAAGATTATTTTATAAGCCAAATTAAAACTTGGCCAAGCTTTTGAAATAAAATATTTCTATTTGATAAAAATAGTAAAGGTTTATTTAAATAAAATAATAAGGATTTAATATCCAATTTTATTTAAGTAAAGGCTTTTCCCATTTTAAATAAACACTAAAACTTATTTATTTATTTTAAATAAGTTTTCCAAGTATTTTATATTCTCAAATAAAACCTACTGAAGTGTTTTGGTTTTATTTTAGATTTCAAAATAAAGATTTTAATAAAACAAATCCTATTTGATTTAATAACTAAGGTTCACTTTATTTAATTATTAATAGACCCTAAAATAAAATGTTATTTTATTTTAAACAAGTTTTCCAAGTATCTTCTATTTTCAAATGAAACCTACTGATTTGGTTTTGAAAATATTTAGATTTCAAATGGAGTTTCTAAATAAATTAAAACCCATTTGATTTATTAACTAGTGTCCATTTTATTTAATTATAAATGGACTCTAAAATAAAAATATTATTTTATTTTGGGAATTGGTTTATGTTGTTAAACAGAACCAAATTCAATTGTAAATTGTGGTGAATGATTGAATTGTTTGAATGTTTGAATTGTTGTTTGAATTTCCAAAACAGAAAATAGAATTGAAAAAGGAAAAGATTTCAGAACAAAAAAAAACATGCAAAGGACCCAGCCCAACAAACTGGCCCAACAAAGACCCAGTCCAGCCCACCTACTCTCTCCTGCGGCGAAACGTTTTTCACCATAGACAGAACCCGCAGAGTCGATGACGCGTGGACCCCATTTCTTCTCTTCCTATCTCACTATCAGACGGACCCCACTAGACACGTCAGCGTCTTCCCCAGCGCGACCAGTTCTTCTCCGTTTACGCTGATTTTATGTCAATTCACCTTAATGCCGCGTTTAAACCTCGCAATGATCACGCGTGATAAATCCCCTCCCTCTCCTCTTCATTTCCCCTCAAACCCCGCTACCAGAGAGCCCCTAGGCTGCCTCGAATCAGCCTTGCACCGCCGCTGCTCCGACGACACTCCGGCGACAATTCCGACCGAACCGCGCCACCCCTTACGTCCCCGACCAAGCTCACACCTTCCCCACTCCCAGGAGCATCTCCCTGTATCTCCCATTCAACCGCGGGCGCCCCAGAACCTCGACTCCAACAACCACTGAGCGCCGCCGCGTCTGGTTCTTCTCCGACGACCTCCCCCCGGTAACACCGACCACCCCTTCATCTCAGGATGATACTCCTACGCTCTACTCTCTCTTGCGCGTCTAACAGACCCCCTGTTTTGCCTTTCCGTGACTTGTAGCCTCGCCAACTACGACGCTAGTCCGTGCCCGACGCTGTCCTAAACTCCGGCGAGCGATTGCCGTTCACCCCGAGCGCCCCTTTGACGGAGACGACCACGTTGAGCACCAGCATTCCACGGCGATTCTAGTGAGCATCTCCCCTACTCCTCTCTATTCCTGTTCTCGCCGTTATGCCGTATCCAGAGCACCGCCGCCGCGCGCCACCGTCGTCGCGCCGCCAGTTCTTGGCAAGGCATTAGGAGTCGTCCGATCCAGATCCGAGGCACGCGATTGATTGACTTATCAAAGGGGTAAGATCGATCTTGTGCCGCACGATTCACTTTAAATCCGGCGGTCCACGTTGTTGATCCGAACGAACCGGTATGACCCAATGGCAATCAGACACGTGGCTCTGAGTGTGAGTTAAAACAAAAACATTTCAATATGATATGTGATTTTGAAAATTACACAACTTTTGATCCACGCGTCCAAAAATTACAAATTTTATATCAATGGAATCAGTGGAGCAAGCCCTAGCCAACAATGCCATTTGTTTAGTAAGAAGCTTCTGCGAAAATGTTTGTTTTTGCAGAAACATTTGTATGCTTGTTTAGATTATAAAAAATGTTCAAAAATGATTTTGGGGATAAAACCTTTTGCAAATGGAGTGTTTTGAAACTACTGACCATAGGAAACACTTTGTGGATTCAAAAATGTATTTGGTGAAACAAAATAATGATTCTTTGATTTAAAACCATTTCTAGTCAAATAGAAATATGGTTTATTTATTAAAAATGGTTTTGGAAGAAAACTTTTGGGAAATGTTTTGTTTTAAACTCTCTGACCCCAAACACCAAGTTTTATGGTTTGAAAACACATTTGGTGAACCCTATAGATTAATGCCTTAGTAAAAATATTTCTACACCACATAAAATGATACTTTGTTTTGAAAATGGTTTAGGAAATGAAACCTTTTGCAAATGACTTTGCCACTTTACAAAATGACCAATGGGTGTTTTCAAAATGTTTATGTCCCCTTAGGAACCACTTTTACAAATAAAACAATCCTTGGCATGCTTGCATGCATTGTTTTGTTTTATTATTTTATGTGTTGTTTTGCTTGATTGGTAGATTGAGTTTGTGCCTTGCTTTATTGATTTGTAGTGACTTGAAGAAGTGTAATTGTTGCAAGGACAAGGAGTGAACCCATACTCTACCAAAAAGGCAAGTGATGCTTCATACTTTTTGTCCCATTACTTTCACTATGCATTAGTGATTTCTCTAAGTAAAACTTGCATGGAATTTTGGCTAAGTATAAACCTTGCTATAGAAAAACCTAGTAGATGAAACCTTAGTAGAAATTTTCCTAAGTTAAGATTCCTACCACTATCAAGCTTAGCTTAGCTAATAGAAAACAAGGGTGGAATATATATTCATACTATGAAAAAATTTCTAAGTCTGAGGACTTATGTTTTTCTTAATAAAACAACTAAGTCAATGAATCACCTGGGTGGAATGGGACTTGATTGGTGGTTTTTGGTTGAGTGGTTCACAAGGCCCATGTTTATGGTTGACCTTGTGTATCTCACTTGTGGATGGCCACCCAGGAACAAAGAGATTTGAGATGTCAAATGTTGAGAAGCTTCAAGTGCAGCCACTTGGCATTATGGGCTCTGCCTGGATCATATAGGTTGCAAGAACTTAGCCATATGGACAGTTGGTGGTAGAGTTTGATAGGTTGGAGCGCGTCCATTTTGGTCTAAGGGAAGGCTTCTGAAAGATCTTGTCTTGGGAAACCAAGTCTTGTGGGGAAAGTGCACCACCTCTGCAGAGTGTAAAATCTAAGTACTTAGCCATGTCCCTGGTAAAGGACAATTTGAGCATCAAGACATGAAAGCAATCAAGAATCTCATCATTCAAATTTCTAAGTTAAAAACTTGTGTTTGAACAAGGGTTAAAGGATCTTCAATCTTTGATTGAGAAAAATGATTTTGTCAAAAAATCTATTTTGAGCAATGCAAGCCTCAACTCCACTTAGCCAAATGCATATAGATGATAGACTCCACCATACTACCATAGTATCACTTGCCAATACAATTCAAATGTATTGACCCTTGTGGCTGTAACTTGTATGTTGCAGGTTTGATTGATTTAGTGAAGTGTGTTGATTAGGATTACAAAGTCTACAACCAACATGTTTGCCTGTGGCACTTTGAAGATGAAGGACCCCATGTTTATAGTTATTCCGCTGCAATGTAATGTAATAGCCAAATGAGCTATGTAAGATGTAATAAAATTATGTTAATCCTGGTTATAAAGTTATATTATAACCTTTGTTTCTTGATATTACATCTTAACTGTGGATGCTAGCTATTGATCCAGGGACTAGCATTGTAAACACAGGGGACTCTACCTTATTTAAAGGTTGGGACCCTTACAGTATGGTGGAGAGATGGATTGGATCTACAACGCGACGGTGCGGTGCAAGTGGTGGAGAGTTTCTGCAGCAGGGCTTCGCCTACGTGCAGTCGGGAGGGAGAGAGAGAGGAGGGCAGCGGGGCGGCTAGGGCTTGAGGAGGAGGTGTGGGAGGGGGTGCGCCCCCAGCCCTCTTTATATAGAGGGGTGGGCGGCCAGCCCTTGCCCCTCCCCCAAGCTCTAGGGCCGGCGGCCAAGGAGGGAGGAGTGGGGGGCAAGTTTCCCCCTTCTAGAAGCTCCCCTAGGGTTTGCCCTAGGTTTGGCCGGCTGGGCCCTATGGGGCCTTGTTCCCCTGGCCCAATGCGGCCAGGGCACTCCCTCATAGGACCATGCCCCCTCCTGGCAGGTGGGGCCAGGTTGGTCCCCCTCCAAAAGGTTCTAGAAGCTTCCGGTACAATACCGATTAACCCGAAACAATTCCGAACTCCAAAAACTGCATTGCCTTATATGAATCTTATTCTTCGGACCATTTCGGAACCTCTCGTGATGTCCCGGATCCCATCCGAGACTCCGAACAAAAACTCATAAACCAATTATCCAATCTATCCTAGCGTCGAGACACGTTAAGTGTGTGACCCTTCGGGTTCGAGAACATGTAGACATGATCTTCTATCAATAATCAACAGCGGGGTCTGGAAACCCATATTGACTCCCACACATTCATTGATGATCATATCGGATGAACCACGATGCCAGGATTCAATCAATCCCATATATATATTCCCTTCGTCTCGCGATATTTTACTTGCCCGAGATTTGATCGTCGGTACCGTCATATCTAGTTCAATCTCGTTCACGGCAAGTACTTTACTCGTTCCGTAATCTGATATCACTTTGTGAGTAACTCCTTAATCACATGCTTGCAAGCGGTGTTGATATCGATTACCGAGTGGGCCCGAAGTATATCTCTCCGACTTGGGAGGGACAAATCCCATCTTGATACATACAACCCAACAGGTACTTTCCGATCACCTGAGAGACACATTTATGATCACCCTCTCATAGGATGACGTTTGATGACCTCAAAGCTTTCTTCTGATACCAAGGAGTTGTATTATCTCGTGGTCTAAGGAATAAAATATTTGACATAAGAAAAGCTTCGCAAAGATGAACACGATGACACGATCTAATTGCTCCGCTTAGTTTGGGTCTGTCCATCATATAATTCTCCCAATGATATGATCTCATTATTAATCGACAACTCATGTCTATGGTTAGGAAACCTTAACCATCATTAATCAATGAGCTAGTCCATAGAGGCATACTAGGGACACAGTGTTGTTCATAAACCACACAAGTATTAAAGTTTCCGCTTAATACAATTATAGCATGGAATATAAACTTTATCATGAACAAAAATTATAATAATAACATCTGTATTATTGCCTCTAGGGCATAATTCCAACATCATGTTGGTTGTAGACTTGTAATCCTAATCAACACACTTCACTAACATCAAACAAACCTGCAACATAATAAGTTACAGCCACAAGGGTCAATACATTTGAATTGTATTGGAAAGTTTCACTACTATGTGGAAATAAGTTGGATCCTATCAATATATGCATATTTGGAAAAGTAGGGTTTAGGCTCATTTGCAGAAAGCAATATAGTTTTATCCTATCTTTTCAAAATAGTTTTGATCTTTTGACAATCTTTCTGAACTCCTTGGAAAACTCCAAGTGATTCTAATCCCTTGTTGACACCATCAAGTTTTACTTTGAGAAATTGGAATGTCGAGATCTTCCATAGCTTCAGGCCTTAGTTGCTCAGAATTGTCCGTAACCGGGGACACATCTAAGTACTTAGAATTTTATTTTCCGCAGAATTGTACACTTTACCCACATGACACAATCTCGTCTTGACGCCACCAGTGGCCGCTGGATAAGTACACACAAAATGGAGTACCGGCAGATCGAGAATGTGACAAAGTCTTTCCATAGAAGTCCTCCCAATACACAATGCTAGCTTGTCTACTAGGCACTAATGTATGGATAAATTTCCAATACACGAATCCCGTTAACCCGAGTAGATGCCAATGCAAGGGTCTTCCACTATGTAGTTGACTAAGCCAGAGCCCATTTAGCATGTGGCTGTACACGGAAGCCACTATACGAGAAACATGTTCAATATCTAAGTCCCTAGGTGGTTTTCTTCTAGTGCACATACAAAAAGATAGCCATATAAACATGGTTCCCTTTGTTGCCACCTTGTCCAAAAGTGAGTATCCTCTTTCCACCCAGGTGGTTCATTGAGTACTTGTTTTATTATATAAAACATATATTTTTTCAACACTTTATATAATCATATCATGTATTCCATCCCAAATATATAGCAGGGCTAAGCATACTACAACTACAATGTTTTCACTAAGGAAGATATAAGGATATCCTAATAGGATATAGCATAGCATAGAAATATAGTAGTCATATCATGCATACTACAAAAAATCCACTAAGTGTAATGAAAATAGTAGGACATGGATGATAGTGTCACTTACCTTTTAAGTAGAGAATATTGGTTCACTCCTCGATCTTGCAAATAATCACACTCCTCAAACTTCACTACAATTCAATAAAGCAAGCACATATTCAAACTAACATTAAAACAATTCACCACATAAAATAATAAAAACAAAGCAATGCATGCAAGCATGAAAAAGATTGTTTTATTTGTAAAAGTGGTTTCTAATAGGTTATAAACATTTTAAAACACCTATTGGTCATTTATAAATGTGCCAAAACCATTTGATATTAAGTTAGTGAAAATGGCCACTTTAAATCATTGTTGTTTTGTTAGAAATGATTTAAATCAAAGCAATACTTTCTAGTGTTTGACAAATATATTTTTAAACACAAATGTTAGTGTTTTATGGTCAAGTGTTAAATATTAAAACCATTTGCAAAAGGTTTTACTTATAAACCATTTTTATACCAAAGCAATATTTTATTTGTTAGAAATTCCTTTAAACAAAGTAACAATTTTTCTAGGGTTCACCAAATATATTTTTAAATCATAAGAATTGGTGTTTAAGGTCAGAGAGTTTAATTCCAACCATTTTCAAAAGGTTTTACTCAAAAAGCATTTTTAAAATATAATCAATATTTTTATTTAACTAGAAATGCTTTAATTCAAAGATTTACTTCCAAAGTGTCACCAAATATACTTTTAAATTACAAGTTGGTTTATTTGGTCAGTAGGTTCAAAACAATCCATTTACAAAATATTTTACCCTAAAAACATTTTTAGAATTAATTTTATATCCAAAATAAGCCTGAATATGTTTCTGCATAAACAACCAATTTACCGAAGCAAAATACTAAACAAAGTGCATGGTTGGAAAGGTTTTGTTTTCCTGATTCCATTGATATAAAATTTGCAAAATTTGGACGTGTAGATTAAAAGTTATGAATTTTGCAACTTTGTATATCTAATAGATCATAAAATTTGTTTTAAAACAAACTCTGGCCAAGTGGAATGTTTTCATTGGCTCATACCGGTTCGCGTGGATCAGCTAACGTGGAGCGTTAGATTTTAAAAAGATCGTGCAACACAGATGGGTTCTTACCCCTTCGTTAAGTTTCTATCGCAACCATTAGATCAAGATCCTATGGCTCAAATACGATGACCTAAGATGGGCGGCGCTGGCGGCGGCGAGTGGTGACGGCGCGGTCAGATGGTGGAGTTGTCGGTGATTCAGGAAGAAATAGAGTAAGGGGAAAGGCTCACCGAGATCGCCGTGAAGAGTAGATGCTCAAGGTAGTCTTCGTTGGTGAAGGGGCGCTCGGGGACAATGTGGATTGCTCGCCGGAGATCCTCACTGGCTCGGGAACGCACTATTGACGACGGTAACAAGGCTACCGTGCACGCCAGAGGAAAAGGAGCGCATTGTTAGATGCGCTGAGTCGTGGCGAGTACGCGCGTATGAAGGAGAAGGATAGGGGAGGCCAGATGCTACCTGGGGGTGTCGACGGAGTGGAGGTAGACGACGATGGTGTATTGCCGATGTCGTAGTCGAGGCTACGGTGCTCGCACGGGAAAGCCAAGGATACGGAGAGGTGCATGGGCGATGGGGAACACGCACGTGTGGTCGAGGGGTAAAGGGGTGGCTGGTGCTACCAGAATTTGGCCGAAGAGCTCGTTGGAACCGAAGGTGTTCAAGCGGGAAATCGAGGTAGCCTGGAGGCAGAGGGTGGGTGGCATCTGGGGGAAAATGGAGAGGAGGGTGAGGCGATTATGTACGCATGATTACTGGCGAGTTTCACGCTGTCATTTACAAGAATTCATCGCCGGAGTTAACGTCTGAGAACGACAACGATGAATGGGGGAGCTAGTCGCATGATGGAAACGATGACTGACAGAGTGGGTCCCGTTCGTCAGCGAGGTGGCGGAGAGTTAGGTGGGGTCCATGGTTCAGTGACTTTGCGGGTGTGCTGTTAGGTGAAAAATGTTTCGGGGAGAGGGGAAGAGGTGGGCTGCGCTGCTGGGCTGGACCGGGCCTGTTTCTGGGCTGGGTTTGATTCTCTTTTTTTAATTCAGAATCTTTTTATTTTTCCTTTTCTATTTATCTGTTTTGATTTTATTCAAATAATTCAAACTCCATTTAAATTCAAACCTTTACCAAACTTGAGTATATTTTTAATATTGTTTATTAACATATTCCAAAGTCCATTTTTAGAATATTTCTTTAATTCATTTAGGGTCCATTATTAATTTTAAAAATAGACATTTGTCTTTATTTCAAATAGTTTTAAATATGTTATAAAAACTCTATTTGAATTCTAAATTTTACCAAACCTTCTTCATTAGGTTTTATTTAAAAATAAATCACTTTGAATTATTATTTAAAATACTTTAATATGTTTTAATGTTCATTTAAATTGGGAATTGTCTTTATTTAAATAAAATTGGATATTAATAAATCCTTAGGATTTTATTTAAATAATACTTTACTCTTTTTATTAAACAAAAATCTTTCATTTCATTTGTTTGGCCAAAATTTAATTTGGCTTTCTAAAATAGTCCTTATTTATTTATTTCTTCCTTTGCTTATAAAATCCATATCTATTTATTTAAGGATCCAAAAATGGTGATTCCAACTTTTATAATTTTATTTATTATTTGTTTATCTTTTTAAATCCCTTTAGGATTTTATTTGTTCAAAATGGGTTTTGATGTTTCCATTTGGAATCAAAAAGTTTCTTTTCACCTTAAATTTCAACAATTATTTATTTTATTTATTTATTTATTTCACATTTCAAAATTTGGAAAATTTTGGGATGTGACAGGCTACCACCCTTAAAAGAAATATCGTCCCGAGATTTGGGAAGGCTAGAGGTTACAAGTTGGATTCAAGGCAATTAGGGTACTACCATCCTTAAAAGAAAGTCTTATAGGGTTACATTGATGGTTCACTTGACTATGGGTTCAATACTTGATATCCAAACAAGGAATCCTTATTTGACTCAACTGAGTTAACTAATTCCTGACATCCACATCTTCTATTTCTTCAAGGGTTCCATACATGTCAATGTGGTTCACATGTCCTTTCTGGGCCGCATTGGAATCATTTCCATTGGAGTTTCTAGCATCCTTTTTCTTTTTCTTCTCAGGACAGTTTGATGCATAGTGTCCAAGTTCCTTACAATTATAGCACTGCAACTGGCTAATGTCTTTCTATCTGGGATTTCCATGTTGGTTCTGATCAAGGTCATCTCCATTGTCAGTATCATTCCCATTATTATCACTTCCATTGTTGTTGTGGTGATGCTGATGTGGTCCAGAATCTTCATTGATCTTTTTGAATGAACGTCTCTTTTGTGATGATCCTGAGTGATACTTGAGGCTATTCTTCCTCTTTCTCTTCTCAACTTGATTCATCTTATTTTCCAAGATGGTGGCTTTGTCACAGAGTGATTGATAAGTTCGGACATAGGCAACACATAGCTGCAGGTTCAACTCATCATTAAGTCCTTCGAGGAATTTCTCCTTCCTCTTAGCATCTGTATCAACTTCATTCGGTGCATAGCGTGCCAGATTGTTGAATTCCTAAATGTACTCAGCCACACTGAGGTGATGCTGTTTCAGATTGTGGAACTCCTTTTTCTTCAAGTTCATAACTCCAGATGAGATGTGAGATGTACGGAAACCATCCTCAAAAATATCCCAAGTCACATCCTCAAGGGGAGTGGTGATCTGAAAGTTGTCCCACCATGTTGCTGCCGGCCCTTCAAGCAGGTATGCTGCAAACCTAACTTTTTTCTCGTCGGTGCAGCCAACAGTCACTAAGTCCTTATTCACCGAACGTTACCAATCATTGGCTACCATTGGGTCAGTTGTTCCAGAGAACCTTGCAGGCCTTAGTTTCAGAAACCTAGTGAGCATGTCAGGTGCTAGATGATTATTATGATTGCTGTTGTTGTTGTTATTATTTTTGTTCTGATTCTGATTTTGCATGAACTGCGTCATCATCTGCATTATTTGAGCTTGAGCTATCATCAACTGTTGCATCTCGGGAGTGACGTTATTGTTGTTGTTTTGGTTGGGGTTGGCACGACGGGGAGGCATCTGTTGGTTTGATAGGGATAAGTAATGATGGATTTAGCTAAAAAAGTTCTAACACACAACCCAAAACAATCAATTTCAATCTAACAATCAACAAGCAACTATTCACTTAACAACTTATGAGCTTAACTCATGAGTTGAAGGAAACAACAAGTTTTCTTGAAACAATCAACCTAGTATAGTCATACCTCATAGGTCAATATGATCCATACACTAACATGATTTCAATGTCTTAGATACTTGGTAGGCAATCTAATGTTCTCTTTGTTCTTACTTGTAGTCCTTAGTGATGTCTAAGTTGAAGTCATTGGTCATGGTGAAGGCTTTGTCCATCAAGTTGAAAAGGAAGAAATGTAGAATCAAAACCAAAAAGGTTGAGGAAAGAGTTTACAAGATTGCTTGTAAATAAGTTTTGGAAAAAAAATAACTCCTATTTTTCCAAGGGGTTTTGTCCAATCCTAGGGTTACAATCCTACAGGCAACACAGTGCTCTGATACCATCTGTAGAGGTCCCAACCTTTAATAAGGTAGAGATCCATGTGTTTACAATGCTAGTTCCTGGATCAATAGCTAGCATCCACAATTAAGATGTAATATCAAGAGACAAAGGTCATAATATAACTTTATAACGAGGAATAAAAAAATTCATTACATCTTACATATCTCATTTGGCTATCTCATTACAATGCAGCAGAAATAACTATATAGCATGGAGTCCTTCATCTTCAAAGTGCCACAGGCAATCATGTTGGTTGTAGACTTGTAATCCTAATCAACACACTTCACTAACATCAAACAAACCTGCAACATAATAAGTTGCAGCCACAAGGGTCAATACATTTGAATTGTATTGGCAAGTTTCACTACTATGTGGAAATAAGTTGGATCCTATCAATATATGCATATTTGTCTAAGTAGGGTTTAGGCTCATTTGTAGAAAGCAATATAGTTTTATCCTATCTTTTCAAAATAGTTTTGATATTTTGACAATCTTTCTGAACTCCTTGGAAAACTCCAAGTGCTTCTAATCCCTTGTTGACACCATCAGGTTTTACTTTGAGAAATTGGAATGTCGAGATCTTCCATAGCTTCAGGTCTTAGTTGCTCAGAATTGTCCGTAACCGGGGACACGGCTAAGTACTTAGAATTTGACCTTCTGCAGAAGTTGTACACTTTAACCACATGACACAATCTCGTCTTGACGCCACCAGTGGCCGCTGGATAAGTACACACGAAATGGAGTACCGGCAGATCGAGAATGTGACAAAGTCTTTCCGTAGAAGTCCTCCCAACAGATAATGCTAGCTTGTCTACCAGGCACTAATGTATGGATAAATTTCCAATACACGAATCCCGTTAACCTGAGTATATGCCAATGCAAGGGTCTTCCACTATTTAGTTGACTAAGCCAGAGCCCATTTAGCATGTGGTTGTACACGGAAGCCACTATAAGAGAAACATGTTCAATCTCTAAGTCCCTGGGTGGTTTTCTTCTAGTGCACATACAAAAAGATAGCCATATTAACATGGTTCCCTTTGTTGCCACCTTGTCCAAAAGTGAGTATCCTCTTTCCACCCAGGTGGTTCATTGAGTACTTGTTTTATTATATAAAACATATATTTTTCCAACACTTTATATAATCATATCATGTATTCCATCCCAAATATATAGCAGGGCTAAGCATACTACAACTACAATGTTTTCACTAAGGAAGATATAAGGATATCCTAATAGGATATAGCATAGCATAGAAATATAGTAGTCCTATCATGCATACTACAAAAATCCACTAAGTGTAATGAAAATAGTAGGACATGGATGATAGTGTCACTTGCCTTTTAAGTAGAGAATATTGGTTCACTCCTTGATCTTGCAAATAATCACACTCCTCAAACTTCACTACAATTCAATCAAGCAAGAACATATTCAAACCAACATTCAAACAATTCACCACATAAAATAATAAAAACAAAGCAATGCATGCAAGCATGCAAAAGATTGTTTTATTTTTAAAAGTGGTTTATAATAGGTTATAAACATTTTAAAACACCTATTGGTCATTTATAAATGTGCCAAAACCATTTGATATTAAGTTAGTGAAAATGGCCACTTTAAATCATTGTTGTTTTGTTAGAAATGATTTAAATCAAAGCAATACTTTCTAGTGTTTGACAAATATATTTTTAAACATAAATGTTAGTGTTTTATGGTCAAGTGTTTATTATTAAAACCATTTGCAAAAGGTTTTACTTATAAACCATTTTTTATACCAAAGCAATATTTTATTTGTTAGAAATGCCTTTAAACAAAGTAACAATTTTTCTAGGGTTCACCAAATATATTTTTAAATCATAATACTTGGTGTTTAGGGTAATAGAGTTTAATTCCAACCATTTTCAAAAGGTTTTACTCAAACAGAATTTTTAAAACATAATCAATATTTTTATTTAACTAGAAATGCTTTAATTCAAAGATTTACTTCCTAAGTGTCACCAAATATACTTTTAAATCTAAAAGTTGGTTTATTTGGTCAGTAGGTTCAAAAAAATCCATTTACAAAAGATTTTACCCTAAAAACTTTTTTAGAATTAATTTTATATCCAAAATAAGACTGAATATGTTTCTGCATAAACAACCAATTTACCGAAGCAAAATACTAAACAAAGTGCATGGTTGGAAAGGTTTTGTTTTCCTGATTCCATTGATATAAAATTTGCAAAATTTAGACGTGTAGATTAAAAGTTATAAATTTTGCAAGTTTGTATATCTAATAGATCAAAAAAATTGTTGTAAAACAAACTCTAGCCAAGTGGAATGTTTTCATTGGCTCATACCGGTTCGCGTGGATCAGCTAACGTGGAGCGTTAGATTTTAAACAGATCGTGCAACACAGATGGGTTCTTACCCCTTCGTTAAGTTTCTATCGCAACCATTAGATCAAGATCCTATGGCTCACAATACGATGACCTAAGATGGGCAGCGCTGGCGGCGGTGAGTGGCGACGGCGCGGTCAGATGGTGGAGTTGTCGGCGATTCAGGAAGAAATAGAGACAAGGGAAAGGCTCACCGAGATCGCCGTGAAGAGTAGATGCTCAAGGTAGTCTTCGTTGGCGAAGGGGCGCTCGGGGACAACGTGGATTGCTCGCTGGAGATCCTCACCCCGCGACGACCCCTTCTCCCTCCCCTCGTCGCCGTTTCTGGATATGATTCCGCGGATTAATTCGCCTTAACGCTGCAGCCATTACTCGCTGTGATCACGCACGCTTAAACGCCCACTCCCCCTCTCCATTTCCCCTCTGTCGCCAGAACCTATACGCCCCCAGGCCGCTCCAATTAGCGCCTAGACCTCGCCCTGCTCCGGCAGGCTACCGGCAATTCAGCGGCACCCGCACCCCCTCCTCGAGCACACGGACGTGACCTCCAGGCCCTGGCGCATCTCCCTACCTCCTCAGCTCACTCGCGCGTGCCCCACATCGTCGGTAGCGACCACGACTGACTACACCACCGTCTGCAACCGCTCCGGCGACGCTCCCAGGTAAAGTTCGGCCGCGCCTCCCCATCTCCTGGATGCACTCGTACTCGCCGCTTCTGTGTGCAGCTAACGCACCCTTTTTCTTGCCTTAGCGTGAACCGTACACTCGCCTCCGACGACGAACAGAGTCGCCAGACGCCGGCGATAACTACGGCGAGGAATCACCGGTGGTTATGAGCTCCCCTCGACAAGTGACGACCACGTTGAGCATCAGCGAAGCAAGGCGAACCTGGTAAATCCCTCCCCCATCACCCTTGCTTCCTAAATCGCCGGCTCCGCCACCGTCTGACCACGCCACCGCCAGTCGCCGCCGCCAGCGCCGCTGCTTATTGGTCAAAGCAATATGGACGGTTAGATCTGCATCTGATGGCTCGGATAAGTTGACTAACCGAAGGGGTAAGGATGAACCTGCGTC
Source organism: Avena longiglumis (assembly GCA_030063025.1). NCBI lineage: Eukaryota > Viridiplantae > Streptophyta > Magnoliopsida > Poales > Poaceae > Avena > Avena longiglumis. The sequence continues at coordinate 505,377,234 of CP125976.1, read as the reverse complement.
GTGCGATGTCAGTTAGATCCAACGGCCTACGGTAGCGTGATCCGCAAGCGGTATCGGTAGTAAGAACTCGACACGTGGCTCAGACTTCGTTTTAAAAACAGAAACTTTCCTATTAGAAGTTTAAATTTTAAAAATCTATAACTTTCAAAACACACGTCCAAATTTTGCAAATTTTATATCAATGGATTAAGCAAGACAAGCCCTAGCCAACCATGCACTTTGTTTAGTAAAAAGCTTCTGGTAAAATGTTTGTTTTTTCAAAAGCTTATGTATGCTTGTTTAGGATATAAAAATTATTCCAAAATGATTTTGGGGATAAAATCTTTGGAAAATGGTGTATTTTGAACCTACTGACCATAGGAATCACTTTGTGGTTTCAAAAATGTATTTGGTGAAACAAAATAATGAATCTTTGATTTAAACCATCTCTAGTCTAATAAAAATATGATTTAATTATTAAAAATGGTTTTGGAAGAAAACCTTTGAGAAATGTTTTGGAAATAAACTCTGTGACCCTAAACACAAGGTTTTGTGATTTGAAAACATATTTTATGAAACCTATAGATTAATGGCTTATTAAAAACATTTCTACACCACATAAAATAATACCTTGTTCTAAAAATGGTTTATGAAGTAAAACCTCTAACAAATGATTTTGCCACCTTGTAAAATGACCATTAGGTGTTTTCAAATGTTTATGAACCATTGGAAACCACTTTTACAAATAAAACAACCTTTTGCATGCTTGCATGCATTACTTTGATTTTATCATTTTATGTGATGAATTGCTTGAATGGTAGATTGAAATATTGATTGCTTGATTGAATTGTAGTGATTTGAAGTGAGTGAACACTGCAAAGATCAAGGAGTGAACTTATACTCTCTACCAAAAAGGCAAGTGATGCTACATACTTTTGTCCCATTATTTTCACTATGCATTAGTGATATTTCTAAGTAAGACTTGCATGGAATTTTGCTAAGTATAAACCATGCTATGGGAAAACCTAGTAGATGAAACCTTAGTAGAATTTTCCTAAGTTAAGATTCCTACTACTATCATGCTTAGCTTAGCTAATAGAAAACAAGGGTGGAATATATATTCATGCTATGCAAAAATTTCTAAGTCTGAGGACTTGTGTTTTGTTTAATAAAACAACTAAGTGAATGAAACACCTGGGTGGAATGGAAGGAATGGTTTGTGTTGAGTGGTTACACAAGGCCAGGGGACTGGTGAACCTTGTGTATCTCACTTGTGGATGGCCACCCAGGAACAAAGAGATTTGAGATGTCAAATGTTGAGAAGCTTCAAGTGCAGCCACTTGGCATTATGGGCTCTGCCTGGATCACATAAGTTGCTAGAACTTAGCCATTTGGACAGTTGGTGGTAGTGGGAATGATAGGGTGGAGCGCGTCCATTTGGTCTAAGGGAAGGCTTCTGAAAGGTCCTGTCTTGGTGAAACCAAGTCTGGTGGGGAAAGAGCACAACCTCTGCAGAGTGTAAAATCTAAGTACTTAGCCATGTCCCTAGAAAAGGACAATTTGAGCATCAAGACATGGAAGCTATCAAGAATCTCATCATCCAAATTTCTAAGTTAAAAACTTGTGGATTAAACAAGGGTTAAAGGATCTTCAATCTTTGATTAGTAGATGCCTTGGGTGCTTTTGCCAAACAAACTTAGTATTTTCAACTGATAAGAAAATCTATTTTTGAGCAATGCAAGCCTAAGCTCCACTTAGCGAAATGCATATAGTTGACAGATACTACTATTCTACCATAGTATCACTTGCCAATACAATTTCAAATGTATTGACCCTTGTGGCTGTAACTTGTTATGTTGCAGGATTGTTTGATTTAGTGAAGTGTGTTGATTAGGATTACAAAGCCTACAACCAACATGTCTGCCTGTGGCACTTTGAAGATGAAGGACCCCATGTTTATAGATATTCTGCTGCAATGTAATGTAATAGCCAAATGACCTATGTAAGATGTAATAACTTATTTTATTCCTGGTTATAAAGTTGTATTATGACCTTTGTTTCTTGATATTACATCTTAATTGTGGATGCTAGCTATTGATCCAGGGACTAGCATTGTAAACACAGGGATCTCTACCTTATTAAAGGTTGGGAACCTTATATGAAGGTTCTGGTAAACCTATGAAGGCTGACGGACATAGATTTTAAGAATAAAAGCAACCTTTCAAGAAATATTTATGAAACTTGCATTGCCTACGACCTATGGTCTATGGATGTAGATATAGTGCATCAAACACTCCTTTTCTAGTGAATTTGCTGAGTACGCTCGTACTCAAAGTATCTTCTTAACCCTTGCTAGATTCTGAAGCCATAAAAGCGATGTCTACATCAAGATATGCTCCAGGACTTATCAAGACCAGCTAAAGCTCTTCAATGAAGACAAGAAAGTCAACATATACCTCAACTCAAGTGAAGACAAAAATACTGATTAGATAGAAATACAATCTCTAACCAAAGAACCTATCTCTGTAATGTGTTGCAATAGCAGCAATGCCAATTCCTTAGTTAAATACTAGTTTTAGTAGTATAATAGTTTTGCGTTATTCATCTTTGATTCTTCTTCGTAAGAAGTTCTTTCTCTCTCTCTCTTTAACCTAGAATGTTCTTTGGATCTTATGTAAATAGTGAGTTGTAACCTTTAGCCATGTATTGGACCCGTTGTGTTTCTGTTGTGCCATTCTGAGGGATGTAATACTAGTGAACGGTGTTTCATTAGTGTTATGTCAACGACTATAGTATACTACATCATGCAGTGGTATGCTGGGTCACCGCAGTTGGTATCAGAGCATATGCTTTGACCTTATGTTGGAAACCTAGTAAATGGATAGAACATGTATGACACATCCTAGCAATAATGAAGAGTTCTCTAGTGATATGAGGGATATTCACTTGAGAATAATCCTGTTATGTTATTAGTGCGATAACTCTTTTATATGATTGCAATTTCCAATCATTACCCAAGAGTTTTAACTCTATGTGACTGATGATAATTTCTTATCCACAGTTCCACATGGCACCTCTATATCCACCCCAGAATGTTCAAGTGATGAACAGGACGTTGGATGACTACGGAGGGGATTGGACAGACAATCTCCAACGACTTCTATGGAGTTTGGAATGTGAATCAAGACTTTTGGTCAAGATTTACACTTACTATGACGGGCAGGTATTAGCTAAATACCGTGTCATGATCATGTTACCCAAGAAGTTAGGACTGAAGGGAGAAATGCCAGCAGGAGAGGCAAGGTGCATGGCATCTGCATATCAGATTGTCGTAGCAGCAGCCATAACCATGATCCGAGAACATAAATCCCAAGCTCTAGAAGGTAGTACTCACACCATTATACCACATGAAACCTCAAACTCAGAGCATGCGTTAGATCACTCTACCTTAGTCCAAGCTGAACCACTCTAGCTATAGAGTATATGGATCGTTATCGGTCTTTGCTAAACACTTATCATAATACTCACCAAGTCTTAGTTCAGGAATTGGACACGGTCATTGAGGATTTTACTAATCCTGAAAAAGCAATGGCTCGTAGGAAGAAGTTAGATAAAGAAGCTAGGCATCCCAAATACATACCTTCAGAAGAGGTGTTTGAGGAAACGGAGTTCGATGACCCAAACTCAGAAAATTATGCCTATTACCAGAATGACTTCAAGCCACCTGAAGACCTATGGACCAAGTACAATTCCGAACAATAGGAATGGAATAAAGTAATTCCGAATAAACCCGAGCCTAACAAATATGGATGGGAAATAGAATCTCAAGGTAAAACCATAGGGAATCCTATACCTTGTGATACATGTATTGAAGAAGAGGCCAATTATAACCATAGAGAGCCTTATGGACCATACGGGGATAATACGAATCCAATCAACTTAGAAGAGTACTCCGACAGCTACTATACCAACATATATGACTGGATCCAAGAAAAAGCTAAGGAATCAACTTACTATGAGGAAGCGTTGCCAGAAAGCCCGAACTATTCGGTGAAAGGTTACGCTAACTCTAGTCATTTTTGAATGACTAATCTCAGTCTCGGTACTTCTAATCAATATTACACACCTCCTGGATGCTCCTATGCACCAGAAGGCAGTCGTAGGACTTCACATCATCATGGACGGAACTCCAGGAAGCACTAGAGGAAGATGAAAGTGAGAGAGAAACAACATCCCAAGGGATGCGGGCTTGAATAATGTACATGGAGGGTAATGCGTTTTGTAGTTTGCAGGGTTTGCGAAAATAAGTGAAGATATATCCACAAGAACAAGTAGTTCTTGTAAGATAGTTGTGTAAATAGGTATGGATCAAACCGTTGGAACATCTAGTCCAAGTGTAAATTAGTTAAAACCTATGTGTAATACAGGGTATATGTTTTGTTGTTTATCAACATTCGTATCTTATTGGATTTTCTTGATTGACTAGATCTGTACATGAAGTTTAATTCGGTGTGCAAATGCATGATGTAACACCTAGTTATTACTTGATGATATAGACCTAGATAGGAATGGGAATTCGTGTAAGGGAGCGACGATTTCAAAATAATACTTACTGAAAGGAAGAAGCAAGATATAAAGAGTGTTAACACCACTTGGAGAAGAGGTAGAGCATAAATTATTCCTAGCCAAACTCAAGAAAGAAGTTGGGTATAGAAGTGGCTAATACTGCTCAGAAGTAATGGAGAAATTGTACCATGTTCATGGAAGTATCATGAATAAGTATAAACAGTTAGCTTTGGAACCAAAATTATATTCAAACTTAGACAATTCCGACAGAATGTGAGAGGTATGTGAGGAACCATAGGGTAATACACACACCCTAGGACGGTTCGCAGCTGGTAATAATTTGCAATTGGTATTGGATCCATAGCTAGTAACTAATCCACAGTTGGTATTTTGTCCGCAGCTGGTTTTTGGTTGAAATAGTTAACCAAATCTTATTAAAAGTTGCATAAAGAGCATTAAATTTGGCCTAAGTTAAGTAAAACATAAGAAAGTTTAACAGATCTGAAGACGATCGCTTGGCAAGGTGCTTTGCAAAATCAAGTATTTCAGCAAGAATGCCCAATAGTAAGTATGTCATTTAGTGTTGCAAGAATTGCTTCGGAGATCCACAACTATGTGGATGCACCGTATAATCTTTCATTGGACCTTAAACCAGTAAAATATAAACTAAACAGGAACCAACATTTTAGTTCAAGAATCAATAGCTTCTATATATGGAGTTTCAAAACTATTAGTAAAATTTAGTGGGGAAGAGTAAACATTAGGAATGATAGTTGAAGAAAATACTATAGGTAATAAAAAAAGTTATTTAAAAATCTTAAGAAGGTACAAAATTGAGGGTAATGAAGGAAACATTTGAACAATCCAATTTAAAAAGAAACAACTTTTAAGTAATCCTTTAGAAGTAATAAAGAACCCTAATTCAACAAGTGTCGAGAGTGAAAAAAATTCCAAGGGGTATGGACAAATTGATTTCAAATTCAATCTTGGAAGGAATACCAATATCAATTATATAATGACAGGAATAGAAAGTTAGTCTGTTGACCATTAAAATGTGTAAATAGAAACTTAAAAACTTGTGGTAATGAGAACTTCCAAACTATAATTAATATAGTAAAGAAGCTGTTAATTCAAGAAAAAGAATTGAATAAGGATATCTAATCAGGTTATGAAATACTCCAATTAATTCCATTAAAGATCATCCACTATTGGCAGAATTTTCTTAGAACAATAGCTATCAGAATAGTCTGAAGGCAGCACCATATGAGATTCTGTGTGGAAGAAAGTGTAGATCACCAATATGTTAGTATGAACCTGGAAGCAGCAAAGAATTTGTGCCAAATTACATCAAGGAGAGACAAGACATCATTGGTAAGATCATGGAATCCAAAAGTAGGAGAGATAGTCTATTTGAAAGTAGGTCCAATGAAAGGAATTTGGAGTTAAAGGGAAATTGAGTCCAAGATATATCGGACCATTCAAGATACTGAGTCAAAACAGAACTATAGCTTATGCTTTAGAGTCCAATGAAAGGAATCAATATTGGCTCAGGTGCATAACGTTTTTCATGTGTCACAACTTCGCAAATGTTTGAAAGTTCTAGAGGATGCAATAAAACATCAAGAGTAGAACTACAAGCAGACCTAATTTATATTGGAAAGCCCTGTAAGATTCGGGATGAAAATTGGAAAAAATTGAGGAACAGAGCAATTAAATATTGCAATGTACAGTGGGAACATCACCCTGAGAGAAAAGCCACATGAGAGAAGAAAGAGAATTTAAGAAAAGTTTATCCAGAATTATACAAGTACATCTCCACAAACTTTGGGACGAAGTTTAATTTAAGGGGGGAAGTCTATAACATCCCAGTATATAGGATCTGTCGAAGGGTAGATTTAGGAATATGAATTGTTGCATGCATTCATTTGTGAAAATTTGGGCAAAAAATTTCGCCAAATAAAAACTTTGAGTGATCAATGTTTCTTTCTTACTTTGAGAATAGGTTTAGTCTTAAAGGAGGATTGCCATAAACTTTGATATGATCTTAAAGGAATCATATGTGTTTTGAAATGAGTTTGGATTCTAAAACTTAAGTGTTTTATAATTTAAAAGATTTTCATATTAGATTTGAATCTTAAATTAATTAAAATGAAAGTATTATAACTTAAATCCTATCAAAAAACAATATTATATATGAAATTCATTTCATATACATAAACAAGTTACAAAGAATGAACTTATTCAGATTATTCCAAACTTCACAATTTACACCAGAGTAAAGAATAAGAATATTCTTTATTAATAAATATATAATCTTTATTACAAATGAATCAAAGAAAGATTACAAGAATTATAAAAGAAGAATTACAAAAGAATAAAAAAATTACAATTGTTTATCTACTAACTATCCTATATCTAAAATCTTCATCCTTATCTTTGTATCTGCAAAACAAAGATTAAATAGAAAACAAAATAAGAATAGTGTTAGTATATTTCTCTCAGATATGTCAGTGAAGTGCACATGACAAACTCATCATTGAGAAATATCAAAATGGGGAAAGTTTCACCAATATGAAAGATTTCATCTTTCATAAATTCAAAGCCAGAATTCAAATGACAGCCGAAATGGACCAAATCACCAGCCAGGTAAAAGTAGTTTGGTAATAGTAAGCTCAAACTTTCTGAACTTATCCACATGTGCATAGCAGGCACACAAGCTGCACACACACACAAGCATGCAAAGGGTGTGTTGTCGATCCCACAAGCACAACCAAATACCACAAAACCACAACACAACCGTGGGGAAATCACTAGTGCATCACTCAACTATACATCACACAAGAACAACAAGTGTAGACAGCAGCCAAACCCAACCATCCAGATCAACCCAAACATCACCAGAATGGTGACATAAGGAGGGGAATGGATCTGGTGGACAACAAGGTCAAGCCCAGGAGCTAGGAGGAGCAGGCAATCATTTCCCATGATCAGATATGAACCATACTAGATCTAAAGCATCATAGATATGAACAACAGGGGGTTATGAACCCTAATCAGAGCAAGAACTCTAATCCAGAGATGAACTCAACCAGCACAGAGTCACTCGACATGAAAGCCACTAGATACCCAGGGAGAATCATGGCAGTAGCATGGACAAACACCACAAAGACCACTTACCCGAGGTCCTCGCTGATGAATCGAAGAGGAAGCAGAGGGGCCGACGCACCACGGCGGCACAGGGAGCACCTGAGGGCGCCGAACCTGCACTGCCATGGCGGCCAAGCCGCCAAGACCAGCACACCACCGCAGGCGGGATCGCAGCGGCGACGACAACACCTTTCTGAACCCTAGGGTTCGGGAATGGGGTGGAACTAACCACGGGGAAGCCCCGGAGTCAAATCCAAGTGGATAGCACGAACGAGCGTCGTCGACAACCCCAACTCGCACCACGGCGGCGGCCAGAACGGCTGACAGCGGCAGGAATCGACGGTGGCGGCATCGTCGGCCACGGGGTCGAGGCAGGGGAGGAGAGGATAAGGTCGAGGGAGAGAGGGAGACAGAGTGGGCTGGGTGGGCCAAAATCCTTCGGGGTAGTCATTTGACCCTGCCCTATTGGGCCACCCTGGCCCAATAAGCCCAAGGGGCCAGCCCAAGTTATTTAGAAAAAATTGATTAATTAGAAAAGACCAAAATACCCCTGACCTCAATAGAATTATAGAAAATAAAATAAAAGTCCAAAAATTATAAATAGAATATTTTTTGAGTCATAATAATCTACTCTGTTCAACTAAAATAAAATATAAAGTTTTGAACACTTAAACTTCAATAAGAATTTTGTAATTTATATATATTCCTTATGGAATTTTACTAAATTATTGAAAAGTGATAAAAATATATAAAAATTACTTCCATTATTTATTAATATTATAGTATTTTTGAAAAATACTAAATAAATATTTAGTAATAAAAATGATTCATATTTCTATATGGATAAATGTTTATAATTTAAGTAAATACCAAAAATCTTAGAAAAATAAAAAAATTCTAATTTAAAATATAATCATGTATTATTATTTCACTTAATGAAATATTTATCATTATTAAATAATTATCGAGTTATAAGCATTTAAAAATCATATCTTGTTATTTATAAATCACCAAAAATACAAGTAATATACCAAAATGATCACAAAAATAACATTTACATATTAAAAATCCAATATTCTACTTTTGAGTTAAATACAAATTCAAATATTTTAACAACTCAAATAAAAACTTATTAATAATTCATATAAAGATAAATAAAACTTATTAATATTTCTAAAAAGAGTAAAATAAATCTAATAAATAGCATTAGTCTCAAATATTAATAATCTAATGCCATTATGATTTAAACATTATAAATGTTTCTATTTTATAAAAATCTTGTGAACAATCAAATCTTCTCTAAACCATATTAATCACCAAATTTTAAAACCTACTACAACACTATATAAATCCACAAGTAGTTAAGTAATATTATGTTGGGTTTATAAACTATACTCACTCATCTATAAAGGGTAAATGATACTACTCTATCATAGAATTAAGAAACCATTATCTCAACTAACAGAACAAACATTCTTAAGTAACTTAAAGAACACATTTTAGATATACAACATACCAATGTGTAAGTATCATATTTTCAAAACTATCTATATTTTAAAGTTAACTTTAGTCTCCAAGAGTCTAAATATAATAGCATACACATTACTACATGTTTTATAGTTAACTTTGGTCTGAAGTAGTTAATTTATAAAGCATATCAAGCTCAAACCATTTGATTAAAACAAATACATCAACCATCACTAACTAACCACAAGGTTTATTTAGACCTTAGAAGAGAAGCCTTTTCTTCGAAGGTTATCCTTTTTGCCACATAAAATAAAAAACCTTGCATAAGTAATCCTAACTAGTATGTCATAAGAATGTATATTTTACTCATACAAATGTGTTATCTACAACCACTCCTAAACTTTAATGAAAGTACAACTATAATACTTATTTAAAATGACCACACATTCCAAAGTAACCACTTCCGGAATCTAAACACTAGAACAACGCTATTCCCAGGATCTGCGCTTAGAATGTGCATCACATTACTTATGCATAAAAGCATATTGCTTCTTTAAACATTAGTCCTTACCAGACCAATGATGCTGATTTCAGATTTTGGATCTTATACATTGACTCGAAGACCGTGAGTGCATAATCTTGCAATCCCAAAAGGCAAGTTCAAACTTGCTCATGTCCTTTGTTTATTTTCTGTAAAGTATTTTACAAATCCAGTGTTGTCTTCACCTGCATTTGAAAAAGGTCAGAAAACACTATTTTCCAATAATAATGAGGACTATTGATTATTGATCCAGGGTGATCAGTTAATCTATTAAATCTGACAGTTGGGATACCACTTTTCAGAACTATATCACCTAGGACTTAACAACCAATGTCGCTAGTGATTCTTGTGCCGTATATTACGCGTTGACCATGAGATCTGGAATGGGATGGAGAAGTCAGTTGTATCTTCTTCCTCTCGCATGAAGCCGGATGTGCAGGTCGTGGTTGTTATCCTCGTGGCGTGCATTTTAATTGGTAATTCGCAGAGGATATGCAGCATATGGGTGGGAACCCTCAACGTCCCACGATAGTTCTGACATCTAACGGTTTGTACAAACCATTGCCATAATTCTTTATGTGGGCATGGTGTACACCAAGGAGGCATGTGGGGTCGCGAAGGGGGCAGTGATTGGCTTGGATCATCTTCTGGGCCCCACATCATGGAATTATGGATGGGAATAAGCTGCCCGGTTGTGCAACAAAGAGTTGATCTCTCATGGGTAAAGTGACGCACCTCTGTAGAGTGAAAGAGCTGTAACTTGTTACTCCCTGTTCCGGGAAGGAGCTGTGAACGCGGCAGGAAAGGAACCCCATGAAGGTTCTGGTAAACCCGTCAAGGCTGACGGACATAGATTTTTAGAATAAAAGCAACCTTTCAAGAAATGTTTATGAAAACTTGCATTGCCTATGACCTACGGTCTATGGCTGTAGATATAGTGCATCAAACACTCCTTTTCTAGTGAATTTGCTGAGTACGCTCGTACTCAAAGTATCTTCTTAACCATTGCTAGATTCTGAAGCCATAAAAGCGATGTCTACATCAAGATATGCTCCAGGACTTATCAAGACCAGCTAAAGCTCTTCAATGAAGACAAGAAAGTCAACATATACGTCAACTCAAGTGAAGACAAAAATACTGATTAGATAGAAATACAATCTCTAACCAAAGAACCTATCTTTGTAGTGCGTTGCAATAGCAGCAATGCCAATTCCTTAGTTAAATACTAGTTTTAGTAGTATAATAGTTTTGCGTTATTCATCTTTGATTCTTCTTCGTAAGAAGTTCTTTCTCTCTCTCTCTCTCTCTCTCTAACCTAGAATGTTCTTTGGATCTTATGTAAAGAGTGAGTGTTAACCTTTAGCCATGTATTGGACCCGCTGTGTTTCTGTTGTGCCATTCTGAGGGATGTATTACTAGTGAACGGTGTTTCATTGGTGTTATGTCAACGACTATAGTATACTACATCATGCAGTTGAAGGGTTTCGCGGCATAGTAAATCAAAATTTTCTACGGATGCGAACAGAGGGAAAGCTAAGATCTAATCTAGGAGATGCAATCAACGAGAGAGATTGGATTAGATCTTCATACCCTTGAAGATTCGCGACATGTGAACGCTCCTAACGGGTGATGTAGTCGTACTCGCTTCTCCTCCTTGCGATCCGATCCGATCTAGCACCACAAGTGGCGGTGCCTCCGTGAGATGCACACGTGAAGCACCTCGACGTCTCCTCCTTCCTCGGACCAGCAAGTATGGTGGAGATATAGATTAGATCTACAACACGACGGCGTGGTGTATATGGTGGAGAATTTCTGCAGCAGGGCTTCGCCTACAAACAGTCGGGAGGGAGAGATGAAAGCTAGCAAGGCGGCTAGGGTTTGGAGGAGAGGTGTGGGGGGTTGGTGCGCCCCCACCCCTCTTTATATAGAGGGGGGGCAGCCCTAGCCCCTCCCCCAAGCCCAAAGGATAAGGAGTGGGGGGCATGGACTCTCCCCTCTTCTAGAAACCCTATCTCTAGTTTAAACGATTTAAACTCTCTAGGATCGGCTGGGCCCTATGGGGCCTTGTGCCCCTGGCCCAAAGCGTCCAGGACACTCCCTCATAGGCCCATGCCCCCTCCCGGAAGGTGGGGCCACGTTGGTCCCCTTCCGGAAGGTTCTAGAAGCTTCCAGACAATCGATTAACCGGAACAATTCAACTCCAAAACTGCATCGCCTTATATGAATCTTATTCTCCGGACCATTCTAACCTCTCGTTATATCCCGGATCCCATCCGAGACTCACAAAAATTCATAAACCAATTATCCAATCTATCCTAGCGTCGAGACACGTTATGTGTGACCTGCTGGTTCGAGAATATGCGACATGATCTTCTATCAATAATCAACAGGGTGCAGGCACCCATATTGACTCCCACACATTCATCGATGATCATATCGGATGAACCACGATGTCGATTCAAACAATCCCATATATATATTCCCTTCGTCTCGCGATATTTTACTTGCCCGAGATTCGATCGTCGATGCACGTCATACCTAGTTCAATCTCGTTCACGAAAGTACTTTACTCGCTCCGTAATCCGATATCACTTTGTGATTAACTCCTTAACCACATGCTTGCAAGCGGTGTTGATATCGACACGAGTGGGCAAGTATATCTCTCCGACTTGGGAGGGACAAATTCCATCTCGATACATACAACCCAACAGATACTTTCCGATCACCCGAGAGACACCTTTATGATCACCCTCTCATAGGATGACGTTTGATGACCTCAAAGCTTTCTTCCGATACCAGGGAGTTGTATTATCTCATGGTCTAAGGAATACAATATTTGACATAGGAAATGCTACGCAAAGATGAACACAATGATACGATCTAATTGCTTCGCTTAGTTTGGGTCTGTCCATCATATCATTCTCCAATGATATGATCTCATTATCAATTGACAACTCATGTCTATGGTTAGGAAACCTTAACCATCATTGATCAATGGGCTAGTCCATAGAGGCGTACTAGGGACACGGTGTTGTTCACAAACCACACAAGTATTAAAGTTTCCGCTTAATACAATTCTAGCATGGAATATAAACTTTATCATGAACAAGAATTATAATAATAACATATTTATTATTGCCTCTAGGGCATAATTCCAACAGTATCCCACTTGCACTAGAGTCAATAATCTAGTTTACATCTGGCAACAATCTCACACCCATGGCACTGAGGTGTTGATCATGTTTTACACGTGGAAGAGGTTTAGTCAATGGATCTGCGACATTCAGATCCGTATGTACTTTGCTAATCTTCAGATCTCCATCTGCAATATAATCTCGGATTATATGAAACTTGCGGTTGATATGCTTGGTCTTTGGATGATATCTTGGTTCCTTAGCGAGTGCTATGGCGCCAGTGTTGTCACACAATATCTCCAGTGGGTCCAATGCACTTGGAACCACGCCAAGCTCAGTGATGAAGTTTCTGATCCAAACTCCTTCACTTGACGCTTCTGCTGCATCCATGTATTCCGCTTCCACTGTAGATCCCGCGATCACGCTTTGCTTGCAGCTTCTCCAGCTCACAGCTCCTCCATTCAATATATAAACGTATCCTATCTGAGATTTGGAATCATCCTTGTCGGTGTCGAAACTAGCATCGACGTAACCTTTTACGACAAGCTGTTCATCACCCCCATAGACTAAGAACATTTTTTAGTTCTATTTAGGTACTTTAGGATGTTCTTCACGGCTGTCCAGTGTTCCACTCCTGGATCACTTTGATATATGCTCGTCAAACTAAGAGCATTGGACACATCCGGTCTAGTACACAGCATGGCATACATGATGGAACCTATGGCCGAGGCATAAGGCACTTTGCTCATAGCTTCCCTATCATTTCATCAGTGGGACACTGAGCCTTGCTCAATATCTTACCTGACAACATAGGCACTGAACCTTTCTTTGCCTTATCCATTCTGAACCTTTTCAGAACTTTGTCTAGGTATGTACTCTGGCTTAAAGCTATCAGGCGTCTTTGTCTATCTCTATAGATTTTGATGCTCAATATATAAGCAGCTTCACCTAGGTCTTTCATTGAAAACACTTGTTCAAATAACTCTTCACATCGTTAAGCATGTTGATGTCATTTCCGATAATCAATATGTCATCCACATACAAGCACCGTAAACGTCACCGAGCTCCCACTCACTTTCTTGTAGATACAAGCTTCGTAGCAATTTGGAACAAATCCAAAACTCTTGATCACTTGATCAAAACGAAGGTTCCAACTCCGAGATGCTTGCTTCAGTCCATAAATGGAACACTGAAGTTTGCATACTTTACTAGCATCCTTAGGATCGACAAAACCTTTGGGTTGCATCATATACAACTCTTCATCAATGTTTCCATTGAGGAACGCAGTCTTGACATCCATCTGCCATATTTCATAATCATGAAACGCAACAATTGCTAATAAAATCCGAATGGACTTAAACATCGCTACGGGAGAGAAAGTCTCATCGTAGTCAACACCTTGAACTTGTCGAAAACCTTTCGCGACAAGCCGTGCTTTATAGACGGTAACATTACCATCCGTGTCCATTTTCTTCTTGAAGATCCATTTGCACTCAAGGGCCTTTCGGTCGCTAGGAGGGTCCACCAAACTCCATACTTGGTTTTCGCTCATGGATCCCAATTCGGATTTCATGGCTTCCAGCCATTTCTCAGAGTCTGGGCTCATCATCGCTTCCTCATAGTTCGTAGGTTCACTGTCTTATACCAACAAGACAGTCAAGACAGGGTTGCCGTACCACTCAGGAGGGGCACGCGACCTTGTCGACCTGCGACGTTCAGTAGCAGCATCGTCCGAAGCTTCATGATCCTTGTCATTAGCTTCCTCTATTGTTGGTGCAGCGCATCGAACAATTTCAGGTGCTGCGCTACTCTCCAATTCAAGAGAAGGTTCAGTAACCTCGTCTAGCTCTACTTTCCTCCTACTCACTTCTTTCGAGAGAAACTCCTTCTCAAGAAAGGAACCATTCTTTGCGACAAACACTTTGCCTTCGGTTTTGTGATAGAAGGTATACCCAATAGTTTCCTTAGGGTATCCTATGAAGACGCATTTCTCCGCTTTGGGTTCGAGCTTGTCCGGCATCAACTTCTTGACGTAAGCTTCGTATCCCCAAACTTTAAGAAACGACAACTTAGGTTTAGCACCAAACCACAGTTCATAGGGTGTCGTTTCAACGGATTTAGATGGAGCCCTATTTAAAGTGAATGCAGCGGTTTCTAATGCATAACCCCAAAATGATAACGGCAAATCAGTAAGAGACATCATTGATCGGACCATATCTAATAGGGTTCGATTCCGGCTCGAACACACCATTGCTACGTGGTGTTCCGGTGGCGTGAGTTGTGAAACGATTACACTTGTCAGAAGATGCGTGAGAAAATCATAACTCAAATATTCACCTCCACGATCGGATCGTAGAAACTTAATCTTTACATTACGATGGTTCTCCACTTCATTCTGAAATTCCTTGAACTTTTCAAATGTTTCAGATTTATGTTTCATTAAATAGATATACCCATATCTACTTAAGTCATCGGTAAAGTGAGGAAATAGCGATATCCATCAAGGCGTCAAACACTCATCGGTCCGCATACATCGGTATGTATGATTTCCAACAAGTCCGCTTTCGCTCCATCATACCGAGAACGGGTTTTGATCATCTTGCCCATGAGGCATGGTTCGCATATGTCAAATGATTCAAAATCAAGAGACTCCAAAAGTCCATCGAATGGAGTTTCTTCATGCGCTTTACACCAATATGACCTGAGACGATTGCCACAAATAAGTAGTATTATCACTATCTACTTTGCATCTCTTAGCCTCAATGTTATGGATGTGTTTCATCCCTTTCGAGATTTAGAAGAAATAAACCATTCACAAGAGGCATGACCATAAAAGATGTTACTCATATAAATAGAACAACCATTATTCTCGATTTAAATGAATAACCGTCTTGTAATAAACATGATCCTGAAATAATGTTCATGCTCAACGCAGCACATAATAACACTTATTAAGGTTTAAAACTAACGAAGGTAAAACTAAGGAGAGCGTCGACGGTCATTACATCAACTCTTGATCCGCTACAACGCCAAGATCGTCACCTCATCCTCGCAAGCGCCGTCTATTCCATAGCTCCTATTTGAGTTACAAATATTAGCAACCGAACCAGTATCAAATACCCAGCACTACAACGAGGGCTAGTAAGGAAAACATCAATAACATGTATATCAAATATACCTTTGATGGTGCCGACTTCTTGTCCGCTAAGTACTTTGACAGCTTGCCCAAAGGACCCTTGTCCTTGCAATAGAAGCACTCGATGTCGGGCTTAGGACCGACTTGAGCTTCTTCTCGGCGAGGGCATTGCGCTTGCCGCCGCCCTTCTTGAAGGGTTTCTTTGCTCCCTTACCTTTCCTAAAGGAGGGCTTGTTGACCATCAACACATGATTATCCTTCTTGATGTCCACCTCTGCAGCCTTCAGCTTTGCGAAGAGCTCGGTGATCGTATCAGTGGAACCAATCTGATTATGAGTCACTACAAAACTTTTGTAGCTGGGATGGAGTGATTGCAGAACCCTGTCAATCTTGAGCTCCTCTGGAATCGTGCATTCCAGTTGCTCAAGACATTGAGTGTAGCCTGACATCTTTATGGCGTGCTCACTAACGGAACTCCCTTCCTCTATCTTGCAGTTAAAGAACTTCTCGGAGATCTCATATCTCTCAGAACGGGCCTGAGTCTGAAACATGGTTTTCAGCTCCTCGAGAATCTCGAAGGGCCCGGGATGCTCTTCAAAACGATTTTGAAGCTCCGGTTCCATAGCAAACAACCTGGTGCTCTTAATCACACCATAATCATCTTTCTTTTGCGCCGATCGATAGACAGCTTTCTCATCACCGCGCTTGCAGTGGGGTCACCTAACGCTTTCCCAAGGACATAGTCCTTTGTCCGCATGAATGATTCTTAGATTGGAACTAATTGGTGAAGTTAGACCCATTGTTTCTAAGCTTTTCCTTCTCAAAGAAAACGTTGAAGTTGAAGTTGGACTTGGCCATGTGATCTACAGTATTTGCAAGTACAATTTAGACTATGTTCATGATAAATAGTTCAACTTAATCAAATTAATAGATGAACTCCCACTAAATTCAACATCCCTCAAGTTGTTTAGTGAACACGATCCAAATTCACCACACCTAATCCGATCATCACGAGAAGAGATGTGGTTTCAATGGTGGACAACAAAGTGTCGATCATATCATTCATATGACTCATGCTTAACCTTTCGGTTCTTGTGTTCCAAGGCCATGTCTGTACATGCTAGGCTCGTCAAGCTAGACCCAAGTATTTCCGTGTGTGCAAAACTGGCTTGCACCTGTTGTATGTGAGCGTAGAGTCTATAGCACCCGATCATCACGTGATGCTTGGACACGACGAACTTTCGCAACGGTGCATACTTGGGGAGAACACAGTTTTTATCTTGATCTTTAAGTGAGGAATCATCTTATAATGCTACCGTCGCGATCTAAGCATAATAAGATACATAAAGGGATAAACATCACATGCATATAACTTTATGTGACATGGTATAGCCAATCCTCGCGCAATGATCTCCATCTTGTGCGTTAAGCATGATCTCCATCACTCCACCATGATTGCCTCCACCACGAATAGCAACTACAACTATTGCTAACTACTTAGCGATAAAGTAAAGCTATTACATGGCATATAAGAAGTTGACACGAGGTCATACACAATTATAAAGACAACCATATGGCTCTGCCGGTTGTACTCATCGACATGCAAGTCGTGAAACATTACAAAACATGATCATCGCATACAATATACACATCACATCTTGGGCCATACCATATCACAGAAAACACTCCCTGCAAAAACAAGTTAGACGCCTCTACTTTGTTGTTGCATGTTTTACGTGGCTTATGGGAGTAGATGATAAGAACGATTCTTACCTACGGAAAGCCACAACGGTGATATTATGGTTGCCAAACTCCGGTGTTAATCCCATGACAACTATAGTGAGAGAAACTGACATCCACCAGCCGCATGTGTGGAACAAGCCACACGTCAAGTGCGGAGCCGGTCTCGCGAACGACGTCGCGTAAGGTTGGCCTGGACCACTTCAATCTCACTATCCCGCGTCATAAGAAGAACACAAACAAGAGGCTTGCAACAGAAAACATCAACGCCCGCAACAACCATGTTGCGTTCTACTCGTGAAACACATCTACGCATAGATCTAGCTCTGATACCACTGAAGGGTTTCGTGGCATAGTAAATCAAAATTTTCTATGGATGCGAACAGAGGGAAAGCCAAGATCTAATCTAGGAGATGCAATCAACGAGAGAGATTGGATTAGATCTTCATACCCTTGAAGATTCGCAGTGAACGTTCGTCGGAACGTGGGTGATGTAGTCGTACTCGCTTCTCCTCCTCGCGATCCGATCCGATCCGATCTAGCACCACAAGTGGCGGTGCCTCCGTGAGATGCACACGTGCAGCACCTCGACGTCTCCTCCTTCCTCGGACCAGCAAGTATGGTGGAGAGATAGATTGGATCTACAACACGACGGCGTGCTGTATATGGTGGAGAATTTCGCAGCAGGCTTCGCCACAAACAATCGGGAGGGAGAGGAAAGCTAGCAAGGCGGCTAGGGTTTGGAGGAGAGGTGTGGGGTTGGTGCGCCCACCCTCTTTATATAGAGGGGCGCAGCCTAGCCCCTCCCCAAGCCCAAAGGATAAGGAGTGGGGGCATGGACTCTCCTCTTCTAGAAACCCTATCTCTAGTTTAAACGATTTAAACTCTCTAGGATCGGCTGGGCCCTATGTGCCCTGGCCCAAAGCGCCACGACACTCCCTCATAGGCCCATGCCCCTCCCGGAAGGTGGGGCCACGTTGGTCCCCTTTCGAAGGTTCTAGAAGCTTCGTACAATACCGATTAACCCGAACAATTCAACTCCAAAACTGCATCGCCTTATATGAATCTTATTCTCCGGACCATTCTAACCTCTCGTGATATCCCGGATCCCATCCGAGACTCAACAAAAATTCATAAACCAATTATCCAATCTATCCTAGCGTCGAGACACGTTATGTGTGACCTGCGGGTTCGAGAATATGCGCATATGATCTTCTATCAATAATCAACAAGGGTCCGCACCCATATTGACTCCCACACATTCATCGATGATCATATCGGATGAACCACGATGTCGAGATTCAAACAATCCCATATATATATTCCTTCGTCTCGCGATATTTTACTTGCCCGAGATTCGATCGTCGGCACCGTCATACCTAGTTCAATCTCGCTCACGTTAGTACTTTACTGCTCGTAATCCGATATCACTTTGTGATTAACTCCTTAACCACATGCTTGCAAGCGGTGTTGATATCGATTACCGAAAGTGGGCCCAAGTATATCTCTCCGACTTGGGAGGGACAAATTCCATCTCGATACATACAACCCAATGATACTTTCCGATCACCGAGAGACACCTTTATGATCACCCTCTCATAGGATGACGTTTGATGACCTCAAAGCTTTCTTCCATACCGGAGTTGTATTATCTCATGGTCTAAGGAATACAATATTTGACATAGGAAAAGCTACGCAAAGATGAACACGATGATACGATCTAATTGCTTCGCTTAGTTTGTCTCATCCATCATATCATTCTCCAATGATATGATATCATTATCAATTGACAACTCATGTCTATGGTTAGGAAACCTTAACCATCATTGATCAATGGGCTAGTCCATAGAGGCGCATTAGGGACACGGTGTTGTTCACAAACCACACAAGTATTAAAGTTTCCGCTAATACAATTCTAGCATGGAATATAAACTTTATCATGAACAAGAATTATAATAATAACATCTTTATTATTGCCTCTAGGGCATAATTCCAACAGTCTCCCACTTGCACTAGAGTCAATAATCTAGTTTACATCGCAACAATCTCACACCCATGGCAATCGAGGTGTTGATCATGTTTTACACGTGGAAGAGGTTTAGTCAATGGATCTGCGACATTCGATCCGTATGTACTTTGCTAATCTTCGATCTCCATCCGCAATATAATCTCGGATTATATGAAACTTGCGGTTGATATGCTTGGTCTTTGGATGATATCTTGGTTCCTTAGCGAGTGCTATGGCGCCAAGTGTTGTCACAATATCTCCGATGGGTCCAATGCACTTGGAACCACGCCAAGCTCGGATGAAGTTTCGATCCAAACTCCTTCACTTGACGCTTCGGCATCCATGTATTCCGCTTCCACTATAGATCCCGCGATCACGCTTTGCTTGCAGCTTCTCCAACTCCGGCTCCTCCATTCAAAATATAAACGATCCTGCGAGATTTGGAATCATCCTTGTCGGTGTCGAAACTAGCATCGACGTAACCTTTACGACAAGTTGTTCATCACCCCCATAGACTAAGAACATTTCTTTAGTTCTATTTAGGTACTTTAGGATGTTCTTCACTACTGTCCAAAGGTTCCACCTAGATCACTTTGATATCGCTCGTCAAACTAAGAGCATTGGACACATCCGGTCTAGTACACAAGATGGCATACATGATGGAACCTATGGCCGAGGCATAAGGCACTTTGCTCATAGCTTCCTATCATTTCATCAGAATGGACACTGAGCCTTGCTCAATATCTTACCTGACAACATAGGCACTGAACCTTTCTTTGCCTTATCCATTCTGAACCTTTTCAGAACTTTGTCTAGGTATGTACTCTAGCTTAAAGCTATCAGGCGTCTTTGTCTATCTCTATAGATTTTGATGCCCAATATATAAGAAGCTTCACCTAGGTCTTTCATTGAAAAACACTTGTTCAAATAACTCTTCACATCGTTAAGCATGTTGATGTCATTTCCGATAATCAATATGTCATCCACATACAGTACCAGAAATGTCACCGAGCTCCCACTCACTTTCTTGTAGATACAAGCTTCGTAGCAATTTGGAACAAATCCAAAACTTCGTAGCAGTGGTATGCTGGGTCACCGCTAAGTCCTTGGTGAAACGAAAGTTGAAGTCATTGGTCATGGTGAAGGCTTTGTCCATCAAGTTGAAAAGGAAGAGATGTAGAATCAAAACCAAAAAGGTTGAGGAAAGAGTTTACAAGATTGCTTGTAAATAAGTTTTGGAACAAAAACAACTCCTATTTTTCCAAGGGGTTTTGTCCCCTAGGGTTACAATCCTATAGGCAACACAGTGCTCTGATACCATCTGTAGATGTCCCAACCTTTAATAAGGTAGAGATCCCTGTGTTTACAATGCTAGTCCCTGGATCAATAGCTAGCATCCACAGTTAAGATGTAATATCAAGAAACAAAGGTCATAATATAACTTTATAACCAGGAATAAAATAATTCATTACATCTTACATAGCTCATTTGGCTATCTCATTACAATGCAGCAGAAATAACTATATAGCATGGAGTCCTTCATCTTCGAAGTGCCACAGGCAATCATGTAGGTTGTAGACTTGTAATCCTAATCAACACACTTCACTAACATCAAACAAACCCGCAACATAATAAGTTGCAGCCACAAGGGTCAATACATTTGAATTGTATTGGCAAGTTTCACTACTATGTGGAAATAAGTTAGATCCTATCAATATATGCATATTTGGCTAAGTAGGGTTTAGGCTCATTTGCAGAAATAAATATAGTTTTATATTATCTTTTCAAAATGGTTTTGATCTTTTGAAAATCTTTCTGAACTCCGTGGAAAACTCCACGTGCTTCTAATCCCTTATTGACACCATCAAGTTTTACTTTGAGAAATTGGAATGTCGAGATCTTCCACAGCTTTAGGCCTTAGTTGCTCAGAATTGTCCGTAACCGGGGACACGGCTAAGTACTTAGAATCTGATCTTCTGCAAAAGTTGTACACTTTACCCACATGACACAATCTCGTTTTGACGCCACCAGTGGCCGCTGGATAAGTACACACCAAATGGAGTACCAGCAGATTGAGAATGTGACAAAGTCTTTCCATAGAAGTCCTCCCAATACACAATGCTAGCTTGTCTACCAGGCACTAATGTATGGATAAATTTCCAATACACGAATCTCGTTAACCTGAGTAGATGCCAACGCAAGGGTCTTCCACTATGTAGTTGACTAAGCCAGAGCCCATTTAGCATGTGGCTGTACACGGAAGCCACTGTACGAGAAACATGTTCAATCTCTAAGTCCCTGGGTGGTTTTTTTCTAGTGCACATACAAAAAGATAGCCATATAAACATGGTTCCCTTTGTTTCCACCTTGTCCAAAAGTGAGTATCCTCTTTCCACCCAGGTGGTTCATTGAGTACTTGTTTTATTATATAAAACATATATTTTTCCAACACTTTATATAATCACATCATGTATTCCATCCCAAATATATAATAGGGCTAAGCATACTACAACTACAATGTTTTCTCTAAGGAAGATATAAGGATATCCTAATAGGATATAGCATATCATAGAAATATAGTAGTCATATCATGCATACTACAAAAATCCACTAAGAGTAATGAAAATAGTAGGACATGGATGATAGTGTCACTTGACTTTTAAGTAGAGAATATTGGTTCACTCCTTGATCTTGAAAATAATCACACTCCTCAAACTTCACTACAATTCAATCAAGCAAGCACATATTCAAACTAACATTCAAACAATTCACCACATAAAATAATAAAAACAAAGCAATGCATGCAAGCATGCAAAAGATTGTTTTATTTGGAAAAGTGGTTTCTAATAGGTTATAAACATTTTAAAACACCAATTGGTAATTTATAAATGTGGCAAAACCATTTCATATTAAGTTAGTGAAAATGGCCACTTTAAATCATTATTGTTTTGTTAGAAATGATTTAAATCAAAGAAATACTTTCTAGTGTTTGAAATATATATTTTTAAACACAAATGTTAGTGTTTTATGGTTAAGTGTTTATTATTAAAACCATTTGCAAAAGGTTTTACTTATAAACCATTTTTATACCAAATCAATATTTTATTTGTTAGAAATGCCTTTAAACAAAGTAACAATTTTTCTAGGGTTCACCAAATATATTTGTAAATCATAAGACTTGGTGTTTAGGGTCATAGAGTTTAATTCCAACCATTTTCAAAAGGTTTTACTCAAAAAGCATTTTTAAAACATAATCAATATTTTTATTTAACTAGAAATACTTTAATTCAAAGATTTAATTCCTAAGTGTCACCAAATATACTTTTAAATCTACAAGTTGGTTTATTTGGTCAGTAGGTTCAAAAATATCCATTTACAAAAGATTTTACCCGAAAAACATTTTTAGAATTAGTTTTATATCCAAAATAAGCCTGAATATGTTTCTGCATAAACAACCAATTTTACAGAAGCAAAATACTAAACAAAGTGCATGGTTGGAAAGGTTTTGTTTTCCTAATTCCATTGATATAAAATTTGCAAAATTTGGACGTGTAGATTAAAAGTTATGAATTTTGCAAGTTTGTATATCTAATAGATCAAAATTTCTGTTTTAAAACAAACTCTGGCCACGTGGAATGTTTTCATTGGCTCATACCGGTTCGCGTGGATCAGCTAACGTGGAGCATTAGATTTTAAACAGATCGTGCAGCACAGATGGGTTCTTACCCCTTCGTTAAGTTTCTATCGCAACCATTAGATCAAGATCCTACGGCTCACAATACGATGACCTAAGATGGGCAGCGCTGGCGGCGGCGAGTGGCAACGGTGCGGTCATACGGTGGAGTTGCCGCCGATCCAGGAAGCAAGAGAGACAGAGGAAAGGCTCACCAAGATCGCCGTGAAGAGCAGATGCTCAAGGTAGTCTTCGTTGGCGAAGGGGCGCTCGGGGACGACGTGGATTGCTCGCCGGAGATCCTCACTGGTTCGGGCACGCACTGTTGACGATGGTAACGAGGCTTCCATGCACGTCAGAGGAAAAGGAGAGAATTGTTATATGCGCTGAGTCGTGGCGAGTACGCGCGTGTGAAGGAGAAGGAGAGGGGAGGCCAGATGCTACCTGGGGGGAGTCGCCGGAGTGGAGGCAGACGGCGGTGGTGTATTGTCGATGTCGTAGTCGAGGCTACGGTGCTCGTGCGGGCAAGCCAAGGATACATAGAGGTGCAGGGGCGAAGGGGAACACGCACGTGTGGTCGAGGGGTAAAGGGGTGGCTAGTGCTGCCGGAATTTGGTCGAAGAGCTCGTCGGAACCGAAGGTGTTCAAGTGGGAAATCGAGGCAGCCTGGAGGCAGAGGGTGGGTGGCGTCTGGGGGAAAATGGAGATGAGGGTGAGGCGATTATGTACGCATGATTACTGGCGAGTTTAATGCTGCCATTTACACGAATTCACCGCCGGAGTTAACGTCTGAGAACGGCAATACTGAATGGGGAGCCGGGTCGCAGTGGGAACGATGACGATGAGTGGATCCTGCTCATCGCCGAAGGGGGGGAGTTAGGTGGGGTCCGCTGCTCGTGACTTTATGGTGTGTTGTTAGGTGAAAAACATTTCGGGGAGAGGGGAAGAAGTGGGCTGCACTGCTGGGCTGGACTGGGCCTGTTTCTGGGCTGGGTTTGATTCTCTTTTTTATTATTCAGAATCTTTTTCTTTTTCCTTTTCTATTTATCTGTTTTGATTTTTATTCAAATAATTCAAACTCCATTTAAATTCAAACCTTTACCAAACTTGAGTATATTTTTAATACTATTTATTAACATATTCCAAAGTCCATTTTTAGAATATTTCTTTAATTCTTTTAGGGTCCATTATTAATTTTAAAAATAGACATTTATCTTTATTTCAAATAGGTTTTAAATATGTTATAAAAACTCTATTTGAATTCTAAATTTTACCAAACCTTCTTCAGTAGGTTTTATTTAAAGATAAATCACTTTGAAGTATTATTTAAAATACTTTAATATGTTTTAATGTTCATTTAAATTGGGAATTGTCCTTATTTAAATAAAATTTGATATTAGTAAATCCTTAGGATTTTATTTAAATAATCCTTTACTCTTTTTATTAAACAAAAATCTTTCATTTCATTTGTTTGGCCAAAAATTAATTTGTCTTTCTAAATTAGTCCTTATTTATTTATTTCTTCCTTTGCTTATAAAATCCATATCTTTTTATTTAAGGATCCAAAAATGGTGATTCCAACTTTTATAATTTTATTTATTATTTGTTTATCTTTTTAAATCCCTTTAGGATTTTATTTGTTCAAAATGGGTTTTGATGTTTCCATTTGGAATCAAAAAGTTTCTTTTCACCCTAAATTTCAACAATTATTTATTTTGTTTATTTATTTTTTTCACATTTCAAAATTTGGAAAATTTTGGGATGTGACAACACCTCATGCTACTCAACTTCAGTCACCTGTAAGTTCTTATCATAGTAAGCACATGCGTATCATAGAGAACCGCCAACGAGGTACCCTTGCACATGGTACATGAGCTATCCCATAACCAAAATGACAAGGCAAGCAAACAATGAGCATCTTAGCGATCTTTTTATTTACTATGTGCATAGATTTTTATTGAGGATGCTTCATAGATAGCTCATTATGGTGATGCTGCAAGTTTCCACCATGATTAGGCATGGCTTAGGCTAGCGTCCCAGGCGTTTCTCTAACACAAAATACACAACTCGATGGACTAACAAGCTCCCTCTTTATTTCACACCGGTGACATCCATAGACAAAAGAGCATGATATCAACTGTGTACAAAGTACAAGTGCAATGTTGAAAACGTTCCCCATGACAGCATGGTCCTACTAATTCCAACATATAAGTGCAAGCATATACAACATAGACGACACAATGGTTCAAGTTTATTAGGGCCAAAGAATATAAAGTGCGCCATCAAGTTTGTGAGGGCTTTAATCACTAAGTTTTCACATAACAAAATAGTTTTTATTTGGAAGATAGCTAAAAACAAGAATATACTTGGAATGGTGTAACACACCATGCATAGGAATTTATAGTGGACACTTTTTAATAACTGGGTTTTGGGAGTTGGAAGCATGAGTAGAACTTACTCATACAAGTGGAGGCTAGCAAAAGACTGGGAGCAACCAACTAAGAGAGCAATAATGGCCATAATCATGTAGAGCGACAAAACATTACTAATCAAAGCATAGAGTGGTACTACAAGTCAAGGACTAAATGATCATAGAGGCTAATGGTGACTTGTTCATAGTCATAACATAGTGTGAGCATGTGCCAAGTCAACCCAAACAAAGTATCAAAGGAGAATACCACAATACTATGCTTTTGCATGCTACAACAAAGCATAATTTCTTCAAGGCACACTAAGCAATCCCAATTTTTTGGAACAAGACATGCTACAAAAATAATCACTAAGCATAAGGTCAAAACAACACTTAGCATGTCATGCTAAAATCTAAGTCACAGTCAATGCAAGCTCCTCTTGCACTTTCAAGTAGGAACTTCCTACTCCTTTCCAACACCAATCAACTTATTTGAAACAACACAGCGAGAACGGGAGGTCCAAACTACTTTATTCAAGCAAACTAATCAAACTAATTAAAGCAAACGAAAACTAAGATGCTCCAAGAAGAACACAACAGTGCATGAAACAATAAAAACTAAGTGTCTAGACAGACCTGAGCTTTTTATTGATGAAGAAGGGGATGCCTTGGGCATCCCAAAGCTTTGACGCTTGTACTTATTGGATATTTCTTGGGGTGACACCATGGTGGCATCGCCAAGCTTGAGAGTTTGTCCATTCTTCATCTCATTACATCATTCTCTCTCTACACCTGAATTTTTTTTCCTTCATACAAAACTTCACACAATCTTCATTAGCAGCATTAGTGTATTCAAAAGATAATAGACCTTTAGGCAAAGCTTTGGAACAGCAAAAAAAATTCACTAAAACAAAAGCTACTGTAGCAACTCCTTCAAAAAGCTCAATTCCCCAAAAGAGAAACCAAAAAGGAATCAATAAGAAGCAATGCAAATAATGGTAGAAATCTGTCAAAACAGACCAGCAGTTAGAAACCTATTTTTTAGAAAATCTTCTGTTGCTCAAATCAAAAGGTGTTGAACTAAAGAAAGTTATATAACATACTGGGGGATTTATTCGTAAATTTTCAGCTCAATAGGACTTACAGAGACTCCTCACGAACTTTTATGGTGGATGACAGAAATATGTTTCGGGACAACAACTCCCCAAATCTTACTTCCCTCTCATTAGAGGTTATTCTTGGCACAAAAAGAAAACAAAAAGGATAAGGAGAGGTCATTACAGAAGTAATAACTTCCAAGACTCAAGTAAACTCTTGGGTTATCTCCCAACAAGTACTTTTCTTTAACGCCTTTAAGTTAGGCACAAGAAGCAAGAAATCAAGTATTTTCAAATGAAGAAGCATTAACATCAAACATTGCTTTCAAAGGTGGAGCAAAACCAACTTCTCTCTACTCATAGGGAAGTGTTCAATACCTTTCTTGAATTGGAATTAATATTTAATGGTGCCTTCTTTCATATCAATGATGACACCAACAATTCTAAGAAAAGGTCTTCCCAAAGTAATAGGACAAGAAGCATTGTATTCAACATCTAAAACATAGAAATCAACAGGGACATAAGCATTGTTAACCATAATGAGAACATCATTAATACTCCCCATGAGTTTCTTCTTAGCATTATCATTAAGTGGGACATCCAAATAAAAATCTTCCAAAGGTGGCAAATTAAGCATTTCATAAATCTTCCTAGACATAATAGAGACACTAGAACCAAGATCACATGAAGCTTTGAGATCAAATTCATTCACTTGAACATTAATAATGGGTTCCCAACGATCTTCTATTTTCCTAGGAATAGAAGCTTTGTGTTTTAACTTCTTTTCCTTAATCTTAACAAGAGCATCTGTAATGTGTTTGGTGAAAGAAACATGCATATCACTAGCATCAGGACTTCTAGCAAGTTTTTGTAGGAACAGAATCACTTCAGAAATATTGCAACCATCTATATCAAAATCAAACTTAGTATCACTAGTATTAGACTCAATAGGCTTAGGCATGGGAGGAGGAGGAGGAATAGGGACTTCTTGTGGTTTAGTGGTATCCATTCTAGTGATGGTGCACACACTATTGTTTCTAACAATTTCGGCTTCTCTTTCCCACTTAGCATGAACTTGAGCTAACAGTCTAACATTTTCATCAATAGTAAATTGTATGGCATGAGTAGCAGCAAAGGTACTTTCAATGGTTTCAGGTTTAGCAGACATTTTATTAATCAAGGAGAACACTCAATTTTTTTGACTGTAAACTAAGAAATTCTCTATTCAGATTCTCAAGCTGATGACTAATATTTTTCAAGATAATAGATTGTTCTTCCATAGTTTTAGTGAATATCTTGTTTTGCTCACATTGCATCTGCATAAAGTTCTTAGTGGATCTTCCAACTTCTAGAATCCTATATTCACTAGGCATTTGAGACCTACCATGATAAGTATTTCCATTATTAGGAGGGTAAGGCCTATAGTTATTACCATAAGTATTGTTGCCAAAATTGTTGTTTCTAATGAAGTTCACATTTGGTTGCTATACTTGAGCAACCAAAGAGGATAGAGGAACATTTTTTTGGATCTAAAGGAGATTTCCCATTAACAAGCATAGCCATAATAACATCTATCTTATCACTCAAAGAGGAGGTTTCTTCAACAGAATTTACCTTCTTACCATGTGAAGCTCTCACAGTGTGCCATTCAGAGTAGTTAACCATCATATTGTCAAGGAGCTTTGTTGCGTCACCCAAAGTGAAGCCCATAAAGGTACCTCCATGTCACATCCCAAAATTTTCCAAATTTTGTAATGTGAAAAATAAATAAACAAAAAAATAATGGTTGAAATTTAGAGTGAAAAGAAACTTTTTGTTTTGAAATGAATTCATCAAAACCCATCTTGAACAAACCTTGGACAAAATTTGAATCCAACTAAATTCAAATCAAGTGAAATGCATTCTGCATAAATGCATCTTGAAATTTAAACACTTGTAAAATAAACCAAAACTCTAAAACCCTAATGGAAGGAAAACATTTCCAAGTTATCTCAAAGACTAATACATATAATAATTTTGTCAACAAACATTTATAAATGATAAAGAATGAAAAATTGAAATATTATAAAACCATAGAGATTGGTTTCACTTAATTTGGAGCCATAGATAAAATCTTATAAATTTAATTAGATAAGGAAATTGATTCTCCAAAGCTAATAAAGCACATATCTAAAAATTCATACCAAATGGTGAGAAATTAACCCTAAAGAGATTTAAAAGGATAAATAAATATTAAACAAGATTTTACAAGTTGGAATCATCACTTTTTGGATCCTTAAATAAAAAGATATGGTTTTTATAAGCAAAGGAAGAAATAAATAAATAAGGACTATTTTAAAAGGCCAAATTAAAACTTGGCCAAGCAAATAAAATAAAATATTTTTGTTTAATAAAAAGAGTAAAGGTTATTTGAATAAAATCATGAGGTTTTATTTTTTATCCAAATTCATTTAAGCAAAGACATTTTCCATTTTAAATGAACATTAAAAAAAATAAAGTATTTTAAATAATAACTCAAAGTGTTTTATTTTTAAAGAAAACCTACTGAAAAGATTTGGTATAATTTATATTTCAAATACAGTTTTAAAACATATTAAATCCTATTTGAAATAAATACTAATGTATATTTATTTTAATAATTTATAAACCCTAAAAATTAATTATTCTAAATTTGACTTTGGAGTGTATTAATAAACAGTATTAAAATCTACACAAAATTTGGCAAAGATTTTGAATTCAAATAGTTGTTTGAAATGTTTAAACAAAATAAAAATAGAATAAGGGAAACAGAAAAAGAAAAAGGAAACATATCAAAAAAAAAGAAAGACCCAGCCCAGCTAATCCCAGCCCATTTAAGCCCAGCGAGCCCAGTACCCCTTCTTCCCTGAAGCGTTTTTTCTACTCAGCAGCGAACCCACACCATCACTGATCACTGGACCCCACAACAAACCTTTCTCTCTCGCCGATTTAAACGGCCTTTGTCCGCTTTCCACCATGCGACCACTTCTCCCCAAACCTCGTCGCCGTTACAGACTTGATTCCGTGGTCGTAATTCCCCTTAACACCGCGACCATTACTCGTAGGGATCACGCCACTTAATCGCACCACCCTCCTCTCTCTTTTCCCTCTCGCACCCTGCCTAGTGAGCCACAAAACAACGCAAATTTTGCTCTCGACCTCTCTGCTCCGACGACCTCCCTCAGCCGATTTCGGCCAGCCCACGCCCCCCTTGCTCCCTGGCGCATACGAGCACACTCCCTGGCCTCTGGCGCATCTCCCAGTGTCGCCCGTGCAGCCGCGCGTGCTCTGCATAATCGTCAACGTCAATGCAAAGCACCGCCGTCGTCTGTTTCCTTCTCCGGCGAAGCCCCCTGGTAACACCCGGCCGCGCCTCCTCTTCTCTTTGATGCTCCTGTACTCCCCACTCTTCCGTGCATCTAACAACGTTGTTTTCTTGCTCTCTCGTGCTCAGTAGCGATGCCACCAATGAAGCTCGTGCATGTCTGACGGCGCCAAGAACTCTGGTGACAAATTCCCATCGTCCATGTGCGCCCCCTGCCCAACGGCAAACACCTTGAGCACCACCGCGTCGTTGCGAATCTAGTGAGCCCCTCCTTCCTCTCCCTCTCTTCCTAGAATAGTCGGAACTCCTCTGCCCGAGCATCGCCGCCGCGCAGCCGCCGCCAGCGCCGCCCACCTGTGGTCGCTACATCGTGAACCGTCAGATCTAGATCGAAGGGATAGGATAGTTTCACTAAACGAAGGGGTATGCGATGATCTGAGCCGCACAGGTCCCTTTTAATCCTTCAATCCACATTGCTTGATCCGGACGAACCGGCACCAGCCTAACAGAACAAGACACGTGGCCCAGTCTGTTTTATAAAAACCAGAATTGATCTATTAGATGTTCAGATTTGTAAAATTCATAACTTTTGATCCACACGTCCAAATTTTGCAAATTTTGTATCAATGGAATCAGCAAAACAAATTCTATCCAACCATGCACTTTGTTTAGTGAATTGCTTCTAGAAACTTGGTTGTATTTGCAGAAAATTGTGTAGGCATATTTAGAACATAAAATTATTCTAGAAAAGTTTTTTAGGATAAAATCTTTGGCAAATGGATTGTTTTGAACCTACTAACCATATAAAACAACTTATGGAATTAAAAGTGTATTTTGTGAAGTTAAAAGATGAATCTTTGATTTAGAAAATCCTAGTGAAATAAAAATATTGTTTATATGTTAAAAAATGCTTTTTGAAGAAAAACCTTTGGGAAATGATTTGAATTAAACTCCCTGAACCTAAACACAAAGTTTTATGATTTAAGAATATATTGGGTGAACCCTATAAAAATTATTACTTTGCTAAAGGCAATTTCAAAAACATAAAATATTGTTTTGGTATAAAAATGGTTTATAGGTGAAACCTTTTGCAAATGGTTTTAATATTAAACACTTGACCATAAAATACTTACATTTGTGTTTAGAAATGTGTTTGCCAAACACTAGGGAATATTACTTTGCTTTAAATCATTTCTAGCAAAACAAAAATGATTTAAATGGCCATTTTCACTAACTCAATATCAAATGGTTTTGCCACCTTTATAAATGACCAATAGACATTTTATGATGTTTATAACCTATTAGAAACCACTTTTACAAATAAAACAATATTTAGCATGCTTGCATGCATTGCTTTGTTTTTATTATTTTATGTGATGATTGCTTGAATGGTAGATTGAAATTGTGCCTTGCTTGATTGAATTGTAATGACATTTGAAGAGTGTGACTATTGCAAAGGTCAAGGAGTGAACTTATAATCTCTACCAAAAAGGCAAGTGATGCTTCATACTTTTGTCCTATTATTTTCACTATGCATTAGTGATATTTCTAAGTAGGACTTGCATGGAATTTTGCTAAGTATAAACTATGCCATGGGAAATCCTAGTAGAGGAAACCTTAGTAGAATTTTCCTAAGTTAAGATTCCTACTACTATTATGCTTAGCTGTCACATCCCAAGATTTTCCAAATCTTGTAATATGAAAATAAATGAATAAAATAAAACTTTGTTTGATTTTCAAGGCCAGAAGAAACTTTTGAATTTAAATGGAACTTCAAATCTATTTGGATTAAATAAATCCTAAAGGGATTTATAAAAATAAACATTTATTAAAGGAAATTAGAATGTTTTAAAACTTCTATTTTAAACCTTTAAATAAAAAGATTTGGTTTTCAAAAGAAAAAGGTGGATTCATAAATAAGGATTATTTTATAAAACCAAATTAAACCTTGGCCAAGTGTTTAAAATAAAATGTTTTGTTAAAAAATAGTAAAAGATTATTTAAATAAAGTAATAAAGATTTAATATCAAATTTTATCTAAATAAAAGGTTTTACCATTTTAATTGAAACATCAAAACTTATTAAATTATTTTAAATAAGTTTTCCAAATATTCTATACTCTCAAAATAGAACTTCTTTGAAGTGTTTTGGATTTAAATTAGATTTCAAAATAAAATTTCTAATAAAACAAATCCTATTTGAATTATTAACTAAGGCCCACTTTATTTAATTATTAATGGACCCTATTATTAAAATTATTAATTTGAACTTGGATTTTGGTTCGTGTTACTGAACAGAACTAATTTCAATATTACAAAGTTTGGGTGTTGTTTGAATTGATTTGAACCATGTTTGTTTGATAGAAATTTCAAAACAGAAATCAAAAATAGAAATGGAAAAAGATTACAAGAAGGAAAAAAAATAAGAAAAGGGTCAACCCAACCCAGCAGCCCAAACAGCCCGTAACAGCCAAATTTGCCTTCCCAAACAAAAACGATTCGCACGCAGTAACAAACCCGCGGTGACACTGACCAGTGGACCTCCCCCTCTTTCCTTTTCCCACTGACGCAACGGCCCCACCTTCCTCTGTTCATCGTCCTCACCGCGCGACCTCCCTCCCCCAAACCTCGCTGTCGTTGCTGCCTTCAATCCGCGCGTTCAATTCGCCATAACGTCGCGCCTTTACCTTGCTTTAACCATGCTCGATAAAACGCCAGCGCCTTCTCCTCCGTTCCCCTCAGACGTGAACCTCTCTTCGCCACCAGGCTGCTCGGATTGTTCGTGGCAAGCACACTTCTCCGACGAGCTTTCTTCCCAAAATCCGGCCAGCACACACCACCCTGAGCCTCCCTGAGCACCCTAGTAGATTTCCCACCTCTGGACGCATCCATCCATACCACCCATTCGACCGCGGGCGCACCAGAGCTTCGGCTGACAAGCTTCTGAACGCCGCCGCGACTAGTTCTTCTCCGACGACGACTTCCAGGTGAACCAGACCGCCCCGACCCCTCTCGTTCACGCACACACCTTCGCCGTGTCCTTGCGCTCCTGACTATGTATTTCGTTTGTCTCCGGGTGATCCCTAGCGTCGTCCTCGACCTCGACCGCGTGCGTCCGTCGCCAGAACCAACTCCGGCGAGGAATCCTGCCCGTCCCCGTGCGCCCCTTGCCACGACGACCACACGACCAGCATCACCTCATCCTCGCGACCTCGGTGAGCTTACTCCCTTCTTGTTTCGCTTCGCCGCCAGCCGCTTAACCTGCCGCCACGCCGCTTGGCCTTGTGCCGCCAGTCGCTAGTTGATAGAACCGTTAGATCATCATCCAATGGCTAGGAAAGAAAGTGGCGAAGAGGTATCGAACGATCTGCGCCAAGACGTTTCCAGATTAGATCCTGCGGTCCACGTTGATCCGGCCGAACGTACCGTCCAACCGTAGTGTGCGTGTCACCGATTCTGTTTAAAAGCATTTGAAAAGTAATTATTTGCAAACTTCAAACCCCTATAACTTTCAAACCACACGTCCAAAAATTACAAATTTTATGTCGTTGGATTCAGGAGAACAAGACCTAGCCAACCAGGGCCCTAGTTTAGAAAATAGTAACTGTTAGCTTGCTTGTTTTTACAGAATCATTTGGGTGCTTGTTTAGAGTAAAAAAATTGTTTAAAAATGATTTTTGGATTAAAACCTTTGCAAAATGGTTTGTTGTGACCTTAATGACCCTAGGAACCAACCCACGGTTTGAAAATAAAATCAGAGGAATTTAAAATGGATTAATTGAACTAGTATATTTCTAGCTAAGTAAAGATAATGGTTTTATATTGAAAGAGGATTTTGGAATAAAAACTTTGAGAAAATGTTTTGATTCAAAGCTACTGACCCAAAACACCAAGTCTTGAGAGTTAGAAACTTTTGGTGAGAAACTTAAAGATTTTTGGTTTGATAAAACCATTTTCCACCATATAAAATGTTGAATGGATTTTAAAATAGTTTTTGGGCAAAACTCTCTAACTAATGACTTTGCCATTTTGGTAAATGACCAATTTGGACCTTACAAAGTTATAAGCCTAGTGGAGACCTTCCTTGTGAATAAAACCATCTTAAGCATGTTCCCATGCATGACTTAGAATCCCGCTTTGTGTGTGTGAAATGTTGTTTGAATATTGGTTTGGAATGCTACTTGATATTATGCTTGTTTGATTGATTGTAGTGAAATTAGCAAAGTGTATGACTAGCAAGATAAAGGAGTGAACCTTCATTCCCTACCAAAAAGGCAAGTTACACTATCATACAAAAGTCCTACTATTTTCATTATACTTAGTGGATTATGAAAACATGCATGAAACAGATATCTTTATACTTATGCTATGCTAAACCCTAATAGGATTCCCTATACACTCCTTAGTGAAAATATTGTAGTTGTACATGCTTAGCCATGCTTTATTTTGAAAAGAGATACATGTTGAGATTTTACAAAGGTTGAGAAAAGGACTTATGTTTTACATAATAAAACAAGGACTCAATGAACCACCTAGGTGGTGGATACTTTAAGTTTTGGAGAAGGTGGCAAAAAAAGGAACCATGTCTATGGGAATCACTTTGAGTTGTGCTCCAAAAGAAAACCACCTAGGAAACTTAGAGATTGAACATGTTTCTCCAATTGTGGCTTTCGTGTGCAACCACATGCTATTATGGCTCTGGCTTAGTCAATTAAATTAGGAAGACCCATACATTGTCTTTAGTTACCGGACATGGGGATCTGGAATGCTTCATGGGGGCTGAGGACAAGCTAGCAATGATGTATGGGAGGACCTTTTGGAAAGACTTCGTCACATTCTCAGTCTGCCAGTACTCCATCTTGGTGAGCACTAATCCAGTAGGCCGCTGGTGGCATAAGGATGGGATTGTGACATGTGGGTAAAGTGTACTCCTTCTGCAGAAGATAATAAAACCTAAGTACTTAGCCGTGTCCCCGGTTATGGACAATACTGAGCAACTAAAGTTTGAACTATGGGAGATCTCGACATTACAACTTCTAAAATGAAAACTTGATGCCCTTGTGTGTCTACCAAGGAATTCAAAGATTATATAAAACTTGTTGCACTTGGGGTTACCAAGGTGCTCAAGAGATTTTGATGAAAACATGAACACTTGGGGTTACCAAGGAACTCATGAGATATTATAAAACTTGATGCACTTGGGGTTACCAAGGTGCTCAAGAAATTTTGACAAGGACTTGAACACTTGAGTGCCTACCAAGTAGTTCAAGGGATTCTTGGAAAAGAGATTTGACAAAGGATCAAAAACATGTTGAAAAAGATAGGATAAAAATATAGCTTTATGCATATAGGCCAAAAACTCTACTTAGCCAAATATGCATGTATTGATAGGATCCACTTAACTTATATACAAAAGTGAAACTTGCCAATACAATTCAAAATGTATTGACCCTTGTGGCTGTAACTTGTAATGTTGGAGGTTTGATTGATTTTAATGAAGATTGTTTGATTAGGATTACAAAGTCTACAACCAACATCTGCCTGTGGCACTATGAAGATGAAGGACCCCATGACTATAGTTATTCCGCTGCAATGTAATGTAATAGCCAAATGAGCTATGTATGATGTAATAAAATTATGTTATTCCTGGTTATAAAGTTATATTATGACCTTTGTTTCTTGATATTACATCTAAACTGTGGATGCTAGCTATTGATCCAGGGACTAGCATTGTAAACATAGGAGGAATCTACCTTATTAGGTTGAGACCCCTACAGATGGTATCAGAGCATTGTGTTGCCTGTAGGATTGTAAACCTAGGATTGGACAAAAACCCTTAGAAAAATAGGAGTTGTATTTTGATCCAAAACTTATTCACAAAAACACTTGTAAACTCTTTCCTCAACCATTTTGGTTTCAACTCTACCTCTCTTCTATTTCAACTTGGTGGAAAAACCTACCCCATGGCCAAGAACTACACCATGTGCAAAGGACATCTTCAACTTCTTCAACTCTAATGACTTCAACTTCTTCAAATGACTTCAACAGCTTCAACATGTTCACCAAGGACTTCCAACTTGGAAACCACTAAGGACTACAAGTGAGACAAGGAAAACTTGCCCAAGACTTAGAGACTGAGGGAATGCAAAAGTTAGAAGGAGCCTACATCATTTGAAGTATTGCAACCAAGAGTTTTTCTCAAGGAAACCATGATCTCATACAAGAAGAATCATGAAGGAAGGAAAGACCACAAGTGAACCATATAGATGGACCACCATATTTTAGTTAAGTCAAAACCACCAATTTATGTGGTAGAACAAAAATATTTTGTTAACTAAGTATGTGCTTGAGCCTTGTTTGAGTGAAATATTTGACTTATGATTTCATGCACATTTCTTGTGTGAATTGTGATGCGTGTGATTAGAATTAAGACCTTAGAAATATCTTGCCTATTCTAATCTCCTTTCAACCCAAACAGATGACTACTCCCAAAGACTCCAAGGTTGATGACACCAACACCAACCAAGCTGATAGCATGAAGGAGCTCATAGCAACCCAACACCAGTTGAACCAACTGACAGCTCAGTTCATAGCCAACAATAGTGATAAAGATCCAGCACTGCAGAAGTTTTTGGAGGAACAATCCCAACTGATGCTTAAGGTGGCTAATAAAATGATCAACATGGAAGAAAGCTATCCTAAAGGAGTTTATGACAACAAGGATGACAAGAATGTTATTTTAGATGGAGCCCCAGCTTGCATTATTTGTGGAGACAAGGACCATACTTCCAAGGAGCATGAAGGTCAATGCCCTAACTGTGAAGAAAATCATCCTGTTGGACAATGTCCCACCTCTCAAGCTACTTGTTACCTTTGTGAAGAAAACGACCATGTCCCTACCCAATGCCCCATCTATGCCATGGTGGAACAGAGGAAACAAGAAGGATCCAATTCTACCAAAGGAAAAGGACCACTTATACCTCCAAACAAGACAACCTACTTCAAAGGATCAAAGAAACCAAAGAAACCAAGACAGGACATGCACCTTGTGCAATGCCGTAAATGTAAGGAAATGGGACACTACTCCAGTGAGTGCCCAGAGAACAAGAAGAATAAGGGAATTGACCAAGTGGTGTGCAACAAC
Source organism: Avena longiglumis (assembly GCA_030063025.1). Taxonomy (NCBI): domain Eukaryota; kingdom Viridiplantae; phylum Streptophyta; class Magnoliopsida; order Poales; family Poaceae; genus Avena; species Avena longiglumis. The sequence goes on along the minus strand of CP125976.1, from coordinate 505,339,850 downwards.
TGCAAAGAACCAGGCCATTATGTAGCAACTTGTCCACAAGAACTACGCAAAGAACTCCAAGATATCCACTGTTTCAATTGTAAGAACCCAGGACACTATGCAAGCAATTGTCTAGAGAAGATGAAGAACAAGTTAAACAAGCCTATTGAGAAGCTCAACCTTGGCTCATGAGTCAAGCATGGAAACTAAGGACACAAATGCAACTATTGGCTTAGAGAAAATTTTCCCAGGATCCCAAGAAGGACAATATGTAATTTTTGTTTGAAAATTTTAAGGGTGGTAGTACCCTAGTTGTTTTGAACTTGCTTGCAACCGTAACCTTCACAAATCTCGGGACGAGATTTATTTTAAGGGTGGTAGCCTGTCACATCCCAAGATTTTCCAAATCTTGTAATGTGAAAATAAATGAATAAAATAAAACTTTGTTTGATTTTCAAGGCCAGAAGAAACTTTTGAATTTAAATGGAACTTCAAATATATTTGGATTAAATAAATCCTAAAGGGATTTATAAAAATAAACATTTATTAAAGGAAATTAGAATGTTTTAAAACTTCTATTTTAAACTTTTAAATAAAAAGATTTGGTTTTCAAAAGAAAAAGGTGGATTCATAAATAAGGATTATTTTATAAAACCAAATTAAACCTTGGCCAAGTGTTTAAAATAAAATGTTTTGTTAAAAAATAGTAAAATATTATTTAAATAAAGTAATAAAGATTTAATATCAAATTTTATCTAAATAAAAGGTTTTACCATTTTAATTGAAACATCAAAACTTATTAAATTATTTTAAATAAGTTTTCCAAATATTCTATACTCTCAAAATAGAACTTGCTGAAGTGTTTTGGATTTAAATTAGATTTCAAAATAAAATTTCTAATAAAACAAATCCTATTTGAATTATTAACTAAGGCCCACTTTATTTAATTATTAATGGACCCTATTATTAAAATTATTAATTTGAACTTGGATTTTGGTTCCTGTTACTGAACAGAACTAATTTCAATATTACAAAGTTTGGGTGTTGTTTGAATTGATTTGAACCATGTTTGTTTGATAGAAATTTCAAAACAGAAATCAAAAATAGAAATGGAAAAAGATTACAGGAAGGAAAAAAAATAAGAAAAGGGTCAACCCAACCCAGCAGCCCAAACAGGCCCAGAACCAGCCCAGCTTGCCTTCCCAAACAAAAACGATTCGCACGCAGTAACAAACCCGCGGTGACACTGACCAGTGGACCTCCCCCTCTTTCCTTTTCCCACTGACGCAACGGCCCCACCTTCCTCTGTTCATCGTCCTCACCTCGCGACCTCCCTCCCCCAAACCTCGCTGCCGTTGCTGCCTTCAATCCGCGCGTTCAATTCGCCATAACGCCGCGCCTTTACCTCGCTTTAACCATGCTCGATAAAACACCAGCGCCTTCTCCTCCGTTCCCCTCAGACGTCAACCTCTCTTCGCCACCAGGCTGCTCGGATTGTTCGTGGCAAGCACACTTCTCCGACGAGCTTTCTTCCCAAAATCCGGCCAGCACACACCACCCTGAGCCTCCCTGAGCACCCTAGTAGATTTCCCACCTCTGGACGCATCCATCCATACCACCCATTCGGCCGGGCGCACGAGCTTCGGGTGACAAGCTCAACGCCGCGACTAGTTCTTCTCCGACGACGACTTCCGGTGAACCAGACCGCCCGACCCTCGTTCACGCACACACCTTCGCCGTGTCCTTGCGCTCCCGACTATGTATTTCGTTTGTCTCGGGTGATCCCAAGCGTCGTCCTCGACCTCGGCGCGTCGCCGCCGTAACCAACTCCGGCGAGGAATCTGCCCGTCCTCGTGCGCCTTGCCACGGCGACCACGACCAGCATCACCTCATCCTCGCGACCTCGGTGAGCTTACTCCCTTCTTGTTTCGCCTCGCCGCCAACTGGCCGCCGCCGCTGGTTTTGTGCCGCCAGTTCCTGGCTAGTTGATAGGAACCGTTAGATCATCATCCAGCGGCTAGGAAAGAAAGTGAGCGAAGAGGTATCGAACGATCTGCGCCGCACGTTTCCAGTTAGATCCTGCGGTCCACGTTGCTGATCCGGCCGAACCGGTACCGTCCAACCAGAGTGTGCCGCGTGTCACCGATTCTGTTTAAAAACAGATTTGAAAACAGAATTATTTGCAAACTTCAAACCCCTATAACTTTCAAACCACACGTCCAAAAATTACAAATTTTATGTCGTTGGATTCAGGAGAACAAGACCTAGCCAACCAGGGCCCTAGTTTAGAAAATAGTAACTGTTAGCTTGCTTGTTTTTACAGAATCATTTGGGTGCTTTTTTAGAGTAAAAAAATTGTTTAAAAATGATTTTTGGATTAAAACCTTTGCAAAATGGTTTGTTGTGACCTTAATGACCCTAGGAACCAACCCACGGTTTGAAAATAAAATCAGAGGAATTTAAAATGGATTAATTGAACTAGTATATTTCTAGCTAAGTAAAGATAATGGTTTTATATTGAAAGAGGATTTTGGAATAAAAACTTTGAGAAAATGTTTTGATTCAAAGCTACTGACCCAAAACACCAAGTCTTGAGAGTTAGGAACTTTTGGTGAGAAACTTAAAGATTTTTGGTTTGATAAAACCATTTTCCACCATATAAAATGTTGAATGGATTTTAAAATAGTTTTTGGGCAAAACTCTCTAACTAATGACTTTGCCATTTTGGTAAATGACCAATTTGGACCTTACAAAGTTATAAGCCTAGTGGAGACCTTCCTTGTGAATAAAACCATCTTAAGCATGTTCCCATGCATGACTTAGAATCCACTGCTTTGTGTGTGTGAAATGTTGTTTGAATATTGGTTTGGAATGCTACTTGATATTATGCTTGTTTGATTGATTGTAGTGAAATTAGCAAAGTGTATGACTAGCAAGATAAAGGAGTGAACCTTCATTCCCTACCAAAAAGGCAAGTTACACTATCATACAAAAGTCCTACTATTTTCATTATACTTAGTGGATTATGAAAACATGCATGAAAAAGATATCTTTATACTTATGCTATGCTAAACCCTAATAGGATTCCCTATACACTCCTTAGTGAAAATATTGTAGTTGTACATGCTTAGCCATGCTTTATTTTGAAAAGAGATACATGTTGAGATTTTACAAAGGTTGAGAAAAGGACTTATGTTTTACATAATAAAACAAGGACTCAATGAACCACCTAGGTGGTGGATACTTTAAGTTTTGGAGAAGGTGGCAAAAAAAGGAACCATGTCTATGGGAATCACTTTGAGTTGTGCTCCAAAAGAAAACCACCTAGGAAACTTAGAGATTGAACATGTTTCTCCAATTGTGGCTTTCGTGTGCAACCACATGCTATTATGGCTCTGGCTTAGTCAATTAAATTAGGAAGACCCATACATTGTCTTTAGTTACCGGACATGGGGATCTGGAATGCTTCATGGGGGCTGAGGACAAGCTAGCAATGATGTATGGGAGGACCTTTTGGAAAGACTTCGTCACATTCTCACTCTGCCAGTACTCCATCTTGGTGAGCACTAATCCAGTAGGCCGCTGGTGGCATAAGGATGGGATTGTGACATGTGGGTAAAGTGTACTCCTTCTGCAGAAGATAATAAAACCTAAGTACTTAGCCGTGTCCCCGGTTATGGACAATACTGAGCAACTAAAGTTTGAACTATGGGAGATCTCGACATTCCAACTTCTAAAATGAAAACTTGATGCCCTTGTGTGTCTACCAAGGAATTCAAAGAGATTATATAAAACTTGTTGCAATTGGGGTTACCAAGGTGCTCAAGAGATTTTGATGAAAACATGAACACTTGGGGTTACCAAGGAACTCATGAGATATTATAAAACTTGATGCACTTGGGGTTACCAAGGTGCTCAAGAAATTTTGACAAGGACTTGAACACTTGAGTGCCTACCAAGTAGTTCAAGGGATTCTTAGAAAAGAGATTTGACAAAGGACCAAAAACATTTTGAAAAAGATAGGATAAAAATATATCTTTATGCATATAGGTCTAAAACTCTACTTAGCCAAATATGCATGTATTGATAGGATCCACTTAACTTATATACAAAAGTGAAACTTGCCAATACAATTCAAAATGTATTGACCCTTGTTGGTGTAACTTGTAATGTTGCAGGTTTGATTGATTTTAATGAAGATTGTTTGATTAGGATTACAAAGTCTACAACCAACATCTGCCTGTGGCACTATGAAGATGAAGGACCCCATGACTATAGTTATTCCGCTGCAATGTAATGTAATATCCAAATGAGCTATGTATGATGTAATAAAATTATGTTATATCTGGTTATAAAGTTATATTATGACCTTTGTTTCTTGATATTACATCTAAACTGTGGATGCTAGCTATTGATCCAGGGACTAGCATTGTAAACACAGGAGGAATCTACCTTATTAGGTTGAGACCCCTACATTAGCCTAGCTAGTAGCAAACAAGGGTGGATTATATTCATGCTATGGAATATTTCTAAGTCAAGGACTTGTGTTTTGTTTAATAAAACAACTAAGTGAATGAATCACCTGGGTGGAATGGAAATAATGATTTGTGTTGAGTGGTTATGCAAGTCCAGTATGCTGGGGAAAACTTGGGCCTCACCAAGTCCAGTATACTGGGGAAAACTTGGTATCTCACTTGTGGAATGCCACCCAGGAACAAAGAGATTCGAGATGTCAAATGTTGAGAAGCTTCAAGTGCAACCACTTGACATTATGGGCTCTGCCTGGATCATATAGGTTGCAATAACTTAGCCAAATGGACAGTTGGTGGTAGGGGATGATAGGTTGGAACGCGTCCATTCTGGTCTAAGGGAAGGCTTCTGAAAGATCTTGTCTTGGTGAAACCAAGTCTTGTGGGGAAAGTGCACCACCTCTACAGAGTGTACAATCTAAGTACTTAGCCATGTCCTTGGTATTGGACAATTTGAGCATCAAGACATGGAAGCTATCAAGAATCTCCTCATCCCAATTTCTAAGTTAAAAACTTGTGGTTGCACAAGGGTTGAAGGTTCACCAATTTCTATTGGTGGTTCCTTGGGTGATTTTGTCAAACAAAACTTAGTGTTTTCAAATGATAGGGAAAATCTATTTTTGAGCAAAGCAAGCCTAATCTCCACTTAGCCAAATGCATATAGTTGATAGATACCACTATACTACCATAGTATCACTTGCCAATACAATTCAAATGTATTGACCCTTGTGGCTGTAACTTATTATGTTGCAGGTTTGTTTGATGTTAGTGAAGTGTGTTGATTAGGATTACAAGTATACAACCAACATGATTGCATGTGGAACTTTGAAGATGAAGGACTCCATGCTATAGTTATTTCTGCTTCATTGTAATGAGATAGCCAAATGAGCTATGTAAGATGTAATGAATTATTTTATTCTTGGTTATAAAGTTGTATTTCTACATCTCTTCCTTTTCAAACTTGATGGACAAGGACCTCAACCATGAGCAAAGGACTTCACCAACTCAAATGACTTCAACTTCAACATCATCAATGGCTTCAACTTTAGTTTCACCAAGGACCTCAATTTGGACATCACTAAGGACTACAAGTGAGACAAGAAATATTACTCAAGACTTGAAGACTAAGGAAACACAACTTAGAAGGAACCATCATCATCTTTGAAGTTTTGTGACCAAGATTCAAGAAATTCTCCAAGGATGCAAAGATCTTGTTCATGAGGAATCAACTAAGAAGGATGGAATGATCTCAAGTGAACCATATAGTTGGACCACCATATTAAGTTTAGATCAAACCCACCAACTTATGTGGTGTAGCAAAAATATTTTGTTGCTTAAAAATGTGCTTGAAACTTGTTGTTTGAGTGGAATGATTGTTTGTGATTGCTTGCACATTGCTTGTGTGAATTGTGGTGTGTGTGATTAGAATTATTTCCTTAGAAATCTTTTGCCTATTCTAATCCCAATCCAACCCAAACAGATGACTACTCCAAGAAACTCCAACATCAAGAATGGTGGCAACAACAACAACCAAGAGATGCAAATGAGAGAACAACTACTAACAAACCAAACCCAGTTGAATCAGTTGACAACTCAGTTCTTAGCCAACAACAATGAGTTAGACCCAACCATGCAAAAGTTTTTGGAAATTCAATCCCAATTGTTGCAAGGGATGACCACTAAAATGATCAACATTAAAGACAACTTTTCCCAAGGAGATGGTGACAACAATGATGTCAAGAATGATATTATAGAAGGAACCCAAGCTTGCAATATTTGTGGAGACATGGATCACACTTCCAAAGAGCATGAAGGTCAATGCCCTAATTGTGAAGAGAAACATCCAACTAATCAATGCCCCACATCTCAAGATACATGCTTCCTATGTGAAGGAAATAATCATGTCCCTATCCAATGCCCCATCTATTCCATAGTTCAACAAAGGAAACAAGGTGGAGTGCATCAACAGATTGTAAACCCCCATGAGGGAACAACTTCTACCAAGAAGGATGAAGACAAAGGAAAATCTCAGCTTGCACCTCCAAGCAATATGACTCACCTTGATGAACAGAAGAAGAGACATATGTATTATCCAAGAAAAATATTAAGGAGACAAGGAGACTTTCCCACCTTTGAGGTGAGATATGAAGAACATGAACTATAAGAACTCCTAGCTTTGGAGAAACCCAAGAAGAAGATGGACAAAAGCCAAGTGCAATGTTGCCATTGCAAAGAGAAGGGACACTATGCCAATGAATGTCCAGAGAAGAAGAAGAGGTATAAGGAAATTATCCAAGTATGGTGCAACATCTGCAAAGAGCTAGGCCATTATGTATCAACTTGTCCACAGAAGATACGTGAAGAACTCAATCTTGTCACATGTTACAATTGTGGTAACCAAGGACATTATGCAAGCAATTGTCCAGAAAACATGAAGCACAAGATAAACAAGCCTATGAAGGATCTAAGTCTTGTCACATGTTTCAAGTGTGGAAACAAAGGACACTATGCAGATGTTTGCCGAGAGAAGTTTCATCAAGATCCCAAGCAAGCCAAGATGTAATCTAGTTGGAAATTTTTTAAGGGTGGTAGTACCCTAGTTGCTTTGAACCAACTTGTAACCCCTATCTTTCCCAAATCTCGGGACGAGATTTCTTTTAAGGGTGGTACCCTGTCACATCCCAAAATTTTCCAAATTTTGTAATGTGAAAAATAAATAATTGTTGAAATTGAGGGTGAAAAGAAACTTTTTTTTTGAAATGAATTCATCAAAACCCATCTTGAACAAACCTTGGATAAAATTTGAATCCAACTAAATTCAAATCAAGTGAAATGCATTCTTCATAAATGCATCTTGAAATTTAAACACTTGGAAAATAAATCAAAACTCTAAAACCCTAATGGAAGGAAAACATTTCCAAGTCATCTCAAAGACTAAAGATTTGATCCATATAAAATTTTTGTCAACAAACATTTATAAATGATAAAGAATGACAAATTGAAATATTATAAAACCATAGAGATTGGTTTCAATTAATTTGGAGCCATAGATAAAATCTTATGAATTTAATTAGATAAGGAAATTGATTCTCCAAAGCTAATAAAGCACCTATCTAAAAATTCATACCAAATGGTGAGCAATTAACCATAAAGAGATTTAAAAGGATAAATAAATATTAAACAAGATATTATAAGTTGGAATCATCATTTTTGGATCCTTAAATAAAAAGATATGGTTTTTATAAGCAAAGGAAGAAATAAATAAATAAGGACTATTTTAAAAGGCCAAATTAAAACTTGGCCAAGCAAATAAAATAAAATATTTTTGTTTAATAAAAAGAGTAAAGGTTATTTGAATAAAATCATGAGGATTTATTTTTTATCCAAATTCATTTAAGCAAAGACATTTTCCATTTTAAATGAACATTAAAAAAAATAAAGTATTTTAAATAATAACTCAAAGTGATTTATTTTTAAAGAAAACCTACTGAAAAGATTTGGTATAATTTATATTTCAAATACAGTTTTAAAACATATTAAATCCTATTTGAAATAAATACTAATGTATATTTATTTTAATAATTAATAAACCCTAAAAATTAATTATTCTAAATTTGACTTTAGAGTGTATTAATAAACAGTATTAAAATCTACACAAAATTTGGCAAAGATTTTGAATTGAAATAGTTGTTTGAAATGTTTAAACAAAATCAAAATAGAATAAGGGAAACAGAAAAAGAAAAAGGAAACATATCAAAAAAAAGAAAGACCCAGCCCAGCTAACCCTAGCCCATTTAAGCCCAACGAGACCAGTCCCCCTTCTTCCCTGAAGCGTTTTTTCTACTCAGCAGCGAACCCACACCATCACTGATCACTGGACCCCACAGCAAACCTTTCTCTCTCGCTGATGAAACGGTCCCGCCTGTCAGTTTTCGTTTCCACCCGCCGCGACCACTTCTCCCCAAACCTCGTCGCCGTTACAGACTTGATTCCGTGGCCGTAATTCCCCTTAACACCGCGACCATTACTCGCAGGGATCACACTACTTAATCGCACCACCCTCCTCTCTCTTTTCCCTCTCGCACCCTGCCTAGTGAGCCACAAAACAACGCAAAATTTGCTCTCGACCTCTCTGCTCCGACGACCTCCCTCAGTCGATTCCGGCCAGCCCATGCCCCCCTTGCTCCCTGGAGCATACGAGCACACTCCCGGGCCTCTGGCGCATCTCCCAGTGTCGCCCGTGCAGCCGCGTGTGCTCTGCGTCGTTGTCAACGGCAATGCAAAGCACCGCCATCGTCTGTTTCCTTCTCCGGCGAAGCCCCCTGGTAACACCCGGCCACGCCTCCTCTTCTCTTTGATGCTCCTGTACTCCCCACTCTTCCATGCATCTAACGACGTTGTTTTCTTGCTCTCTCGTGCTTAGTAGCGACGCCACCAATGAAGCCCGTGCGTGTTCGACGACGCCAAGAACTCCGGTGAGGAATTCCCATCGTCCCTGTGCGCCCCCTGCCCAACGGCAAACACCTTGAGCACCACCGCGACGTTGCGAATTTGGTGAGCCCCTCCTTCCTCTCCCTCTCTTCCTAGAATAGCCGGAACTCCTCTGCCCGAGCATCGCCGCCGCGCAGACGCCGCCAGCGCCGCCCACCTGTGGTCGCTACATCGTGAACCGTCAGATCTAGATCAGAGGGATAGGATAGTTTCACTTAACGAAGGGGTATGCGATGATTTGAGCCGCACAGGTCCCTTTTAATCATGCGATCCACGTTGCTTGATCCGGACGAACCGGTACCAGCCTATCAGAACAAGACACGTGGCCCAGTCTGTTTTATAAAAACCAGAATTGATCTATTAGATGTTCAAATTTGTAAAATTCATAACATTTGATCCACACGTTCAAATATCAATGGAATCAGCAAAACAAATTATATCCAACCATGCACTTTGTTTAGTGAATTGCTTCTGGAAACTTGGTTGTATTTGCAGAAACTTGTTTAGGCATATTTAGAACATAAAATTATTCTAGAAAATTTTTTTAGGATAAAATCTTTGGCAAATGGATTGTTTTGAACCTACTGACCATATAAAACAACTTATGGAATTAAAAGTGTATTTTGTGAAGTTAAAAGATGAATCTTCGATTTAGAACATTCCTAGTCAAATAAAAATATTTTTTATATGTTAAAAAAATGCTTTTTGAAGAAAAACCTTTGGGAAATGATTTGAATTAAACTCCCTGACCCTAAACACAAAGTTTTATGATTTAAGAATATATTGGGTGAACCCTATAAAAATTATTACTTTGCTAAAGGCAATTTCAACAACATAAAATATTGTTTTGGTATAAAAATGGTTTATAGGTGAAACCTTTTGCAAATGGTTTTAATATTAAACACTTGACCATAAAACACTAACATTTGTGTTTATAAATATGTTTGACAAACACTAGGGAATATTACTTTGATTTAAATCATTTCTAGCAAAACAAAAATGATTTAAATGGCCATTTTCACTAACTCAATATCAAATGGTTTTGCCACCTTTATAAATGACCAATAGACATTTTATGATGTTTATAACCTATTAGAAACCACTTTTCCAAATAAAACAATCTTTAGCATGCTTGCATGCATTGCTTTGTTTTTATTATTTTATGTGATGATTGCTTGAATGGTAGATTGAAATTGTGCCTTGCTTGATTGAATTGTAGTGACATTTGAAGAGTGTGACTATTGCAAAGGTCAAGGAGTGAAATTATAATCTCTACCAAAAAGGAAGGTGATGCTTCATACTTTTGTCCTATTATTTTCACTATGCATTAGTGATATTTCTAAGTAGGACTTCCATGGAATTTTGCTAAGTATAAACTATGCCATGGGAAATCCTAGTAGATGAAACCTTAGTAGAATTTTCCTAAGTTAAGATTCCTACTACTATTATGCTTAGCCTAGCTAGTAGCAAACAAGGGTGGATTATATTCATGCTATGGAATATTTCTAAGTCAAGGACTTGTGTTTTGTTTAATAAAACAACTAAGTGAATGAATCACCTGGGTGGAATGGAAAGAATGGTTTGTGTTGAGTGGTTATGCGAGTCCAGTATGTTGGGGGAAATTTGGGCCTCACCAAGTCCAGTATACTGGGAAAACTTGGTATCTCACTTGTGGAATGCCACCCAGGAACAAAGAGATTCGAGATGTCAAATGTTGAGAAGCTTCAAGTGCAGCCACTTGGCATTATGCGCTCTGCCTGGATCATATAGGTTGCAATAACTTAGCCAAATGGACAGTTGGTGGTAGGGGATGATAGGTTGGAACGCGTCCATTCTGGTCTAAGGGAAGGCTTCTGAAAGATCTTGTCTTGGTGAAACCAAGTCTTGTGGGGAAAGTGCACCACCTCTACAGAGTGTAAAATCTAAGTACTTAGCCATGTACCTGGTATTGGACAATTTGAGCATCAAGACATGGAAGCTATCAAGAATCTCCTCATCCCAATTTCTAAGTTAAAAACTTGTGGTTGAACAAGGGTTGAAGGTTCACCAATTTCTATTGGTGGTTCCTTGGGTGATTTTGTCAAACAAAACTTAGTGTTTTCAAATGATAGGGAAAATCTATTTTTGAGTAAAGCAAGCCTAAGCTCCACTTAGCCAAATGCATATAGTTGATAGATACCACTATACTACCATAGTATCACTTGCCAATACAATTCAAATGTATTGACCCTTGTGGCAGTAACTTATTATGTTGCAGGTTTGTTTGATGTTAGTGAAGTGTGTTGATTAGGATTACAAGTATACAACCAACATGATTGCATGTGGCACTTTGAATATGAAGGACTCCATGCTATAGTTATTTCTGCTGCATTGTAATGAGATAGCCAAATGAGCTATGTAAGGTGTAATGAATTATTTTATTACTGGTTATAAAGTTGTATTTCTACATCTCTTCCTTTTCAAACTTGATGGACAAGGACCTCAACCATGAGCAAAGGACTTCACCAACTCAAATGACTTCAACTTCAACATCATCAATGGCTTCAACTTTAGTTTCACCAAGGACCTCAATTTGGACATCACTAAGGACTACAAATGAGACAAGAAATATTACTCAAGACTTGAAGACTAAGGAAACATAACTTAGAAGGGACCATCATCATCTTTGAAGTTTTGTGACCAAGATTCAAGAAATTCTCCAAGGATGCAAAGATCTTGTTCATGAGGAATCAACTAAGAAGGATGGAATGATCTCAAGTGAACCATATAGTTGGACCACCATATTAAGTTTAGATCAAACCCACCAACTTATGTGGTGTAGCAAAAATATTTTGTTGCTTAAAAATGTGCTTGAAACTTGTTGTTTGAGTGGAATGATTGTTTGTGATTGCTTGCACATTGCTTGTGTGAATTGTGGTGTGTGTGATTAGAATTATTTCCTTAGAAATCTTTTGCCTATTCTAATCCCAATCCAACCAAAAACAGATGACTACTCCAAGAAACTCCAACATCAAGAATGGTGGCAACAACAACAACCAAGAGATGTAAATGAGAGAACAACTACTAACAAACCAAACCCAGTTGAATCAGTTGACAACTCAGTTCTTAGCCAACAACAATGAGTTAGACCCAACCATGCAATAGTTTTTGGAAATTCAATCCCAATTGTTGCAAGGGATGACCACTCAAATGATCAACATGAAAGACAACTTTTCCCAAGGAGATGGTGACAACAATGATGTCAAGAATGATATTATAGAAGGAACCCAAGCTTGCAATATTTGTGGAGACATGGATCACACTTCCAAAGAGCATGAAGGTTAATGCCCTAATTGTGAAGAGAAACATCCAACTAATCAATGCCCCACATCTCAAGCTACATGCTTCCTATGTGAAGGAAATAATCATGTCCCTATCCAATGCCCCATCTATTCCATAGTTCAAGAAAGGAAACAAGGTGGAGTGCATCAACAGATTGTAAACCCCCATGAGGGAACAACTTCTACCAAGAAGTATGAAGACAAAGGAAAATCTCAGCTTGCACCTCCAAGCAATATGACTCACCTTGATGAACAGAAGAAGAGACATATGTATTATCCAAGAAAAAGATTAAGGAGACAAGGAAACTTTCCCACCTTTGAGGTAAGATATGAAGAACATGAACTAGAAGAACTCCTAGCTTTGGAGAAACCCAAGAAGAAGAAGGACAAAAGCCAAGTGCAATGTTGCCATTGAAAAGAGAAGGGACACTATGCCAATGAATGTCCAGAGAAGAAGAAGAGGTATAAGGAAATTAGCCAAGTATGGTGCAACAGCTGCAAAGAGCTAGGCCATTATGTATCAACTTGTCCACAGAAGATACGTGAAGAACTCAATCTTGTCACATGTTACAATTGTGGTAACTCAAGAAAGGTATTAAACACTTCCTATGAGTAGAGATAAGTTGCTTTTTGATCCTCCTTTGAAACCAAGGTTTGACGTTAATGCTTCATCATTTGAAAATACTTGATTCTTCTTGCTTCTTGTGCCTAACTTAAAGGCGTTAAAGAAAACTACTTGTTGGGAGATAACTCAAGAGTTTCCTTGAGTCTTGGATATTATTACTTTAGTAACGAGCTCTCCTTATCCTTTTTTTGCTTTTTGTGCCAAGAATGACCTCTAATGAGAGGGAAGTGAGATTTGGGGAGTTGCTGTCCTGAAACAGATTTCTGTCCTCCACCATAAATATTCGTGAGGAGTCTTTGTAACTCGGATTGAGCTCAAAATTTACGAACAAATCCCCCAGTATTCTAGCTAACTTTCGTTAGTTCAACACTTTTTTATTTGAGCAACATAAGTTGTTCGAAAAAATCGGTTTCTACCTGCTGGTCTGTTTTGACGGATTTCTGCCATTATTGCATTTGCTTTTATTGATTCCTTTTTGAGTTCTCTTTTGGGGAATTGAGCTTTTTGAAGGAGTTTCTACACTAGCTTGTGTTTTTAGTGAAAAGTCTTGCTGTTCCGAAGCTTTTCCAGAGGTCTAATATCTTTCGAATACACTAATGTTGCTAATATTTTATATGATTTATAAAAATTGCAGTGGGGTTCTTTACCCTACTGTTTTACCCTAAAAAAAGATTGTGTGAAGTTTTGTATGAAGGAAAAAATTTTAGGTGTAGAGAAAGAATGATGTAATGAGATGAAGAATGGATAAAAGCTCAATCTTGGGTATGACACCATGGTGTCACCCCAAGAAATATCCAAGAGGTACAAGCGTCAAAGCTTGGGGATGCTCAAGGCATCCCCTTCTTCGTCAATAAAAAGCTCAGGTCTGTCTAGACACTTCGTTTTTTATTGTTTCATGCATAGTTGTGTTGTTCTTGGAGCGTCTTAGTTTTCGTTTACTGTGCTTAGGTTGTTTAGTTTGCTTGAATAAAGTAGTTTGGACCCCCGTTCTCGCTGTGTTGTTTTGCAAATAAGTTGCTTGGTGTTGGAAAGGAGTAGTAAGTTCTTGCTTGTAAGTGCAAGAGGAGCTTGCATTGACTGTGACTTAGACTTTAGCACGACATGCTAGGTGTTGTTTTAACCTTATGATTAGTGATTATTGTTGTAGCATGTATTGTTCCAAACAATTGGGATTGCTTAGTGTGCCTTGAAGAAATTATGTGTTGTTTTAGCATGCAAAAGCATAGTATTACGGTATTCTCCTTTGATGCTTTGTTTGGATTGACTTGACACATGCTCACACCATATTATGACTATGACAAGTCACCATGGCCTCTATGATCATTTAGTTCTTGACTTGTAGTACCACTCTATGTTTTGATTTGTAATGCTTTGTTGCTCTACATGATTATGGCCATTATGCTCTCTTAGTTGGTTGCTCCCAGTCTTTTGCTAGCCTCCACTTGTATGAGTAAGCTCTACTCATGCTTCCAACTCCCAAGAAACCAAGTTATTCCAAAGTTTCCACTATAAACTCCTATGCATGGTGTGTTACACCATTCCAAGTATATTCTTGTTTTCAGCTATCTTCCAATTAAAACTATTTTGTTATGTGAAAATTTAGTGATTAAAGCCCTCACAAACTTTATGTCACACTTTATATTCTTTGACCCTAATAAACTTGAACCTATACGTTGGAATTAGCAGAACCATGTTGTCATGGGGAACGTTTTCAACATTGCACTTATACTTTGTACTCAGTTGATATCATGCTCTTTTGTCTATGGATGTCACCAGTGTGAAATAAAGAGGAAGCTTGTAAGTCCATGGAGTAAGTATTCTGTGTTAGAGAAACGTCTGGGCCACTAGCCTAAGCCATGCCTAATCATGGTGGAAACTTGCAGCATCACCATAGTGAGCTATCTATGAAACATCCTCAATAAAAATCTATGCATATAGTAAATAAAAAGATCGCTGAGATGCTCATTGTCTGCTTGCCTTGTCATTTTGGTTATGTGATAGCTCCTGTACCATGTGCAAGAGGTACCCCGTTGGCGGTTCTCTATGATATGCAAATACTTGCAATGACAAGAACTTACAGGTGACTGAAGTTGAGTAGCATGAGGTGTGGCCCTCGTATTCAAGGGACTTGAGATTGCCAACTTATACTTTGTCAAGCATATACTCCATAGTTAGTTCACTTTATCCTTAATCACTTCAAGATGCTTATGATAGGGGCAATGAGGGCTGAAAGCTAACGAGTACCATAATTTTTGGAAGCTCTGTTTGAAACTTGAAATCCCTGCTTCCTTTACAAAAGGCCTTTCTTCCACCATTATTTAGTCTCCATCTTCTACCTTTAGGCACCATTAACTGATCATAGTTGCCATTCTGTGTGCAGTGTCCCAAAGCTTATTGATTGATGCATATTGTGATATTACTTGTTCTTGTGATATTTGTTTCTAATCACCCTTGAGAACTTTGAAGGTGTCTTATGCATCTACTTTCTACTCTATGAGGGACAAGCTGATTGACACTATGCTATGTTTTCTGTATGTGAAACAAACAAACGTTTTTCAATGCATGTTATTCATGATCTTTGTTTGTATCTCGTCATGTTGCATGCATAGTTACTATGTCCTATTGTTAGAACTCCATCTTTCATGCACATGTTTAGAGTTCTTTGATTCCATCTTTCAATGCTTGCAAATGGTTTGATCTTTATTGTGAAGGTGCATGTCACCTCAAAAATTATTCTTTTATCACTTACCTACTCGAGGACGAGCAGGAGTTAAGCTTGGGGATGATTGATACGTCGGAAACGTATCTATAATTTCTGATGTTCCATTCTTGTTTAGTATCTACTTTGCTTTGCTTTGTCTTTCTTTGAGATGTTTTTATATCTTTTCTGGAACTAACCTATTAACAAATTGCCACAGTGCCAGTTTCCTGTTTTCTTCTGTTTTTGGTTCCAGAAAGGCAGAAAATCATATTCTCGGAATTGGAAGGGACAAAAGCCAAAGTCAATATTTTACCGTGGGGGACACGAATCCACAAGACGGGACGGAGAAGCAAACCAGGGCGGCCAGACCGCCCTAGGCGCGGGTGGGCCCACCCCGCGCCTGGGTAGGGTGTGGGGGCCCTGGCCACCTCCCAGCCTCGCATGTTCGCCTATAAGAAGCCCCCGATACAGAAACCCTAAGTACCCGATCAATATTCCACCAAACCTTCTTTAACCACTGCCACCGTCGTCCCTAGATCGGGGGGATCTGAAGTTCTTCCCGGCACCCTGCCAGAGGGGAGATCATCCAGGAGTCCTTCTCTCCGGTATGATGCGTGAGTAGTTCCACCTTGGACTATGGGTCCATGTAGTAGCTAGATGGTTGTATCTCCTCCTTGTGCTTTCATGTATAGATCTTGTGAGCTCCATTCATGATCAAGTTCTAATATATTTGTAATCATGCATGTTGTGCTTGCGGGGATCCGATGGATATTGAGATTATTATGTTGGATTGATTAATGGATTTGTATTTCTGGTTCTATCATGTCTCTGTTGTTTGTGATGTTGCATGCTCTCCGTTGTTAGTAGCTATCTTGTCCAAGTAGTTGCTAGTGACTCCAAGAGGGGGTATTTATGCTCGATAGTGGGTTCATGCCTCTAGTTTCCAAGGGAAGTGACAGAAATCTCTTCGGTTGTAGATGTGTTGTTGCTACTAGGGAGAAAACAACGGTCTCTTGTTCATGGAACATGTGGACTGTTTACCTTACACACTTTGCTTAAAGCAGTTGTCTGTTGCTTGCAACTTAATATTGGAGGGGGTTCGGATGATAACCTGAAGGTGGACTTCTAGCCATAGATGCAGTTGGATGGCGGTCTATGTATATTGTTGCATTGCCCAATCGAATCTCATAGGATCTTTCTGACTAGTATTGCATTGTTATCCCTTGCTCAGTTCCTATCAATTGCCCTGCTGTAATATGTTTACCCTTCATGCCATGTTGTTTATCTAAGGAGAGCACCTCTAGTGAACTATGGACCCCGGTCCAATCTTTACCATTGATACATCTTCATTGTTACTTGTTTATTGGCTGAAAACCATTACCTTCCACACCATATGTTTAATCCTTTGTTACAACAAACTGGTGAGCTTGACAACCTCACTGATTCGTTGGGGCAAAGTCTTGAGTTTGTGTTGTGCAGGTCTCCGCGTTGCTAGCAACACCTGTGTACGTTTCCTTCCTCCTACTGGTTCGATAACCTCGGTTTCTTACTAAGGGAAAACTTGTTGTTGTGCTGATTCACACCTTTCTCTTGGGGTTCCCAACAGGCTCCACGTCAACCGTGCTAGCTGAAAGGGCATGCATGCCCCCATGTGTGGTTTTGGTAATTAATGACAATCTCTATGGACTAATGTGTAAATTGAGTTTCACTTGTAGGTTTGTCCATTGGCATCGCTTGGGCCATGTGTTGGTCTCAAGGTTGGAAGATGAAGAAATGTCCAAGGGCTTTATGCCCATTGGAATCATGAAGGAAGGAGCTTGAAGGTTGATCAAGACATGTGCAAAGAGTTGCATCAAGATGGATCAACCTCAAGTAGGGATGAAGAAGGGCGAGCTCAAGATGCGCCATCTCTAGAAGATCTCATGCTTGAATCTTGCCATCCTCGTGCTCATGGAATGATGAAGACAAGTTCAAAGAAGAGGTTTCCATGGAGTATGGGGGATCAATTTGCAAGTCTTGATCTTCATCAAGCAAGAGCATCCAACAAAGGTGTTCCCACTATAGAAGAACAAGACGGTCTACATCAAGTTCAAGTGGGATGCTCAAGTCAAAGGTATGTTCTTGATAGGGCTTCTCTTTTTCCGGTCTCGTGTTATTAGTTGGGAGACCGGGTTTAGGATAGATAGTCGTACTATCAAGAGGGGCTCTCAAGCGGGTGTCTCGTTTGCATCGTTCGGAGAGAGCTCAAACCTTTGCATTCATAGCCTCATCTTTCTTGGTTGTTATTTGGTTATTGTCCATAAGAGGATCTAGAGCTTGTGGTCATCATCATAACAAGCTCTAGTTTATCATCTAAGGATTTCACTTTCTTATCTTATTGAGGTTTTTGATCTTGCGAGTTTTCCGGCTCCACACCTTGGGGGATAACTCACATATATATTCATGATATTTTCTCCCAAGGTGATACCCAATATTCGTCGTTATCTTTCCAACAAAATTGGTTTCATCCCGTTTGGAGTTCGGATGCAAAAGTTATTGCGTTTCTGGTTTCTAGAATTTCCCTGACCGGAAGTTCCGCTAGGGCATTTTGCCGCCGAAAGTTCCGGTGGAAGTTCCGGGTCTTCTTCCGCTCACGCTCAGTAACCTTCTGTTTTGGATGTGCTATTTGACGGAACCTCAGTCGTAATTTCCACCGGAAGTTCCGCTCCCACCGGAAGTTCCGGCCAGGGACCGGAAGTTCCGCTCAGGCCGAAAGTTCCGGTTGAATTTCCGGCTCTTGTTCCGCTCACGTTCAGTAACCTTCTGTTTTCGTTGTGTCTATTTGACGGAACTTCTATCGGAAATTTCACCGGAAGTTTTGCTCCGACCGGAAGTTCCGGTGAACCAGCGGAAGTTCCGACCAGGATTCGCTTTTTCACTGTCAACCTTGAAGAAGCTTTCCCTCTCCCTTTCCCTTCCTATGATTCTTGCATCATTTTGAGGGATTTGAGAGAGGAGATCTAGATCTACAATCACCCCAAGCCAAATACCTTCTTTGTGAAGGAATCATTGGGATCTAGATCTTGGAGAGTTTTGTATTCTCCTCTTGTGTTCTTCCTCCCTTATTCCCCAATATCTTTTGTAGCTTTGTTGGAATTTGGGAGAGAAGGACTTGCCCTTGCTTTTGGTGCATAGGTTCGAGTTCTCCTCAGAGATTCGGCGAGTTCAAGCTTGTGATCTTGTTTCTCTTGGGTTCCTTGGAACCCTAGACGGTTGTGTGGTTGGATTGTTGACCTTTTGTGGTCTTGTTGACCTTTTTTGGTCTTGTAGCCTTTTGTGGAGTTTTTGGCCTTTTTTGGCATTGTAGCCTTTTGTGGATTTGTTGTTGGGAGCCTCCAATTGCGTTGTGGAGTTAGCCCCAAACTTGTACGGGTTCGGTCACCGCCCTCAAGCGTCCCATAGTGGAGCGAGTGCCCGCCTTTTGTGGTGCACACTCGGGAGAATAGGGTGAGCCTTTTGTGGCGTCGATGTGTTGCGTGCTTCCGCATCCGGGGTGAGGCCTTGTGTGGCGTTGGGTGAGCATCGAGCCACCACACCTCGAGGTGAGCCATTTGTGGTATTCGGAGAGCATTGCGCCATCGCACCTCTCCAACGGAGACGTAGCTTCTTTAAAAGTGAACTTCGGGAAACAAATCTTCGTCTCCGCGTCCATCGGTTATCTCTCAACCGAACCCTTTACTTATGCACTTTACATTGTGATAGCCATCGTGCTTGAAGTACTTTTATCTTGCTATCACCTTGTTGCTTGTATTGCTTAGCATAGGTTGTTGGTGCACTTAGATGAACTTAGTGGCTAGGTTTTGTGCTCAATAAATTAAACGTTAGTTTTATTCCGCATTTACTTGAGCCTAAACCGTAATTATTTTAAAATCCTATTCACCCCCTCTAGGCGACTTCCTTTGTTCTTTCACTAGCCATCATCCTCCTCCACCACTTGTCCAATTAGATTTGTGATTGGTAGATTGTATCTTGAGTATTTTGCTGCTATAGGTGTCAGCTTGTGTGATCTTGCATGCTTGTTCTATGCTTAGATATTTCATTTTGATGCATGTTTAGCCCTCTAGCAAGTTCCTATAGTAGTTTCTCATCATTTATCAACTTGCAAAATCACTTGGTTTGATGCTTGTCTAAAAATTTCAGAAAAGAAGATGAGTGCATACCCACTGAATCAATATGATTTGATGGTACCTGAGCCGATGAAAGTCCATCGTGAGGAAGGAGTTTTCCCTTCCATTTATCCATGCCTTGAATTTATGAGAGACGCGGGGATCTTCTAGGATTTCCAAACTATGATTACTAATGCAGGGTTGGAACACTTTGTTGAAGGGGAACCATTTCAATATGTTAAGCTAACCATGGCTGTGGTGCAGGACTTCCGGTTTACTTGGTCCTTGTCTAATCCCATGGTCCATTATAAGATCTACAATATAGCTATCGACCTGCCTTTTGCCGATTTTTGTGCAACTATTAGAGTGAAGCATTGGGGATCTTGTGAGAAGATCAAGGAGAGGCCTAAGTCACTTATGGATTTATATGCTGAAATTTGCCAAGGTTTCGACTTCTCGAAGGAAAGTGGTAAAATTCGGAATATCCAATTCCCATCCATTAGATATTTTGCCTATTTCATTACCAAGTGTGTTCTTGCTAAAAAGATTGCTAGAAAGTTATCTTCATTTGATCTAGCTTTCATCTCAGCTGCTTTGAATAGGGATAGATCTTATAACCTGGGTGCTTTGATAGCTTACCTTCTTACCACTAACTGCGAGAAGGGTGGAGTTTGTGGAGGTCTTATTGCTTCTAGGTTGCTAGCTTTCCATGGTTTAGAGCCTCACCGTTCAGATTATCGGTTCCCCATAGAGAGGCTTGATATTGATTCCATGGTTCAGCATAATTTTGTTTCTTCTTGGGCTACTGTGAGAAGTCTACCATATGAATTATCCTTTGTTAAGCGTGGTTGGAGAGGAGGTAGGACTGAGAAAGTAGTCTATTTGCCTGCACCTGTGTTGTTTAATTTTTATAACAGGCAAGGATGGTCGCTCACGGAGGAAGAGTTTGACACTTACATGGCGTAGCTCTCCCGACAAGAGGAGAATGTTGGAGAGGATGCCGAAGGTGATTCGGTTCAGCCCTCTAACATGGGGGAGTCATCATACCAGCAGCCCTCCTATGATTGGGGCGCGTCTTTTTCTTCATCGCGAGGGCCTGATTATGATCATTCCTATGATGACCCACCAGCTTGGGGTTACTACCCGCGCTATTGAGCCCCACTTAGGCCAAAAGCCTAAGCTTGGGGGGAGGTACACTGACATCACACTCATATTTATATCATGTTTTGTCGGTTCTTTGTATATCCATTGTTTCACTTTCTTTTTGGTTTTTGTTTCTTCTTTCTCAAAACACAAAAATACCAAAAATATTTTCGTTGTTTCTCTTGGTTTGTTTCTTTGCTTTTTAGCTTTGGTTTACCTTAAAATAAAAATGCAAAAATATTTTGCTTTGTTTGGTTTTGCTTTGTGTGCTTGCTTTAAAAATCGAAAACACCAAAAATATTTGTTGTTCTTCTTTGGTTTTGTGAAGTTCTTTGCAGGGTTCAGTAGTCCTCAGTGGAGTTTGGTTTCATGTTATTATTCAAGTCACACAAGTGAAGGGCAATAATGAAGATCAAGACAACTTGAGGTGTGGTAAGAGGCTGGTAACAAACTCTATTTGTTTTCATTTTTGTACATATACTCATCATTGTGAGCATACTTAGTCTGCTCATGTAAGGTGTATGTTATTTATGGATTCTTAGTAGTTCTTGCTTTCTTATGATTAGCTCCATCTTTCTAATAGTTTGTAGCATGTCATATGAATGTTTGCTTGCATTGTTCTATTCATAACTTGGTATGATATTGTGGTACCCTCCTCTGAATGTTTCATGTGAATCGACTTGGCACATGCTCACGCATGGATATGACTGAACAATAGTCAATAAGCCTCGATGATTTGTTTTGCCTCAGAGTTCTTGTATCACTTTCATGCCATAATTAGTCCTATTTTGTTTCAAGCATGATTATGACAGCTATTGCTCTCTCGTTTGTCGCTCCTTCTCTATTGCTGGCCTTCAGTTGCACTAAGTATGAGCTCTACTCGTGTTTCCAACTCCCCAAAACCAATATTGTAAAAAGTGTCAACCATACCTACCTACTAGCATCATTTGCTATTTCGTGCATATTCATTATGCCTTGTTTTCTTCCAAATAAAATATTTGACTGTTTTGAGAAAGTTAGTTAGTAAAGCTCTCACGAACTTGATGGCACACTTTATTTCTTACACTTAATAAACCTGAACCATTGTGACCTATCCATGAAAGTTATATTCTTGCGAATTCTAGGCTGGGAGTTAGCAGAACCGTGGTATCACGGGGAATGCTTTCAACACCTGTAAATATATACCCAGTTGATATCATGATCTTTTGTTTGCATATGTCGTCGGTGTGAAATAAAAGGGGAGCTTGTAAGTCCATGGAGTTATGTATATGTGTTAGAGAAACACTTGGGCCGCTAGCCTAAGCCATGCCTAACCATGGTGGAAACTTGCAGCATAACCATAATGAGCAATCTATGAAGCTTTCTTCTTATAAAAAAAGAGAGAGACACACATTGGAAAGAGGAAAGAGAGAAAAAATGCCATTTTCCCATGGCAAATAAGAAGATTGCTGAGATACTCATTGTCTGCTTGCCTTGTCATTTTGGTTATGGGATAGATCCTGTACCATGTGCAAGGGGTACCCCGTTGGCGGTTCTCTATGATACGCATGTATTTACTATGACAAGAACTTACCGGTAACTAAAGTTGAGTAGCATGAGGAGCGTCCCTCGTACTCAAGGGACATGAGATTTCCAGTTTATGGTCTGTCAAGCATATAACTCATATTGGACCTCACTTTCACCTTAATCATCTAAATATGCATATGATAGGGGCAATTAGAGCTCAAAGCTAATGAGTACCTTACTTTCGGCATTTGGAAGCCTTTGAAACTTTTCAAACCCTTTTCACTTCCTTCTTGAGTCACCACTTATTCTATGAGCACCTTCTTGAGAGCATAGTTGTCATTCTTAGTGTAATGTGTTTGTCTCAAAACTTGGTTAATTATATCATGACTTTGATGCTTGTATCTCTGATATCTTTACTTCTAGTCTTCACTTGAACTTCAGAGGTGCCTTGGCATTTATATTGTGCTCTACAAACAAAGGCAAGCGAGATACCACTCTATCATAACTTCTTATGAGCATTGCAATCTTGCTTATGTTTAGGTTTCATGCTACTTATTATTATTGAGTTGGAATCTATTCATAGTTTGCAATGACTATTGAGTAGACTTAGTTGCATACTGCTTATTATGAATTGTCTAAGTATCTACTCTTGTGCTGAGAATATATACATCATATGAAGCAAATGTGTTCGTGAAAGTTTTTTTATCGCACTCAGTTTTCAACTGAATCGCTTGAGGACAAGCAATAAGCTAAGCTTGGGGGGAGTTGATACATCCAAAACGTATCTACTTTTCCAAACACTTCTGTTATTGTTTCTCCTCTAAACTTGTGTGATTTGGATACAACTAACCTGGACTAACGTTGTTTTCAGCAGAATTACCTTGGTGTCTAGTTTTTGTGCAGAAAATCAACTTTCAGAAAAAATCCGGGAAAATATGCCAAAAATCTTATTTCACCAGAAGACTCACAGAGACAGAATACGAGCTGGAGTGGGGCCCTTGGGGCCCACACACCCCAGCCGCGCAGGCCAGGCCTGGACGCGCCTGGAGGGTGTGTGGCTACCCCAGGCACCCCCTCGGCCTCCCTCTTCACCTATAAGTTGCCCCTTGACCTAAAAACCGAGGGGGGTTCGAAATTTTTCCAGAAAGAGTTCCAATGCGTCGCCACCACCAGAAACTGCGATTCGGAACCAAAAACTCCGTTCTGGCACCCTGCCGGAACGGGGAATTTGGAGAGGGTCATTATCATCGTCATCACCAACGCCTCTCCATCAACCATCATGTTTCCCTCATCCATGAGTGAGTAATCCCCCGCTGTAGGCTTTGGGGATGGTAGGGATTGGATGAGTCCTATCATGTAATCGAATAAGATTGTTAGGGCATGGTGCCTAGTATCTCTATTAGTTCTATTTGACTTTTTTGCAACTTGTTGTGCTTAATGCTTGTCACTAGGGCCCGAGTGCCATGATCTCAGATCTGAACTTATTATTGATTCATTATGATAGTATTGTTTGTGATCTTATCTGCAAGTTGTGTACACATATCATTGTTCGTATCCAAAGGCCCCGAAGTGACAGCAATTGGGACAACCTGAGGGGATGGCTGTGATGTGAGGATCACATGTGTTCATGGAGTGTTAATGCTTCGCTCCGGTGCTCTATTAAAAGGAGCACCTTAATTGCCAATAGTTCCATTGAGGCCCCACTGCAACGGGCTGGCAGGATAAAAGATGTTGTGTAAGTTTTCATTGCGAGCACGCATGACTATATATGGAGCACATGCCTATGATTGTTTAGTACTTGGATGCTTTATCTCATTTATCTGTAATTTCCCTAGATCTTGAAGTTACATGATTAGACTTGTCCATGCAACGCCCGTCCATCCATCACTATGCCTACCGCACTCATATCCTACTGTTTGCTACTACTATCACTATTGCTCTTGTTCTACTGCTGTTGTTACTTTGCTTTCGCTACAACAAAACTGTTGCTACTGATAAACTTCTGTGAGCAAGAACTATTTCCAGGTGCAGCTGAATTGACAACTCAGTTGTTAAGGCTTGCAAGTATTCTTTGGCTTCCCTTGTGTCGAATTAATAAATTGGGTAATACTACCCTCGAAGACTGTTGCGACCCCCTATACTTGTGGGTCATCAATGGACGAGATGATGAAGCACCTGATAGCGGCAGCCCGCCGACTAGCTACACCATTTGGCTGCTGAGTGCTTCCCCTGGAGGATCTGGTTCTTGTATCTATGTGTGTGCCTTGGCGCTTGTGCTGGACATGGGTCTATGTTCATTGTTTAATGCAGCATGTTTGTTGTGTTGTCTTGGACTATTTTTTTGTTGACTTGTACTGGATATTGTATGTATGTTGCTTTATTTATAAAGCTGGACGCAAGCCTATTTTGAGGAGGGAAGAATCTAGAGTTATTTTTAAAATTGCCTTGGGAAAGCCTTTTACAAGGTCAATTGGACTTTTCTATAAGGAATTCCGACATTAGGGGAAGTCACAATAAGAGTAAATAATGAATTGGGTCTTATTTTCACAATTATCAAGGTCATAGACAAGGAGATCCCATTTCCCATGTGTTTTTTGAACTTGTTGCTAACTCACTAGCAATTTTGATTAGCGAAACTATATCTCATGAATTAATTACTCGAATATTTTTGAATCATATTGTGGGGGGGGAGGGGAGGCAATATTCTGTAATATGCAAATGACACAATCCTTTGTATCCAAGATGATTTAGAGCAAGCCAAGAATGTGGAATTTATACTCTATCTTTTTGAACAAATGCTGGGGATAAAAAATCAAGTTTCGTAAGAGTAATGTATATTGAGTTGAGGAAGCTAAAAACATATCCGAATCCTACGAACAAATATTCACTTGTAAAGTAGGTGCATTGCCTCTAAAATAATTGGGTGTGCCAGGCAATGAAAACAGGTTGAAGAATAGTGATTGAAATGGACCTACTGAGAAACTTGGTTGCTAGCAAGGAATAATACCATCAATAACTAGTAGGACCATATTGATTAATTCTTAACTTACTAGCATCCTTATTTACATGTATCCTTTCTATAGAGTTCATGTTGGGGTGAAAAAGCAAGTTTAGTGAGGTCTGGATTCTTGTGAAGTGGAAATCCCTGAGGAAAGGAAGTATCATTTAGTCAACTCGAGGAAAATCTGTAAGCCTACAGATCTAGGTGGTTTGTATATTTTATATTTGGAGATTCTAAATACTGCACTACTTTCAAAATGGTTATGGATTTTTTAATGAAAAAGGTTTATGGCAAAATTTGCTTAATGCTAAACATTTACATAGTTGTACTTTGGGGAAAGTTTAGGGAGGGAGACTATCACTTTTGTCATGGGTTGATGGAAGTGAAAGTGTGTTTCTTTCTTTCATGTTGCAAATTTGTGGCTGGACGAAATTTTAGAAACAGGATTTTGGGAGACCACTAGGTGAAAAATAATTATGTAAGTGAGCCTTTCCCTAGGCTTTATAACATTTGTTTGGACCATGATGTCATAGTGAACAAAGAAGTCACTAAAGGTGTTGGTCTCTATGTCATAGTGAGCAATCTCGGAGGAATCTAGAGGGAGAAAACTCTATGACATAAAAACAACTTCGGGACCATTCGGATGAATATCAAAATAACTTTTGATTACTCTAGAACAACCTTCCGTATTCAAGTTATGTCACCGGAACACTTCCTTATCTCTCTAAAACTATTTCGATAATATCGGAACAACTCCGAAACTATTCCGTATGTTTTGTCAACCACATACTATAAATAGACTTTAATATATTTACTCAACAGATGAAAGGGACTTGAGCATATGACCTCGTAGGTTAGGCAATATGTGGACATGATCTAGAAACTCCTTTCTAATCAATAATCAATAGCATAAATCATGGAGATCCATATAGACTCTCGCATATACACGAAAGATTCGAGCAACCCTCTTGTCTTTATACATGTTTCCTTTTCACGATACATGAAAATCCAAGGTATACATGACAAATCCGATGTAAGAAATTAAGGTATCCATGTGAATCAACACTTAATCACTATACCAAGTTAACCTCATTACCGCATTGCTCTCTTTTCTCGTTACGTTTTTCCGATATCCCCATGAAGCATATCATGTTGTGTCTGGCCAATCGATCATGGACATCGTAATACTATGAGGGCCTCTAGAGTATCTCTCTATCGTCGGAGGGGAAAATTCCACTCTTTAACTATCGTGTGCCTATACATATGTTTCCGAAGTACCCGAAGATCACCTTAATTGCCACCCAGTTAAAGGTGGTGTTGGATGACCATCAAAGTAAATCTTCCGGCATGAAGACATCTGATATTCTAGTGATCTTAGGATACATAAGTGATAAGTGCAAATAATAATATTATGATAAAACTAACAACTATGTGACGATGATATCTCGTAGTCTATCGTATAGAATGGATAAGTTTAGAACCCTTTTTCTACCAACAATTCATAATCTAAAGGATAAACCAAAAAAATATTAGTCTAATTCATAACCTAGAAGATGATGCTATTTTTTTGGATAGATGTTTAAGTTAATCCTGAACTTACATGGTTTTCATCAATGTTGCTGGGTTTTAGCATGTTTGCATACATCATTATTCCCACACAAACATGGCTTCCAAGATTTCCACCCAGAGGCACACATCAAGATATGCTATAGGTAACGAGATAGTCGCAATTTCAAAGTGGCATGGTCTGGGTTAGTTCACTTTTGATAACTTCATTGGAAAGTTTGATTGAGTTTAGCGCTTAGCATGGAGGTACGCTGCCTCCTCGGCGGTTGTTTGCGCCGCCGGTTTTTGCTGAGTTTGCGGCGGCGGCGATGGATCAGTACATGCAGGCCGTTCCCTTGATCCGGTTTTCAAGCAGACCTCGTCTGATCGTGTGTGTACGGGAGTTGTGGAGGCTGAGGTGGCAACTAGCGTGGGACCTAGTCTGATCATACCTGAGCTGATATTTTCTTGGACTGCAATTGCGAGGAGGTTTGCTACTCAGTTTCGGTCGGACTCTGTCCCATCAATCCTTACCCACACGTTGCACGTAACCTGTTAGTCTACGTTCTCCTCCGCCTCGCCATCGCCCCAGGTTCCGCTGCGAGTAGCACCAATTCCAGGGAGGGAATCGCCAGGACACCGCTCGTTCTTGGAGGTGGTTTCCGCTGCTGCACCCATGGCAGCTCCAAACCCTAGGGGGCAGGCCCCCAATCAATTTGCTCCTGCCGCGGGTACTCCTGCTCCTGTCGTGGTACCTGCTCGTGCCGCTGCGCCTCCCCTAGCTCGCGCTCCTGGGTCGCATGGCATGCAGCCAGCGACCGTTCCTCAGTTTCAGGCCGTCAATCCGATGAACTTTGGTCCGCCTCCCTTCTCCGGGCCGCCAGGGATGCCGCCGCCCGGGGCGCTCTACCAGGGGATGCCGCCGCGGCCCAAAAGTCAGGTTCAGCCACCAGCGGGTTACTTCAACTATCAGGCTTCGCAATTTGTTCAGCAGCCCCTTCAACCGCCTTACCGAGGTCCGACGGCGGGGAACAGTGTTGTCCCATATGGCTCGCAGGGGATGGCAGCTGCTTCACCGACGCTTGGAGGGTCGGGGCAGCAGTTCGCGGTGGGTCTTGGGGTTGTTGTTGTTGTTCCTGTTCAGAAACGGAAGAAGAAGTAGAAGCAGCAGGAGAATCAGCAGTTTCAGCAGCAGGGTTATGTTCAGTATGGTGTCCCTCAGCCTCATGTTCCTGGTTAGTTTGTTACGTCTGTTCCAGCTTAGGGTGAACAAGCTCACTATCCATACACTTGTCATCAGGGCACTACAGTTGCACCAGTTGTTGCGACTTCGCAGGTAACAAATGTTGAACCAGCAGCTGCTGTTGTTAATAAGAAAATTCAAAAGTTTGTTAGATGTTGGAAGTGTGCTGTCAATACTCATGCGTCTAAGGATTGCAAGGTCGTGCACTATCGCTACATTTGTGACAACTTTGCCCATCCCACTTTGAGATGTCCGGTGCTTAAGCAACCGCGGCTGACTCCTTATATAGCTGGTATAGGCAATGAGACTACACTATTTACTCAGATTCCTGATGCAGCGGCTCGTGATCATTTGTTGCCTAGTCAGACCCCTATTGCTCGGGTGCTTGTTTCTAGACAGATGGTTTCGGCAGATGTACTTCAGCGTCAGATAGCCAGGAGGTGCACAATGCGTGACAAGTGGAATTGGGAGGCTTTGCCATATGGAGATGACGCATTCTTAGTTAGCTTTCCATCCCTTGAGGACCTAGACAAGGTTGATGGGATCCAGATGTCAGTGCCGCTCAATACGTCTTAGCTTTCTTTCTCTACTTACAGGACGCAGGAGGTGCCTCTCAAGTTCGATCTACAATAGGTTTGGTTGCATGTCGAAGGGTTTCCTCATATTTTGCGCTCTTTCTCTGGTCTATGGGTTATTGGTGGTCTCATGGGGAATACCCTAGATGTTGATCTGTTCAGTTTGCGAAAGCGTGGGGTAGTTCGTATTCTTGTGGATATGTTTGATACTAAGGTCTTCCTGAAGCAGCATGATTCTTTGGGCCACTATTTGGCGTCAGATGTTGTGGTTAAGCATAGGGCCTATGACTTTCGTTTCAGGATGGATCCTAAAGGTTATATTCCAGAGCCTGGGTTTGTTCCTTTCTTGTGGAGGAAAGGGGAGATGATGTAGATGATGATACTAATGAGAAGCATTTGGAAGATGCTATGGACACTTCTAATACGGTTGCTACTACTCAGGTGGCGGGATATAGTTCATCCACGGTTATGCCCTGGCAGGGGGTTTCGGCACCTCCATCTTCTTCTCAAAGAGTGCATAGGGTGTTTGTTGTCACACCGTTCAATGCTAATCCATCGACCCCACGTGGAAGGGAATTGGCGGCTTCTCTACCCATGGATTCTCCCCTCCGTGGAAGGGGCACTTCTTCTGCGCCTCATGTCACGCAGGCTCAGTTGCAGGAGGCTTTGTGGTCTTCCTCTGTGACGGTTCAACGGGCTTTTTCGGTTCCACCGGCGAGGTCTAGGACACATGTTTTGGGCAGATCTATTCCATCTGACCGCCATCGGCCGATTCTCGAGGAGGTAGCCTTGTTGGAGAGCTCATGGAAGCTGACCCAGGAGGGGTCGGCTGACAGGGGCATTGGCGGACGGGACGTGGTTGGCATCCTCGCGGGGCCTACCCAGGAGGGGTTGGCCGACCGTGACGGTGTGGCCGAGCACGTGGATCTGGTCAGGATGGACAAGGTGGCACATGATGTTCTGTTGGGCGATGGGGGTGGCCTGACCCAGGAGGGGGCTAGGCTATCCCTTTCTCCGATGCGGCCCTCTTCACCGACCTCTACACCTTGCAGGCGGAGCTCTCGCCATGGAGTTGATGCCTCTGGGGAGTCGGCTACTGATGAGGATTCCATGGTCAAGGCCATGCGTCGTAAGGCTGAGAAGAACTTAGACTCGCCAGGTATAAAGAGTTCTTCGAAATCCTTTTTGTCTTTTCTAATCCTGTTATTTATTCTAAACTAGCCAATGTCGGCATTAGTTTGGGTAGTTCTGTACAGGATGTTCGTTTTTCTTCTAATGTTTTGCGACACATGGAGGTTGACCGTCTAACGGTTACTCCTAAGGTCGATGTTGTTCCTGATGCTCCACTAACCGAGGAGGAGGAGTTGCATGCCACAGTATATGGTCAACTCCTTTCTCACTTAGTTGGTGAAGTGTCGGAGGTGGACTTTGATGAGACTGGGCTTGCCTCTATGTATGAGCTAAAAGCTTCTGGTTGGAAATCAAAGAGCCAGCGGTCGCGCAAGAGATCCCGTGTATCCAAATATCCTATAGTTTCTCAATGAATGGAATGTTTTCAAATAGTAGAGGTCTTCGGGACTTGGCTAAACATTTATTCTTTGCTGATTGTGTGAGAGACCATAATTTGGATTTTCTGGGTATTTCTAAGACTGGTAGACGAGATTTTTCACAAGCCCTACTCAATCGCCTTTCTGGTGGAGTGGACTTTACGTGGATATCACGTTCGCCGCGTGGTCGATCTGGGGATCCTGTTAGGCGTTCGAGATGAGACTATGGAAGTTTTAGCTAGTTCGGTGGAAGATTTTTTTTTATAAAACTCCATATCCGTAACAAGGCTGACAATTTCACATGGTCTCTAGTCGCCGTTTATGGGGCCGCCTAGGATGTTTACAATCCATACCCTATTCTTATAGGAGGGGATTTTAATTTGCTTAGATTTCCTCACGAGAAAAGTCGGGGCCGGTTCGATGAACATTGGCCTTTTTTGTTCAATGCTGTTATTGACAGCCTGGACTTAAGAGAGGTTACAATGTTAGGAAGGCAATTTACCTGGCTAATAGTCTTCTGGAGCCAACATACGGAAAACTTGATAGAGTGCTTATGGATACCGACTGGGAACATAAGTTCCCTATGGTAACTGTTCGAGCCCTAGAGCGTATTGAGGCTTTATCGGATCATGCTCCTTTACTTTTATCTTTTGGATCACTTCCACGGAAGTCTACGAATGAGTTTAAGTTTGAACTCGGATGAATGATCCATGATGGTTTTTATGAGATGGTTAAGGCTATTTGGGAGAAACCGGTTAGTGGCCAAACGCCTATCCTACGATGGAATTACAAAATGCGTGCCTTACGCAAGATCCTTCGTGGCTGGGCTAGGCACACAGCTGGGGTCTTAAAAAACGAAAAATACGTCTAATGTCTATAATTGATGACTTAGAGGCTCCAGCGGAGGTCAGGCCGTTAACCACATAAGAAATTGAGCTTAAAAGCCAATCGAATGTAGAGATAGCCCGACTCCTGCGTGAGGAGGAACTCAAATGGTACCAACGCTCTAAAGCAAAATTTATTTTGGAAGGAGATGCGAATACAAGGTACTTCCATGCTGTTGCCAATGGCAAGCATAAGAAGAAACTTATTCACTCTCTAATCCAGGATGAAGGTATGATTGAGGGACAGGAGCAGCTGAAGTCATATATTACTGCTTATTATAAATCCTTGTTTGGGGCCCCAGCGAAAAATTCATTCTCTCTAGAAGAGTCCCAAACCGCCGATATCCCCTAGGTTTCTATTGAAGAAAACAACTTTCTAACTGCCTCATATACCGAGGAAGAGGTTAAGAAAGCTATTTTCCAAATGGAACATAACAAAGCGCCATGACCTGATGGCTTCCCAGCGGAATTTTACCAAAAATTCTGGGACGTTATCAAGGAGGACCTGATACTTTTGGTTGGGTTTTTACAAGTCGGTCAGTTGGATCTCTTTAGACTAAACTTTGGCAACATAATTTTACTGCCTAAGGTTAACAATGCAGAACGGATACAACAGTATCGCCTAATCTTCTTGCTTAACGTTAGCTTTAAGATTTTTACTAAAGTTGCCAAGATTAAACTAAACTCAGTTGCTCACCATGTTGTTAGCCCATCTCAACTGCGTTCATGCAAGGAAGAAATATCCTAGATGGTGTAGTAATTCTGCATGAAACAATCCATGAACTCACTCAAAAAAAAAATGGTGTACTGTTCAAGATTGACTTTGAGAAGGCATACGACAAGGTTAATTGGTCTTTCTTACAGCAAACATTCTGCATGAAAGGTTTTTCTAAGGAGTGGCGCGCTCTCATTCAGTCGTTTGTGTCTGGAGGTAGTGTTGCCATTAAAGTAATGAAGATACTGGCAAATACTTCCAGACCAAGAAAGGACTGATACAAGAGGATCCATTATCGCCTTTACTATTTAATATAGTGGCTGATATATTGGCTATCCTTATTGAGAGAGCAAAGGCTGATGGGCAAATTGAAGGATTAGTTCCACATCTTATTGATGGTGGTCTTTCTATTCTTCAATATGCTGATGACACAATCCTTTTTATGGAACATGATCTGGAGAAGGCTAAAAACCTGAAATTAATATTATCAGCTTTCAAGCAGTTATCTGGACTTAAAATTAACTTCCATAAGAGTGATTTGTATTGTTTTGGCGAGGCCCAAAACGAGGCCCATTTATATGCTGAACTTTTCGGCTGTGGTCAGGGGCATTTTCCAATCAACTATTTGGAAATACCGATTCATTATCGGCGTCTCACAGTTGCTGAATGGAAACTTGTTGAAAAAAGACTACACTTAATAGTTGGAAAGGAAAATTGTTATCCCTTGGTGGAAGACTAATACTCATAAATTCAATACTTACTAATATGGTATTGTATATGATCTCATTTTTCCAATTACCAAAAGGTTTCTTGAACAAAGTGAATTTATTTTTGATCAAGATTCTTTTGGCAAGGGGATAGTGAGAAAAACAAGTATCGACTGGCCAGATGGAATGTGGTTTGCCGTCCGAAAGAGTATGGTGGACTGGGCATACATGATTTGCAAGTCAAAAACACCACACTTCTGGGCAAATGACTTTTTAAACTACTTACGGAAGATGGTGTATGGCAATCCATGTTATGGAGGAAATATGTGGCGTCCAAAGCTGTGTCTCAAGTGGTTTGGAAACCTGGTGATTCACATTTTTGGGCAGGTCTTATGGCCACCAAAAAACATTTCTTTCGTTTTGGTGCTTTCGAGATTAAGGATGGGTCACAGATTAGGTTTTGGGAAGATAAGTGGCTTGGCCAAACTACTCTTCGCGAACAATATTCATCTCTATATTCGATTGTTAGACACGAAGGGGATACAATTTCAACAGTGATGGAAGAAAATCCTCCCAATGTGTCTTTCAGAAGAAGTCTTATTGGTCCTCGACTGGTATCCTAGAACAATCTACTATTACGATTATCCACGATACAATTGTCGGACGATGTTGACGTGTTCAAATGGAAATTACTGGAAAGTGGTAAATTTTCTGTTGACTCACTTTATAGAGCATTGGTTCAACGTGATATCCCGGTCGATGATAATAGTAAAATTTGGAAAATGAAAATACCCCTTAAAACAAAGATATTTGCATGTTATCTACGTAAGCTAACAAAAGATAATCTTGCAAAGAGGAATTGACATGGAAGTAAACAATGCGTTTTTTGTCATCAACATGAGACAATTCGTCATTTATTCTTCCATTGCAAATTTGCTCGCTCTATATGGTCATTCATCCAAATAGCTTCTGGTTTATCTCCTCCATGTTCAATAACCAATGTTTTTGGTAATTGGCTGCATGGAATTATTGATAAGTACATAACTTTGTTTAGGATGGGAGCGCTTGCCATTATATGGTCGCTGTGGCTTTGTAGAAATGACAAGATTTTTAATAACTTTGTGTCTTCTCCTTTGCAGGTTATCTATCGAGTCACGGCTATCCTCTGATCATGGACTACTCTCCAACACATGGAGTTTCGCGACTTATTTATAGTGAGATGTACGCGATTGGAGGACACGGTGAGGGATATTTTCTCCTAACATGGATGGCCGCGTGATTTGAGGATTGATCTACCTTAGTTTGAAGACAATTATTTTGATAGTGCTTTTTCCTAATGCTTGCCTTCCTTTTTATTCCCTTGTTCTTCCGTTCGTGTGACTGTGTGCATCTTAGTTATGCAGAGGCCGGTGTAAACATTAAACATTTTATATTAATAAAAACGCCCATTTTTTTTAAAAAAAAGTTGTGCCCACCCCTAATAATAAATCTGTTCTGTTTTCCCACAGGGAATCATTTTGGAGTGTAACTCCCTCAAAAAAGGGAGTATGTTCTTAACACTAGCTACTACTATACCATCTAGTCAAATGTTAAACTGCAGAAGCAAATTGCACATGTGTTAGTTATGGTTTAAGCCTTTGGAATTATAGTCGTGAGTGGATTTTGCTTTTCACATGTATCCGCAGCTACGCATTGACCTGATAAGAATCAAACGAAATATTCAGGATGGTGACATGACTGCTGTTCGATGCCCATCCTGCGTGTCCGCTGTACGTGGCTCAGTAGTAGAAAGCAATGCCAAGTGCGTCCCCGTGATGATGGCCTCTGCTCTCTGCCCCGTACCGCTTGGCACGACGCTGTTCATACAATTATTTCCCGGAATTTTTAAACGCTAAACGAAAATACCAAGAAAGTAAGAATGGCAGTGCATATAATAGTAGTACGACAGTGTCTGATTGCCACGGATTGCGATGCGCGACAGTGCACGCATGGGCGCAGCAGCGTGATGATGATTCGGTCCCCGTGATTCGCTCCGAGTCGCGCCCACAAATCGATCTGTGCGGGGCGCGAGCAGGGCAGCGACTGCCGCTGCGTCGTCCATGATGCTGTCGGCGCGTATT
Source organism: Avena longiglumis (assembly GCA_030063025.1). Lineage (NCBI taxonomy): Eukaryota > Viridiplantae > Streptophyta > Magnoliopsida > Poales > Poaceae > Avena > Avena longiglumis. The sequence goes on along the minus strand of CP125976.1, from coordinate 505,305,074 downwards.
ATGCAGCTGCTGCCTCTGGACTCTGGAGTCTGGTCGGCCTAATTAATTTTCTGCAGACAAATCTTTCTTAATTTCTGGTCCATGGCCTGACCTGACGCCGCTGCCAACGGGACCGCATTAGCTGAAATTACGACCCTCATTCCGCAAGGCCACCAGGATTGAGTCGCGTAACAGTTTGTTACGTAGTACTCTGCGCCAGCGCAGCACAGCACAGCAGTATACAAGACAAGTACACTTCGTCTCACCCTACTTACTACCGAAATTCCTTGATTAAAACACGTCCACACGAGGATAGATTGCTGCCCCCATCCACGTACGGTTCGTGTGAACGGGATCGGATGGGCGCATCGACGACAATCAGCCACCGCACCACCGTGCCGATGGATACCGGCCGGCCGGCGGCCCGGCGCTGTCCCCGCTGCGGCCTTAAAGTCGAGAGACGGTACTGTGAAGTAACAGTTGGCACGAAGAGCGCGTAGCTTTCGTCGGGAGGTTTCGTTGTCTTTGCCGTTTCTCACTTCCTCTGCCCTGATGGCATGGCATGAGCAGCATGGCCATGATCGCGATACGTGTGCAGGTGCGTGCGTGTGGTCACGGCGCGTGGGGCCCAACTGGTGGCGCTGCTTAATTGAGGAATACCAGGAGATAGTATGAGGCACGCAGGGTCCACCTGAAAGATGGGAGGTAAAGAGTTGTTGAGCTTGCCCTAAACTGTATACGCCCATTCTCGACCAAGATCTGTTGGTAACAATTTATATACCTTCGGCACCATGCTTTACCCAAAGGTGTGGGCAAAACCAGTAGTATGCAAGTAGTATCCTTCTTTGTTTTACCTTTTCTTTTAACTATTACTACTTTTTTGAATATTTTATATTGTTACAAATACCTTCTTTTTCCTGGTTTAATAATAAGCTAAACGAGAGAGAAACAATGCAATAAACAAGGCCATCAACTATATTAGACGAAAATAAATTTTACAGCATAAAAATAATTATAGTAAACAAAAAAAGTGAATACTATGTAGTATACAACTGGCAATATCTATACATAATAATAAAGAAAGGAGTGTTTCTTGTAGTACCTACACATTTTTGGACGGCTTTACCCTTCGAGCAGAAAATAAATTACCCACCAATACCACCGGCAAGTGAAAACCCATCAATGTCCGCTCCATGATTTTTCGTTCCGATTTTCACTATGGACGGTTTCGCCCCGGGTGGTTTGGAAATATTACTTGCATAGTGCCACCGTGAAGTCAAAATCTGGAGGTTTGTTTTTTGCCCAATCCAGTCGTCTTCTCTGTCCCTCCCCATCCCTCCCTCTCCACCGACCACGAGCGGAGGCGGGTTGACCTGCAGAGGGGAGCTTTAGGGAGAGGCTAGAGGAGTTCGTCCGTGAGATGGAGTAGAGGAGCGGCGACCGGCGAGTTTTATGCCGCTTTTGCCCAAACAAGGCTTCTCATCCTCGCCATACTCTCTCTCACACAGCCGCCGCCAGCCACAACTCCTCCTCTCTCTCTTCCCCAATGGCGCCCGTCCACTTCCCTGCGTGAAGCCGTGCTGACCCAGGCAGATTAGACGACAACCACACTCGTAGGTTCCTACAAAACTACCGTTGTCTGCCTGGCGTCCTCAGGGTCGTGGTGACCTCGGTGCTGGGATCCAGCGAGCAGGATCTCGTCAGCTTGGGAGGGTGCTCAATCCATCCCGACTTCTTGATTTTCCCCTTTGATTTGTGCGTTTTCTCCAGAGCTGTGATTTCCCCCCTTGGATTTGTGTTTTTCTCTCCTCCATGGTGATCTGCTGGTTCGAAATCCAAGAAGAAGACGGTTCAGGTGACAGAGATCTCGCCCAGAACGGGTGCGACCTCAATTCAATCCGCTCGGGCGATGGCACTGGCTCGATTCGATTTGTGGGCTTCTTTCGTTCTGTGCAGGTGAATCTGACTCCCGGAGACTCTGTTTTCGACCTCAGCTTCAGAACCAACGAAAACAACCCTATCACCATCAGACTGTTTGATTTGGATACAGGTTTGTTACTCGAAAGTCCATTCTGACGAGTGACGGACAATACCACAACAACCCATCCGCACCCAGATTTAACCACTCTGTTTATGCGTGATCAACTCGGCAATGCCGCCTCCGTCCAGCTTAGTGGACCTCCAAAAGCTGAGCGTTACGCTCCTTTCTACATTTAGTCTGGGCGATTCTTTTATTTGTCTTACAAACTATGCTCCTCTTTTGACAAGCTAATATTGTTATACTACTGAAACTATCAGAAGAGAACATCGAAATCCTAAGATTAGTCCGACCTTGAAGGACTCTTAAATTTCTTTTGTATGCTGGTGTCATATATCAATGTTAGTTTATCTTGCTTTAGAATGCACCGACAGATTAAGTGATAGCTTGCAAGGTTCTGTTTCCCTAATGCTTTTTTCACAACCAATATTTAATTTACAGATCTTACTCTTAATTCTTTATAAGTATTTGTATATCCGAGAAGTTACAATGCACACATGTAGATGTCATCTTCTTTTTCTAAGGGCCATAGAAGGCGTTGTGTACACGCGCTAAATTTTCTAAGAAGCACGTATACTCTGCCGGTAGGACATTAACTGTAGCATATCTACTCCATTTGTCTCTAAATAAGTGACTCAACTTTGTCTAGATACATCTCTATATAAAACATATCTTAGTGTATAGATACATATGTATCTGAAAAAAAATGAGTCAATTATTTTGCAACATTCCTATCAACGAGAAATTACTTTGTGCATATTTTCAATCCCGTAGCAACACACGGACATGTTTTCTATAATTTCTAAGTTGCAACATAATTCTGTGACCAGTGTGAATAGGATCTGCCAAGATAAGAAAAATATCTAGCTCGATATCGATGTCCTTGCGTATGATAAAGTTTTTCCGTGCGAATTGGATTAGTCTTTCCGGTGCAACGCACGGGCACTTTTGCTAGTGTACACTAAAGAAAGGAGTAGAAAAATGCAGTTCATAGCGGAAATAGCTAATAGAAAAGTACATACATAGCCACAAAAGGATATACAAATAAAGCTCCTGGCAAATTATTAGACAACAATCAAAAGGAGTAGTCAAAAATATAATCCTTCTATTTCTTTATATAATACATTTTGGGAGTTCGAAGCAAACCAAGGCGTCATATGTTTTGTAACAACGGATAGTAGAAGAAAGCAACGGACACCTAACTAACAAAAGTTGTAGTAGACAATAACTCCTATTCCTAAATATAATATGTTTTGGGAGTTCAAATTAAACCAAAAACGTCATATATTTAGTAACAACGGGTAGTAAATAACAACATAAGAAAGTGATAAGACACCTAACTAACACAAGTTGTATCAGAAAACAACAGAATGCATGGAAAAACTATTAGAAATCTTTTTTGGAAAAATAATGAGATGATGCAATAGAAACTATTAAAATATGCTTTAGAAACTAACATAAAATGCTTTAAACAACATGGGAAGTTATAAAAAAATATGTGCAATCAAATCTAGTATTGCCAATATGATTGCAACTAAGACAAATGTCAAAGCAGATTTTGATTGGTTGAGTGAAAGCAACTATTTTCCAATCATCTAATCTCAAACCTAGTTCCAAGACAAGTATTTCCTATATTCCTAAGGTGATTTCCCTCAATCAATGGCATCATATCTTTGCAATGACCGCCATAGTTCACTACAGTGGCTAACCTTGGAGAAAAATCAAGGAGGGGCCAATATGCTAATTAAAGCACTTAATAGCTATAATTATTCCTAATCCTCATTAACTTACTATTAACAACACTACTAATTGGAAAATTTGCACCAATGTTGGGGGGGCATGGCCCATGTTGGCCTCCATGAAGATCTGCCACTAATCCACTAGGTGGCTCACAATATAACGAAATGACAAAGGTGCACTCTTGACTAAATGGATGGAGATGTGGTCGATGTCACACATGACATGGTTGCAGGCAGTCGAGGATCTTGTTTGGGAGGGGATGCACGTGAAAGGAGTCGGTCAGTGGCCTTGCCATTAGGGAAGTGAAAGGGGCAACACAAGGGGCACAAATTCATGGCATAGATTAAAGGGGGGAAGTGGCGCCATTTTCATCTGGTCATCGTCTGTTGTGATTGGGACATAGTGGTGGTTGGAACCCTAGTGCCAAATCTCTTCACTCTGTTCAGAATTGGTGGCAAGAAATTTGGATTTGTGAGACGAGAAATTGGGACAGGAAGAAAATGTAACATCCCAACATTTAAGAGTTAACGAAGGGTAGGTTTAGGAATCTATGATATTGCATGCATTCATCTGTGAAAATGTGGGTAAATTTTTCGCCAAATAAAAACCTAAAGTGACCAAAGTTTCTTTCATGCTTTGAGATTAGGTATAGTCTTGAAGGATGATTGTTATAGACTTTAATATGATCTTGTGGATTAGAGTGTTTTGGGAAATTAAATTTGAATTTAAAAAAACTTGAGTGTTTGAATTTTAATTCAAAAGGATTTTTGAATGATGTTTGAGTATTTGATTTAATTAAGAGTTAACCAATAATAACTCAAACTTTATATAAAGAAAGCAATTAAGAATAAGAATCTCCGTTTCATAATTTTATTCAATAAATAAGTTACAAAAATGTAACTTATGAAAATCATCCACAATCTTTACAATAGCAAATAAATAAAGAATAATATGTCTTTATTGATGATAGTACAATCTTTATTACAAAAGAATAAAATAAAGAGTACAAAAGAATAAATTAAAGATTACAATTGAATATGAGAGTTATTACAAGTGACTATTCTATAAATAAAAATAAAAGCCTAAACTAAAATCTTGATCTTCAACTCTGGTACTTGCAAAATAAAAAGAAACTTAAAAGAAAAAGAAAGTTAGGATTAGAATTATTTACTCTCAGAGTTGACAGTGAAGTACACTGTTCACTTTTTCATTATTGAGTATTTAAGGGGCAAGTTTCACCAATATGAAAGAATATATCTTTCATAATTTTAAGCCATAAGTCAAATAAACAGCAAGGAGGGGAAAATTTCACCAGCCAAGTAAAAGTAACCAGATAAAGGTAACTTCACAACCAGAACATATTCACAATATGTGCAGCAGGCACACAAGCAGCACATACACCAAACTGCATGGTGTGTGCTATCAGCACCATAACAACAGCACAACCAAACAAAACCATCAGCACAGCCGTGGGAATACAACCCCACATCACTTTCTTGTCCATACACACCAAGAACAGCAGCCAGCAGCTAAACCCAGCCAAAGCCAAGCTAAATTACACCAATAAAAACCTTGGATCACACCACCAAAATGGTGACATAAGGAGGGGTGGATCAAGTGGATAGCAAGACCAAGATCAAGCCATCAGGACCAGGAGGAGAAGGGCTAGATCAAGGACAAGTCAGGAGATGGAAATACCATGAGAGCATCAGATCAATATCAACCATAGGAAACCCCACATCAAGTGACAGTGGTGAGTAAATAGACCATCACATGATCTATCTGTCTAAGATTAGACAAGCATACATGATTTGTCTCTTATTCAAACTCTCAAAAAGCACCCAAGTGGGGTGACTCCATCACTGAGGTTTTAAACTCTAAAAGCAATCAGAAAAGAATAAGGATCCAACTAAATCTCAAAACAACATCATTGATCTAGCTATCAAGCTATATTTCAATTCAAGAATGAACATAGCTTAGATTTAAACTTCTAGGCACATCTCTAAGACAAGAGTAGCACCTTAGAATTTAATCTTATGGATCTATACAAGTGATCAAGCCTACCATCATTTTTCCCAAACTTTGATTCAAGAAACAGTAGCTGGTATCACTACCAGAACCCATCCATGTGAATCAACAAGTTAAAGGATTAATCCCTAAACCTCATACCAACATCATGGGTCTTAGGGATTTAAGAAAGGACGTTTCTACTTATCTTTAATGCCAAACTCATCTTAAGCTTGAACCAAACCAAACCAAGAAATATAATATAATCTTGTATGCCATACAAAGATGGTGTCACAAGAACAGTTCTACACTAATCAGGTTAAGCATTCAATCTTCACAGATTCAACCAACCAACTACAAATCATTTTCCTGTCATCATAGGAATCATAATTCGGAAAATCCTTATGTATATCTTCACTATTTAAAACCATTTGATCTCAAGTTACAGATGAATTCTTAAGCCAACAGTACTAATACAGTGACTTCATCACACAACACTCGTTTTCATGACAGTGGTGAATTATAAAAACCACTAGATTTCCGAAGTGTTGCCTCTAGAGCAACTTCACCATCTGAATCCTCTAAAAACTAATCCATATAATTATCTGATAAGCCACTAGCATCCCACAGCTAACCATCAACAATAATCCATAAAAAGTCACACTCAACAGATTCAGGGATCATCAATACATGATCCAATTCATCAAATATTTAATCCACAGCAGGGTATGAACCCTAAGTAGAACAAATCATCTTAATCAGGACAAGACAGTAACCAGAAAGGTCACTACCAACAACTAGCATGGAATGGCCTAGCATAGAGAGCATGAGAGGGAGAGGAATAACTTACTAGAGGTCCTCGCTGTAGATCAGAAGAGGAAGCAGAGGAGGCCGACGACCACGGCAGCACGGGGAGCAATCCCAAGGGGGCGCTGCAACCCACGCAATGCCACGGCGGCGACCATAGCCACGTCTGGGCATGAGGAGCATCTCCACGACACACGACCCCAAACCCTAGGGTTAGGGACAACATCGATCTGGTCACAGGAGGGATCTAGGTCCAAATCCAATTGGACAGAAGGGTAGAGCGGGGCCGACAACAACGGCGACAAGGGAGGTCCACGGCGGCGTGAATCACCGGCGGTGACACCGCTGAGCATGGGGACGGGGAAGTAGAAGGAGAGAGGTGAGCTCGAGAGAGAGAGAGAGACAGGGAGTGATGGGTTGGGTTAGGCCAGGGACCCTTCGGGGTGTTGTTTTTCCTTTGCCCTACTGGGCCACAAGGGCCCAATAAAACCAAATAAGCCAGCCCAAATAATTTAGAGCCTGTTTTAATAATTGGAAAAAGACCAAAATACCCCTGAACCTAAATAAATTCTAGAAAATAAAATAAAAGTCCAAAAATTACAAATAATATATTTTTGGATTCACAATAATCCAAACTATCCAAATAAATTAAGATATAAAATTTTAGACATATAAATTTTATTAAGAATTTTGTAATTTATATATTCCTTATGGAATTTTACAAAATTATCGAAAGTTGATAAAAATAAATAAAAATCACTTTCATTATACATTAATATTGTAGTATTTTAGAAAAATACTAAAACAATATTTAATGTCAATTTTTGGTAATTAATGATAATTCTTAAAGGAATTATTAATTAAATAAAAGGCAAATAAATTAAAATAAGATAAAAAGAATACAATATTCAATAAATATTAAAAAAAATTATAAATTCTTTCTCATTAAAAGAATTTTTATAATTTAATCAATGGGGGAGAATACATATAAAGCTAAATGATGCATTACATTACTTTACATAATCATTTTGCTTCTTTAAATATTGTCCTTACCGGGCAATAATGATGTTTTTATAGACATAGAAGCTCAAGGTCCAGTGCAAGCATCATACTTCACTACCTTGCCATCACAAGGCAAGTTCATCACTTGCTCATATCGTTTAAAGAGTCTTTATCAAAGTATTTGCAAATTGTGTGTTATCATATATACTCCAAAGAAAGAAAATATTATTTTCACAATTAAAGAAATCATAGATATCATCCTAAGTGATGATATATTGGAGCAATATGACTTAGGGTTCTATTGGAAACAATGATGATCAATTAGGGACTTAATAACCCCTGACATCAGTGATTCTAGCGCCGTATATTACGCGTTAGCCATGAGATTTGGAATGGGACAGAGAAGTCAGCTGTATCTTCTTCCTCTCGCATGAAGACGGATGTGCAGACCGTGGTTGTTATCCTCGTACCATGCATATTAATTGGTAATTCGTATAGGATATGCAGCATATGGGTGGGAACCCTCAACGTCCCACGATAGTTCTGGCATCTAACGGTTTGATAAAGGGGTTAACCTCTTTGGTGGCCCGATCTTCACGGATCTCATGGTCAAATCAATGGGAAAGCAAGGGGAAAGGGAGAAGGTAGCGGAAGAGAACACACACCTCGCAAAGAACACGATGAACACACGCAAAACTCCCGAACGGCGGCCACCGGTCCGAGAATCCTCGCAAGGAAAGATCGGTCAACATGCTCCCTCAAATCCACATCGCAGAGGGAAGAACACCTTGGGGAGGGTCTTGACAACTTGGAGACGAGACACCGAACTCCAAGGCCTTGTTCAACGATGGATGCGTGATGCAAAGTCCAATCGAGGTTGGTGACGATAGTCGGTCCCCTTGGTAAAGGGGATGAGGCAAAACTAGAGATTCCACAATGGGGGTTGTCTTTAGTCTATCATCTATGCCTAAGGGATACGTGAGGGGTGGGGGCTCTATTTATAGGCCAGCCACTAAATAAGGGTAGTTTGGGGATAAACTAGGCGAATAGGTAAGTAAAGGGGAATACATGGGCTGTGGCCCAATTGGTGCGTGCAGGCACAGGCATGACCGGTAGTACCGCTCATGGTATCCGGTAGTACCGCTTGCGGGCGGTAGTACCGCAGGTTGGTAGTGGGGCATCCCGTGGCGATGGCGCAGGATTCGGTACCGGGCGGTAGTACCGGTCATGTGGGGCGGTAGTACCGGTGCTCGGTAGTACCGTTGATGGGAGCGGTAGTACCGCAGGAGCCTGCCTTCTTCTGTCTTCTCTTCCAAGCCATCGTCTTGTCGAGCTTGATGCTCCGGGCTTCCTCCCTTGCCTCTATACTTGTCAATGCGAACCTATCATGGCCATAGGACGGAGTATGAAGTAGTATACCATTCAATAGGGTAGGAAGTGAGCTAGCATAGAGGAACGGATTCACCTTTGGAGTCCATGACGACTTGGCGTAAGTTGGAGACCTTGATGTAGTAACGACCGTAGGTTGGGCTACATCATCTCCCCCCTTCAAAAAGAGTCATCCTCGACTCTCCATGTTCATCACGAAGTAGAATAGGTCGAAGGACATCCTTGATCCTGGGGTTCACATATAGTCGTCCTCGGGAAGATTGACTTGACAAAACTTCAATGTTCCTTCACCTTCCATGAAGCCTACAAAGCTCACAACAAAAGCGAAGCAACACTCAAAGCGTAGCCAACTCATGAACATTATAGCATGAGTACTCAAGTAGAAGGAAATCACCTTTGCGTGTAGAGATGGCTCGATGAAGGGTAGCCATAGGTAACTCTCTTCGGTTCTTCTTGTCAACATGTGGTTGGTAGAGGTTGACGTGTATGCACTTGTACCTTCACACAACAAAGACCAAGCAAAATATTTCCGTGCGTGATATAGGAGCATGTCAAATGTGGCAAGTCCATTCTTGTTCAGAACACTATTAGCACAATGCATGTATAGCAAATGGAATGCATATGCAAAGTCAAAGTGCATGGAAATCATTTGAACATCCTCCAAATGTAGGAACTCAAAAACTCCATCTAACATAGTAGGGTGGCACGCAAAGCAATTGAATAACATATATACCAACATCTTTGATGCAAGAATAGGAGAATTTGGCAAAAACACACGAGGAAGTGAAGGGTTTCGCGGCATAGTAAATCAAAATTTTCTACGGATGCGAACAGAGGGAAAGCCAAGATCTAATCTAGGAGATGCAATCAACGAGAGAGATTGGATTAGATCTTCATACCCTTGAAGATTCGACAATGAACGCTCGTTTAACGTGGGTGATGTAGTCGTACTCGCTTCTCCTCCTCGCGATCCGATCCGATCTAGCACCACAAGTGGCGGTGCCTCCGTGAGATGCACACGCAAAGACTCGGCGTCTCCTCCTTCCTCGGACCAGCGAGTATGGTGGAGAGATAGATTGGATCTACAACACGACGGCATGGTGTATATGGTGGAGAATTTCTGCTGCAGGCTTCGCCACAAACAATCGGGAGGGAGAGGAAGGTAGCAAGGCGATTAGGGCTTGGAGGAAGGTGTGTAGTAGGGGGCACCACCCCTCTATATATAGAGGGGCGCCAGCCCTTGCCCTCCTCCAAGCCTATCTCTAGTTTAAACAATTTAAACTCTCCCTTATCTAGAAATCCTATCTCTAGTTTAAACGATTTAAACTCTCCCTTATCTAGAAATCCTATCTCTAGTTTAAACGAGTTTAAACTTATCTAGATCGGCTGGGCCCTATGGGGCCTTGTGCCCCGGCCCAATGCGCCAGGACACTCCCTCATAGGCCCATGCCCCTCCCGGAAGGTGGGGCCACGTTGGTCCCTTCCGAAGGTTCTAGAAGCTTAGACAATACCGATTAACTTGAACAATTCAACTCCAAAAACTGCACGCCTTATATGAATCTTATTCTCCGAACCTCTTGTGATATCCCGGATCCCATCCGAGACTCCGAACAAAAATCATAAACCAACTATCCAATCTATCCTAGCGCCGAGATACGTTATGTGTGACCTGCGTTCGAGAATATGCGACATGATCTTCTATCAATAATCAACAGCGGTGCAGGCACCCATATTGACTCCCACACATTCATCGATGATCATATCGGATGAACCACGATGCCAGGATTCAATCAATCCCATATATATATTCCCTTCGTCGCGATATTTTACTTGCCCGAGATTCGATCGTCTTGCATCATACCTAGTTCAATCTCGTTCACAAAAGTACTTTACTCGTTCGTAATCCGATATCACTTTGTGATTAACTCCTTAACCACATGCTTGCAAGCGGTGTTGATATCGACACGAAAGGGGCCCAAGTATATCTCTCCGACTTGGGAGGGATAAATTCCATCTCGATACATACAACCCAATGATACTTTCCGATCACCGAGAGACGCCTTTATGATCACCCTCTCATAGGATGACGTTTGATGACCTCAAAGCTTTCTTCCGATACGTGGAGTTGCATTATCTCATGGTCTAAGGAATACAATATTTGACATAGGAAAAGCTTTGCAAAGATGAACACGATGAACGATCTAATTGCTTCGCTTAGTTTGGTCATCCATCATATCATTCTCCCAATGATATGATCTCATTATCAATTGACAACTCATGTCTATGGTTAGGAAACCTTGACCATCATTGATCAATGAGCTAGTCCATAGAGGCGTACTAGGGACACGGTGTTGTTTACAAACCACACAAGTATTAAAGTTTCCGCTAATACAATTCTAGCATGGAACATAAACTTTATCATGAACAAGAATTATAATAATAACATCTTTATTATTGCCTCTAGGGCATAATTCCAACAGTCTCCCACTTGCACTAGAGTCAATAATCTAGTTTACATCGGCAACAATCTCACACCCATGGCAATCGAGGTGTTGATCATGTTTTACACGTGGAAGAGGTTTAGTCGGTGGATCTGCGACATTCGGATCCGTATGTACTTTGCTAATCTTCGATCTCCATCTCGCTATATAATCTCGAATTATATGAAACTTGCGGTTGATATGCTTGGTCTTTGGATGATATCTTGGTTCCTTAGCGAGTGCTATGGCACCGGTTGTCACACAATATCTCCAGTGGGTCCAATGCACTTGGAACCACGCCAAGCTCGATGATGAAGTTTCGATCCAAACTCCTTCAATTGACGCTGCGGCAGCCATGTATTCCGCTTCCACCGTAGATCCCGATCACGCTTTGCTTGCAGCTTCTCCACAGCTCCTCCATTCAAAATATACACGTATCCTATCTCGAGATTTAGAATCATCCTTGTCGTGTCGAAACTAGCGTCGACGTAACCTTTTCGACAAGTTGTTCATCACCCCATAGACTAAGAACATTTCTTTAGTTCTATTTAGGTACTTTAGGATGTTCTTCACGGCTGTCCAAAGGTTCCACTCGGATCACTTTGATATCTTCTCGTCAAACTAAGAGCATTGGACACATCCGTCTAATACACAAGATGGCATACATGATGGAACCTATGGCCGAGGCATAAGGCACTTTGCTCATAGCTTCCTATCATTTCATCAGTTGGACACCGAGCCTTGCTCAATATCTTACCCGACAACATAGGCACTAAACCTTTCTTTGCCTTATCCATTCGAACCTTTTCGTAACTTTGTCTAGGTATGTACTCGCTTAAAGCTATCAAAGCGCCTTTGTCTATCTCTATAGATTTTGATGCCCAATATATAAGCAGCTTCACCTAGGTCTTTCATTGAAAACACTTGTTCAAATAACTCTTCACATCGTTAAGCATGTTGATGTCATTTCAATAATCAATATGTCATCCACATATAGTACCGTAAACGCCACCGAGCTCCCACTCACTTTCTTGTAGATACAAGCTCAGAGCAATTTGGAACAAATCCAAAGCTCTTGATCACTTGATCAAAACGAAGGTTCCAACTCCGAGATGCTTGCTTTAGTCCATAAATGGAACGCTGAAGTTTGCATACTTTACTAGCATCCTTAGGATCGACAAAACCTTCGGGTTGCATCATATACAACTCTTCATCAATGTTCCCATTGAGGAAAGCAGTCTTGACATCCATCTGCCATATTTCATAATCATGAAACGCAGCAATTGATAATAAAATCCGAATGGACTTAAACATCGCTACGGGAGAGAAAGTCTCATCGTAGTTAACACCTTGAACTTGTCGAAAACCTTTTGCGACAGGTCATGCTTTATAGACGGTAACATTACCATCTGCGTCCGTTTTCTTCTTGAATATCCATTTGCACTCAACGGCCTTTCGGTCGCTAGGAGGGTCCACCAAAGTCCATACTTGGTTTTCGCTCATGGATCCCAATTCGGATTTCATGGCTTCCAGCCATTTCTCGTAGTCCGGCTCATCATCGCTTCCTCATAGTTCGTTGGTTCACCGTCTTCTACCAACAAGACAAAGACAGGTTGCCGTACCACTCGGGAGGGGCACGCGACCTTGTCGACTGCGACGCTCAAGAGCAAGATCGTCGAAGCTTCCCGATCCTTGTCATTAGCTTCCTCTATTGTTGGTGCAGCGACCGAACAATTTCAAAGTGCCCTTGCTACTCTCCAATTCAAGAGAAGGTTCAATAACCTCGTCTAGCTCTACTTTCCTCCCACTCACTTCTTTCGAGAGAAACTCCTTCTCAAGAAAGGAACCGTTCTTTATGACAAACACTTTGCCTTCGTTCTGCGGATGATAGGTATACCCAATGGTTTCCTTAGGGTATCCTATGAAGACGCATTTCTCGCTTTGGGTTCGAGCTTGTCCGCATCAACTTCTTGACGTAAGATTCGCATCCCCAAACTTTAAGAAACGACAACTTAGGTTTAGCACCAAACCACAGTTCATACGGTGTCGTCTCAACGGATTTAGATGGAGCCCTATTTAAAGTGAATGCAGCGGTTTCTAATGCATAACCCCAAAATGATAACGGCAAATCAAGAAGAGACATCATTGATTGGACCATATCTAATAGGGTTCGATTCCTGCTCGTACACACCATTGCGCTGTGGTGTTCCGGGTGGCGTGAGTTGCGAAACGATTCCACTTGCTTTAAGATGCGTGAGAAAATCATAACTCAAATATTCACCTCCACGATCGGATCGTAGAAACTTAATCTTTCTGTTACGATGGTTCTCCACTTCATTCTGAAATTCTTTGAATTTTTCAAACGTTTCAGATTTATGTTTCATTAAATAGATATACCCATATCTACTTAAGCCATCGGTAAAAGTGAGAAAATAGCGATATCCACCGCGCGTCGAAACACTCATCGGTCCGCATACATCGGTATGTATGATTTCCAACAAGTCCGTTGCTCGCTCCATCATACCGGAGAACGGGGTTTTGATCATCTTGCCCATGAGGCATGGTTCGCATGTGTCAAATGATTCAAAATCAAGAGACTCCAAAAGTCCATCAGAATGGAGTTTCTCCATGCGCTTTACACCAATATGACCTAGACGACAGTGCCACAAATAAGTAGTATTATCACTATCTACTTTGCATCTCTTAGCCTCAATGTTATGGATGTGTGTTTCATCCCTTTCGAGATTTAGAAGAAATAAACCATTTACAAGAGGTGCATGACCATAAAAGATGTTACTCATATAAATAGAACAACCATTATTCTCCGATTTAAATGAATAATCGTCTTGCAATAAACATGATCCGGAAATAATGTTCATGCTCAACGCAGGCACATAATAACATTTATTAAGGTTTAAAATTAATCCCGAAGGTAAAACTAAGGAGAGCGTGCCGATGGCCATCACATCAACTCTTGATCCGCTGCAACGCCAAGATCGTCAACTCATCCTCGCAGCCGCCTATTCCGTAGCTCTGCTTCGAGTTACAAATATTAGCAATCGAACCGTATCAAATACCCGTGCACTACAACGAGGGCTAGTAAGGAAAACATCAATAACATGTATATCAAATATACCTTTGATGGTGCGGCCTTCTTGTCCGCTAAGTACTACGGACGCTATGCCCAAAGGACTGTCCTGTAATAGAAGCACTCGGTCCGCTTAGGACCAGACCGAGCTTCTTCTCGCCAGGGCATTATGCTCACGCCCTTCTTGAAGGGCTTCTTTGCTCCCTTACCTTTCTTAAAGGAGGGCTTGTTGACCATCAACACATGATTATCCTTCTTGATGTCCACTTAGCAGCCTTCACTTTGCGAAGAGCTCGGTGATCGATCAGTGGAACCAATCGATTATGAGTCACTACAAAACTTTTGTAGCGGGAGGAGTGATTGCAGAACCTGTCAATCTTGAGCTCCTCCGAATCGTGCATTCCAGCTTGCTCACATGCTGAGTGTAGCCCGACATCTTTATGGCGTGCTCACTAACTAACTCCTTCCTCCATCTTGCGCTTAAAGAACTTCTCGAAATCTCATATCTCTCGAGCGGGCTTGAGTCTGAAACATGGTTTTCAGCTCCTCGAGAATCTCAAAGGGCCCGGGATAGGTTTCAAAACGATTTTGAAGCTCCGGTTCCATAGCAAACAACATGGTGCTCTTAATCACACCATAATCATCTTTGCATGACTGATAGACTTTTCTCATCACCGCGATAGCTTGCAAAGGGGGTCACCTAACGCTTTACCAAGGACATAGTCCTTTGTCCGCTGCAGAATGATTCTTAGATTGCGAACCAATTGGTGAAGTTAGACCCATTGTTTCTAAGCTTTTCCTTCTCAGAAAACGTTGAAGTTGAAGTTGGATTTGGCCATGTGATCTACAGTATTTGCAAGTACAATTTAGACTATGTTCATGATAAATAGTTCAACTTAATCAAATTACTAGATGAACTCCCACTAAATTCAACATCCCTCAAGTTGTTTAGTGAACACGATCCAAATTCACCACACCTAATACGATCATCACGAGAAGAGATGTGGTTTCAATGGTGGACAACAAAGTGTCGATCATATCATTCATATGAATCATGCTTAACCTTTCGGTTCTTGTGTTCCGAGGCCATGTCCAGACATGCTAGGCTCACAAGCTAGACCCAAGTATTTCACAGTGCAAAACCGGCTTGCACCGTTGTATGTGAGCATAGAGTCTATAGCACCCGATCATCACGTGATGCTTGGACACGACGAACTTTCATAGCAGTGCATACTTGGGGAGAACACAGTTTTATCTTGATCTTTAAGTGAGGAATCATCTTATAATGCTACCGTCATGATCTAAGCATGATAAGATACATAAAAGGATAAACATCACATGCATATAACTTTATGTGACATGGTATAGCCAATCCTCGCGCAATGATCTCCATCTTGTGCGTTAAGCATGATCTCCATCACTCCACCATGATTGCCTCCACCACGAATAGCAACTACAACTATTGCTAACTACTTAGCGATAAAGTAAAGCTATTACATGGCGTAAGAAGTTGACTCATGGTCATACACAATTATAAATACAACCATATGGCTCCTGCGGTTGTGTACTCATCGACATGCAAGTCGTGAAACATTACAAAACATGATCATCGCATACAATATACACATCACATCTTGGGCCATACCATATCATAGAAAACACTCCTGCAAAAACAAGTTAGACGCCTCTACTTTGTTGTTGCATGTTTTACGTGGCTTATGGGAGTAGATGCTAAACGATTCTTACCTACGGAAAGCCACAACGGTGATATTATGGTTGCCAAACTCGGTGTTAATCCCATGACAACTATAGTGAGAGAAACCGACATCCACCGCATGTGTGGAACAAGCCACACGTCAAGTGTGGAGCCGGTATCATGACGGCGTCGCGTGGGTTGGCCTGGACCGCTTCAATCTCACTATCCGCGTCATAAGAAGAACACAAACAAGAGGCTTGCAACAGCAAACATCAACGCCCGCAACAACCATGTTGCGTTCTACTCGTGAAACACATCTACGCATAGATCTAGCTCGATACCCCGAAGGGTTTCGCGGCATAGTAAATCAAAATTTTCTACGGATGCGAGCGGAGGAAAGCCAAGATCTAATCTAGGAGATGCAATCAACGAGAGATTGGATTAGATCTTCATACCCTTGAAGATTCGCCAGCGGAGCGTTAAATCGGAACGTGGGTGATGTAGTCGCATTTGCTTCTCCTCCTCGCGATCCAATCCGATCTAGCACCACAAGTGGCGGTGCCTCCGTGAGATGCACGTGCAGCACCTCGGCGTCTCCTCCTTCCTCGGACCAGCGAGTATGGTGGAGAGATAGATTGGATCTACAACACGGGCGTGGTGTATATGGTGGAGAATTTCTGCGCAGGCTTCGCCTACAAGCAATCGGGAGGAGAGGAAGGTAGCAAGGCGGCTAGGGCTTGCAGGAAGGTGTGTAGTAGGGGAGGCGCACCACCCTCTATAAATAGAGGCGGCCAGCCTGCCCCTCCTCCAAGCCTATCTCTAGTTTAAACAATTTAAACTCTCCCTTATCTAGAAATCCTATCTCTAGTTTAAACGATTTAAACTCTCCTTATCTAGAAATCCTATCTCTAGTTTAAACGAGTTTAAACTTATCTAGGATCGGCTGGGCCCTATGGGGCCTTGTGCCCGCCCAATGCGCCAGGACACTCCCTCATAGGCCCATGCCCACTCCCGGAAGGTGGGGCCACGTTGGTCCCCTTCCGAAGGTTCTAGAAGCTTCCGGACAATACCGATTAACCCGAACAATTCAACTCCAAAACTGCACTGCCTTATATGAATCTTATTCTCGGAACCTCTCGTGATATCCGGATCCCATCCGAGACTCAACAAAAATCATAAACCAACTATCCAATCTATCCTAGCGTCGAGATACGTTAAGTGTGTGACCTGCGGGTTCGAGAATATGCGACATGATCTTCTATCAATAATCAACGGGTGCAGGCACCCATATTGACTCCCACATTCATCGATGATCATATCGGATGAACCACGATGCCGAGATTCAATCAATCCCATATATATTCCCTTCGTCTCGCGATATTTTACTTGCCCGAGATTCGATCGTCGATGCATCATACCTAGTTCAATCTCGTTCACGAAGTACTTTACTCGTTCGTAATCCGATATCACTCTGTGATTAACTCCTTAACCACATGCTTGCAAGCGGTGTTGATAGCGATTACCGAGTGGGCGCGGGGTATATCTCTCCGACTTGGGAGGGACAAATTCCATCTCGATACATACAACCCAACAGATACTTTCCGATCACCTGAGAGACGCCTTTATGATCACCCTCTCATAGGATGACGTTTGATGACCTCAAAGCTTTCTTCCAGTACCAGGGAGTTGCATTATCTCATGGTCTAAGGAATACAATATTTGACATAGGAAAAGCTTCGCAAAGATGAACACGATGAAACGATCTAATTGCTTCGCTTAGTTTGGGTCTGTCCATCATATCATTCTCCCAATGATATGATCTCATTATCAATTGACAACTCATGTCTATGGTTAGGAAACCTTGACCATCATTGATCAATGAGCTAGTCCATAGAGGCGTACTAGGGACACGGTGTTGTTTACAAACCACACAAGTATTAAAGTTTCCGCTTAATACAATTCTAGCATGGAACATAAACTTTATCATGAACAAGAATTATAATAATAACATCTTTATTATTGCCTCTAGGGCATAATTCCAACAGGAAGCATATCCAAAACAAATGCATTACGTGTGCAAACCAACCATTGGAAAGAGAAATTGTTCAACATGTTGGATGTCACACATAAATCATCAAAAGGAAATCTCATGGGAATATGAGTATCCCAAGCGGAAGCAAAAACAACATGTTTGCAACCAAACCAAATGGAAGAGAAAGTGGTCCTTATGTTTGTTGCAACAACAAGACGAGATACTTGAAAGCTCTCATGACAATACATGCTCTTAATGGCATTATGGTTGCACACAAAACATCGAAAAGAGAATTTGGTCAATATTTTTGTTGCAACACACAAATCATCAATATCCAATAGCAAAGAAACATGAATGTCACAAGGTGAGATAATACCATCAACATGCTTGCAATCAAACCATAGGAAAGAGCAATTTGCCAACATGAAAGATGCAAAGCATGCAAAAGGTATCAGAGCTGGGTTCGATCTTGAACTCACTTGTGGGATGCTCTCTAGAGCTCTTTTTGTCAACTCGTGATCAACCGAGGTTGACATTCTCGTGCGGGTACCTACACACATCATACACAAAAGGAAGAACGTGTGTGCATGGTAGTGATACACATCATCCATCATGACGTATCTCTTCTTGTGCACATAACCATTAATGTCAAGCAAGTATGAAATATGTGCATGGTGAGTATGCAAGTGGGGAACATGCTTATCATGGCAATCATCAAAATCTCCAAAAATTGAGAAAGCTATGGGGGCCATCTCATTATAATGCATGTGATCAATATTGTTGCAAGCAAAACAAGTGAAATAGCAAGCATTCAAGTTATTGCAAGCAACGGGAGAACTTGAAGGACTAGCATGACAAGGCAAGTCCAAAGCAATTGGAGGATACACACAATATGCATAGCATGGCATGTTTATGGCAATGTTATCGCACTCAAACAATTCCACATGATCAATATTATGCAAAGGCAAAGCATCACATGGGAATATGAGTGAAGCATATGTAATGTCACAAGTGTCATCCATAACATGCATATCCTCACAATTCATCATGTCCACTAGTGGGATCATGGCATTATCAACACCCTTATTGTTACCTTGTTCATACCTCTCATATGAAGTGGGTGTTGTGGAAGTAGTGGCCTCCTTGTGGACGACTTCGTCTTCTTGATGTAGCCATGGCATAGCATCCTCTTCATCCACCATGTACATCTTGTCCATTCGAGGCATCATTGCTTCATGGCTTGGAGCATCTTCATTCATGGAACCTAGAACAACATAAGAGAACACAATAAAGGTAGAGGGTAGGTCGTTAGAAATCGAAATGGTCCCACTTGACCTATCAACTACCACTCCCAACTCACTCGGTGTATATATCACTCATGCCCTCAAAGTGGGAGCACTCAATCTCACATAAAGGTGGAGTCACTCATCTCACTCTTGTTCTCACTCAAGTGGGCTAAGTGGCTCTCATACTCACATGGGATTGGTACCACATCATCACTCAAGCATATAGGGATAGGCTCGGTTTCCTCAACTCCTTGCGCCTCCTTTGGTGAAGGGAAAATCCCATGCTCACCATTCGTGACCTTGTCGCCTTCAAGGTTGGATGCCATAAGATGGGCATCATTGCTCGCCTCCATGGTCGAAGGGAAAATCCCATGCTCGAATGTCTTGTGGCCATCTTGTAGTAGTGGTGGAGGTAGTCTCATGCTATCCAACTTGGCGAAGTAGAGGTCTTCATTTTCCTCGTTCATGAGGTCTTCGAATGCAAGCGTAGTCGTTGAATCTTGATGGCGTCGACGAAGGCTTGCTCTTGGTGCCATTTTGGTGGTGGCACTAGTAGTTGAAGGTGCCTTGTGACGGTGTCGATGGAGGTCATTGGCGTGCCTTGCCGATGGTTGATGTAGGCGGCGCACTTTGTCATCCACATGACACTCGCGACGTTGACCCTTGTCCTTGGCACTCTTCTTGGTGAGTTGTTGTAATGAGTGCAAAGCATCATTAATCTTGGCGACCCTGCTCATGGTTTTGTCAAAGTCGTTGTCCATGTCCTTCTTGAAGTTGTGGAGGTCGCTCTCCAACTTGTCCATTTGATGGTGCACCTTGGTGCACTCTAGGTGTAGGCTCCGTCTTGGCCGGTGCGACTTGAGGAGCTTGTCGTTGTCGTTCTTGAAGTCGCCCATGCTTGGGGAGTCGTTGTTGTTGTAGCACTCCATGTCACCCCAAGCATGTGGAGCCATTGTTGGTGTAGTGCTCCATCATGTTATCCATGCTTGTGGAGACATAGGCATGGTGGTTCATCGTGGATTCTTCATAGAAATCATCCTTGGTCCCGGAGTCCCTAGACATGCTTCACAAGACCAAGTGTTGTATATGGAAGTGGTAGAGGGTGTTAGGGATACAACATCGAACCTTACTTTACCTTGGAAGATCGTATCGTGCAAATGGCCACACTTGAGAGCAATAAACCAAGCAAAGCGAAGTTCACACGGAACACCAAAACCAACTACCAACAAACACACACACACACAAGGCCTATGGTGGATAGGTATGGAAAATGGCATGTCAAGAACCAATCCGAAATCAAGATGTTGTAATGGCAAGTAAAGAACCACAATGATCACAAAGCAAAACAAGTCAATCCACAAGATAGGAAATATGTACAAGGAAACACACACTGTGGGATAAATGGGACTTGTGCGACGGAGAAAGTGAGCTAAGAACCAAATGATTACCTAGCGAAGACTATAAGCTCATGTCACACAAGTACAAGGAGAGACGCTAGTTCGATTGCACAAAATTGGTGGGCTACAAGATATGCACAATAAGTACCACCTATATGATGTTCATCGAGCTTGCGCTTCCTATTCTATGAGACACATGTATATTTCTTTCTATTTCTCTTTCTTTTCTTTTTCTATATTTTTTTGTTTCTTTTTTTCTTTTCACTTGCCTCTTTCTTGTGCCAACAACTATACAAGATAACTATATGAGATAGCGCTCACAATGTTTGCTCGGAATTCTACAAGGTATCAAATGTGCATAGCCCAAGCAATTATAAGAGGAACTAGTCTCAATAGGTGTTTTTTGCTCGCAAAGATAGTGGGGTTCACAAAGGAATGCAAGTGGGGAGAAGTCGCGGAATGTTTATACCTTTCGTTGACGATCTTCACCCTTTATTGTTGGATTACGCCTTACTCACGGAATTTGGATGGAGTATATAGCATGAACAACGTGGATTATGATGTAGAGCTCCTTCTCCTCTTCTAAACGAGCTAAAGAACACCAAAATCCGAGTTCGAATGCAAAAGTTATGCTCAAAACGGTGAGCGGCTGAAATCTAGGAACCTGCTGTTTTTGTTCAGTACTGGGAGGTAGTACCGGTTTTCTGAGAGGTAGTACCGATTAAGTGCGGTAGTACCGGATTTTGGGCCCGGTAGTACCGGTTGGTCCTGGGACGCCCAGATTTGACGCGTTTTCGTGATTTTGGGGCGATTTGGGCGGAAAATCTTCAAGAAAAACACCAAATCGAAGGGGGAAATCAAGGAATTAGGCTATGGGAACGCAAATGAAGGTAGATCAACAAGTTTAGCAAGTAATCCACGGATCAAATCCTACCAAAACGCACTCAAATGACAGATCGATCCAAAACACGAATTGGGGCTATATTTGGTGGAATTTTCGAATTTATGGGGAAAAGACCAAATCGATGAGAAATCCGTGGCAACCAAAAGCTGCTGATACCAGATGATGAAGGGTTTAACCTCTTGGGTGGCCCGATCTTCACGGATCTCGTGGTCAAATCGATGGGAAAGGGAGAAGGTAGCGGAAGCGAACACATACCTCGTGAAGAACACGATGAACACACGCAAAACTCACACGATACAAGGCCGATTGCTCCCGAACGGTGGCCACCGGTCCGATAGAATCCTTGCAAGGAAAGATCGGTCAACGTGCTCCCTCAAATCTACATCGGAGAGGGAAGAACACCTTGGGGAGGGTCTTGACAACTTTGGGACGAGACACCGAACTCCAAGGCCTTGTTCAACGATGGATGCGTGATGCAAAGTCCAATCGAGGTTGGTGACGATAGTCGGTCCCCTTGGTAAAGGGGATGAGGCAAAACTAGAGATTCCACAATGGGGTTTGTCTTTAGTCTATCATCTATGCCTAAGGGATACGTGAGGGGTGGGGGCTCTATTTATAGGCCAGCCACTAAACAAGGGTAGTTTGGGGATAAAATAGGCAAATAGGTAAGTAAAGGGGAATACATGGGCTGTGGCCCAACTAGTGCGCGCAGGCACAGGCATGACCGGTACTACCGGACTTAGGACCGGTAGTACCGGTCATCACCCAATAGTACGCTCATGGTATCCGTAGTACTGGCAAGTGTAGTACCGCAGTCGATGTGGGGCATCCAGTGGCGATGGCGCAGGCTTCAGTACCGGGCGGTAGTACCGGTCATGTGGGGCGGTAGTACCGGTGCCCGAAGTACCGTTGATGGGAGCGGTAGTACCGCAGGTGCCTGCCTTCTTCCGTCTTCTCTTCCAAGCCACCGTCTTATCGAGCTTGATTCTCCGGGCTTCCTCCCTTGCCTCCGTACTTGTCAATGTGAACCTATCATGGCCATAGGACGGAGTATGAAGTAGTATACCATTCAATAGGGTAGGAAGTGAGCTTTCATAGAGGAACGGATTCACCTTTGGAGTCCATGACGACTTGACGTAAGTTGGAGACCTTGATGTAGTAACGACCATAGGTCGGGCTGCATCATCTCCCCCCCCTTCAAAAAGAGTCGTCCTCGACTCTCCATGTTCATCACGAAGTAGAATAGGTCGAAGGACATCCTTGATCCTGGGGTTCACCATATAGTCGTCCTCGGGAAGATTGACTTGATAAAACTTCAATATTCCTTCACCTTCCATATTGGTTTGAAAGAAAAAGAGTGGAGAAACTCTAGTACAAGACAATAAGATGGCATTATTACTGGTTAACTCCGGTTGGAAAGATCGTAAAAACACGTTAAAGTAGCGAATTCAATTTTTTATGGATTTTGAATAGTATCGGATGCGACACACCGATAAGGATAGACAAGTGGTAGAGATTGTCACGTTGGCGCAATTGCAATTGTTTTTCTTGTTGGGTGGATGTGTGTATATAGCACGTCGCTGTCTAGTGAGTGTCCATGTCAGGATAGAGGGGTCGAGCCGACCGACTCATTTCCCCCTTCCTTTTCTCTCTCCTATACACAGTAGCTTGAGAGCTCCTTTCTCAGGGCCGGGCCGAGCCGAGGCCCTCCCTGGCGGCGCTGCCGCCGGAGAGTGGCTGAGGCGACGCTCTGGCTGTAGTAGTATTTGCAGTAGATGTAGGATAGTTAGCTGCTTGCTAGGTTTGGGCTTTATGCCTGGTAGATGGAGAGGTGCTCTGAATCTCGGCGGATCCGAGCTTTTAGGTTCTTCTTCCTCTTCTTGTTGCTCCTTCGGTCGAGCTTTGGAGTCGAACGCCTTCTCCTGAATAAGTTAGAGGTCATCCATCCGTGTGGCGTGGGTCTTGTGCTTTTGGGTTTCTCTTGGGCTGAGTGAGGCGAGAGAGGGTTCAGAGGTGTGGTGTGCGAGGCTCATTGGTTCTCTGGCCGTGGAGGCGAGGAGGAGATGTGGTGGAAGGCGCCCACTGCCATGGCAAGATGGTGGTCCGTTCTTTGCAAGGTGATTCGAGTTTCGGCGGTGCCCTCTTCTCCTGCCGACATGGTGTTGGCGGACGAGTGGGTGAGTCGCCTCCGATCACGGCTTTGCGGTGGCGTTGGAATCTGCGCCCTCGTCTGCAGCTCCCAAGCGTCAGCGATGTGCTGCCGCTATCCTTGGCCATGGCGTTGGCCCTGCAGAGCCCGTGAACTCTGCTAGTTCGGGCATCTTCTTCCTCCTAATAAGGAGGATCTTCGCGGTTCCGGTCGCGGCGGAGAACGCGGCTGCCCCTCCAAGTGGTTTCGTCCCCGGAGGTGCTAGCGGTGGCCGGGGCTGGCCGTCAAAGTTCGTCGGCGGTGTGTTTGGACCTGATTGCTTTTCCATCTTTCTTTGCAGGGTGTTGTTTGTAAGAATGCAGGGTAGGCTTGTTATTTTCCTTTTCTCCAGGAACCCCCTTGTAATTGTAATTGTACACCCTCCGCCGTAATGATGCAGATTCCAGGCCCTTCGAGGTCTTTATTGTTCAAAAAAAAAGGATAGCAGGGTCGAAACCGACAAAGAAAGCCCGGGAGCTGATACACGGCATTGACAAGGAATCCGTCTATTTTTGTCATGTCCACAAAACAAGGAGAAGGAGTATTACTATTTTCTTGGTTCCAAAATGGTTGAGGGAGCAGCTAGAAACATAATCGGAGCTATCAACCCGTCATTCTCGGAAAGAAAAAAAATATCAGGAGATATTGAAGAATAGTCGTTTGACATCCAGGTTGGCAGAAACCGATGCATTTTACGTGGATCCGAGTAATTTTGTGGAGGCTATACAGTCATCGTCGTCAGTCACGTACGTGCAGCTTACGGCAACCATTGAACTTTTATAGCTTTGTGGTGACTGGAAGAAGACAGATGGCAGCAGTCACTGACTCGTCCCGTTCCGTGGCGACTGGCAGATGCCCTTGTCTACATCTGCCCGGCCGTGTGCACTGCGCTGAGGTGCTCAAATAATCGATCGAACTTGGCCGGCTCCACGCGCGCGCTCTACACGCACCAGAGCGACGAGCTACGGGTGGCACGCCGGGGCAGTCAGTACTCCGGCGAGCTCACGCTGGTCCAAGTTTACCTAGACGCACGGCCGGCGTCAGCAGCCGCTTGGCGCTGCGGATCTCCCACATCGTCTCCGAGAGCTACAGCCTCCCCGCGTCAACAGATAATCGAAAGTAATAATCGCTGGACGGTACTGCACCTGTGACTGGATGGGCCCTGGTCAACAAATAAACGGAAGTATCTCCATGACTCCATCCTCATCACTGCTTCCCCGAAATGACGGGCCAAACAGAGATGCATGCAGTTGCAGCGTGCTGTTCTGAAAAATAAGAGCCATGGTGCGCGGTCTGCCAAGTGACACACTGGAGTAGATGGGTGGATGGATAATGGGTGTGTCGCTGGCTGGGTGTCGGTTGCGATAATATGAGGACACTGGCAAGGTGCAGACTCAGGGATTTGCAGGCGCTAGCAGCATGGTGGTCTCTCGCGCTCTGCATCGACTTGACTGACAAGTGACAACCGCCCGGCCTGCCCACACTTGCGAGCTTTCAAGGCTGCCGAATCTGTCTACTCAGTTGTATCTGTCTACTCAGTTGTCATGCATGACTGAGTCGACAAAAAATTACTACGGTCACTAGCGCAAGCTGCCTCGTCCATCATAACGGAGCGGTGCAAAACTTTTTGTAAAGAGCTTGTTGTAATAGACCGATGAAAAGTCGTTGTGCTAAGTCTACAAAGGATCAGCACATCAGATCAGCAACCATCACCGAAGATAAAAATAGTAAATTGAAGGAGACTAACATCAAAGCACACCAGCTAACACGAAAAATGATTGGATCTCAATAGATTAGCTAGACAAACGACTCCACATACCATCCATTGATACCAGATACACCACCGGAGCAAGGATAAGATAAGAAGAAACTTATTATGACTTCAAGATGTAGCAACCACCTCATCATCTTGAACAAGACACCGAAATATAACATAAACAAAGTACAAGAGCCTTTACGTCGGCGAGAGGTCGTGGTACGCCACGTCTCCAAGGCCCAAGGCCACCAGATGTGGGCAGACCGACAGCATCATCGACGAGGGGGAAGAAACCCTAGATGAGTGTTAGACGGCGGCTCCTGATCGCCTCTCTCTTCTGACTCGTGAGCCGTCCATATAAACTCGTGAGCATGGATTTCTCCTGATCTTTCAAGTACACCTTCAATAAAAGATTTTACAAAACTAGCTATTTTTAGTAGCGCTTGTACCCGAGAGAAGAACCTTCACATGGCAGCGCTGCTCTAATGGATGCTACCATCTTTCCAGCATAGCACACCCGGGCTGTCGATACTATAGCGTCGAGCACCGGGGTGCTACCCTTGTATTGCCGGGATCCGGGACTGACCCTTGTCGAGGTTCCAGAGAGAATGTTGAGCTCATCTTGACAAGATTTTCTAAGTGAAAAAGGTTACCGTTCTCGGCTGAGGTTCTACCCTCTAAAAACAAAAATTTAAATCTCTACAACTTTTGATCTACAAATTTAAATGACATGATACTTTTTTATGGGTCACAAATTAAATTATCTTTCTAATTCCACTAGTCCCATGAAGGTTGGACAATTAGAGAATATATCATGAATTGTTTTTTATGATAGTTTATTTTTGAATGTTTATATTGTTTTGTAAACTAGGTTATGCATGAGGATTTTGACAAAAATCTGGACTAGGAGGAGTAACCGTCGGGGCCAGGCAATGACCCACTTTTCCATACACGCATATTTTAGAATATACATGTTTACAAGTACTATACCTCTGTTCAGGATTATTAGTCGTAAGGGCCAAGTTGCTAATATCAAGACACTCCATAACTCTCTCTCATGCACCAATAGTATTTACATGCATGCGAGAAATGAGAGAAAAAGAAGAACATGCATTGAACGAGATATACTAATAAATGAGATAGCCCTTATAATCTCAAACAATATAAAAAAGCTCTTAGGACTAATAATTCCAAACAGAGGTAGTAATTTACAAGTTACACGTTACTTTCTTGAAATTAATTTGGTGACTGCTATTAATCAAACAAATTCCTACGGTATGGTTAAAGATGATAGTGCTTTATCACCTTAATCCACGTTTAACTTTATTATATGTCACTGATCGTGTTTGTCCTCATGGTCTACTTGTGTATATTAGTTGCCATGCATAGATGTGCTTATATAAAAAATGATTTCAGGATGGTATCCTTACTCATAAAAATGTTTAAAAAAATCTTGTGTGCAATATGTTTATGAGAAATATGATAATGACATGTGAGTTTATTAAAATTCCCAAAGGCTTGTTGCCGCTGATAACTAGCCTCACATGCTCCTTTGCTATTTTTAATGAAATCATATGTCATCATCGCAATTCTCATAAACACCAATATAAAACATCCCCGTCAACACACGGCTCCAATTCCAAAAAAAACATTTATTTGAGTAGGGGGAATTATCCCTTGTGTACGCCCAGATTGCATTGATCCGGTTTAACCAAGTTAGTCTTATTTTAATGACCATATCTATGAATATTAAGTACTCCCTTCATCCCATAATATATGGCACATTATTTTATGTGCACATAAATTTTTGTGAAGTTTGACCAAGAAAATACAAAATAATATAAATATGTATGCACTAGTAGAAAACAGGGCCTTGGTTCGATCCCGATTTTGGCACTAGTCCCAGTTTGTTATGGCCGAGACTAGTGTGAGCTAGGAGCCCGGTGAAGTCCTAGTCCTGGGTTGTTCCGGACCTCTAGTCCCGGTTCGTGATACAGCCCGGGAATAGAGACCTCGCGTCAGCCAGCCACACTGTGCGGGAATAATTAATCCCGGTTAATCACTAGTCCCGGTTTATTATACCAACCAGGACTGTTGGTTTCTCTATATAATTCGGCTTCATTCATGCCCGAGCCATGGCTATTTTCCTCCAAAGCAAGCCGAGTTCATGCCTATTTTTTCTCCAAGTTTGTCAAAATTTGGTGCCAACCGTTAAATCCAAGGTTTTAAAAGGTTAGCAACTTCATCCTTTCATCTCTCATTGCTAGTTCAGCTCAATGCGATAGAAGTAGAGATGGATTGCATGCTCTAGAAGTAGAGGGATTTTTAGATGTGTAATTTTAGGCAAATTTTGATTAGGCAAAAAGTTATTGAAATTTGAAATGTGTAATTTTAGAGTTTTAGAGATCAGAATGGAATGAGGTTTTCACTGCTAAAACAATGATCAAAAACTCTACATTTTTCATGTTAATTGTTTTGTCCAATTCAAAAATAGGTGCATGTAAAATTTTTAAAATTCAAAATTTTAGATTTCAACAAGTAAATGAAGTGAAAATGATCCAAGCTTTTTATATGTTGTTAGTACAAAGTAGGTGCACCTATTTTGTTTATGTAATGGTTTTTGATATACTTTTAAAATAATGCAGATGGTCCGAGAATGAATGTATGGTACTGACCGACGCTCTGGCGAGTTCATTAATGGCGTGCATGAATTCCTCTATGTGGCTGTTGCAAACAAGTGGGATGGTTTTGTATTCTGTCTGTGTATTGTCTGTAAGAATCAGAATGATTACTCTAACTCAAAAACTCTTCACATCCACCTGTTGATGTCCGGTTTTATGCTCAACTATATTTGTTGGACCAAGCACGAAGAGAGAGAGAGAGAGGTTATAATGGAAGACAATAAAGAAAAACAGGATGATGACAATTGTCATGGGTTTCGTGCATATGGTGATACTTCCATGGGGGAAGCTGAAGGGGAGGCTGAAGAAGAGGCACATGATAAGCCCGATGATGATCTTGATCGGACCATTGCTGATGCATGGAGAGACTGTGAAAATGAAAAGTAGAGGGAGAAGTTCGATCCCATGTTAGAGGATCACAAAAAGTCGTTGTACCCAAATTGCGAAAATGTTCTGAAAAATCAAGGTAGCACACTGGAATTGCTGCGATGAAAGACAGAGTGTGGACTATCTGACATCGGATTTGAAAAGTTGCTGAAAACAATGAAGAATATGCTTCCAAAGTACAACATATTGCCCGCCAATACGTATGAAGCAAAGAAGGTTGTCTGCCCTCTAGGTTTAGAGGTTCAGAAGATACATGCATACCCTAATGACCGCATCCTCTACCGTGATGAGGAGTACGAGAATTTGTATGTGATGGTGCTTGGAACCTTTGTTGGGAGACCCCAAGAGGAAGGTGTGATGAGCATAGCAGCAAGTTTTTCCTTAGTAAGAAACCAAGGTTATCGAACCAGTAGGAGGAAGGAAACGACTCAAAGGTGTTGCTAGCAACTTGGAAACCTGCACAACACAAACTCAAAACTTTGCCCCAACGAATAGTGAGGTTGTCAATCTCACTGGTTTGCTGAAAACAAAGGGTTAACTGTATGGTGTGGAAGGTAATAGTGGTTTGTAGAAAGTACATAGTAACAGTGGAAGATGTATCAATGGTAAAGATTGGACCGAGGTCCAGAGTTCACTAGAGGTGTTCTCCTTGAGATAAACAAACATGGCATGCTGGGTAAACAAATTACAGCAAGGCAATTGACAGGACTGAGCAAGGCATAACAATGCAATACTAGACATTCATGATCCTATGAGATTCAATTGGGCAATACAACAAGATACATAGACCACCATCCAACTGCATCTATGACTAGTAATCCATCCTCAGGTTATCATCCGAACCCCCTCCAGTATTAAGTTACAAGCAACGAATAACTACTTTAAGCAAAGTGTGTAAGGTAAACCATCCAGTTGTTCCATGAACAAGAGACCGTTGTTTTCTTCCTAGTGGCAACAGCATATCTACAACCTTAGATATTTCTGTCACTTCCCTTAGATTAAATAGAGGCATGAGCCCACTATCGAGCATAATTACCCCCTCTTGGAGTCACTAGCATCTACTCGGCCAAGATAGCTACTAGAAACGGAGAGCATGCAAGATCTCAAACAACACATACATGATAGAATCAATAAGACAAAACCATTAATCAGTCTGACATAGTAATCTCATTATCCATCGGATCCTCGCAAACACAACATACATGATTACAATAGATGATCTTGATCATGAACGGAGCTCGCAAGATCTAAACATGATAGCACAAAGGAGGATATACAACCATCTAGCTACTACATGGACCCGTAGTCCAAGGTGGAACTACTCACGCTTCATACTGGAGGCTGGCATGATGAAGAAGAAGGCCTCCGGGATGATCTCCCCTCCGTCAGGGTTCCGGGAAGAGCTTTAGACCCCCCCAATCTAGGTACGATGGTGGCGGCGGCTACAGACGGTTTCGTGGAATATTGATCGGGTCTTTAGGGTTTTAGCATCGGAGGGTCTTTATAGGCGAAGAGGCGAGGCAGGGGGCAGCCAAGGCGGCCGCACCCTCCCAGGCGCGGGCTAGGGTTAGCCGCGCCGCCAAGGGGTGTGGCCCCTTGGTGGATCCCCTCCGTATCGTACTCTGGCTCCGTGTTCCCCATGGTAAAATATTGACTTTGGCTTTTGTACCGTCCAATTTCGAGAATATTGATTTTCTGCCTTTTCTGGAACCAAAAACAGAAGAAAAGAGGCAACTGTCATTGTGGCATCTTGTTAATAGGTTAATCTAGAAAAACATATAAAAACACCTCAAAGTGTAGACAAAGAAAAGCAAAGTAGATACTAAACCAGCATGCAACATAAAAAATTATAGATACGTTTCCGATGTATCAAGCATCCCCGAGCTTAACTCCTGCTCGTCTCGAGTAGGTAAGTGATAAAAAGAATATTTTTTTAGGTGACATGCACCATCAAAATCAAGATCAAACCATTTGCAAGCATTGAAAGTTGGGATCAAAGAACTCTAAACATGAGCATGAAAGATGGAGTTCTAACAGTAAGACAAAGTAACTATGCATGCAACATGAAAGGTTACAAACAAAGATCATAAATAACATGCAGTGAAAAACATTTGTTTGTTTCACATACAGAAAACATAGCATAGTGGCATTCAGCTTGTCCCTCATAGAGTAGCAAATAGATGCATAGGACACCTTCAAAGTTCATAAGAGTGACTAGATACAAATAGCACAAGAACAAGTAATATCAACAATATACATCAATCAATAAGTTTTGGGACAATGCGCATAGAACTAAGAATGGCAACTGTGCTCTCTTAATTGGTGCCTAAGGATAGAAGGTGGAGACTCAATATAATAGTGGAAGAAAGGCCCTTCATATAAGGAAGCAGGGATTTGAAGTCTCAAAAAGAGCTTCCAAAAATTATGGTACTTGTTAGCTTTCAACCCTCATTGTTCCTATCATAAGCATCTTGAAGTGATTAAGGTTAAAGTGAACAAACTATAGAGTATATGCTTGAAAAAGTATAAGTTGACAACCTCATGTCCCTTGAATACGAGGGCCGCTCCTCATGCTAGTCAAGTTTAGTTACTTGCAAGTTCTTGTCATAGTAAGTACATGTGTATCATAGAGAACCGCCAATGGGGTACCCCTTGCACATGGTACAGGAGCTGTCCCATAACCAAAATGACAAGGCAAGCAGACAATGAGCATCTCAACATTCTTATTATTTACCATGGGAATATGGTGCTTTTTTCTCTCTTTCCTCTTTTCTCATATTATTTTCTTTTTCTCAATCTCTTTTTCACTATCTTTTTTAATAAGAAGAATGCTTCATAGATGTCACTATGGTGATGCTACAAGTTTCCACCATGATTAGGCATGGCTTAGTCTAGCGGCCCAGGCGTTTCTCTAACACACATACATAACTTCATGGACTTACAAGCTCCCCTTTCGTTTCACACCGACGACATCCATAGACAAAAGAGCATGATATCAACTGTGTACAAAGTACAAGTGCAATGTTGAAAGCGTTCCCCGTGACAACACGGTTCTGCCAACGTATAATTGCAAGCATATACAACACAGATAACACAATGGTTCAAGTTTATTATGGGAAAGAAAAATAAAGTGTGCCATCAAGTTCGTGAGAGACTTAATCACTAAGTTTTCACGTAACAAAATACTTTTTAATTGGAAGATAGATGAAAACAAGAATATACTTGGAATGCTGTAACACACCATGCATAGGAATTTATAGTGGACACTTTGGAATAACTTGGTTTCTTGGGGGTTGGATGCATGAGTAGAGCTTACTCATACAAGTGGAGGCTAGCAAAAGAATAGGAACGACCATCTAAGAGAGCAATACTGGCCATAATCATGCAGAACGATAAAACATTTCTAATCAAAGCATAAAGTGGTACTACAAGTCAAGGACTAAATGATCATAGAGGCTATGGTGACTTGTTCATGGTCATAACATGGTGTCATCATGTGCCAAGTCAACCCAAACAAAGCATCAAAGGAGAATACCACAATATTATGATTTTGTATGCCAAAACAACGCATGATTCCTTCAAGGCACATTAAGCAATCCTAATTTTTTGGAACAAGTCATGCTACATCAATAATCACTAAGCATAAGGTCAAAACAACATCTAGCATGACATGCTAAAGTCTAAGTCACAGTCAAAGAAAGCTCCTCTTGTACTACTCAAGCAAGAAGTTTCTACTCCTCTCCAACACCAATAAACTAATTTGAAACAACATAACGAGAACGGGGGTCCAAACTACTTTATTCAAGCAAACTAAGCAAACAAAACAAAAACTAAGACGCTCCAAGAACAACACAACAGTGCATGAAACAATAAAAACGAAGTGTCTAGAAAGACCTGAGCTTTTTATTGATGAAGAAGGGGATGCCTTGGGCATCCCCAAGCTTTGACGCTTGTACATCTTGAATATTTCTTGGGGTGATTCGGGGTGGCATCCCCAAGCTTTACATTTTGTCCATTCTTCATCTCATTACATCATTCTTTCTCTACACCTGAAAATTTTCCTTCATACAAAACTTCACACAATCTTCATTAGCAACATTAGTGTATTCAAAAGATAATAGACCTTTGGGTTTAGCTTTAGAACATCAAAACTTTCACTAAAAACACAATCTATTGTAACAATTCCCTCAAAAAGCTCAATTTTCCAAAAAGAACCCAAAAAGGAATCAATAAGAAGCAAATGCAAATAATGGCACAAATCTGTCAAAACAGACCACCAGGTACAAACCAATTTTTTAAAAGACCTTCTGTTGCTCAAATAAAAAAGTGTTGAATTAACGAAAGTTATCTAAAATACTGGGGAATTTATTCAGAAAATATCAACTTAATCCGACTTATAGAGATTTTACACGAATATTTACGGTGGAGCACAAAAATCTGTTTTGGGACAGCAACTCCCCAAATCTTACTTCCCTCTCATTAGAGGTTATTCTTGGCACAAAAAGCAAACAAAAAGGATAAGGAGAGGTAATTACTTAAGTAATAACTTCCAAGACTCAAGAAAACTTTTGGGTTATCTTCCAATAAGTACTTTTCTTTAACGTCTTTAAGTTATTCACAAGAAGCAAGAATCAAGTATTTTCAAATGAAGAAGCATTAACATCAAACCTTGCTTTCAAAGGAGGAGCAAAAAGCAACTTATCTCTCCTCATATGGAAGTGTTTCATACCTTTCTTGAATGGAAACTGATATTTAACGGTGCATTCTTTCATATCAATGATGGCACCAACAGTTCTAAGAAAAGGTCTTCCCAAAGTAATAGGACACGAAGCATTGTATTCAACACCCAAAACATAGAAATCAATAGGGACATAAGCATTGTTAACCATAATAAGAATATCATTAACACTCCCCATGAGCTTCTTTTTAGCATTATCATTAAGTGGGACATCCAAATAACAATCTTCCAATGGTAGCAAATCAAGAATTTCATAAATCTTTCTAGGCATAATAGAGACACTAGAACCAAGGTCACATGAATCTTTGAGATCAAAGTCATTCACTTGCATATTAATGATGGGTTCCCAACTATCTTTTACTTTCCTAGGAATAGAGGCTTTGTGTTTTAACTTTTCTTCCTTAATTTTAATAAGAGCATCTGTAATGTGCTTAGTGAAAGCCACATTCATATCACTAGCATCAGGTCTTCTAGCAAGATTTTGTAGGAACATAATCACTTCAGAAATATTGCAACCATCAAGATCAAAATCAAACTTAGCATCACTAGTAGTAGACTCATTGGGTTTAGGCAATGTGGTAGGAGGATTAGGGGATTCTTGTGTTTCAGTGGCATCCATATTGGTGGTGGTGATAGTGCACACACTATTGTTTATAACAATTTCAGCTTCTCTTTCCCACTTAGCATGTAGTTGAGCTAACAGTCTAACATTTTCATCAATAATAAATTGTATGGCATGAGTAGCAGCAAAGGTACTTTCTAAAGTTTCAGATTTATCAGCCATTTTATTAATCAAAGAGGACTATGCTTCAGACAAAAAGGAAATATTTTTCTCAACATTCAAAAGCTTTTCCTCCACAGTCTTATTGAAAGTGGTTTGTTTACTAATAAAGTCTTTGAGTATGACTTCAAGTTCAGAGGGGGCACTTCTAGTATTGTTGTAGGAGTTTCCATAGGTATTGCCATTATTAGGAGGATAGGGCCTATATTTGTTGTTACTACCAAAGTTATTCCTATAGGCATTGTTATTGAAATTATTGTTTCTAATGAAATTCACATCAACTTACTCTTCTTGAGCAACCAAAGAGTCTAAGGGAACATTATTGGGATCTAAAGGAGCTTTTCCATTAACTAGCATAGCCATGATAATATCAATCTTATCACTCAAAGAGGAGGTTTCTTCAACAGAAAATACCTTCTTTCCACGTGGAGCTCTCTCAGTGTGCCATTCAGAAGAATTAACCATCATATTATCAAGGAGGTTTTGTTGCAGCACCCAAGGTAATGGTCATAAAGGTACCTCCAGCAGCTGAATCCAACAGGTTTCTTGAAGAGAAGTTCAAACCTGCATAAAAAGTTTGGATAATTATCCAAGCAGTAAGTCCATGAGTGGGGCAATTCTTAACCAAAGATTTCATTCTTTCCAAACTCGAGCAACATGTTCATTATCAAGTTGTTTAAATTTCATAATATCACTTCTCATAGATATAATCTTAGCATCAGGATAGTATTTTCCAATAAAAGAATTTTGCACTTAATCAAGGAATCAATACTATTTCTAGGCAAGGATAACAACCAATCTTTAGCTTTTCCTCTTAAGGAGAAACAAAACAACTTGAGCTTAATAATATCTCCATCTACATCCTTATATTTTTGCATCTCACCAAGTTCAACAGAGTTATTGAGGTGGGCAGCATCATCATCAGAACTAGCACCAGAAAATTGCTCTCTCATCACAAGATTCAACAAAGCAGGCTTAATTTCATAAAAGGTAGCATCAGGAGCAGGTGGAGCAATAGGAGTACTTAGGAAATCATTGTTGTTTGTGCTAGTGAAGTCACATAACTTGAAGTCACATAACTTGGTATTCTCAGCAGAGTTCGTTTTTGTAAAAGTTGAGCAAGCCAACAACAGCAACAACTAGAGCAGGAACTAATTTTTTTTGTGTTTTTGAGAAGAGAAAGCAAACCAAACTAAACTTTTTTTTTTGAGTTTTTGATAAAAGGAGGAAAACAAAACCAAGAAAAATAAACTAAGCAAAACAAAAACAAAGTAAAGAGAAAGGTTATGAAGGACTCCCCTTGTGAAGACGTCTTTAGCCTCCCCGGCAACGGCGCCAGGAAATCTTGATGGTGCTTGGAAGCTTCGTTGGGAGACCCCAAGAGGAAGGTGTGATGAGCATAGCAGCAAGTTTTCCCTCAGTAATAAACCAAGGTTATCGAACCAGTAGGAGGAAGGAAACGACTCAAAGGTATTGCTAGCAACTTGGAAACCTGCACAACACAAACTCAAGACTTTGTCCCAATGAATAGTGAGGTTGTCAATCTCACGAGTTTGCTAAAAACAAAGGGTTAATGATGGCGCCCGGTATTGACGTGGGAGCGCTTTGTTGGAAACCCCAAGAGCAAGGTGTGAAGAGCACAGCAAAAAGTCTTCCCTCAGTAAGAAACCGAGGTTATTGAACCATTAGGAGGAAGGAAACGTCTCAAAGGTGTTGCAAGCAACGTGGAAACCTGCACAACACAAACTCAAGACTTTGCCCCAACAAACAGTGAGGTTGTCAAGCTCATAGGTTTGTTGTAACAAAGGATTAAATATATGGTGTGGAAGGTGATGGTGGTTTGCAGCAAGTAAACAGTAACAGTGGAAGATATATCAATGATAAAGATTGGACCAGGGTCCATAGTTCACTAGTGGTGCTCTCCTTGTATAAACAACATGTCATGAAGGGTAAACAAATTACAGCAGGGCAATTGACACGAACTGAGCAATGCATAACAATGCAATACTAGACAAAAAGATCCTATGAGATTCGATAAGGCAATACAACAATATACATAGACCGCCATCCAACTGCATCTATGACTAGAAGTCCACCTTCAGGTTATCATCCAAACCCCCTCCAGTATTAAGTTGCAAGCAATAGACAATTGCTTTAAGCAAAGTGTGTAAGGTAAATAATCCACTTGTTCCATGAACAAGAGACCATTGTTTTCTCCCTAGTGGCAACATCACATCTACCATCGAAGATATTTCTATCACTTCCCTTGAAAAGTAGAGGCATGAACCCACTATCGAGCATAAATACCCCCTCTTGGAGTCACTAGCAACTACTTGGCCAAGATAGCTACTAACAACGGAGAGCATGCAAGATCA
Organism: Avena longiglumis; assembly: GCA_030063025.1. Lineage (NCBI taxonomy): Eukaryota > Viridiplantae > Streptophyta > Magnoliopsida > Poales > Poaceae > Avena > Avena longiglumis. The sequence continues at coordinate 505,268,323 of CP125976.1, read as the reverse complement.
CAAACAACACAGACATGATAGAATCAAATAGACAAAACCATTAATCAATCTGACATAATAGTCTCAATATCCATCGGATCCCCGCAAACACAACATGCATGATTACAAATATATTAGATCTTGATCATGAACAGAGCTCACAAGATCTATACATGAAAGCAAAAGGAGGAGATACAACCATATAGCTACTACATGGACCCGTAGTCCAAGGTGGAACTACTCACGCTCCATACCAGAGAAGAAGGCCTCCAGGATGATATCCCCTCTGGCAGGGTGCCGGGAAGAGCTTCAGATCCCCCCGATCTAGGGAAGATGGTGGTGGCGGCTACAGACGATTTTGTGGAATATTTATCGGGTGTTTAGTGTTTTGTCATTGCGGGGCTTTATAGGCGAAGAGGCGAGGCAGGGGGGCCACCAGGGCGGCTGCACCCCCTAGGCGCGGCCAGCCCTAGGTCACGCCGCCATGGGGTGTGGCCCCCTAGTGATACTCCTCCGTCTCGTATTCTGGCTTCGTGTTGCCCACGGTAAAATATTGATTTTGACTTTTGTCCCGTCCAATTCCGAGAATATTGATTTTCTGCCTGTCTGGAACCAAAAACTGAAGAAAACAAGCAACTGACACTATGGCAACTTGTTAATAGGTTAGTTCCAGAAAACATATAAAAACACCTCAAAGTGTAGACAAAGCAAAGTAGATACCAAAAACAAGCATGGAACATAAAAAATTATAGATATGTTCCGACGTATCAAGCATCCCCAAGCTTAACTCCTGCTCGTCCTCGAGTAGGTAAGTGATAAAAAGAATATATTTTTTTGACACAAATACAGTAGGGAAAGACTCCCTACTGTGTCATTTTCTATTAATAAATGGAATATTTACAGATGGAGTTGTTGTCCTTATTACATAATCATAGAGTGTCTAACCAAGATTGTAAACCTTCCTTCAAGCTAGGCTTAGCCCTATGAAGGTTTAAAGCAATAAAATCTCTAAATTTTTTAATACATATCTGTACCAATTGTGGTTGAATATAGCATCATTTCTCTGGTCCCATATGCTCCAGCACCCTGTGATGAGGATGTCCATGATGAAGGATATTGAGTATCTCTTTTTTCCTTCCATAATCATATCATTGATGTCATAATGAGAATTCCATTCCAAGCCTAGTGCCTACCAAAAACTCTGACTGAAGCTGCACTCGAAAAACAAATGTTGAAGGGTTTCCTCAGGGCAGGTCTCACAAAGCATACAATCTGAATATTCAACATAGAAATTATTTTTCTTCATCAGATCTTTCGTGTTGAGCCTCTTATTGAGAATAAGCCATGGAAAAAATTTCTGTCTAGGTATGTTGCATGTCTTCCAAATATCCATAATAGGTTGAGGAGTAACAAATTCACCAAGAAGAGATCTGTATGGTTTTTTAGTAGAGTAGTAAGGGCCCTAGCTATATCCCCATTGATCATTGTCATCATTGAGTTGTATTCCTTGCAAATCATCTTGGAGTTCATGAAGCTGCTATATTGCCAGAGTGGAAAGTGGCAGGTGGAATTTGCCAGAGTGGAAAGGAGGTCTTGGAGTTCATAGATATTATCATCTACAATTGCTTTTGCATGGCTGATAGATAGGTTTTTATTGATACAAAAAGAGTATAAATGGGGGAATTTATCCTCTCTGATAGCTTCATTCCATTCATCTTTCCAAAGTAAAGCAGTGTTTCCTTTGTTAATTTCCATCTGCATCATACCACTTTATTCCTCAAAAAGAGACAAACAATCCTTCCACCAGAAAGATCCTTTGGGGTTAGAAGTGTGTGGTGTCTGACCATTGTTGTAATAGGCTTGCCAAATTAACTGCACACATGGTATATCCATACAATTATAAAATTTATAAACAATTTTCATTAGCAGTGCCTTGTTTTGTAATCTCAGATTCAGTACACCAAGACCTCCTTCATATTTGGGTCTACAGATCATCTCCCAACTAGCAAGACATTTTCCATGTTTTGTATTATCTCTATCTGCCCAAAGGAATTGTCTCCCACTCTTTTCAAAGTGAACAAAAATAGTCACATGAACCTTAATGGAGCACATAATGTACATTGGCATTGAGTTAATCACAGAGTTTAAAAGAGTCAGTCTGCCAGTGTAGGACATGAGTGATGAGATACCAGACAGTTTTTTGTCCAGCCTAGAGATAGTAGGCATGATATCAGCAACAGAAGGTTTGGTGGTGCCTAATGGAAGTCCAAGATAGGTGAAGGGCAGAGATTCAACTTTACATCCAAAATGCAGTAGCTAGACTGATAGCTTGTGTATTATCAATATTGATAGGTACCAAGGTGGTCTTGTGAAAATTGACTTGGAGACCAGTAGAAGCACTAAATAATTGGAGAATGCTTTTTAAGTGCTGTAACTGAGCAAGACCAGCTTGCATAATCATGACAGTATCATCAGCATATTGAACAATGGGGAATTTCTGATCAGTATAATTCAGGGATAGGCAGACTCAATAGACCATGTTGCCAGGCATCATTAATAATATATTGAAGTAATTCAGATGTGTTCACAAATAACAATGGTGAAAGTGGATCTCCTTGCCTGACACCTCTTTTACATATAATTTTCTTCCCAGCCACTCCATTCAAGAGCACAGAAGTTGATGCAGAGTATAGTATAGATTTGACCAAAGCTATCCATTTAGGGCCAAACCCTTTAGCTTGTAACATTTCCAAGATAGCATTATATTCAACCTTGTCAAATGCTTTTTCAAAATCATTTTTTAGCAGAATAATTGGCCTCTTTGATTGGTGACATAGGTGAAGATATTCAAACATACAGCTGATACAATCTTGAATATTCCTCCCTTTTATAAAACCATACTGATTTCTGTGCACAATAGGGATGATCTCTTTCTGAAGTCTATTAGCCATAAGCTTAGTGATGAATTTCAGTGGTAGGCTGACCAAAGAAATAGGCCTATAGTCATTCATATTCTCAGGATCATTCTTTTTAGGGATCAGGGTAATAAATGCAGTATTGATGCATTCCAATGATAAGTCACCATTGTAGAAGTTATGAAAAAGCTTGGTGAAATCATTTTTTTAACATTGGCCAGCATTTCTTAAGAAATGCACCATTAAATCCATCAGGCCCTGGAGCTCTGACAGTAGGTATTTCCTTGATGACTTCCACGATTTCTTTATGAGAGAATGGCTCATCCAGATGGTGTAAATCAACTGGAGTAATAATTTGTTACAGATCAAATAACATCACAGGATTATCAGATAGTCCAAGCCTCTCTTTATATGATTCCCAAATAATGGCAGCTTTTTGTTCATGATTATAGATAACTCTATCATCTACTGGTGTAATAGAAGTAACCAGGTTTCTTCTATAGCTCTTGGTGGCAATAGTGTGGAATTTTTTTGAATTTTCATCTCCAAGTTGTGCCCATCTAATTTTAGCCCTATTTTTCCAATAAATCCTATTGGATTCCATCAATTTCCTAGTGTGGTTCTCAGAATCTTTATGAAATTTTTCTCCATGACAGATAGTTCTCTCTCATCCTCAATACCATCAAGTAGTGCAAGAGTAAAGCTGCAGTTAGATATCAGGTTGTTGAGGTTTGATAATGATTTGCTCCATTTCTTGAGACCATATCTCAGATTTTTAAATTTAGCATTGATTCCTTTAGCTGCATCAGAATAATGTGTAGCAATAGACCAAGAATTGTTGAAAGTATCCATAAACCCTTCAAATTCAAACCAGTAATTTTCAAACCTAGAGATGGTTGATCTGGGGACATGAATATCCACTTGAACATGAATTGGGATATGATCAGAAACAATTGGGTTCGTAGCATGGAAAACAAAAAAATTCTACCGCATGAACACACAATCAAGATCTAATCTATGATCAAGCCAAGATCTATCTACTAGATTGTAGCAACGAGTCGATGTAATACTAACCCTCGAAGATCCAAAGCGGTTAATGAGAGAATATTCTCGTGGGTGATGTAGTCGTACACTTGCCGATCTCAAGATCGCGTAGACGATCCTTCCGGCGCTGCGTTCCGGCAGTGCTCCCGCAGTCGGTCACACGTTTGGTACTCGATGAAGACCTTCCTCTCCCTTGTTCCAGCAGGCAGCGGAGGTTGTAGCACTCTCCTCACGATTCTGGCAGCACGACGGCGTGGTATCGGAAGTAGAGGGGAGTATGGTGGAGTATGAGAGAGCCTTGGGGATCTACGAGGCACCAAGGGGGGTTGGCTTGGCCGGTGGCTAGGGTTTAGAGAAACCCTAACTCGCCGAGTTAGAGGAGGACCTAGACGGCGGTGGCTTGGAGGTGGCCGACGACTTAGAGGCTAGGGTTTGGGTGTGAGGGTAGGGGCGCCCTACCCCTTCTTTTATAGGTGGGAGGGAGGCGGCTAGGAGGAGGGAGTCCTCCTCCAACTCCTCCTCCTTGGCCGGCGGGTGGAGGGAGTGGGACTTCCTCCCCAAGTAGGTTTCCTACTCTCCCTCCACCAAGCAAACTTGCCGTTTGACCTTTTCAAATTGGCGTTTGACTTTCAAACTAGGATTTGATTTCTCCCTTTATTTTGCCCAGACAAGTGACCTAGTACATGATGCAACCATTCCACATTGTCATGACACATTCATGTACCCTTCCCCTCCGGAGTGCCGGACCTTCTAGACCCTTCTAGAACATTCCTAGTGAAAACACCGGAATCATTTTTGAACTCCGAAACAGGACTTTCCTTATATGAATCTTATTCTCCGGACCATTCCGGATCTCCTCTTGATATCCCGGATCCAATCCGAGACTCCGATCAACATTCGGTCTCTTACTCAATCATTCCATAACTACTCAATAACATTAATCCTTAAGTGTGTCTCCCTACGGTTCGTGAATTATGCGGACATGATCGAGACACTTCTCCGATCAATAACCAATAGAGGAATCTGTAAATTCATATGGCTCCCACATATTTCTACAATTACTTTGCGATCGAATGAACCACTTACATACGATACCAATTTCCCTTTGTCTCACGATAGTTTACTTATCCGAGGTTTTGATCGTCGGTATCTCCGCATACCTAGTTCTACCTCGTTACCGACAAGTACTCTTTTCTCGTCCCCGTGGTATGTGATCCCTTGTGAGCCAATCACATGCTTGCAAGCTAATTGGATGACATTCCACCGAGAGGGCCCAGAGTATATCTATCTGTCATATGGATGGACAAATCCCACTCTTGATCCATGTGTCTCAACCCATACTTTCCGAACACTCAATGCCACCTTTATAGCCACCCAGTTACGGTGTGGTGTTTTATGTCATCAAAGCATCCTTCCGGTGATGGTGATAAGCATGATCTCATGGTCGAAGGAATTAGGTTACTATGTATCAGAAAGCTTATAGCAAATGAACTATATTAAATGACTTGATCTTTATGCTACGCTTAACTATAGGAGTATGTCCATCATACCATTCTCCTAATGATATGACCCTGTTGTTAATAACATCTCTATGTTCATAATCAGGAAACCATGATCATATATTAACCAACAAGCTAGTTTAACAAGAGGCTTTACTAGGGACTCTTTTATGTTTAGAAATCACACAAGTATTAATGTTTCCGGTTAATACAATTATAGCATGGTATGTAAACATTTATCATAAGTATGAAGATATGATAATAACCACTTTATTATTGCCTCTTGGGCATATCTCCAACAGTCTCCCACTTGCACTAGAGTCAATAATCTAGTTTTAAACCTTTGTGTATTCAACACCTATGGCTTTCTGGTGTCGTATGTACACGATTGCTAGTGGTTAACTGATCTCCAGATCTGACACTTCCAGGTACGTGTGTAATTGCATGTCTTTGCGTCTCTACGCATCACTCATTCTCTAATGAGATGGCTTTGTACAAATTTGGTCCTTTGGTGTGACCTTTAGTTCTTTGGGGTTAAAATATGTTGATAATATTGTCGTACAATATATCTTCATAGTATTATCCCTGCTGTGAACTACACCTAGTTTGATAACAAACTACTTGACACAAATGCCCTCTTTTGCTGCTATAATGGCAGTTATATACTCAGCCTTTTGTTGTAGTATCTGTCACAATGTCTTAACTTTGGAACTCATCCAAATCCATTATGGAACTTACTTTCCATCATATTATGCCACCCTTAGTTTAGATTGAGATAAACTTAATTTGTACTTTGTGACAAAACTAGTATCAATGTAATTCATTTACAATAAACTAACCATCTATTTGTCACTTTTACAAAATAATATATTCTTAGTTCTTTTACAAGATCATAAGAATATCTTTACAATCGTCCAATAATCATCTTATGAATCATTCTGGTATATGCTCATAACATTTAGAGCATAGTACATATCTGGATTTGTACACATCACAGCATGATTGATAAAATACTCTTTGTGATTTTATCTATCAAGTATCAAAATACTTAAATATTTATTCAATCCTTCCTGTGCAACAAGAACCTTTCTTGTAGTTTCTATATTGAACTCATTCAATATCTCATCTATGTACTTCTGGCACAACCATATTGGCATCACAATTTATCTATATAGACTTTGATGCCAAATATTCGGGTTCTGCCTAAGCCTTTCATCGAGATGAAATTCTTATCTTGTGTTAATAAAAAGATACATCATTTCCAATCAACAATATGTCTTCCACATAATGTATTAGAAACATGTCTTAGCGCTCCCACTTAATTTCTTGCAAATGCAAGCATCTTCATCATCTCCGATGAAATTAAACTCTTTTAATAGTTTCATCTTAGTGAAGATTCCAACTCCGCGATGCTTACTTCAACCATTGAAGTTTGCATATTCTTTTAGCATCCTTTCAATTAACAAAACCCTTTGGACCGTGTCATGCACACGTCCTTGGTAACCATTCTATTAGAAGAACTTGTTTTGTTTATTCAACACATAACAAAATTATATGTCGTGGTTGCTATATTAATCCGTTTAGACTAAATATCGCTATGAAAGATCAGATCTTGTCATAGCCAACCTTTGAACATTGTTGTGAACTCTTTCCCAACATGTCGACTATTTCATAGATGTGAAACATCCATGTCTATTTCTTTATAGATCCAAATAAGACTATAAGGTCTTGTACCTTTCCAGAGGGTCTTTCAAGTTCAAAGCTTGATCTCTCGTATATGGAACTATCACGGATTTTATGGCTTCAAGCCATTTGACGGAGTGAGGGCCCATCATCGCTTCTTTGCATGTAGTCGGATCATTATTGTCAAATAATGATTTAACTCTCAAATCTTGGTATTTGATTTTCTACCCGACCTACTTGTTTCAATTGGAACTTAGATCTCTGTGACCACAACCTTTGAGGCACGTGAGCCATGAGCATTGTTGCTGCCTCCGGAACACTTTTCGACGCTGCGCAGCTTTGCACATATAGCTAAGGTTCTTTTAGCCATATCAAAGTTCTATTGTCCTCCCACTTAACTTTTCACGAAAAATTCCTTCTCAAAGAAACTTGACGTTCTAAGCGACAAACACTTTTGTTTCCGATGTTATGGAGGAACAGTTATTCGAAATAACATACAAAGACAGGTTCATCCGTCTTTGGTTGCAAACATCTTTCTTATGCATAGCATACCAATGTTTAAGAAAGGACAACTTGGGTTTTATCCCAAACCATAACTTTATATGGTGTCAATTCAACGGATTATGATGGAGCTCTTTTCAATGGAAAAACGGTAGTCTCTAAAGCTTTTAATCTTTAAAATATAATGACAGTTTTATGAATTACACCTTTGATCTTACCATGTCAAACAAGGTTTAATCACATATCTCGAACGCTTCATCCTCTTATGGTGTTTCGGGAAATGCAAATCCACGGAACGATTCCTTAAATCTTAGATATTATGCTAAACTTGTAACTCAAATATCTTCCTTTATGATCTTATCATAAACTATTTATATTCTTGTTACAATGATTTTGCACTTCATCTTAAAAATCTTTGAACTTTTCAAATGTTTCATACTTCATCCTTATTAAGTAAATATTCATATATTCACTCAAATTTTCGGAGGAAGCATATGAAGTTGAAATCCATCGCTCTTGATTACACATAATGGACTTCATACAACAATATGTACAAGTTCCAATAAGCTAGTCATTCGTTCCCTTTTGGCCTATGAACAAAGTTTTAAATATCTCTAGGAAAGTTTCACAAGCATCATTTGATCAAAATCAAAAGACTCCAAAATTCCATCCACATGGAGTTTCTTCATGTTTTCTTTCAAATATAATTTAAACGGCGATGTCACTTCCTAAGTGATCTTTTAATCAATTTATCTTTCGACATTTTTAGCACTAGTTTTATGGATGCGATTTCTCCAACGAGATTTGTAAATCATCCATCTTTTATGGATTACGACAATTATTTGAACAACCCTTTTGTTCTCATAATACCTGATAAAACAAATCTTGAAGGCAAGCTTTTAACGAACAACACAATAACCCTTTATTTGTTCTCGATGAACATCATCACATATTCTTTTGCTAGTTACTTAGGCCATTGTAGTTCATGAATTCTGTTGTTTCGTATGATGATTCATACCAACAAATTCAGTATCAAATACTTAAGAACCACATTATTTAACAAGCAAAGAATATAGCCAAAACACGTATATCCTTTATATACCTAAACTGAACAATTCTAGTCTTTTATGTTCTGCCATATATTTATGAGATTCTCTTTCAGTATTTATTTTTCTGTTTGAAAGAATCTATCAACATCAATAGTGGAGCCATACACATGACACATAGTCCAAAGCGTGTATAGTTAAATACCAATGTCTTTGGACTTGCAGTTTGAAGTAGATTACCATCATCAAATGTTTGGTGTTCTTTCAAATTCCTTTCTTTAGTAATCTCTTGGTGTAGTAAACATTTTACCTACATCAAACATTCACCCTTATCATGGAATTATCCATGATCAAGCTAATTTTAGCTTATAACGGTGAATCGCGAGTATAATGTTGCTCTCCAAAACCTTTTGGAGGATTAGGACAACTAGTGTCTCCAACCTTTTGCAAATTCTCATCAAATATGAGAACATGACTTTTGCCATATTATACTCTATCATGTTGCAACCAAAACTTCGTTTCAGATATCACAATATCTTCCACACATCATGGTTTCTGAAACAACTCTTTCAGATCCAAGATAACCTTGATATTAAGACAATCCTTTGAATATCAAGAATCATGAAGATAAACATGATACTTATATACTAACACTGGAATTGTTACTCTTGATTTAATACCAACTATTAAATTTCACGGAGTAATCGAAACTGTAACATCCCCAAAATTCATATTTCAAAACTCATTCATATCATCTAAACATTCATCATCATTTAGGGTTCTTCTCAAAAACAGAAACTTGTGCTATGATTTCATGTGAGTAAATTTCACTCATTAGGCCATCACCTTTTGAAACTTGAAAGATATAGAACTTGTTTGCTTGCCCCACTATGGGAAAGATTGGGTATAAAAGTTCAACCAAAATATTCAAATTAGAAATAATTTCCAAAACCTCTATTTCAAACATTTGCAAATGATGCATAGTCTCTGTTTATTTGAAATCTAAGTCTGACCAAAACTTTGCAAAGCAACCCCACAAGTTTTGACTCATTTCTGAGACCAAGTCACCCCTGCAAAACCTCAGAAAGATTTGAATTAAAATTGAGTTTGAAACCATTTGAAAACATAACCAGAAAATCGAATTGGAAAAGAAAAAGAACTGAACAATGGAAAAAGGCCGAGCGCCAGGAAAGTGGCCCAGCAGAGAAACGAGCCCAACTAGCCCACCCGGGGATTTCCTTTCCTTCTCACGCTTAACGCACACCAACACCGATTTAACGGATCCCACCCCATCTTTCAAACGTCACGACAAGCGGCCCCGCCCACGCCATCGTCTTCCCAAACCTCGCCCGCGACCACGCCGCAGTGCGCGGATCGCCGGTGATGGCGCGGCTTAATTGGGCCATTAAACGCAGGCGTTTCTTGTCGAGGCACCTGCTCTAAGATCCCCACCTCCCCACGATCATTTTGCCCCGCCAATCTCACGCCACGCCACCAGTCGCCCACGACTTCGTAACCGCCGCAGATACCGACTCCGGCGACCGATTCCGGTGAGCTTTGACCGCCTTCTCTCGATCAAACAAGGATGCTCAAGATGTTCTTACGCACTGCCGACACATTTCTTTTGCTCGCCGTGACCCGTGTTGTCGCTCCATCCACGATCGAAACCACTGCGCCGCCGCTGACTCGGCGACCAATTCAGTAAAACCCGAGCCCTTGCCCCTCTTTCACGCGAGTTTGTTCGCCACGCTTTGCGCAACTCCCGATGCCTCTGGCTCATGTTAGGCGATGCCAAACCTCGAAAGCACCCGCTCTGCAAGCGACCGACACCGCCTTACTCGACGAGCTCCTAAAGCCGTACCAAGACGCCTCCGCAAGCTAGTACCACCACGAAGCTTCAAAGAGCCTCGGCGAACCTGGTAAGACCCTCTCCTCTCGCAGACGATGTAGAACGCCCGGCCGCCAGAGTCGACGCCGCCGCCGATTAGCACCGCCTGCTTTACGCCCGGTGATTTGGACCGTTGGATCTGCATCGTAGGCTAGGATAGAACCTTGAACGAAGGGTAAGCGCATCCGAGCTTTGATCCCACTTAGATCGTGCGGTCCACGTAGCGCAATCCGCTAAGCGATACGCACCAAGAAGGTTGCGACGCTGCGTGATTTAAATCAAAAACAGAATTTAAAACCAGATTTTGATCCAAACTTTAAACTGCTATAACTTTTGAATGCCACGTTAGATTTCTACAAATTTTATACCGTTGGATTCATGAAACAAGACCTTTCTGAATGTCCAATTGGTTTAACAAATAGTAACCATTAAAATGACTTTATTTGTGGAATCTTGCTTAAAGCTATTTTGAGTATAGTTTTGTTTTGGAAATTAGTTTTAATGCTAAATAAGTTTTAATAGGGCAAATTTTTGTGTCCTGTTATGTTTCAGTATCATGCACATGCTTGGGAAAATTCCAAAATCACCACTTAGTAAAATACTTGCATGCATGCATTCATATTATGTTTGATTGAATAAATTGTGTGAAATTGAATGCTATAATTTTTCTTGTAGATTTTGCTAGTGATTGTGATTGTGAAGAGTGCTACTCTCCCCACTACCAAGGAAAGTGATATTTTCATGAATATTTTTATCCTATGTTTTGTACTAGCATTAGATGTTTTGCTATAGTAATGCATGTTATTTGTCTAATGCAAAAATTGGGAAATCCTATGTAGTCTAGTAGAATTGCTAAGGAATTTTCCCAAGATAAGTTGCCATGCCTTGCTTAGCCTAGCTATATAGCAAACAAGGGTTGGAGAAAAACTACACTTACTATGAAGAAAATGTATCTTAGTCATGAGACTTATACTTTCCTAATAAAACCACTAAGTCAAATGAACCTCCTGGGTGGAATGGAAGAATGGGTTATGTTGAGTGGTTACACAAGGCCATGGACTTGGGTTGTGTATCTCACTTATGGTAAGCCACCCAGGCACAAAGGGATTTGGAGGCCAAGTGTTGAGAAAGCTTACAGTGCAACCACTTGGCAATATGGGCTCTGCCTTGATCATATAGGTTGCTAAAACTTAGTCATTTGGACAGTTGGTGGTAGATGGGATGATAGGTTGGAACGCGTCCATTTGACTAAGGAAAAGCATCTGAAAGGTCCTGTCTTGGGAAACCAAGTCTGGTGGGGAAAGTGCACAACCTCTGCAGATGGAAAACCTAAGTACTTAGCCTAGTCCAAGGAAATGGACACTTTTGAGCATCAAGACATGGAAGCTACAAGAATCTCATCACTCCAATTTCTAAGTAAAAATTATGGGTGAACAAGGGTGAAGACCCCAATGTCTATTGGTGGTTCTTTGGGAATGTTTTGACAAAGAAAACTTAGTGATTTCAACTAATAGGTAAAACTTATTTTCAAGCAAAGCAAGCCAATCTACACTTAGCCAAAATTGCATATAGTAATATAGTCCACTTAAAATATACTAAGGTATCACTTGCCAATACTATTCCAAAGTATTGACCCTCCGTGGTCAGAACTTGTGATGTTGCAAAGTTACTCCGATGATGATTAGGAGTCATGAGTCTACACTCAACATGCTTGCCTGTGGCACATGAAGATGAAGACTTGTGTTTATTTGCTTATTCCTTAAACTCTTGTATTAGGCCTATGGCCATGAGTTGTAAAAGACTATGTTTTATCTCTGGAATGAATGTAATAAACAACCTTTGTATCTGTGTACTTCATCTTAAATTGTGGATGCTAGCATTGATCCAGGGACTAGCATTGCAATCACAGGGATCCTTTCCTTTATAAAGGAGGGGTCTAACAGATGGTATCAGAGCACTGTGTTGCCTGTAGGATTATGACCCTAGGATTTGAAAACCACTAAGGAAAAAAAATTCAACTACTTCTACACTTGTCTATACTTCTCGTAAAACTTTTCTAATCTTTTCATTCTCAACTCCATTTGTAGATGAACTCCATCAACGAAGCCGTGAAGAAAGGACCACTCATGACCATGACCTTGGAGTGTGAAACTGAGTTTCCCAATATACTCAAGGACCTCATGGTGGCAATGGAAGCACATGGTGCAGCTGTGTACAAGGGCTTTCCGGTGATGGATGAAGGAGTGAGTATTGGTGGTGCAACTTCACTTGTACAAAACAAGGAAGACAACCACAAAGAAAGGGGATCTGCATGTACACCAACACTAAAATGCACACCACATTCTTTGAGTCACCAGAGATGCATTGGAGGACTATCAAAGAACTAAGTGCTAGAGTCAAGTGCGTAATGCTCAACCTCCAAAAAGACTTAGAGAAAGAGAAGGAACTTACCCAAGAGTTGGAAACCACCAACCAAGAGTTAAGGGGAGATATAATAGACCTAGTGATGGAATCATGTGAGCAAGATAGGTGGATTGCCTCTAGGAACATTGTGATAGCCACGGATCCAAAGTGAAATAGGCCTATAAGCACACTTTGTTAGTGGACCACCATCTATCACCTTATTTTTCAAAATGATACCTTAAATAAATTGGACCTTGTATGATGTAAAGGATTTATGTATGCATGACTTGTGTGAAAATTGTGTTCCATGGTTATGTATGAGATGGTTGTTTTGTATTCATCTTAAATAGTGTTGTTCTAACTTTTCAATTTTATAAATAGATGCCTATTGCCACAAGACTATTGAGGAGTTCCGTTACCTGCTTTGGACCCCGTATCATTGAGCTTACCACTTTGCTCGATACCCCTCTTCCCACCATCATTGTGGACCCACACACCAAGTTCGAGAGGAAGGACCGCTGGTGCTTCAAGGTGAACCAGCCAGGACGCCAGACTGAGCCTACCACAGAGGCCATCGTCTTCAAGCTGATGCACGACGACAGGGAGAGAGGCATGGAGGTAGTCATGCAGACCCGATAGGACGTTTGTTAGCCGTCACTCCCGACAAAGTTAGGGCACTCACTTCCACGCCTTCTAAGGCGTGATGTTGATGGAGATTCCATCGATTTTGAGGACGACTCGAGGGACCCGGAGAGCCGACGCCTCTATCTCCGTGACTTAGAGACTCTCCTCGCACACGTGGACACGGATAGGTCGAACGTCATGCTTGGCAATGACGAAGCCGCATGACTACGCGAGAAGGACAAGCTTTTCGCATGCCAGGATGAGATGATCAAAGAAATGGAGACAAAGTTCGAGGCCCAGGACCGCAAGTTCAAGAGTCGAGAAACGCGTCCGTGATAGGAACAAGAAGATCCGGGACATGACCGAGGAACCAAGTCCAAGGATTTCGAGCTTGAGCAGCAGCAGATGGTTATTGAGAGACTTCGCTCCCAGAAGAGGGCTCTCAAGGCCAAGGTCGATTCCTTGACCACTACGATTGAGGAGAACAAGACCGCGATGGAGAACGCAGGTCTTACCTTCGTCGAGGAGGAGATTGATCGATGAGTAGACTTGATCTCGCTTATCTTTCATATTCGTACTTGTTATTGTGAACTTATTATTGGACCATCCGACATGTGGATGGCTTGCCATTTGTGTGTTTTACTTCATGAGCTTATTATGTGGTTGTTGAACTTTTATTCTTATGTTGTTTGTTATGTGTTTGTTTATGATGTATGGTGCATAAAACATCTATGGGTATCTCATTCTTATCTATTTGAACAAACCACGATGCCTCCCGTCAGCAAAACCCCAACCCCAACAACATCACCCTAGAGATGCAACAAATGATGAATGCGCAAACACAGCTTATGCAAATGATGACAACATTCATCCAAAACCAGAATAACAACAACAACAACAACAACAACAACAACAACAACAACAACAACAACAACAACAACAACAACAACAACAACAACAACCCTCCGGGTTTTGATATGCTCACCAGATTTCAAGGCCGAGGCCAAGCAAAGTTTTCGGAACAATCGATCCCATGGTAGCCAATGATGCTACGCTCGTGAACAAAGACTTAGTGACCGTGGGTTGCACGGATGCTGAAAAGTCGGTTCGCAAGACATCTGTTGGAAGGACCAGCCACATGGTGGGACAACTTCCAAATCACCACTCCTATTGATGAAGTGACTTGGGACATCTTTGAAGATGGCTTTCGATCGCTCATATCTCATCGTGAATGATGAGTCCGAAAAAGAAGGAGTTTCATAACTTTGCAAGCGCCACCGCAGCTGGTGGTAGTACATAGAAGAGTTCAACAATCATGCGCTATGCACCGGATGAAGTTGACACCGATGCAAAAAGAAAGGAAAATTTCGAGGGGTTGAATGATGAGTCGAACCTACAGTTGTTCAGGGCATATGTTCCAACTTATCGCCTTTGTGTGACAAGGCTGCTATTTTGGAAAGTAAAATGAAGCAAGTCGAGAGTAGGAAGAGGAAACACTCCGACAAGCATGCTCGGGATCGCCTCACAAACGATCTCACTATGATGATGATGGCAGCCAGATCCCATAAGCATGGGAAATTCAACAAGCACCACAACCACAACCGTCATGACAACAAGCATCACCGCATCATGACAATGATAAGTACAAGAACCACAAGAGTGGATACAAGAGCCACCACAAAGGGAATGGTAGTTGAAGTGGAAGTCAAGATGTTAAAAGGACATCACCAAGTGGAGTGCTTCAAATGCAAGAAGTTGGGGCATTATGCTAATGAGTGCCCTGAGAAGAAAGTGGAGGGACCTAACAAGCCAAATCCTTTTCAGAAAGGACAGGTTAACCACATCAATGTGGAGGAGGTCTATGAAGAGCCTGATGTCGTTGATGGTAAGTTCAGACTCAATTCCATTCCAGCATTTGTACTCTTTGATACCGGTGCATCTCATTCATTCATATCAAAAGCATTCGTTGAAAGAAATGAACTACCGGTAGAAACCATTGGGTGTCCTATAAGAGTAAGTTCTCCGGGTGGAGAAATGATAGTAAACTTAGGATGTCATGACTTAGTCATAGAGTTTGGGAAACATAAGTTTCCAGTGAACCTGATAATCAATTCCCAAGGATTGGATGTGATTTTGGGAATGGATTGGATGGCTAAGTATGGAGGAGTACTAGATTGCGCCAATCGCATGCAGTTGCACTCACAACCCGTAAGGAAAATAATAAAATTCAAGTCAAACTTTGAACCCAAAGGAAGTAAGTCAATTCTCTTAAGGGGTTAGCATGGACAATGCCAATTGTGTGAGTATCCGGATGTATTTCCTAAGAATTACCAGAATGCCACCAGATAGAGATGTGGAGTTTCGATAGATTTGGTACCGTGTTCGGACCAATAGCTAAGAGACCGTACAAAATGTCGCTTGATGAACCGAAAGAACTCAAGAAGCGACTAGGAGAACAGTTGCAAAGGGTTTATTCAACCAAGTTCTTCATCTTGGGGAGCCCCAAGATTGTTTGTGGAGAAAAGGATAGAACAAATATTGTGTATTGACTACCGCTCTCTCAACGAGGTGACCATCAAGAACAAATACCCTTTGCCAAGAATCAACGACTTGTTTGATCGCTTAGAAGGAGCATGTGTGTTCTCAAGATTGATCTTGATCGTGCTATTTTCAACTCAAGATAAGAGAGCAAGACATACCTAAGACCGCATTCACCACAAGGTATGGATTGTATGAGTACATGTGATGCCTTTTGGTTTAACCAACGCCCAAGATACTTCATGAATATGATGAACAAGGTGTTCATGGAATTCTTAGACAAGTTCATTGTCGTTTTCATCGATGACATCTTGGTCTACTCCAAGAGCAAGGAAGAACATGAAAGACACTTGCGCTTGATACTTGAAAAGCTAAGAGAGCATAAGCTTTACGCCAAATTCAGCAAGTGTGAGTTTTGGTTAGAGGAAGTTGGTTTTCTTGGTCATGTTATGACAAAGGATGGTGTAGCAGTTGATCCTGCTAAGGTTTCAGCTGTGACAGAATGGGAATCTCCCAAGAATGTAAAAGAAGTTCGTAGTTTCCTCGGCTTAGCAGGTTACTATAGAAGATTCATTGAGAATTTCTCAAAGGTTGCTAAGCCAATGACAGAATTATTAAAAAAGGACAAGAAATTTGCTTGGACTGAAGGTTGTGAAGTCAGCTTCCAAGAATTGAAGAAGAGACTTGTAACAGCACCAGTGCTATGTCTGCCAGATTTGGAAAAGGATTTCCAAGTATATTGTGATGCGTCTCATCAAGGTTTGGGTGCCGTACTTATGCAAGATGGTAAAGTCGTAGCCTATGCTTCGAGACAACTCAAAACTCATGAGGTAAACTATCCTACTCATGATTTGGAGTTAGCCTCTGTTGTCCATGCACTCAAAACGTGGAGGCATTACCTTTTGGGTAAGCGGTGTGAAGTGTTCACCGATCATAAGAGCTTGAAGTATATCTTCACCCAGAAAGAAATCAACATGAGGCAAAGGAGATGGTTAGAACTCATCAAGGATTACGACTTAAGTTTGCAATACCACCCCGGTAAAGCGAATGTAGTAGCCGATGCTCTAAGTCGTAAGACGTTTGTAAATGGCCTTATCAAAGGGGAATTGCCAGATGACTTGTGTAAGCAATTCAAGGAACTCATATTGGAGATTGTACCAGAAGGACATCTCATGTCCTTAGATGTTCAACCCACTTTATTGGACAAGATTCGAGAAGTTCAGAAGACTGATAAGGAGATTGAAAATATTAAGGAAAATATAAGTCTAGGGAAAGCCAAGAGTTTCCATATAGACGAACAAGGTACCTTATGGCACGGGAAACGTATTTGTGTTCCACAAGATCCGGAGTTGCGGAAACTGATTCTACAAGAGGCTCACAACTCTCCATATTCTATCCACCCGGGAAATACCAAGATGTACATGGACATGAAGGAAAGATTTTGGTGGAACAATCTCAAAAGGGACATCGCCGAACATATTGCTTTGTGTGATGTGTAGTGAGTCAAAGCGAGCACTAGAAACCAAAGGTTTGCTTCAACCACGCCTATTCCCGAATGGAAGTGGGAAAATATTGGTATGGATTTCATTACCGGATTACCAAGGACCGTGTCGGTATGATTCCATATGGGTGGTAGTGGATCGCTTAACTAAAGTGGCTCATTTTATACCCGTGAAGACAACTTATACAAGTGCCAAGTTAGCAAAAATTTACATGAGCAGAATTGTATGCCTTCACGGTGTGCCAAAGAGTATTGTGTCAGATAGAGGAACACAGTTCACTTCTCACTTTTGGAGACAGCTTCATGAATCTTTGGGAACAAGATTGGAATTCAGTACTGCCTTTCATCCCCAAACTGATGGACAAACGGAAAGGACTAATCAAATTCTTGAAGACATGTTGAGAGCCTGTGCTTTAGACTATGGAGCAAGTTGGGATGAAAGCTTGCCTTACGCAGAATTCTCTTACAACAATAGTCATCAAGCTAGTATTGGAATGGCACCATTTGAGTTACTCTACGGAAGAAAATGTACCACCCCATTACTATGGAATGGTGTGGGAGAGAGAAGTTTATTTGGACCAGATCTTATCAAAGACGCTGAAGAGAAGGTCAAACTGGTTAAGGACAGGTTGAAGGTAGCACAGTCCCGACAGAAAAGCTACGCAGACTCTAAGCGAGAAGTCACCTAAGTTGGGGATAGAGCTTATCTCAGGTATCACAATTCGTGGAGTGAAAAGATTTGGAGTCAAAGGAAAGTTGGCACCAAGATATGTTGGGCCATTCAAGATTCTAAGTCGCAAGGGAGAAGTTGCATATGAAGTCGAATTGCCTGAATCCCTGTCAGCTGTCCATAATGTATTTCATGTAAGTCAGCTTAAGAAATGTCACCCAGAGATGGAGGAAACTTCTCTGAAGGATACCATACCATTGGAAGAAGTTCAACTAGAAAGTGACCTCACCTATGAAGAAAAGCCTGTCAAGATTCTTGAGACCGCAGAAAGAGTCACAAGGACAAAAACTATCAAGTTTTGCAAAGTACAATGGAACCATCACTCCGAAGAGGAAGCAACATGGGAAAGAGAAGATGACCTTCGGAAAGACCACCCTCACCTATTTGCTAGCCAATCCGAATCTCGAGGGCGAGATTCATCTTAAGGGGGTTAGATTTGTAACATCCCCAAAATTCATATTTCAAAACTCATTCATACCATCTAAGCATTCATCATCATTTAGGGTTCTTCTCAAAAACAGAAACTTGTGCTATGATTTCATGTGAGTAAATTTCACTCATTAGGCCATCACCTTTTGAAACTTGAAAGATATAGAACTTGTTTGCTTGCCCCACTATGGGAAAGATTGGGTATAAAAGTTTAACCAAAATATTCAAATTAGAAATAATTTCCAAAACCTCTATTTCAAACATTTGCAAATGATGCATAGTCTCGCTTATTTGAAATCTAAGTCCACCAAACCTTTGCAAAGCAACCCACAAGTTTTGACTCATTTCGAGACCAAGTCACCCTGCAAAACCTCAGAAGATTTGAATTCAAATTGAGTTTGAAACCATTTGAAAACATAACCAGAAAATCGAATTGAAAAGAAAAGAACTAAACAATGGAAAAGGCCGAGCGCCAGAAAGTGGCCCAGAGAAACGAGCCCAACTAGCCCACCCGGGATTTCTTTCCTTCTCTCACGCGAACGCACACGACCAACGACGAACGGACCCCACTCCCATCTTTCACACGTCGCCGACAATCGGCCCCGCCCACGTCATCGTTTTCCCAACCTCGCCCGCGACCACGTCATCGCCGCAGCAGGATCGCCGGTGATGGCGCGGCTTAATTGGGCCATTAAACGCAGCGTTTCTTGTCGAGGCACCGCTATAAGATCCCCACCTCCCACGATCATTTTCCCGGTCAATCTCACGCCACGCCACCAGGGCCCACGACTCGCCGTAACCGCCAGCATCGACGACTCGGCGTCCGATTCCGGTGAGCTTTGACCGCCCTTCTCTCGATCAAACAGGATGCTCAAGATGTTCTTACGCACCGACACATTTCTTTGCTCGCCAGGACCTGTGTCGCCGTCTCCATCCACGATCGAAACCACTGCCGCCGCTGACCGGCGACCAATTTAGGTAAAACCCAGCGCCTTGCCCCTCTTTCACGCGAGTTTGTTCGCCACGCTTATGCAGAACTCCCGATGCCTCGGCTCATGTTAGGCGACGCCAAACCTCGGCAAGCACCGCTCGCAAGCGACCGACGCCGCTTACATTCGACGAGCTCCTAAAGCCGCATCAAAGACGCCTCCGCAAGCCGCACCACCACGAAGCTTCAAAGAGCCCGCGAACCTGGTAAGACCCCTCTCCCTCTCGCAGACGATGTAGAACGCCGGCCCCGCCGTAGTCAGACGCACCGCCGCCAGTTAGCACCGCCAGCGCCGCCCGTTTCTGGCCTGGTGATTTGGACCGTTGGATCTGCATCGTAGGGCTAGGATAGAACCTTGAACGAAAGGGTAAGAGCGCATCTGAGCCACCTGATCCCACTTAGATCGTGCGGTCCACAGAGCGCGATCCGCGCGAAGCGGTACGCACCAGTAAGGTTGCGACGCGTGGCAGGATTTAAATCAAAAACAGAATTTAAAACCAGATTTTGATCCAAACTTTAAACTGCTATAACTTTTGAATGCCACGTTAGATTTCTACAAATTTTATACCGTTGGATTCAGTGAAACAAGTCCTTTCTGAATGTACAATTGGTTTAACAAATAGTAACCATTAAAATTACTTTATTTGTGGAATCTTGCTTAAAGCTATTTTGAGTATAGTTTTGTTTTGGGAATTAGTTTTAATGCTAAATAAGTTTTAATAGGGCAAATTTTTGTGTCCTGTTATGTTTCAGTATCATGCACATGCTTGGGAAAATTCCAAAATCACCACTTAGTAAAATACTTGCATGCATGCATTCATATTATGTTTGATTGAATAAATTGTGTGAAATTGAATGCTATAATTTTTCTTGTAGATTTTGCTAGTGATTGTGATTGTGAAGAGTGTTACTCTCCCCACTACCAAGGCAAGTGATATTTTCATGAATATTTTTATCCTATGTTTTGTACTAGCATTAGATGTTTTGCTATAGTAATGCATGTTATTTGTCTAATGCAAAAATTGGGAAATCCTATGTAGTCTAGTAGAATTGCTAAGGAATTTTCCCCTAAGATAATTTGCCATGCCTTGCTTAGCCTAGCTATACAACAAACAAGGGTTGGAGAAAAACTACACTTACTATGAAGAAAATGTATCTAAGTCATGAGACTTATACTTTCCTAATAAAACCACTAAGTCAAATGAACCTCCTGGGTGGAATGGAAGAATGGGTTATGTTGAGTGGTTACACAAGGCCATGGACTTGGGTTGTGTATCTCACTTGTGGTAAGCCACCCAGGCACAAAGGGATTTGGAGGCCAAGTGTTGAGAAAGCTTACAGTGCAACCACTTGGCAATATGGGCTCTGCCTTGATCATATAGGTTGCTAAAACTTAGTCATTTGGACAGTTGGTGGTAGATGGGATGATAGGTTGGAACGCGTCCATTTGACTAAGGAAAAGCATCTGAAAGGTCCTGTCTTGGGAAACCAAGTCTGGTGGGGAAAGTGCACAACCTCTGCAGATGGAAAACCTAAGTACTTAGCCTAGTCCAAGGAAATGGACACTTTTGAGCATCAAGACATGGAAGCTACAAGAATCTCATCACTCCAATTTCTAAGTAAAAATTATGGGTGAACAAGGGTGAAGACCCCAATGTCTATTGGTGGTTCTTTGGGAATGTTTTGACAAAGAAAACTTAGTGATTTCAACTAATAGGTAAAACTTATTTTCAAGCAAAGCAAGCCAATCTACACTTAGCCAAAATTGCATATAGTAATATAGTCCACTTAAAATATACTAAGGTATCACTTGCCAATACTATTCCAAAGTATTGACCCTCTGTGGCTGTAACTTGTGATGTTGCAGGTTACTCCGATGATGATTAGGAGTCATGAGTCTACACTCAACATGCTTGCCTGTGGCACATGAAGATGAAGACTTGTGTTTATTTGCTTATTCCTTAAACTCTTGTATTAGGCCTATGGCCATGAGTTGTAAAAGACTATGTTTTATCTCTGGAATGAATGTAATAAACGACCTTTGTATCTGTGTACTTCATCTTAAACTGTGGATGCTAGCATTGATCCAGGGACTAGCATTGCAATCACAGGGATCCTTTCCTTTATAAAGGAGGGGTCTAACAGAAACTTACTGAAAGTTTGCAATGGGACTTTTAAACATTAGATTACCACTTCAAAACAATACGATACCAGTTCGTAAAGTAACTAACCAGAATTCTATAGTTCTATCATCTCAATTATAACTAAGCGCAAGGTGGTAAACGGATGCCAATGACTACAACAACTATGCAAATTCACTTTGATTTAATTTATGATAAATAGTGTTCAACTTTTAATCAAATTGCTGTTGAACTCCCACTCAAAACAATATCCCTCACATTGTTTTAGTGATCACACGAACCAAATCCACCACATCAAAACCGATCATCATGAGAGTTGATGTAGCTTCAATGGCGAACAATCAACATGTCATCATATCTACTATATGACTCATGCTTTACCTTTCGGTGATCCGTGTTCCGAGAACATGTCTGTACATGCTAGGCTTGTCAAGATCAAACCTTAGCTTCCACATGAGCAAATCTGGCTTGCTCACGTTGTATACACTCGCAGAATCTAACACACCCGATCATCACGTGATGCTTCGAAACAACGAGCTTTAGCAACGATGCTTACTAAGGATGAACACTTTAAAACTTGAAATTGTGTGCTTGAGGGATCATCTTATAATGCTACCGTCGTTAACTAAGCAATACAAGATGCATAAAAGGATTAACATCACATGCAATTCATAATATGTGATATGATATGGCCTTTCTTCTTGTGCTTTCTATCTCCATCTTCAAGCACGAACATGATCTCCATCATCACCAGCATGGCGTCAAGGTCAATGGCGCCGCTTCATGGTTGTCATCCACCAGCATCAACTATTACAACTATTTTGAATAATAGACACGCAGGACTTAATGGAAACAACCATATGGTTCTGCGCCATGCCAACTTACAATAAGGAACATTGCATACATCATATATAATCACAATCATGGCCATATCACATCACAGCACACCCCTGCAAAACAAAGTTAGACGCCTCTAATTTTCTTTGCATGTTTTACGTGGTTTGGGGCTTTCAATAAGTGTCGTTCTAACTTACGAACAAGAACCACAACATTGATACTAGTATTGTCAATCACCCGTTGTAAATTGAATCTTAACTATGTTGGGAGAAACAGGCACCCGCAGAGCCACTTATGCAATACAAGTTGCATGTCAAGCGTGGAGCAAGTCTCATGAACGATGTCATGTAAGGTTAGCCCGGGCCGCTTCATCCCACCATCCCGCAAGATGCAAAGTACACAAGAAGCAATCGACAACAAGAGCATCAACGCCCACAATGACCATTGTGTTCTACTCGTGCAACAAATCTACATATAGACACGGCTCTGATACCACTATAGGGGTTCGTAGCATGGAAAACAAAAAAATTCTACCGCATGAACACACAATCAAGATCTAATCTATGATCAAGCCCAGATCTATCTACTAGATTGTAGCAACGAGTCGATGGAATACTAACCCTCGAAGATCCAAAGCGGTTAACGAGAGCAGATTCTTGTGGGTGATGTAGTCGTACACTTGTCGATCTCAAGATCGCGTAGACGATCCTTCCGGCTGCGTTCGGCGCTCCCAGATCGGTCACACGTTCTCGCTGAAGACCTTCCTCTCCTTGTTCCAAAGAGGCGGAGGTTGTAGCACTCTCCTCGCGATTCTGGCAGCACGACAACGTGGTACCGGAAGTAGAGGGGAGATCTCGCAGGGCTTCGCCTTAAACCGGAGCGCGTATGGTGGAGTATGAGAGAGCCTTGGGGGTCTATGGATTAGAGGCACCAAGGGTGTTTGGCTTGGACGGCGGCTAGGGTTTAGAGAAACCCTAACTCGCCGAGTTAGAGGAGGCCCTAGGCGGCGGTGGCTTGGAGGTGGCCGGCGACTTAGAGGCTAGGGTTTGGGTGTGAGGGTAGGGGGGCGCCCTACCCCTTCTTTTATAGGTGGGAGGGAGGAGGCTAGGAGGAGGGAGTCCTCCTCCAACTCCTCCTCCTTGGCCGGCGGGTGGAGGGAGTGGGACTTCCTCCCCAAGTAGGTTTCCTACTCTTCCTCCACCAAGCAAACTTGCCGTTTGACTTTTTCAAATTGGCGTTTGACTTTCAAACTAGGATTTGATTTCTCCCTTTATTTTGCCCAGCCAAGTGACCTAGTACATGATGCAACCATTCCACATTGTCATGACACATTCATGTACCCTTTCCCTCCGGAGTACTGGACCTTCCAGACCCTTCTAGAACATTCCTGGTGAAAACACCGGAATCATTTCCGAACTCCGAAACAGGACTTTCCTTATATGAATCTTATTCTCCGGACCATTCCGGATCTCCTTGTGATATCCCGGATCCCATCCGAGACTCCGAACAACATTCGGTCTCTTACTCATCATTCCATAACTACTCAATAACATCGAATCCTTAAGTGTGTCTCCCTACGGTTCGTGAATTATGCGGACATGACCGAGACACTTCTCCGATCAATAACCAATAGAGGAATCTGGAAATTCATATGGCTCCCACATATTTCTATGATTACTTTGCGATCGAATGAACCACTTACATACGGTACCAATTTCCCTTTGTCTCACGATAGTTTACTTATCCGAGGTTTTGATCGTCGGTATCTCTGCATACCTAGTTCTACCTCGTTACCGAGAAGTACTCTTTTCTCGTTCCCGTGGTATGTGATCCCTTGTGAGCCAATCACATGCTTGCAAGCTAATTGGATGACATTCCACCGGGAGGGCCCAGAGTATATCTATCCGTCATATGGATGTACAAATCCCACTCTTGATCCATGTGTCTCAACCCATACTTTCCGAACACTCAATGCCACCTTTATAGCCACCCAGTTATGGTGTGGTGTTTGATGTCATCAAAGCATCCTTCCGGTGATGGCGATAAGCATGATCTCATGGTCGAAGGAATTAGGTTACTATGTATCAGAAAGCTTATAGCAAATGAACTACATTAAAGACGCTTAATTATAGGAGTATGTCCATCATACCATTCTCCTAATGATATGACCCTGTTGTTAATAAGATCTCTATGTTCATAATCAGGAAACCATGATCATATATTAACCAACAAGCTAGTTTAACAAGAGGCTTTACTAGGGACTCTTTTATGTTTACAAATCACACAAGTATTAATGTTTCCGGTTAATACAATTATAGCATGGTATGTAAACATTTATCATAAGTATGAATATATGATAATAACCACTTTATTATTTCCTCTTGGGCATATCTCCAACAAGTTAATCCCACGAATATTCCAATCTAAAATATCCCAATTTCTACTCATTGATAAAACTAGAATGAGAGGTGTGTTGCAACTCATATAATGCAATATTGAGTGGATGTTGACTTTGTGATTCACAAGGCAGATCATAAAATGGGATTTGCTTTTTGTAACCAAGCCAAACAAATCAAAGACATAGAGGGATCGATTGCAGTTGATAAAAATAGAGACAATGCAACATAACAGAGTCATGGGCTCACAACAGAGAGTGAGTTTGCAGATTATTACAGACCCAGTAGTTTGGATATAATCTAGAAAATAAAAGAGACTTAATGGTGGAAAAATCCATTCCCAACCATGATAGAAAGAAGGATTAAAGGCTAACCTTATCCACTGTTTCCCTTGAGCTTGTCTTCTGACAACTCCTTAAGAGGAATCTAGCACTGCTTGTTTCCAAGAGCTTGGATAGTGGCCAATGGAAGCTCTGGTGGAGGAGGAGCACTTGTGTCTCTGACTTCAGCAACAATAGATGGGTTGAGATTTTTCTTGGATGATTTAGTTGTGTCCTTTACTCCCTTTTTGCCTTTTCCCTTAGATGAATCCAGGATCACATCAATCTCCTTAATAGCAGCTCTTTCAGCAGCTTCCTTGTCTTTGAAACCTGAAGTAATGTCAGCAATACGCTTGTTGCGCCTCACATCATTGACATCTCTGATAACAGTATTTTTTATCTTGATAGTATGTGAGATTACTACAAGCATCAAAATCAAGATCAAACCATTTGCAAGCATTGAAACTGGGATCAAAGAACTCTAAACATGTGCATGAAAGATGGAGTTAGAACAAGAAGACAAAGTAACTATGCATGCAACATAAAATGCTACAAATAAAGATCATGAATAACATGCATTGAAAAATGTTTGTTTGTTTCACAAACAGAAAACATGGCATAGTGGCATTCAGCTTGTCCCTCATAGAGTAGCAAATAGATGCATAGGACACCTTCAAAGTACATAAGAGTGACTAGATACAGATAGCACAAGAACAAGCAATATCACAATATGCATCAATCAATAAGTTTTGGGACACTACACATAGAACTAAGAATGGCAACTATGCTCTCTTAATTGTGACTAAAGGTAGAAGGTGGAGACTCAACATAGTAGTGGAAGAAAGGCCCTTCATAAGGGAAGCAGGGATTTCAAGTTTCAAAAAGAGCTTCCAAAAATTATGGTACTTGTTAGCTTTCAGCCCTCATTGCCCCTATCATAAGCATATTGAAATGATTAAGGTTAAAGTGAACTAACTATGGAGTATATGCTTGACAAGTATAAGTTGGCAATCTCATGTCCCTTGAATACGAGGGCCACACCTCATGCTACTCAACTTCAGTCACCTGTAAGTTCTTGTCATAGTAAGTACATGTGTATCATAGAGAACCGCCAACGGGGTACCCCTTGCACATGGTACAGGAGCTATCCCATAACCAAAATGACAAGGCAAGCAGACAATGAGCATCTCAGCGATCTTTTTGTTTACTATTTGCATAGATTTTTATTGAGGATGCTTCACAGATAGCTTATTATGGTGATGCTGCAAGTTTCCACCATGATTAGGCATGGCTTAGGCTAGCGTCCCAGGAGTTTCTAACACAAAATACATAACTCCATGGACTTACAAGCTCCCTTTTTATTTCACACCGGTGACATCCATAGACAAAAGATCATGATATCAACTGTGTACAAAGTACAAGTGCAATGTTGAAAACGTTCCCCATGACAACATGGTTCTGCTAATTCCAACGTATAAGTGCAAGCATATACAACATAGATGACATAATGGTTCAATTTTATTAGGGGCAAAGAATATAAAGTGTGCCATCAAGTTCTTGAGAGCTTTAATCACTAAGTTTTCACATAACAAAATATTTTTTAATTGGAAGATAGCTGAAAACAAGAATATACTTGGAATGGTGTAACACACCGTGCATAGGAATTTATAGTGGACACTTTGGAATAACTTGGTTTCTTGGGAGTTGGAAGCATGAGTAGAGCTTACTCATAAAAGTGGAGGCTAGTAAAAGACTGGGAGCAACCAACTAAGAGAGCAATAATGGCCATAATCATGCAGAGCGACAAAACATTACTAATGAAAGCATAGAGTGGTACTACAAGTCAAGGACTAAATGATCATAGAGGCTATGGTGAATTTTTCATAGTCATAACATGGTGTGAGCATGTGTCAAGTCAACCCAAACAAAAAGTCAAAGGAGAATACCAAAATACTATGCTTTTGCATGCTAAAACAACGCATGATTCTTTCAAGGCACACTAAGAAATCCCAGTTGTTTGGAACAAGACATACTACAGCAATAATAACTAAGCGTAAGATCAAAACAACACCTAGCATGACATGCTAAAGTCTAAGTCGCAGTCAATGCAAGCTCCTCTTGCACTTCCAAGCAAGAACTTTCTACTCCTTTCTAACACCAATCGACTTATTTGAAACAACACAGCGAGAACGGGGGTTCAAACTACTTTATTCAAGCAAACTAAACAAACTAAGCAAAGCAAAATAAAACTAAGACGCTCCAAGAACAACACAACAATGCATGAAACAAAAAAAATAAAGTGTCTAGATAGACCTGAGCTTTTTATTGATGAAAAAGGGGATGCCTTGGGCATCCCCAAGCTTTGACGCTTGTACCTCTTAGATATTTCTTGGGGTGACACCGAGGTGGCATCCCCAATCTTGAGCTTTTGTCCATTCTTCATATCATTACATCATTCTCTCTCTACATCTAAAACTTTTCCTTCATACAAAACTTCACACAATCTTCATTAGCAACATTAGTTTATTCAAAAGATAATAGACCTTTAGGCTTAGCTTTGGAACATCAAAACTTTTTACCAAAAACACAAGCTACTATAGCAAATTCATTTAAAAAGCTCAATTCCCCAAAATAGAACTCAAAAACAAATCAATAAGAAGCAAATGCATATAATGGCAGAAATCTGTCAAAACAGACCATCAGGTAGAAACCGATTTTTTCGAAGACCTTTTATTACTCAAATCAAAACGTGTTGAACTAACGAAAGTTATATAACATACTAGGGGATTTATTCGTAAATTTTCATCTCAATCCAACTTACATAGACTCCTCACGATTTTTTATGGTGGAGGACAGAAATCTGTTTCGGGACAACAACTCCCAAATCTTACTTCCCTCTCATTAGAGGTCATTCTTGGCACAAAAAGCAAACAAAAAGGATAAGGAGAGGTCATTAATGAAGTAATAACTTCCAAGACTCAAGGAAACTCTTGGGTTATCTCCCAACAAATACTTTTCTTTAACGCCTTTAAGTTAGGCACAAGAAGCAAGAAAATCAAGTATTTTCAAATGAGGAAGCATTAACATCAAATCTTGCTTCCAAAGGAGGAGCAAAATCAAATTCTCTCTCCTCATAGGGAAGTGTTCAATACCTTTCTTGAATGGAAATTTATATTTAATGGTGCCTTTTTCATATCAATGATGGCACCAACAGTTCTAAGAAAAGGTCTTCCCAAAGTAATAGGACAAGAAGCATTGTATTCAACATCCAAAACATAGAAATCAACAGGGACATAAGCATTGTTAACCATAATGAGAACATCATTAATACTCCCCATGAGTTTCTTCTTAGCATTATCATTATGTGGGACATCTAAATAATTTTTTTCCAAAGGTGGCAAATCAAGCATTTCATAAATCTTTCTAGGCATAATAGAGACACTAGAACCAAGATCACATGAAGCTTTGAGATCAAAGTCATTCATTTGCATATTAATAATGGGTTCCCAACTATCTTCTACTTTCCTAGGAATAAAATCTTTGTGTTTTAACTTCTCTTCCTTAATCTTAACAAGAGCAACTGTAATGTGTTTGGTGAAAGCAACATGCATATCACTAGCATCAGGACTTCTAGCAAGCTTTTGCAAGAACATAATTATTTCAGAAATATTGAAACCATCTATATCAAAATCAAACTTAGCATCACTAGTAGTACACTCATTAGGCTTAAGCATTGTAGGAGGAGGAATAGGGACTTCTTGTGGTTCAGTGGTGATGATGCACACACTATTGTTTCTATCAATTTCAGCTTCCTTTTCCCACTTAGCATGAAGTTAGGCTAACAGTCTAACATTTTCACCAATTGTAACTTGTATGGCATGAGTAGCAGCAAAGGTACTTTCCATGGTTTCAGGTTTAGCAGCCATTTTGTTAATCAAGGAGGACTGTGCTTCAGACAAAGAGGATATATTTTTCTCAACACTCAAATTTTTTAACTATAAACAAGGAATTTCTCTATTCAGATTCTCAAGATGATGACTAATATTCTTCAAGATAACAGATTGTTCTTCCATAGTTTTAGTGAATATCTTGTTTTGCTCATATTGCATCTGCATAAAGTTTTTAGTGGATCTTTCAACTTCTAGAATCCTATCTTCACTAGGCATTCTAGATCTACCATAATAAGTATTTCCATTAGGAGGATAAGGCCTATAATTACCATAAGTATTGTTGCCAAAATTGTTGTTTCTAATGAAGTTCACATCAACTTGCTCTTCTTGAGCAACCAAAGAGGATAACGGAACACTATTAGGATCTAAAGGAGCTTTCCCATTAACAAGCATAACCATAATAACATCAATCTTATCACTCAAAGAGGAGGTTTCTTCAACTAAATTTACCTTCTTACCATGTGGAGCTCTTTCAGTGTGCCATTCAGAGTAGTTAACCATCATATTATCAAGGAGCTTTGTTGCAACACCCAAAGTGATGCCCATAAAGGTACCTCCAGCAGTTGAATCCAACAGGTTTCTTGAAGAGAAGTTCAAACCTGCATAAAAAGTCTGGATAATCATCCAAGCAGTAAGTTCGTGAGTGGGAAAATTCTTAACCAAAGATTTCATTCTTTCCCAAGCTTGAGAAACATGTTCATTATCAAGTTGTTTAAATTTCATAATATCACTTCTCATAGATATAATCTTAGCAGGAGGGTAATACTTTCCAATAAAAGCATCTTTGCACTTAATCCAAGAATCAATACTATTTCTAGGCAAAGATAGCAACCATTCTTTAGCTTTTCCTCTCAAGGAGAAAGGAAACAGATTGAGATTAATAATATCTCCATCTACATCCTTATACTTTTGCATCTCACAAAGTTTAACAAAGCTATTGAGATGGGCAGCAACATCATTAGAACTAGCATCAGAAAATTGCTCTCTCATCACAAGATTCAAAAAGGCAGGCTTAATTTCATTAAAGGTAGCATCAGGTGCAGGTGGAGCAACATGAGTGCTTAGGAAATCATTGTTGTTTGTGCTAGTGAAGTCACACAACTTGGTGTTCTCAGCAGAGTTCATTTTGGCAAAGGTGGGGCAAGCCAAAAAAACAGCAGCAACAGCTAGAACAGGAACTAATTTTTTTGTGTTTTTGATAAGAGAAAGCAAACCAAACTAAACTAATTAAACTAAGCAAACTAAAAACAAAGTAAAGAGAAAGGTTGAGGAGGACTCCCCTTGTGAAGACGTCTAATACTTCAGAAACATGTCTATAATTTTTGATGTTCCATGCTTGTTTAGTATCTACTTTGCTTTGCTTTGTCTACATTTTGAGGTGTTTTTATATGTTTTCTGGAACTAACCTATTAACAAGTTGCCACAGATTACTGTTTTCTTACATTTTGGTTCGAAAGCGGAAAATCAATATTCCGAATTGACGGGACAAAAGCCAAAGTCAATATTTATCGGCACACGAAGCGAGAATACGAGATGGGGAGGATCACCGGGATTAACTCGATGGCTCCCTCGCCTCGCACTGCCCGTATTCTACAAGAAAATATTGAATTTGGCTTTTGTTCCGTCCAATTCCAAGAATATTGATTTTCTACCTTTCGAACCAAAATGTAAGAAAATCACTCTGGCATATTGTTAATAGGTTAGTCTAGAAAAACATATAAAAACACCTCAAAGTGTACACAAAGCAAAGCAAAGTAGATACTAAACAAGCATGGAACATCAAAAATTATAGATACGTTTCAAACGAGATGACCCCGGTGAATGTTTGTTCAGAAACAAAGAACATGCCAAATTATTGCGATGGAACAAATATAAACGTAAGTCGGACGGGATGTTGAGACACCCCGCTGATGGGTTGCAGTGGATAAAATCTATTGAAACTACCCGTACTTTGCATATGACGCAAGAAACTTAAGGTTTGGTCTAAGTACAGATGGGATGAATCCTATTGGGGAGCAGAGCTCTAGTCATAGCACCTGGCCCGTGACTCTATGTATCTATGACCTTCCTCCTTGATTGTGCATGGAGTGGAAGTTTGTTATGATGCCAGTGCAAATTCAAGGACTGAAGCTACCCGACAATGATATTGATGTGTATCTAAGGCCATTAGTTGAAAAACTTTTACAGTTGTGGCATGAACCCGACGTACATGTGTGGGATAAGCACAAGCATGAGGAATTTCAAATTCCAGCGTTGCTTTTCGTAAAAATCAATGATTGGCGTGCTCTTAGTAACCTTTTAGGACAAAAGAACAAGTGATACAATACATGCACGCACTATTTAGATAAGACTGAAAGTATATATTTGGAACATTGTAAGAAGAATGTGTACACATGACATCATTGATTTATTTTAGCCAAGCATCCCTTAAGAAAGAAAGGCAAGCATTTCAACGGTCAGGCATGTCACCTGCCGAAGCCTAAGGAACAAACTAGTGCTGATGTATTTGATATGGTCAAGGATTTGGATCAAATAGTAATCTTTGAAAAGGTCATGGCAGACAATCTATTCCGAAAGACGCTGACGGACACGCACCCATGTGGAAGCAGAAATCTATATTTTGGGAGCTACCCTCTTATAAATTCCTAGAGGTCCGCTCTGCAATCGACGTGATGCATGTGACGAAGAATCTTTGTGTTAACCTGCTAGGCTTCTTGGGTGTGTATGAAAAGACAAAAGATACGCTGGAAGCACTACAGGACCAGCAACGTATGAAATACCTAGAAGGCCTGCATCCAGAACGGTTTAAAGGTCCTGCCAGCTGTGCTCTTACGAAACAAGAGAAGGAAATATTTTTTCAATGCCTGAGAAGTATTGAGGTCCCGTCTGGCTTCTCGTCGAATATAAAGGGATATAATAAATATGGCAGAGAAAATTTTCCTAAACCTAAAGTATCATGACTGCCACGTGATTATGACGCAATTGCTTTCGATTGCATCGAGAGGGCTTCTACCGGATTATGTTCGAGTATCCATTGTGAAGCTATGTGCATTCCTGATGAGTGCATATTTTCATCATGTTTTATATTATTATTTTGCACTGTAGTGGTAGGATCTTGGTATTTTACGGTGTTCGCGTGCATCTTTTATGTCTATTTTCACCAGGATCAGGACAGATGATAGATATGATGGACACAACTCTTGGACCAGTTGTACTGGAGCGAAAAGGAGTCAAAAACAGTGTAAATCACTAATTTGGGAAATATCAATAACGCCAAAAGAAAACCCGGGGAGATCGCAGCAACCAGTAGGTTTAACGACCAACTATACGGCGGAAATACTTTTTTCGGCCGTATAGTTGCTGCCGCCATCACCTCTTTAAATAGTTTCACCCCGTGCAATCATATCAAGGAGACGACATACATAACACCCAGAAATTTTCGAAAACCTCACCTCCGAAAGGGATCTGGAGGGGGATCTTTCCCAAGGGATCCATATTCTCCCTACGTAGATCTGGGAGGCCAAGGCATCGATCTTCATCTTCATCAACCGCTGCATTACCAACATCTCCATCCATCCCATCTACATCCCATCTAGATCTTGTTGTAATTCTTGTACTAGTTGTGGATATATACAAGAACTATTCATCTATAATTATTCCCATTATCATTGCCATGATGTTGTTTACCTCCATGTCTAAGTAGATCGTTAGTTCCTGGGGAGATGGAGAAACCCTAGCATATGATTGAGATAAGGTAGAGATTATTATGTTATACAACATTATGTGTATGTGTTAATTGTCTTTATCTTGATGTTGAGAGTTGTGCACCTCTTAATATTTGCCTCTTATGGGGACTTGATAAAGGGGATTACTTTTTGATAGATGGAGGGACGATAACACTTACTATGACTATAAAGCTATTGTCATTCTTTATGTACTAACTTGGGGAAGCAAGGAGAACTCATTAAGCCATGTTCATTCCATGGGATAAATCCCTTAATAGCGAGATAATATGATTGATGTTGTTTATTTGTCAACTGTGGTTATGACGGATGATGTGTGTAGTGGTTGCTTCCTATTCGTCCATATATGGAGCTCCTCCCACATACATACATGTCATGAGAATATTTTCTATGTTTATCTTGATTACTCTATCTAAATTGCTAGTGGTGAATCCACCACTCCTCGAGAATGCTTTTTTCCCTATTATAATTCCAAGCTCTTTTACATACGCGATTCCTACTTTCTGCATTAAGTTTTACTTTAGTTTATTTAATTGCGTTGCTCAATAAAAAACCAAAAACAATTCTACTTTTCTTGCATCTTAAAATTACTCCTTAAGTACTTTGTTTAGTTTTAGTTAAAATCATTTTAGTCTTTTGCCTACTGCTCCTTGTGGGATCGATATCTTTAGTGAAAAACTAAATATTCTAATTACTGCAATGTCCAATTTAGGTTGAAAAGGATGCCTACAAGGTTGGTGAAACCAAGGCTGTCATCATATGATGATGACGATGTGAAGAGACCAGTTGTATTTTCTCGCAAGATGAAAGCTAAGATAGCGAGGCGAGGAGCTAAGGCTAATATGAAAAGATTTAAATTAGTTGAGAAACCGAGGATGCTTATTCGTAGAGGTGTGGCATTGCCTAAGTACATGTTTTGCTACATTTATATGCAGCTATACATACAAATTAGTACTTTCTAATATTTTCTTTCTAGGTCCAAGGATGATGGGGGCAAGAAATTCGATGATCACTTCATGTTCGAAAATAATTTGTAATTGACTTCTGACGAATTTGCTTCCCTCAAAGCGATAGTTAAAGGACACAAGCCATCTATACCATACTATGTGTGCAAGATGAACAAGTCAAATGTTAGCCATGGGAAGGAAAAGATGATTAACATTTGTTATTATTTCAATATTTAAAGTTTCTTATGCACATTGAACTCTAGCCAACAACTAATATTCTTCTTCTCCTACAATACTTTTCAGCTAGCTACATCAGTGCCCATCTCAACCGCTATATCCCAAAGGGTTTGCCACCTGTATGCTCCTACAAGACCATTTTCAGCATGTTTACTTCTTCGAAGGCATGAATGGTGCTGCCCAGATGACAAGTGGCTGGTCTAAGGTTTTTGAACTCGCTGGAATCAGGAAGGGGAATGTGTCCCTATTTAGCTTTTTAAATGAGGGGCAAACCAGGCTTCATTGATAGTGTTAATGTTCTGTAGTGAGGCCACAAACTATTTTGTTTATTCTGCTGTTGGATGAACCATTAAAGTTATATGTTTTCGATGAACTTGTAGTGGTGAGGAACTTGATGTCAACCTGGTGTCGTACATGCTAAGTAATATTATCTCTATATGCTATGTCTATATTTGGTTGATTGTGTGCATGTTGTTGCCTTTCTATATACTCTTAAAACATGATATAAAAATGTGCTCTGTTGTGCTCTCTTTTATGGTTGTGCAAAACGTACATTCATATTGTGCTGATTCTTTTATTTTCAATTTCTTTAATTCCTTTGACTGAGAGCTGGTCTGTAACATCTAGACTGAAGTAGTTTATATGGAACAAACAACTTGACAACTGCAGTGGTTATAATTGTATATGGTCCCAAACAGCTTGTTGTCGGTTCGATTCTGTCTTTGCGCAGATAATTTTTTTCTCTTATTTAATTTCTATGAAGCGCACTGATGGCGCCCGGTGTCAATGTGGGAGCGCTTCGTTGGAAACCCCAAGAGAAAGGTGTGATGAGCATAGCAGCAAGTCTTCCCTCAATAGAGACGAGGTTATCGAACTAGAAGGAGGAAGGAAACGTCTCAAAGGTGTTGCAAGCAACATGGAAACCTGCACAACACAAACTCAAGACTTTGTCCCAAAGAACAGTGAGGTTGTCAAGCTCACCGGTTTGCTGTAACAAAGGATTAACTATATGGTGTGGAAGGTAATGATGGTTTGCAGCAAGTAAACAGTAACAGTGGAAGATGTATCAATGGTAAAGATTGGACCGGGGTCCATAATTCATTAAAGGTGCTCTCCTTAGACAAACAATATGGCATGAAGGGTAAACAAATTACAGCAGGTCAATTGACAGGAACTGAGCAAGGCATAACAATGCAATACCAGACAAAAATATCCTATGAGATTCGATTGGGCAATACAACAATATATATAGACCGCCATCCAACTACATCTATGACTAGAAGTCCACCTTCAGGTTATCATCCGAACCCCCTCCAGTATTAAGTTGCAAGCAACAGACAACTGCTTTGAGCAAAGTGTATAAGTTAAACAATCCAGTTGTTCCATGAACAAGAGACCGTTGTTTTCTTCCTAGTGGCAACAACACATCTACAATTGAAGAGATTTCTATCACTTCCCTTGGAAACTAGAGGCATGAACCCACTATCGAGCATAAATACCCCCTCTTGGAGTCACTAGCAACTACTTGGTCAAGATAGCTACTAACAACGGAGATCATGCAAGATCACAAACAACACAGACATGATAGAATCAAATAGACAAAACCATTAATCAATCTGACATAGTAATCTCAGTATCCATCGGATCCCCGCAAACACAACATGCATGAATACAAATAGATTAGAACTTGATCATGAACGGAGCTCACAAGATCTATACATGAAAGCACAAGGAGAAGATACAACCATCTAGCTATTACATGGACCCGTAGTCCAAGGTTGAACTACTCATGTTTCATACCGGAGAATAAGGCCTTCGGGATGATCTCCCCTCCGGCAGGGTGCCGAGAAGAACTTCAGATCCCCACCCCCTGATCTAGGGACGATGGTGGCGGCGACTATAGATGTTTTTCGTGGAGTTTTGATCGGGTGCCTAGGGTTTCTGCATCGGGGGATTCTTATTGGCAAAGAGGGAGGCTGAGGGGGTGCCCGAGGTGGCTGCACCCCCCAGGCATGGGGTGGGCCCACCCGCACGTCTAGGGGGTGTGGACCCCTCGAGGCCCTCCTGACGAGGATAGATCTCGTCAATGCCCATTGTTATGAGCTTGGGTTTTGGAGAAGATGGGGGTGCTGGAGATCGTGAAACGGTTAACAAACAAGCAACCAGGGGACACGAGATTTAACCAGGTTCAGGACCCCGGAGGGAAAACCCTACTCCTGCTTGTCTGCTCTTGATTACGGTGGAAACGAAAGTTACAAGGGTGCGCAGATGCAATCTGGCGTGGAGGTGTGTATGCGGTGGTATGCGAGGTGCGCTCCTTGTTGGACCCTCCTAGCCTTTATATATGGGGAGGCTAGGTCTCAGGTACCGATACGAGTTGGTTACAAGTTGTATTCAAACTCTAGTCTTGAGCTTTCCTTGTCTTGTGCGTTTGGGAGTCCGTGTCCATATGAGCTTCATAGCAGAAAAAACGTCATAGGCGTCATGGTCCCAGGCAGGTCGTCGAGTGGGCCTTCCTTCGTCCTGGACCAGGTAGGCTATCATTGGGTACCCGTAGGGCATATCCATGTCAGTAGCCCCCGAGTGCCCATCCGAAACGTAGATTCGGGTGGAGACTTAGTTGTCTTGAGATCTTGCATTTGGATGTCGAGTCGAAAGTTGTGTTGAGTGTGAAGCACTTCACCCGAAAGTTTATCGGGTCAGCTGAATTTGCTCGGTTGTTGTAAAGGAGTCAGCATTATGGACGTAGTCAACACAATGGACTATAGGGTGCGCTACGAGAGCTCCCTATGGGAGTAGCCCCCAAGTGTTGCGGCTTATGGCGATCCGGAAGTTCTTCGGATGACCTTGCAGATGCCCTGAATGCCTTCATTTTTCGAATGCGCAACCAGCGCTCCCTATGGGAGTAGCCCCCAAGTCCTCAGTCTAATCGTTGATTCGAGTGAGGAATCGAAGCATGCCACTCGAAGATCTTGTATGTGCGCGGCCAACACTCCGGTTCGGAGTAGCCCCAGAGTGTCTGGCGGAGTCGTAGACTCAGGCAGAGACTCGAGTCTTGTATCGTGCAGCTGTAGTCGGAAATCTCGTGGGCGTACCGCTGACCCGGAAGTACATCGGGTGCGCGACCAGCGCTTCTGATAGGAGTAGCCCCCGAGTGTCTAGTCGAGTCACAGACTCGAGTGGAGACTTATGCGAGGAGAAACCACTGACCCGGAAGTGCATCAAGTCAGCGTCTCATGCATAAGGAGACATGAGTTAACATAGCGGAGTCGCGCGATGTTTAGCCGGAAGCACTTGACGCTCCGGATGAAGTCAACACCGTTGCTTTTGTCGGGTGAGCGGCCAGCGTCACGTCTGTGTAGCATCGGGTGATGTAACCATCCAAGGAGGGATTCAACTCGGGTCTTGAGTTTATGGCGTAGCCAGTTGTTTCGTTGACTCCTGTTGGAGGACCCGATAGAATAGTTCGGCGCAGTCGGCGTCCTCGTAAGCTGCAGATAATAGAAAAAATTATGAAGTACTTGTATCTTATAAAAAATATTTGCCTTTCGACTTGTATAGTAATATTCTGGTGCCAATCGAGTCGACACTTTTGCAATATATGCTAGGCCTTTTCGTTAGCCTGATTACCCTTAGTCTCAGTACCTTGCCGAGGCACTCGGAGTTTAAGGATTCAACGGTCAGGCAGAATCAGCTAATCGGGCTGTCGCGTTCGAGGTGCTCGAGTGCGTGGAGCCGATGGCATATTAGGTTACTCGAAGAGGGCGCAGCCCTCGAGTGTTTCGAGTGCGAGTTAAAAAAGAAATCAGCTCTAAGTAGAGGAGAAACTTAGCTTTGTTGGTTGTCGTGGCAAAGTTGACACGGTAGCGGGTCACGTGGCAGACGTAGTCGACGCGGCGGATCGCAGTCATAGCAGCGACGGGTTCTTAGGGTCGATGGTGGAAGCGAGCTCCGCATCCGAAGATTGTCGCAATCAAAGATCACACCAGGTCGTCTCATCCGAACAATGTAGCGGGTCACCGCAGCCGAAAGCCACATAGTTCGCCGGAGCCGAAGACCGCAGCAGGTTGCTGGAGCCGAAAGCCCTGGCTGGTCGCCTAAGTGGAGGGAGCCCTCGAGTTGCTGGAACCGAAGATCATAGAGGATCGCCGGATTCGAAGGAGCCCCCGACTCGTGGTCGCTGAAGCCGATGTGACCGGTCGCCACAATCGAAGATCGCGTCGGGTCGCCGCATCCGAAAGATGCAGCGGGTTACCGCAGCTGAAGATCGCAGCGGGACGTCGATGCCGAGGGAGCCTCCGGGTCGCTGGAGCCAAATATCATAATGCGTCGCTGCAGCGAACGGAGTCGACCGAGCGGTGGAGATGTAGTCGACATAGCGGTGAGTCACCGGATTTCTGCTTGACGGCATCATGGCGGCGCGGTCGGTCGAACTTCAGGTCGAAATTGCCATGGGTAGAAACACGAGCTGACCACAGGCATGTATACCAACGTCTGTCATGCCGCAAATTGCAATTTTCTTCAATTATCTGTGCACGCATGCCTGATAGCCGGAAAATTCATGCAGCTAATTGATGATCTAGCCACAAGTAGCTAGCTTATCTGATTTTTTTCTTCTTGTCCCATGAGCTTGATCAATTGACCTGGGACTTTTTACTTTCCTTCTTACCGTAACATGAGAATTGTACAGTGTACTCTTTAGAACTTATACTTGATTTGATCCCATATTCACCAGTAAACTATCTCGACTGATGAACCATTGATAACTGCAGCAATCGTGTACCAGTACATACACTTAGACGTTTTCGGCCAGAAATTCATGCACATGTGTCTTAGTCTTCACGTAAAGTACTTTAGATCTTTGCTAGTACATAGTAGATGCATGCACCGCTAACCTCAAAGCCTTCTGCTGATTTTTCTTCTTCTTCCTGATTGTACACGTCTAGCGGGTTGGTATCGCAGTGGAGACGGGGTGCATCTTGGTAGATTTTGTTGATGTCGAAGCTGAGCATGTCGACGCTGACGAATTAACCAGATGAGATCTGGCCATTGATGACGATGAGGAAGCCGAAACAGATCTGCTCCGCACGAGCCGACGAATCGTAGATTGCAACAAATGAGACCGTCACGATCGCACAATCAGCGCCCCCAATTCCACAGATGGTGCCAATTGACGAGGATCGATCTCGTCAATGCCCATTGTTATGAGCTTGGGTTTTGGAGAAGATGGGGATGCTAGAGATCGCGGAACGGTTAACAGACAAGCAACCAGGGGACACGAGATTTACCCAGGTTCAGGCCCCCGGAGGGAAAACCCTACTCCTGATTGTCTGCTCTTGATTGCGGCGGAACCAAAAGTTACAAGGGTGCGCAGATGCAATCTGGCGTGGAGGTGTGTATGCGGTGGTATGCGAGGTGCCCTCCTTGTTGGACCCTCCTAGCCTTTATATATGGGGAGGCTAGGTCTCAGATACCGATACGAGTTGGTTACAAGTTGTATTCAAACTCTAGTCTTGAGATTTCCTTGTCTTGTGCGTTTGGGAGTCCGTGTCCATATGAGCTTCATAGCAGCAGAAACGTCATAGGCGTCATGGTCCCAGGCAGGTCGTCGAGTGTGCCTTCCTTCGTCCTGGACCAGGTAGGCTATCATTGGGTACCC
Organism: Avena longiglumis; assembly: GCA_030063025.1. NCBI lineage: Eukaryota > Viridiplantae > Streptophyta > Magnoliopsida > Poales > Poaceae > Avena > Avena longiglumis. The sequence goes on along the minus strand of CP125976.1, from coordinate 505,228,325 downwards.
GTAGGGCAAATCCATGTCACCTCCTCCATTTCCTCTTCTAGCTTCGTGTTGCCCACGGTAAAATATTGACTTTGGCTTTTGTCCCGTCCAATTCCGAGAATATTGTTTTTCTGCCTTTTTGGAACCAAAAATAGAAGAAAACATGCAATTGGCACTGTGGAAACTTGTTAATAGGTTAGTTCCAGAAAACATATAAAAACACCTCAAAGTGTAGACAAAGCAAAGCAAAGTAGATACTAAACAAGCATGGAGCATCAAAAATTATAGATACGTTTCCGACGTATCAAGCATCCCCAAGCTTAACTCCTGCTCGTCCTCAAGTAGGTAAGTGACAAAAATAATAATTTTTGAGGTGACATGCAACTTCACAATGAAGATCAAACCATTTGCAAATATTGAAAGCTGGGATCAAAGAACTCTAAACATATGCATGCAAGATGGAGTTTTTAATAGTAATACAAAGTAACTATGCATGCAACATGAAAGGCTACAAATAAACATCATGAATAGCATGCATTAAAAAACTTTTGTTTGTTTCACATACAGAAAACATGGCATAGTGGCAATCAGCTTGTCCCTCATAGAGTAGAAAATAGATGCATAGTACACCTTCGAAGTTCATAAGAGTGACTAGATACAAATAGCACAAGAACAAAAAAATATCACAATATGCATCGATCAATAAGATTTGGGATACTGCACATAGAACTAAGAATGGCAACTATGCTCTCTTAATGGTGCCTAAAGGTAGAAGGTGGAGACTCAATATAATGGTGGAATAAAGGCCCTTCATAAGGGAAGCAGGGATTTGAAGTTTCAAAAAGAGCTTCCAAAAATTATGGTACTTGTTAGCTTTCAGCCCTCATTGCCCCTATCATAAGCATCTTGAAGTGATTAAGGTTAAAGTGAACAAACTATGGAGTATATGCTTGACAAAGTATAAGTTGGCAATCTCATGTCCCTTGAATATGAGGGCCACATCTCATGCTACTCAACTTCAGTCACCTGTAAGTTCTTGTCATAATAAGTACATGTGTAACATAGAAAACCGCCAACGGGGTACCCCTTGCACATGGTACAGGAGCTTTCCCATAACCAAAATAACAAGGCAAGCAGACAATGAGCATCTCAGTGATCTTTTTATTTACTATATGCATAGATTTTTATTGAGGATGCTTCACATAATGCTCATTATGGTGATGTTGCAAGTTTCCACCATAATTAGGCATGGCTTAGGCTAGCGGCCCAAACGTTTCTCTAACACAAAATACATAACTCCATGGACTTACAAGCTTCCTTCTTATTTCATACCGGTGACATCCATAGACAAAAGAGCATGATATCAACTGTGTACAAAGTACAAATGCAATGTTGAAAACGTTCCCCATGACAGCATGGTTCTGCTAATTCCAACGTATAAGTGCAAGCATATACAACATAGACGACACAATGGTTCAAGTTTATTAGGGGCAAATAATATAAAGTGTGCCATCAAGTTCGTGAGGGCTTTAATCACTAATTTTTCACATAATAAAATACTTTTTAATTGGAAGATAGCTGAAAACAAGAATATACTTGGAATGGTGTAACACACCATGCATAGGAATTTATAGTGGACACTTTGGAAAAAATTGGTTTCTTGGAAGTTGGAGACATGAGTAGAGCTTACTCATACAAGTGGAGGCTAGCAAAAGACTGGGAGCAACCAACTAAGAGAGCAGTAATGGCCATAATCATGCAGAGCAACAAAGCATTTCTAATCAAAGCATAAAGTGGTACTACAAGTCAAGGACTAAATGATCATAAAGGCTATGGTGGCTTGTTCATAGTCATAACATGGTGTGAGCATGTGCCAAGTCAACCCAAATAAAACATCAAAGGAGAATACTAAAATGCTATGCTTTTGCACTCTCAAACAACGCATGATCCTTTCAAGGCACACTAAGCAATCTCAATGACTTGGAGCAAGTCATGCTACAGAAATAATCAGTAAGCATAACGTAAAAACAACACCTAGCATGGCAAGCTAAAGTCTAAGTCATAGTCAATGCAAGATCATCTTGCACTTCCAAGCAAGAACTTTCTACTCCTTTCCAACACCAATCGACTTATTTTAAACAACACAGCGGGAACGGGGGTCCGAACTACTTTATTCAAGCAAACTAAATAACTAAGGAAAGCAAACTAAAACTAATATGCTCCAAGAACAACACAACAGTGCATGAAACAATAAAAACAAAGTGTCTAGATAGACCTGAGCTTTTTATTGACGAAGAAGGGGATGCCTTGGGCATTCCCAAGCTTTGACGCTTGTACCTATTGGATATTTCTTGGGGTGACACCGGGGTGGCATCTCCAAGCTTGGTCTCTTGTCCATTCTTCATCTCATTACATCATTCTCTCTCTACACCTGAAATTTTTCCTTCATACAAAACTTCAGAAAATCTTCATTAGCAACATTAGTGTATTCAAAAGATAATATACCCTTGGGTTTAGCTTTATAACAGCAAAACTTTCACTAAAAACACAAGCTACTGAAGCAAATCCCTTTAAAAATCTCAATTCCCCAAAAGAGAACTCAAAAAGAAATCGATAAGAAGCAAATGCAAATAATGGCAGAAATTTGTCAAAACAGACCAGCAGGTAGAAACCGATTTTTTCGCAAATCTTATGTTGCTCAAATAAAACAGTGTTGAACTAAAGAAAGTTAGCTAACATACTGGGGGATTTATTCATAAATTTTCAGCTCAATCCGACTTACAGATACTCCTCACGAATGTTTATGGTGGAGGACAGAAATCTATTTCGGGACAACAACTCCCCAAATCTTGCTTCCCTCTAATTAGAGGTCATTCTTGGCACAAAAAGCAAACAAAAAGGATAAGTAGAGGTCATTACTGAAGTTATAACTTCCAAGACTCAAGGAAACTCTTGGGTTATCTCCCAACAAGTACTTTTCTTTAACGCCTTTAAGTTAGGCACAAGAAGCAAGAAATCAAGTATTTTCAAATGAAGCATTAAGATCAATACTTGCAAAGTCTTCAACTATGAAAGGTAACTCATCCAAATGAGTTTTGGAGGATTCCTTATCATCCCTCTTTGGTTTACTACTTTCATCAAAAAGATTTTCAGGAGCAATCCAATCAAAATTCTTTTCAAAGGCTTCTTGCATCCCAACAAGGTTAAAGGGGATGGGTATCTTGAATTCCTCCCTAGGTTTAGTTTTATCTTAAGTACCCATAACATCTACACATGAGCCTAGAATATTGAAACGCGCAAAGACCTTTTTGGCTTCCTTAGCAACATCATTGAACTCTTTTAGTAAAGTTTCAAAAATGAATTCCCTCTTTTCAGCATTATTTTCTTCTTTTAGTTTTAGGAACAAAATTTGCATCATAGGATTAAGGCTAACAAACCTAGCCTCCAACATACGAACTAAAGAAGCTGCAGCAATCTCATAATTAGGAGCTAGTTCTGCTATAGATCTATCCTCAATATCCTCATGCTTGCAAACATGATTAAAGAATTCTTCAATATTATCTTTCCCAATTATGGAGCCACTAACTATTGCAAGATCCTTCAGGGCGAACTTGGGGAACAACATGGTGAGCTAGAATAGGAACTAATTTTTGTGTGTTTTTGAATAGAGAAAGCAAACCAAACTAAACTAATTTTTTGGAGTTTTTGATAAAAAGAGGCAAACAAAACCAAGCAAAAGAAACTAAGCAAACTAAAAACAAAGTAAAGAGAAAGGTTGACGAGGACTACCCTTGTGAAGATGTCCTTAGCCTCCCCGGCAACGGCGCCAGAAAACTTGATGGCGCCCGGTGTCAACGTGGGAGCACTTCGTTGGAAACCCCGAGAGAAAGGTGTGATGAGCACAACAACAAGTCTTCCCTCAGTAGAGACCGAGGTTATCGAACCAGAAGGAGGAAGGAAACGTCTCAAAGGTGTTGCAAGCAACATGGAAATCTGCACAACACAAACTCAAGACTTTGTCCCAATGAACAGTGAGGTTGTCAAGCTCACCAGTTTGCTGTAACAAAGGATTAACTTATGGTGTGGAAGGTAATGATGGTTTGCAGCAAGTAAACAGTAACAGTGGAATATGTATCAATGGTAAAGATTGGACCGGGGTCCATAGTTCACTAGAGGTGATCTCCTTAGATAAACAACATGGCTTGAAGGGTAAACAAATTACAGCTGGGCAATTTGCAGGAACTGAGCAAGGCATAACAATGCAATAGCAGACAAAAAGATCCTACGATATTCGATTGGGCAATACAACAATATACATAGACCGTCATCCAACTGCATCTATGGCTAGAAGTCCACCTTCAGGTTATCATCCGAACCCCCTCCAGTATTAAGTTGCAAGCAACAGACAACTGCTTTAAGCAAAGTGTATAAGTTAAACAATCCACTTGTTCCATGAACAAGAGACCATTGTTTTCTTACTAGTGGCAACAACACATCTACAACCGAAGAGATTTCTCTCACTTCCCTTGGAAACTAGAGGCATGAACCCACTATCGAGCATAAATACCCCCTCTTGGAGTCACTAGCAACTACTTGGCCAAGATAGCTACTAACAACGGAGAGCATGCAAGGTCACAAACAACACAGACATGATATAATCAAATAGACAAAACCATTAATCAATCTGACATAGTAATCTCAGAATCCATCGGATCCCTGCAAACACAACATGCATGATTACAAATAGATTTGATCTTGATCATGAACAGAGCTCACAAGATCTATACATGAAAGCACAAGGAGGAGATACAACCATCTAGCTACTACATGGACCCGTAGTCCAAGGTGGAACTACTCACGCTTCATACCGGAGAAGAAGGCCTCCGGGATGATCTCCCCTCCGGCAGGGTGCCAGGAAGAACTTCAGACCCCCCGATCTAGGGATGATGGTGGCGACGGCTACAGATGATTTCGTGGAGTTTTGATCAGGTGCTGCATCGGGGGCTTCTTATAGGCAAAGAGGGAGGCTGAGGGGGTGCCTGAGGCGGCTGCACCCCCAGGCGCGGGGTGGGTGTAACATCCCAGCATTAGAGCCTAGAAATAAGCTGAACCCAGATGGGTGCATTGCATTCATGCATAGAAAATATGAATAATTTTTGCGCTTTTAAACAAAACTTGTAAAAGTGATTGAAGCTTCTCTTAGCTTGATGGAATTGAAGTAGATCATCAAGTTGACCGCTTTACGTTTCAATAAGACCTTTGTTAAAACATCATTTCGGGTAAGAGAGATTTGATCTAAGGGTAGATCAAATGTACTATAAGTTAAACCTTAATACAATGTGAATTATATTTGATCATTAGGTGATCATGTTATAGTATTCATTATAATCACTCATAAGTACCAAGTTAAGGATATAAAACAAATAATAAGAATGTAACCACTATATCTTAATCCCATCTGCATACATCCTGAGTATCATAGTAACACCTAACCTTAAAAACTCCTTTGATGAGTTGGAATTGGAAAGATATTAAGTCAAGATCATCCACTATATATATATATATCTTTATTTCTATAGAATCTTTATGGAACTTATTTCAATATCTGTTGTTCATCAAAGTTAGATAATTCCCCATTGATTCACAAATTCTTTAACTATCAATCTTTGATCTATTACTTGATCTTATCAGAACATCTACTTAAATCTTCTAATGAGGACATAGTCCATTAATAACCTTAATCCAATATAAGATACTAAGAAGATAATTTCCAGACAATAAAAGGTAGGATTGATAAAGCCCTGCTTAGCCAACTAAGAACTTAAGTAATAAATGATTAAAGTATTATAATGGTAATGCTTTGGCCACCAATATTGAATGCTTATATTTAGTATAAGTAATACTGGTGGGTAGAACATGGTTGGAACCTTAGTAGAGATAAGTGATCCCAGAGTAGTCTTTGAAAACCACATAAATATAATTCAGGGATTGAAGTGTAAGTCATGAGAGTTAACTAAATATAGGCTGATATTATCCAATTAAAGCTAGTATAGCATAGAGTTTAAAAGTGGTGTTATTCATATTAAAGGATTGTCAACTTTAGAGAGAAGTAGCTGGAAGCATACAACTAATAAAGATACATTAGTAATGAATGATTAAGAAGAGTATGAGAAAAATGAAGGAACTATTTGTTGGATGGAAGGCTATCAACAGTAGAGTAGTAAATACAACCAAGCCATGATATGAGGAAGTTATGAATACTCTAGTATCAATTCAATCGATTTATCAATAAGTTTAGAAATATAATAGGTGAATCAGAATATTCAAGTGAAGTAATAATCCATCATGTTAACCATGATGATAGATACGAAAGGGTAGTATATCTAGGAAAGGAATTCTTTAATAAGAAGTCTAGAATTATGAATTATGGAAGATAGTAATTATTGGTAAACAAGCAAATCTAAATCTCAAATCAAATATAATATCCATTTTATGCTAATCAACCATTATATTATGTCTATATCACTTTATAGGAATATTTCCTTATAACAAATCACATAAGTTTTTCTCTGTCAATTCCAACCATCAGAATTATATGTGCTTAGGAGTATCTTTATCCATTCCCTTTCTATGAAACATTCTCAATATAACTTTCTATTATAAAAGGGGTTGTCAACAAATATCCCCAAAAAAGAAAACCACATGTTTAGCTATTGAATCTTTAATCATATCCATAAAGGGATCTAAGTACATGCAAAACCCTAACGCAAGGGTAAAATTCATGATTCAAAACCCCAAGTCTCTTTGTTTATCACAATAGAATATATACATTTCATTTTCTAAATTAAGGAGAATAGTAATAACCATATCACTGTCTTTCATGTTTCATGCATCAAATAATGATCCAGGATCATTATAAATATAAAATTTATATTCAAACTATAAGACCATTTAGAGTTAAGTTTATAAACAAATAATAATAAATCATTCAAGAAATCCCTAACTAAAATAGGAGAGAAAAATAATAAGAAAAGTTTATATAAAATATTAACAAGGGGGTTCATATTAAGTAAATAAAAGAAATACAAAAAGATGATATAATAAAATTTCACAAATGAGACTAAGTATATTTTAGTATTGTTGTAAATATCTATCAAACAAATCATACAAAGAAAGGTTCAAAATATAAATCAAATTCAAATCTGAATAAGAAAACAGAAAATAGAAAAAGGATAAAACAAATAAAAATACTACCTGGCAGGCCCAACATTCTACACCTATCTCGACGCCTGCATTACAATGCCAAAGAATTCCAGTTCTTTTTCATGTGGATGACAAGTGGGGTCAGGAGAGGACCGCGGGCTGAGCTAAAGAAATTGCTAGGGGGTTATCCGCAAAAGTTGCATCGTCGTCATCGTCACGCACAGTGTATCAGTGGCGGAGCTCACGTCATTGCCGTCGTTGTCGCCAAATTGCGCCAAGATGCTCGCCATCGTTCCAGAGAGGGATAAGAAGGCCACCGCGACGCCCTGCCTCAATCCTTATCCCCAATTCCTCCTTATCCTCTCAGATACGAACGAGACCGAAACCCTAGCTCACCGGAGCCACTCCTCGTTGTCGAACCACATCTCCCCACACCATTCTGAGCAGCCATGGAGAAGCGTCGTCCTCCGTAGATCCTCTGGGTAGAATCTTGCATCAAGGGGAGCATTGGAGCGGGTGAATATGGTTGTTCCCCTTCGCACCAGTTCATCAGAATCCTCGTCGGGAAGCTCGTTTTCGACCGCGCCTATCCTCGCCGACCACTCTATCATCATCAGGGTGAGTTCCTGAACCTTCCAGCATCCTCGAATCGCCTGATCTCGTTGTAAATCGTTGTTTCACCGTAAGCCACCATCAGCCACCTTCGGAGCTCGTCGGAGCTGAAGCTCCGATGACCATTTCCGAGCGGCGCTGCCACTTTTAGGTTCAGTAGGCTGCGCTGATTCGAACTAGGTCCATTTCGTTTGCTAGGACGTCGTAGATCATCGCCGGTGACCACTCACCGATGGCGGTGGTGATGCTGACGCCATCGTTACACCATGATCGCACCACGTCAGCTAGTTTGACTGGTCGTTGTCCTGCGTGGAAGGTGACGTGGCCCAGGGCCCATATGTCATTGACTGGGTAGATAACCAATCGGTAACAAATACAATTCCTTTAACCTGAGAGATGAGGTGGACCATGGCCCACTAGTCAGTGACTGGGGCTAGATCTAAGCGTGGTGTAAAAAGTATTTTTTGTTAGGAAACAAATAAAATGTTATAATCTAATGAATAATATTCCAGAAATTTAATAAATGAATAAATCTTGTTTAATCAATAACTTTTGATTTATAATTCAGAAAAATATGTATAATATATGAAAATTTTCAGAAAAATAAAATATACAACTTAAAACTATTATAAAATATTATTATGATGATTATTTAAATAAATGTTATTTAATAAAGGTTTTATAAGTAATAAAACTTTGATAATTCATATTTTTATAATGATAAATGTTAATAATATAAATAAAATACCAAAAATCTTAGAAAAATAAGAATTCTAATTTAAAACTATAATCATGTATTATTAGTTCACTTAATTAAATATTTATTATTTATTAAGTAATTATAAAGTAATAAGAAATATAAAAATCATATCCTATTATTTATAAATCACAAAAATAAATGTGATATACCAAAATGATGACAAAAATAATATCTACATGTTAAAAATCTAATATTTTACTTCTGAGGTAAATAAAAAATTAAATATTTTAAGAACTCAAATTTAAACTTATTTATTTCATTAATAATTCATATAAGGATAAATAAAAATTACTAATATTCCTAAAATGATTAAATTAAGTTTAATAAATAGTATTAGTCTTAAATATTAATAAAATGAAGCTTAAATAATTTAAAACATTATAAAAACCTTTTATTTAAATTATCTTCAACCTAAAATGAAGATTTTATTCTAAAAAGGTTCCCATTTATAATAAAACCTTCAAGAACAACTTATGAATACACCAAACCTTTTCTATCTATATTAACCATCAAATTACAAAAACTACCACAACACTATAGAAAGTTTAAGAATAATTAAGTAACAATCTACTTTGGTTTATAGGCTAAACTCACTTATCTATAAAAGATAAGGGATATTACTCTATTATAGAATCAAGAAACCATTACCCAAGTAAAAATAATGACCATTCTTAAGTAACTTAAAGAAAACATTTCACTTACACAAGATACAAATGTATAAGTACTATACTTTCAAAACTATCTATATTTTAAAGTTAACTTTAGTCTCCAAGAATCTAAATATAATACAATAAGCATTACTATATGTTTTATAGTTAACTTTGGTCTGAAGTAGTTAAGCTATAAAGCAACTCAAGCAAAACCATTTGAGCAAACAAATAACATCAACCACCACTAACTAACCACAAAATGTGTTTAGACCTTAGAAGAGAAACCTTTTCTTCGAAGGTTATTCTTTTTGCCACTTCAAACAAGAACTCTTGTATAAATAATATTGACTAGTATGTCATAAGTATATGTATTTTACTCCTACATATGTGTTGTTTACAACCACTCATAAACTCTAATAAAAGTACAATTATAAAACTTATCTAAAAGAACCACACATTCCAAAGTAACTATTTTCGGAATCGAAACCCTAGGACGACGTTATCTCCGGGATTTGCGTTTAGAACGTGCATCACATTACTTATGCATAAAAGCATATTGCTTCTTTAAACATTAGCCTTACTGGACCAATGATGTTGATTTCTGATTTTGGATCTTATACTGACTCGAAGACCGTGAGTGCATAATCTTGCAATCACAAAAGGAAAGTTCACACTTGCTCATGTCTTTTGATTATTTTCTGTAAAGTATTTTACAAATTCGGTGTTGTTTTCACCTGCATTTGAAAAAGGTCAGAAAACACTATTTTCAATAATAATGAGAACTATTGATTACTGATCCAGGGTGATCAATTAATCTATTAAATCTGACAGTTGGAATACCACTGTTCAGAACTATATCACCTAGGACTTAACAACCAATGTCGACAGTGATTCTTGTGTCGTATATTACGCGTTGACCATGAGATTTGGAATGGGACGGAGAAGTCAGTTGTATCTTCTTCCTCTCGCATGAAGCCGGATGTGCAGGTCGTGGTTGTTATCCTTGTAGCGTGCATATTAATTGGTAATTCATAGAGAATATGCAGCATATGGGTGGGAACCCTCATCGTCCCACGATAGTTCTGGCATCTAACGGTTTGTACAAACCATTACCGTAATTCTTTATGTGGGCATGGTGTACACCAAGGAGGCATGCGAGGTCGCGAAGGGGGCAGTGATTGGCTTGGATCATCTTCTGGGCCCCACATCATGGAATTGTGGACGGGAATAAGCTGCCCGGTTGTGCAACAAAGAGTTGATCTCTCATGGGTAAAGTAACGCACCTCTGCAGAGTGTAAGAACTGTAACTTGTTACTCCCTGTTCCGGGAAGGAGCTGCGAACGCGGCGGGAAAGGAACTCCATGAAAGTTCTGGTAAACCCGTGAAGGCTGACGGACATAACTTTTCAGAATAAAAGCAACCTTTGACGAAATGTTTTTGAAAACTTGCATTGCCTACGACCTACGATCTGTGGCTGTAGTTATAGTGCATCAAACACTCCTTTTTTAGTGAATTTGCTGAGTACGCTCGTACTCAAAGTATCTTATTTACCCTTGCTAGATTTTGAAGCCATTAATACGATGTCTACACCAAGTATGCTCCAGGAATCATCAAAAGCTAAAGCTCTTCAATGAAGACAAGGAAGACAACATATACCTCAACTCAAGTGAAGACGAAGTTACTAAATAGATAGGAATATAATTTCTAGCCAAAGAACCTAATTTTGTAGTGTATTGCAATAGCAGCAATGCCAATTCCTTAGTTAAATACTAGACTTAAAATTGTTCTCGCGTTATTTAGCTTTGATTCTTCTCCGTAAGAAGTTCTTTCTCTCTCTCTTTAACCTAGAGTGTTCTCTGGACCTTATGTAAAAAGTGAGTTGTAACCTTTAGCCATGTATTGGACCCGTTGTGTTTCTGTTGTGACATTCTGAGGGATGTAATACTAGTGTACGGTGTTTCATTGGTGTTATGTCAACGACTATAGTATACTACATCATGCAGTGGTATGCTAGGTCACCGCAGTGGGCCCACCCGTACGGCTAGGGGGTGTGGCCCCCTCGGGGCCCTCCCCCGTATCCTCTTCTAGCTTCGTGTTGCCCACGGTAAAATATTGACTTTGGCTTTTGTCCTGTCCAATTATGAGAATATTGATTTTCTGCCTTTCTGTAACCAAACACAGAAGAAAACATGCAACTGGCACCGTGGCAACTTGTTAATAGGTTAGTTACAGAGAACATATAAAAACACCTCAAAGTGTAGACAAATCAAAGCAAAGTAGATACTAAACAAGCATGAAACATAAAAAATTATAGATACATTTCCGACGTATCATGCACTGACAGCTAGGGCCGGCCAAAAAACGCCAGGAAGCACCGTCAAACCCATCTGATACCATGAGACACTACCGTGCAGACCGATGTGACATGTAGGCTTGATGCACAGATGACGCGGTCGATGAGAAAAAAAAATCGACAATGGGCCGCGACGAAATCCATGATGAATGAAGCAGGAGACGAAATGGCGAACTAGGCTTCAGGCCCGGGACAAAAACTGCGACGAAATCTGCCACGATGAACCAAGGAACGTCATGAAAAACCGGGCTGGAGGGCCTTCTAGGGAGTTGTGATGAAACAAGCAAGAACGTCAGGGATCAGCGACGTTTTTAGGGAGCGTCATAAAAAAATGTCATGAACCACCCAGATTCTTGTAGTGGAGCTCATGAACCGACCCTTCCTAGTCTTGTCTTCACCCTCCTCCACTCCTAATCCGTATAATAGTCAAAATTGTTACATTTCGTCGACATATATGGATGTATGAAAACCTTTTGTGTAGAAGTCAGTGGGTTGAAACGTGGATACACATAAAAACGAAGAAACCACAAACAATGGGAGAAGTATGATAGATAAGTGGAGCTTTACTTTTTAGTGCATTTGACGTACTTTATAATTTGTCTGATTACTTATTAATATATGTTATAATTTTTCATTATTTTAAGAGTTAGAAAAGTTTGCAATATCTTGTACCAAAGCATTTTAATATTAAAAAACAAATTGACAAATTTAACAAGTAACCCTAACTCATTTGGTAGATAAGTGGATGTACATTTTCATATACAAAGTTTAATTTTGGTTCTTATTCTAGAAACAAAAGCTGCTCATGGGCCTTCCTTGTTACCATCCTTCCAATAAAGTTTGGTACTTCAAATATAGTGCAATTTTTCTTTTTAAATTTCACATTTTTATGTTTTAAGAACACGATTTCTTTTGAGTTGATAAATGAGCTTAAATATTACATATTAGTTTAGTTTGCAGTTTGTGCTAAACTAATTTTATACTCACTATGTCCCCAAATAGGTATTACATAAATTTGGTTAGAAAGTTAATTCTTCAAAGTTGGATTAAATATATGGAAGAAAATATCAAGAAGTATGATATTGAATTGGTATATTGTGAAAATATATTTTAGGATTATTCCACTACTACTATTGATCTGTATATTGTACATTCATTGACCTTTAGACGCAATCTATATATATGCCACATATTTAAGGACGGAAGTAGTAGTTTATATGAATTTACGGAAAATTGGTTAGCAAAAAAAGAGAGAGGAGCTGAATGCGAGGTATTTTTTGCCAAATCTGTCCAAATCTTATAACTTCAACCGAATCTGACCTTTTTCCAAAACTAATTCGGAATCTGACCCCTGGGACCGACGTCATTTTAAATGACGCAGAAGTTGTGCAGGTCGGCGTCAAGTCGTAGCAGCTGGGAGGCCAGCTGGAGGGGTCGGCGCCACCTCGGCGCCGTATCAAATGTCGCCGACCCTCTGGCCTGTCTCCGAGCTGCTACGACTTGGCGCCGACCTGGATAACTTCGACGCCATTTAAAACTACGCCGATCCCGGGGGTTAGATTTAATTAGTTTCTGAAAAAGGGTCATACGTGAAATTAGTTTGGGCAAAATGTCAGATTTGACAAAAAAATAAATACGAATGGGAGACATAAGAGCCGGAGATACGTACAAGGCTACCGCGGACTTCAGTATTTACATGGTGAGACACGTTGTTCGTCACAGCCTATCACAGTGGGACCGGAGTACGACTGGCGGGAGCTGTCGGAGACGGTCGAGCCCATGCTTCATCATCAGCGCGCCGTACCCGGAAAAGGGAGCACTGGAGCAAGCAGGGCAATTGAATGGACGTGCTGCCAATATCGAAGAGCGCTGGACGCAACAGTGTAGCCGCTGCGCATCATGCATGCATGCATGCATGCATGGACCTGACGGGCGGGCTAACTGTGCATGCACTAGTACGTACTAGCTCGATCCATCGCGCTGTCTGCTGAAGCTGTAGACTCTTGTACGCGACACGGACACGGTGCAGTGTACCGGAGCTGTTGCTTAAGCGTGGAAGGCAGCTCCTATATTAGCTAGTACTGTTGCCGGATGCAGGCTGGTCACGCTGTTCGCGCGCGGGCGCGGTGGCCGGCGCGCGGCGCGATCTGCATGCGCACGCACACGCTGACGGGCATCGGTGGGTTGCTGTGGCATGGTGCTCCGTGCCGCGCGAGAGGACCCGTGCTGTGCCCGGTCGGTGCGGCGCCTTGAATGGGGTGACCACAAGCTGCGTGCTGTCCGGTCTTTGATGGAAGCCACGACGAACTGCACTGCCCGGCAGGCGCTGCACCGTGGACCGTCGTCGACGCTGCCGACGCCGCGGCGTGCATGCCGTGTCCCCCGGTTAGTCGCTTTGTTCTGCTGTGCGCGAGCTCCTTTGTTTGGATGGATCATGGATGGCTTGCATGTGCTGTCTGCTTGATTGGTGCAGCATCATCATCCATCTCCATTGCCAAAATTAACTAGTCACCGTCGCTCCGATCCAGATCAGGCTGTACCAGTTTCCGTCAGAGCTACACGAGGGAGACTGCAGGCTACTGTGTGTGCTGTGCCTGTGCGGCTCTCTCTTTCCGTGCGCAGCAGGACCAGGCTATCTAGATCCGGTTCCGCAGGGCGCGTCTTGAATTCTGCATCACTCCCTTGGCGTTTCCACGAGAGGAGATGTGCATGGTCTGGCCGGTAGTACTACGCTACTAGTCACAGTCGTGCTAGCCCCATCGTCGACTCGACATCGACCACTGTGGCTGTGGCTGGCGCGGTCCGGCACGGCCTACGCCTTAATTCGCGCGTCTCCGTGGGTTATGGCGCCGTACGTTGGGATCCCATCGCATCGCATCGATCGCGTCATGCGAGATTTGTTTGTTTGGTCGCCGCTTTCAATCCGTTCCGGGCGAGAAACGGCATCGCGCAGCGAGAATCTCGTGTTGGCGCGTTTACCGAGCAGTTTCCTACGGACTTTTGACCCATCATCCACCCCATGAATTCAGTGTTGATCTTTTGGATGGCCTGGATTACCACAATGATTTGTTTCTCATGCACGATTATCTGCGCAGATTAGTTGCCCAACGTGTCCTTCCCCCCAGATCGAAGTTATTACTCCGTATGGCTTTTCCTTTCCTTAACCGCAGGAGGAGGCGCGTATAAAACCTTCTCCGCATAGGCCTCCACGCCCATCTCTCCATCCGTTCCTCCTCTCTCTCTCTCTCTCTCTCTCTCTCTCTCTTCGCCAAGAAAAGCTAGTGCGTAGTTGGCCATGGCCGTGCAAGCGCAACACCTCACCCACGACTTCCCCCACGACCTCCACGCCTACAAAAACGTCAGGGCTCTGCCTCTAGGGGATGATATGACAGACGGATCCCTCTACTTCGACGACCAAGTCGGGCCAGCGCCGGCGGTGGCGGGTCTCGGGAACACGGTGTTCGGCGACATGGATCTCGCCTGGAACGACAACACCTGCAGCCACGGTTTCGTGCAGAGGAAGCGGGCGCGCGTTGTGACGGATGCGCCTTCTTTCTTGGAGAATCAGCGCGCGCAGGGGCCTCTGCCCGTCGGCGACGTGCTGACCAGGGCGATGGGCGCAGGCGCGGCGTCCACCAGCGGGAGGATGACCAATGCCGCCGGCCTGCCGCAGGACCTAATCTCGCACCTGTACCACCATCAGGGCATGGAGATCGACGCGCTCGTACGAGTCGAGGTACGTAGGATCTTGTTCAGCACCTGTATCTTCGCCCGCTGATTGGAATCGAGTTCTTGGCTTGATTGAGCGGTGGTTTTGATTGACGTTTTCTGCAGACCGAGCGGATGCGAGCGGGGCTGGAGTTGGCGCGGCGCCGGCACGTCCGGGCGCTCGTGTCGGCGGCGGAGCGCGCTGCCGCGGGACGTCTGCAGGCCGCGGATGCCGCGCTGGAGCTCGCGCGCTGCCGCAACGCGACGCTGTCGGAGAGGCTCGGCCAGATTAGCGCGGAAGGGCAGGCATGGATAGGCGTGGCCAAGAGCCACGAGGCCGTCGTGGCCGGGCTCCGCGCCACCCTCGACCAGCTCCTGCAGTCCCCTTGCGCCGAGGCCGCCCAAGGACCGGCTGGAGCGGACGACGCCGAGGACGCGCGGTCCTGCTGTTTCGAGACCACCGCGGGCGGCGACGCCGCGGACGGCGGCGAGGCGGCATCCAACAAGTCCAGGGCACCGTGCAAGGCCTGTGGCGACGGCGAGTCGTGCGTGCTGCTGCTGCCGTGCCGGCACCTGTGCCTATGCCCCGCGTGCGATGCCACCGTGGACATGTGCCCTGTGTGCGCGGCCAGCAAGAACGCCTCGCTCCATGTCCTGCTCTCTTGATTCAAGCCTCTGCGCTCGCGCGTTGCCTTCTCTGAAACGGTTTGTCGTTGACGTTAGCGGGCTTGATCTTGCTACTCCATGGTGCCCAAACCGATCGACATGCTCAACTTCTAGTTAGTTCAGTACTTCAGCTTGAAGAAATTCTTTTGGTGGTGTAGTGGAGTCTGAAGTCTTGGAAAAATTGACACATGCATCCAGATGCACAATCGCTCAAGGGAGTTCTCAGAGCATATTACTTTCAGGACCTGCCTGTATTTGCCAGGAAAAATACGTAGTAGGTAGGACAAGAATAGCATGAACCAAATCTGCAGTTTCATCTTTCAAATTCAGAATTATGGTCTTTCTGTTGGATGCCGGATTTAAACAAAACCCTGTTTGTCCGGCATTTTTTGCTACGTTTGCAGAAGTATCACAACAATTTTCCTGTGATGGTGTCAAAACCAAATATGGTTGCGGTCGAGTTTTAAGAAAACCATGTTAGTCAGGCATTTTTTCTTACGTTTGCAAAAAGTATCACAACATTTTTCGTATGATGGTGTCAAAACCAAATCTGTATTGGTTGCAGCAAATCGTCAAGAAAGAAATATTGCGTATGCAACATGGAAACATAACAAAAGACACTTGCCAACAAAAGAGCATATTACTTTCAGGACCTGCCTGTATTTGCCAGGAAAAATACGTAGTAGGTAGGACAAGA
Source organism: Avena longiglumis (assembly GCA_030063025.1). Classification (NCBI taxonomy): domain Eukaryota; kingdom Viridiplantae; phylum Streptophyta; class Magnoliopsida; order Poales; family Poaceae; genus Avena; species Avena longiglumis. The sequence goes on along the minus strand of CP125976.1, from coordinate 505,211,697 downwards.
ATAGCATGAACCAAATCTGCAGTTTCATCTTTCAAATTCAGAATTATGGTCTTTCTGTTGGATGCCGGATTTAAACAAAACCCTGTTTGTCCGGCATTTTTTGCTACGTTTGCAGAAGTATCACAACAATTTTCCTGTGATGGTGTCAAAACCAAATATGGTTGCGGTCGAGTTTTAAGAAAACCATGTTAGTCAGGCATTTTTTCTTACGTTTGCAAAAAGTATCACAACATTTTTCGTATGATGGTGTCAAAACCAAATCTGTATTGGTTGCAGCAAATCGTCAAGAAAGAAATATTGCGTATGCAACATGGAAACATAACAAAAGACACTTGCCAACAAAGCATCAATAAAGAAACATTGTGTATGCAATATGGTAGTGGAATGAAAAACGCTTGCCACATGAACCCAATATCTGCATTGCAGCATATATAGTTTGCATGTCTACAACAAACAAATTCCAAGCTGCAACAAACAAAATCCAAACTTGCAACAAGACAAATGAATAGTATATAGCATATAAATTTCAAAATTACTAGCCTTCATTTTAAGGTACCTATACCACCACTCTCACCTCGCCAGAGCTCAGCCATCATCACCCATTCCCCTTGTATGTTGATCTTAGCCCTCATCAGATCTAGAGACATGCATGGAAGGTGTTTAAGGAAAATGCGAAGGAGATGATGTGGTGGGAATAGCTAGATTGGAGAGGAGAGAGACCTTGATGCGCATGTATGCAAGGGGATGTACAGTCAAATCCTATATAACTAAGAAGTTCACCCCCACTAACCTATTTCTCTCAACATGCAGCCTACCCACCTCAGCAACATGCCACATCATATATTTTTCCACATCATCAATTGGCGTTACAGTGTGTATCATTTCTCTTCGCTTCCTTTGCCTGCATGTGTCCTCTCCTCTTGCTCTACACCAGCAAACCATTAATTTCCCGGTGTTTATGGAGTCCCAACTTAACTATCGGTGGCATGCGTCCTCTCCCCTTCTCGTTCTGATTTCCATGTCTTAGCAGCCGGTATATCTACTTCCTTCCCGTGGCACACCTCGCTACCCTGGACGAAGACGAGCTGATTTAGCCGTCATTTTCCCGTGGCACATGTCACTAATGCTTTGCCTGCAATGTAAAGGTCAAGATAGTGAAGATGTCTTGCCTCCTGAATCTTCAATGAAGCAAACATCTACTGAAACCGGCCGGCCGGCCAACTACGGGCCAGTTCTTTTGGCAGCTTAAAAAATAAGCTGCCTCCTCCCTAGCTTCTCTCATAAGCCACATGGCTTATTAGTCGAAGCTTCTCAATTAGTTATGAGATAATTATTTTGGAAGCCCTAACTAATAAGCCGAGCGGCTTATGAGAGAAGCTGGGAAGGGATCAGCTTATTTTTTAAGCCGCCAAAAGAACTGGGCCTACATCCATTTGCCCACTACCTCCTTCAAAATAGACATCATGAAATCTCTACCAGAGGTAGTCGATATCGCCTCCATGTATCCGTGGCTCGCTTGCTCGGTGAATTCCCTTCCCCGACCTATACATCAACCTAGCCTTATGATGTGATTATTGGTCCTTTTTTTCCCATCTCAACATGGATTTTTGCTACCTACTGCTTCGATTTGTTTTTGTACCAGACTGCTGCATATAAGGTGTTTGGATCTATCGGAGGAAGCCATTAATTTTTCCATCTGCACCTATAAGGCCATGTCATCAATCGTAGCATTGATTTTCTTCTATCGATTGAAGGATGGAGATCTTTGCACTTCATATTCCTGCGTATTGGCAGTAAACTCATCTTGATCAGTGATCGTCATTTTCTCTTAGTGTACTCAGGTATGTAATTCCTTACTTCTTCCTCCATCTTGAGAATAAACTCAGCCTGACCCGTCATTTTCTCTTAGTCGGGTACTCAGGTATGTTATTCTCTGATCATGCTTTGTTGACATTAAGGAAAGTAATGGCTTTATCTTCGCCAACCACCTCTATTTTCTTTCATGATTAACTATATTTTTTCTTTGTGTGTTGTTTGCAACTGGCATATGGATCACATATATAGACAAATAAATTATTCTTTTTACCCGGACAAATAAATAACTATTCTTCATATTTCTTCTAATGGATTGATGTAGCATGGGCCTAGAGCATAATAGTGTTTTTCCATTTGTTTGGATCATGAATGTTTATGACTGATTGTCTGTCCGTGGAAAGTCATAGAGAACATAGAAGTATCATGTATCTGGAACTAGCTTCTGCAGAACTAATGGCGTCGTTTTATTTCCACTTACGTTGTTATATCATTATTTCTGACATGTAGTTCAAGAATTATTGTACTTCAAATATAAGAAAATGTGGGTTATCATCTAGGAAATTTGGTTTATTTTTCAGTTTGTGGAATGTCTGAATTTTGTAGGCAGTAATCATAAGTTAACTCATAGACCTACATAGAGGCTATGCCTGCTACTATGAGCAAGCTTTTAGAAATTGCATTTTGCTAATAAGTTAATATTCATTGGTTGATTTATTGAGACAAAGGGCATTGTTTCCTTCTATATACCGTCAGAACTCACAACACCGACAAGTTGACTATTTTTTTTGTCAATGGAATTGACAAGTGTTGATAAAATTAGAAAATAGAAGAGAAACAATACACAGACTGAATTCACTTGCGATCTTATGCATCGACGTATATATCCTATATTTGTTCTTTCATCATTCAATTTAGTTCTAAATACTATTCACCGCATTATCAGATAAAATAATCCAATGGCAATCTGGCACGCAGGTCCAGAACTTTCAAAGTTTTCCCATCATTGACATTAAAGAAAACTCCAGGCGTAAGCATTTGTCTCTTCTAAATACCACATTATTTTTCAGGGATTTATTGTCACATGTTTGACATATCTAATCATTCTTCACATTGAAAAATTCAGTGCCAAAACAAGTAAACCAGTGTTACCTCCTTCTGTTTTACTTGAAACCAAATATTATCATGATGGAGCACGCTTATCACATGTATTAGTTTCTAATATATTTTGTCGTTGCTAAGTACTTCTGGGGTAGCAATGTGATATAAGATGATTGCTAATGTATATTTTTAGTTGAAACACCTATATTGCTAAGAATTCCCGCAACAACGTGCGGGGTATCATCTAGTGCTAACAAATATGTAACCATTTTTCGTAAAGGAAGATACACAAACGTTGGAAATCATTTTTGGTCTCATTTGCATATGCTTCCTTTTAGCAAAACATGCATTCAATTTTTTCCAAAAAAAATCCGCGCGTGCATCTCCACATTCTTTGAACTCACGTAAAAGTTTCACGAACAACCTATATTTTTGCATACTTACATGAAAACTTAATTTGCAAATGTGGGATGATTATCGCAGGCTTAAATATAAACTAAGTGGAAACATAAATAGTACACTCGGTTGATCTATAATGATCCAAGTGCGAGATTTAGTTCCATTTTTTCATTCAATACAAATCGAGAACTAATTTAAATGGGGCTTTATTTTAGAATGGAACTTGGATAGATTAAAGGATAGTTCCTATATTGCCATGCTGCCTAAATCTAATTGGATCATAATTGTTGCCTTCTCTGTTGCCTCTTTTGTTCCAAGTTGATTCATATTGCCTAATATTGCCTAAAATTTTTAATTCCCTCTACTCACAATTTGAATGTTTGAGTTGTAGGTAAAGAAGAAAAGAAAAAAAGGTTAAAAGGAAAAGATTAAGATTCTTCCAAGAGCAACTTAGTCTAGGGTTGTTTATTTTCTTCTCTTGTAGTCCTTTAATTATTCATCTACGGATGTAATATACATTTGTGACTTGAAATATTCAATCCATACTTGGAATATTCTTTCGTGAGTTTGTAATAATTGTTTCTATTTAACTTGAAGTGTAATGGATGTAATGTTTATTATTTCTTTGGAAATTTCATTTCTTGGGTTTGAATTTTGTTTCTACGCGATCATATCATTTTGATTTATGCACTTTGTGATATTTTTTTCAATATTATAAATGTGCTTAAAAATCCAAAATGCATGAAAGGGTGTATCAAATTTTATAAAATCATGAATAAATGAATTAAACAAGCATTCATCTATTTTTCGATGGAAACATTGAGAACTTCTACTTCTTAACGAAGAGTTATAAATTTCCATGTTTCTTTAGATGCATGAGATGCAATTATGCATAATCAACTTTCCTAAAAGTACTTTATATTTCTCTAATAACCTCGAGATGTTACAGTTTCGGAGGAGCGACGCCGTTCTAGGATTCAAACGATGGCATCATGGCATTATAACGTGGAGCCGCCGTGGACAACAATTTTACATGGCCGGTTAAATCAGCCGTGAATTGACCCGTCTTCTCGAACGAAAGCGCTGTCACGGAAATCTCTGAATTACCAAGGACTTCTGCAAAAAAATAAAAAATAGGACGATTAATCATTGGCTGTTTAGTATTTTTTTTTCACCAGCCCACGACAGAATTGCAGTCGATGCTGGCCCCGCCTGGTTTTCGCCTCGCGGTACACCTTGGTCACAGGCTGCGCCATGTGCCCATAACCGTCTCGTCTTTATCTCTCTCTTTGGCTTTCTCAAAGGATAGGCCGATAGGACCGGCGTGTGAGTAGAATGATCGAAACGACGAAAAGAGGCAGCTGATATCGTCGTAGGCCCTATCCGCACTACCTGGACGTCGTCGTCAAGCGTTGCACGCATGTGTCCGGCTGCACCGCATCCACCTTGATCTGCCAACTATAAATAAATACCTAGAAGGAATTAGATTAGGTTAGATAGTCTGCAGACCTGTTAGGAAGAGACACCGATAGCGCTAGCTTCCCGGGACATGACAATGACACTAGAGAAGTAAAAAAGCGGAAATAATTAACAAAGATGCGGCAGGGCCTACTTCTCACCTCTTTCCTAGTAGCTTGGTGTGGTTTTCGTGCGTATAAATCCCGGAGGGCGTGACATCACGCCACGTAGATATATGTTCAAATCCCGCAAATAAGTGTACTTCCTAGGTTTTTATCTAAGTTAAATTTTACTCCGTTTTACTTTGGATAAGGCTATAAGTATGTATAAATTAGATTTGATCATATTTATAGATAAATGTAGCAACATAAATTAGATCAAATCATCATATTGCGAAACTAAGTTTAAAAACAGATCTAGTGATACCAATTTAATGTCATAAATATTTCTATGTTTTATGATAAAATTAGTTAACTTTTACTATTTTCTCCGGTCCATATTAATGTTCTCAACTTTATCTATATTCGTATATAGTCATATTTAGCCAAAATTGAGACCATTAATATGGACATAGAGATTTGACTTTGGATAAGGCTATAAGCATGTATAATGGGAGGTGCATAGAGGAGTGCTTAAAAAAAACCAATCATTTTAGTAAGCATCAGTGCTTATTTCTACAAAAGAGATGCTTAGTTAGACATGCATTGTACATGTTCTAAGTACACTTTGGAGATCGGACGGAGGGAGTATACTGGTGCGGCCTCGGTCACATGCATCCTAACCGTGCCTAATTGTGCCAAGGAGGGGCGTCGGCGGCGACACGTACGGTTCGTGCGGAGCAAAGACGTGACACGCTGGCCCGCCGCGTGCGCTCATCGTCCTTTTTATTTGAAGGAGCTAGCGGGTCAAAGCCCCAATCGATGACATTGTCATCGGATGAGCAGTTGAGCACGAGAGATAAGATAGCAACAAAGCTTGAGCTTGACGCGCAACTTGCGCTCGCGGCCGGGCCGGGCCGGTACACCAATCTGCACGCCACCGTACGTCTCAATATATGTACCAATGCAAGGTTGGTACGTACTACGGCGATACAGTCGTCGCCACGCTAACTAACCACGAGCGCCCCGGCCGATACAGTCGTCGCTGCACGATCCCATGACATCGAAGTCACGCCAAGCCGAACTAGCTTGGCTTGGCACGGGCGTCGCAGCGTGCTGAAAGGAACTAGGGCCGGCTAGATTATATACTACTAAACTCTAGTATAGGTGCCGATCGACATCGACATGGGTCAGATTAATGGACACGTACCAATGCGGTGCAGATCGGGCGCTGAAAAGCGCGCGGGCTATAACGTGGTGCCAGGATAACGCGAATGAGCACCAGGCTACCAGCTAGTACATACGTACATGAATGACACCTCGGCTAGGCCACATGCGGTCGCCGGGCCCTCAAAGCGTCGATCATCGCTGGAGTGATTGGCTAGTAACACGTACGAACCGGCCGCATGCATCATGCATATCGATCACCCGCACCTAGCCAGCTAGTATTTCAATCACCCAAAACACGAAATTTTGTAGTCCAGCCCATCACACGTGAAATTGCCGTCTCCAGCTAGCAATTGACGAAAGATAACGTGCTCCAAGACACTCCAACTTTTGTCCTCTCACGTACTACTCCATCTATTTCAAATTACTCCGCACACACGCTTATCTAGGTGGGTTAGTACTCCCTTATGTTTTATCTAAAAAAATCCTAGGATTTTTGAACTAGATAGTATGAAATGTGTATTAGGTATTTCAAAAATCTCAGGAATTTTTTGAACGAAAAATAAAAGAATACTAGTCCACCTAAATAAGCGTGTCGTTTGAAGTAATGTGAAACAGAGGGAATATCACCAAACCATACTACACTGCCGTCAGATTGCCGTCCCCAGCCAGTACTACTAATAACTCAGTAATTTAACTTTAAATAGTCTCTCAAGGGCAAGGCACCGCGCATGCCTGTTAAGTGCAGCGCAGGGCAGTGCGTGTGCAGCGATATGAGTGGCCGACCTCCTAGGGTCGTTGTCGTATCGTATGGTGGATGAGAAGTCCGGCTTGGTAGTCCGAGTAGTATCCGCCTAGTGTGGAAACACATGTTTTTGTTGCCATTTGATGGTGTCAATTCACGGCTCGCTGTCATGTCAATATAAATAAAACCAAAGATGTTTCAACGAAGTTTGGGATTTAGAGGAAATTCTTAAAGGAGCCAAGACAGTAGGCTATAAATGAGTCTACAAAACAAAATATGACTCTAGAGAAAATGTAGAAAAGTACAAAACATGACTTGTGGCAAAAGGATTTACAAAGAGAAGAAATAGATTACAATGAGACATTTTCTCCAGTCTCATGTAAGGATTCCTTCAGAATCATAATGACATTAGTTGCTCATTTTGATTTAGAGCTACATCAGATGGATGTAAAGACAACATTTCTAAACGGGGATCTAGAAGTAAGTGTCTACATAAAACAACCCAAAGATTTTTTCATAGAAGGCAAGGAAAACATGGGATGCCGCCTAAATAAATCCATTTATGGATTAGGGCAAGCTTCTAGACAGTGGTATCTAAAGTTTAATGAGACAATTAAGAATTTTGGATTTATAGAGAATGTTTAAGACAACTGCATTTATACAAAGGTTAAAAGTGGAAGTATATATTCCTAATTTTTTGTGGATGATATCTTGCTTGCTAGTAGTCATGTCAGTCTACTACTAGAAACAAAGAAGTTCTTGTCCTCAAACTTTGATATGAAAAATCTTGATGAAGCATCATATGGTTTGGGCGTATAAATTCACCGAGATAGGAAAAGTGGGGTTCTAGGACTATCGCAAAAAGCATATTTAGAGAAGATTCTCAAGAAAAATAGTATGCATGCGTGTAATGCCACACCTGCTCCTATAGTCAAGGGTGACAATTTCGAAAAATTTCAATGTCCCAAGAGTCAATATGAGATCGACTAAATGAAAGCAGTATCATATGCTTCGGGTGTAGAAAGCTTAAAGTATGCAGAAGTGTGCACTTGCCCTGGCTTAGATTTTATCACCGGGGTACTCGGTAGATATCAAGAGAATCCAGGCATAGAGCACTTTAAGATGGTAAATAAAGCATTGTGTTATGCGCAAGGCACGAAAGACCTCATGCTAACATATAGACGGTCCGATTTTCTAGAAATAAGAGGGTATTCAGATGCAGATTTTGCGAGAGACAGAGATGATAGAAAATCCACGAAAGGATACATATTCACTCTCGCAGACGGGGCTATTTCGCGGAGAAGCTCCAAACAGTCAATAGTTGCACCATCCACGATGTATGCGGAATTTATAGCATGTTATGAGGCCACGAGGCATGCAATATTGTTAAAGAAATTTATACTCGAATTGTAAGTGGTAGATTGTATTGAAAAACCACTAAACATGTGTTGAGACAACCAGCATGTAGTATTCTATACTCACAACAAGTCGAGTAATGCTTCCAAACCAACAGAGATAAAGTATTATGTTATAAAAGATAAAATCCAGGATCACATTATAAGTCTTGAGCATATAAGAACAAAGAATATGCTTGCGGATCCGCTTACGAAAGTCTTACCACCCAATGTGTTCAAGGAACACTTAGCTAGCATGGGTTTGAGGAAAATCCTATGATTCCCTGATCATGATAGACCCAAAAATAAACATAATTTGTTTCAAAACAGAGAGGTATGTTGTTGTTGTCTCATTCTATCGGCTATTGAGCTGTGACGATGAAACATGCTCTATGTACTGATCCGTGATGAAACGAATAAAGTGAAAAGCATATAGTTAAAAGTAAAATTTGAGATCAAGGGGAGAATGTTAGATTGGTATATTTCCGCGCGCCCTTTGACTCGCGCCCTTATCGGGAGCGTGCAACCCTACATGGTTGGTGGGCCCCTGTTACATTGCGTGTATAAAGAGGTGGGGGCCGGCGGCTCGTAACACGAGGTTCATCGCGAGTCGTACACCCCACCAACACTCCGTACCGATCTAGGTCGTGTAGCAGTAACAGGAGGCTCCGTCGCCGCCTAGCCAACCGCTCGTCGTCGTCGTCGCTCTCCGCCATGGCCAACAACTCGGGATCATAGAGCCAATGCGAAGGTACACATCCCCTTGCCCCGATATCTCTCAGTGTGTGACTAGCAGTATTGATGCGAGTATGAACGATAAACAAAGTACTACCATCTAGATCTGCCCTAGCAGATCCTACAAAGTTAACATCGTCGGGTCCGCTGAAGTATAGGTGCCGATCAACATTGACATGTATTAGATTAGTCTACACGTAGTATTTGTACCAATGCGGTGCTCATTAGACGCGGAAAAGTGTTGGAGATATGCCCTAGAGGCAATAATAAATGTAGCTATTATTATATCTTTGTGTTTATGTTAAATGTTTACAATCATGCTATAACAGTATTAACCGTAAACATTAACTTGTGTGATTTGTAAACTAAAATAGAGTCCCTAGTAAAGCCTCTTTATAATACTAGCTTGTTGGTTAATAGATGATCGTGGTTTCCCGATCATGAACATTGAGATATTGTTAACAACAAGATCATATCATTAGGAGAATTGTATGATGGACATACTCCTATAGATAAGCGTAGCATAAAGATCAAGTCATTTTAATAGTTCAATTGCTATAAGCTTTCTGATACATAGTAACCTAATTCCTTCGACCATGAGATCATGCTAATCACCATCACCGGAAGGATGCTTTGATGATGTTAAACACCATACCGTAACTGGTGGCTATAAAGATGGCATTGAGTGTTCGGAAAGTATGGGTTGAGGCACATGGATCAATAGTGGGATTTGTCCATCCATATGACAGATAGATATACTCTGGGTCCTCTTGATGGAATGTCATCGAATTAGCTTCCAAGCATGTGACTGGCTCACAAGGGATCACATACCACGGGAACGAGAAAAGAGTACTTATCGGTAACGAGGTTGAACTAGGTATGCAGAGATACCGACGATCAAAACCTCGGATAAGTAAACTATCGTGAGACAAAGGGAAATTGGTATCGTATGTAAGTGGTTCATTCGATCGCAAAGTAATCGTAGAAATATGTGGGAGCCATATGAATTTCCAGATTCCTCTATTGGTTATTAATCGGAGAAGTGTCTCGGTCATGTCCGCATAATTCACGAACCGTAGGGAGACACACTGAAGGATTTGATGTTGTTTAGTAGATATGGAATGTTAATAGGGATACCGAATGTTGTTCGGAGTCTCGGATGGGATCCGGGATATCACGAGGAGATCCGGAATGGTCCGGAGAATAAGATTCATATAAGGAAAGTCCTATTTCGGAGTTCGGGAAAGTTTCCGATGATTTCATCGGAGAGGTTCTAGAAGGGTCTAGAAGGTTCAGTGGTCCGAAAGGAGAATGGTCCATGAATGTGTCATGGGTAAGTGGAATGATTGGATCATGTCCAAGGTCACTTGGTGTTGGCATATGCAAGAGAGAAATAAAGCTCTAAATTGAAAGTCAAACGGGAAGTTTGAAAAGTCAAACTGGAACAATGGTTTCCTAGTGGGAGAAGAAACAAGTCCTTCTCTCAATCCAACTTGGGTTTGGGTTTGGATTCAGACCCACCCCTCCCAGGACTGCCCCTCCCTCTCATAAATAGAAGGGGAGGGCTGCCCCAAACACACAAGTTCCAAGCCCTCTCCACAAGCCGCCGCCAAACCCGCCACGCTGCCGCCCGGCCAAGCCACCGCCGTCCGTCCGCCGCCGACACCTCCTCCTCCCGGATCTCTAAACCCTAGTTTTCCGGAAACCCTAATCCACCATAACTCGCATCCGACTTAGGCGAAGCCTGCGGATCTTCCTCTACTTGACACCACCACGTCGTCACGGAATCACGAGGGAGAACTACAACCTCCACTGGCTGCTAGAACAAGGGAGAGGAAGGTCTTCATCGAGTACCGAGCGTGTGACCGACTGCGGAAGCGCTGCCGAAACGCAGCGCCGGAAGGATCGTCTACGCGATCTTGAGATCGGCAAGTGTACGACTACATCACCCACGAGAATCTGCTCTCGTTAACCGCTTTGGAATCTTCGAGGGTGAGTTCTTCTATCGACTCGTTGCTACAATCTAGTAGATAGATCTTAGCTTGTTTGTGTGCATGCGGTAGAATTTTTTTGTTTTCCATGCTTTGAACCCCTACAGTGGTCTCAGAGCCGTGTCTATATGTAGATCTGTTGCACGAGTAGAACACAATGGTCATTGTGGGCGGTGGTGCTTTTATTATCAATCATTTTTGTGTACTTTGCATCTTGCGGTATGATGGGATGAAGCGGCCCGGGATAACCTTACATGACATCGTTCATGAGACTTGCTCCACGCTCAACATGCAACTTGTATTGCATAAGTGGCTTTGCGGGTGCCTGTCTCTCCCATCATAGTATAGATCCAATTTACAACAGGCACTTGATAGTTCAAGCATCAACGTTGTGGTTCTTGTTCGTAAGTTAGAACGACACTTATTGAAAGCCCCAAACCACGTAAAATATGCAAAAAAAATTAGAGGCGTCTAACTTTGTTTTGCAGGGGTGTGCTGTGATGTGATATGGCCATGATTGTGATTATATATGATGTATGCAATGTTCCTTATTGTAAGTTGGCAACCGGCAGGAGCCATATGGTTGTCTTTAAATTCCGTTAAGACACGCGTGTCTATTCAAAGTAGTTGTAATAGTTGAAGCTGGTGGACGACAACCATGAAACTGCGCCATTGACCTTGACGCCATACCGGTGATGATGGAGATCATGTTCGTGCTTGAAGATGGAGATCGGAAGCACAAGAAGAAAGGGCATATCATATCACATATTATGAATTGCATGTGATGTTTATCCTTTATGCATCTTGTATTGCTTAGTTATCGACGATAGCATTATAAGATGATCCCTCAAGCACACAAATTTCAAGTTTTAAAGTGTTCACCCTTAGTAAGAACCGTTGCTAAAGCTCGTTGTTTCGAAGCACCACGTGATGATCGAGTGTGTTAGATTCTGCGAGTGTATACAACGTGAGCAAGCAAAATTTGCTCATGCAGAAGCTAAGGTTCGATCTTGACGAGCCTAGCATGTACAGGCATGGTCTCGGAACACGGATCACCGAAAGGTAAAACATGAGTCATATAGTAGATATGATGAACATGTTGATTGTTCGCCATTGAAGCTACATCAACTCTCGTGATGATCGGTTTTGATGTGGTGGATTTGGTCTGTGTGATCACTAAAACAATTTGAGGGATATTGTTTTGAGTGTGAGTTCACCTAGATTAATTTAACTATTAATTAGAACTCAATTTGTCATAAACTTAGTCTAAACTATTGCAAATATGTTGTAGATCAATGGCGGCCCCTACCATCAATTTTAATGCGTTCCTAGAGAAAGAAAAGTTGAAAAACAATGGAAGCAACTTCGTGGATTGGTTCCGCAATTTGAGGATTGTCCTCAATGCTGGTAATTTGACCTATGTCTTTGGATGCACTGGGTGACCTCATCAGAATATGCTACCGATGAAGTAAAGAATGTTTACCACTCGGAAGAATCAAGACTACGCCAAGTGTGCTATCTTGTATGGTTTGGAATCGAGCTTGAAAAGGTTTGAGAACCATGACCCACATGATATTGTTTGTGAACTCAAAATGATATTTGAGGCTCACGCCAGCTGAGAGTTATGAGGCTTCAAAAGTTCTTAATCGCAAGATGGAAGAGGCAGCTCACTGCTGAGCATGTGCTTAAGATGTCTGGGCACGCAAACAAGCTCCAAAGTTTGGGTATAGTGATTCCTAATTCTTTGGGGATTCACCGTGTCCTCCAATCACTACCACCAAGTTACAAGAACTTTGTGATGAACTACAATATGCAAAACATGGACAAGACTTTGCCAGAACTCTTCTCCATGTTGAAATCTGTAGAAGTGGAGATCAAGAAAGAGCACCAAGTGTTGTTGGTCAATAAGACCACCAAATTCAAGAAGCAAGGCAAGTCTAAGAAAAAGGGAAACTTCAAGAACGGCGGTAAGAAAGTTACCGCGCCGGCGAAGAAGACCAAAGCTGGGCCTAAGCCTGATACTGAGTGCTTTTACTGCAAGGGAGAAGGTCACTGGGAGCGGAATTGCCCAAAGTACTTGGCGGATTTGAAGAACGGCAACATCAATAAGAAAGGTATATCCGATATACATGTTATTGATGTGTATCTCACTAGTACTCGTAGTAGTGCCTGGGTATTGATAATCTTTCTTTTGCTCATATTTGTAACTCAAACAAGTACCGAGAATAAGCGGAAAAAGCGAAAGCGAGGTGACGATGCGCGTTGGAAATGGATCAAAGTTTGATGTGATCGCGGTCGGCACGCTACCTCTTCATCTACCATCGGGATTAGTTTTATACTTGAATAATTGTTATTTAGTGCCTGCGTTGAGCATGAACATTATATCTGGATCATGTTTATTGCAAGACGGTTACTTGTTTAAGTCCGAGAATAATGGTTGTTCGATTTATATGAGTAATATGTTTTATGCACATGCACCTTTGATAGATGGTCTATGCTTATTGAATATCGATAGTGGAAATACACATATTAATAACATTGAAGCTAAACGTTTGAAATTGAGCTATAACTCGACCTATATGTGGCACTGTCGTCTTGGTCACATTGGAGCGAAACGCATGAAGAAACTCCATTCCGATGGACTTCTTGAATCACTTGATTTCGAATCACTTGAAAGATGCGAAGCATGTCTGATGGGTAAAATGACTAAGACTCCATTTTCTGGTATGATGGAGCGAGCTACGGACTTATTGGAAATCATACATACCGATGTGTGTGGTCCAATGAGTGTAGCATCACGCGGTGGTTATCGTTATGTTCTTACCTTCACGGATGACTTGAGTAGATATGGGTATATCTATTTCATGAAACATAAGTCCGAAACTTTCAAGAAGTTTAAGGAATTTCAAAGTGAGGTAGAGAATCAACGTAACAAGAAGATTAAATTTCTACGTTCTGATCGTGGAGGTGAATATCTAAGTTACGAGTTTGGTGAGCATTTGAAGAAATGCGGAATACTTTCACAATTGACACCGCCGGGAACACCACAGCGCAATGGTGTGTCCGAACATCGTAATCGAACTCTCTTTGATATGGTTCGTTCTATGATGTCACTTATAGATTTACCGCTATCGTTTTGGGGTTATGCATTAGAAACAACCACATTCACTTTAAATAGGGCACCATCTAAATCCGTTGAAACGACACTGTATGAATTATGGTTAAGGAAGAAACCTAAATTGTCGTTCCTTAAAGTTTGGGGTTGCGAAGCCTATGTAAAAAAGTTACAGCCGGACAAAGTTGAACCCAAAGCGGAAAATGCGTCTTCATAGGATACCCGAAGGAAACTATTGGGTATACCTTCTATCATAGATCCGAGGGCAAAATCTTCGTTGCTAAGAATGGATCCTTTCTAGAGAAAGAATTTCTCTCGAAAGAAGTGACTGGAAGGAAAGTAGAACTCGACGAGGTTGTTGAACCTTCTTTCTAACTTGCGAGTAGCGCAGCACCGGAAGTAGTTCCTGTGGCGCCTACACCAATAAGAGAGGAAGCTAATGATGATGATCATGAAACTTCGGTTGAATTTGCTACAGAACCTCGCAGGTCAACGAGAACTCGTACCACTCCTGATTGGTATGATCCCGTTATGAGTGTCATGTTGGTGGACAACACCGATGACCCTGTGACATATGAGGAAGCGATGATGAGCCCAGATTCCAATAAATGGCAAGATGCCATGAAATCCGAGATTGGATCCATGTACGAAAACCAAGTATGGACTTTGGTGGACTTACCGGATGGCCGGAAGGTTGTCGAGAACAAATGGATTTTCAAGAAGAAAACAGATGCTGATGGTAATGTTACTGTCTATAAACTCGACTTGTCACGAAAGGGTTTCGACAAATTCAAGGAGTTGACTATGATGAGACTTTCTCACCAGTAGCAAAGCTAAAGTCTGTGAGGATTATGTTAGCAATCGCTGCATGTTATGATTATGAGATATGGCAGATGGATGTCAAAACGACGTTCCTCAATGGAGACATTGATGAAGAGTTGTATATGATGCAACCCAAAGGTTTCTTCGTTCCTAAAGATGCTAACAAGGTATGCAAACTTCAACGGTCCATATATGGATTGAAGCAAGCATCCCGAAGTTGGAATCAACGTTTTGATAAGGTAATCAAAAGCTTTGGTTTTATACAAACTTATGGAGAAGCTTGTATTTACAAGAAAGTGAGTGGGAGTTCTGTAGCATTCTTAATACTATATGTAGATGACATATTGTTGATTGGGAATGATGTAGACCTTCTTAATAGTGTTAAGGATTATTTGAATAATAGTTTTTCAATGAAAGATCTTGGCGAAGTAGCTTACATATTAGGCATAAAGATTTATAGAGATAGATCAAGACGCCTAATATCATTGTCACAGAGTACATATTTGGACAAAGTTCTAAAGAGGTTTGGAATGGAAGATAGGTTCTTGCCCATGTTGCCCAATACGACCTTGAGTAAAACTCAAAGTCCTGCAACGGCAGAAGATAGAGAAAAGATGAGTAATACTCCCTATGCCTCAGCCACAGGATCTCTAATGTATGCCATGCTATGTACTAGACCCGATATTTCATATGCTGTTAGTTTGACTAGCAAATATCAAAGTGACCCAGGAGTGGATCATTGGACAGCAGTCAAAAACATCCTTAAGTACTTGAGAAGAACTAAGGATATGGTTCTTTCTTAAGGAGGTGATGAACAACTCGTTGTTAATGGTTACACCGATGCTAGTTGGAACACCGATCCAGATGATTCTAAATCTCAATCTGGATACGTATTTACTTTGAATGGTGCAGCAGTTAGCCGGAGGAGTGCAAAGCAAAGCGTTGTGGCGAGATCTTCAACTGAATTGGAATACATATCTGCTTCGGAGGCTTCACAAGAGGCGATATGGATGAAGGAGTTCATTACAGAGCTCGGTGTGGTTCCAAGTGCGCTGGACCCGATGTCTATCTATTGTGATAACATGGGTGCCATAGCCAATGCGCAAGAACCAAGGTCACAAAAGAAGCTGAAGCACATCAAGCTACGTTTTCACGCTATTAGAGAGCATGTCCAATATGGTGACATAAACATTTGCAAAGTACACACAGATCTGAATGTGGCGGATCCGTTGACTAAACCTCTCCCGAGGGCAAAACATGACCAGCACCAAACTGCCATGGGTGTTCGGTATATTATACCATGTACTACCTCAATCCCAAGGCTTAAGGCTTATATTTTTTCTGAAAAGTCAAAGTAGGTCAAGTTTGACCAAGTTTTTACCAAAAAAATATTAATATGCAAAATAGATAATCAATATCATTAGATTGATAATGAAATATATTTTCTTATGATGTCTACAAAATATCATGTTTATTGATAGTTTTTTCTAAAAGTTTGGTCAAAGTTCAGTTGGTTTGACTTTTCAAAAAAAATATAGGCCTTAAGCCTTGAAATGGAGGGAGTAATCTAGATTAGTTGACTCTAGTGCAAGTGGGAGACTGTTGGAGATATGCCCTAGAGGCAATAATAAATGTAGTTATTATTATATCTTTGTGTTTATGATAAATGTTTACATTCATGCTATAACAGTATTAACCGGAAACATTAATACTTGTGTGATTTGTAAACTAAAATAGAGTTCCTAGTAAAGCCTCTTTATAATACTAGCCTGTTGGTTAATAGATGATCGTGGTTTCCCGATCATGAACATTGAGATGTTGTTAACAACAAGATCATATCATTAGGAGAATGGTATGATGTACATACTCCTATAGATAAGCGTATCATAAAGATCAAGTCATTTTAATAGTTCAATTGCTATAAGCTTTCTGATACATAGTAACCTAATTCCTTCGACCGTGAGATCATGCTAATCACCATCACCGGAAGGATGCTTTGATGACGTCAAACACCATACCGTAACTGGGTGGCTATAAAGATGGCATTGAGTGTTCGGAAAGTATGGGTTGAGGCACATGGATCAAGAGTGGGATTTGTCCATCCATATGACAGATAGATATACTCTGGCCCTCTCGGTGGACTATCATCCAATTAGCTTGCAAGCATGTGACTGGCTCACAAGGGATCACATACCACGGGAACGAGAAAAGAGTACTTACCGGTAACGAGGTTGAACTAGGTATGCAGAGATACCGACGATCAAAACCTCGGATAAGTAAACTATCGTGAGACAAAGGGAAATTGGTATCGTATGTAAGTGGTTCATTCGATCGCAAAGTAATCGTAGAAATATGTGGGAGCCATATGAATTTCCAGATTCCTCTATTGGTTATTGATCGGAGAAGTGTCTCGGTCATGTCCGCATAATTCACGAACCGTAGGGAGACACACTTAAGGATTTGATGTTGTTTAGTAGATATGGAATGTTAATAGAGATACCGAATGTTGTTCGGAGTCTCGGATGGGATCCGGGATATCACGAGAAGATCCGGAATGGCCCGGAGAATAATATTCATATAAGGAAAGTCCTATTTTGGAGTTCGAGAAAGCTTCCGATGATTTCATCGGAGAGGTTCTAGAAGGGTCTAGAAGGTTCACCGGTCCGAAAGGAGAATGGTCCATGAATGTGTCATGGGTAAGTGGAATGTTTGGATCATGTCCAAGGTCACTTGGTGTTGGCATATGCAAGAGAGAAATAAAGCTCTAAATTGAAAGTCAAACAGAAAGTTTGAAAAGTCAAACTGGAACAATGGTTTTCTAGTGGGAGAAGAAACAAGTCCTGCTCTCAACCCAACTTGGGTTTGGGTTTGGATTCAAACCCACCCCTCCCAAGGCTGCCCCTCCCTCTCATAAATAGAAGGGGAGGGCTGCCCCAAACACACATGTTCCAAGCCCTCTCCACAAGCCGTCACGCCGGCCATTGCCGCCTGCCACATGCGCCGCCGGTCCGTCGCCGCCGACACCTCCTCCTCCCGGATCTCTAAACCCCAATTTTCTGGGAAACCCTAATCCACCATAACTCGCATCCGGCTTAGGCAAAGCCCCGCAGGATCTTCCCTCTACTTCCGACACCATGCCGTCGTGCTGCCGGAATCGTGAGGGAGAACTACAACCTCCGCTGCCTGCTGGAACAAGGGAGAGGAAGGTCTTCATCGAGTACCGAACGTGTGACCGACTACGGAAGCGCTGCCGGAACGCAGCGCCGGAAGGATCGTCTACGCGATCTTGAGATCGGCACGTGTACGACTACATCACCCACGAGAATCTGCTCTCGTTAACCGCTTTGGAATCTTCGAGGGTGAGTTCTTCTATCGATCATTGCTACAATCTAATAGATAGATCTTGGCTTGTTTGTGTGCATGCGGTAGAATTTTTTTTGTTTTCCATGCTACGAACCCCTACAAAATGTAAGATCCCTCCTTTGTAAAGGAAAGGATCCCTGTGATTGCAATGCTAGTCCCTGGATCAATGCTAGTATCCACAGTTTAAGATGAAGTACACAGAAACAAAGGTCATTATTACATATCATTTCCAGAGACAAACATAGTCTTTTACAAACTCCATGGCCATAGGCCTAATACAAGAGTTCAAATATATAATAAGATTAATAAGTCTTCATCCTCATGTGCCACAGGCAAGCATGTTGAGTGTAGACTCATGACTCCTAATCATCATCAGAATAACCTGCAACATCACAAGTTACAACCACAGTGGGTCAATACATTGGAATAGTATTGGCAAGTGATACCTTAGTAGAATATTGGTAGTCTAAACACTATATGCATTTTGGATAAGTGTAGCTTAGGCTTTCTTTGCTCAAAATAGGTTTTGCCTATTAGTTGAAAACACTAAGTTTTTCTTTATCAAAATCTTTCCCAAGGAACCACCAATAGACATTAGGATCCTTCACCCTTGTTCAACCACAAGTTTTTACTTCAAAATTGGGATGAGGAGATTCTTGATAGCTTCCATGTCTTGATCCTCAATTTGTCCAATACCAGGGACATGGCTAAGTACTTAGATTCTTCCATCTACAGAGGTTGTGCACTTTCCCCACAAGACTTGATTTTCACCAAGACAGGAACATTCAGAAGCCTTCACTTAGACCAAATGGACGCGTTCCAACCTATCATCCCACTACCACCAACTGTCCAAATGGCTAAGTTATTGCAACCTATATGATCCAGGCAGAGCCCATATTGCCAAGTGGCTGCACTAGAAGCTTCTTAACATTTGGCCTCTCAAATCCCTTTGTTCCTGGGTGGCTTTCCACAAGTGAGATACACAAGGTAAACCATATAAATGGGCCTTGTGTAACCACTCAACATAAACCATTCCTTCCATTCCACCCAGGTGTTTCATTCACTTAGTTGTTTTGTTAAGCAAAAACATAGTCCAAAGACTTAGAATTATTTATTCATAGCATGATTATAACCACCCTTGGTTGCTACTAGCTAGGCTAAGTATGGCATTGATAAGACTTAGAAATATTTCTAGCAATTATACAACTACTAGGATTTCCCAAGCATAGCAAATAGATCAAAAATATCCATGCAAGTCTAGCATAATATTTCTAATGCATATTTGAAATCATAGGAATAAAATCATGAAGCACCACTTGCCTTGGTAGTTTGGAGAGTAGCTACAATCCTCACAATCACAATCACTATTTGCACCAAAATCTACACATAAAATGATAGCACCAAATCACATACAAAATAAATACAAGCAAAAATATATGGATGCATGCAATATGATATGTGATGATTTTCTATACTCAACAAGACAAGTGCACATTACTGATTCATAAACAAGTTGAAAACTTGCCAAACAACCTTTATTTGAACATTAAAACATTTCCCAAATATTTGTTATACACAAAATAGGCCTACACATGTTTCTGTAAAAATAACCATTTTAACAGAAACAAAACATTAAACACATTGCATATATGGAAAGGGCTTTCTCTCGTGATTCCATTGGTATAAAATTTGTCAAATTTGGACGTGGGAATCAAAAGTTATGAATTAAACAAGTTTAAACATCTAATAGATTTAAATCAGAATTTTAAAACGAAAAACATGCCACGCGGCGCATTCTTTCTGGCTGGTACCGCTTCGCGCTGGATCGCGCTTCCGAGTCGTTGGATCTCACTAAACGCGTGGCTCAGGTCTAAACTTACCCCTTCGTTAAGTGATCTATCCTATGCGTTAGATCTAGATCCTATGGTGCTCGATCAACCTACCAAAGACTGGCGGCGCTAGCGGCGGCGACTGGCGATGGCTCTGTCAGAGTCGTTGCCGATTTTCTAGGTCGCGCGGGAGAGGAAGAAGAAGGGCCATCGTGTTTCGCCGGTGTCTTCGATGCTCAAGGTGGGCTTCGATGGCGAAGGGGCACGCAGAGGTGGTCGCTGGAGCTCGTCGGAGTCGTGCACGGCGTCGGGTCCTTGCAGACGGAGTTGTTGCCGATTCTCTGGACCTTCCTAGCACAAACCAGAGGCATCAGTAGCTGCGCAAGGACAAGGCGAACCTAGTCGTATGCAAGAGGGGTCAAGGGGCGCTCAGTATTTACCGTAATCGATCGCCGGAGTTGAGTGGCGGCTCGGTCGTTTGCAGAAATGAACGGGGACAGCGTCCTGGGTCACGAGCAGGCAAACAAATGGTATCAGAAGGTGCACTAGGACATGCTGGTCACGCTCAATTGAATCAGAGGCATAGGGGCGGTCAGGACTCACCGGAATTTGCTGCCGGAGATGCTCAGTACCGCGGCGGCGTAAGTTCGATTGAGGACAGCCTAGCGACGCTCTGCGGTTGGTGAGTGAGGGTAATGGAGCGGAGTGGGGAGAGGATCTTATAGCCGGAGCAGGGGCAGAGATCACGCACGCATTCATCGCCTATTAAGAGGATTAAAATCACGGCAGAGGCGGGGAAGAAATGGGCGGCGACGGCGTCTGCGCGCGAGATTTGGGGAAGAAGGAGTCGATGTGGAGAGGGTCCACCCGTCAGCGACTTCTTAGGTAGTGCGGGTGCGGTGAGAAAAACAGGGAGAGAGGGAAACCCCGGGTGGGCTGGTTGCTGGGCTGGTTTCGCTGTTGGGCCAAAAGTCTGGCGCCGGCCTTTTTCCTTTTCTTTACTCCTTTTCTATTTCTGTTTTAATTTTCTGGATCCATTTTCAAATAAATTCAAAGGCCATTTGAATTTAAATCTTTTCTGGATTTTTGTAGAGTATAGCACTCACATTTTTGGGCATGAAATCATGTGGTCTCTTTGTATTAGCTTGGTCCTTTTGATTGAACAGAATAAATAGTGATAAAGCACTTGATTTGAATAAGTTTTGGAATATGGTTTTCAAATCATATTTGTTTTGTAAACTTTTCTCCAAACACCAACAATCATGCAAAGTAATAAGAGAGCAAGCCAGGCTTGGTTTAAAACAAGTAATCTTTTCAATTGAGAGTGGCATTAGATTAATAGTTGCTCACATAAAATAATGAGCATCAGATGCTCCTGTTTTGAAATGGTTTTGAAAATGAATCCTAAATGATCATGGATGCATGGATGATATGCATGGATTTTGAAACATGATTTTAGGGATGTTACACAAAAAGAGCATGGACTAAGAGCATCTCCACTCGTCTAAGAGCATGGGACGTATGGGGGGGGGGGCGCCGGACTGGTCCATGATTGTGGTGGTGGTGGGGGGGGCTGGCTCCCAGCCATGCCTCCCATACAAAAAATGACCATTCAAAAACTTGAGTACATTCGTTTTCAATTTTTACATAGAAACAAAAAGATCAACTCCTCCGGCGGTCGAAGGCGCTGTTCTCGCCAGGAGGGCGCAGTGGCGGCAGCGACGCGACACCCCACAGGTGGAACATCGAGTTGTATCTTGCTTAGTGGCGAACCTTGAAGAGAAATTAAGGGGGGGCCAAGATGCTGATTAGACCATTTAATAGCAATAACTATTCCTAATTTTCATTAATTTAGTCAACAATAGTAGTAATTAGAGAATTTGGGACAATGTTGGGGGGGGGGCATGGCCCAGTTTAGTCTCCATGAAGGTCCGCCACTGATCTTGCTAGCTGCACCTCGGCCTCCTCCTTTTCTCGGTCGCGTCTGGCATGCAAGTCGGCGTCGTCGGGCTCTCTATGCAACGTATAGAAGAAACACCTATAGACATCGTCAAGTTCTTGCAGCCGGAGGTGCTCCAGCAGGAAAACTCGGTGGAAGATGTCCCACTCGAAAGGCTCGCAGGTGGGTAATGTGGAGGAGCACGGCGGCCATGCATGGCTGTGCGCGGGCCCTATTGGCGATAGTAGCACCGTCGGTCTAGATGTAAAGGGAGAGGATGCGAGGTCTGGCCATGGTGTAGATCTGCAATGGCGATAGCCTCCATGCCTACATATAACGAGAAAATGGCGGGAAGCCAAGGCGGGAAGCGGTGGAAAAGGTGGAAAGCAGTGGAAGGGCATGGCGGGAGAACGCGTGGCTGGCGACGGGACGATGCTCGAGAGACGAGCCGTCATCTCACTGCCAGAGCTGGCACACGTCGTTTTCAGCTCCATCCGACGCCCTCGCTAGCCTCCCGTGAGTTGGGTTCGGCCTGGGACGCCGGATGGCAAACTGGGCCGCGCCAACATGAAAATAAGTTGGGAGGGAAGGATAAGCTAGACGCGATTTTAAACGTCGGCACTCATAGCCCTTTAGAGATGCTCTATCATGGTGGGAGGCTAACGTGAATGACACCTCGGCCATATGCGGTCGCTAGGCCCTCAAAGTCAAAGCGTCGATCTTCGTTGGAGTAACACATACGCATGCGTATCGATCACCCACACCTAGCCAGCTGTTTCAATCACCCAAAACAGGAAAATTTGTCCTCCAGCCAGTGACATTGCATCACTCCAGAGATTGCCGTCTCCAGTTAGTACTAACTCAGTAGTTTATAACTTAAAAAATTCCCTCAAGGCACAGCGCGCGTTCCTTGCTGATAAGGGTATCTTATTTGGGCGAAATGGTCATCCAATCGTTTGTGTTTGTTTGGGTCGGACCCGATCAGTATGTAGGGTACGGCCTGTCCGGCCAGCCGCGCCCAGCGGCGCGACCCATTTATCCGCGCTTGGCCAGCGCTGGCCAAGACTGTATAGGGATTCATATGTTTGCAAATATTGTCATACAGTTAATTTTTAGGATACAAATAAATTAGACTAGAAAAT
Organism: Avena longiglumis; assembly: GCA_030063025.1. Classification (NCBI taxonomy): domain Eukaryota; kingdom Viridiplantae; phylum Streptophyta; class Magnoliopsida; order Poales; family Poaceae; genus Avena; species Avena longiglumis. The sequence goes on along the minus strand of CP125976.1, from coordinate 505,188,587 downwards.
CAAATTTAAATAGTGCTTACATACTCACATGGTTCGATGAAAAATAACTAAACCATTAATTAAATTTCACAAAAAAATAGAGGATTAACCATTGAGATTTCCTACACGAGCCCATATATGCTTAACCAAATCCAGTTGAAGCTGTTCATGGGTTTGCCTGCGACCAAATTTTCATGCATTCACATGAAATCTTCCCAAGACGCTAGACCTGGCTCTGGCTCAACCAACTGACCCTGAAAGTCACAGCCTTGGTCCAAGATGTTGTCATCACGCTCGCCTCGACTGTCATGTTATGCATGATGACACAAGCATTCGTCACATCCCACATCCTTTCTGCGCTCCAGGTTCTAGAAGGGTACCGAACAATAGCCCACCTTAACTGAAGCACACCAAATGCTCGCTCCACATCCTTCCTAGCAGCCTCTTGCTCTTTCACAAATCTCTTGCACTTATCATCTCCAGGATTGCGAATTGTCTTCACAAAGGTGGCCCAGGAGGGGTAAATACCATCAGCAAGATAGTAACCCATATTTGGATTTCCATTGATCTGATAAGAAACCTGTGGGGCATTGCCTTCTGCCAGCCTAGCAAACACCGGAGAGCGCTGCAGCACATTGATGTCATTGTTTGATCCAGTCATGCCAAAAAAGGAGTGCCAAATCTAGAGATCATGTAATGCAACGGCCTCTAGTATGACTGTGCACCCATCTGCATGCCCTTTGAACTACCCTTGCCATCCAAATGGGCAGTTCTTTCACCGCCAGTGCATGCAGTCGATGCTGCCAAGCATACCAGCTAATACATCGTAAACATATCTATAATTTTTGATGCTCCATGCTTGTTTTATATCATCTATTTTATGTTTTGTCTACACTTTGAGGTATTTTTATACACTTTCTGAAACTAACCTATTGACAAGATGCCGTAGTGCCAGTTGCCTGTTTTCTGCTGTTTTTGGTTTGAGAAAGCTAAAAAATGAATATTCTCGAAATTGGACGGGACAAAAGCCAAAGTTACTATTTTTTCCGGAGCAACATGGAAACACGAAGCAGAGGCGGAGGGGTACACCAGGGAGGCCACACCCTATGGTGGCGCCGGTGGCCCCTGGTGGCGCCACCAGGGGGTGTGGGCCCCTGGCCCTCCACCGACCTTGCCCTTCCGCCTATAAGAAGCCCCCGATGATAAAACCCTAGACAATCCATCATACATCCACGAAAATTTTCGCAGCGCCGCCGCCACCGAAGGGGAGATTCGGGGGACAGAAGTCTCAATTCCGGCATCCTGCCGGGACAGGGAAGTGCCCCCGAAGCCATCTCCATCGATCTCCACCACCATCTCTATCGTCGTTGCTGATTCCCATGATGAGGAGGGAGTAGTTCTTCCTCGAGGCTAAGGGCTCTACCGGTATCTATGTGTTCATCTCTCTCTCTATGCGTGATTGATGTCTACGCACTTCTATTCTTGTAGACAGTTGTTGGGCCTTCAAGTGCAGAGGTTTGTAGAACATCAACAAGTTTACCTTAAGTGGATTACCCAAGGTTTATCGAACTCAGGGAGGAAGTGGTCAAAGGTATCCCTCTCAAGCAACCCTGCAATCAAGATACAAGAAGTCTCTTGTGTCCCCAACACATCCAATGCACTTGTCAGGTGTATAGGTGCACTAGTTCGGCGAAGAGATAGTGAAATACAAGTGATGTGGATGATTATAAGACAACGGTGCCAGAAAAGATCTTGACGGGAGAAAAAGGTTGAAACCGTCATGTAGTTTCCCGACAACGACACCAGAAAAGACTTTGATGGCGTGGAAGAGACCAAAGGCAAACTGAAATAAAGATGGCAGCAGGCGAACATGTAACAGATCTAGTTGTGAACGGTCTTTTAATGCTTAGAAACATGGCCGAGGGATCATACTTTCACTAGTGAACACTCTTATATAAATATCTTCTCGTTATGGTACTACTCTGAACTACTCTCCGGTTGGATAAATCTAATCCACGGTAGGTCTACAAAAGCAGTCCTTAAACTTTGGAATCCCCATCTAAATAACCCCACACTATCACATTGAGCGCTAGATGGTTCCTTCAAACACCACAATTTCATAAAGACATCCAACTCCAAATATAACTCATGACAAGTATTGTCGTGGTATTGCACGGCAGATGCTATTAGGGGTAGCTTACGTAGAGGGAGCAAGGCGACGTAGGAGAAATCGGGAGCGAGATTGGCACACGATGTACCCAGGTTCATGTCCCCTCGGTGGAGGATCGCTACGTCCTGCTATCAATCCAGTATATGATCATAGATTGGTTTACATGGGAGCCGCCGTAGGCGGAGGGAGAGACTAGGTCTAATGAGATGTGGGAAGATACCCCGTGGGGGTGCCCCTGGTGGCTTTATATATGCAGTCACCTAGGGTTTACAAGTGCACTAATGGGATTTGTATTGGAGTCGCCGTCTTGGGCCTCAGTCGGCGCCACTCGTCTGGGTCCAGCATGCGCCAGTCGCCGTATTGGGCGAGTCGACCCGCTCTGGGTTTGGCTTGGATCCAGCTGGCGAACCCGCTTCGTGGGTATACCCCGATTGGTATTCCCCCATCAATAGTCCCCGAGCGCGTTGTTGATTCGACGCGGGCTTGAGGCAGGGCACGGAGAGTCTTGACGATGGGTCGTGGCAAATCGGCGATGAGCTCCTGAACAGAGAAAAGAACCGTGAAGCGGGAGGCGGTCGGCGTGAGCCAGTCGGTGATGGCCAATTGGCGAAAGACACGGGGTTTTGGAGAAGCCGCTAGTGCTGGCGAGTCCCCGAACGTGAAGCGTGCCAAGTCCCCGAGCGTGGCAAGTGGCGAGGTCGAACGACCGGCGAGTGGCGCTGTCTGTAGCACGCCGAGTCCCCGAGCGCGTTGAGTACGCGAGGGCGAGTCCGCGAGGGCGAGTCCACGGTGGCGAGTCCCCGAGCGCGTTGAGTACGCGAGGGCGAGTCCGCGGTGGAGAGTCCCCGAGCGCGTTGAGTACGCGAGGGCGAGTCAGCGGTGGAGAGTCCCCGAGCATGTCGAATACGCGAGGGCGAGTCCATGGTGGCGAGTCGACGAGGGAGAGTCCGCGGTGGAGAGTCCCCGAGCGTGTCGAATACGCGAGGGCGAGTCCACGGTGGAGAGTCCCCGAGCGCGTTGAGTACGCGAGGGCGAGTCAGCGGTGGAGAGTCCCCGAGCATGTCGAATACGCGAGGGCGAGTCCACGGTGGCGAGTGGACGAGGGAGAGTCCACGGTGGAGAGTCCCCGAGCGTGTCGAATACGCGAGGGCGAGTCCACGGTGGCGAGTCGACGAGGGGGAGCCACGGTCGCGGAACCACGCGTACACGCAGCATGCCTAGGAGTAGTCCCCGAGGCTCGAGTTGGCTTGTAGAGGCGACTTGAGGCTCATATTTTTGAAAATAGTAGTGGTTGTTGCCGAGCATGGCGAGTGGCAAGGTCGAGCGACCGGCGGGCGCCGAGTCCCCGAGCGCGGCGAGTTCGCGATGATTGCGAGTCCGCGAGGGGAGAGTCCCCGAGCGCGGCGAGTCCGCGAGGGGAGAGTCCCCGAGCGCGGCGAGTGCGCGAGGGGAGAGTCCCCGAGCGTGGCGAGTCCGCGAAGGGAGAGTCCCCGAGCGTGGCGAGTCCGCGATGATTGCGAGTCCGCGAAGGAAGAGTCCCCGAGCGTGGCGAGTCCATGATGATTGCGAGTCTGCGATAATGTTGATTGCGCTATTTTTGTTAGCGAGTCTCTCGTCTTGGCCCGGGGGGCCAGTCGCATGGCGACTCCAAAGATGGCTCTCGGCCTTGGCATTCTTCCTGGACGATCCGAGGCTCGGGTTGCAAGTCCTCGTCCGCAGTACTTGGCCGTGTGAGTCGCACTATCTAAGGTTGAGGAGGACATGGTGTTGTTTGCGTAGCACTGCCATTTGTCTTGGCCCGGAAGGCCAGTCGAGCAAGGCGACTCCAATGATGGCTCTCGGTTAGCGTTTTTCGTGGACGATCCGAGGCTCGGTTTGCGAGTCCTCGTCCGCACTACTTGGCCATTGCGAGTCGCTCTTTTAAAGGCTGACAAAGGCGAATTGATTTTTCCCGAGGGGAAGAGAAGCCCAGTGGTGAGTCCATGCAGCGTGGCATGTGACCCTCTCTGGCGACTCGGACGATGAAGGTCCCTTAGTAGGCACGGCGTACGCTTTTGACGTAGCGGACGGGGTCGCACGGCGTTTAGCCGGAAAAAGTCGACGCGGCGGACACAGAGTCGACGTAGCGGACGGAGGTCGCGCTATGGCGAAGTCGACGCGGCGGACACGGGGTCGACGCGACGGACGGAGGTCGCGCTATGGCGAAGTCGACGCGTCGGACACGGGGTCGACGCGGCGGACGGAGGTCGCGCTATTGCGAAGTCGACGCGGCGGACACGGGGTCAACGCGGCGGTCGGAGGTCGCGCTATTGCGAAGTCGACGCGACAGACACGGGATCAATGCGGCGGACGGAGGTCGCGCTATGGCGAAGTCGACGCGGCAGGCGAATCCGCACTGGGCGAGTCCACGAGCCTAGCGAGTACGCGTTTAAGCGTGTTCGTGTTTAGGCAAGTTCTGGAGCATGGCGAGTCGGCGAGCCGGTAACATGAAGAGTCGGCGATGGGCGAGGCCGTGAGAGGCGAGTTCGCGATGGCGAATCCCCGAGCGGGGCGAGTCCGCGACAGACGAGTCCCTGAGTATGGCGCATGCTGGGCGAGTCCGCGACAAACGAGGCGGGTCTTGGAGCGCGGAGAGCCCGCAACGGACGTAGTATTTCATCGCTCCAGCTCAGTTGTCGACTATCGAATGTAGCAATAAACGCTTATTTGATCCAATTCTGCATTCATGGATTAATTCTAAAAAGATTTGTAGATCCAACATACATGTAGATCAGATAAAATAACTAAATAGCAGAGCAATCAGTGACAGAAAAAGGATAGACTTATCAGGGTTTAATTTGCCGTAGCGTGAGCAGGGCTCTGTAGTAGCATGATCGTCACCCGCTATGGAATCACTCGTCCACTCTCCATGCGTACAAGAATTTGCAAGCAAAGGTTAAACTCAAATAAAATAATCAATGAAGAATATGGATTGAATTAAAAACTAGATGTATAGGACCGATCGGTATACGCCCACTTCTTCGGGCGCCTGTGATTTTTCAGATCGACATACATACGCGTGTCCTCGGCGGCCGAATCAAAACCGATCCAAGAGGAAAAATCGACCGCCGCCTGATGTCGATGAAGAAATCCAGCGCGCTTAGACGAGTTCCATATTATGACGAATTCGCAAAATTTGCGAGATCGGTCGAGCTCAGCCGAAACAACGGGCGATTGAATCTGATCCAAAAGATAGTTATCTGAAACTGGATCGGTCATGTGCTTCAGGCGTCCTTGGTTTCCAAGGTTGACATCCGCGCATGTGCGTGTGCCGGGCGGCCGGCCGGACCAGGACGATCAGCCTGCGATCCCCGAGTAGCAGTTCTCGTATGTCACGCCTGCAGTAGTTGGTTAGGATCGAATTGGCTGCCGCCTCGATGAAGAAATTCAGCATGCCGACGCAGATCGTTGATGGCGAGGATCCCGTCCGGATTATCACCCTCCAAGCATCACGAGCCCCACGGTGGGCGCCAACTGTCGTGGTATTGCACGGCAGATGCTACTGGGGGTAGCTTACGTAGAGGGAGCAAGGCGACGTAGGAGAATCCGGGAGCGAGATTGGCACACGATGTACCCAGGTTCACGTCCCCTCGGTGGAGGATCGCTACGTCCTGCTATCAATCCAGTATATGATCATAGATTGGTTTACATGGGAGCCGCCGTAGGCGGAGGGAGAAACTAGGTCTAATGAGATGTGGGAAGATACCCCGTGGGGGTGCCCCTGGTGGATATATATATGCAGTCACCTAGGGTTTTCAAGTGCACTAATGGGCTTTGTATTGGAGTCGCCGTCTTGGGCCTCAGTCGGCGCCACTCGTCTGGGTCCAGCACTCGCCAGTCGCCGTATTGGGCGAGTCGACCCGCTCTGGGCTTGGCTTGGATCCAGCTGGCGAACCCGCTTCGTGGGTATACCCCGATTGGTATTCCCCCATCAAGTATTTATGTAATCTCTAGCCTAAGTGCCACATGGTGCGCACGCTGTCACTTTCACACACGTGGGGAGAGCCGAGATCTATTAAAGCACTTGAGTAGCGGAGTAGATCTACTTGATTACAAAAATCATGGTCACAATATGATCATGCATAGAAAGAGAGAGATGAACACATAGCTACCGGTAGAGCCCTTAGCCTCGAGGAAGAACTACTCCCTCCTCATCATGGCAATCAGCAACGACGATGGAGATGGTGGTGGAGATCGATGAAGATGGCTCCGGGGCACTTCCCCGTCCTAGCAGGGTGCCGGAACAGAGACTTCTGTCACCTGAATATTCCTGTAACATCCCAAAAATATTGATCAAGGTTATCAAATTCCAATCATCCAAATTTAGGGTTAACAAAAACTTTTGTTAATTAAAATCAATATGAATGCATGTGTGTATGTGATGAATGTATGAATGCATGAATGGACTTGTTTGATTGTGGTGAATAGCAAGGAATGGTTTAAATATGAAAACAACATCATCTAAATCATTTTCAAGCAGAAACAAATCAAGAGAAATTAAAAAACAAACAAAATATTCTAACGGTCATTTTTTCCAATCTTGCTCACTAGACCACTTTGAGTGTTTCTAGTCCAAGATTTCAAACAGAAACAAATCTATTTCTTTTCACCCCTGGCTAGACCAAGTGAAAGTAAACCCAAGCACACTTTTCAAACCCACAGAAACATTTGGCAACCTGATTCAAATGACAATTCAAAATTGAATCTATAACATATGGGAAGATCACCATTTCTCAAAATCCAACCAAACCAGTTCACCTTGACCAATCCAAGCAACTAGAGACTACCTAGTGCGTGACTAGTACACCCACCAAGTTTCATCCAAAATTCAAATTCAAATCTCTTGCGGCCATTTCATCAAACACCTTCTGAACACAAATCAAATAAAACATCAAACACTATAGTGAGCAGTGTTTGTGCCTAACTTGTTCCCTTTCTAGCTCACACTACACTCTCAGTAGATCATCTAACTAATTTAACCAGCCCTAGCTCACTGTAAACTTGACAATGCCATCAATGGTGACCATGGCCGAGCCCAAATTGCCACCCCAATGTCGACATCAAGCAAGGAGCCTCTCTAGCCTCGCCAACCTTGTCTAGCAAACACTTCACCATCCACCGCCACCCCCTATCTAGCGCACAAGCAGTGCCAGCTACTGGACCACCCAGAACAATCACACCCAGCCTCTCTGCGACCATGATGAGAGCGCGCCAAAGCGCCGCGCTCGACACGCTCGCACAAACCACGCCCCTCCCTCGCCGCTCGCCTACGTTATCACCACCGCCTAGACATGCCCGTTCGCCGCCACGCGGACCGTAGCCGCTGTGCGCCATTAAAACTTCCGTCGGAGCCGCCCAGAGCATCGCAGTGTTCCGACCGCATCGCACCTCCCCATGCCTTGCCACCATGTCGTTCAGCTCCGCCAGGAGGCATCGCACCGTCCCCTACCCCCAGCCATGCCGTTAGCTCACTGTGCAGCCGACCCCGACGATCTCCACCCACACCCTTCGGTCCCCTCATCGCACTATAAATAGAGGCCTTCCCCGCTCGAATTCTTCACACCATTCCACTCCCCTCTCTCTCAGAAGCACCCCACTTCATCCCTGAAGCAAGGCGAGCACTAGGTAGCCGGAATTTCGCCGGAGCTTGCCGCTGCTGGAGGAGAAGGGCGTTGTTGATTGGAGCCGCCCCAGGAGGAGCCGCAAGTACCGGGAGGATCACCATCGTCGACTCGTCATTCTCCCCCATCGCTGGAGCCCCGGTGAGCCCCCAGTGTCCCCCACTTGCCGCGCTAGGGTTCGAGCTCGCCGCATCCTATTCAGGCGTGGACGATGAACCTCAGCCGTAGATCTAGCTTCTAATCCTACGGCCCTAATCACCCCGTGCCCCTTCGCCACTCTCTGTCTCACTGACAAGTGGGGACAGCCACTTAACCAGCCCGCGCGTGCTGTGCACAGTGGGCCGGCCCAGTTAACGTTCCCGCGTGACCTAGTAATTCAAACCTTGGTTTTTAAATTTAGTTTCAAACCTAGTACTGCCTATTGATTCAAAATTCAATCCAGAGAGTTTCACCAAACCAAATTGCATGAAACTAATTTTGCTAGGAAGGTATTGAAGTTCTTAATCCAAGCCCGTTGGATTCAAACCATTTGAATTTATAGATCACCTATAGTAAAAATAACAAGCAAGAGACTTTTATGCATTCAAAAAAATTCAAAATTCAACCATAATTTTTTTGGAGTTGATTCCAACTCTCAAAAATCACATTTGATAAGACCTTTCTGAATATATAAAAATATCTAGGTGTACTTGCGGAAATAATGGACAAGTAATAAAAGAATGCCCCATAGGCATTTCTAGTCACTTTAATTAATTAAAATAAAAGGTTAAACCTTATTAAATTGTGACACCACTTTAAATCACATTCCCAAGTACTGAAATATGTGGTGATGACATGTGTGAACATGATCCCATGTTTTAGTTGGAGAATATTAAATCTTAAGTAGTTTTCCTATGAGTAGAAATTACTTTTCTGAAATAAAATAAATAGAACCTTGGCCTTAATCTTGGTGATAATAGTGATGATGCTAGATCATCTTGTGTAAGCCTTTGTGTGATAAATAGAGTAGTTAAGAATTGTTTGGTGATTGTGAAGGGAATATGCCCTGAGAGGCAATAATAAAGTGTTTATTATGTGTATTCCAAGTATATGATAGATGTTTATTTTGCATGCTATAATTGTATTGATACGGAAACGTTAATACATGTGTGTTTAATAAACAAACAGAAAGTTCCTAGTTATGCCTCTCTCATAAACTAGCTCGTTGATTAACAAGATGATCAAGGTTTCCTGATCATGGACATTGGATGTTGTTAATAACGGGATCACAACATTAGTGTAATGGTGTGATGAACATTCATCCGAAGTATAGCATTACGATCAAAGTCATTGAGTTTATATTGCTATAACAACTTACGAAGTGATCCTAATCCTTAGACCATGAGATCATGTCAATCACTAACACCTAAGAGTTTCTTGATAACATCAAACGTCACACCGTAACAGGTGATTATAAAGATGGATTCGAACTAATAAAGTGTTATGTTGAGGCTCATGGATCGAGTGGAATTTGTTCATCCCGATGACGGATAGATATATACTCTGGGCCCTCTCGGTGATATCACATTGATTAGCTTGCAAGCAAGTGATTTGATCACTAGAATGTGATATCTCATGAACGAGAAAAGAGTGCATGTCGATGCGAGATCAAACTAGGTATGGAGATACCGATGATCGAATCTCGGACATGTAATATATCGTGAAACAAAGGGATTAAGATACTAGCATAAAAGGTTCCGCGATCACAAGAAAGTCATCGTTGAATGTGTGGGAGTCGTATGGGTCTCAGATCCGCTTCGATTATTGATCCGAGAGGGTCTCGATCATGTCCGCATTATTCACGCATCGTAGGGTGACACACTTAAGAGACACCGACATCCAATTGGAGCAAATGTTTCATGTCGAAGATTGAACAAGCGCGAATTTATTTCACTAGATACCTAAAGCAGGTTTTGGTGAAATTGCATAAAGTGGTTATGCATGTGAAATAGAATTCTAGCAAAGGGTTATTTGTGAATGTTTGTCATTAAAGTAATTGACAAAATTCTGAATAAAATAAAAGAGTTTTATTTAATGAGAGTTTGCATTAAATTTGGTGGAATTTTAATGGGAATTTGAGTGGACTTTTGAGTGGAGGGATTTTAAAGGGCATTTTGTGAGTGGAGTGTCCACCCACATGAATGAAGGAGGGGAAGGGGCAGCCCCCATGGCCGGCGGCCACCCCCTTGGGTGCCACCCCCTCCTCCTATAAAAGGAGCCCCCCTCCTCACTTGTCTCTTACACTTCCTCGTGAAGGATCTCTCTCCCCCTCTAGAATTTATCCCCCATGGTCTCGGACTAGCGAGATACATGTTCCCGGTGGCTATTCGGCAAGAAAGATTTGTGCTTCCGCTGCATCGCTGGAGCGAGGAGGCGGAGGTTTCTCGGTGCCTCAAACGTGTGTGCGAGCACGGATGCGCTGCTGATTTGTGGCGCTAGGACTTCCTCTCGATCTTGAGATCGGCAAGAGATCGTCTACATCAACCACGAGTTGAACTCGTTAAGCTTTGTCGGTCTTCAAGGGTATGTTCTCTACGGATATACATCCGCCCGTTGTTTGTATCTAGTAGATAGATCTTGGTATATAGTTCACATCGTAGGAAAATTTTTGTTTTCTATGCTGCGAACCCTACAGTGGTATCAGGGCCGGATCTATGCGTAGATACTTTACACGGGTAGTACACATATGAGTATGTGGGCGATGATGATCATGTTGTTGCTCCTTTGTTGTAATTTTGGATATTGGTGGCATAGTGGGATGAAGCGGGCCGTACAAACTTTACATGTCCTCGCACATGAGACCTGTTCCACGCTTGACATGCAACTAGTTTGCATAAGTGGCTAGCGGGTGTCTGTCTCTCCTACTATAATCAATATCTATTTTGCAAGCGAGTTGTCAACAATTTGATTATCCTCGTTGTGGTTCATGTTCATAGGTAAGAATGGTTCTATCTCGAAAGCCCTAAGCCACGTAAAACTTGCAATGGATAAATTAGAGGCGTCTAGTTTAGATTGTTGCTGGGCTAGTGTTATGATATGGTAGTGTTGTAAGTAGAAGTATGAGATGATACTCTTACAACACACATAGCGTGTAAAATCCATAGACCTTGGATTTACACATATAGGTATGATAGTGATCATACCACGATGCACATGATAGAGATCATCTGCGGGAACCATATCATTTCACTAATAAACATATGATGTTTTGATAGCATCTTATATTGCTTGTTTAGTGCTTTGTTAGCATAATAAGATGATCCCTCATTTAAATATCAAGATAAGAATGTGTTCTTCCTTTAGTATGCACCGATTATGTTTTCGCTCCAAGACATCACGTGATGATCGGGTGTTCTTGGATCCACGACCATATTTGGTGTAAAAGCAGTTACACCTTGAATACTAAGGTTCTAACTTGGAGAGCCTAGCATGTACAAACATGGCCTCGGAACACGGACCGAAAGGTTAAGCATGAGTCATATAGTTGATATGATGCCCATTTGATGCTCGCCTTTGAAGCTATACCGACTCACATGATGATCGGACTTGGTGTAGTGGATTTGGTTCATGTAATCACAAAAAAGGCATGAGGGATGTCGTTTTTGAGTGGGAGTTCATTCATAATATGGATTAGTTGAACTCAATCTATCATACACTTAGTCTAAACTTTACAAATTCTGTTGTAGATGGCACCACCTGCTTTTAATTTCAATGTGTTCATGGAGAAAGAGAAACTAGCAACGAATGGTAGCAACTTTACCGAATGGGCCATGAATTTGAGGATTCTCCTCTCTGCTGCACAAAAGCAATATGTGCTAGAAGCGCCGTTAGGCCCCCCACCTTTAGATGATGCCCCGATGAGGAGAAGAATGTATATCGGACTCGTCGGAGGACCACAACTTAGTTCATTGCGGCATATTGTATGGGCTAGAGCGGAACTTGAGCGTTTGACGGCAATGCATTTGATACAATGGGTGAGTTGAAAATGATTTTCGACACATGTCTTTGTGAGAGCTACAACGCGAGAAAAGTTCTTTAGGCATGATGGAAGAGCACAACTCCGTTAGTGAGCATGTACTCAAGATGTCGATTACCGATAAGCTTGTGTCCTTGGGAATATCGATTCCCATTGACTTAGGCATCCATCGTGTTCTGCAGTCTATGCCACCTAGCTATAAGAGCTTCGTGATGAGCTATAATATGCAAGGCATGAAGAAGTCTCTCCCCGAGCTTCTGTCAATGCTTAAAACTGCAGTGGAGATCAAAAGGAACATCAAGTGTTGATGATCAATAGGAACACTGGTTTCAAGAAAGACAACAAGGAAAAGCGGAAGGAAGTAAGGCGGCAAGCCATTGCCGCGCTGAAAAAACCCGAGTTGGACCTAAGTCGATTCCGAAGTGCTACTATTGTAAGGGGGTATCCTTTGGGCGCAATCGCCCCAAGTATCTGGCGCACAAGAAGGCCGGCAAGGCAAACAAAGGTATATGTGATATACATGTTATTGATGTGTACTTGAATATTGCTCGCAGTAGCACCAGGGGATTTGATACCTGTTCAGTTGCTAATATTTGTAACTCGAATCAGGGGTGGGAACAAGCGACCGCTAGCAAGGGGTGAGGTCAAGATGCGTGTCGGCAATGGATCAAGCGTTGATGTGATCGCCGTCGGAACGCTGCCTCTCCACTTGCCGTTGGGATTAGTTATAAACTTGAATAAATGTTATCTGGTGCCTGCACTGAGCATGAACATTGTATCTGGATCGTGTTTGATGCGAAGTGGTTATTCATTTAAATCCGAGAACAATGGTTGTTCCATTTATATGAATGAAATCTTTTATGGTCATGCATCGATGATGAATGGTTTATTTCTATTAGATCTCGATGATAATATTACACATATTCATAATGTTGATGCTAAAAGGATTAAACTTAATGATGATATATCGCATATATGTGGCCTTCGCCGTCTAGGTCATATTGGCGTTAAGCATGAAGAAGCTCCATTCGAATGGACTTTTGGAATCACTTGATTATGAATCATTTGATACATGTGAGCCATGCCTTATGGGCAATATGACTAGAACGCCGTTTTCGGTTCAATGGAGCAGGCGACGATTTGAAATCATACATTCTGATGTATGTGGTCCAATGAGTGTGTCGACGCGAGGTGGATATTGTTATTTTGTTACTTTCACGGATGATTTGAGTAGATACGGTTATATTTACTTGATGAAACACAAGTCTGAAACCTTTGAAAAGTTCAAGGAATTTCAGAATGAAGTGGAAAATCATCGTAATAGAAAGATCAAATTTCTACGGTCCGACCGTGGAGGTGAGTATCTAAGTTACGAGTTTAGCACTCACATGAAAGAGTGTGGAATTGTTTCACAAATCACACATGCCGTAACACCACAATGAAATGGTGTGTCGGAACGTCGTAATCGTACTTTATTAGATATGGTTCGATCTATGATGTCTCTGACGGACTTGCCGTTGTCATTTTGGGGTTATGCACTAGAAACTGCTGCATTCACTTTAAATCGGACACCATCTAAATCCGTTCAAAAGACACCGTATGAATTGTGGTTTGGAAACAAACCTAAGCTGTCATTTCTTAAAGTTTGGGGATGCGATGTTTATGTGAATAAACTTCAACCGGATAAACTCGAACCCAAAGCGGAAAAATTCGTCTTCATAGGATACCCTAAAGAAACTATTGGGTATTCCTTCTATCACGATCCGAGGGCAAGGTTTTTGTTGCCAAGAATGGATCCTTTCTAGAGAAAGAGTTTCTCGCGAAGGTGTGAGTAGTCGGAAGGTAGAACTCAAAGAGGTTGTGGAACCTTCTCTTCAAAGTATGGCGAGTAGCGCGGAGAAGTTGTTCCGAGTTGGCTCCACTGTTGAGGGAACTAATGATAATGATCATGAAACTCGAAGAGAGTACTACCGAACCTCACAGTCAAACAGACGCATGCAACTCCGGAACAGACGGAAATCCTGTCATGAATTTCATGGTTGATGAAAATGATGACCTGCGACGTATGAAGAAGCGATGATGAGCCCGGTTCCAACAAATGGTTAGAAGCCATGAAATCGAGATGGAATCCATGTATGAAAATCAAGTTTGGAACTTGGTGGAATTACCTCACGGCCGAAAGGCCGTGGAGAACAAATGGATTTTCAAAGGAAAAGCGTCTTTGATGGTAATGTGACCGTCTATAAAGCTCGACTTGTCGCAAAGGGGTTTCGACAAATTAAAGGAGTTGACTACGATGAGACTTTCTCTCCGTAGCGATGCTAAAGTCGATTAGGATTATGTTAGCAATTTGCATATTTCGATTATGAGATATGGCAGATGGATGTCAAAACCGCGTTTCTCAATGGTAATATTGAAGAAGAGTTGTATATGATACAACCAAAGGGTTTTGTCGATCCTAAGGATGCTAACAAGGTGTGCAAGCTTCAACGATCCATCTATGGATTGAAGCAAGCATCACGAAGTTGGAATCTCCGCTTTGATGAGGTGATCAAAGAGTTTGGATTTGTCCAAACTTATGGAGAAGCTTGTATTTACAAGAAAGTGAGTGGGAGCAATGTGGCATTTATGATATTATATGTGGATGACATATTATTGATCGGAAATGATATAGAACTTTAAACAGTGTTAAAAGTTATCCAAACAGAAATTTTCAATGAAGGACCTAGGTGAGCGTCATACATATTAGGCATAAAGATCTATAGAGATAGATCTAGGCGCCTAATAGGGCTATCAAAGTACATACCTTGATAAGATTTTAAAGAAGTTTAAAATGGAATGAAGTAAGAAGGGTTCTTACCTATGTTGCAAGGCAAGACATTGAGTAAGACTCAAAGTCCGGCCGGCGGAAGAAAGAGAGATAATGGACAAAGTCCCTATGCTTCACCATAGGCTCTATAATGTACGCCATGCTATGTACAAGACGGATGTGGCACATGCTATTAGTTTGACTAGTAGGTACCAATCGTATCCGTGTTCTAACAGTGGATAGTCAATAATATCCTTTAGTACTTACGAAGAACTAAGGATATGTTTCTTGTATCTGGAGGTGAAGAAGAGCTCGTCGCTAAGTGTTATGTCGGCTAGCTTTGACACCGATCCAGATGACTCTAAGTCTCAATACGGATACGTATTTCTCATGAATGAGGCGGTTAGTTGGAGGAGCTCCAAACAACCTGTGGTAGCGGGATCAACAACGAGGCCGAATATGTTGCTTTGCTTGAGCGGAAGCGATTTGGATGAAGGAGTTCATATCCGAACTAGGAGTGGTGGCAAACGTTAGACCCAATGGTGATCTATTGTGACAACAATGGTGCCATTTCAATGCCAAAGAGCCAAGGTCTCACAAGCATTCCAAGCATATTAAGCGCGGTTTCACTCCATCCATGAGCATGTCAAGGATGGAGATATAAAGATTTGTAAGTACATACGGATCTCAATGTAGCGGATCCGTTGACTAAAACTCTCCTAGAGCAAAACATGATCAACACGTAACTCAATGGGTGTTAGATTTATCACTATGTAACTAGATTATTGTCTCTAGTGCAAGTGGGAGCGAAGGAATATGCCCGAGAGGTAATAATAAAGTGTTTATTATGTGTATTCCAAGAATATGATAGATGTTTATTTTGCATGCTATAATTGTATTGATACGGAACGTTAATACATGTGTGTTTAATAAACAAAGCAGAAAGTTCCTAGTTATGCCTCTCTCATAAACTAGCTCGTTGATTAACAAGATGATCAAGGTTTCACGATCATGGACATTGGATGTTGTTAATAACGGGATCACAACATTAGTGTAATGGTGTGATGAACATTCATCCAAGTATAGCATTGCGATCAAAGTCATTGAGTTTATATTGCTATAACAACTTACGGTGATCCTAATCCTTAGACCATGAGATCATGTCAATCACTAACACCGAAGAGTTTCTTGATAACATCAAACGTCACACCGCAATGTGGTGATTATAAAGATGGATTCGTAACTAATAAAGTGTTATGTTGAGGCTCATGGATCGAGAGTGGAATTTTTTCATCCCGATGACGGATAGATATACTCTGGGCCCTCTCGGTGATATCACATTGATTAGCTTGCAAGCAAGTGATTTGATCACTAGAATGTGATATCACATGAACGAGAAAAGAGTGCATGTCGGTAACGAGATCAAACTAGGTATGGAGATACCGATGATCGAATCTCGGACATGTAATATATCATGAAACAAAGGGATTAAGATACTAGCATAAAAGGTTCCGACGATCACAAGAAAGTCATCGTTGAATGTGTGGGAGTCAGTATGGGTCTCCAGATCCCGCTTCTGATTATTGATCCGAGAGGGGTCTCGATCATGTCCGCATTATTCACGAACCGTAGGGTGACACACTTAAGAGACACCAACATCCAATTGGAGCAAATGTTTCATGCCGAAAGAATGAACAAGCGCAGGAATTTATTTCACTAGATACCGAAACAGGTTTTCGGGTGAAATTGCATAAAGTGGTTATGCATGTGAAATAGAATTCTAGCAAGGGGTTACTTTTGAATTTTTGTCATTAAAGTAATTGACAAAATTCTGAATAAAATAAAAGAGTTTTATTTAATGAGAGTTTTCATTAAATTTGGTGGAAATTTAATGGGAATTTGAGTGGACTTTTGAGTGGAGGGATTTTAAAGGGCATTTTGTGAGTGGAGTGTCCACCCACATGAATGAAGGAGGGGAGGGGGCAGCCCCCATGGCCGGAGGCCACCCCCTTGGGTGCCCCCCTCCTCCTATAAAAGGAGCCCCCCTCCTCACTTGTCTCTTACACCTCCTCGTGAAGGATCTCTCTCCCCCTCTAGAATTTATCCCCCATGGTCTCGGACTAGCGAGATACATGTTCCCGGTGGCTATTCGGCAAGAAAGAGTTGTGCTTCCGCTGCATCGCTAGAGCGCGAGGCGGAGGTTTCGGTGCCTCGAGCGTGTGTGCGAGCACGGATCGCTGGCGATTTGCGGCGCTAGGACTTCCTCTCGATCTTGAGATCGGCAAGAGATCGTCTACATCAACCACGAGTTGAACTCGTTAAGCTTTGTCGGTCTTCAAGGGTATGTTCTCTACGGATATACATCCGCCCGTTGTTTGTATCTAGTAGATAGATCTTGGTATATAGTTCACATCGTAGGAATTTTTTTGTTTTCTATGCTGTGAACCCTACAGATTGTGTACCTCGTATTTATTTATAGACGCTAGTAGCAAGCAAGGATACGAAGAGGAAGGAGAATACTATGAGGAAGAAGAAGAGGAGAACTTCAACCACTGCACTGCACAAGGCAAGCTTCACCATACAAGTTAAATTTGCAAGTTAACCCTTGCAAGATAACTATGCCAAATAGATGCCTTAGGCATATATGATTATGCCATCTTATGTTACCCAATCCCAGTTTTACTTGTAAGATTAGTTATTTTATTGCTTTATCAAAGCTTTTTATTTGTGTTTACTTAGTGAATTGTAGATTTTAGAAAGATATTTAAAGGTAGCATAAAGAGCATAAAACTTGGCCTAAGTTAGAAAAATCTTGATGTCATCCTGAGACATGAGATTGAACTTAGATAAGTCACACTTGATTATCACCCCTCATTAGTTTTATCCCCACTTGTAGTTGCTAGTGCTAAGCATAAAACTTGATCACTTTAGATGGGAATACTTGGTGAGAATGGTTATGAAAACCTTAGAATGATGAGTCATTCTACTGAAATGTTTTGACATGTGTTCTTGAACACCATATGATTTTGATGATGAAAATGTTGAGGCATGAGCCTTAGCCCTTTATAAAACTGATGGTTGTCTGGATGCGATACCATTCCAATTTTACCGTACAACCACAATACTCGAAATTGGGTAGGGCTTGACTATAAATTTATATACCTTAGTATGGGTTCCCTTGCGGCCAAGGTTTGAGCTGAGGCTACCTCGTGAAGATTTTCCACCTATGCAGTTCCCAAGATGACAGATGGTCATGGTTGGGAGGCCAAACTCATAGGAGAGGTGCCTATACCAGGGAGTGTAATTGAAAGGTTAGGATTGATTATCCGCATACTGAGTATGGTGAATTCAGGATTGTTGCTGACAGATGTATCGAATATTATGGTGAAAGTGTACCACCTTTATAGAGTGTCAAACTATTCGAATATCCGCGTCCGCTGTTATGGACAGTTGGAGTGGCCATACTGTTCCGTCGTCATATGTTTTCAAAATGACTTATGAAATGAATCATGACTTTGAATGGACCACAACAGGGTGGTGAAGGTGAAAGCTAAATTCTCACTTAGGTGTTATAAAACTTTAAACTAGCTTTCTTTGATTCTGAACTCAGTTAAGGTAAATCTGGCTTTTTGCAAAACAACCTAGAGCCTAGTATTTCCTACTCAAAACCACTTCACTTGTTAGTCTTAGTTTGCGAGTACTTAAATAGTACTCATGGCTTTGTCCCTGGCTATTCCCGTGGCCAGACTATGAAGAGTACTATCAGGAGGATGGACTGCGGGAAGGTTACGACAACTAGGATCATCTCCCATCGTCAGTATTGCCAATGACCTTGAAGATGGAGCTTCGCCCACACTATCATTATTATAATATTCCGCTGCTTTGATTGTACTAAGACTGGATCATGTGATCCTTTATTTGTTGTAAGACCTTATGTATGGTTTGTAATGGATGATGTACCGTGATATCCAATCTGTTATGTCTCGCAAAAATGGTAATCCTGGGATTGCGATGTATGGTATAACATGGATTCGGGATTAAAAATCTGAGTGTCGACATTTCCCTTAGGTGGTGGCGGCGCTATGGAACTTTTCGTGGATGTAAGATGGATTCATCTAGGGTTTTGTCCTCGGGGGATTCTTATAGGAGAAAGGGCAAGGCGAGGAGGCGGCCAGGGGGGACACACCCCTGGTGGCACACCCAGGGTGGGACCACCCTGGTGCCCTACTGTAACATCCCTAAAATCATGTTTTAAAACTCATGCATATCATCCATGCATCCATGATCATATAGAGTTTCATTTTCTAAACCATTCCAAAAACAGGAGCAAATGTGCTCATTATTTTATGTGAGTATACCCTAGCCATAGTGCTACTTTCTAATGAGAAGGGCACTTATTGTATTCAGTAATGTTTTGTATTTAAACTTAAATGCTTCCAAAAGCTTGAGCAAAGTTTCAAAACAAAGTATAAATTTAAAACCAAATCTATGCCTATTTTATATCTCATAAAAGGCTTGGTTTTATTTTATTCTTCAAAAGACCAAGAGTGTTTGAGTAAACATAAGGTTTGACACTTATTTGAATACAAAATTCACTGTACAAAAGACCAGATAAAGTTTGAAATCAAACTGATTTGAAATGAGGTTTGAAAATCATTTTAGAAAATCAAACAGAAAAAGAAAGAAATAAAGAGAAAAAAAACTAACAGCCTAATCTGGCCCAACCCAGCCCAACTTGACCCAGCCAGCCCAGCAACCCCTCCCGCGAATCGTTTTTCTCAGACTTAATCAAACCCATGGAGTGACCTTTGACCCGACCTCCCCTTTGTTTCTCTCGCTGATAACGCGGCCCACGCAACGGTCTTCTTCTCCACCCGGCGACGAGTTCCTCCCCCAAATCACTCGGCCATTTCTGGATTAATTTGCGGCTTCAATTCACGATCAATGCTCGAGGGAATCATGCTCGTGATCTTGCTACTAAAAACCCCTCTGCCCCTCTCCATTTTCCCTGCACCGAGCACGTAACACCCCAGCCGCCAGATTCGCCTTACACCGCATGTAACCCACTCCGGCGACCAATCCCGGTGAGCTCCGTGCACTCCTTCCTCTCTGATTCACGCGAACTGCTTCGCAACCTCCTTGCGCTCCTTCTGACATCTTTGGTTCGTCCTGTACTGCCCCAGGTCGTCGACTCCATCGAACACCGCAACTTCCCGACGCCGTCTCCAACTCTGGCGACTAAATTCGGTGAGCCTCGTGTCCCCCTCCATTTCTGAATCACACGGACGTGTTCGCCTGCATCTAGCGCACCTGCTAATGCCTTTTGTTTGGATCCTCGTGCCCCAGAACGTCGTCTTCGACTCCATCAGTGAGCATCCGACGCCGTGCACGACTCCGACGAGCTCCAGCGACCACCTCTGCGTGCCCCTTCGCCAACGAAGCCCACCTTGAGCATCAACAGCACACGGCGAGCTTGGTAAGCCCCTTCTCCCTCTCCCGCGCGACCTAGAATGCCAGTAGAAGCTCTGACAGAGACGCCGCCGCCAGTCGCCGCCGCTAGCGTCGCCCGTCTGTGGTCAATTAGATTAGGGCCGTAGGATTTAGATCTAACGAGTAAGATTAGATCTGTGTTGAAGAGGTACGCGTTAGATCTGGCCGTGCATCTTCATTTAGATCGTGTGGATCTCATTGATCGATCCGCCCGAACCGGTACCAACCAACAGGAACACGCCGCGTGGCCAGGGTTTAGATTTAAAATCAGAATTTGAATCTATTAGATGTTTAAACTTGTTTTAATCATAACTTTTGATTCCCACGTCCAAATTTGATGAATTTTATATAAATGGAATCAGGAGAGAAAGACCTTTCCATATATGCAATGTGTTTAATGTTTTGTTTCTGTTAAAATGGTTATTTTTACAGAAACATGTGTAGGCCTATTTTGTGTATATTAATTATTTGAGAAATGTATTAGTGTTCAAATAAAGATTGTTTGGCAAGTTTTGAACTTGTCTATGAACCAGTACTGTGCACTTGTCTTGTTGAGTTTAGAAAATCATCACATATCATATTGCATGCATCCATATATTTTTGCTTGTATTTGTTTTGTATGTGATTTGGTGCTATCATTTTATGTGTAGATTTTGGTGCAAATAGTGATTGTGATTGTGAGGATTGTAGCTACTCTCCAAACTACCAAGGCAAGTGGTGCTTCATGATTTTATCCCTATGTTTTTCAACTATGCATTAGAAATATTTTGCTAGTCTTGCATGGTTATATTTTGCTTATATGCTATGCTTGGGAAATCCTAGTAGTTGTAGAATTGCTAGAAATTTCTAAGTTAATATGCTTATCTATGCCATGCTTAGCCTAGCTAGTAGCAACCAAGGGTGGTTATATGTTCATGCTATGAATAAATATTTCTAAGTCTTTGGACTATGTTTTTGCTTAATAAAACAACTAAGTGAATGAATCACCTGGGTGGAATGGTTGTGAATGGGTTATGTTGAGTGGTTACACAAGGCCCATTTCTATGGTTCACCTTGTGTATCTCACTTGTGGAAAGCCACCCAGGAACAAAGGGATTTGAGAGGCCAAATGTTAAGAAGCTTATAGTGCAGCCACTTGGCAATATGGGCTCTGCCTGGATCACATATGTTGCAATAACTTAGCCATTTGGACAGTTGGTGGTAGTGGGATGATAGGTTGGCACGCGTCCATTTGGTCCAAGGGAAGGTATCTGAAAGGTCCTGTCTTGGTGAAAATCAAGTATTGTGGGGAAAGTGCACAACCTCTGCAGATGGAAGAATCTAAGTACTTAGCCATGTCCCTGGTATTGGACAATTTGAGCATCAAGACATGGAAGCTATCAAGAATCTCCTCATCCCAATTTCTAAGTAAAACTTGTGGTTGAACAAGGGTGAAGGACCCCAATGTCTATTGGTGGTTCCTTGGGAAAAGTTTTGACAAAGAAAAACTTAGTGTTTTCAACTGATAGGCAAAACCTATTTTGAGCAAAGCAAGCCTAAGATACACTTAGCCAAAATGAATATAGAATATAGTCACCAATATACTACTAAGGTATCACTTGCCAATACTATTCCAATGTATTGACCCACTGTGGCCGTAACTTGTGATGTTGCAGGTTATTCTGATGATGATTAGGAGTCATGAGTCTACACTCAACATGCTTTCCTGTGGCACATGAAGATGAAGACTTATTTATCTATTTACTCATTTAAACTCTTGTACTAGGCCTGTGGCCATGGAGTTGTAAAAGACTATGTTTGTCTCTGGAATGACTATAATAATGACCTTTGTTTCTGCGTACTTCATCTTAAACTGTGGATGCTAGCATTGATCTAGGGACTAGCATTGCAATCACAGGGATCCTTTCCTTTACAAAGGAGGGATCTTACAGATGGTATCAGAGCACTGTGTTGCCTGTAGGATTATGACCCTAGGATTGGAAACCACTAAGGAAATTTGTTTTCAACAACTTCTACACTTGTCTTTTCTTCTCGTAAACTTTTCTAATCTTCTTTCTCATTTCTATTTGTAGATGAACTCCATCAACGAAGCCGTGAAGAAGGGACCACTCATGACTATGACTTTGGAATGTGAGACAGAGTTCCCCAAGGCTCTCAAGGACCTCATGGTTGCCATGGGAATACATGGTGCAGCTGTGTACAAAGGTTTTCCTGTGATGGATGAAGGAGTTGAGTACCGGTGGGTGCAACTTCACTTGTATAAAAGCAAGGAGGACAACCACAAGGACTCAGGATTCTGCATGGTTACCAACACAATGATGCACACCACATTCTTTGATTCAGCAAGGGATGCAGCTTGGAGGGCCATCAAAGAACTTGGTGATATAATCAAGTGCAGAATGCTTAACAGTCAGAATGATCTTAAGGAAGAGAAGAAACATACCCAAGAGTTAGAGGCTACCAACCAAAGCCTAAGGAAGGACATCATAGACTTAGCAATGGAGTCTTGTGATCTAGATAAACAAATTGCCTCTAGGGATGCTCTGTTAGCCAACTTGGCAAGTGAGATGGGATTGTAATGTACCACATTAGTTGGACCACCACACTTATCATTTATTTTCCGAAAATGTTGTCTAAAATAAGTTGAACCTTGCATGCTTGTAATGGATTTTATGTATTCTATGACTTGTGTGTTTGTCAATGTTATGCTTGCGATGCTTTGTCTTGTAAATTTAGTCATTGTGTTGACTCTAACTTTTTCTATCTTATAAATAGATGCCTAATGTTACTATTAGCACTGTTGAAGAGTTCCAGGGAACTCATTTTGGCCCTCGTATTATTGAGCTCACTAGTTTTCTCAATCTCCCTCTTCCTACCATCATGGTGCTTCCCCTCACCAAGTTTGAGAGGAAAGACCTTTGGGGCTTCAAGGTCAATCAGCCCGGACGCCAGACTGAGCCTACCACGGAGGCTATCATCTTCAAGCTCATGCACGATGACAAGGAGAGAGGCCTAGAGGTAGTCATGCAGGACTTGATTGGACGTATGTTAGGGAGACACTCGCGACAGGTTAGAGGTACTCACTTCCACACCTTCGGTAGACGTGATGAGGATGGTGAGGCCATTGACTTCGAGGATACTTCGAGGGAGACAGCAGAGCCGAGTCGTCTATACCTCCAGGACTTAGAGGTTCTTCTTAGGCACGTGGACACTGATAGGACCAACGTCATGCTCAGAAATGACGAACTCCAGGTGCAGCTTCGTGAGAAGGACAAGCTCTTCGCGGAGCAAGATGAGATAGTCAAGGATATGGAGGCCAAGTTCGAGAGCCAGGACAGAAAATTCAAGAGTCAAGAGAAGCGAGTCCAAGATAGGAACAAGAGGATTCGAGACATGACTGCAGAACTGGAGGCCATGGACTTCGAGCTCGAGCATCAGCAGACTGTGATTGAGAGGCTTCGTTCTCAGAAGAGGGCTCTCAAAGCCAAAGTAGAGACCTTGACCACCAATGTCGAGGAATACAAGACCGCTATGGAGAATGTAGGTCTTACATTTGTTGAGGAGGAGGTTGATGCCGAGGAGTAGTAATGACTACTCATTTATCATTTATTTATGATGCTTTTATTTGATTCACAATGACCATAAAACATGTGGATGGCTTGCTATTAGTGTGTTTACTTTGCAAACTTGTCGTTTATGTTGTTGAACTATTATTATTATGATGCATGTTTGGTGATTGTTTATGTGATGTATTGTGCATGTTAGCATCTATGGGTATCTCATTCTTATCTCTATTGAACAAACCACAGATGCCTCCCCATCGTGCCAATCCCAACTCCAACAACAACAACATCACCCCTAAGATGCAGCAAATGATGACAGCTCAGACTCAGCTGATGCAGATGATGACTACGTTCATCCAGAATCAGAACAACAACAACAACAACAACAACAACAACAACAATAACAACAATAACAACAACAACAATCAGAACAACCCACCGGGTTTTGACATGCTTACCAGGTTCTTGAGACTAAGGCCAGCAAAGTTCTCAGGAACTACTGATCCTATGGTGGACAATGATTGGCTACGATCTGTGAACAAGGACTTGGTAACAGTTGGCTGTACTGATGAAGAGAAAGTCATATTTGCAGCTCACTTGTTGGAAATACCAGCATCCACTTGGTGGGATAACTTCCAGATCACCACTCCCATTGCAGATGTGACATGGGCTATCTTTGAAGATGGTTTCCGTACTGCTCACATCTCATCTGTAGTGATGAGTTTGAAGAAGAAAGAATTTCATAACCTGAAGCAGCGCCACCGCAGCGTGGCTGAATATATTGAAGAGTTCAACAATCTGGCGCGTTATGCACCGGATGAAGTTGACACAAATGCTAAGAGAAAGGAAAAGTTCCTTGAAGGGTTAAATGATGAACTAAACCTGCAGTTATCTGTGGCCTATTTTCCCACATACCAGTCTCTTTGTGACAAGGCTGCTATTTTGGAGAACAAGATGAAGCAAGTTGAATGTAGGAAGAGAAAGCACTCTGACAAGCACAGCTCGGGATCGTCTCTCAAACGTTCCCATTATGATGATAGTGGGAGTTCAGGATCCCACAAGCATGGGAAATTCAACAAGCACCACAACCACAAACGTCATCATGACAACAAGAGTCACCATAGTCATGACAATGACAAGTACAAAAATCACAAGGGTGGATATAAGAGCCACCACAGTGGAAGTGGCAGTGGAAGCCAGCCTGTCAAGAATGATCTTAGTCAGGTTGAGTGCTTCAAGTGCAAGAAGATGGGGCATTTTTCAAATGAATGCCCAGAAAAGAAAGTTGAAGGACCCAACAAGCCCAACCCTTTTCAGAAGGGACAAGTGAACCACATAAATGTGGAGGAAATTTATGAGGAGCCTGATGCTGTTGCTGGTAAGTTCAAACTCAATTCTGTTCCAACATTTGTTCTCTTTGATACTGGTGCATCTCATTCATTCATATCAAGAGCATTTGTTGAAAGAAATGAACTACTGGTAGAAACCATTGGGTGTCCTATAAAAGTAAGTTCTCCTGGTGGAGAAATGATAGTGAATTCAGGATGTCATGATCTAGTCATAGAGTTTGGGAAGTATAACTTCCCCGTTAACCTGATAATCCTAAACTCCCAAGGATTGGATGTTATATTGGGAATGGACTGGATGACTAAGCACAAGGGAGTGATAGATTGTGCCAACCATACTGTCTCACTCACAACTCCAGAAAACAAAAGGATTAGATTCAAGACCAACTTTGAATCGAAAAGGAGTAAGCTAAATTCTCTTAAGGGGGTTAGCATGGACAGTGTGCCTATTGTGAGTGAGTATCTAGATGTGTTTCCGGAAGAATTGCCGGGAATGCCACCAGATAGAGATGTGGAGTTTCTTATTGATTTGCTACCAGGATCTGGACCAATAGCAAAAAGACCATACAAGATGTTAGTTGATGAGTTGAAAGAACTCAAGAAGCAGCTTGGAGAACAGTTGTAGAAAGGTTTTATCCAACCAAGTTCCTCATATTGGGGAGCACCAGTTTTGTTTGTAGAAAAGAAAGATAGAAGTCAAAGGTTATGCATAGATTACCGTTCACTCAATGAGGTGACTATCAAGAACAAATACCCTTTGCCCAGAATCAATGACTTGTTTGATCAGCTAGAAGGAGCTTGTGTGTTCTCAAAGATTGATCTCCGGTCAGGTTATTTCCAGCTTAAGATAAGAGAACAAGACATACCTAAGACAACTTTCACCACAAGGTATGGGTTGTATGAGTATACCGTGATGCCATTTGGTTTGATCAATGCACCAACATACTTCATGAATATGATGAACAAGGTGTTCATGGAATTCCTTGATAAGTTTGTTGTCGTTTTCATCGATGACATTCTAATCTACTCCAAGAGCGAGGAAGAGCATGAAGGACATTTACGATTGATACTAGAGAAGCTTAGAGAGCATAAGCTATATGCCAAATTCAGCAAGTGTGAATTTTGGTTAAATGAAGTTGGATTTCTTGGACACGTTGTGTCAGGAGATGGTGTAGCAGTTGATCCTGCTAAAGTTTCAGCTGTAACTGAATGGGAATCTCCCAAGTCAGTGAAAGAGGTTCGTAGTTTCCTTGGCTTAGTAGGTTACTACAGAAGGTTCATTGAGAATTTCTCTAAGGTAGCTAAACCTATGACAGAATTGCTAAAGAAAGACAAGAAATTTGCTTGGTCTGAAGGTTGTGAACTCAGCTTTCAAGAATTGAAGAAGAGACTTGTGACAGCACCAGTCTTGTGTTTGCCAGATTTGGAAAAGGATTTCCAAGTATATTGTGATGCATCTCATCATGGATTAGGTGCAGTACTTATGCAAGAAGGGAAAGTTGTGGCTTATGCCTCGAGACAACTCAAAACTCATGAGGTGAACTACCCTACTCATGATTTGGAGTTAGCCTCTGTTGTCCATGCACTCAAAACATGGAGACACTATCTTTTGGGAAAGCGATGTGAAGTGTTCACAGATCACAAGAGTTTGAAGTATATCTTCACCCAGAAGGAAATTAACATGAGACAAAGAAGATAGCTGGAACTCATCAAGGACTATGACTTGAGTTTGCAATACCACCCCGGTAAAGCAAATGTTGTAGCAGATGCTCTAAGCCGTAAGGTTTTTGTGAATGGCCTTACTAAGGAGAACCGGATGATCTGTGCCCAATTTAGAGATCTCAGATTGGAGATTGTGCAGGGACATATCATGTCTTTGGATGTTCAACCCACTTTGTTGGACAAGATCAAAGAAGCCGGAAAAGATAAGGAAATTGAAGAGATTAAGGAAAAGATTGGCAAGGAAAAGCCAAAGGATTCCATGAAGACGAGCAGTACTTTATGGCATGGAAAAGCGATCATGTTCCACAATATCCGGAACATCGGAAACTGATTTTACAAGAAGCACACAACTCACCGTATTCCATCCATCCGGGTAACACCAAAATGTACATGGATATGAAGGAAAGATTTTGGTGGAATAATCTCAAGAAGGACATCACGAACATATTGCTTTGAGTGATGTATGTAGTAGAGTGAAGCGGAACACCGTAAACCAAATAGATTGCTTCAACCACTACCTATTCCTGATTGGAAGTGGGACAAGATTGGTATGGATTTCATTACCGGATTACCAAGGACCAGGTCAGGATATGATTCTATTTGGGTAGTAGTGGATCGCCTAACTAAAGTGGCTCATTTCATACCCGTGAAGACAACTTACACAAGTGCTAAGTTAGACAAGATCTATATGAGCAGAATTGTATGTCTACATGGAGTACCCAAGAGTATCGTGTCTGATAGGGGAACTCAATTCACTTCTCATTTTTGGAGACAGCTACATGAGTCTTTGGGAACGAGGTTGGAATTCAGCACTGCTTTTCATCCTCAAACTGATGGACAGACAGAAAGGACTAATCAGATTCTTGAAGACATGTTGAGAGCACGTGCTCTAGACTATGGAGCCAGTTGGGATGAAAGTCTGCCTTACGCAGAATTTTCTTACAACAACAGCTATCAAGCCAGTATTGAGATGGCACCATTTGAGTTTCTCTACGGGAGAAAGTGTACCACCCCATTGTTATGGAATGGTGTGGGAGAAAGAAGTTTGTTCGGACCAGAATTAATCAAAGAAGCTGAAGAAAAAGTCAAGTTGGTTAAAGACAGATTGAAAATAGCACAATCCCGACAGAAAAGCTACGCAGATCCTAAGCGTAGAGAAGTCACCTATGAAGTTGGTGATAGAGCCTATCTTAGAGTGTCACCACTCCGTGGAGTGAAAAGATTTGGTGTCAAAGGTAAATTGGCTCCAAG
The DNA here is from genome assembly GCA_030063025.1 of Avena longiglumis. NCBI lineage: Eukaryota > Viridiplantae > Streptophyta > Magnoliopsida > Poales > Poaceae > Avena > Avena longiglumis. Next base: position 505,160,582 of record CP125976.1, on the reverse strand, counting down.
ATATGTTGGGCCATTCAAGATTCTGAGTCGTAAAGGAGAAGTTGCTTATGAGATTGAGTTGCCAGAATCTTTGTCAGCAGTTCATAATGTGTTTCATGTGATTCAGCTTAAGAAATGTCACCCGGAAATGGAAGAGACTTCTTTGAAGGATACTATACCTTTGGCAGAGGTTCAATTGGAAAGTGATCTCACTTATGAAGAGAAACCTATCAAGATTCTTGAGACTGCAGAAAGAGTTACTCGGACTAAGACTATCAAATTCTGCAAAGTTCAATGGAACCATCATTCCGAAGAAGAAGCAACATGGGAAAGAGAAGATGATCTTCGGAAAGACCACCCTCACCTATTTGCTAGCCAATCCGAATCTCGAGGGCGAGATTCACCTTAAGGGGGTTAGATTTGTAACATCCCTAAAATCATGTTTTAAAACTCATGCATATCATCCATGCATCCATGATCATATAGAGTTTCATTTTCTAAACCATTCCAAAAACAGGAGCAAATGTGCTCATTATTTTATGTGAGTATACCCTAGCCATAGTGCTACTTTCTAATGAGAAGGGCAGTTATTGTATTCAGTAATGTTTTGTATTCAAACTTAAATGCTTCCAAAAGCTTGAGCAAAGTTTCAAAACAAAGTATAAATTTAAAACCAAATCTATGCCTATTTTATATCTCATAAAAGGCTTGGTTTTATTTTATTCTTCAAAAGACCAAGAGTGTTTGAGTAAACAGAAGGTTTGACACTTATTTGAATACAAAATTTACTGTAAAAAAGACCGAAGAAAGTTTGAAATCAAACTAATTTGAAATGAGGTTTGAAAATCATTTTAGAAAATCAAACAGAAAAAAAAGAAAGGAATAAAGAGAAAAATAAAATAAGCTAACAGTCTAATCTGGCCCAACCCAGCCCAACTTGACCCAGCCCAAAGAACCCTCCTCCATGAACTTTTTTCAGACTCATAATCAAACCCGCAGAGTGACTGACCGCCTGACCCCACCTCCCCTCTGTTTCTCTAGCTGACAACGCGGCCAACGCAACGGTCTTCTTCTCCACCCGGCGACGAGTTCCTCCCCCAAATCACTCGGCCGTTTCTGGATTGATTTGCGGCTTCAATTCACGATCAATGCTCGAGGGAATCACGCTCGTGATCTTGCTACTTAAACCCCCTCTGCCCCCTCTCCATTTCCCCCAGACCCCGAGCACAGAACGCCCCCAGGCTGCCAGTATTCGCCCTTACACCGTCGCAGACAGAACCCACTCCGACGACCAATCCTGGTGAGCTCCGTGCACGCCTTCCTCTCTGATTCACGCGAACTGCTTCGCAACCTCCTTGTGCTCCTTCTGACATCTTTGGTTCGTCCTTTACTGCCCCAGGTCGTCGACTCCATCGAACACCGCAAGTTCCCGACGTCGTCTCCAACTCCGGCGACTAAATTCTGCGAGCCTCGTGTCCCCCTCCATTTCTCAATCACACGGACGTGTTCGCCTGCATCTAGCTCACCTGCTAACGCCTTTTGTTTGGATCCTCGTGCCCCAGAACATCGTCTTCGACTCCATCAGTGAGCATCCGACGCCGTGCACGACTCCGACGAGCTCCAGCGACCACCTCTGCGCCCCCCTTCGCCAACGAAGCACACCTTGAGCATCAGCAGCACACGGCGAGCTTGGTAAGCCCCTTCTCCCTCTCCCGCGCGACCTAGAACGCCGGTAGCAGCTCTGACAGAGACACCGCCGCCAGTCTCCGCCGCTAGCGCCGCCCGTCTGTGGTCAATTAGATTAGGGCCGTAGGATTTAGATCTAACGAGTAAGAGTAGATCTGTGTCGAAGAGGTACGCGTTAGATCTGGCCGTGCATCTTCATTTAGATCATGTGGCTCTTGTTGATCGATCCTCCCGAACCGGTACCAACCAATAGGAACACGCCGCGTGTCCAGGGTTTAGATTTAAAATCAGAATTTGAATCTATTAGATGTTTAAACTTGTTTTAATCATAACTTTTGATTCCCACGTCCAAATATGATGAATTTTATATCAATGGAATCAGGAGAGAAATCCCTTTCCATATATGCAATGTGTTTAATGTTTTGTTTCTGTTAAAATGGTTATTTTTACAGAAACATGTGTAGGCCTATTTTATGTATATTAATTATTTGAGAAATGTATTAGTGTTCAAATAAAGATTGTTTGGCAAGTTTTGAACTTGTCTATGAACCAGTACTGTGCACTTGTCTTGTTGAGTTTAGAAAATCATCACATATCATATTGCATGCATCCATATATTTTTGCTTGTATTTGTTTTGTATGTGATTTGGTGCTATCATTTTATGTGTAGATTTTGGTGCAAATAGTGATTGTGATTGTGAGGATTGTAGCTACTCTCCAAACTACCAAGGCAAGTGGTGCTTCATGATTTTATCCCTATGTTTTTCAACTATGCATTAGAAATATTTTGCTAGTCTTGCATGGTTATATTTTGCTTATATGCTATGCTTGGGAAATCCTAGTAGTTGTAGAATTGCTAGAAATTTCTAAGTTAATATGCTTATCTATGCCATGCTTAGCCGAGCTAGTAGCAACCAAGGGTGGTTATATGTTCATGCTATGAATAAATATTTCTAAGTCTTTGGACTATGTTTTTGCTTAATAAAACAACTAAGTGAATGAATCACCTGGGTGGAATGGTTGTGAATGGGTTATTGTAAGGTTCCCAACCTTTAATAAGGTAGAGATCCCTGTGTTTACAATGCTAGTCCCTGGATCAATAGCTAGCATCCACAGTTAAGATGTAATATCAAGAAACAAAGGTCAAAATGCAACTTTATAACCAGGAATAAAATAATTTATTACATCTTACATAGCTCATTTGGATATCTCATTACAATGCAGCAGAATATAACAATAGCATGGGGTCCTTCATCTTCAAAGTGCCACAGGCAGACATGTTGGTTGTAGACTTGTAATCCTAATCATTAAACTTCACTAATATCAAACAAACCTGCAACCTATCATCCCCTACCACAGACTGTCCATTTGGCTAAGTTCTTGCAACCTATATGATCCAGGCAGAGCCCATAATGCCAAGTGGCTGCACTTGAAGCTTCTCAACATTTGACATCTCAAATCTCTTTGTTCCTGGGTGGCATTCCACAAGTGTGATACACAAGGTTCACCAGTCCCCTGGCCTTGTGTAACCACTCAACACAAACCATTCCTTCCATTCCACCCAGGTGATTCATTCACTTAGTTGTTTTATTAAACAAAACACAAGTCCTCAGACTTAGGAATGTTTCCATAGCATGAATATATATTCCACCCTTGTTTTCTATTAGTTAATCTAAGCATGATAGTAATAGGAATCTTAACTTAGGAAATTTCTACTAAGGTTTCATCTACTAGGATTTCCCATGGCATAGTTTACACTTAGCAAAATTCCATGCAAGTCCTACTTAGAAATATCATTAATGCATAGTGAAAATAGTGGGACAAAAGTATGAAGCATCACTTGCCTTTTTGGTAGAGGGTATAAGTTCACTCCTTGATCTTTTCAATGCTCACTCACTTCAAGTCACTACAATTCAATCAAGCAAACAATATTTCAATCTACCATTCAAGCAATTCATCACATAAAATGATAAAAACAAAGCAATGCATGCAAGCATGCTAAAGATTGTTTTATTTGGAGAAGTGGTTTATAACGGGTCATAAACATTTGAAAACACCTAATGATCATTTTATAAAGTGGCAAAGTCATTTGCAAAAGATTTTACTTCATAAACCATTTTTAGATCAAGTCATTATTTTATGTGGTGTAGAAATGCTTTTAATAAGGCAAAATTCTATAGGTTTCACAAAATATGTTTTAAAACCACATAACCTTGTGTTTAGGGTCAGAGAGTTTATTTCCAAAACATTTCTCAAAGGTTTTCTTCCAAAACCATTTTTAATAATTAAACCATATTTTTATTTGACTAGAAATGGTTTAAATCAAAGATTTATTCTTTTGCTTCACCAAATACATTTTTGAATCCACAATTTGTTTCATATGGTCAGTAGGTTCAAAACACACCAATTGCCAAAGATTTTATCCTCAAAATCATTTTGAAATAAATTTTATATCCTAAACATGCATACACAAGTTTCTGTAAAAACAAACAATTTAACAGGAGCTTTTTACTAAACAAAGTACATGGTTGGCTAGGGCTTGTTTTTCTGAATCCATTGATTTAAAGTTTGCAAAATTTGGACGTGTAGATTAAAAGTTATGAATTATTCAAATTGGAACATCAATTAGATAAGTTTCTGGTTTTTAAACAGAAGCCACGTGGCTGCTTCTCATTCGCTCATACCGCTTCGCTCGGATCACACTCTCTGGTGTGTTGGATCAAGTTAGATCGAGCGGCATAGGTAGCGTACCCCTTCGGCGTTAAGTGAATCTATCTATGCCCTACGATCTAAATCCGACGATGCACAATGGTCAAGAAACAGGCGGCGCAATGCATGCGGTCATGGCGGCCATCGACGGCGGCGGAGCGGGCGAAATATGAAGCAAGGGGTCAAGGAGAGTGGCTCACCAGAATCGCCTTGACGCACTGATGCTCATCGTGGCTTCCTTCAGTCAAGGGGCACACGGGCGTTGTCAAAATTGCTCGTCGGAGATGCTCCTGGAGTCAGCACGGTCGGAAGTCGTCGGAGGCGAGGTTGCATGCCACGCGCGAGTGATTGGCGAGTACCTAGAGATGCAAAAGACACAGACGAACCAAACATCATGATTCTCTGGTCAAGGCGCGCACGGAGTCGAGTTCTAGAGCTCACCGAAGTTGCGGGGTCGTCGGTGGCGCACTGGTGAAGACGTTGCCGACGCTCTGGCATGCGCGCGAGCGAGCTGTTGCTACGGGAAGGTTCGTCAGGAGGTGGGGATCATGTGAGCATGGTCGGGGAGGCAAGGGGCGGAGGAGACTGGCCGGAATTTGCTTGCGAGCTCGTCAGAGACAGCCATGAGAGAGAGAAATTACGGCTGAGGCGCTTGAGGTGACGGAGGGAAATGGAAGGAAGCAGCAGTAATAGGGCATGGTCGGGGGGTCGTTTAATGGTGCGGTTAACGCGAATTAAGCCCCTCTTTAATCACCTGCAACGGCCGGCGAGGTGAGGGGCGTGGTCACCGCGGGGAGGAAGAAGGTGACGTGGGCGTGGGGTCGTCTGGCAGCGAGAGAGAGGGGTGCGGTGGGGTCCTTCTATCAGTGACGCTGCGGGTGAGTTTGCTGGTTCGAATCGTTTTCTGCGGGGAGGAGAGGAACTGGGCTAGACTGGGCCAGGTGGGCTTAGCTGGGCTGGTTCGAGTCTGTTTGCATTTTTTTTGTTCTGTTTGTTTTATCTTTTTCCATTTCCTTTATTCTGTTTTGATTTTGAACAACCTATTCAAACACTCATTTGAATTCAAAACTTTGCCAGATTTTGTGTAGGTTTAAGTATTGATTAGTAGCACATTCTGATGTTAATTTTGAAATAAAATTTTATTCCTTTTTGGGTCTTTTTAATTATTAAAGTAGGTCCTTGTATTAAATCAAAATAGGTTTTAATAATAATTCAAACACCATTTAAATTCTTTAAACTTCCCAAATATTTTCAGTAGTTTTTTATTTGATTGTTTGGGTGTCAAATAATTCATCTTGAATTATTTGGAAAGTTTTCAATATGATTCATAATCATTTAAAAAATGGGTATTTGTTTTAATTCCAATGGATTTAAATATGGTTTTAATTCCCTAAAGTTTATTTGGAAGATTTCTTTAATCTTATTTAAGTTGGATTAAACCACTTTTATTTCATTTGGGTAAATTCCAAAATACTATTTTCTCATGGATTAAATAATTATTCTTATTATAGATTTGTCTTTATCCAAAAAGAATTTGGTTCATGCCATTTTATTTTATTTGGAAAATTCTTTATTCTTTTATTTTATTTGGATTTGGATTATATTCATTCCATTTGCTTAATAGATTAGGCCAAGATTTATTTTGGTCTTTCAAATATTCTTTATTTAATATTTCATTCTTCATCTTATAAAATCCATATCTTTTTATTTAGAGATCCAAACTTGGTGATTCCAATTTGTAAAATTTTATTTGATATTTATTTATCCTTTTAAAACTCTTTAGATTTAATTGCTCACCATTTTGTTTGGATTTTAGACAGATTCTTTATTAGCTTTGGAAATTACTTTTACTTATCTTATTAAATTCATAAGTTTTTATTTATGGTTCAATATTAAGTGAAACCAATTTCTATGGTTTTATAATATTTCCATTTGTCTTTCTTGATCATTTGTAAATGTTTGTTGACAAGATTTTATATGGATCAAATCCATAGGCTTGGAGATAGCTTGGAAATGATTTTTATTCCATTAGGGTTTAGGGTTTGGATTTATTTTCCAAGTGTTTACATTTCCAGATACATTCATTGAGGGATGCATTTCTCTAGATTTGAATTTTGTTGAATTCAAAATTTAATTAAAGTTTGTTCAAGATGGGATTTTAAGTTTCCTTTTAGAAACAAAAGTTTCTTTTCACCCTGATTTTCAACAATAATTTATTTTGTTTATTTATTTTTCACATTACAAGATTTGGAAAATCTTGGGATGTGACAGTTATGTTGAGTGGTTACACAAGGCCCATTTCTATGGTTCACCTTGTGTATCTCAATTGTGGAAAGCCTTCCAGGAACAAAGGGATTTGAGAGGCCAAATGTTAAGAAGCTTCTAGTGTAGCCACTTGGCAATATGGGCTCTGCCTGGATCACATAGGTTGCAATAACTTAGCCATTTGGACAGTTGGTGGTAGTGGGATGATAGGTTGAACGTCCATTTGGTCTAAGGGAAGGCTTCTGAAAGGTCCTGTCTTGGTGAAAATCAAGTCTTGTGGGGAAAGTGCACAACCTCTGTAGATGGAAGAATCTAAGTACTTAGCCATGTCCCTGGTATCGGACAATTTGAGCATCAAGAAATGGAAGCTATCAAGAATCTCCTCATCCCAATTTCTAAGTAAAACTTGTGGTTGAACAAGGGTGAAGGACCCCAATGTCTATTGGTGGTTCCTTGGGAAAAGTTTTGACAAAGAAAAACTTAGTGTTTTCAACTGATAGGCAAAACCTATTTTGAGCAAAGCAAGCCTAAGATACACTTAGCCAAAATGAATATAGAATATAGTCCACCAATATACTACTAAGGTATCACTTGCCAATACTATTCCAATGTATTGACCCACTGTGGCTGTAACTTGTGATGTTGCAGGTTATTCTGATGATGATTAGGAGTCATGAGTCTACACTCAACATGCTTGCCTGTGGCACATGAAGATGAAGACTTATTTATCTATTTACTCATTTAAACTCTTGTACTAGGCCTGTGGCCATGGAGTTGTAAAAGACTATGTTTGTCTCTGGAATGACTGTAATAATGACCTTTGTTTCTGTGTACTTCATCTTAAACTGTGGATGCTAGCATTGATCCAGGGACTAGCATTGCAATCACAGGGATCCTTTCCTTTACAAAGGAGGGATCTTACAGATGGTATCAGAGCACTGTGTTGCCTGTAGGATTATGACCCTAGGATTGGAAACCACTAAGGATTTTTTTTCAACAACTTCTACACTTGTCTTTTCTTCTCGTAAACTTTTCTAATCTTCTTTCTCATCTCTATTTGTAGATGAACTCCATCAATGAAGCCGTGAAGAAGGGACCACTCATGACTATGACTTTGGAATGTGAGACAGAGTTCCCTAAGGCTCTCAAGGACCTCATGGTTGCCATGGGAATACATGGTGCAGCTGTGTACAAAGGTTTTCCTGTGATGGATGAAGGAGTTGAGTACTGGTGGGTGCAACTTCACTTGTATAAAAGCAAGGAGGACAACCACAAGGACTCAGGATTCTGCATGGTCACCAACACAATGATGCACACCACATTCTTTGATTCAGCAAGGGATGCAGCTTGGAGGGCCATCAAAGAACTTGGTGATAGAATCAAGTCCAGAATGCTTAACACTCAGAATGATCTTAAGGAAGAGAAGAAACATGCCCAAGAGTTAGAGGCTACAAACCAAAGCCTAAGGAAGGACATCATAGACTTAGCAATGGAGTCTTGTGATCTAGACAAACAGATTGCCTCTAGGGATGCTCTGTTAGCCAACTTGGCAAGTGAGATGGGATTGTAATGTACCACATTAGTTGGACCACCACACTTATCATTTATTTTCCAAAAATGTTGTCTAAAATAAGTTGAACCTTGCATGCTTGTAATGGATTTTATGTATGCTATGACTTGTGTGTTTGTCAATGTTATGCTTGTGATGCTTTGTCTTGTAAATTTATTCATTGTGTTGACTCTAACTTTTTCTATCTTATAAATAGATGCCTAATGTTACTATCAGTACTGTTGAAGAGTTCCAGGGAACTCGTTTTGGCCCTCGTATTATTGAGCTCACTAGTTTGCTCAATCTCCCTCTTCCTACCATCATGGTGCTTCCCCTCACCAAGTTTGAGAGGAAAGACCTTTGGGGCTTCAAGGTCAATCATCCCGGACGCCAGACTGAGCTACCATGGAGGCTATCATCTTCAAGCTCATGCACGATGATAAGGAGAGAGGCCTAGAGGTAGTCATGCAGGACTTGATTGGACGTCTGTTAGGGAGACACTCGCGACATGTTAGAGGTACTCACTTCCACACCTTCGGTAGACGTGATGAGTATGGTGAGGCCATTGACTTCGAGGATACTTCGAGGGAGACAGCAGAGCCGATTCGTCTATACCTCCAGGACTTAGAGGTTCTTCTTAGGCACGTGGACATTGATAGGACCAACGTCATGCTCAACAATGACGAACTCCAGGTGCAGCTTCGTGAGAAGGACAAGCTCTTCGCGGAGCAAGATGAGATAGTCAAGGAGATGGAGGCCAAGTTCGAGATCCAGGAAAGAAATTCAAGAGTCAAGAGAAGCGAGTCCAAGATAGGAACAAGAGGATTCGAGACATGACTGCAGAACTGGAGGCCAAGGACTTCGAGCTCGAGCATCAGCAGACTGTGATTGAGAGGCTTCGTTCTCAGAAGAGGGCTCTCAAAGCCAAAGTAGAGACCTTGACCACCAATGTCGAGGAATACAAGACCTCTATGAAGAATGCAGGTCTTACATTTGTTGAGGAGGAGGTTGATGCCGAGGAGTAGTCATGACTACTCATTTATCATTTATTTATAATGCTTTTATTTGAGTCGCAATGACCATCCAACATGTGGATGGCTTGCTATTGGTGTGTTTACTTTGCAAACATGTCGTTTATGTTGTTGAACTGTTATTATTATGATGCATGTTTGGTGATTGTTTATGTGATGTATTGTGCATGTTAGCATCTATGGGTATCTCATTCTTATCTCTATTGAACAAACCACATATGCCTCCCCGTCGTGCCAATCCCAACCCCAACAACAACAACATCACCCCTGAAATGCAGCAAATGATGACAGCTCAGACTCAGTTGATGCAGATGATGACTATGTTCATCCAGAATCACAACAACAACAACAACAACAATAACAACAACAACAATCAGAACAACCCACCGGGTTTTGACATGCTTACCAGGTTCTTGAGACTAAGGCCAGCAAAGTTCTCAGGAACTACTGATCCTATGGTGGCCAATGATTGTCTACGCTATGTGAATAAGGACTTGGTAACAGTTGGCTGTACTGATGAAGAGAAAGTCAGATTTGCAGCTCACTTGTTGGAAGGACCAGCAACCACTTGGTGGGATAACTTCCAGATCATCACTCCCATTGCAGATGTGACATGGGCTATCTTTGAAGATGGTTTCCGTACTGCTCACATCTCATCCGGAGTGATGAGTTTGAAGAAGAAAGAATTTTATAACCTGGAGCAGCGCCACCGCAGCGTGGCTGAATATATTGAAGAGTTCAACAATTTGGCGCGTTATGCACCGGATGAAGTTGCACAGATGCTAAGAGAAAGGAAAAGTTCCTTGAAGGGTTAAATGATGAACTAAACCTGCAGTTATCTATGGCCTATGTTCCTACATACCAGTCTCTTTGTGACAAGGATGCTATTTTGGAGAACAAGATGAAGCAAGTTGAAAGTAGGAAGAGAAAGCACTCTGACAAGCACAACTCGGGATCGTCTCACAAACGTTCCCATTATGATGATAGTGGGAGTTCAGGATCCCACAAGCATGGGAAATTTAACAAGAACCACAACCACAACCGTCATCATGACAACAAGAGTCACTGTAGTCATGACAATGACAAGTACAAAAATCACAAGGGTGGATATAAGAGCCACCACAGTGGAAGTGGAAGTGGAAGCCAACCTGTCAAGAAGGATCTTAGTCAGGTTGAGTGCTTCAAGTGCAAGAAGATGGGTCATTATGCAAATGAATGCCCAAAAAATAAAGTTGAAGGACCCAACAAGCCCAACCCTTTTCAGAAGGGACAAGTGAACCACATCAATGTGGAGGAAATTTATGAGGAGCCTGATGCTGTTGCTGGTAAGTTCAAAATCAATTCTGTTCCAGCATTTGTTCTCTTTGATACTGGTGCATCTCATTCATTCATATCAAGAGCATTTTTTGAAAGAAATGAACTACCGGTAGAAACCATTAGGTGTCCTATAAAAGTAAGTTCTCCTGGTGGAGAAATGATAGTGAATTCAGATGTCATGATCTAGTCATAGAGTTTGGGAAGTATAAGTTTCCCGTTAACCTGATAATCCTAAACTCCCAAGGATTGGATGTTATATTGGGAATGGACTGGATGACTAAGAACAAGGGAGTGATAGATTGTGCCAACCATACTATCTCACTCACAACTCCAGAAAACAAAAAGGATTAGATTCAAGACCATCTTTGAATCGAAAAGGAGTAAGATAAATTCTCTTAAGGGGGTTAGCATGGACAGTGTGCCTATTGTGAGTGAGTATCCAGATGTGTTTCCGGAAGAATTGCCGGGAATGCCACCAGATAGAGATGTGGAGTTTCTTATTGATTTGCTACTAGGATCTGGACCAATAGCAAAAAGACCATACAAGATGTCAGTTGATGAGTTGAAAGAACTCAAGAAGCAGCTTGGAGAACAGTTGCAGAAAGATTTTATCCAACCAAGTTCCTCATCTTGGGGAGCACCAGTTTTGTTTGTAGAAAAGAAAGATAGAAGTCAAAGGTTATGCATAGATTACCGTTCACTCAATGAGGTGACTATCAAGAACAAATACCCTTTGCCCAGAATCAATGACTTGTTTGATCAGCTAGAAGGAGCTTGTGTGTTCTCAAAGATTGATCTCCGGTCAGGTTATTTCCAGCTTAAGATAAGAGAACAAGATATACCTAAGACAGCTTTCACCACAAGGTATGGGTTGTATGAGTATACCGTGATGCCATTTGGTTTGATCAATGCACCAGCATACTTCATGAATATGATGAACAAGGTGTTCATGGAATTCCTTGATAAGTTTGTTGTCGTTTTCATCGATGACATTCTAATCTACTCCAAGAGCGAGGAAGAGCATGAAGGACATTTACTATTGATACTAGAGAAGCTTAGAGAGCATAAGCTATATGCCAAATCAGCAAGTGTGAATTTTGGTTAAATGAAGTTGGATTTCTTGGACATGTTGTGTCAGGAGATGGTGTAGCAGTTGATCCTGCTAAAGTTTCAGCTGTAACTGAATGGGAATCTCCCAAGTCAGTGAAAGAGGTTCGTAGTTTCCTTGGCTTAGCAGGTTACTACAGAAGGTTCATTGAGAATTTATCTAAGGTAGCTAAACCTATGACAGAATTGCTAAAGAAAGACAAGAAATTTGCTTGGTCTGAAGGTTGTGAACTCATCTTTCAAGAATTGAAGAAGAGACTTGTGACAGCACCAGTCTTGTGTTTGCCAGATTTGTAAAAGGATTTCCAAGTATATTGTGATGCATCTCATCATGGATTAGGTGCAGTACTTATGCAAGAAGGGAAAGTTGTGGCTTATGCCTCGAGACAACTCAAAACTCATGAGGTGAACTACCCTACTCATGATTTGGAGTTAGCCTCTGTTGTCCATGTACTCAAAACATGGAGACACTATCTTTTGGGAAAGCGATGTGAAGTGTTCATAGATCACAAGAGTTTGAAGTATATCTTCACCCAGAAGGAAATTAACATGAGACAAAGAAGATGGCTGGAACTCATCGAGGACTATGACTTAAGTTTGCAATACCATCCCGGTAAAGCAAATGTTATAGCAGATGCTCTAAGCCGTAAGGTTTTTGTGAATGGCCTTACTAAGGGAGAACTGCTAGATGATCTGTGTGCCCAATTTAGAGATCTCAGATTGGAGATTGTGCCCGAGGGACATCTCATGTCTTTGGATGTTCAACCCACTTTGTTGGACAAGATCAAAGAAGCCCAGAAGGCTGATAAGGAAATTTAAGAGATTAAGGAAAAGATTGGCAAGGGAAAATCCAAAGGATTCCATGAAGACGAACAGGGTACTTTATGGCATGGAAAACGTATCTGTGTTCCACACGATCCGGAACATCGGAAACTGATTTTACAAGAAGCACACAACTCACCGTATTCCATCCATACGTGTAACACCAAAATGTACATGGATATGAAGGAAAGATTTTGGTGGAATAATCTCAAGAAGGACATCGCCGAACATATTGCTTTGTGTGATGTATGTAGTAGAGTGAAAGCGGAACACCAGAAACCAGCAGGATTGCTTCAACCACTACGTATTTCTGATTGGAAGTGGGACAAGATTGGTATGGATTTCATTACCGGATTACCAAGGACCAGGTCAGGATATGATTCTATTTGGGTAGTAGTGGATCGCCTAACTAAAGTGGCTCATTTCATACCCGTGAAGACAACTTACACAAGTGCTAAGTTAGCCAAGATCTATATGAGCAGAATTGTATGTCTACATGGAGTACCCAAGAGTATCGTGCCTGATAGGGGAACTCAATTCACTTCTCATTTTTGGAGACAACTACATGAGTCTTTGGGAACGAGGTTGGAATTCAGCACTGCATTTCATCCTCAAACTGATGGACAGACAGAAAGGACTAATCAGATTCTTGAAGACATGTTAAGAGCATGTGCTCTAGACTATGGAGCCAGTTGGGATGAAAGTCTGCCTTACGCAGAATTTTCTTACAACAACAGCTATCAAGACAATATTGAGATGGCACCATTTGAGTTTCTCTATGGGAGAAAGTGTACCACCCCATTGTTATGGAATGGTGTGGGAGAAAGAAGTTTGTTTGGACCAGAACTAATCAAACAAGCTGAAGAAAAAGTCAAGTTGGTTAAAGACAAATTGAAAATAGCACAGTCCCGACAGAAAAGCTACGCAGATCCTAAGCGTAGAGAAGTCACCTATGAGGTTGGTGATAGAGCCTATCTTAGAGTGTCACCACTCCGTGGAGTGAAAAGATTTGGTGTCAAAGGTAAATTGGCTCCAAGATATGTTGGGCCATTCAAGATTCTGAGTCGTAAAGGAGAAGTTGCTTATGAGATTGAGTCGCCAGAATCTTTGTCAGCAGTTCACAATGTGTTTCATGTGATTCAGCTTAAGAAATGTCACCCGGAAATGGAAGAGACTTCTTTGAAGGATACTATACCTTTGGAAGAGGTTCAATTGGAAAGTGATCTCACTTATGAAGAGAAACCTATCAAGATTCTTGAGACTGCAGAAAGAGTTACTTAGACTAAGACTATCAAATTCTGCAAAGGTCAATGGAACCATCATTCCGAAGAAGAAGCAACATGGGAAAGAGAAGATGATCTTCGGAAAGACCACCCTCACCTATTTGCTAGCCAATCTGAATCTTGAGGGCGAGATTCACCTTAAGGGGGTTAGATTTGTAACATCCCTAAAATCATGTTTTAAAACTCATGCATATCATCCATGCATCCATGATCATATAGAGTTTCATTTTCTAAACCATTCAAAAAACAGGAGCAAATGTGCTCATTATTTTATGTGAGTATACCCTAGCCATAGTGCTACTTTCTAATGAGAAGGGCACTTATTGTATTCAGTAATGTTTTGTATTCAAACTTAAATGCTTCCAAAATCTTGAGCAAAGTTTCAAAACAAATTATAAATTTAAAACCAAATCTATGCCTATTTTATATCTCATAAAAGGCTTGGTTTTATTTTATTCTTCAAAAGACCAAGAGTGTTTGAGTAAACAGAAGGTTTGATACTTATTTGAAAAAAAAATTCACTATACAAAAGACTAGAGAAAGTTTGAAATCAAACTGATTTGAAATGAGGTTTGAAAATCATTTTAGAAAATCAAACAGAAAAAAAGAAAGGAATAAAGAGAAAAAAAGCTAACAGCCTAATCTGGCCCAACCCAGCCCAACTTGACCTAGCCAGCCCAGCAACCCCTCCCGCGAACCGTTTCTGTACTCACAATCAAACCCGCGGAGTGACTGACCTCCTGACCCCACCTCCCCTCAGTTTCTCTCGCTGACAACGCGGCCCACGCAACGGTCTTCTTCTCCACCCGACGACGAGTTCCTCCCCCAAATCACTCGGCCGTTTCTGGATTGATTTGCGGCTTCAATTCATGATCAATGCTCGAGGGAATCACGCTCGTGATCTTGCTACTTAAACCCCCTCTGCCCCCTCTCCATTTTCCCCGGACCCGAGCACGGCCGCCAGTGCGGTATTCGCCTTACACCGCCGCAGAGTAACCCACTCCGACGACCAATCCGGTGAGCTCGTGGCGCCTTCCTCTCGATTCACGCGAATCGCCCGCAACCTCCTTCGCTCCTCGACATATTTTGTTCGTCTGTCTTGCCCAGGTCGTCGACTCCATCAAACACCGCAAGTTCTCGACGCCGTATCCAACTCCGGCGACTAAATTCGGTGAGCCTCGTGTCCCCCTCCATTTCTGAATCACACGGACGTGTTCGCCTGCATCTAGCGCACCTGCTAACGCCTTTTGTTTGGATCCTCGTGCCCCAGAACGTTGTCTTCGACTCCATCAGTGAGCATCCGATGTCGTGCACGACTCCGACGAGCTCCAGCGACCACCTTTGCGCGCCCCTTCGCCAAGGAAGCCCACCTTGAGCATCAGCAGCACAAGGCGAGCTTGGTAAGCCCCTTCTCCCTCTCCCGCGCGACCTAGAACGCCAGTAGCAGCTCCGACAGAGACGCCGCCGCCAGTCGGCGCCGCTAGCGCCGCCTGTCTGTGGTCAATTAGATTAGGGCCGTAGGATTTAGATCTAACGAGTAAGATTAGATCTGTGTCGAAGAGGTACGCGTTAGATCTGGCCGTGCATCTTCATTTAGATCGTGTGGCTCTCGTTGATCGATCCGCCCGAACCGGTACCAACCAATAGGAACATGCCGCGTGGCCAGGGTTTAGATTTAAAATCAGAATTTGAATCTATTAGAAGTTTAAACTTGTTTTAATCATAACTTTTGATTCCCACGTCCAAATTTGATGAATTTTATATCAATGGAATCAGGAGAGAAAGCCCTTTCCATATATGCAATGTGTTTAATGTTTTTTTTTCTGTTAAAATGGTTATTTTTACAGAAACATGTGTAGGCCTATTTTTTGTATAATTATTATTTGAGAAATGTATTATTGTTCAAATAAAGATTATTTGGCAAGTTTTGAACTTGTCTATGAACCAGTACTGTGCACTTGTCTTGTTGAGTTTAGAAAATCATCACATATCATATTGCATGCATCCATATATTTTTGCTTGTATTTGTTTTGTATGTGATTTGGTGCTATCATTTTATGTGTAGATTTTGGTGCAAATAGTGATTGTGATTGTGAGGATTGTAGCTACTCTCCAAACTACCAAGGCAAGTGGTGCTTCATGATTTTATCCCTATGTTTTTCAACTATGCATTAGAAATATTTTGCTAGTCTTGCATGGTTATATTTTGCTTATATGCTATGCTTGGGAAATCCTAGTAGTTGTAGAATTGCTAGAAATTTCTAAGTTAATATGCTTATCTATTCCATTCTTAGCCTAGCTAGTAGCAACCAAGGGTGGTTATATGTTCATGCTATGAATAAATATTTCTAAGTCTTTGGACTATGTTTTTGCTTAATAAAACAACTAAGTGAATGAATCACCTGGGTGGAATGGTTGCGAATGGGTTATGTTGAGTGGTTACACAAGGTCCATTTCTATGGTTCACCTTGTGTATCTCACTTGTGGAAAGCCACCCAGGAACAAAGGGATTTGAGAGGCCAAATGTTAAGAAGCTTCTAGTGCAACCACTTGGCAATATGGGCTCTGCCTGGATCACATAGGTTGCAATAACTTAGCCATTTGGACAGTTGGTGGTAGTGGGATGATAGGTTGGAACGCGTCCATTTGGTCTAAGGGAAGGCTTCTAAAAGGTCATGTCTTGGTGAAAATCAAGTCTTGTGGGGAAAGTGAACAACCTCTACAGATGGAAGAATCTAAGTACTTAGCCATGTCCATGGTATTGGACAATTTGAGCATCAAGACATGGAAGCTATCAATAATCTCCTCATCCCAACATCTAAGTAAAACTTGTGGTTGAACAAGGGTGAAGGACCCCAATGTCTATTGGTGGTTCCTTGGGAAAAGTTTTGACAAAGAAAAACTTAGTGTTTTCAACTGATAGGCAAAACCTATTTTGAGCAAAGCAAGCCTAAGCTACACTTAGCCAAAATGCATATAGAATATAGTCCACCAATATACTACTAAGGTATCACTTGCCAATACTATTCCAATGTATTGACCCACTGTGGCTGTAACTTGTGATGTTGCAGGTTATTCTGATGATGATTAGGAGTCATGAGTCTACACTAAACATGCTTGCCTGTGGCACATGAAGATGAAGACTTATTTATCTATTTACTCATTTAAACTCTTGTACTAGGCCTGTGGCCATGGAGTTGTAAAAGACTATGTTTGTCTCTGGAATGACTATAATAATGACCTTTGTTATTGTGTACTTCATCTTAAACTGTGGATGCTAGCAATGACCCAGGGACTAGCATTGCAATCACAGGGATCCTTTCCTTTACAAAGGAGGGATCTTACACCTACTCCGTCTCTGCTTCGCGTTTCCGTATTGCTCCAGGAAAAATAGTAACTTTGGCTTTTATCCCGTCCAATTCCGAGAATATTCATTTTTTATATTTTCTGAAACCAAAAACAATAGAAAACAAGCAACTAGCACTGGGGCATCTTGTCAATAGGTTAGTTCCAGAAAGTGAATAAAAATACCTCAAAGTGTAGACAAAACATATGACAAATAATATAAAACAAGCATGGAGCATCAAAAATTATAGGTACATTTACGACGTATCAAGCATCCCCAAGCTTAACTCCTGCTCGTCCTCGATTAGGTAAGTGATAAAAAGAATAATTTTTGAGGTGACATGCAAAATCACAATCATGATCAAACCATTTGCAAGAATTGAAAGCTGGGATCAAAGTACTCTAAACATGAGAATGAAAGATGAAGTTCTAACAATAAGACAAAGCAACTATGCTGCAATATGAAATGATACAAACAAAGATTCATGAATAACAATGCATCGAAAGATGTTCCTTTGTTTCACATAAATAAAACATAGAATAGTGGCATTCATCTTGTCCCTCATGGAGTAGCAAAACATAAATGCATAGGACACCTTCAAAGTTCATAAGGCTAACTAGATAAAAATAGTTCAAGAACAAGCAATATCAACATTATGAATCAATCAATAAGTTTTGGGACAATGCACATAGAACTAAGAATGGCAACTATGCTCTCTTAATTGGTGCCTAAGGATAGAAGATGGAGACTCAACATGAAAGTAAGAGAAAGGCCCTTCATAGAGGGAAGCAAGGATTTCAAGTTTCATAAATAGCTTCCAAAAATTATGGTACTACTTAGCTTTCAGCTCTCATTGCCTGATACATCCAAAACGTATCTACTTTCCTCAACACTTTTGCTATTGTTTCTCCTCTAAACTTGTGTGATTTGGATACAACTAACACGGACTGACGTTGTTTTCAGCAGAATTACCTTGGTGTCTAGTTTTCATGTAGAAAATCAACTACCAGGAAAAATCCCGGAAATATGCCAAAAATTATATTTCACCAGAAGACCCACGGAGCCAGAAGACAAAACGGAGTGGAGGCCTGGGGGGCCCACACCCTTGCTAGACGCGGGTGGGCCCTGCCTCGCGCCTAGGGGGTGCGGCCACCCCAGGCACCCCCTCGGGCTCCCTCTGCGCCTATAAGTTACCCCTTGACATAAAAAACGAGGGGGGTTCAAAGTTTTTCCAGAAAGAGTTCCGCTCCGCAGCCACCATCCGAAACCAAGATTCGGATCCAGAAAGTCCGTTCTTGCACCTTGTTGGGACGGGGAATTTGGAGAGGATCATCGCCATCGTCATCACCAACGCCTCTCCATAAACCATCGATGTTTCACTCATCCATGAGTGAGTAATCCCCCGCTGTAGGCTATGGGGATGGTAGGGATTGGATGAGTTCTATCATGTAATCAGATAAGATTGTTAGGGCATAGTGCCTAGTATCTCTTTTAGTGCTATTTGACTTTTTTGCAACTTGTGCTTAATGCTTGTCACTAGGGACCGAGTGCCATGATCTTAGATCTGAACTTATTATTGAATCATTATGATAGTATTGTTTGTGATCTTATCTGCAAGTTGTGTACACATATCATTGTCCGGATCCAAAGGCCCTGAAGTGACAGAAATTGGGACAGCCGGAGGATCACATGTGTTCACGGAGTGTTAATGCTTTGCTTAGGTGCTCTATTAAAAGGAGCACCTTAATTGCCAGTAGTTCCCTAGAGGCCTCGCTGCCACGGGATGGATGGATAGAAGATGTTGTGCAAGTTCTCACTGTGAGCACGTATGACTATATTTGGAGCACATGCCTAGGATTGTTTAGTACTTGGATGCTTGTTATTATTTATCTGCAATTCCCTAGATCTTGAAGTTACATGTTTAGACTCGTCCATGCAACGCCCGTCCATCCATACCTATGCCTACCGCGCTCTTATCCTCTTGTTTTGCTCACATTACTATTACTCCTGCTTTTATTGCTTTTCTTGTTGCTACTACAAACTATTGCTACTGATAAACTTCTGTGAACAAGAACTATTTCCAGGTGCGGCTTAATTGACAACTCAGTTGTTAAGGCTTGCAAGTATTCTTTGGCTCCCCTTGTGTCGAATCAATAAATTGGGTAATACTACCCGTGAAGACTGTTGCGATCATCTACACTTGTGGGTCATCAAGACTATTTTTTGGCGCCGTTGCCTGGGAGCATAGCTTTATTTGTAAGTTCACTTGGATCTATTTTTGTTCACCGCTACTCCATTCATCATGGGTAAGTCTCGTGATGGAAAGCTCCCTATTTTACCATCCACTACAAGAAGAGGTACAGTCCTAAACACCTCTGTTGCTCTTGATTCACCGTCTGTTATAAGTAAGCTTGTCACACCACCACCACATATTCATGCTACACACACTGCTACTACTGCTGAATCTGAAACTGTTTTTGATGCTCATGATGTTACTTCTACTGTGCTTGATGCGAGTGGTTCATTAGGTCCTTCTCTAGATGCTACTATGGCTAGTCTAGGAAATACCGAAACTCCTAGTGAAGACACTGTTACACCTATTAGCTCACCTGAGTCTAGAGAGAGTTATGATATTAATGATGGTTACATTGAGTTCACTGATGAATTTGTTGAAGAGTGCCGAAACACACATGGTACTAGTTCTATTAAGAGTCTCCTTTCTAGATGTACTATTATGCCCAAATTGTCCTCTGATCCTAAGTTTGCCACCTCTCCCATAGATATTAAAGATAAAGATTATGATTTCTCTCTTGATTTATCCTACTTGGTCATTGTTGAGAAAGAACCTTTTTGTGGGACTGAAAATGAGAGTGTTGTGGCTCATATGAATGAGCTTTCTACTACGAGTGCTTTGTTCTCTGATGATTTTAAGATGCGCAAGTATTTTGTTACTAACATCTTACCTTTTTCACTAAAAGGAGAAGCTAGGGCTTGGTTTAATAGATTACCTCCTGGTTCCATTGATAGCCCGATTGCTTGATTGCTTCTTTCTTCCAGAAATATTTTCCTCCAAGGGCTAGACATGCTGCTTTGCAGAGACTTTTTGATTTTAAACAGGGATAAGAAGAGAAATTGCCTGAGTCATGGACAAGGTTCCGTGCCTTGATTCATGCACATCCTGGATGTCCATTGCCTAAGAATGAGCTTCTTGATATTGATTATAATGGACTAACTGATGATTCTAGGACCTACCTAGATAGCTTTGCTGATTGTGTTTTCTGGAAAAGAACTCCTACAGATGCTGAAGAATTAATGGCTAAGATAAGCAAGAATTATGATGATTGGAATTCAACTGAGCTAAATACACCTGAGCCTATTACTCCTGAACCAGTTGTGCCCGAACCAGATCCAACACCAACACCAAAGAAGAGGGGAGTTATTGCATTAAATGATGAAGTGATGAAGGAAGCTAAGAAGTGTCTAAAGGAGAAAGGTATTAGAGCTGAAGATGTGAAGAATCTACCTCCTATAGAAGAATTATGTAAGCCAATTCCCCACTCATCTACTATTGAGGTACACTCTCTCCACTTTAATGAAGGTGATATTCCCTATGGTAAGCCTCCTGATCAATGCTTAGAGGAACTTGACACATTTATTGTTAAACAAGGTAATTTTAATAAACAAGTTCAGAATCATTTATTGGAAAACTCTAGAGCTATCAATGAGTTGAAAGATATTGTGGAAATAACTTCTAATGATATTAAAATGCTTTGTAAACACTTTCAAATGGTCAAAACCCAACTTGATCAACTTGCTAAGGTACAAAAGAATATGCTAGTCAATTCCTCAGGAAATAAACATACTTATGGAATTAGAACTAGGAGCGGTATAGCTACTCAAGATCCTTTATATCCTGAAGGACACCCTAAAAGAACTGAGCAGGATTCTCAACAAGGTGAAAGTAGTGGTAGTCCTCATAAGAGAAAGAAAAAAAACATAAGGTAGTTGAGGAACCACTTGAACCTGTTGTAGATCATAATAGTATATTTGTCTCTGATGCTGAAACTAAGAGTGGTAATAATAATAATGATGCTCCTGATAAGGAGGAAGTTGAGGAAGAACCTGAGAAGCACACTAAGAACACTAGGTACACTAAGGAAGATTTTATTACTAAGAAACATGGTAGTGAGAGAGAACCTTGGGTGCAGAAACATATGCCTTTTCCAGGTAAGAAACACAAGTCAAAGGAGGAAGAACACTACACCAAGTTTTGTGAGTGGATGAAACCTTTATTTTTGCAAATTCCTTTGACTGATGCTATTAAATTGCCTCCTTATTCAAACTATATGAAGGATATTGTCTCTAATAAAAGGAAGATTCCTAATGAGGAGATTTCTACTTTTCTTGCTAATTACTCCTTCAATGGTAAGGTTCCAAAGAAACTTGGTGATCCAGGTATACCAACTATTCCTTGCTCTATTAAGAATAATTATGATAGAACTGCTTTATGTGATTTGGGAGCTAGAGTTAGTGTTATGCCTTTTTCTCTCTACAAGAGACTCCAACTAGAAAAATTGATACCAACAGATATGTCCTTGCAAATGGCTGATAAGTCAACTACTATTCTTGTTGGTATATTTGAGGATGTTCCTGTTCAAGTGGCTCATAATTGCTTAGTTTTTAATGATTTTGTTGTGCTTGAGATGCCTGGAGATGATAATATGTCTATTATTCTTGGGAGACCTTTTCTTAATACTGCAGGTGTGATACGCCCAATTTGCATCACCTTTCTATATCATAATTTACCTTTATTCATTGATATTTTTCTTATTATGAGGTATTACTTATGGCTTTTCATTTGTTTATGCATGTTGGATGATTCTTGGAGGATGGACTGCTGGAGTCTGGATTCTGATGGAAAAGAAGGCGTTTCGATGCAATTTCACGAAGATAAAAAAATACCAAAAAAATATGGAAACATATTATTTTACAAGAAGACTAAGTAAGCTAGAAGGAGGGACGGAGATGGGCCTCAGGGGGCCCACACCCCCTAGGCGTGGTCCCACCTGACCCCGCGCCTAGGGCAGGTGTGGCCCACCTGCCCGGCCTTCGACTCCGCCCCTTCGCCTATATCTTCCCTTCGAAACCCTAAGGCTCGGGGGGCAACCACAGATAGATTTCCGCCGCCTCTGGGGGCGGAAAACACCGAGAGAGAAATATCTCTCCAGCAGACAGATTTCTGCCGGGGTAATTCCTACCCGGAGTGGGGAGACCATCACCATCAACACCGTAATCAAGCTAGGCTTCATCGGGATCATCATCATCATCCACACCATCATCTCCACCAGCACCATCACCACCACTCCGTCCCGCTGTAACAATTGTGTTGGATATTGCTTTAGTTCTTAGGGGAAACTTTCTCGGTGTTGATTACTATTGTAGTTGATGCTTGTGAGTGGAACCTTTGGATTATTGTTTATGTTCAGATTGTTATCCATTATCATATCATCTTTGATCTTGATCCATATGATGTCTTGTGAGTAGTTCGTTTAGTTCTTGAGGACATGGGAGAAGTCATGTTGTTAGTAGTGAATTTTTGATGAGTTATTATTCAATGGTTTAGTATTTAAGTTGTGGTTCTATTCTTCTAGTGGTGTCATGTTGTCACATCCCAAGATTTTCCAAATCTTGTAATGTGAAAATAAATTAATAAAATAAAACTTTGTTTGATTTTCAGGGCCAGAAGAAACTTTTTGAATTCCAATAGGAATCTTCAAACCTATTTTGAACAATTAAATCCCAAAAGGATTTAAAAACATAAAACAATTAACAAAGGAAAATAAAATATTTTGGAAATACTATTTTAGATCTTTTAATAAAAGGATTTGGTATTCAAAAGAAAAGATGGATTTATAAATAAGGATTATTTTATAAAGCCAAATTAAACTTGGCCAAGATTTTGAAACCAAAGAGTTTTCTTTGATTAAAATAATAAAAGTTTATTTTAAATAAAGTAATAAGGATTTAACATCCAACCTTATTTGAAGATAAAAGGTTTTACCAATTTAAATTGAAACATCAAAACTTATTAAATTATTTAAAATAGGTTTTCCCAATTATTTGAAATTCACAAATAAAATCTACTAAAATGTTTTGGCTTTATTTTAGATTCAAAATAAATATCTCAATAAAATAAAACCTATTTGAAATAATAATGAAAGTCTATTATATTTAATTAATAATGGACCCTAAATTAAAATGTTATTTTATTTTAAAAAACAAATCTCCAAGTATTATATATTTTCCCAAATAAAACCCACTATTTTGGTTTTGAAAATATTTAGGTTTCAAATAAATTTTTTATTAATAAAACAAATCCTATTTGATTAATAAACCTTGGCTCACTTTATTTAATTAATATTGGACCCTAAAGTAAAATAATATTTTGTTTTAAACAAGTATCCAAGTATTATTTACTTCCAAATGATACCTACTGATTTGATTTTGAAAATATTTGGATTAAAATAGAGATTCTATTAAATAAACCAAACCCTATTTTATTAATAAACCATAGTCCATTTTATTTAATTAATAAATGGAACCTAAAAAGATTTAAAATATTATTTTATTTTGGAGTGTTGGATTATGTTGATGAACAGAACCAAAAACACAATGCAAAGTTTAATGATTGTTTGAATTGTTGAATTATTTGAATGCTTGAATAATTGTTTGAAATAACAAATCAGGAAATAGAAATAGAAAAAGAATTAGACAGAAAAAAAATAGAACAGCCCACCAATCTGGCCCAACTAACCCAGCAGCAGCCCACCTAGCCCACCTGTTCCTCCCACCGAACCGTTTTTCTCCACCGCAAACCTAACCCACACTCTCTCTGGCAGGTGGACCTCCTCCTCGTCTCTTTTCCCACTAACGCAACGGCCCCACTCCACTGTTCTCCTTCCCCACTCCCACGACCCGTTCTTCCTCCCTTCGCCAACGTTGCAGGCTATTGATTCGTGGCTTGATTACGCCTTAACACGGCCACCATAACTCGCCGCGATCAAGCACACTTAAGCCAGCCTCCCTCTTCCGCTTTCCCCACGCCCCTCCGACACGCCTGTGCCGGAGAATTTTGCCCAGCACTTCCTCTGTCTCCGACGACTGTTCTCGCCGATTCCGGCCAACACACTCCACCTCCTGCCTTCCTATGCAACCTAGCAACCTCCCCACTCTTTGGAGCATCTCCTAGTACACTTCGTTCAACCGCGGGCGACCCAGGAAGCCGTCTTCGACAAAAATTCTGAGCGCCGCCGTCTGTCTCGCCTCCGTCGAGCTCCTCCGGTAATTCTAGACCACCCCGACCCCTTCCGTTCACGCACACGTCATCTCCATGGTCTCCTGCATCTGATCACGATCTTATCTTGCCTCTGGTGAACCACGAGCCGTCTTCGACCTCGGCCGCGTCGTCGCCAGATACCAACTCCGCGAGCAATCGCAATGCCTAGCGCCCTTCGGACAAGTACCACGTTGAGCATCAGCCGAGCGAATCCGGTGATCATCTCCACACCTTCTTTGCCTCCTGTACGCCGCGCCGCCATCGTCTCGCTCGCCCGGCCGCCCGGCAGCGCCACTGCCTAAGGTCAATCACCCGACCATCCGATCCCGATCCGACGGATACGATAGAATGTTAGCGAAGAGGTATGCGTCGATCCGAGCGATGATAATTAGATCCAACGGTCAGCCGCCGATCCGGCCGAACCGGTATCGACCAATGAAACAGCGCCGCGTGTCACCTATTTGGTTTAAAAACAGATTTGAAATCTGATTTAGATAGGATTTTCAAACCCTTATAACTTTTGATCCACACGTCCAAATTTGGCAAATTTTATATCAATGAAATTAGGAGAACAAGCCCTAGCCAACCATGCCCTTAGTTTAGCAAATAGTATCTGTTATCTTGTTTGAATTTGCAGAAACTTGTGTGTTCTTGTTTAGAGTATAAAAATGGTTTAAAATTGAATTTAGGAGTAAAACTTTTGCAAAATGGTTTGTTGTGACCTTACTGACCCTAGGAACCAACCCTTGGTGTTAAAAATGATTTTTGTAAGATTTAGGTTGGATTACTTGACTTAGTCATTTTCTAGGCAAATAAAAGGAATAGTTTTTATTATAAAAATGTTTATGGAAAGAAAACTTTGAGAAAATGGTTTGGACCAAACCTACTAACCCAAAAACACTAAAATTTGCAATAGCAACTCATTTGGTGAACAACTTAAGAGTTTTGCCTTAATAAAAACATTTTACACCACATGAAATGATGAATGGATTTAAAGATAGTTTTTGGACAAAATCCTCTTGCTAATGACTTTGCCACTTTGGTAAATGACCAATTTGGATCTTACAAAGTTTAGAAACCCCATAGAGACCCCTTTGCAAAATAAAACTATCTTGTGCATGCTTCCATGCAAGAATTGGTTTCCTTTGTCTTGTGTGTGTGAATTTGTTTGATTGATTTATTGGTTTGGAATGCTAGTTGATTTTGTGTCTACTTGATTGACTTGTAGTGAAGTTAGAAAGTGTGAGACTAGCAAGATCAAGGAGTGAACCACCATTCCCTACCAAAAAGGCAAGTGATACTTCATACTTTTGTCCCATTACTTTCACTATGCATTAGTGATTTTGCTAAGTAAAACTTGCATGGATTTTGCTAAGTATAGATCATGCTATAGTAAAGCCTAGTAGATGAATCCTTGGTAGGATTTTCCTAAGATAAGATTCCTACTACTGCCAAGCTTAGCCTAGCTAATAGAAAACATGGGTGGAATATATATTCACACTATGGAAAAATATTCTAAGTCTGAGGACTTAGGTTTTTGTTTAATAAAACAACTAAGAAAAAGAATCCCCCGAGAGGAAAGCGCTCGCCCGGCGGAGAATGGTTGAGTGGTTCACAATGCCATGGGCTTGGATTGTGTATCTCACTTGTGGAATGCCACCCAGGAACAAAGGGATTTGAGATGTCAAATGTTGAGAAGCTTCAAGTGCAACCACTTGGCAATATGGGCTCTGCCATGATCATATAGGTTGCAAGAACTTAGCCAAATGGACAGTGGGTGGTAGTGATTGATAGGTTGGAGCGCGTCCATTTTGGTCTAAGGGAAGGCTTCTGAAAGATCTTGTCTTGGGAAACCAAGTCTTGTTGGGAAAGTGCACCACCTCTGCAGAGTGTAAAATCTAAGTACTTAGCCATGTCCCTGGTAAAGGACAATTTGAGCATCAAGACATGGAAGCAATCAAGAATCTCATCATTCAAATTTCTAAAGTTAAAACTTGTAGTTTGAACAAGGGTTGTTTGAATTCTTCAATCATTGATGGAGAGATGGCTTGGTACAAGGATCTTGAAATCTTTGATTGAGGAAATGATTTTGTCAAGCAAAAACTTAGTATTTTCAAAATGATAAGAAAAATATATTTTGAGAAATGCAAGCCTCAACTCCACTTAGCCAAATGCATATAGATGATAGACTCCACTATATTACCATAGTATCACTTGCCAATACAATTCAAATGTATTGACCCTTTGTGGCTGTAACTTGTATGTTGCAGGATTTGATTGATTTTAGTGAAGATTGATTGTTTAGGATTACAAAGTCTACAACCAACATCTGCCTGTGGCACTTTGAAGATGAAGGACCCATGACTATATTTATTCCGCTGCAATGTAATGTAATAGCCATATGAGCTATGTATGATGTAATAAAATTATGTTTTCCTGGTTATAAAGTTATATTATGACCTTTGTTTCATGATATTACATCTTAACTGTGGATGCTAGCTATTGATCCAGGGACTAGCATTGTAAAACACAGGAGGGATCAACCTTATTAGGTTGGGACCCCTACACATGTGAACGTCGACTACATGATACTTCACCATTTATGGGCCTAGGGGAATGCATTGTGTATTAGGCTACTAATCGCGGGGTTGCCGGAGTGACAGAAACCTGAACCCCCGTTAGGACACCTTTGCACAAGGGAGCGTAGGATCTCAGAGTTTAAGTCTGTGGTTAGATTTATATCTTAATTACTTTCCTGTAGTTACGGATGTTTGCAGGGGGTTTAATCACAAGTATGTATTAGTCCTAGGAAGGGCGGTATGTTAGCACAGGTTCACCCACACAACACTTACAAACACCAGCGAAGAGTACTCAGCTATTTGAAGCGAAAGCACTTGACAGAATTCCCATGTGTCCTCGAGAACATTTGGTCCTTATAAGTATTTCCACCGGCTTGTCCTTTGCTAAGAAAGGATTGGGCCACTTGCTCCGTTTGTTCGTTATTTTTGTTACTTGCTCTTTGTTTTGTTGCCTTGTCAGAAAACCACTAAAAATCCGTTTGCTAAGTATTCACAGGGATTTCCTGCTCCATACCACTGTTTAGCACCTTCTGCTCCTTGTTGGGATAGACACTCCTATTTATCGAAAGTACTACTGTAAGGGTTCCCAATCTTAGATAAGATTGAGCCTCCTGTGTTTTACAATGCTAGTCCCTGGATCAATAGCTAGCTTCCACAGTTTAGGTGTAATATCAAGAAACAAAGGTCATAATATAACCTTATAACCAGGAATAACATAATTTTATTACATCTTTCATAGTTCATATGGCTATTACATTTCATTGCAGCGGAATAACTATAAGCATGGGGTCTTTCATCTTCAAAGTGCCACAGGCAAATGCTGGTTGTAGACTTTGTAATCCTAATCAATCAATCTTCTATAAAACAATCAAACCTGCAACATACAAGTTACAGCCACAAGGGTCAATACATCTGAATTGTATTGGCAAGTGATACTATGGTAGTATAGTGGAGTCTATCTTCTATATGCATTTGGCTAAGTGGAGTTGAGTCTTGCATTGCTCAAAATATATTTTTCCTTAACATTTGAAAATACTAAGTTTTTGCTTGTCAAAATCATTTTTCTCAATCAAAGACTGAAGATCCTTTCCAAGGCATCTACCAATCAAAGATTTAAGATTTCAAACAACCCTTGTTCAATCCACAAGTTTTAACTTTAGAAATTTGAATGATGAGATTCTTGATTGCTTCCATGTCTTGATGCTCAAATTGTCCTTTACCAGGGACATGGCTAAGTACTTAGATTTTACACTCTGTAGAGGTGGTGCACTTTACCCACAAGACTTGGTTTCCTAAGACAAAATCTTTCAGAAGCCTTCCCTTAGACCAAAATGGACGTGTTCCAACCTATCAAACACTACCACCCACTGTCCATTTGGCTAAGTTCTTGCAACCTATATGATCATGGCAGAGCCCATATTTCCAAGTGGTTGCACTTGAAGCTTCTCAACATTTGACATCTCCAATCCCTTTGTTTCCTGGGTGGCCATCCACAAGTGTGATACACAAGGTTCACCAGTCCCCTGGCCTTGTGTAACCACTCAACATATCCCAATCTTTCCATTCCACCCAGGTGATTCATTAACTTAATTGTTTTATTAAACAAAACATAAGTCCTCAGACTTAGAATATTTTTCCATAGTGTGAATATATTTTCCACCCATGTTTTCCATTAGCTAGGCTAAGCTTGGTAGTAATAGGAAACTTAACTTAGGAAATCCTACTAAGGATTTATCTACTAGGTTTTCCTATAGCAAGATCTATACTTAGCAAAATCCATGCAAGTTTACTTAGCAAAATCACTAATGCATAGTGAAAGTATTGGGATAGAAAGTATGAAGCATCACTTGCCTTTTTGGTAGGGAATGGTGGTTCACTCCTTGATCTTGCTAGTCTCACACTTCACTACAAGTCAATCAAGCAAACACCAATTCAATTTACATTCCAAACCAATAATCACTGAAACAAATTCACACACACAAGACAATGGAAACCAATTCATGCATGGGAGCATGCACAAGATAGTTTTATTTTGCAAAGGGGTCTCCATGGGGTTTCTAAACTTTTTAATATCCAAATTGGTCATTTACCAAAGTGGCAAAGTCATTAGCAAGAGGTTTTTGTCCAAATACTATTTTTAAATCCATTCATCATTTCATGTGGTGAAAAATGTTTTTATTAAGGCAAAACTCTTAAGTTGTTCACCAAATGAGTTGCTATTGCAAAGCTTGGTGTTTTTGGGTCAGTAGGTTTGGTCCAAACTATTTTCTCAAAGTTCCCTTTCCATAAATATTTTTATAACAAAAACCATTCTTTTTATTTGGCCAGAAGATGGCTAAGTCAAGTAATCCAACCTAAATCTTTCCAAAATCATTTTTAACACCAAGGGTTGGTTCCTAGGGTCAGTAAGGTCACAACAATCCAATTTGCAAAGGTTTTATCCTTAAATTCAATTTTAAACAATTTTCCTACTCTAAATAAGCATACAAATGAATCTGCAAAAATAAGCAAACAAACAGATACTATTTGCTAAACTAAGGGTATGGTTGGCTAGGTCTTGTTCTCCTGAATTCATTGATATAAAATTTGTAAAATTTGGACGTGTGGTTTGAAAGTTACAAAGGTTTCAAAATGGCATTTAAATCTGATTTCAAACTCTATTCTAATTCATCCAAAGGACACGCAGACGTTCTTATTCGCTGAAAACGGTTCGCGTGGATCGGCAGATATGGGCCGTTAGATTTTAGTTGCATCGCACGGTCCGTAGGTGCTACTTACCCTTCACTCTTGTTCTATCCTAATCGTCGATCAAGATCGGATGGCTACGAGATGCTTGCCAGAACCCAGGCGGCGGCGGCGGCTTGCGCGGCCAGTGGGCGTGAGCTGGCGCTAGAGGAGGCAAGGAAGAGTAAGGATATGCTCACCAGTTCGTGGAGGACACGGCGAAGCTCAAGGTTCTCGTGGTTGGTCAAGGCGCACTAGGGTTGCGAATTCCTCGTCGGAGTGGCGTCGGCGACGGCCACGCCGATGCCGTCGTGGACGGCGCTTAGGATCGCCCGGGACAAACGAAACACACGGTCAGGCGCAAGGACACGGCTAAGTTGTAAACGTGAATGAGAGGGTCGGGCAGTCTTGTTTACGAGAGATTCCGGAGTTGCGAGACGGTGGTGCTCGGGAAGAGGCGAGTCGACGGTTTGGGGCGCCTGTAGGTGAATGGGTGGTATGAACAGCGTCTGGATCGATGCGTGAGTATTTTGCTAGGGTCGAGGCAAGGCGGCGTGTGGCAGCCAAATCGGCTGGGAAGTTGTCGGGGACAGGGGCGAGGAGAAATTGTGGCTTCTGAGGCGTGCTTGGGGAAGGAGAGGAAAGCGGAGAGGAGTGATGGCGTTTAAGGTGCTTGATCACCATGAGTAATTGTGGCGTATTAAACGAATTAAGCCCGAGGATTCAATGGCGAGGCGAGGAGAGGAACGGTCGCTACGGGAGGACGAAGAACATGAGGGTGTGGGTCCGCTAGCGATGAAAGAAAGGGAGGGTCCACATGTCCGTTGCTCATGGGTTCCTTCTACGGTGAGAAAAGCGTTTACTGCGGTGGGGTGGGATTGGGCTAGGTGGGCTGTTTGGGCTGGCTCGGTTACCCATTTCCATATTTCGTCGATTCTTTTCTATTTTCCAACTCTGTTTTGAAAATTCAAACAACTAAACAATGTCCAAAACAAATCAAACATTCACCAAACCTTGCACGAATTTGGTTCTGTTTAGTAGCATAACCCAAATCCAAAATAAATTAATATTTTATTTTACTTTAGGGTCCATTAATAATTAAAAATGGGCCTTAATTAATAAAATAGAGTTTGATTTTATTAATAAAATCTTTATTTGAAACCCAAATATTTTCAAAACCAAATCTGTAGGTTTTATTTGGGAAATAAAGAATATTTGAAAACTTGTTTTAAAACAAAATAACACTTTATTTTAGGGTCATTATTAATTAAATATAATAGACTTTCATTTTTAAATCAAATAAGATTTGTTTTATTGAGATATTTATTTTAAAATCTAAAATAAAGTTAAGACACTTTAGTAGGTTTTGTTTGAGAATATAAAATACTTGGAAAACTTATTTAAAATAATTTAATAAGTTTTGATGTTTCAATTAAATTGGTAAAACCTTTTATTTGAATAAAATTTGGATATTAATTCCTTATTATTTTATTTAAGCAATCCTTTATTATTTTTAAATAAACCTTTGCTATTTTATCTAAAATAGAATGTTTTAATTCAAAATCTTGGCCAAGGTTTTAATTCGCTTTATAAAATAATCTTTATTTATAAAACTTCTATTTCATTTGAAATCAAATCCTTTCATTTATAAGTTTCAAAATAGTATTTCCAAAAATGTTTTTATTTTCCTTTATTAAATGTTTATCTTTTTAATCCCCTTAGGTTTTATTTAATTCAAATGGGTTTGGAGTTCCAATTGAATTCAAAAAGTTTCTTCTGGCTCTAAAAATCAAACAAAGTTTTATTTTATTCATTTATTTTCACATAACAAGATTTGGAAAATCTTGGGATGTGACAACTACGATACACCCCCTATACTTGTGGGTCATCAAGACTATTTTCTGGCGCCGTTTCCGGGGAGTGAAGCGCTACTAAAGAGTGGAACTGGTAAGGGAAACTTTTACTATGAGTATTTCTTTTATTACTGCTTGTTACTTTGTTTCCAATATGGATAACCCACTTGGTTTTATATTTGGGGAAACTACTACCACTGCTATGGTAGTATATGAACCACCTCCTATTGAGATAGATCCTTTTAAAATACCTACAAGTATTGTTAATCGTGTCATGGATAACTATTATTTTGGGGATGGAACTGTCCATCCTGGTGATCACTTGCTTTTTATCCATGAATTATACGGGTTGTTTAAGTGTGCAGGTATCACAAATGAACAGGTGAAGAAGAAGTTACTCTCCATATCCTTGAAAGGGAGATCTGAAGCATGGTATAAGCTGCTGAAGAATGGACAATCCATGGAATGGGAGGAGATGTCATCTCTCCTTTACTCTAAATTTTATCCTCCCAGTGAAATCCATAATGATAGAAGTCTTATATATAACTTTTGGCCTCTTTCTAGAGAGAGTACAGCTCAAGCTTGGGGGAGATTGAAGTTACTAATGCTTAAATGTCCTATTCATGAACTCCCTAACAATATTATTCTCAATAACTTTTATGCTAGGCTTTCTCTTCATGATAAAGATTTACTAGATGCTTCTTGTGCTAGATCATTAACACGTATGAAGGAAGAAGCTAAATGGGATCTCTTAGACCGTATTCATGATAACACTGAGGCTTGGGAGAATGACAAAGGAAGAAAGTCAGGTATAAACTATGATTATGAATGCATTAAACCTTTTATGGGAACTGATAGCTTCCGTGATATTCGCAATGAGTTTGGTCTTGATTCCCAAAGTATTGCCAAATGTTTTAAGGCCTTTGCCTCTTACATAGAAATCCCCAAGAAGAAGTGGAATAAGTACCATGCTCCGTATAAAGATGGTGTTAGTCATGTTCTAGTTTGAAGTACTCAAGTTTCTACTACTAATAACAGTTTGCCTGAACCTCATGTAGAGAAAATGCCTTTCCCAGTTAAGGTAAAGGAGTATTCTATGACTATTAGTGCAAATAACAAAGGTACAATGAAAACTGTGGAGCCTGGTAAGCAATTGAATATTGAACCTGTGGTAGCTATAGTGAAAGACACTGTCACTAGAAATAGAGTGGATGAGCACATTGTCTTCTGTGAAGATTCTTATAATATTATATCTCATCCTAGTAAATCTAGAAAAGCTAGTGTTCATGTGCTTTCTGTTAAAATTGGTGAGCATTGCTACTATGGTTTATGTGATATTGCTGCTAGTTATAGTGCTATTCCTTATGAGCTTTACAGGGAAATTATGCATGAAATTGGTCCTTGTGAGCTTGAGGACATTGATGTGGTTATCCACCTTGCTAATAAGGAAACCATTTGCCCCATTGGCATTGTAAGAGATGTGGAGGTTCTTTGTGGTAAGATTAAGTATCCTGCTGATTTTCTAGTGCTTAATTCAGCAGCTAGCAAAACTTGTCCTATCATTTTTGGTAGACCTTTCTTAAACACTTGTGGTGCTATTATTTATTGTACGAAGGAAAAAGTTTTAACTAAGTTTGATGGAGATTCTTATGAGTTTAACTTTTCCAAATTTGCTAAATATCCTTGTGAAAATGGCTTGCCTAATAAAGATTTCAGGATGGAACAACTTGCTTCTATTGATCCAGTTTATGACCTTGGACCTCTCTTTGATAACTGTAAGTATGCTTATTCTAATGATAAAGTTGTTTCCAGTGACAATTATATTGTCAACTTTATTCAAAGTGCTACTGAAAGTTATTTAGAGAGAGGGAAACATGGTTTTATGCATCTCAATGATGTTAAGTTTCCCCGTTTTATGTCGAAAGCTTTGAAGTTGCATCTGTTTTATCTTCCTATGCTAGTGGCCTTTTGCTTCAAAAATCCGTTTTCTCATGATACCCCCATGCATAGGAAGTGGGTTATACTTAAGTGTGTTGGTTATTTGCTTCTTAATGCTCTCTTTCATTCCAGTTATATATCTCCTTTGTGAGCATCTTTGGAAGTTTCAGGCCTAACTTAAAGGCATTAAAGAAAAGTACTCGTTGGGAGATAACCCAAGAGTTTTTTCGAGTCTTGGAAGTTATTACCTCTGTAATAACCGCTCCTTATCCTTTTTGTTTTGGTTTTTGTGTCAAGTTCAACTACTTTTGTGAAGTAGAGGAGTTGTGAAAAGTGGCTGTCCTGGGACAGATTTTTGTGCTTTATTGTAAAAATTCGTGAGGAATCTCAGTACGTCGGATGGAGCTGTATTTTTTTGATCTTGTTATACAAGTTGTTACCCAACTTTCATTAGTTCTGCACTTTTTGATTTGAGCAACATAAGGTCTTTGAAAAAATCAATCTTTACC
This sequence comes from Avena longiglumis, assembly GCA_030063025.1. Lineage (NCBI taxonomy): Eukaryota > Viridiplantae > Streptophyta > Magnoliopsida > Poales > Poaceae > Avena > Avena longiglumis. The sequence continues at coordinate 505,126,549 of CP125976.1, read as the reverse complement.
TGCTGGTCTGTTTTGATAGATTTCTGCCATCATTTGCATTTGCCTCTTACAGAAGCTTTTCTTTTGGTGGGTTTTCAGTTGAAGTGTTTAACAAAAGTTTATTGTTTTTTCTTACACTAATGTTGTCATTGAGTTTCTGCAAGGGTTTTGTGAGAAGGAATTTTTCAAGAGAAAGAGAAAAGGAATCTGCAGAGTTCGTCTTTGAATAGGTAAAAGTGGTGAAAACAGAAGGTTCGTGAAACTCCAATATTTTTATATTTTTGATGTTTTTAATACATAAGGGAAGTTACAAGACGATATTGAAGAGGAAATGGAGTCCGGGGTGCATAAACCCACCCCAGGAGCGGGCCCATCCTGGCCAGGCCTGGAGGGGTTTTGACACCCTCGAACTCCGACTCCGCTTCGTTTCCGTGTCAAAACCTTCCTTATGCATTGAAACTTCGTAATATATAATCCCCCGGGTTCCCCGAGGTTCGTGCATCGTGTTCTCGTTGTGTTTTTGTTTCGATCTGTTTCTGTCAGCAAATCTTCTCAAGTTTAGAGCACCATGGCCTCCGCCAACAACAAAGGCAAGAAGCCCGAGGAGGAAGAACCTCAAGTCCCTAAGGAAGAGGAAATTTTAGTAGGGTATGAAGGAGACATGGAGGAGGACAAGCATCCGGACACCGGCGCTACCGTCGCAAGCATTGGTTTGGTGACACAACCTACATAGCTTAAGAGGACACCACGGATGTCCACAGGAGGGAAACCTCCACGTCTCTCACAATCCACGGTCATCTCCTCCACGTAAAAAGAGACCCTTCCATGCACTTATACATGAATATCAATATCAACATGTGCCCAAGGGAATTTGCCCTCGGCTTGGGATTTGCCTCGTTCTAACAATGCAGAGAAGGATCATGCTAAGGATGAAGAGTGGGGGAAGAATAACAAGGACTGGGATTCTCGGTCTGACATGATCATGAACCGCATAGAGAAAAACTCGGAGCTAATCCGTACTCTTACTTTTGAGTTCGAGGAACTAAGGAAGTTGATTGAGGATCTTATCAAGAGAACACCACCACCACCAAGGGAGTAATTCATCATCAGGTTTGGCATCCCTTTGGCTTGTTCCAAGCTTGGGGGAGTGTCGCGGTATCACCACCATTATCTTTTATCTTTTACCTTTTTAGTGGATTCATATTTGTGGTAGAGGGGTTATTTTATAGTTTGGTTTGCATGTGGAAGTATCTCTCCTTTAGTTGATTATATTTGTATCCCTTGGTGTGAGTGCCTTTATTGGAATATTAATGAGAAGTCCCATCTTTTACTTTTTGCACTTCTTATTTTAGTTTGCAATCTCTATTATATGATGGATCTTGTTGATCAGTATTGGCACCACTCTAGGATCATCAAGTGGATCTAAATTGGTTTTGGCAAACCGAGTTCTGGTCAGTAGCATTACTATGAAAGAGAAAAAGAAAGAAAAAGCTTAGAGGTCGTTTGGCACCCAGGTATTCATTTCATTTAGTAGAAATGAAATGAATACATGGATCCGTTTCATTTAAATTATGATTCCAAAAACACCCACATGTTTGGATGCCACTGGAATTTGGAAATGACGGGTATGAGATAGGAATCAGGTTTACACATGGAGATATTTTTATGGATTTACCAAATGAAATGATGGCCAAATTCCGTGCCAACCAAACAACATATGGATGGAATTGCAAAATGAATTCGAGGCCCAAATGATGGATACCAAACGACCTCTTACAGGTATTCTGTATCATTTGTTTTCTTTCTTGTTGGTTCATAAGCTTAGTATTTTTTATTTAAGATTCTTTTGTGTCTTCAAGGAAGATTGCATGTTTGGCTTTATTACTTGTATGTTTTCTTGTTTCTTTCAACTATCTTGCTTGCTACCCAGCCTTGCTAGCCAAAAACCTGTTTTGAGAAGGCATACTTCTCATGTTTCCAAAACCCTTTGAACCAAAAACCTTTGCCACTTGTGTCCACCATATCTACCTAGTAGTTGTTGCTATCCCTAGCAAATTCTCAAGCTTCATCTACCTTTCGAATTAAAAAGTATTTTGTTATGTGAAAACTAGTTAGTAAATCTCTCACGAACTTGATGGCATACTTTATTTCTTTGCCCCTAATAAACTTGAACCATTGTGAACATCGAAGTTGTATATGCTTGCATCTATACGTTGGAATTATCAGAACCGTGCTGTCACGGGGAACGTTTTCAATATTGCACCAGTACTCTGTACACAGTTGATATCATGCTCTTTTGTCTATGGATGTCAACGGTGTGAAATAAAGAGGTAACTTGTAAGTCCATAGAGTTTGTATTCCGTGTTAGAGAAACGCCTGGGTCGCTAGCCTAAGCCATGCTTAATCATGGTGGAAACTTGCAGCATCACCATAGTGAGTCATCTATGAAGCATCCTCAATAAAAAGCTAGGCATATGGTAAATAAAAAGATTGCTCATATGCTCATTGTCTGCTTGCCTTGTCATTTTGGTTATGGAAAGCTCCTGTACCATGTGCAAGGGGTACACCGTTGGCGGTTCTCAATGATATGAAAATACTTACAATGAAAAGAACTTACCTGGAACCAAAGTTGAGTATGCATGAGGAGTGGCCCTCATATTCAAGGGACATGAGATTGCCAACTTATATTTCGTCAAGCATATACTCCATATTTGTTCACTTTAACCTTAATCATCTTAATATGCTTATGATAGGGGCAATGAGGGCTCAAAAGCTAGTAAGTACCATAATATTTTGGAAGCTCTTTATGACTTGTAATCCCGGCTACCCTCTAAGAAGGGACCTTTCTTCCACTTCCAAGTTGAGTTAGTAAACCTACTTCATCTCTATCTCCATCAAGCTTTTGAGTTGTTGTGTTTCAAGCATTCATATGGTGATTTATTCAATCATGTTCTTCATCTTCCTTGTTTGCACAAAACTCTTATCTATTGAGTATTAATTTGAAAGCCTTCACTTGTAAAAAACCTTTTTGAGCAAAGAGTGCTCCTGTTTTGAAACTTCTACAAAAAGCTTTTGTGAAACCGTTAGCCAGGTGTTCTCTGACCAAGAACAAGTTTGCCAATTCCAATTATGATTTATCTTTATGCATCACTATTGTGACTGTTGTACTTGGATGCAAGATAAGTTATATAATGGTGAGTTGCTTTCTTCTATGAGTTGTGCAATGGTAAGTGTGATGCTTCTTGTTCGTATTCTTTTATTGACACTTCACTCCATAAACCTGTGGACATGTTTACTGAGCTCAGTATTCGCTTGGGAACAAGCGAAGTCTAAGCTTGGGGGAGTTGATACGCCCAATTTGCATTACCTTTCTATATTCTAATTTACCTCTATTCATTGATATTTGTCTTATTATGAGGTATTACTTATGGCTTTTCATCTGTTTATGCATGTTGGATGATTCTTGGAGGATGGACTTCCGGAGTCTGGATTCTTATGGAAAACAAGGCGTTTCGGTGCAATTTCGCAAAGATCAGAAAAATACCAGAAAAATATGGAAACATATTATTTTACCAGAAGATGAAGGGAGCCAGAAGGAGGGACGGATATGGGCCTCAGGTGGGCCACACCGCCTAGGTGCGGGCCCACCTGACCCCGCGCCTAGGGAAGGTGTGGCCCACCTGCCCGACCTCCGACTCCGCCCCTTCGCCTACATCTTCCCTTCAAAATCCTAAGGCTCGGGGGGCGACCTCAGATAGATTTTCGCCGCCTCTGGGGGCGGAAAACACCGATAGAGAAAGATCTCTCCGGCAAACAGATTTCTGCCGGGGGAATTCCTTCCCGAAGAGGGGAGATCGTCGCCATCAACACCGTCATCAAGCTAGGCTTCATTGGGATCATCATCATCATACACACCATCATCTCCACTAGCTCCATCACCACCACTCCGTCCCGCTGTAACAATTGTGTTGGATATTGCTTTAGTTCTTAGGGGAAACTTTCCCGGTGTTGATTACTATTGTAGTTGATGCTTGTGAGTGGAACCATTGGATTATTGTTTATGTTCAGATTGTTATCCATTATCATATCATCTTTGATCTTGATCCATATGATGTCTTGTGAGTAGTTCGTTTAGTTCTTGAGGACGTGTGAGAAGTCATGTTGTTAGTAGTGAATCTGTGATGATTTATTATTCAATGGTTTAGTATTTAAGTTGTGGTGCTATTCTTCTAGTGGTGTCATGTGAACGTTGACTACATGATACTTCACCATTTTAAGGGCCTAGGGGAATGCATTGTGTATTTGGCTACTAATCGCGGGGTTGCCGAAGTGACAGAAACCTGAACCCTCGTTAGGACACCTTTGCACAAGGGAGCGTAGGATCTCAGAGTTTAAGGCTATGGTTAGATTTATATCTTAATTACTTTCCTGTAGTTACGGATGTTTGCAGGGGGTTTAATCACAACTATGTATTAGTACTAGGAAGGGCGGTATGTTAGCACAGGTTAACCCACACAACACTTACAAACACCAGCGAAGAGTACTTAGCTATTTGAAGCAAAAGCACTTGACAGAATTCCCATGTGTCCTCGAGAATGTTTGGTCCTTATAAGTATTTCCACCGGCTTGTCCTTTGCTAAGAAAGGATTGGGCCACTTGCTCCGTTTGTTCGTTATTTTTGTTACTTGCTCTTTGTTTTGTTGCTATTTTTTTATTGCCTTGTTGGGATCGACACTCCTATTTATCAAAAGTACTACGATACACCCCCTATACTTGTGGGTCATCAAGGTGTTGTTATTAATTGCAATCAAGGAAAAGTAACATTCAATATTAATGTCAAAGAGCATACTATTTATTTCCTCGAGAAGGTTGTTAAGAGCTATTGCATGAATTCTATTGAAAATATTGAGAGCATCAAGGTTGGAGAAATATATTGTCCCATTCCACAGGAAAATTTTGAAACTATTATGATTGGGACCATTGCTATCAAGTATGAGGTAACATAATCACCTTGTGGAATGCAAAGTTTTGTTTCATATAAGATGGTTTTGGTAACAAGACTTGATCAACCTTATTAACAAAAGGATTTTTATGAACAAAATAATGTTTTCACTATGGTTATATTTGCTCTTTTTACTTTTTCTCCTTCCTAGTCTTTGCCGTTTCGTTTGCTAGCTTTGGTTTTGATAGTTGTTTGGTTGTTAGAGTGTCTTAGAGCTTCTGTAGTTTTGTTAAGGTCCCAACAGATGTAATATCAAGAAACAATGGTCATAACATAACTTTATAACCGAATAACATAATTTTATTATATCATACATAGCTCATTTGGCTACTACATTATATTGCAGCGAATAACTATAAGTATGGGTCCTTCATCTTCTTGTAATCCTAGTCAATCAAACAATCTTCATTTAAAATAATCAAACCAAGGGTCAATACATTTGAATTGTATTGGCAAGTGATACTATGGTAGTATAGTGGAATCTATCATCTACATGCATTTGGCTAAGTGGAGTTGAGGCTTGCATTGCTCAAAATAGATTTTTCCTTAACGTTTTGAAAATAATTAGTTTTGTCAAAAGCTTTTCCAATGCTTCTCTCAATCAAAGACTGAAGATCCTTCTCGAGGCATCTACAAATCAAAGAAAATCATTTCCTCAATCCAAGATTTCAAGATCCTTATATCTTCCATCAAAGATTGAAGAATACACACAATCCCTTGTTCACCTTTTATTTAGAAATTGGAATGATGAGATTCTTGATTGCTTCCATGTCTTGATGCTCAAATTGTCCGCACTTTACCCACAAGACTTGGTTTTGAAGCTTTTCAACATTTGACATCTCAAATCCTTTGTTTCCTGGTGGCATTCCACAAGTGAGATACACAATCCAAGTCCATGGCCTTGTGAACCACTCAACCATTCTCCACCAATCTATTCCATTCCACCCAGGTGATTCATTAACTTAGTTGTTTTATTAGACAAAATCACAAGTCCTTAGACTTAGAATATTTTTCCATAGTGTGAATATATATTCCACCCATGTTTTCTATTAGCTAGGCTAAGCTTGGTAGTAGTAGGAATGAAAATCCTACTAAGGATTCTTCTACAAGGTTTTCCTATAGCAAGATCTATACTTAGCAAAATCCATGCAAGTTTTACTTAACAAAATCACTAACGCATAATAAAAGTATTGGGATAGAAATTATGAAGCATCACTTGCCTTTTTGGTAGAGTATAGGTTCACTTCTTGATCTTTGCAACAATCACACTCTTCAAGTCTCTACAAATCAATCAAGCAAGGTTCAAACTCAATCTACCAATCAAGCAAAACAACACACATAAATAACAAAGTCAAAGAAATGCATGCAAGCATGCCAAGCTTTGTTTTGTTTTGACAAAGTGGTTCCTAGTGGTTATAGTCATTTGGGTACATCAAATGGTCATTTCCTAAAGTGGCCAAGTCATTTGTAAAAGGTTTCACTTTAAAACCATTTTCAAAACAAAGTGTTATTTTATGTGGTGTAGAAATATTTTTACTAAGGCATTAGCCCATAGAGTTCACCAAATGAGTTGCTATTGCAAAACTTGGTGTTTTTAGGTCAGTAGGTTTGGTCCAAATTATTATCTCAAGTTTTCCTTCCATACACATTTTCATAGATAAAACTATTCTTTTTATTTGGCTAGAAAATGGCTAAGTTTAAATAATTCAACTTAAATTTCACAAAAATCATTTTTAATACTATGTGTTGGTTACTAAACCAATTGGCAAAGGTTTGATCTCAAAATTCATTTTAAATGATTTTTCTAATGTTAAAACTAAGGGTAGGGTTGGTTAGGTCTTGTTCTCCTGAATCTTTTGATATAAAATTTGTCAAATTTGGACGTATGGTTTGAAAGTTACAAGTGTTTGAAGATAGCATCAAAATCTGATTTCAATTTCTATTTTTAACGCTCGGATCGAGTACCTCTTTGCGGGTCGTCGTTCTTCTATCTCAGATCAAGCTCACCGAGGTCGCGGGCTGTGGTGAAGCACGCCGTGTCAGTGGCTGGGCGGGCGCTCGCGCGCCGAACGTAATCTCGCGAGTTGTTACCGCGGCGGCGGGGCGGGTCGTGGTCGGTCGAGCCGCCGAGACCACCCGACACTCATCGGAGTTGCGAGGTCGTCTTGCTGCGTCGTGGACTTGGATGAAGCGCCTAAAACAAACGAAGAAGAAGGAGGGGGTCCACCGGTCAAGGAAAAAAAAAAAGGGAGGTCCATTTGGTTTGAATCGTTTTTGTGGGTAGGGAGTCAGAGATTGGCTTAGTGGGGGGGTGGGGTTTGGGGCCGTTGCTGGATTTTATTTCTTTTCCTTTTCTAATTTCATGAATTTCTAAACAAACAATTCACACTCAAATCAAATCCAAACAATCATTCAAAGAACCTTGAACTTTGAATTTTGGTTTTTCCAAAATAAATAATATCCTTATTTATTTTAGGGTCCATTAATAGTTAAATAAAATGGATCACTAGTTATTTAATAAAATAGGGTTTGATTTTTATTAATAAAATTTCCATTTGAAATCTAATTATAATCAAACCAGTAGGTTTTATTTGAAAATAAGGATGCTTGGAAATCTTGTTTTAAAATAAAATAACCTTTTATTTTAGGTTCCATTTATAATTAAATAAAGGGTCCTTTAGATAATAATCCATTTAGGATTTGTTTATTTGGTTCAAATAATTCATATTGAATTATTTGGAAAGTATTCCAAAGTGATTTATTAATTATATAAGATTGGGTAATTGTTTTAATTCCAAATATCATTTTCTCATGTATTTTTATTTAGAGTTTTGTCCTTATTTAAAATAGGGATAGAATGGTTATTTCCATTTTATTTTATTTGGATTATTTTTTTTTTTATATCATATTTTTATTTGAATTGGGATTAATCATCCCTCCATTTACTTCATGGATTAGGCCAAGATTTGTTTTGGTCTGTAAATATTCTTTATTAATATTTTCATTTTTGTCTTATGAAATCCATATCTTTTTATTTAGAGATCCAAACTTGGTGATTCCAATTTATGAAAACTTATTTATTATTTGCTTATACTTTTGATTCCTTTTAGGATCTATTGTACTCCACTTGGTATGGGTTTTTGGTAAGGCTTTAATAGCTTTGGAAATTCAATTCACTTATCTTTTTATATTCATAAGATTTTGTTTATGGTCTCATCTATAATTTAAAATGGACCATGGTTTATTAATCATATAGGGTTTGGTTTATTTAATAAAATCCTCATTTGAAATTCTAATGCTTTCAAAATCCAATCAGTGGTTTTACTTGGAAATAAAGAATATTTGAAAATTTGTTTAAAACAAAATAACCTTTGCTAAATTTATTTAGAATAAAATGTTTTAATTCCAAAATTTGGTCAAGGTTTAATTTTCTTTTATTAAATGTTTTATCTTTTAAATCTCTTGAGGTTTATTTTAATTCAAATGGGTTTGAAGTTCCAATTGAATTCAAAAAGTTTCTTCTCTCTCTCAAATCAACAAAGTTTTATTTTATTAATTTATTTTCACATTACAAGATTTGGAAAATCGATTTGGGAGGTTGGGTACAATCAAGTTCAAACAACTAATTTCTATGTTAAACTTTTGCTTTATTCCTATGAACAATTAATGTCCTTGAGTTCTTTGCGTTGCTTTTGGGAAAGTGTCCCATTTCATTACATTTAATGCTCATGTCTTGTTTGGGCTTCTTGATTTTCCTTGATCCTTTGAATTGGGTTGTCTTGTTTGTTCTACCATGGCATAGATAGGACATGATCACTTCCTTCACAAAGATAGCAAGTAGCTTGAGAGGTAGGGCATTCTGATGGTCTTCATCACAATTTGGGCATTGTCCTTCATGCTCCTTGGAAGTATGATCCTTGTCTCCACAAATAATGCAAGCTGGGCTCCATCTAGAACAACATTCTTTTCATCCTTGCTATCATACTCTTCTAGGTAAGTTTTCTTCCATGCTAATCATTTGATTAGTCACCGATCTTCATTATTATTGTTGTTCAATTGATGTTGAGTTTGGTGTTGGTGTTATCAACCTTGATTAGAATAGGCAAGATATTTCTAACAATGTGCATGCAATCACAAACCAAACATTTCACTCAAACAAGGTTCAAGCACATACTTAGGCAACAAAATATTTTTGTTATACCACATAAGTTGGTGGGTTTGACTTTAACTAAAATATGGTGGTCCATCTATATGGTTCACTTGTGATTTTTCCTCCCTTTGCATGAGATCATGGCTTCCTTGAGACAAACTCTTGGTTACAGTACTTCAAACTTGTTGATAGCTTCTTCTTATTTTGCATTCCCTCGTCTCTAATTTCTTAAGTAAGGTTTCTTTATCTTATTTGTGGTCCTTAGTAGTTTAGTCATTAGAGTTGAAGAAGTTGAAGAAGTCTTTGCACATAGAGTAGTCTTTGGTCATAAGTAGAGTTGAAACCAAAATGATTGAGGAAAGAGTTTACAAGTTTTTGTAAATAAGTTTTTGGAACAAAATATCACTCCTATTTTCTAAGGGTTTTGTCCAAAGATGTAATATCAAGAAACAATGGTCATAACATAACTTTATAAGAATAACATAATTTTATTATATCATACATAGCTCATTTGGCTACTACATTATATTAATAACTATAAGTATGGGTCCTTCATCTTCAAAGTGCCACAGTGTGATGTTGGTTAGACTTTGTAATCCTAGTCAATCAAACAATCTTCATTTAAAACAATCAAATCAATACATTTGAATTGTATTGGCAAGTGATACTATGGTAGTATAGTGGAATCTATCATCTACATGCATTTGGCTAAGTGGAGTTGAGGCTTGCATTGCTCAAAATAGAAAATAATTAGTTTTGTCAAAAGCTTTTCCAATGCTTCTCTCAATCAAAGACTGATCAAGATCCTTCGAGGCATCTACAAATCAAAGAAAATCATTTCCTCAATCCAAGATTTCAAGATCCTTATATCAAGCCATCTTTCCATCAAAGATTGAAGAATCTTGTTCACCCACAAGTTTTTATTTAGAAATTGGAATGATGAGATTCTTGATTGCTTCCATGTCTTGATGCTCAAATTGTCCTTAAATGGACGCTACTCCAACCTATCAAACACTACCACCCACTGTCCATTTGGCTAAGTTCTTTCAACATTTGACATCTCAAGTGGCATTCCACAAGTGAGATACACAATCCAAGTCCATGGCCTTGTGAACCACTCAACCATTCTCCACCAATCTATTCCATTCCACCCAGGTGATTCATTAACTTAGTTGTTTTATTAGACAAAATCACAAGTCCTTAGACTTAGAATATTTTTCCATAGTGTGAATATATATTCCACCCATGTTTTTCTTCTACAAGGTTTTCCTATAGCAAGATCAAATCCATGCAAGTTTTACTTAACAAAATCACTAACGCAATAAAAGTATTGGGATAGAAATTATGAAGCATCACTTGCCTTTTTGGTAGAGTATAGGTTCACTTCTTGATCTTTGCAACAATCACACTCTTCAAGTCTCTACAAATCAATCAAGCAAGGTTCAAACTCAATCTAAACAACACACATAAATATTTGTTTTGACAAAGTGGTTCCTAGTGGTTATAGTCATTTGGGTACATCAAATGGTCATTTAAAGGTTTCACTTTAAAACCATTTTCAAAACAAAGTGTTATTTTATGTGGTGTAGAAATATTTTTACTAAGGCATTAGCCCATAGAGTTCACCAAATGAGTTGCTATTGCAAAACTTGGTTTGGTCCAAATTATTATCTCAAGTTTTCCTTCCATACATTTTCATAGATAAAACTATTCTTTTATTTGGCTAGAAAATGGCTAAGTTTAAATAATTCAACTTAAATTTCACAAAAATCATTTTTAATACTATGTGTTGGTTACTAGGGTCAGTAGGGTCACAACAAACCAATTGGCAAAGGTTTGATCTCAAAATTCATTTTTAAATGATTTTTCTAATGTTAAATCTTTTGATATAAAATTTGTCAAATTTGGACGTATGGTTTGAAAGTTACAAGTGTTTGAAGATAGCATCAAAATCTGATTTCAATTTCTATTTTAACAAATGGATCACTAGTTATTTAATCATTTTATTTTATTTGGATTATTTTTTTTTTATATCATATTTTATTTAGATTTGTTTTGGTCTCAGAATATTCAAACTTATTTATTATTTGCTTATACAAATCTTGGGATGTGACAAGTTTGGCTTTTGGTTTGCTTTTGCTTCTTCTAAAAAAACTGTTTCTGCGAGAAAATCAATTTTCATACCCTGAAAATTGGCCAAAAATAAAGTTTCCCGAAAAATCCTAGGAAATTCAAAATAAATTTTTCCTCGAAAAAAGGGGCAGAGGGACACCTGGAGTGACCCAGGGGCCACCCCAGGAGCCCACCTGGGCCCCTTCAAGGTGCCCCCTCACAGCCATCTTCTTTCTCTCTCCCGAAAAACACCGGAAAACTTGCTCAAGATCGAGTTCTTGCTCGCGATTTTCGATATCCTTGCTCAGCCACTCTTTGCTGCTGATTTTTGGAGGGATTGATCCTTGGTTTGTGCCTCCTCCACTTGTCCAATTAGATTTTTGGTTGGTAGATTGTATCTTGAGTATTTTGCTGCTATAGGTTTCAGGTTGTGTGATCTTGCATGCTTGTTCTATGCTTAGATATTTCATTTTGATGCATGTGTAGCCCTCTAGCAAGTTCCTATAGTAGTTCCTCATCATTTATCAACTTGGAAATCACTTGGTTTGATGTTTGTCTAATTTTTTTAAAAAAGAGTGGTCATGGACAACCACCCATTTGGAGAGATATTTGAGGGTGATGCACCTAGGAGGGCAAGGCCCTCAAGATCATCCTCCCGAGCCAGGACCTCATACAATGAGGATCCCATCACTCCGCGATTCGGCGATGAGGGAGATGAGGGGGATGCTCACCCTTCCACCTTTCCTTGCCCAACCTTTTTGCAGGCTGATTGGATTCTTGATGATTTTACAACCTTGGTTCGGAGGGCTGGACTAACAAGCCTTATGCAGGATGAGAGCGTGCAATATGCTACGCTCACTAAAACATTGTGGAGAGCTTCTCCTTTACTAACAACTTGTTCACGCCAAATGTTTCTTTCAAAATTTATGGCATGTCTTACAATATGACGTTGAAGAAATTTCGTGAGGCTCTGGGACTTGGTACAGCTGGGCCAACAAAGAAGATTCCAGCTCAACCCGCTGATTTGTTGGAGCTCTACCGCGGGATAACTAATGATGATAACTGTAGAGCTCAACGGGGAAAGATAAGAAATATTCAGCTTCCAGCCATCAGGTATTTTGCTTACTATCTTGCCACTAGTATTCTTGGTAGGGAGAACACTAGTAATATTTCCAGCTATCATTTGGCTTTCTTAGTTGCTGCGCTCAAACAATGAAACTAAGTACAATCTTGGTTCTCTCATTGCTCGTCACTTAACTGCTAAGGGACCCATTTATGGGGGAATATTGCTACGCGTGTTGCTACTGCTTTGGACATTGATGTTGATCCAAATGATACAGTTTTGCATCCTCAGAGGCTTGATCTTGCTGCCATGAAGGCGCACCACTTTGTCACTAATGGCTCTACCCTTGAGAACTTGGTTTATAAAATGTTGTTTATTGACGGGGAAGAGAGAGATCCCTCTACCCCAAACCACTTTGTTCAGTATTTCTCAGGGACCTTTGTCACGCTCCAAGGAGGAAATGGATGACAAGCTGCGCTCTCTTAGCTTATATGGACACTATCAGGAGGAAGCACCCTCGTATGACCCTGTTGTGCACTACACAGGGGAGTCCTCGAGCTCGTATCAGGACGAGAGAACCTCATTATCGTACTACGGAGGTGCACCTACTTGGGCACCATGGGATTGAGCCCCACTTAGGCCAAAAGCCTAAGCTTGGGGGGAGGTATACCGACATCACACTCATCTATATATCATGTTCGGTCGGTTCTTTGTATATCCATTGTTTTGCTTTCTTTTTTGGTTATTGTTGCTTCTTTCTCAAAAACACAAAAATACCAAAAATATTTTCGTTGTTTCTCTCGCTTTGTTTGCTTCTTGTTTGGTTTGCCTTTTCTTTGTTTGGTTTTGCTTTGTTTGCTTTATTTAAAAAAATCGAAAACACCAAAAATATTTGTTGTTCTTCTTTGGTTTTGTGAGTTCTTTGCAGGGGTTCAGTCGTCCTCAGTGGATTTTTGGGTTTCAAGTTATTATTCAAGTCACACAAGTGAAGGGAAATAATGAAGATTAAGACAACTCGAGGTGTGGTAAGAGGCTGGTAACGAACTCTATTTGTTTTCATTTTTGTACATATACTCATCATTGTGAGCATGCTTAGTCTGTTCATTGTAAGGCGTATGTTACTGATGGATGCTTAATAGTTCTTGCTTGTCTGTGATTAGCTCCATCTTGCTAATATTTTGTAGCATGTCATATGAATGTTTGCTTGCATTGTTTTATTCATATTTTGGTATGATTTTGTGGTATACTCCTCTGAAAGTTTCATGTGAATTGACTTGGCACATGCTCACGCATGCATATGAATAAACAATAGTCAGTAAGCCTCGATGATTTATTTTGGCTTAGAGTTCTTGTATCACTTTCATGCCATAATTAGTCCTGTTTTGTTGCAAGCATGATTATGACAATTATTTATCTCTCGTTTGTCGCTCCCTCTCTTTTGCTAGCCTTCACTTGCACTGAGTATGAGCTCTACTTATGCTCCCAACTTCCCAAAACCAATATTGCCAACTGTGTCCACCATACCTACCTATTAGCAACGTTTGCTATTTCAGTGCATATTCCATATGCCTTGTTTTTTTTCAAATAAAATGTTTATCTATTTTGAGAAAGTTAGTTAGTAAAGCTCTCATGAACTTGATGGCACACTTTATTCCTTGCACATAATAATCTTGAACCATTGTGACCTGTCCATGAAAGTTATATGCTTGCAAATTATATGCTGGGAGTCAGCAGAACCGTGTTGTCATGGGGAACACTTTCAACACTTTTTAGGTACATATCCAGTTGATACCTTGCTATTTTGTTTGCGGATGGTGACGGTGTGAAGTAGAAGGGGAGCTTGTGACTTCATGGAGTCTATACATTGTGTTAGAGAAACGCCTGGGCCGCTAGCCTAAGCCATGCTTAATCATGGTGGAAACTTGCAGCACCACCATAATGAGCATTCTGTGAAGCATCCTCAATAAAAAGCTATGCATATAGTAAATAAAAAGATCGCTGAGATGCTCATTGTCTGCTTGCCTTGTCATTTTGATCACGGGATAGCTCTTGTATCATGTGCAAGGGGTACCCCGTTGGCGGTTCTCTATGATATGCATGTATGTACAATGACAAAAACATACAGGTAACCAAAGTTGAGTAGCATGCGGAGCGGCTCTCGTACTCAAGGGACTTGGGATTTCCAGTTTATGGTCTGTCAAGCATATAACTCATACTGGACCTCACTTTCACCTTAACCACATGAAGATGCCTATGATAGGGGCAATGAGAGCTCAAAGCTAATGAGTATCTTCCTTCCAGCATTAGGAAGCCTTTCAAACTTTTCAAAAACCTTTTCACTTCCATGTTGAGTCACCACTTATTCTATGAGAACCTTCTTGAGAGCATAGTTGTCATTCTTGTGTTTGTTCCAAAACTTGGTTAATTATGTCATGACTTTGATGCTTGTATCTCTGATATTTTTACCTCTAGTCTTCACTTGAACTTCACAGGTGCCTTGGCATTTATATTGTGTTGTACAAACAAAGGCAAGCGAGATACCACTCTATCATACCTTACTATGAGCATTGCAATGTTGCTTATATTTATGTTCCATGCTACTTATTATTGTTGAGTTGGTTTCTCTTTATAGCTTGCAATGACTATTGAGTAGACTTGGTTGCATGCTTCTTATTATGAATGGTTTAAGCATCTACTCTTGTGCTGAGAATATATACATCATATGAAGCAAATGTGTTTGTGAAAGTTCTTTTATCGCACTCAGTTTTCAACTGAATTGCTTGCGGACAAGCAATAAACTAAGTTTGGGGGAGTTGATACGTCCAAAACGTATCTACTTTCCCGAACACTTTTTCTATTGTTTCTCCTCTAAACTTGTGTGATTTGGATACAACTAACATGGACAGACGATGTTTTCAACAGAATTACCTTGGTGTCTAGTTTTTGTGCAGAAAATCAATTACCAGAAAAAATCCCAGAAAATATGCCAAACATTATATTTCACCAGAAGACCCACGAAGCCAGAAGACGAAATAGAGTGGAGGCCTGCGGGCCCACACCCCTTCCAGGCGCGGGTGGGCCCTGCCCCGCGCCTAGGAGGGTGCGGCCACCCCAGGCACCCCCTCGGGCCCCCTCGGTGCCTATAAGTTACCCCTTGACCTAAAAACTGAGGGGCATTCGACGTTTTTCCAGAAAGAGTTCCGCTCCGCCGCCACCATCCGAAACCAAGATTCGGATCCAGAAAATCCGTTCTGGCACCTGATACGACCAATTTGCATCACCATTCTATATCATAATTTACCTCTATTCATTGATATTTGTCTTATTATGAGGTATTACTTATGGATTTTCATCTGTTTATGCATGTTGGATGATTCCTGGAGGATGGACTGCCGGAGTCTAGATTCTGATGGAAAAGAAGGCGAAGATCAGAAAAATACCAGAAAAATATGGAAACATATTATTTTACCAGAAGACGAAGGAAGCCAAAAGGAGGAGCGAAGAGGGGCCACATGGGGCCCACACCCCCCTAGGCGTGGGTCCACCTGACCCCGCGCCTAGGGCAGGTGTGGCCCACCTGCCCAGCCTCCGACTCCGCCCCTTCGCATGTATCTACCCTATGGAACCCTAAGCCTGAGGGAGCCACTATAGATAGATTTCCGCCGTCTCTTGGGGCGGAAAACACCGAGAGAGAAAGATATCTTCGGCAGACAGATTTGTGCCAGGGGAATTCCTTCCCGGAGAGGGGAGACCATCGCCATCAACACCATCATCAATCTAGGCTTCATCGGGATCATCATCATCATCATACACCATCATCTCCACCAGCACCATCATCACCACTCCGTCCCGCTGTAACAATTGTGTTGGATATTGCTTTAGTTCTTAGGGGAAACTTTCCCGGTGTTAATTACTATTGTAGTTGATGCTTGTGAGTGGAACCATTGGATTATTGTTTATGTTCAGATTGTTATCCATTACCATATCATCTTTGATCTTGATCCATATGATGTCTCGTGAGTAGTTCGTTTAGTTCTTGAGGACATGGGAGAAGTGTAACACCCTCAGAATCGACCCTATGCAAGTTTCAGCGATTCCCGCCAAACCCGCATAGAAACGATTCAAAGGTGCCCACCAGGCACTTTCGTGCGGGTGGAAAACGAAGTAATAACATTACACAACAGTCCTCGATGGAAGCCACATAACAGATATATATACAACACGACTCCATGAGTCAAGAATACAGATATAATATACAAAGATCCAAATCACCATGAAAATGATAGGGCGTCCGACTACGGACAAGAAGCAAATGGGGCTAAGAGCCCTGAAGAATAACCAATGGCGTCCATAACCCTGCCCAAGCCGGAAGGGTAACCCGCTAACGACGCCGATCTCAAAACCTGCTTAAACAAAAGGGGTGCCGACAAAGGGCAAAGGAAAAGAGGAGCGTCGATCGAGGACAAGACAGCGAGGCTAGAATTCGGCGTTCCTCGCCTACATAGGTATGGTGGACTGAAGCGGCAGCGGCAGCATGCACTAAACAACCTATAGAGACTCGATACAACTGGCGGCTATCAGAGAGGGGTAAGAAAGACCTATTCGGAACTAACCTGATACTACCAACAAACAAACCCATCCTGGAGTTTCCCCCTCGAGACCAAACGAGGAAGTCAACCGAGGAACTCACGCAGTTGGCAGTTTTATTTATTCAGTTATCGTTGCAGCAATTACTAGTCAGATATAGATAGTCATCCTGATAAAGTAAGCAGTGGGCACTTTTAATTAACCATTCCGTTATAGTAGTAACACTTACTAATCAGATACAATTAGCATGAGATAACCCAAAACCCAGCAGTTGTTGGTACTTTTATTTAGCCATTCCGTTGTAGTTGCAATATTTACTAGTCAGGTACAATGGTCGCAAGCGACACTCCAAACAAGCAATTGTGGGCAGTATTATTTAGCCATTCCATTAAAGTGTAGCTGATTACTAGTCATTATAAAGTCAAATTTATAGCAGTAAACTTTAGTTATGCTTGTCTATGATCGAGATACTGTGCTCCAAGTCGTCCATAACCGCGGACACGACTTTCAGAAAGTTTTACCCGGCCGGGGTGCACCAATAGCAACACACGCTCGATCAACCTCGGAAAAACCAAATCAAAACCCAACGAGGCCTTCACGACAAAGCAATCACAGGATTCAGAAATATTTCAGGGGGCCACCCCTTAAAGTAGACCCACAACGAAGCCGGCCGGCTCCGAGACGGACTTAATGTTGTGGGGACGGCTGTGAACGACTGGGAACCCAAAACTGGGCTTGTCGACACCGCGGAATCGTGCCACGATCCTAAACAGTACAGTGTGCTCCTCGCACAATCGTAATAAAGCAGTAAAGCATGGCATAGGTACAGGATAGTAATAAAACCTCAAACTAGTTTGTGGCCCCAAGAAATAAGAATGAATCATGCTCTGGCTCAGGGGGGGTCCCATAATCCTCCCGGATGTGGATAGCGCGATAAATCAAGGAACATGTATCAAGTACTCGGGGTCCTACGGGACACAAGTGGACGGTTAACAACCAAATAACATCTATTGCCCACCTGTGCCTCTGCTTACTTACTTCAATTTTAGTTGTTAAACAGTAATTAAAGTGAACGATAAGTAAAACCATGATCATCTCCAACAACAAACAGGCGGCAATAATCCAACAACTGCGGTACTTGACGGCACCCAACAGCACTTGAGCATGCGACTACGACGCGCAAGTCCAACTATCTACCAAACAACAGGTATTAGGATGTGTCCAAGGCAATATAGGGCTGCAAGGGATATCACGGGTACGAAAACTAGAGCAACGCAACACAGATAGCAATAGATCAACAGGAGGAAATAAAGACTATAAAAGTAAGATAGGTAGAAAGGGGGAGATGCTCGCCTGAAAACATTGTCGAAGGTTCAACCGAAGATCGAGGCGAAGCTCATATCAACTCAACGGCTTTATCCGCGAAGAAGCAAAACACTAGAAGAAACACCGGATGAACTATTTAATACTACGGCAAAAGATCGGCATGATGCATGTATGATGCATGGCATGGCAAGGTGCGATTGAATTAGGCCAGATTAAGCGGAACCGGGGGTCCCGACAAATAATTGGATGGTTCAAGTTATTTATCTACCCCGCAATTTAAATGTTGTTTTAACAAGGCAAAATATATCACCGGTTCGCTACACAAATTTAAATGAGGCCAATATAAGACTAGATTTGCTCGCATATGGGCCCCATATTTAATTATGCAGTGAATCGGCATAGTGCCCCCAAACCACACAAATATGCATGCAAGAACATTTATTATATAACAGGTTTATATTTCATTTATAAAGTAGGGCTCGGAAGGGAATCACACATTAGGGTTCGACGACCTTGGGGTTCCGGGGGGTTCGGGGTTCGGCCTCAGGGTTCAGGGTTCGACGGGATCGTTCTCGGATAGCGGAGGTAGGTCTTGTCGCATCCGTGGTCTTCGGGTCATGTCGACGGTCATGGCGTTCGGGATGAAGTACTTGGTGTTCCGGGGACGATCCTGTCGCATTCGCGGTCGTCGGTTCGTGTCGACGGTCTTGTCGTCTTACGGCGGAGATCTTGAGACCCAGGGTCTTGGCGTCTTCGGGTCCGAGAGGGAACTTGGCGAGCACGAGGGTCTTGGTGTTCGACGGGGTTCGGGCGCGCCGGGATCGGGCTTCGCATCTGAGAAGGTGGCCTTGATGGAGAACTCGGTGGATCCGTGTTGGCGGCCTTGGCGGTTATCGGGTTCGGTCTTCGAATCAGTGTAGATGGTCATGGCGTTCGGGAGGGCGTCCTTGTTGTTCCGTGTCGAAGGCATCAGGGTCTCCGGGTAGGAGAACATGGAGTTCCGAGGGGTTCGGTCCCGTGAGGCAGATCTTGAGGTTCCCACTCGTCCACCGGTTGCGAGCATCGGTCGACGCGAACGGAAGTAGATCTTGGCGAGGGGTAGATACACTTGTTGTATCTTTAGTAACGACCGAGATCTTACCGAGATAACCAATCTCACCACACTAACAGCACATCTAGACATCTTCACCTCATACAGCACCATCTTTGACCCCACCTATAGCGACACTCGAAGGAGACAACGAAGCACGGGGTGGAGGGCATGGCGGTCGGGCGAGGCAGAGGGTCACCCCAGCGGCGCTCTAGCTGGTGAGGCCAGGCCAGCGACGCCATGGAGGGGCAGAGGAGGACCAGCGGAGGTCGACGGGGAAAGCCTTGCCGACGTTGTTCGAGGCGATGGAGAGGAGAAGGGGAGGACGCAGGCGCGATGCAGGGGAGCCGCTGAAGGCGCAGAGTCGCGCGGCCGAGGCGGGCTCCGGCGAGACAGGAGAGGAGGGCAGCGACGGCGAAGTGGAGGCTCGGGGCCAGGAGCGACGAAGGGGGGGACGCAGGAGGACGGTTACAGGGTGGCGCCGGATGTGGGAGGTGAGATAACCTGGCGGAGCCTGCACGGGCAGAGGAGGTGACACGCCGCCGAGGAGAAGGCCACTGGCTCGACGGCGAGGCGATCACAAGATGTCGCAGACCGGACTCACGCGACGGCGGGAGCGAGAGGAGAAGGCGGCCTCGGGGAAGGAGAGAGGGGCGGGCGGGAGCTCATGGAGGGGGTGAGGGAGGCCGAGCGGGGCGGCTGAGGTCGGGAAGGAGGTGAGTGGCGGGCGCTCATGTGCGGCCATGAGGAGGCGGCGTGAGCGGGGCCGAGGGAGGGCGACGGCGCCGTCCGACGGTGGGGAAGGAGGAGGGAGCGGGAGGTAGGGGAGAGGGGTGCGTCGGGGAGAGCCAGGGAGAGAGAGAGGAGCGGGCGCGTGGGCTGGTGGGGAAGGGGGGTCCCGCGGGGTGGGTCCCAGGGGAGAGGTGGGGGCGCGGTGTGGACCGGGAGCCACTGTGGGCGCGCCTGCACACCTGGCGGGAAAGCTGTCGTGGGTGGGGCCTCCGAGGTGGCGGCTGGAATGGGAGAGGGGAGGAGGTGGAGGTTGGTGATTGGGTGGGGAGAGAGCCAGGCTGAGGTGGCGAGAGGGGATTGGAGGGGGTGAGGTGGCTGGAGGGGTGGGTAGAATATGTTTTGGTAGTAAAAGGGTTTGGGGTGGACCATTTTGGAACTGGGGGTGGTCGTTCGGGTCGAATCGGCCCGTTCGACTGCCCCACTAAAAATAATTAAATATTTTATTTATTTTAAACAGGGCTTTTGCAAACCGATAGCAGACAAAACAAAATAATCCGGAGACCCGGGTTTTGCGTTTGAACAAAGACGGGGCGTTTAGAAAACAAATTAGGTTTTTCCTGAAATAGTTTTATGCAAGTAATTGCAAGATGATGACGATGCTCAAATGCAATGTGGCATGATGACATGAGAATGCGGTCATGATGATGCAATGCACAAAATCAACGCGATTTTCTAGTAGTGGTTTTTGCGGGATGCCACAAGAAGTCATGTTGTTAGTAGTGAATCTGTGATGAGTTATTATTCAATGATTTAGTATTTAAGTTGTGGTGCTATTCTTCTAGTGGTGTCATGTGAACATCGACTACACGATACTTCACAATTTATGGGCCTAGGGGAATGCATTATGTATTTGGCTACTAATCGGGGAAACCTGAACCCCCGTTAGGACACCTTTGGACAAGGGAGCGTAGGATCTCAGAGTTTAAGGCTGTGGTTAGATTTATATCTTAATTACTTTCCTGTAATTACAGATGTTTGCAGGGGGTTTAATCACAAGTATGTATTAGTCCAAGTAAGGTCGGTATGTTAGCACAGTTTCACCCACACAACACTTACAACACCAGAGAAGAGTACTCAGCTATTTGAAGCAAAATCACTTGGCAGAATTCCCATGTGTCCTCAAGAACGTTTGGTCTTATAAGTATTTTCACCAGTTTGTCCTTTGCTAAGAAAGGATTGGGCCACTTGCTCCGTTTGTTCGTTACCTTTGTTACTTGCCTTTTTGTTTTTTTGCCTTGTCAGAAAACCAATAAAATCCGTTTGCTCAGTATTCACAGGGATTTCCTGCTCCATACCATTATTCAGCACCTTCTGCTCCTCGTTGGGATCGACACTCCTATTTATCGAAAGTACTACGATACACCTGTATACTTGTGGGTCATCAAGACTAGTTTCTGGCGCCGTTGCCGGAGAGTGAAGCGCTATTGAAGAGTGGAACTGATAAGGGAAACCTCTACTATGAGTATTTCTTCTGTTACTGCTTGTTACTTTGTTTCCAATATGGATAACCCACTTGGTTTTCTATTTGGTAAAACTACTACCACTGCTAGGGTAGTAGATGAACCACCACCTATTGAGATAGATCCTTTTAAGATACCTACAAGTATTATTAATCGTGTTATGCATAATTATTATTTAGGGGATGGAACTGTCCATCCTGGTGATCACTTACTTTTTATCCATGAATTATGCGGGTTGTTTAAGTGTGTAGGTATCACAACTGAACATGTGAAGAAGTTACTCTCCATATCCTTGAAAGGGAGAGCTGAAGAATGGTATAAGCTGCTGAAGAATGGACAATCCATGGAATGGGAGGAGATGGCATCTCTCTTTTACTCTAAATTTTATCCTCCCAGTGAAATTCATAAGGATAGAAATCTTATATATAACTTTTGGCCTCTTGATGGACAAAGTACAACTCAATCTTGGGGGAGATTGAAGTTACTAATGCTTAAATGTCCTATTCATGAACTCCCTAACAATATTATTCTCAATAACTTTTATGCTAGGCTTTCTCTTCATGATAAAGATTTACTAGATGCTTCTTGTGCTGGATCATTTACTTTTAGAGGTCCCAACCTTTAATAAGGTAGAGATCCATGTGTTTACAATGCTAGTCCCTGGATCAATAGCTAGCATCCACAGTTAAGATGTAATATCAAGAAACAAAGGTCATAATACAACTTTATAACCAGGAATAAAATAATTCATTACATCTTACATAGCTCATTTGGCTATCTCATTACAATGCAGCAGAAATAACTATAGCATGGAGTCCTTTATCTTCAAAGTTCCACAGGCAATCATGTTGGTTGTAGAATGTAATCCTAATCAACACACTTCACTAACATCAAACAAACCTGCAACATAATAAGTTACAGCCACAAGGGTCAATACATTTGAATTGTATTGGCAAGTGATAATATGGTAGTATAGTGGAGTCTATCATCTATATGCATTTGGCTAGGTAGATCTTAGGCTTGCTTTGCTCAAAATAGATTTTCCTTATGATTTGAAAACACTAAGTTTTTGTTTGACAAATTCACCCAAGGAACCACCAATAGAAATTGGTGAACCTTCACCCTTGTTCAACCACAAGTTTTTAACTTAGAAATTGGGATGAGGAGATTCTTGATAGCTTCCATGTCTTGATGCTCAATTTGTCCTTTGCCAGGGACATGGCTAAGTACTTAGATTTTACACTCTGCATAGGTGGTGCACTTTCCCCACAAGACTTGATTTTCACCAAGACAAGATCTTTCAGAAGCCTTCCCTTAGACCAGAATGGACGCGCTCCAACCTATCAATCCCCTACCACCAACTGTCCATTTGGCTAAGTTATTGCAACTTATATGATCCAGGCAGAGCCCATAATGCCAAGTGGCTGCACTTGAAGCTTCTCAACATTTGACATCTCAAATCTCTTTGTTCCTGGGTGGCATTCCACAAGTGAGATACACAAGGTAAACCATAGAAATGGGCCTTGTGTAACCACTCAACCAAAAACCGACAAGAAAGTCCCTTTCCACCTAGGTGATTCATTCACTTAGTTGTTTTATTAAACAAAACACAAGTCCTTCACTTAGAAATATTCCATAGCATGAATATAATCCACCCTTGTTTTCTACTAGCTAAGCTAAGCATGATAGTAGTAGGAATCTTAACTTAGGAAAATTCTACTAAGGTTTCATCTACTAGGATTTCCCATGGCATAGTTTATACTTAGCAAAAATTCGATGCAAGTCCTACTTAGAAATATCATTAATGCATAGTGAAAATAATGGGACAAAAGTATGTAGCACCACTTGCCTTTTTGGTAGAGATTATAAGTTCACTCCTTGATCTTTGCAATAGTCACACTCTTCAAATTCCACTACAATTCAATCAAGCAAGCAAATATTCAATCTACCATTCAAGCAATCATCACATAGAATAATAAAAACAAAGCAATGCATGCAAGCATGCCAAAGATTGTTTTATTTGGAAAAATGGTTTCTATTAGGTTATAAACATTATAAAACATCTATTGGTCATTTATAAAAGTGGCAAAACCATTTGATATTAAGTTAGTGAAAATGGCTACTTTAGGTCATTTTTGTTTTGCTAGAAATGATTTAAATCAAAGTGATAATCTCTAGTGTTTAACAAATACATTTTAAAACACAAATGTTAGTGTTTTAAGGTCAAGTGTTTAATATTGAAACCATTTGCAAAAGGTTTTACTTATAAACCATTTTTATACCTAAGTAATATTTTATGTTGTTGGAAATGCCTTTTAGAAAATTAATAAATTTATAGGGTTCATAAAAATATATTTTAAATCTCAAAACTTGGTGTTTAGGGTCAGAGAGTTTAAATCTAATCATTTTCCAAAGGTTTTACTCAAAAAGCATTTTTAACACATAAACAATATTTTTACTTGACTAGAAATGTTCTAATTCAAAGATTTATTCTTTAACTTCACAAAATTTGTTTTTGAATCCACAAGTTGGTTTCTATGGTCAGTAGGTTCAAAACAAACCATTTTCCAAAGATTTTATCCTAAAAGAATTTCTAGAATAAATTTTATGTTCTAAATATGGCTACACAAGTTTCTGCAAAAACAACCATTTTAACATAAGCAATTCATTAAACAAAGTGGATGGCTGGAAAATACTTGCTTTGCTGATTCCATTGATATAAAATTTGAAAAATTCGGACTTGTAGATTTAAAGTTATGCAATTTACAAATTCACATATCTAATAGAGTCAAATCTGTTTTTTAAAACAAACCTCAGGCCACGTGGTGTGTTTTGATTGGGAAAAAAGGTTCGCGTGGATCATGTAGTGTGGATCCTTGGATCTAATGTAAATCGTGCGGCACAGATCAGTGTACCCCTTCGCTTTAAGTGAATCTATTACATCCATAAGATTTGCATCTAACGGCTCACATCGCATGACATCTAACTGGCGGCGCTAGCGGCGGCGAGTGGCGGCGGCACGGTCAGACAGTGGTGTTCCCGGCGATTCAGGAAGCAAGAGAAGGAGAGAGGTAGCTCACAGGGTTCGCAGGGCAATGCTGATGCTCAACGTCATTGTCGCAGTGCAGGGGCACTCAGGGTTGATCTTAAACGCTCGTCGGAGTTGATGTCGCTGTCGGGTGCGCTCAGACGTCGCTGGGGGCGAGGCTGCGGATCATGCCACGGCAAGAAAACGATGTCGTTAGATGCACAGAAGAGTGGGGAGTACAGTAGCATCAATGAGAAGGGGAGGCACGGTCGGATGTTACCAGGGGGCTTCATCGGAGTGGAAACAGACGGCGGCGCAGTCAGTCGAAGACGAAGTCGACGATACAGGGCACGCACGGATGAACGGGCGGCACTGAGAGATGCGCCAGAGGCTAGGGAGTAGGATCGTATGCACCAGGGAGCAAGGGGGGGCGTGGGCTGGCCGGAATCGCCGCGGATGCTCGTCGGAGGCAGCAGTGGTCGGAGCGGAATTCGGGGCAGCCTGGGGGATCTCGAGGTGTGGCGTCTAGGGGGGAATGGAGAGGAGAGAGGGGCGATTAGTAGGGCGTGATTACTGGGCAGATTAACTGCGGCATTGACACGAATTTAATCGAGGTTTGATGGACAGTGAACGGCAGGGAGAAGGAGGAAGCAGTCGCGGGCGGGTGTAAACGAAGACTGACAGGTGGGGCTGGCTTCGTCAGCGAGTGAGAGAGAGAAGGGGTGGGGTCTGGTGGTTAGTCTCTCTACGGGTTCGTTAGTGAGTGAGAAAGACGGTTCGGGGGTGGTTTAGTTGGGCTGCGCTGCTGGGCCTGCTGGGCTGGGCTGACTCTTTTTTTGTTCTGTTTATTTTTCTTTTTCCTGTTTCTTTTATTCAGTTTTGAATTTGTTCAAACAAATCAAACAACCATTTGAATTTCAAATCTTTTCCAAACCTTGAGTATATTTCAATACTGTTTATTAACATATTCTAAAGTCAAATATAGATTATTTCTTTTATTCTTTTAGGGTCTATTATATATTTATAAATAGACATTTGTCTTTATTTCAAAATAAGATTTAAATATGTTTTCAAACTCTATTTGAATTCTAAATTTTTACCAAACCTTTTTCAGTAGGTTTTATTTATTCAAAATAATTTCACTTTGAATTATTATTTAAAATACTTTAATAATATTTATATTTAAATTGGGAAATGCCTTTACTTAAATAAAATTGGATATTAATAAATCCTTATGATTTTATTTAAATAATCCTTTACTCTTTTTATTAATCAATAATATTTCATCTCATTTGTTTGGCCAAGATTAAATTTGGCTTTTAAATATTCCCTATTAATTATTTCTTTCTTTATTTTATAAAATCCATATCTTTTTATTTAATGGTCCAAACTTGGTGATTCCAACTTGTAAAATCTTATTTAATATTTGTTTATACTTTCAATTCTCCTTAGGATTATTTGCTCACCATTTGTTATGGATTTTAGACAAGGGCTTCATTATCTTTGGAAATTCAATTTCCTTATCTTACTAAATTCATAAGATTTTATCTATGGTTCCAAATTGAATGAAATTAATTTCTATGGTTTTATAATATTTCCATTTGTCATTCTTGATCATTTATAAATGTTTGTTGACAAATTTTATAAGGATCAAATCCATGGTCTTAGAGATATCTTGGAAATCTCCCAATAGAGTTTTAGGGTTTTGGTTTATTTTCCAAGTGTTTGAATTTCAAGATGCATTTATGAAGAATGCATTTCACTTGATTTGAATTTAGTTGGATTCAAATTTTATTCAAAGTTTGTTCAAGATGGGTTTTAATGTTTCCATTTGGAATCAAAAAGTTTCTTCTCACCCTAAATTTCAACAATTATTTATTTTGTTGATTTATTTTTCACATGAAAATTTTGGGATGTGACATTTACACATATGAAGGAATAAGCTAAATGGGATCTACTAGACCGTATTCAAGATAACACTGAGGCTTGGGAGAATGACAAAGGAAGAAAGTTAGGTATAAACTATGATTATGAATGCATTAAATCTGTTATGGGAACTAATGACTTCCGTGATATTAGCAATGAGTTTGGTCTTGATTCCCAAAGTATTGCAAACTGTTTTAAGGCCTTTGCCTCTTACATAGAAATTCCCAAGAAGAAGTGGAATAAGTACCATGCTCCTTATAAAGATGGTGTTAATCATGCTCCCATTGGAAATGCTCAAGTTTGTACTACTAATCATTTTGTGCCTGAACCTCATGTTGTGAAAATGCCTTTCCTAGCTAAGGTAAAGGAGTATTCTATGATTATTAGTGCAAATAACAAAGGTATAATGAAAACTGTGGAGCCTGGTAAGCATTTGAGTGATGAACCTGTTGTAGATATTCTGAGAGACACTGTCACTAGAAATATAGAGGATAAGCACATTGTCTTCTGTGAAGATGCTTCTAATATTATTTCTCATCCTAGTAAGGCTAGAAAAGCTAGTGTTTCGTGCTTTCTGTTAAAATTGGTGATCATTGCTGCTATGGTTTATGTGATATTGGTGCTAGTTCTAGTGCTATTCCTTATGAGCTTTACAGGGAAATTATGCATGAGATTGCTCCTTGTGAGCTAGAGGACATTGATGTGGTTATCCACCTTGCTAACAAGGAAACCATTTGCCCCATTGGCATTATAAGAGATGTGGAGGTTCTCTGCGGTAAGATTAAGTATCCTGCTGATTTTCTAGTGCTTAATTCAGCATCTAGCAAAACTTTTCCTATCATTTTTGGTAGACCTTTCTTGAACAATGTTGGAGCCATTATTGATTGTAAGAAGGAAAAAGATTTAACTAAGTTTGATGAAGATTCTTATGAGTTCAACTTTTCCAAATTTGTTAAAGCTCCTTGTTAAAATAGCTTGCCTAATAAAGATTTCAGGATGGAACAACTTGCTTATATTGATCTAGTCTATGACCTTGTACCTCTTTTTGATGACTGTAATATGCTTATTCTGATGATAAAGTTACTTCCAGTGACAATTATATTGTCAACTTTATTCAAAGTGCTACTGAAAGTTATTATGAGAGAGGGAAACTTGGTTTTATGCATCTCAATGATGTTAAGTTCCCCGTTTTATGTTGAAAGCTTTGAAGTTGCATCTGTTTTGCCTTCCTATGATAGTGGATTTTTGTTTCAACAATTAGTTTTCCCATGATACACCCATGCACAGGAAGTGGGTTAGACTCAAGTGTGTTGGTTATTTTCTTCTTGATACTCTCTTTCACTTCAAATATATATATCCATTGTGAGCATCTTTGAAAGTTTCAAGCCTAACTTAAAGGCATTAAATAAAAGTACTTGTTGGGAGATAACCCAAGAGTTTTTTGAGACTTGGAAGTTATTACCTCAGTAATAACTGCTCCTTATCCTTTTTGTTTTTGTTTTTGTGTCAAGTTCAACTACTTTTGTGAAGTGGAGGAGTTGTGAAAATTGGCTGTCCTGGGACAGATATTTGTTCTGTATTATAAAAATTCGTGAGGGAGCTCAGTACGTCGGTTGGAGCTGAATTTTTCTGATCTTGTTCTCCAAGTTGTTACCCAACTTTCATTAGTTCTGCACTTTTTGATTTGAGCAACAGAAGGTCTTCAAAAAAATCAATCTTTACCTGTTGGTCTGTTTTGACAGAATTCTGCCATCATTTGCATTTGCCTCTTACAGAAGCTTTTGTTTTGATGGGTTTTCAGTTGAAGAGTGTACCCAAAGGTTTATTTTTTTTGCTTACACTAATGTTGTCATTGAGTTTGTGCAAGGGTTTTGTATGAAGGGAATTTTCTCAGAAGAAAGAGAAAAGGAATCTGTAGAGTTCATCTTTGAATAGGTAAAAGTGGTGAAAACAGAAGGTTCGTGAAACTCCAATCTTTTTATATTTTTGATGTTTTTAATACATAAGGGAAGTTACGAGATGTAAATGAAGAGGAAACGGAGTCCGGGTGGGATGACCCACCCTGTGGGGTGTGCCACCGAACTCCGCCTCCGCCTGCTTCCATGTCGAAGACTTCCTTATGCCTTGAAACTTCGTAATATATAACCCCCCGGATCCCCCGAGGTTCGTGCATCCTGTTCTCGTCGTGTTTTTGTTTCAGTCTGTTTCTGTCAGGAAATCTTCTCAATTTTAGAGAACCATGGCCTCCGCCAACGACAAAGGCAAGAAGCCCGTGGAGATAAAGTTGGAAGAACAAACCGCCGCAGGAACAAGGGGAAGGAAACCTACTTTTGTTGGAGCAATTAACACTGCGTATGATTTTTCTCTTCACATGTAGGGAATCATAGCCATTGGTCGAGACTTCAAATACTGTCCCGAGGCAGCGGAAGCCCTTCGAATCACTAATGAGTTTTGTGAAAGATACTGTGGTTTGAGGATAAAGGTGGATGAACTTCAAGAGTAGAACAACAAGCTTCGTAAAATGCTGGAGGGTTTTTGTAGAGGGAGTGCCCCAACATTTAAACAATATAAGGTGGAGTCCCCTGTGTTTACAATGCTAGTCCCTGGATCAATAGCTAGCATCCACAGTTAAGATGTAATATTAAGAAACAAAGGTCATAATATAACTTTATAACCAGGAATAACATAGTTTTATCACATCATACATAGATCTTTTGGCTATTACATTACATTGCAGCGGAATAACTATAGTCATGGGGTCCTTCATCTTCAAAGTGCCACAGTCAGATGTTGGTTGTAGACTTTGTAATCCTAATCAATCAATCTTCACTAAAATCAATCAAACCTGCAACATTACAAGTTACAGCCACAAGGGTCAATACATTTGAATTGTATTGGCAAGTTTCACTACTATATGGAATATAAGTGGATCCTATCATTACATGCATTTTTGGCTAAGTAGAGTTTTAGGCTCTTTTGCATAAAGCAAAATTTATCCTATCTTTTCAAAATGGTTTTGGTCCTTTGACAAATCTCCTTTTCAAAAATCCCTTAAACTCCTTGGTAGAAACTCAAGTGTTCAAGTCCTTGTCAAAATCCCTTGAGCTCCTTGGTAACCCCAAGTGCATCAATTTTTATCAAAATCTCATGAGTTCCTTGGTAACCCCAAGTGTTCATGTTTTCATCAAAAACTCTTGAGTTCCTTGGTATCCCCAAGTACATCAAGTTTTATCAAAGTCTCTTGAGCTCCTTGGTATCCCCAAGTACATCAAGTTTTATCAAAGTCTCTTGAGATCCTTGGTACCCCCAAGTGCACAAGCCTTTAAAAGTTTTCTTTTAGAAATTAGAATGTCGAGATCTCCCACAGCTTCAAACTTTAGTTGCTCAGTATTGTCCATAACCGGGGACACGGCTAAGTACTTAGATTTTATTATCTTCTGCAGAAGTAGTACACTTTACCCACATGTCACAATCCCATCCTTTTGCCACCAGTGGCCACTGGATTAGTTCTCACCAAGATGGAGTACCGGCAGATTGAGAATGTGACGAAGTCTTTCCAAAAGGTCCTCCCATACACCATTTCTAGCTTGTCTTCAGCACCCATGTAGGATTCCAGGTCCCCATGTCCAGTAAACTAAAGACAATGTATGGGTCTTCCCAATGTAGTTGACTAAGCCAGAGCCATAATAGCATGTGGTTGCACACGAAAGCCACAATTGGAGAAACATGTTCAATCTCTAAGTTTTCTGGGTGGTTTCCTTTGGAGCACAACACAAAGAGATTGCCATATACATGGTTCCTTTTGTTGCCACCTTCTCCAATACTCAAAGTATCCTTGGCCACCCAGGTGGTTCATTGATTCCTTGTTTTATTATATAAAATCACAAGTTCTTTTCTCAACTTCACAAAATCTCACCATGTATCTCTTTTCAAAATATAGCAAGGCTAAGCATTTAACAACTACATTGTTTTCACTAAGGAATGTATAGGGAATCCTATTAGGATTTAGCATAGCATAAGTATATAAAATTCTTTTCATGCATGTTTTCAAAATCCACTAAGTATAATGAAAATAGTAGGACTTTAGATGATAGTGTAACTTGCCTTTTGGTAGGGAATGTTGGTTCACTCCTTGATCTTATTAGTCTCACACTTTTCTAACTTCACTACAATCAATCAAGCAAACACCATATCAACTAGCATTCCAAACCAATAATCAATCAACACTTCACACACACAAAACAATGGGATCTAAGTTATGCATGTAAGCATGCAAGAGGTGGTTCTATTTGTAAAGGTGGTCTCCACTAAGCTTCTAAACTTTGTAAGGTTCAAGGTGGTCATTTTTTTCCAAAATGGCAAAGTCTTTTGCAAAAGGGTTTTATCCATAAACCATTTTTAAATCCAATCATCATTTTATGTGGTGGAAAATATTTTTATCAAAGCAACAACTCTAGGTTGTTCACAAAATAAGTTGTTGTTTCACAAAACTTGGTGTTTAGGATCAGTAGGTTTGATCCAAAACATTTTCCCAAAGTTTTTACTCCAAAAACATTTTCATAACAAAAACCATTATTTTATTTGGCTAGAAATGGGATAAACCAAGTTTTTATTCTTAAACTTTACCAAATCCAATTTTTTAAAACCATGGGTTGGTTCCTAGGGTCAGTAGGTTCACAAAAAACCAATTTGCAAAGGTTTCAAACTCAAAAACATTTTTGAATCATTTTTCTAATCTAAACAAGCATACAAAGTTTCTGCAAAATCAAGCAATCTAACAGGTACTATTTGCTAAACAAATTCCATGGTTGGCTAGGGCTTGCTCCATTGATTCCAACGGTATAAAGTTTGTAATTTTTGGACGTGTGGATCAAAAGTTATAGGGATTTCAATTTGCAACTCCAATCTGTTTTTCAAATCTGTTTTAAACCAAATATGGCCACGCGTCACTTTCTTATTGGTCGGTAACGGTTCGGGTGGATCGCATGCTGTAGGCCGTTAGATCAAGTTGCATCACATGGCACTGGCTGCGTACCCTTTCGCAGTTAAGTGGATCTATCGTGTCTCTCCGATCTAAATCGAACGGCTGCTAATGCCTGGCCAAGAACTGGCGGCGCGACGACGGTGGCGCGTGGCGGCGGTGCTCTGGCTACGGCGTAATGGCAGGAACAGGAAGCGAGAGGAGTAGGGGAGGTGCTCACCGTGTTCGCAGAGGCCTGGGGAAGCTCGTCGTGTGGTCGGCGTGGCAAGGGGCGTCCTGGAACAATAGCGATTGCTCGCCGGAGTAGAGAACAACGTCGGGTGGTCCTGGTCGTGGTTGGAGGCGAAGCTGTCGATCACGAGGAGGCAAACAGAGGGTGTGGTCAGATGCAGGAGATCACGGAGATGACGCGAGTGTGAAGGAGAAGGCTTGGGGCGGTCTGGACTTACCAGGAAACGTCGCCGGAGATGTTGCAGACACGGCGGCGCTCAGAGCTTGACAAAGGTGATGCTCAGGGGCGCCCTCGGCTGAACTGAGAGTACAGGAAGATGCGCCTGAGAGTGGGGAAGGTGTGAGCTTGGTCGGGAAGGCACAGGGTGGCGCTGAGTCGACGGAATCGTCACCGAACCTCGTCGGAGCAGAGGGTGGTGTTGAGCGAAATTTGGGTAGCCTGGGGGCAGAGAGGGAGTGGCGTGTGAGGGGAAATGGAGGGGAGGAGCTGGCGATTAATAGGACGTGGTCGCAGCGAGGTTAAGGCGCGGCATTACTGCGAATTGAAGCCGCAGAATCGCTGGCAGAAACGGCCGGCGTCGTCTGCGCGAGGAAGAAGGTGAGCTGGAAAAGTGGGGTCGGTTGTTCAGTGGGAAAAGGAGTGAGGGAAGGGTCCACCAGTCATTGGCTCAGCGGGTGCGGTTCTGAGTAAAAACGTTTCGCCGAGGGAGAGTGGAGACTGGGCTGGTTCTGGGCTTCTTGGGCTTGTCTACTGGGCTGTGTCCAGATTCCATTTTTTTTCTTCCTGAAACCTTTTTCTTTTTCCAAACTAATTTCTGTTTTGAAATTCAAACAACAAACAATACTCAAATCAATTCAAACAATCACCAAACTTTGTAACTTTGAATTTGGTTTTGTTCAGTAACATAAACCGAATTCCAAAACCAAAATAATAATTTTATTTTAGGGTCCATTATTAATTAAATAAATATACCATTGTTATTAAATCAAATAGGATTTGATTTATTTAAAATCCCCATTTGAAAACTAAATATTTTCAAAACCAAAACAGTAGGTTTTATTTGGGAATATAAAATACTTGAAAAACTTATTTTAAATAAATAAATAAGTTTTGATGTTTTGAAATAGTAAAACCTTTATTAATAAATCTTGGATATTAAATCCTTATTAAATTATTTTAAATAAACCTTTACTATTTTTATGAAATAGAAAATATTTTATTTCAAAGGCTTGGCCAAATTTTAATTTGGCTTACAAAATAATCTTTATTTGTAAAACTTCTATTTCTTTTGAAACCAAATCTTTTTATTTAAAGATCCAAAATAGTAATTCCAAATATTTTTATTTTCCTTTATTAAATGTTTATCTTTTTAAATCCCTTTAGGATTTATTTGATCCAAATTGGTTTGAAGATTTCCAATTGGATTCAAAAAGTTTCTTCTCACTCTGAAAATCAAACAAAGTTTTATTTTATTCATTTATTTTTCACATTACAAGATTTGGAAAATCTTGGGATGTGACAGGCTACCACCCTTAAAATAAATCTCGTCCTGAGATTTGGGAAGGCTATGGTTACAAGTAGGCTCAAAACAACTAGGGTAGTACCACCCTTAAAAATTTTCAAACAAAAATTACATATTGGCCTTCTTGGGATCCTGGGGAAACTTTTCTAAGCAAACATTTGCACGGTGTCCTTTGTTCCCATACTTGACTCATGGGCCAAGGTTGAGTTTCTCCATAGGCTTGTTCAACTTGTTCTTCATCTTTTCTGGACAGTTGCTTGCATAATGTCCTGGGTTCTTGCAATTGAAACAGTGAATATCCTTGAGTTCTTTACGTAGCTCTTGTGGACAAGTTGCTACATAATGGCCTAGCTCTTTGCAATTGTTGCACACCACTTGGCCAAT
Source organism: Avena longiglumis (assembly GCA_030063025.1). Taxonomy (NCBI): domain Eukaryota; kingdom Viridiplantae; phylum Streptophyta; class Magnoliopsida; order Poales; family Poaceae; genus Avena; species Avena longiglumis. The sequence goes on along the minus strand of CP125976.1, from coordinate 505,092,915 downwards.
CTCTTTATTCTTATGGTTCTTTGGGCATTCACCGGAATAGTGTCCCATTTCCTTACACTTATGACATTGCACATGGCTTTTGTCTATCTTTTGCTTCTTGGGTTTCTTTGATCCTTTGAATTGGGTTGTTTTGTTTGGAGGTATAAGTGATCCTTTTCCTTTGTCATCAGCCTTCTTGGTAGACTTGGATCCTTCTTGTTTCCTTTGTTCCACAATGGAATAGATGGGGCATTGGATAGGAACATGGTTGCTTCCTTCACATAGATAGAAAGTAGCTTGAGAAGTGGGACATTGTCCAGCAGGATGTTTCTCTTCACAGTTGGGGCATTGATCTCCATGCTCCTTGGAAGTATGATCCTTGTCTCCACAAATAATGCAAGCTGGGGCTCCATCTAGAATAATATTTCTGTCATCCTTGTTGTCAAAGACTCTTTTGGAATAGCTTTCTTCCATATTGATCATTTTATCAGTCACCTTAAGCATCAATTGGCCTTGAGTTTCCAAAAATCCTTGCAGGGTTGGATCTTCTCCACTGGAGTTGGCTATGAATTGAGCTGTCACTTGGTTTAACTGGTTCTGGGTTGCTATGAGCTCTTTCATGCTGTCCTCTTGGTTGGTGTTGGTATCCTCCACCTTGATGTTAGGGTTTCCTGGAGTAGTCATTTGTTTGGGTTGAAGGGAGATTAGAATAGGCAAGATATTTCTAAGGAAATATTTCTAATCACACACATCACAATTCACACAAACAATGTGCATGCCATCACAAGTCATACATTTCACTCAAAAAACAAAGTTCAAGCACATACTTAGGCAACAAAAATATTTTTGTTACACCACATAAGTTGGTGGTTTTGTCTTAACTAAAATATGGTGGTCCATCTATAGGGTTCACTTGTGATCTTTCCTTCCTTCATGATTCTTCTTGTATGAGATCTTGGTTTCCTTGAGAAAAACTCTTGGTTGCAATACTTCAAATGATGTAGGCTCCTTCTAACTTTTGCATTCCCTCAGTCTCTAAATCTTGAGCACGATTTCCTTGTTTCACTTGTAATCCTTAGTGATATCCAAGTTGGAGGTCCTTGGTGAATATGCTGAATATGTTGAAGTCATTAGAGTTGAAGATGTTGAAGTCATTAGAGTTGAAGATGTTGAAGTAGTCCTTTGCACATGGTGTAGTCTTTGGCCATGGGTAGGTTTTTCCATCAAGTTGAAATTGAAGAGATGTAGAGTTGAACCCAAAATGGTTGAGGAAAGAGTTTACAAGTGTTTTTGTAAATAAGTTTTTGGAACAAGTACAACTCCTATTTTTCTAAGGGTTTGTGTCCAATCCTAGGTTTACAAATCCTACAGGCAACACAATGCTCTGATACCATCTGTAGAGGGAGTGCCCCAACCTTTAAACAATATAAGGTGGAGTCCCCTGTGTTTACAATGCTAGTTCCTGGATCAATAGCTAGCATCCACAGTTAAGATGTAATATCAAGAAACAAAGGTCATAATATAACTTTATAACCAGGAATAACATAGTTTTATTACATCATACATAGCTCTTTTGGCTATTACATTACATTGTAGCGGAATAACTATAGTCATGGGGTCCTTCATCTTCAAAGTGCCACAGGCAGATGTTGGTTGTAGACTTTGTAATCCTAATCTATCAATCTTCACTAAAATCAATCAAACCTACAACATTACAAGTTACAACCACAAGGGTCAATACATTTGAATTGTATTGGCAAGTTTCACTACTATATGGAATATAAGTGGATCCTATCATTACATGCATTTTTGGCTAAGTAGAGTTTTAGGCTCTTTTGCATAAAGAAAAATTTATCCTATCTTTTCAAAATGGTTTTGGTCCTTTGACAAATCTCCTTTTCAAAAATCCCTTGAACTCCTTGGTAGAAACTCAAGTGTTCAAGTCCTTGTCAAAATCCCTTGAGATCCTTGGTAACCCCAAGTGCATCAAGTTTTATCAAAATCTCATGAGTTCCTTGGTAACCCCAAGTGTTCATGTTTTCATCAAAAACTCTTGAGTTCCTTGGTATCCCCAAGTACATCAAGTTTTATCAAAGTCTCTTGAGCTCCTTGGTATCCCCAAGTACATCAAGTTTTATCAAAGTCTCTTGAGCTCCTTGGTACCCCCAAGTGCATCAAGCCTTTAAAAGTTTTCTTTTAGAAATTAGAATGTCGAGATCTCCCATAGCTTCAAACTTTAGTTGCTCAGTATTGTCCATAACCGGGGACACAACTAAGTACTTAGATTTTATTATCTTCTGCAGAAGTAGTACACTTTACCCAAATGTCACAATCCCATCCTTTTGCCACCAGTGGCCACTGGATTAGTGCTCACCAAGATGGAGTACTGGCAGATTGAGAATGTGACGAAGTCTTTCCAAAAGGTCCTCCCATACACCATTGCTAGCTTGTCTTCAGCACCCATGTAGGATTCCAGGTCCCCATGTCCAGTAAACTAAAGACAATGTATGGGTCTTCCCAATATAGTTGACTAAGCCAGAGCCATAATAGCATGTGGTTGCACACGAAAGCCACAATTGGAGAAACATGTTCAATCTCTAAGTTTCCTGGGTGGTTTCCTTTGGAGCACAACACAAAGAGATTGCCATAGACATGGTTCCTTTTGTTGCCACCTTCTCCAATACTCAAAGTATCCTTGGCCACCCAGGTGGTTCATTGAGTCCTTGTTTTATTATATAAAATCACAAGTCCTTTTCTCAACTTCACAAAATCTCACCATGTATCTCTTTTCAAAATATAGCAAGGCTAAGCATGTACCAACTACATTGTTTTCACTAAGGAATGTATAGGGAATCCTATTAGGATTTAGCATAGCATAAGTATAGAAAATTCTTTTCATGCATATTTTCAAAATCCACTAAGTATAATGAAAATAGTAGGACTTTACATGATAGTGTAACTTGCCTTTTGGTAGGGAATGTTGGTTCACTCCTTGATCTTGTTAGTCTCACACTTTTCTAACTTCACTACAATCAATCAAGCAAACACCATATCAACTAGCATTCCAAACCAATAATCAATCAACACTTCACACACACAAAACAATGGGATCTAAGTTATGCATGTAAGCATGCAAGAGGTGGTTCTATTTGTAAAGGTGGTCTCCACTAAGCTTCTAAACTTTGTAAGGTTCAAGGTGGTCATTTTTTCCAAAATGGCAAAGTCATTTGCAAAAGGGTTTTATCCATAAACCATTTTTAAATCCAATCATCATTTTATGTGGTGGAAAATATTTTTATCAAAGCAACAACTCTAGGTTGTTCACCAAATAAGTTGTTGTTTCACAAAACTTGGTGTTTAGGATCAGTAGGTTTGATCCAAAACATTTTCCCAAAGTTTTTACTCCAAAAACATTTTCATAACAAAAACCATTATTTTATTTGGCTAGAAATGGGCTAAACCAAGTTTTTATTCTTAAACTTTACCAAATCCATTTTTTTAAAACCATGGGTTGGTTCCTAGGGTCAGTAGGTTCACAAAAAACCAATTTGCAAAGGTTTCAAACTCAAAAACATTTTTGAATCATTTTTCTAATCTAAACAAGCATACAAAGTTTCTGCAAAATCAAGCAATCTAACAGGTACTATTTGCTAAACAAATTCCATGGTTGGCTAGGGATTGCTCCAGTGATTCCAACGGTATAAAGTTTGTAATTTTTGGACGTGTGGATCAAAAGTTATAGGGATTTCAATTTGCAACTCAAATCTGTTTTAAACCAAATCTGGACACGCGTCACTTTCTTATTGGTCGGTAACGGTTCGGGTGGATCGCATGCTGTAGGCCGTTAGATCAAGTTGCATCGCACGGCACTGGCTGCGTACCCTTTCGCGGTTAAGTGGATCTATCGTGTCTCTCCGATCTAAATCGAACGGCTGCTAATGCCTGGCCAAGAACTGGCGGCGCGACGACGGTGGCACGTGGTGGCGGTGCTCTGGCTACGGCGTAACGGCGGGAACAGGAAGCGAGAGGAGTAGGGGAGGTGCTCACCGCGTTCGCAGAGGCCTGGGGAAGCTCGTCGTGTGGTCGGTGTGGCAAGGGGCGTCCTGGAACAGCAGCGATTGCTCGCCGGAGTAGAGAATAACGTCGGGTGGTCCTGGTCGTGGTCGGAGGCGAAGCTGTCGATCACGAGGAGGCAAACAGAGGGTGTGGTCAGATGCAGGAGATCACGGAGATGACGCGAGTGTGAAGGAGAAGGCTTGGGGCGGTCTGGACTTACCAGGAAACGTCGCCGGAGATGTTGCAGACACGGCGACGCTCAGAGCTTGACGAAGGTGATGCTCAGGGGCGCCCTCGACTGAACTGAGAGTACAGGAAGATGCGCCTGAGAGTGGGGAAGGTGTGAGCTTGGTCGGGAAGGCACGGGGTGGCGCTGAGTCAACGGAATCGTCACCGAACCTCGTCGGAGCAGAGGGTGGTGTTGAGAGAAATTTGGGTAGCCTGGGGGTAGAGAGGGAGTGGCGTGTGAGGGGAAATGGAGGGGAGGAGCTGGCGATTAATAGGACGTGGTCGCAGCGAGGTTAAGGCGCGGCATTACTGCGAATTGAAGCCGCAGAATCGCTGGCAGAAACGGCCGGCGTCGTCTGCGCGAGGAAGAAGGTGAGCTGGAAAAGTGTGGTCGGTTGGTCAGTGGGAAAAGGAGTGAGGGAAGGGTCCACCAGTCATTGGCTCAGCGGGTGCGGTTCTGAGTAAAAACGTTTCGCCGAGGGAGAGTGGAGACTGGGCTGGTTCTAGGATTCTTGGGCTTGGCAACTGGGCTGTGTCCAGATTCCATTTTTTTTCTTCCTGAAAACTTTTTCTTTTTCCAAAACTAATTTCTGTTTTGAAATTCAAACAACAAACAATACTCAAATCAATTCAAACAATCACCAAACTTTGTAACTTTGAATTTGGTTATGTTCAGTAACATAAACTGAATTCCAAAACCAAAATAATAATTTTATTTTAGGGTCCATTATTAATTAAATAAATATACCATTGTTATTAAATCAAATAGGATTTGATTTATTTAAAATCCCCATTTGAAAACTAAATATTTTCAAAACCAAAACAGTAGGTTTTATTTGGGAATATAAAATACTTGAAAAACTTATTTTAAATAAATAAATAAGTTTTGATGTTTTGAAATAGTAAAACCTTTATTAATAAATCTTGGATATTAAATCCTTATTAAATTATTTTAAATAAACCTTTACTATTTTTATCAAATAGAAAATATTTTATTTCAAAGGCTTGGACAAATTTTAATTTGGCTTACAAAATAATCTTTATTTGTAAAACTTCTATTTCTTTTGAAACCAAATCTTTTTATTTAAAGATCCAAAATAGTAATTCCAAATATTTTTATTTTCCTTTATTAAATGTTTATCTTTTTAAATCCCTTAGGATTTATTTGATCCAAATTGGTTTGAAGATTTCCAATTGGATTCAAAAAGTTTCTTATCACTCTGAAAATCAAACAAAGTTTTATTTTATTCATTTATTTTTCACATTACAAGATTTGGAAAATCTTGGGATGTGACAGTTTTCTTATCCTAAACAATGAGGCGACACCACCACCACCGAGGGAGTAATTCGTCATCAGGTTTGGCATCCCCTTGGCTTGTTCCAAGCTTGGGGGAGTGCTGCAGTATCACCACCATTATCTTTTATCTTCTACCTTTTTTGTGGATTCATATCTATGGTAGAGAGGTTATCTTATAGTTTAGTTTGCATTTGCAAGTATCTCTCCTTTAGTTGATTATCTATGTATCCCTTGGTGTGAGTGTCTTTATTGGATTAGTAATGAGAAGTCTCATCATTTACTTTTTGCATTTCTTATTTTAGTTTGCAATCTCTATTATATGATGGATCTTGTTGATCAGTATTGGCACCACTTTGGGAGCATCAAGAGGATCTAAATTGGTTTTGGCAAACCGAGTTCTAGTCAGTAGCAATATTTTTTGAAGTTTGAAATAAAAAAGGAAAAGCTTACAGGTATTTTGTATCATTTGTTTTCTTTCTTTTTGGCTCATAAGCTTAGTATTCTTTATTTAAGATCTTTTGTGTCTTCAAGGAAGATTGCATGTTTGGATTTATTACTTGTATGTTTGCTTGTTTCTTTCAACTCTCTTTCTTGCTACCCAACCTTGCTAGCCAAAAACCTGTTTTGAGAAGGCATACTTCTCATGTTTCCAAAATCCTTTGAACCAAAATTTTGCCATTTGTGTCCACCATATCTACCTAGTAGCATTGTTGCTATTCCAAGAAAATTCTCAAGCTTCATCTATCTTTCGAATTAAAAATTATTTTGTTATGTGAAAACTAGTTAGTAAAGCTCTCACGAACTTGATGGCACAATTTATTTCTTTGCCCCTAATAGAATTGAACCATTGTGCCATCGTTGTTGTATACGCTTGCATCTATACGTTGGAATTAGCAGAACCATGTTGTCACGGGGAACGTTTTCAACATTGCACTTGTACTCTGTACACAGTTGATAGCGTGCTCTTTTGTCTATGGATGTCAACGGTGTGAAATAAAGAGGGAACTTGTAAGTCCATGGAGTTTTTATCCTGTGTTAGAGAAACGCATGGGCCGCTAGCCTAAGCCATTCCTACTCATGGTGGAAACTTGCAACATCACCATAGTGAGCTATCTATGAAGCATCCTTAATAAAAAGATGTGCACATAGTAAATAAAAAGACCGCTGATATGCTCATTGTCTGCTTGCCTTGTCATTTTGGTTATGGGAAAGCTCATGTACCATGTGCAAGGGGTATCCCGTTGGCGGTTCTCAATGATATGCAAATACTTACAATGAAAAGAACTTACCTGTGATCAAAGTTGAGTAGCATGAGGAGTGGCTCTCATATTCAAGGGACATGAGGTTGCCAACTTATATTTTGTCAAGCATATACTCCATCTTTGTGCACTTTAAACTTAATCATCTCAAGATGCCTATGATAGGGGCAATGAGGGCTCAAAGCTAGTAAGTACCATAATCTTTTGGAAGATCTTTATCACTTGTAATCCCTTCTTCCCTCTAAGAAGGGACCTTTCTCCCACTTCCAAGTTGAGTCAGTAAAACCTACTTCCTCTCTATCTCCAACAAGCATTTGAGTTGTTGTGTTTCAAGCAGTCATATGGTGATTTATTCAATCATGTTCTTTATCTTCCTTGTTTGCGCAAAACTCTTATCTATTGAGTATTACTTTGAAAGCCTTCACTTGTGAAAAACCTTTTTGAGCAAAGGGTGCTCCTCTTTTGAAACTTCTACAAAAATCTTTTGTGAAACTGTTTGCCAGGTGTTCTCTGACTAAGAACAAGTTTGCCAATTGAAATTATGAATTATCTTTATGCATCTCTATTGTGATTGTCGTACTTGGTTGCAAGCTAAGTTATATAATGGTGAGTTGCTTTCTTCTGTGAGTTGTGCAATGGTAAGTGTGATGCTTCTTGTTCGTATTCTTTTAGCGACACTTCACTCCATAAACCTGTGGACATGTTTACTGAGCCCAGTATTCGCTTGGGGACAAAGAAGTCTAAGCTTGGGGGGAGTTGATACGACTAATTCGCATCACCATTCTATGTCATAATTTACCTCTATTCATTGATATTTGTCTTATTATGAGGTATTACTTATGGCTTGTCATCTATTTATGCATGTTGGATGATTCCTAGAGGATGGACTGCTGGAGTCTGGATTCTAATTGAAAATAAGGCGTTTTGGTGCAATTTCACGAAGATCAGAAAAACACCAGAAAAATATGGAAACATATTATTTTACCAGAAGACGAAGGAAGCCAGAAGGAGGAGCAAAGAGGGGCCACAGGGGGCCCACACCCCTAGGCGCGGGCCCACCTGACCCCGCGCCTAGGGCAGGTGTGGCCCACCCCGCCTCGACTCACCTGCTCGCATATCTTCCCTACGGAACCCTAAGCCTGAGGGAGCGACCACAGATAGATTTCTGCCACCTCTGGAGGGCAAAAAACACCGAGAGAGAAAGATCTCTCTGGCAGACAGATTTCTGCCGGGGGAATTCCTTCCTGGAGAGGGGAGACCGTCGCCATCAATACCATCATCAAGCTAGGCTTCATCGGGATCATCATCATCATCCACATCATCATCTCCACCAGCACCATCATCACCACTCCGCCCCGCTGTAACAATTGTGTTGGATATTGCTTTAGTTCTTAGGGGAAACTTTCCCGGTGTTAATTACTATTGTAGTTGATGCTTGTGAGTGGAACTATTGGATTATTGTTTATGTTTAGATTGTTATCCATTACCATATCATCTTTGATCTTGATCCATATGATGTCTCGTGAGTAGTTCGTTTAGTTCTCGAGGACATGGGAGAAGTCATGTTGTTAGTAGTGAATCTCTGATGATTTATTATTCAATGGTTTAGTATTTAAGTTGTGGTCCTATTATTCTAGTGGTGTCATGTGAACGTCGAATACATGATACTTCACCATTTATGGGCCTAGGGGAATGCATTTTGTATTTGGCTACTAATCATGCGGTTGCCGGAGTGACAGAAACATGAACCCCCGTTAGGACACCTTTGCACAAGGTTGCGTAGGATCTCAGAGTTTAAGCTTGTGGTTAGATTTATATCTTAATTACTTTCCTATAGTTACAGATGTTTGTAGGGGGTTTAATCACAAGTATGTATTAGTCCAAGTAAGGTCGGTATGCTAGCACAGGTTCACCCACACAACACTTACAACACCAGAGAAGAGTACTCAGCTATTTGAAGCGAAAGCACTTGACAGAATTCCCATGTGTCCTCGAGAACGTTTGGTATTTATAAGTATTTTCACCGGCTTGTCCTTTGCTAAGAAAGGATTGGGCCACTTTCTCCGTTTGTTCATTACCTTTGTTACTTTCTCTTTGTTTTGTTGCCTTGTTAGAAAACCACTAAAAATCCGTTTGCTAAGTATTCACAGGGATTTCCTGCTCCATACCACTGTTCAGCACCTTCTGCTCCTCGTTGGGATCGACACTCCTATTTATCGAAAGTACTACGATAAACCCCCTATACGTGTGGGCCATCAGCACCCTGCCGGGACGGGGAATTTGGAGAGGATCATCACCATCGTCATCACCAACGCCTCTCCATCAACCACCGATGTTTCCCTCATCCATGAGTGAGTAATCCCCCGTTGTAGGCTATGGGGATGGTAGGGATTGGATGAGTTCTATCATGTAATAAAATAAGATTGTTAGGGCATAGTGCCTAGTATCTCTTTTAGTGCTATTTGACTTTGTTTCAACTTGTTGTGCTTAATGCTTGTCACTAGGGCTCGAGTGCCATGATCTCAGATCTGAACTTATTATTGAATCATTATGATAGTATTGTTTTTGATCTTATCTGCAAGTTGTGTACACATATCATTGTCCGGATCCAAAGGCCCCGAAGTGAAAGAAATTGGGACAACCGGAGGGGATGGTTGTGGTGTGAGGATCACATGTGTTCATTGAGTGTTAATGCTTTGCTCCGGTGCTCTATTAAAAGGAGCACCTTAATTGCTAGTAGTTCCCTAGGGGCCCCGCTGCCACGGGCTGGCTGGACAAAAGATGTTTTGCAACTTCTCATTGCGAGCACGTATGACTATATTTGGAGAACATGCCTAGGATTGTTTAGTACTTGGATGCTTGTCATTATTTATGTGCAATGCCCTAGATCTTGAAGTTACATGTTTAGACTCGTCCATGCAACGCCCGTGCATCCATCCCTATGCCTACCGCGCTCTTATTCTATGGTTTGCTGCTACTATTACTATTGCTCCTGTTTAACTGCTGCCGTTGCTTTGCTGTTGCTACTACAAACTGTTGCTATTGATAAACTTCTATGAGCAAGAACTATTTCTAGGTGCAGCTGAATTGATAACTCAATTGTGAAGGCTTGCAAGTATTCTTTGGCTCCCCTTGTGTCGAATCAATAAATTGGGTAATACTACCCGTGAAGACTGTTGCGATCATCTACACTTGGGGGTCATCATTGCCCCTATCATAAGCATCTTGAAGTGATTAAGGTTAAAGTGAACAAAGTATGGAGTATATGCTTGACAAAGTATAAGTTGGCAATCTCATATTCCATGAGTACGAGGGCCGTTCCTCATGATACTCAACTTTAGTTACCAGTAAGTTGTTGTCATAGTAAGTACATGTGTATCATAGAGAACTGTCAACGGGGTACCCCTTACCCCATGATACAGGAGCTATCCCATATCAAAATGACAAGGCAAGCAGACAATGAGCACCTCAACAATCTTCTTATTTACCATGGGAAAATGGTGCTTTTTTCTCTTATTTCCTCTTTTTTTTTATATTTCTCTTCTCTTTTTTCTATCTCTCTTTTTATAGGAAGAATGCTTCGTAGATTGCTCACTATGGTGATGCTGCAAGTTTCCACAATGATTAGGCATGGCTTAGGCTAGCGGCCCAGGCGTTTCTTTAACACACATACATAACTCCATGGACTTACAAGCTCCCCTTTTATTTCACACCGCTGACATCCATAAACAAAAGAGCATGATATCAACTGGGTAGATATTTACAGTTGTTGAAAGCGTTCCCCGTGACAGCACGGTTCTGCTAATTCCCAACTTATAAGTGCAAGAATATACAACATAGATGACACAATGGTTCAAGTTTATTAGGGGCAAGAAAAATAAAGTGTGCCATCAAGTTTGTGAGAGCTTTAATCACTAATTTTCACATAACAAGTTTAATTTGGAAGATAGATGAAAAGAAGAATATACTTAGAATGGTGTAACACACCATGCATAGGAATTTATAGTGGACTCTTTGGAATAACTTGGTTTCTTGGGAGTTGGATGCATGAGTAGAGCTTACTCAATATAAGTGGAGGCTAGCAAAAGACTAGGAGCGACCAACTAAGAGAGCAATAATGGCCATAATCATGCAGATCGACAAAACATTACTAATTAAATCCTAAAGTGATATCACACATCAAAAACTAAATGATCATAGAGGCTAAGGTGACTAGTTCATAGTCTTATCATGGTGTAAGCATGTGTCAAGTCAACCCAAATAAAGCATCAAAGGAGAATACCACAATATTATGCTTTTGTATGCTAAAACAACGCATGATTCTTTCAAGGCACATTAAGCAATCTCAATTGTTTGGAACAAGTCATGCTATAGAAATAATCACTAAGAATAAGGTAAAAATAACATCTAGCATGACATGATAAAGTCTAAGCCACAGTCAAAACAAGATAATTTTTTACCACTTAAGCATGAAGCTTCCTACTCTTTTCCAACACCAATCGACTTATTTGAAGCAACTCACAAAGATAATAATCAATAAAGATCAGTGAGCATGTCTCAGAAATCCACAAAAAAGAACTAAAAAGTTCTAAGCAAAAATCATAAGAAAACGAAGGCTAAACATGGTGCTAGCAAAAGAGAACACTCAAAAAACAATAAGAATGAAAACTAGAGTGTTCTAGGCAATGAAAACAACGTGTGACTCTCTCCAAAAGAAGTGTGTTGGGATCCAACCAACTTATTATAGCAACATCATTTAGAGTCTTATACCATGTTCTAGTTTTTTCATTCCAGTGGGTGATACAATATTCTTCTTCGATTTTATTCTTGTCATAAGGTCTATGTATTCCACAAAAATTAACATGCTTATAAGAAATAATACTTTCAGAAGTTTGAGCATGTTTATTGCAATCATTAATAATAGTTTCATTTTTCATGCAAGTGTCTTTAAAAGGTTCATGATACATGTCCCACTTTTCTTTAGGAGCATTAATATGGGGAGAAAAATCTCTACAACAATTAGCAAGAATTTGAGTATCAATACCATACTTAGCACTAAGCTCTTGAAAATCAGCAGTTTTAGCAAAATCCTTAATGCAATCATACTCATAGTTTATACCTGGTTCTTTACCTTTGTCGTTATCCCAATCTTCGTTATTGCTTTGAATTGTTTCAAGAAGATCCCACTTAGCTTTGACCTCCTTACTTGTGATGGATCCCTCTAAACAGGTATCGAGATAGTCCTTATAATGTCCTAAAAGCCTTGCATAAAAATTATTGATAATAATATTACTGGGGAGCTCATGAATGGGACATTTGAGCATTAGTGACTTCAATCTTATCCAAGCTTGGGCAATACTTTCTCCATCATGAGGATGCAAATTATAAATATAATTCCTAACTTTATGAATTTCATTAGGAGGATAAAATTTAGAATAAAAGAGATATTCAAGTTCCTTCCACTTCAAACGATGAGGATCTAGTAGCTCATACCACTCTCTTTATTTGTCCCTAAGTGATAAAGAGAATATATTCCTCTTAACTTGGTCCAATGAAATACCTGCACACTTGAACAACTCGCATAATTCATGTATAAAGAGTAAATGATCACGAGGATGGACAGTTCCATCTCCAAAATAGCAGTTATTCATAACACGTTCAACAATTTCAATAGGTATTTTAAAAGGGACACTTTCAGTATGTGGATTTAAAATATCACAAGTATCATTAGAATTACCACATATGGGATATAAAGTATCATAAGATCAAATTTTCTTCCCTAAAGCTGGGGAATTAAAAATGTCTTTTTCATAAAAACTAGCTTCCCCAAGCTTCAAGCTTTGGAAATTAATAATATGTTTCCAAAACATTAGGAATAATGGTGTTCAAAAAATTCATACTAATAACATTGCTATTAGCATGCAAAGAAAGTTCCATAGGTTTCTTAATTTTCTTTTCAAACCATTCATCTTCTAACTTAGGAAAAATACTAAAAAGCTCTCTAATTTTGTTATTGTTTTCCATTAAACCTAACTAGTGAAAACAAGAAACAAAAAGACAAAATTGCAGAATCTAAAGGAAATAACTTCGAGCACTCACACTCCAGCAACAGTACTAGAAGATAGCTTAGTATCCAGAGGATGTGAGTACCTTTTACCTTACCTCCCCGGTAATGGCGCCAACAAAGATCTTGATGTCTACGCACTTCTATTCTTGTAGACAGTTGTTGGCCTCCAAGTGCAGAGGTTTGTAGAACAGCGGCAAGTTTCCCTTAAGTGGATTACCCAAGGTTTATCGAACTCAAGGAGGAATTGGTCAAAGGTATCCCTCTCAAGCAACCCTGTAATCAAGATACAAGAAGTCTCTTGTGTCCCCAACACACCCAATATACTTATCAGGTGTATAGGTGCACCAGTTCGGCGAAGAGATAGTGAAATACAAGTGATATGGATGATTATAAGACAACAGATCCAGAGAAGAGCTTTACGGGAGGAAAAGGTTGAAACTGTCCTGTAGTGGAATACAAGTTTCCCAGCAATGACACCAGAAAAGACTCTGGTGGCGTGGAAGAGACTAAAGGCAAACTGAAATAAAGATGGCAGCAAGCAAACATGTAACAGATCTAGTTGTGAATGGTGTTTCAATGCTTATAAACAAGGCCTAGGGATCATACTTTCACTAGTGAACACTCTCATATAAATATCTTCTCTTCATGATACTACTCTGAACTACTCTCCGGTTGGATAACTCTAAGCCACGGTAGGGCTACAAAAGCACTCCTTAAAGTTTGCAATCCCCCTCTAGATAACCCCACATTGTCACCTTGACCGCTAGATGGTTCCTTAAAACACCACAATTTCATAAAGACATCCAACTCCAAATAGAACTCATAACAAGTATTTATGTAATCTCTAGCCTAAGTGCCACACGGTGCGCACGCTGTCACTTTCACACACGTGGGGAGAGCAGAGATCAATTAAATCACTTGAGTAGCAGAGTAGATATACTTGATTACAAAGCTCATGATCACAATATGATCATGCATAGATAGACAGAGATGCACACATAGCTACTGGTAGAGCCCTTAGCCTCGAGGAATAACTACTCCTTCCTCATCACGGGAGTCAGCAACGGTGATGGAGATGGTGGTGGAGATCGCTGGAGATAGATCCGGGGGCACTTCACTGTCCCGGCTGGGTGCCGTAATAGAGACTTCTATCCAACGAATCTCCCCTTCGGTGGCGGCGGCGCTACGGAACTTTTCGTGGATGTATGATGGATTCATCTAGGGTTTTCTCCTCAGGGCTTCTTATAGGCGAAAGGGCAAGGCGAGGAGGCGGCCAGGGGGGCCACACCCTGGTGGCGCGCCCAGGGTGGGCCCACGCTACCCTAGGTTGTGCCCACCCTCATGCCCTACTCCATCTCTGCTTCGCGTTTCCGTATTGCTCCAGGAAAAATAGTAACTTTGGTTTTTGTCCCGTATAATTACGAGAATAATCATTTTTTAGCTTTTCTGAAAGTAAAAATAACATAAAACAGGCAACTAGCACTGTGGCATCTTGTCAATAGGTTAGTTCTAGAAAGAGTATAAAAATACCTCAAAGTGTAGACAAAACATAAGACAAATGATATAAAACAAACATGGAGCATCAAAAATTATAGATACGTTTACGACCACTTCCTCCCCGAGTTCGACAAAAAAACATGGAGCATCAAAAATCATTGAGAGGGATACCTTTGACCACTTCCTCCCTGAGTTCGATAAACCTTGGGTAATCCACTTAAGGGAAACTTGCTGTTGTTCTACAAACCTCTGCACTTGGACGCCCAACAACTGTCTATAAGAATAGAACTTCCATGCCATAAGAGTCTTTTCTGGCGCCGTTTCCGGGGATCTACAGGACAGCTTGAACCTTTTCCTCCCCGTCAAAAGCTCTTTTCTGGCGCCGTTGTCGGGGAGGTAAGGTAAAAGGTACTCACATCCTCTGGTGTGAGTGGTGTAAGTTATTTCCTTGAGATTCTGCAATTTTGTCTTTTTGTTTCTTGTTTTCACTAGTTAGGTTTAATGGAAAACAACAACAAAATTAGAGAGGTTTATAGTGTTTATCTTGAGCTAGGATATGAAGTGTTTGAAGAGAAAATTTAAAAATCTATGGAACTTTATTTGCATGCTAATAGCAATATTATTTGTATGAATTCTTTGAACACCATTATTGCTAATGCTATGAAAACGTCTAATCTTGGGGAAGCTAGTTTTTACGAAAATGATCTTTTTAGTTCCCCAGCTTTGGAAGATAGCTATTATATTTCTTATGATGATACCAAACCTCCAATGTATGATGATTACAATGATGAATATTATATTTTCAGTCCACCTACTATTGGGGATAAAGTTAATTGTGATTACAATCTGCTTCCTATATTTGATGATTATGGTGATGAGAATAATAATGATAGCTATTTTGTTGAATTTGCTCCCACTACGATTAATAAGAATGACTATGCTCATGTGGAGAGTAATAATTATTTTATGCATATGGCTCAGGATAAGAATGTTTTATGTGATAGTTATATTTTTAATTTTATTCATGATGCTACTGAAAGTTATTATGAGGGAGGGAAACATGGTTTTATGCATCTCAATAATATTAACTTTCCCCTCTTTATGTTGAAAATTTTGAAGTTGCATTTGTTTTGATTTCCTATGCTTGTTGCTTTGTGCTTTCATGACTTGTTTCTTTACAAGATTCCTATGTATAGGAAGTGGGTTAGACTTAGATGTGTTTTGAATTTGCTTCTTGATGCTCTCTTTTACTTCAATTAATATTTCTTATGTGAGCATCTTCTCAAACTATCAAGCCTAGCTTAAAGGCGTTAAAGAAAAGTACTTCTTGGGAGATAACCCAATAGTTTTATTGAGTCTTGGAAGTTATTACTTTTGTAATAACCTCTCCTTATCCTTTTTTTATATTTTTGTGCCAAGAATAACCTCTAATGAGAGGGAAGGAATATTTGGGGAAGTGATGTCCTGAAACAGATTTTTGTGCTTCACTGTAAACATTCGTGAAACATCTCTGTATGTCAGATTGAGCTGTAATTTTCTGAATAAATCCCCCAGGTTGTTAGCTAACCTTCGTTAGTTCAACACTTTTTGATTTGAGCAACAGAAGGTCTTCGAAAAAATCGGTTTATACCTGTTGGTCTGTTTTGACAGATTTCTGCCATTATTTGCATTTGCCTCTTTATTGATTTTTTTTGGATTCTCTTTAGTAAATTGAGATTTTTGAGGGAATTACTACAGTAGCTTGTCCTTTTATGGAAGTTTTATCTATATTTAAAATAAAACCCAAAGGTTTATTATCTTTTGAATGCACTAATGTTGCTAATGAAGATTGTGTGAAGTTTTGTATGAGGTAAAATTTTCAGGTGTAAGGGAAGATGAGGTAATGAGATGAAGAATGGACAAAAGCTCAAGCTTGGGGATTCCACCCCGTGTCACCCCAAGAAATATTCAAGAGGTACAAGCATCAAATCTTGGGGATGCCAAGGCATCCCCTTCTTCATCAATAAAAATCTCAGGTCTCTTTCTAGACACTTTAATTTTATTGTTTCATGCACTATTGTGTTCTTCTTGGAGTGT
Source organism: Avena longiglumis (assembly GCA_030063025.1). NCBI lineage: Eukaryota > Viridiplantae > Streptophyta > Magnoliopsida > Poales > Poaceae > Avena > Avena longiglumis. Next base: position 505,076,456 of record CP125976.1, on the reverse strand, counting down.
ATTAGTTTTCGTTTTTAGTTTTATTTTGATTTGTTTGCTGCAATAAGTTGGTTGGATTACCGCACACTTCTTTTGGAGAGATACAACTCTATTTTCATTGCCTAGAACACTCTAGTTTTCATTCTTATAGTCGTGTGAGTGTTCTCTTTTGCTAGCACTGTGTTTAGCCTTAGTTTTCTTGTGCTTTCATATTAGAAATTATTAGTTCATATTTGTGGATTTGTGAGACAAGCTCACTAATCTTTATTGATTGTTACCTTTGTGAGTTGTTTCAAATAAGTCGATTGGTGTTGGAAAAGAGTAGGAAGCTTCATGCTTAAGTGGTAAAAAAGTAGCTTGTTTTGACCATGGCTTAGACTTTATCATGCCATGCTAGATGTTATTTTTACCTTATTCTTAGTGATTATTTCTATATCATGACTTGTTCCAAACAATTGAGATTGACTTGACACATGCTTACACCATGATAAGACTATGAACTAGTCACCTTAGCCTGTATGATCATTTAGTTTTGATGTGTGATATCACTTTAGGATTTAATTAATAATGTTTTCTCGCTCTGCATGATTATGGCCATTATTGCTCTCTTAGTTGGTCGCTCCTAGTCTTTTGCTAGCGTCCACTTGTATTGAGTAAGCTCTACTCATGCATCCACTCCCAAGAAACCAAGTTATTCCAAAGAGTCCACTATAAATTCCTATGCATGGTGTGTTACACCATTCTAAGTATATTCTTGTTTTCATCTATCTCCCAAATTAAACTTGTTATTTGAAAATTAGTGATTAAAGCTCTCACAAACTTGATGGCACACTTTATTTTTCTTGCCCCTAATAAACTTGAACCATTGTGTCATCTATGTTGTATATTCTTGCACTTATATGTTGGGAATTAGCAGAACCATGCTGTCACGGGGAACGCTTTCAACACCTGTAAATATCTACCCAGTTGATATCATGCTCTTTTGTTTATGGATGTCAGCGGTGTGAAATAAAAGGGGAGCTTGTAAGTCCATGGAGTTATGTATGTGTGTTAAAGAAACGCCTGGGCCGCTAGCCTAAGCCATGCCTAATCATTGTGGAAACTTGCAGCATCACTATAGTGAGCAATATACGAAGCATTCTTCCTATAAAAAGAGAGATAGAAAAAAGAGAAGAGAAAAAGAAAAAAAAAAGAGGAAATAAGAGAAAAAAGCACCATTTTCCCATGGTAAATAAGAAGATTGTTGAGGTGCTCATTGTCTGCTTGCCTTGTCATTTTGATATGGGATAGCTCCTGTATCATGGGGTAAGGGGTACCCCGTTGACGGTTCTCTATGATACACATGTACTTACTATGACAACAACTTACTGGTAACTAAAGTTGAGTATCATGAGGAACGGCCCTCGTACTCATGGAATATGAGATTGCCAACTTATACTTTGTCAAGCATATACTCCATACTTTGTTCACTTTAACCTTAATCACTTCAAGATGCTTATGATAGGGGCAATGATGACCCCCAAGTGTAGATGATCGCAACAGTCTTCACGGGTAGTATTACCCAATTTATTGATTCGACACAAGGGGAGCCAAAGAATACTTGCAAGCCTTCACAATTGAGTTATCAATTCAGCTGCACCTAGAAATAGTTCTTGCTCATAGAAGTTTATCAGTAGCAACAGTTTGTAGTAGCAAGAGCAAAGCAACGGCAGCAGTTAAACAGGAGCAATAGTAATAGTAGCAGCAAACCATAGAATAAGAGCGCGGTAGGCATAGGGATGGATGCACGGGCGTTGCATGGACGAGTCTAAACATGTAACTTCAAGATCTAGGGCATTGCACATAAATAATGACAAGCATCCAAGCACATAAAAGGGGATCTTGTAAGTCCATGGAGTTATGTATGTGTGTTAAAGAAACGCCTCGGCCGCTAGCCTAAGCCATGCCTAATCATGGTGGAAACTTGCAGCATCACCATATTGAGCAATCTATGAAGCATTATTCTTATAAAAAGAGAGAGAGATATAAAAAGAGATTGAGGAAAAAATAAGAAAAAAAGAGAAAAGAAGAGAAAAAAGCACCATATTCCCATCGTAAATAAAAAGATTGCTGAGATGCTCATTGTCTGCTTGCCTTGTCATTTTGATATGGGATAGCTCCTGTATCATGGGGCAAGGGGTACCCCATTGGCAGTTCTCTATGATACACATGTACTTGCTATGAAAAGAACTTACGGGTAACTAAAGTTGAGTAGCATGAGGAACAACCCTCGTACTCAAGGGACATGAGATTGCCAACTTATACTTTGTCAAGCATATACTCCATATTTTTTGGAAGCCTATGATTGGGGAAATGAGAGCTGAAAGCTAACAAGTACCATAATTTTTGGAAGCACTTGATGAAACTTGAAATCCATGCTTCCCTTTGAAGGGCCTTTCTTCCAATTTTATATTGAGTCTCCACCTTCTATCCTTAGGCACCAATTAAGAGAGCATAGTTGTCATTCTTAGTTTTATGTGCATTGTCCCAAAACTTCTTGATTTATTCATATTATTGATATTGCTTGTTCTTGAACTATTTGTATATAGTCACTCTTATGAACTTTGAAGGTGTCCTATGCATTTATGTTTTGCTACTCCATGAGGGACAAGCTGAATGCCACTATGCTATGTTTTCTATATGTGAAACAAACAAACGTCTTTCAATGCATTGTTATTCATGAATCTTTGTTTGTAACCTTTCATGTTGCAGCATAGTTGCTATGTCTTATTATTAGAACTACATATTTCATGCTCATGTTTAGAGTACTTTGATCCCAGCTTTAAATGATTTGCAAATGTTTTGATCAAGATTTTGATGGTGCATGTCACCTCAAAAATTATTCTTTTTATCACTTACCTACTCGAGGGCGAGCAGGAGTTAAGCTTGTCGATGCATGATACGTCGTAAACGTATCTATAATTTTTGATGCTCCATGCTTGTTTTATATCATATATATTATGTTTTGTCTACACTTTGAGGTATTTTATACACTTTATGGAACTAACCTATTGACAAGATTCCACAATGCCAGTTGCCTATTTTCTGCTGTTTTTGGTTTCAGAAAAGCTAAAAAATGAATATCCTTGGAATTGAACGGGACAACAGCCAAATTTACTATTTTTCCTGGAGCAACATGAAAACACGAAGCAGACACGGAGGGGGACACTAGCGTGGCCACACCCTATGGTGGCGCGGTTGTCCCCTGGTGGAACCACCGGGGGGTGTGGGCCCCTTGGCCCTCCACCGACCTTGCCCTTACGCCTATAAGAACCCCCGATGAGAAAACCCTAGACGATCCATCATACATACACGAAAAGTTCCGCAGTGCCACCACCATCGAAGGGGAGATTCGGGGGACATAAGTCTCTGTTCCGGCACCCTGCCGGGACAGGGAAGTGCCCCCGGAGCCATATCCATCAATCTCCACCACCATCTCCATCGCCGTTGTTGATTCCCATGATGAGGAGGGAGTAGTTCTTCCTCGAGGCTAAGGTCTCTACCAGTAGCTATGTGTTCATCTCTCTCTATGCGTGATCATGATCTTTGTAATCAAGTAGATCTACTCTGCTACTCAAGTTCTTTAATAGATCTCTAGCTCTCCCCACGTGTGTGAAAGTGACAGCATGCACACCGTGTGGCACTTTGGCTATAGATTACATAAATACTTGTCATGAGTTATATTTGGAGTTGGATGTCTTTATGAAATTGTGGTGTTTGAAGGAACCATCTAGCGCTTAAGGTGACAGTGTGGAGTTATCTAGATGGGGATTGCAAACTTTAAGGAGTGCTTTTGTAGCCCTACTGCGGATTAGAGATATACAACCGGAGAGTAGTTTAGAGTAGTATTATGAAGATAAGATATTTATATGAGAGTGTTCACTAGTGAAAGTATGATCCCTAGGCCTTGTTTATAAGCATTGAAACACCATTTGTAACTAGATCTATTACATGTTTGCTTGCTTCTATCTTTATTTCAGACTGCCTTTAGTCTTTCCTCCCCGTCAAGCTCTTTTCTGGCACCGTTGTCTTATAATCATCCATAACACTTGTATTTCACTATCTCTTCGCCGAACTAGTGCACCTAGGTGTGTTGGGGACACAAGAGACTTCTTGTATCTTGATTGCAGGGTTGCTTGAGAGGGATACCTTTGACCACTTCCTCCCTGAGTTCGAGAAACCTTGGGTAATCCACTTAAGGGAAACTTGCTGCTGTTCTACAAACTTCTGTACTTGGAGGCCCACCAACTGTTGATGACCCACAAGTATAGGGGATCGCAATAGTCTTCGCGGGTAGTATTACCCAATTTATTGATTCGACACAAGGGGAGCCAAAGAATACTTGCAAGCCTTAACAACTAAGTTGTCAGTTCAGCTGCACCTGGAAATAGTTCTTGCTCACAGAAGTTTATCAGTAGCAACAGTTTGTAGTAGCAACAGCAAAGCAACAGCAACAACAACAAAAACAACAACAACAACAACAGTGGAAAAGGAGCAATTGTAACAGTAACGGTAACCGTATGATTCGAGTGTGGTAGGCATAGGGATGGATGGACGGGCGTTGCATGGACGATTCTAAACATGTAACTTCAAGATCTAGGGCATTGCAGATAAATAATAACAAGCATCCCAGTACTAAACAATCCTAGGCATGTGCTCCAAATATAGTCATACGTGCTCACAATGAGAACTTGCACAACATAATCTGTCCAACCAGCCCGTGGCAGCGGGGCCTCTAGGGAACTACTAGCAATTAAGGTGCCCCTTTTAATAGAGCACCGGAGAAAAGCATTAACACTCTGTGAACACATGTGATCCTCACACCACAGCCATCCCCTCTGGTTGTCCCAATTATTGTCACTTTGGGGCCTTTGGATCCGGACAATGATATGTGTACACAACTTGCAGATAAGATCACAAACAATAATATCATAATGATTCAATAATAAGTTCAGATCTGAGATCATGGCACTTGGGCCCTAGTGACAAGCATTAAGCACAACAAGTTGCAACAAAGTCAAATAGCACTAATAGAGAAACTAGGCACTATGCTCTAATAGATCTTATTCGATTACATGATAGAACTCATCCAATCCCTACCATCCCCAAGCCTACAGCGAGGGATTACTCACTCATGGATGAGGGAAACATCGGTGGTTGATGGAGATGCGTTGGCAATGACGATGGCGATGATCCTCTCCAAATTCCTTGTTCCAGTAGGGTGCCAGAACGGAGTTGCTGGATCCGAATCTTGGTTTCTGGTGGCGGTAGTGAAGCGGAAATCTTTCTAGAAATCTATCGACCCCCCCCCTCGGTTTTTAGGTCGAAAGGCAACTTATAGGCGTAGAGGGAGGTCGAGGAGCTGCCTAGGGTGGCAGCACCCCCACCAGGCGCGAGGTCAGGTGGGCCCGTGCCTGGGGTTGGTCTGGGCCCCCTAGGCCTCCCCTCCGTCTCTTCTTCTGGCTCCGTGGATCTTCTGGTGAAATATAATTTTTGGCATATTTTCCGGGATTTTTCCTGATAGTTCATTTTCTGCACAAAAACAAGACACCAAGGTAATTCTGCTGAAAACATCGTCAGTCCGTGTTAGTTGTATCCAAATCACACAAGTTTAGAGAAGAAACAATAGCAAAGTGTTTGAGAAAGTAGATACAGTTTGGACGTATCAACTCCCCCTAAGCTTAGCTTATTGCTTGTCCTCAAGCAATTCAGTTGAAAACTGAGTGCGATAAAAGAATTTCACGAACACTTTGCTTCATATGATGTATATATTCTCAGCATAGGAGTAGATGCTTAGACAATTCATAATAATGAGTATGCAACTAAGTCTACTCAATAGTCATTTCAAGCTATGAAGAGAAATCAACTCACTAATAATAAGTAGCATGAAACATAAACATAAGCAACATTGCAATGCTCATAGTAAGGTATGATAGAGTGGTATCTCACTTGCCTTTGTTTGTAGAGCACAATATAAATGCCAAGGCACCTCTGAATTTCACATGAAGACTAGAAGTAAAGATATTAGAGATACAAGCATCAAAGTCATGACATAATTAACCAAGTTTTTATTGCACAGGCGTTTCTCTAACACAATGTATAAACTCCATGAACTCACAACCTCCCCTTTTTCACATCGTCGACATCCGTAAACAAAAGAGCAAGGAATCAACTGGATGAGGTATCCAAAAAGTGTTGAAAGCGTTCCCCATGACAACACGGTTCTGCTGACTCCTAGTATATAATTAGCAAGCATATAACTTTCATGGACTAGTCATAATGGTTTAGAATTATTAAGCGCAAGGAATAAAGTATGCTATCAAGTTCGTGAGAGCTTTACTAACTAACTTTCTCAAAATAGAAAAACATTTTATTTTGGAAGAAACATGGCATATGGAATATGCACTGAAATAGCAAATGATACTAATAGGTAGGTATGGTGGACACAGCTGGCAATATTGGTTTTGGGGAGTTGGAAGCACAGGTAGAGCACGTACTCAGTGCAAGTGAAGGCTAGCAATAGAGAGGGAGCGACAAACGAGAGAGCAATAACTATCATAATCATGTTTGCAACAAAATAGAACTAACTATGGCATGAAAGTGATACAAGAACTCTGAGGCAAAATAAATCATCAAGGCTTACTTACTATTGATTAGTCATATTCATGCGTGAGCGTGTGCCAAGTCGATTCACATGGACAGTCAGAGGATACCACAATGTCATACTGAAGTACGAATAAAACAATGCAAGCAAACATTCATATGACATGCTACAAACTATCAGCAAGCTAGAGCTAATCATAGACAAGCAAGAACTACTAAGTATCCATAATGAGATACACCTTACATGAATAGGCTAAGCATGCTCACAATGATGAGTATATGTACAAAAATGAAACAAATAGAGTTCGTTACCAGCCTCTTACCACACCTCGAGTTGTCTTAATCTTCATTATTGCCCTTCACTTGTGTGACTTGAATAATTAACATGAAACCAAAATCCAATGGGGACAGCTGAACCCTGAAAAGAAATCACAAAACCAAAGAAGAACAACAAATATTTTTGGTGTTTTCGATTTTTTTAGAAACAAGCAAACAAAGAAAAACCAAACAAACCAAAACAAACCAAACAAAGCAAAATCTTTTTGGATTTTTCTTTCAAGGCAAACCAAAGCAAAGAAACAAACCAAGAGAAACAACGAAAATATTTTTGGTATTTTTGTGTTTTTGAGAAAGCAGCAACAAGAACCAAAAATAAAGCGAAAACAATGGATATACAAAGAACCGACCGAACATGATATATATATGAGTGTGATGTCGGTATACCTTCTCCCAAGCTTAGGCTTTTGGCCTAAGTGGGGATCAATAGCATGGATAGTACCCCCATGCTGGTGGGTCATCATAGGAATGATCATAATCAGGCACCTGCGATGAAGAAGAAGACGCGCCCCAACCAAATGAGGGCTGCTGGTATGAAGACTCTCCCAAGTTGGAGGGCTGAACCGAATTGTCTTCGGCATCTTCTTCAACATTATCTTCTTGTTGGGAGAGTTCCCCCACATAAGTGTCAAGATCCTCCTTTGTAAGTGACTATCCTTTCCTGTTATCAAAGTTAAACAAAGCAGGTGCAGGCAAATAAACTATTTTCTTAGTCCTACCCTTTCTCTGACCTTGTTGGGCAAAAGATATTTCATATGGTAAAATTATCACATTAACCCCCAAGGAAACAAAACCATGTTGAATCATGGATTCAATATCAAGCCTCTCTATGGGGAACTGAAAATCTGAATAATGAGGCTCTAAACCATGGAAAGCTAGCAACCTAGAAGCAATGAAACCTCCAAAAATTTCACCCTTCTCACGTTTGGTGGTGAGACGGTGAGCTATCAAGGCACCCAGACTATAAGAACTATTCCTATTCAGAGCAGCTGCGATAAAAGCTAGATAAAAAGAAGATAACTTCCTAGCAATCTTTCTAGCAAGAACACACTTGGTAATGAAATAAGAAAAGTATCTAATAGCTGGGAGCTGAATGTTCCGAATTTTACCACTTTCCTTTGAGAATTCGAAACCTTGGCAAATCTCAGCATATAAATCCACAAGTGACTTGAGCCTCTCCTTGATCTTCTCACAAGATCCCCACTAAGGTACTCTAATTGCTGCACAGAAATCAGCAAAAGGCAGGTCGACAGATATATTATATATTTTTTAATGGACCATAGGATTAGAAGTAGACCAAGTGAATCGGAAGTCCTGCACAAAATCCATGGTTAGCTTAACATATTGGAATGGTTCACCTTCAACAAAGTGTTCCAACCCTGCATTTGTAACCATAGTTTGGAAATCTTGGAGGATCCCCGCAGCTCTCATAAAAATTCATGGCATGGATATATGGAAGGAAAAAACTGCCTCCTCACGATGAACCTTCATTGGCTCATGCACCATCATGTCATATTGGTTCACTGGATAAGCACTCATCTTCCTTGCTGAAATTTTTACACAACCATCAAACCAAGTGATTTCTAAGTTGACAAATGCTGAGCAACTACTATAGGAACTTGCTAGAGGACTACACATGCATCAAAACAAAGTTTATAAGCAAAGAACAAGCATGCAAGCTCAAACAACCTGACACCTATAGCAGCAAAATACTCAAGAAACAATCTACCAATCACAAATCTAATTGGACAAGTGGAGAAGGCACATACCAAGGAGCAATCCCTCCAAAAATCAGCACTTGAGATGGGCTGAACAAGGAGATCGAAAATCGCGAGCAAGAACAGCAAGAACTCGAGTTTGAGCAAGTTTTCTGGTGTTTTTCGGGAGAGAGAAGGAAGGTGGCTTTGAGGACGCAGCCTGGAGGGGCCTAGGTGGGCCAGACCCCCCAGGCGCCGCCACCTGGTAGGCCGCGCCTACCAGGGGTCTGGTGGCCTGGGGTGGCCCCCTAGGTCATCTCAGGTGCCACTCTGCCCCTTTTTCTGAGGAAAAATTTATTTTGAATTTTTTGGGATTTTTCGGAAAACTTTATTTTTGGCCAATTTTTAGGGTATGAAAATTGATTTTCTCGCAAAAACAGTTTTTTCAAAAGAATAAAAAGCAAACCAAAAGGAAAACTACATGAGCTCTAAGAAACTCAAACAAGCAAACAAAGCAAAACTAAGGCTAAAGCAAAGACTAGAAAGGAGAAAGGAAAAAAGAAAGCAAGTATAATGTAACATCCCTAAAATCATGATTTCAAAGATTGCATATCATTCATGCATGCATATAGTTTTGAGATCAATTTCAAACCAATTCCAAGAAAACAGAAGCACATAGTGCTATCATTTTATGTGAGCAAACTTAAATCAAATGTCCATCCCCATTTGAGATCTTAAGTATTTAAACCAAGTTTGTTTGATTTCTTGTTGATTGGATTGAGTGTGGAGTTTGAACAAAAATATACAAAATACATTTGCAGATCAAGTGCTATGGCACTGTTTATTTTGTTTATTCAAAGGAACCAAGCTTGAGCAGAGAGACCACTTGATTTTTTCCCTGAAATGTGAATGTTGCACCCTACAAAATCCTGGAAAAATTTTGAATTCAAAAGCTTTTGAAATCATTTGAAAATCAATCCAGAAAATCAAAACAGAAAAAGAAAAAGCGAAAGGAAATAGAAAAGGGTCGGCGCCATACTTTGAGCCCATCGGCAGATCCAGCCCAGCTAGCCCACCCGGGTCCCCTCTCTCTCACGCGCAGAAGCACCCCAGAGTCGCTGACACTCGGACCCCACTCCCTCTCTGTTCTATTCGCTGACAAGCGGTCCCTTTCCACGTCATCGTCGTCTTCCCCCAAATTTCGCGAGGAGCACGTCGCCGCTGGCCGTTGCTGCGTTGATTCCGCGGCGTAATTGGCATTGATTCTTCAGGCGTTTCTGGTCGAGCTCCTGCCTACTTAAGCCCCTCCCTCTCGCGGCCATTTCCCCTCACCCAATTTCCTGTAGTGACCTCGAATCGGTAAGGATCCTGAGTCCCTGCGATTAACATGCTAGTCCCTGGATCAATAGCTAGCACTCACAGTCAATGAAATATCATGTAAAACACAAGTCTTTATTACATGAATCAAACAATCTAGAGTTCACTTTATTACAACAAAAGCGATATAAATACAACTTGGAGTCCCATCAATGCCACAGGCAGGTTGAGTGAAGACCCCGATCCTAGCGCAACTTTCAACGATCTCCAAAATTCTGCACATGAAACATGCAGCCAACAAGCTGGGTCAATACTTTGAATGTATTGGCAATTTACACCAAGGAGAGAACAAGGCTATCTCTACATGCAAGGCTAGTTTAGGCTGTAGAGTTCTTTTGCTCAAAGCTAGTTTTCTTAAGTAGGGAGAAGAAGAGAGGATTGTCCTACTTTGTAAACATTTGCTTAGATAAAATAAGGTCGAGTGGCACACGAGGATATTACGCACCAAGTGTCCAAACAACCAAACACTTGGATATTACGCACCAAGCGTCACTTGGATATTACACACCAAGTTCCCAAATTCCCACCCATTAGCGATATTACGCACGCCATGGGGTTTCAAAACTTTGTTTTTAGAAAAGAGAGAGGAAGATCCTCCAGAGGCTCCATCCTTCAGATGCTCAATGTTGTTCTATTTCCATGAACACGGCTGATCGATCAGATTGCAATACTCTCGAGAGTTTGTGCACTTTACCCAGAATCCACGATCAAGTCCTTTTACAGACAAGGCCATGGCGAGGCTTTCCCTTAGTAGCCCCTCTACCTTCCGGATCCAACCGTGCCAAGAACCTCCAAATGTTGGTACCCAGGTGAGGTTTCCCACTAAGTACTAGGACAAGACAGAGCCCATAATGTATTGTAGTTGCACTGGAAGCTTCTGAATTCTGAAACATGGCAGACTTCTTTGATTCCTGGGCGGCCGTCCTCCACCAAAATCTCACTCGTTGACCCGACAACCATTCCGCCCAGAAGAAAACTTAGTTTTATTTTGAAGTGGATTTGAGAAGAAAAGTTTGCTCTAGAGAGCCTTTATACTTAGAAAAATTCTTTGTCTTTCGAACCCCCCAACGGTACTTGGTATATATAGCATAGCAAGTAGTACTTAGCAAAACAGGGGTAACCTATTAGGATGGGAAATCCTAAGTATAGAGCTACTCATGGCATACTACAAAATCATCGCACTTGCAAAATAATACTAAGGAAAAATTCTACTAGAACATCCTACACATGCATACTACAGAATTTTGAAGATCACATGCATAGAATCAAAACTGGGACAAAAGTTATGAACAAGTGGTGTGACTTGCCTTATGTTGATAATATGGGTGTTGATTGTATTTCTCCGCAGCAATCGCACTCTCCGAACAATCTAATACGAGGACAAGGTAGTTACAATCAAAACAATTGCAAACATAGCAAACACAACAAGGATGATAAAAAACATGCATGACAGTTTAATATGTTATAATGCTTATATTTAGTTCTCTAAGCATTAATAGATCATATTATGCATGTATGAGATCAATTAAAGCAATGGAGTACTTGTTATTAATAATTTCTTGCCAATATAGGGGTTTTAATAGTTCTGTTGTAACGCCTGTTCTAATTGTCGAATTAAATTTGTTTCTTGGGTTTACTGGATAGAGGACGTTAATACAAACCAGTATGCGTTGGATTCACCCTAATCGGAGTTATAGATCTTCTTGTATGATTTAATTAGCATTTAATGGAGTTTAATTCATTTAAAATATTACTTCATCAAAAATTATGTCTAAGACCAGATCTGTATTCTACGAGAAATTGTGGATCCAAACACATATTATTTATATTTTTGTGATCTATAAATAGTTTATTATGAATTTAATAATTTAAATAGCCATTAAAAGTAATTAAATTAATACAACAATTTTTATATTTAAAAAATTGTATCTAACAGTATATTATTGTCGTATATGAAATTATGAATCCATATATACCTTATATGCATTTTTTAGATCTACAAATAATTTATTATGATTTATTTAGTCTAAAAAATTCTATTAAACTATTTAAATTATTACAGTACAATTATACAGTAAAAGTTAGATCTAATCTTGTATTAATATTCTACATAATTTTTTGAATCCGTAGATATATTATTTATAATTTTTGGACATGTATTCGATTTTATATGAATTTTACAAGATTGCCCAATATTCTGCCTATTATAAATCAATATCAAATTAAAAGGGAATATTTCCTGGGAATATACCGGGCTGACTAGCTAGATTGCTGATGTGGTTGCTGACCTGGCATTGACGATGCACGCTGACTGACTTGCCACGTGGCCATATGTTATAGGCCAATACCCCTTCAGGTTTGGAGTCTAATCCAATGCGTTCAAAACGAATCCGACGGACGACAACGATTCCTTCTGAGATCACCGGTGAGGTCGGCGGCGAACGGCGGCGAGCGGCTCAGGTGATGAATGGCGGCGGTGCTGTGGCTGTCACTGGCGACGTCGAGGTAGGCGACGGGGTGCGGGGCATCTTGGCGAACCCGATGGCGTGCTCAGCGTTGATGTTCCTTCCTGGAGCGGCGGCCAACGACGGATGGAGGCCTCGGTCGATGGGTGAGCGCCGGCGAGGAATCCGTGAGAAAACAAAGACCTGCGGAGGGGGAAAAAGCATCAGGGAGGTGCGGACGAACCAGAGGATGAGAACATATGGAGAGAGAGGGTCGGGGTGGACGGAAACCACAGAGCTCGAGCTCAATCTTGAGCTTCCGACGGCGGCGGTGCAGATGGCTCGAAATTGGTGGCTAGGGTTTCGATTTGCAGCAAAATCGAGACTAAAAGGAGGCGGGGGAGTTTATACGGGGGTCTGGCATGGATTAGGGTCGAGCACTGCGCCGAATCGATTGGGATTCGCGGGGATTTAAACTCGGGGCCAACCGTATTCGTCAGGGACTCCTCGTCGGGAGGAAGAAGGAGACGGGGTGGGGTCCCACCTGCCAGCGTGAGAGAGGAGGGGCAGCTGCCACTGGGCGGCTCTTGGGGCCGCATGTCTTGTCTTCTTGCAGGTAGGGCTAGGCCGGTCTAGCTCGCGGGTAGGGTTTAGTTAGGTTTTTTTCTTATTTCTTTTCCTTTTTCTATTTTAGTATTTCTTTTATAACTTTTTCATACTAAGTCCAAATGAGCTGAAATTTGTTTCTAAAATTTTGTGATTATCAGTATATCATTTTAGGACCATTTGTGTATCCTTTTATTGAGTTCAATTATATTGTATTTATTAAAATCCATAGGATTAAGATTTTTTTTTTGAATTCGGTTCTTGCAAATTTTGCATAGATGCAATGCAATGGACATGAATGATATGTAGAAACAATTTTTTGTGTCCCAATTTCTAAAATCTTGGGATGTGACATTTCCTCTCCACGCCACCAGGCTGCTCGCAACTCGCCCGACCCTGCCGTTGTTCCGACGACTTCGTCGACGAATTCCGGTGAGCACCGTGCCCCCCTCTGTCCATGGTTCATACTAGCATGCTCTGCAACTCCGTGCGCATCCACTGACACCTTCCTTTTGCTCGCGCATGGTCTGTAGCCTCGGCACCGACAACAACTGAGCGCTGCTGCTCTCTGCTCGAACTCCGGCGACCTCTCCCCGTAAGTACCAGCCGCCCCTTGCCCTCTGGTTGATACGCCTAAGATCCCCAGCGTCTTGCGCATCTAACGGTGCCCTCCTCTTGTCTTAGCGCGGCTCGGAACCTCGCCAACGTCGACAAGCAGCCGTACCCGACGCGTTCGTGAACTCCGACGAGCAATCCCCGACGACTCCGAGCGCCCCTTCGCCAACCAGTGACACGTTGAGCTTCACCTCGACACGGCAGTTCTGGTGAGCATCCTCTCCCCTCCCCGGGCGACCTAGAACGCCGGCACCGCCACTGACAGACACGCCACCGCCAGTCGCCGTCGTAGCGCCGCTAGGCTATGGTCAGACCAACAGCAGCCGTTAGATGTAGATCTTGCGGTTTACATTAGATCTGAGCAAAACGTTTTCTTTTGATCTAGCACGTTGGATCTGACTTGATCTGACGGCGCAGAAGGGTGATCCTGAGTGAAACGGTATCGGCCAATAGGAATCAGACGCGTGGCTGGGGTTTGATTTTAAAACAGATTTTGAATCTGATTTATATCCAATTTTGAATTAGCTATAACTTTTGATCCCCACGTTAGAATTTGACAAATTTTATATCGTTGGAATCAGGAGAGCAAGCCCTTTCCATTTATGCAATGTGTTTAAAGTTTTGCTTCTGTTAAAATAGCTTTATTTGCAGAAACATGTGTAGGTATTATTTGAGTGTTTGAAATTTTAGGAAATGTTTTAGGGTATAAATATTGATTGTTTGGCAAGTTTTTATCTTATTAGTGAATCAGTACCTTGCACTTGCTTGGTTGAGTTTTGAAAATCATCACTTAGCATTTTGCATGCATGCATATATTTATGTTTGTATATGATTTGTGTGTAATTGGTGTTACCATTCTTTGTGTAGACTTTGGTGCTAGTGATTGTGATTGTGAAGAGTGCTACTCCCCCAACTACCAAGGCAAGTGGTACTTCATGAATAATTCTATCCCTATATTTTATACTAAGCATTAGAAAATATTTTGCTAAGTCTTGCATGTTATTATTTTTGCCTATATGCCATGTTGGGAAATCCTAAGTAGTTGTAGAATTGCTAGGAAATTCCTAAGTTAAGTTACTATCTATGCCATGCTTAGCCTAGCTAGTAGCAAACAAGGGTTGGTGAATTATACATGCTATGATGAAAATATTTCTAAGTCTTTGGACTTGTTTTTCTTAATAAAACAACTAAGTCAATGAATCACCTGGGTGGAAAGGGACTTGATTGGTGGTTTTTGGTTGAGTGGTTACACAAGGCCCATGGCTATGGTTTACCTTGTGTATCTCACTTATGGTATGCCACCCAGGAACAAAGAGATTTTAGAGGCCAAGTGTTAAGAAGCTTCTAGTGCAGCCACTTGGCAATATGGGCTCTGGCTGGATCACATAGGTTGCTAGAACTTAGCCATTTGGACAGTTGGTGGTAGTGGGAATGATAGGTTGGAACGCGTCCATTTGGTCTAAGGGAAGGCTTCTGAAAGGTCCTGTCTTGGTGAAACCAAGTCTGGTGGGGAAAGTGCACAACCTCTGCATATGGAAAAATCTAAGTACTTAGCCAAGTCCATGGCAATGGACAACTTGAGCATCAAGACATGGAAGCTATCAAGAATCTCCCCATCCCAATTTCTAAGTAAAAATTTGTGGGTGAACAAGGGTGAAGGACCTCAATGTCTATTGGTGGTTCCTTGGGTAAAGTTTTGACAAAGAAAAACTTAGTGATTTCAACTAATAGGAAAAACCTATTTTGAGCAAAGCAAGCCAAGCTACACTTAGCCAAATTTGCATATAGTATATAGTCCACTTAAAATATACTAAGGTATCACTTGCCAATACTATTCCAAAGTATTGACCCACTGTGGCTGTAACTTGTGATGTTGCAGGTTACTCTGATGAGGATTAGGTGTCATGAGTCTACACTCAACATGTTTGCCTGTGGCACATGAAGATGAAGACTTATATTTATTTACTTATTCAAACTCTTGTATTAGGCCTGTGGCCTTGAGTTGTAGATACTATGTTTATCTCTGGAATGGATGTAATAAATGACCTTTGTATCTGCGTACTTCATCTTAAACTGTGGATGCTAGCAATGATCCAGGGACTAGCATTGAAATCACAGGGATCCTTTTCCTTTATAAAGGAGGGATCTTACAGATGGTATCAGAGCACTGTGTTGCCTGTAGGATTATGACCCTAGGATTGGAAACCACTAAGGAAAAAATTTCAACTTCTACACTTGTCTATTCTTCTCGTAAAACTTTTCTAATCTTCTCTCTCATCTCTATTTGTAGATGAACTCCATCAACGAAGCCGTGAGGAAAGGACCACTCATGATAATGACTTTGGGGTGTGAGACAGAATTCCCCAAGGCTCTCAAGGACCTCATGGTTGCATTAGAGATACAAGGTGCAGCTGTGTACAAAGGTTTTCCTATGATGGATGAAGGAGTGGAGTACTGGTGGGTGCAACTTCACTTGTATAAAAACAAGGAAGACAACCATCAGGAAAAAGGATTCTGCATGTTCACCAATTCAGTGGTGCACACTACATTCTTTGAATCAGCAAAGGATGCAGCTTGGAAGACCATCAAAGAAGTTGGTGATAGAGTCAAGTGCAGAATGCTCAACCTCCAAAATGATCTAAGGAAAGAGAAGGAACATACCCAAGAGTTGGAAGCTACCAACCAAACCTTAAGAGGAGACATTATAGACTTAGTGATGGAGTCATGTGAGCAAGATAGGTTGATTGCTTCTAGAAACATTGTGTTAGCCAACAGATCCAGTGAGATAGGATTGTAAACGTACTTCGTTAGTTGGACCACCACCTATCACCTTATTTTCCAAAATGTTGCTTTAAAATAAGATTGAACCTTGGTTGTTGTAATGGTTTCATGTATACATGACTTGTGTGTTTTGCTTCCCAAGGATATGTATGTGATGTTTTGTCTTTTGTTTTATCTTGATTGTGTTGTTCTAACTTTTCTATCTTATAAATAGATGCCTATTACCATCAGCACTGTTGAGGAGTTCCAGGTTACCTGCTTTGGTCCTCGTATCGTTGAGCTTACTACCTTGCTCAATCTCCCTCTTCCCACCATTATGGTGCATCCCCTCACCAAGTTTGAGAGGAAGGACCTCTGGGGCTTCAAGGTCAACCAGCCCGGACGACAGACAGAGCCTACCATGGAGGTCATTGTCTTCAAGCTCATGCACGATGACAAGGAGAGAGGTCTTAAGGTAGTTATGAGGATCTGATAGGACGTCTGCTAGGGCGACACTCCCGACAGGTTAGAGGTACCCACTTCCACGTCTTCGGAAGACGTGATGAGGATGGAGAGTCCATCGACTTCGAGGACGATTCGAGGGACGCAGCAGAGCCGATACGCCTGTACCTCCAGGACTTAGAGTCTCTCATTAGGCACGTGGACACGGACAGGACCAATGTCATGCTCAGCAATGACAAGCTCCAGGTGCAGCTTCGCGAGAAGGACAAGCTCTTCGCGCAGCAAGACGAGATAGTCAAGGAAATGGAGGCGAAGTTCGAGACCCAGGACAGGAAGTTCAAGAGTCAGGAGAAGCATGTCTAGGATAGGAACAAGAAGATCCGGGACATGACTGAAGAACTGCAGTCCAAGGACTTCGAGCTAGAGCAGCAGCAGACAGTGATAGAGAGACTTCGTTCCCAGAAGAGGGCTCTCAAGGCCAAGATAGAGACCTTGACTACTAACATCGAGGAATACAAGACCGAGATGGAGAACGCAGGTCTTACTATTGTCGAGGAGGATATTGATGCCGAGGAGTAGATTTGACTACTCATTTATCTTTTATCATCGTACTTGTTATTTGAGAACTTGTTATTGGACCATCCGACATGTGGATGGCTTGCTACTTGTGTGTCTTACCTTGTGAACTTGTTATCTTATTGTTGAACCTTTTTCTTTGTGTTGCATGCTTTATGTTTGCTTATGTGATGTAATGTGCATGAAAGCATTTATGGGTATCTCATTCTTATCTCTATTTGAACAAACCACAGATGCCTCCCCGTCGTGCAAACCCCAACCCCAACAACAACAACAACATCACTCCAGAAATGCAAAAAATGATGACTGCTCAAACTCAGCAAATGCAGATAATGACGACGTTCATCCAGAACCAAAACAACAACAACAACAACAACAATAACAACAATAACAACAACAACCCACCTGGCTTTGATATGCTTACTAGATTCTTGAGATTGAGGCCAGCCAAGTTCTCAGAGACGACTGACCCCATGGTGGCCAATGATTGGCTACGTTCTATGAACAAGGATTTGGTAACCGTGGGCTGTAGCGATGCTGAAAAGGTCAGATTTGCAGCACATCTGTTGGAAGGACCAGCCGCCACTTGGTGGGAAAACTTCCAGATCACCACTCCCATTGATGAAGTGACATGGGCTATCTTTGAGGATGGCTTTCGCACTGCTCATATCTCATCTGGAGTGATGAGCCTGAAAAAGAAAGAGTTCCACAATCTGAAACAGCGCCACCGCAGCGTGGCTGAATATATTGAGGAGTTCAACAATCTGGCGCGTTATGCACCGGATGAGGTTGACACCGATGCTAATAGAAAGGAAATTTTTTTGAAGGCTTGAATGATGAGCTGAATCTGCAGTTGGCTGTGGCATATGTTCCCACTTATCAGTCGCTCTGTGACAAGGCTGCTATTTTGGAGAACAAAATGAAGCAAGTTGAGAGTAGAAAGATAAAACACTCCGACAAGCACAGCTCGGGATCGTCTCACAAACGATCTCATTATGATGACAGTGGAAGCTCAGGATCCCACAAGCATGGGAAATTCAACAAGCACCACAACCACAACCGTCATGACAACAAGCATCACCGTAGTCATGACAATGACAAGTACAAGAACCACAAGAGTGGACATAAGAGCCACCACAGTGGTAGTGGAAGTGGAAGTCAGCCTGTTAAGAGAGACATCAGTCAGGTTGAGTGCTTCAAATGCAAGAAGATGGGGAATTATGCAAATGACTGCCCAGAAAAGAAAGTTGAAGGACCCAACAAGCCCAACCCCTTTCATAAGGGACAAGTTAACCACATTAATGTGTAGGAGATCTATGAGGAGCCTGATGCTGTGGCTGGTAAGTTCAAACTCAATTCTGTTCCAGCATTTGTTCTCTTTGATACTGGTGCATCTCATTCATTCATATCAAGAGCATTTGTTGAAAGAAATGAACTGCCGATAGAAACTATTGGGTGTCCTATAAAAGTAAGTTCTCCTGGTGGAGAAATGATAGTGAATTCAGGATGTCATGATCTAGTCATAGAGTTTGTGCAAGAGTTCGCAACCTTTAATAAGGTAGAGATCCCTGTGTTTACAATGCTAGTCCCTGGATCAATATCTAGCATCTACAGTTAAGATGTAATAGCAAGGAACAAAGGTCATAATATAACTTTATAACCAGGAATAACATAATTTTATTACATCTTACATAGCTCATTGGGCTATTACATTACATTACAGCAGAATATCTATAAGCATGGGGTCCTTCATCTTCAAAGTGCCACAGGCAGACATGTTGGTTGTAGACTTTGTAATCCTAATCAACACACTTCACTAAAATCAAACAAACCTGCAACATAACAAGTTACAGCCACAAGGGTCAATACATTTGAATTGTATTGGCAAGTGATACTATGGTAGTATAGTGCAGTCTATCATCTATATGCATTTGGCTAAGTGGAGCTTAGGCTTGCTTTGCTCAAAATAGATTTTCCTTATCATTTGAAAACACTAAGTTTTTGCTTGACAAAATCTTTTTCCCATGGAATCTCCCAATAAAAATTGGTGATCCTTTCAACCCTTGTTCACCCACAAGCTTTTAACTTAGAAATTTGGATTATGAGATTCTTGATAGCTTCCATGTCTTGATGATCAAATTGTCCATTGTTTGTAAATAAGTTTTGGAACAAATACAACTCCTATTTTTCTAAGGGGTTTTGTCCAATCCTAGGGTTACAAATCCTACAGGCAACACAATGCTCTGATACCATCTATAAGAGTTCCCAACCTTTAATAAGGTAGAGATCCCTGTGTTTACAATGCTAGTCCCTGGATCAATAGCTAGCATCCACAGTTAAGATGTAATATCAAGGAACAAAGGTCATAATATAACTTTATAACCAGGAAAAACATAATTTTATTACATCTTACATAGCTCATTGGGCTATTACATTACATTGCAGCAGAATATCTATAAGCATGGGGTCCTTCATCTTCAAAGTGCCACAGGCGGACATGTTGGTTGTAGACTTTGTAATCCTAATCAACACACTTCACTAAAATCAAACAAACCTGCAACATAACAAGTTACAGCCACAAGGGTCAATACATTTGAATTGTATTGGCAAGTGATACTATGGTAGTATAGTGGAGTCTATCATCTATATGCATTTGGCTAAGTGGAGCTTAGGCTTGCTTTGCTCAAAATAGATTTTCCTTATCATTTGAAAACACTAAGTTTTTGCTTGACAAAATCTTTTTCCCATGGAATCTCCCAATAAAAATTGGTGATCCTTTCAACCCTTGTTCAACCACAAGCTTTTAACTTAGAAATTTGGATGATGATATTCTTGATAGCTTCCATGTCTTGATGCTCAAATTGTCCTTTACCAGGGACATGGCTAAGTACTTAGATTTTACACTCTACAGAGGTGGTGCACTTTCCCCACAAGACTTGGTTTCACCAAGACAAGATCTTTCAGAAGCCTTTCCTTAGACCAAATGGACGCGCACCAACCTATCATTCCCACTACCACCAACAGTCCAGATGGCTAGGTTCTAGAAACCTATATGATCCAGGCAGAGCCCATAATGCCAAGTAGTTGCACTTGAAGCTTCTCAACATTTGACATCTCAAATCTCTTTGTTCCTGGGTGGCAATCCACAAGTGTGATACACAAGGTAAACCATATCCATGGGCCTTGTGTAACCAATCAACCAAACACCACCAAGCAATTACCATTCCACCCAGGTGATTCATTAACTTAGTTGTTTTATTAAACAAAAACACAAGTCCTCAGACTTAGAAATTTTTCCATAATATGAATATATATTCCACCCTTGTTTTCTATTAGCTAAACTAAGCTTGATAGTAGTAGTAGTAGGAGTCTTAACTTAGGAAATTTTACTAAGGTTTCATCTACTAGGATTTCCCATAGCATGGTTTATACTTAGCAAAAATTCCATGCAAGTTTTACTTAGAAAAATCACTAATGCATAGTGAAACTAATGGGACAAAAGTATGAAGCATCACTTGCCTTTTTGGTAGAGTATAAGTTCACTCCTTGTCCTTGCTACAATCACACTTTTCAAGTCACTACAATTCAATCAAGCAAGGAACAAGTTCAATCTACCATTCTAGCAAAACATCACATAAAAAGATAAAAGTCAAAGTAATGCATGCAAGCATGCCAAGCTTTGTTTTATTTGAAAAAGTGGTTCCTAATGGGTCATAAACATTTGAAAACACCTAATGGTCATTTTATAAAGTGTCAAAGTCATTTGCAAAAGATTTCACTTCATAAACCATTTTCAAAACAAGGTATCATTTTATGTGGTGTAGAAATGTTTTTACTAAGGCATTAATCTATAGGGTTCACAAAATATGTTTTAAAACCATAAAACTTTGTGTTTAGGGTCAGAGAGTTTAAAACAAAACATTTCCCAAAGGTTTTCTTCCAAAACCATTTTTAATAAATAAACCATATTTTTATTTGACTAGAATTGGTTTTAAATCCAAGATTCATTCTTTTGTTTCACCAAATACATTTTTGAATTCACAAAGTGTTTCCTATGGTCAGTAGGTTCAAATCAATCCAATTTCCAAATATTTTATCCCCAAAATCATTTTAGAATAATTTTTATAACCTAAACAAGCATACACAAGTTTCTGCAAAAACAAACAATTTAACAGAAGCTTTTTACTAAACAAATGGCATGGTTGTCTAGGGCTTGTTCCACTGATTCCATTGATATAAAGTTTGCAAAATTTGGACGTGTAGAACTAAAGTTATGGATTTTTCAAATTTGCAAACAAATCTGATTCTAATTCTGTTTTAAATCAAAAGCTGGCCACGTGGTGAGTTCTGATTCGTCCATACCGTTTCTCTCGGATCGGCTACGGGGTGCGTTGGATCTAAGTGGGACTGGACGGTGCAGATTAGCTCGTACCTCTTCGCTTAAGTGGTTCTGTCTACGCCACAGGATGAGGATCCAACGGCCTACGTGTGTTTGACCAAAGGTGGCGGCGGCGCGGTCAGATGGTGGAGGTGCTGGTGAAACAGGAAGAGAGAGAGGATGGGAAGATGCTCACCGTGTTCGCAACGTCGTGGGGAAGCTCAAGGAGGTTGTCGTTGCTGAAGGGGCGCACGGAGCTGCTGTCAATCGCTCACCGGAGTCTGCACAGCGTCGGGCACGCTCTGGTCGACGTTGGGAGCGGGGCTACAAGGCACAGGAGAGCGAGATAAGGGGTCTGTTAGACGCGCGAGGGAGAGTAGAACCTGTGTGTGTCAATGAGAGGGGAAGGGGCGGACAGAAGCTACCTTGGGCACTCGCCGGAGTTGAAACAGACGGTGGCGGCGCTTGGAGTCATCGTTGTCGAGGCTCAGAGGCGCGCGCGAGCGAGCTGCGGATGCAGAAAGATGCGCCAGGGCCTGGGGAACTTGCCCGTGTGCTCAGGGAGGTAAGGGGTGGCGCGGGGCTGCCGGAATTCAGTTGCGAGCTCGTCGAAGACAGGGAGGTTGTTGCAAGCAATGAGGGCAGCCTGAGAGAGGGGAAAGAGAGAGGAGATGCTGGAGTTTATCACTGCGTGGTCACGGGGTTGAATTGCTGAGGCATTGACGCGAATTTACGCGAGCGATTATAGCCAGAAACGGCCGGTGAGGTGAGAGGAAGGAACGGGTCCGCGGTTGAAGACGCTGACGAGGCAGGTGGGGTCCGCTTGGCAGCGTGAGAGAAAGAGAGGGAACGGTGGTCCACCGGTCAATCGCTGAGTGGGTGAGTTTCTGAGTGCGAACCGTTTTCTTGCGGGGAGAGATGGAGTGGGCTAACTGGGCTTAGTTGGGCCAGGCTTAGTTGGGTCGAGTCCGTTTCATTTTTTTTTGTTCAGATACTTTTTCTTTTTTTCCAATTCTTATTTCTGTTTTGAAATTCAATCAAACCATTCAAATAACAAATCAATTCAAAAATCCTCCAAACTTTGCATTGAGTTTTGGTTTTGTTTAACAAAAAACCTTTATTTTAATAAAATTGGTTTAATAATAAACTCTCCTTATTTTTATTTAAATAAACATTTACTCTTTTAATCAAAACAAAACATTTTATTTCAAAAGCTTGGCCAAGGTTTAATTTGGCTCTATAAAATAATCCTTATTTATAAATCTACCTTTTCTTTTGAAAACCAAATCTTTTATTAAAAGATCTAAAAATAGTAATTCTACTTATTAAAATCTTTCTTTATTAATTGTTTATCCTTATAAATCCCTTTAGGATTTATTTGATCAAAATAGGTTTGAAAGCTTCTAATTGGAATCAAAAAGTTTCTTCTCACCCTGAAAATCAACAAAGTTTTATTTTATTCATTTATTTTCACATAACAAGATTTGGAAAATCTTGGGATGTGACAGGCTACCACCCTTAAAATAAATCTTGTCCCGAGATTTGGGAAGGCTAGGGGTTACAAGTAGGCTCAAAGCATCTAGGGTACTACCACCCTTAAATTATTCTCCAACTAAATTACATCTTGGCTTGCTTGGGATCTTGATGTAACTTTTCTAGACAAACATCTGCATAGTGTCTTTTGTTTTCACACTTGAAACATGTGACGAGGCTGAGATCCTTCATAGGCTGGTTTATCCTGTGCTTCATCTTTTTTGGACAGTTGCTTGCATAATGTCCTGGTTCTTTGTATTTCAAACACATCACTTGGCTATTATCTTTCTTCTTCTTTTCTGGACATTCATTGGCATAGTGTACCATTTCTTTGCAAGTGTAACATTGCACAATGGCTTTTGTCCTTCTTTTTCTTGGGTTTCTCCAAAGCTAGGAGTGCTTCTAGTTCATGATATTCATATGTTATCTCATAGGTAGGAATGTCTACTGGTTTCTTTGACCTTCTATTGCTCCTTGGATAATTCATATGTCTCTTCTTTGGTCCTTTAAATTGGGTCATATTGCATGAAGGTACAAGTTGAGATTTTCCTTTGTCCTCATCCTTCTTGGTAGACTTGGCTTGATAGTCTTCAATCAGTTGTTGCACTCCACCTTGTTTCCTTTGTTGAATTATGGAATAGATGGGCATTGGATAGGGACATGACTATTTCCTTCACATAGGAAGCAAGTAGCTTGAGATGTGGGGCATTGGCCAACTGGATGTTCCTCTTCACAATTGGGGCATTGATCCCCATGTTCCTTGGAAGTGTGATCCTTGTATCCAAAAATATTGCAGGCTTTGGTTCCTTCTAAAATAACATCTTTGTCATCCTTGTTGTCATAAACTCCTTTGGAAGAGTTGTCTCCAATGTTGATCATTTGAGTGGCCAATCCTTGCAACAATTGGGATTGAAGTTTCAAAATCCCTTGTATGGCTGGGTCTAGTCCATTGTTGTTGGATAAAAGCTGAGTTGTCACTTGGCTCAACTGGTTTTGGGTTGCATTAAGTTCTCTCATGTTGTCCTCTTGGTTGTTGCTGTTGTTGTTGTTGTTGTTATCAACCTTGATGTCGGAGTTTCTTGGAGAAGTCATCTGTTTGGGTTGGATTGGGATTAGAATAGGCAAAATATTTCTAAGGGAATAATTCTAATCACACACGTCACAATTCACACAAGCAATGTGCAAGCAATCACAAACAAACATTTCACTCAAACATCAAGTTTCAAGCATATTTTTAGGCAACCAAAAATATGTTTTGTTACACCACTTAAGTTGGTGGGTTTGGCTTAAAATAAATATGGTGGTCCATCTATATGGTTCACGTGAATTCTTTCCATCCTTCTTAGTTGATTCTTCATGAACAAGATCTTTATATCCTTAGAGAATTTCTTGCATCTTGGTCTCAAACTTCAAGGTGATGATGTTTCCTTCTTAAGTTGTGTTTCCTTAGTCTTAAAGTCTTGGGCATGATTTCTTGTCTCACTTGTCCTTAGTGATATCTAAGGTTGAGGTCCTTGGTGAGAATGCTAAAGATGTTGAAGTCATTAGAGTAGAAGATGTTGGAGTCATTAGAGTTGAAGATGTTGAAGTCATTAGAGTTGATGATGTTGAAGTCATTAGAGTTGATGGAGTCCTGTGCACATGGTGAAGTCTTTGGTCATGGGGTAGGTTTTTCCATCAAGTTGAAATAAATGAGATGTAGAATCAAAACCAAAATGGTTGAGGAAAGGGTTTACAAGATTGTTTGTAAATAAGTTTTGGAACAAATAAAACTCCTATTTTTCTAAGGGGTTTTGTCCAATCCTAGGGTTACAAATCCTACAGGCAACACAATTCTCTGATACCATCTGTAAGAGTTCCCAACCTTTAATAAGGTAGAGATCCCTGTGTTTACAATGCTAGTCCCTGGATCAATAGCTAGCATCCACAGTTAAGATGTAATATCAAGGAACAAAGGTCATAATATAACTTTATAACCAGGAATAACATAATTTTATTACATCTTACATAGCTCATTGGGCTATTACATTACATTGCAGCAGAATATCTATAAGCATGGGGTCCTTCATCTTCAAAGTGCCACAGGCAGACATGTTGGTTGTAGACTTTGTAATCCTAATCAACACACTTCACTAAAATCAAACAAACCTGCAACATAACAAGTTACAGCCACAAGGGTCAATACATTTGAATTGTATTGGCAAGTGATACTATGGTAGTATAGTGGAGTCTATCATCTATATGCATTTGGATAAGTGGAGCTTAGGCTTGCTTTGCTCAAAATAGATTTTCCTTATCATTTGAAAACACTAAGTTTTTGCTTGACAAAATCTTTTTCCCATGGAATCTCCCAATAAAAATTGGTGATCCTTTCAACCCTTGTTCACCCACAAGCTTTTAACTTAGAAATTTGGATGATGATATTCTTGATAGCTTCCATGTATTGATGCTCAAATTGTACTTTACCAGGGACATGGCTAAGTACTTAGATTTTACACTCTGCAGAGGTGGTGCACTTTCCCCACAAGACTTGGTTTCACCAAGACAAGATCTTTCAGAAGCCTTTCCTTAGACCAAATGGACGTACTCCAACCTATCATTCCCACTACCACCAACTGTCTAGATGGCTAAGTTCTAGCAACCTATATGATCCAGGCAGAGCCCATAATGCCAAGTGGTTGCACTTGAAGCTTCTCAACATTTGACATCTCAAATCTCTTTGTTCCTGGGTGGCAATCCACAAGTGTGATACACAAGGTAAACCATAGCCATGGGCCTTGTGTAACCACTCAACCAAACACCACCAAGCAATTACCATTCCACCCAGGTGATTCATTAACTTAGTTGTTTTATTAAACAAAAACACAAGTCCTCAGACTTAGAAATTTTTCCATAATATGAATATATATTCCACCCTTGTTTTCTATTAGCTAAACTAAGCTTGATAGTAGTAGTAGGAGTCTTAACTTAGGAAATTTTACTAAGGTTTCATCTACTAGGATTTCCCATAGCATGGTTTATTCTTTGCAAAAATTCCATGCAAGTTTTACTTAGAAAAATCACTAATGCATAGTGAAAGTAATGGGATAAAAGTATGAAGCATCACTTGCCTTTTTGGTAGAGTATAAGTTCACTCCTTGTCCTTGCTACAATCACACTCTTCAAGTCACTACAATTCAATCAAGCAAGGCACAAGTTCAATCTACCATTCTAGCAAAACATCACATAAAAAGATAAAGTCAAAGTAATGCATGCAAGCATGCCAAGCTTTGTTTTATTTGAAAAAGTGGTTCCTAATGGGTCATAAACATTTGAAAACACCTAATGGTCATTTTATAAAGTGGCTAAGTCATTTGCAAAAGATTTAACCTCATAAACCATTTTCAAAACAAGGTATCATTTTATGTGGTGTAGAAATGTTTTTACTAAGGCATTAATCTATAGGGTTCACAAAATATGTTTTGAAACCATAAAACTTTGTGTTTAGGGTCAGAGAGTTTAAAACAAAACATTTCCCAAAGGTTTTCTTCCAAAACAATTTTTAATAAATAAACCATATTTTTATTTGACTAGAATTGGTTTTAAATCCAAGATTCATTCTTTTGTTTCACCAAATACATTTTTGAATTCAAAAAGTGTTTCCTATGGTCAGTAGGTTCAAATCAATCCAATTGCCAAAGATTTTATCCCCAAAATCATTTTAGAATAATTTTTATAACCTAAACAAGCATACACAAGTTTCTACAAAAACAAACAATTTAACAGAAGCTTTTTACTAAACAAATGGCCTGGTTGGCTAGGGCTTGTTCCACTGATTCCATTGATATAAAGTTTGCAAAATTTGGACGTGTAGAACTAAAGTTATGGATTTTTCAAATTTGCAAACAAATCTGATTCTAATTTTGTTTTAAATCAAAAGCTGGCCACGTGGTGAGTTCTGATTCGTCCATACCGTTTCTCTCGGATCGGCTACGGGGTGCGTTGGATCTAAGTGGGACTGGACGGTGCAGATTAGCTCGTACCTCTTCGCTTAAGTGGTTCTGTCTACGCCACAGGATGAGGATCCAACGGCCTACGTGTGTTTGACCAAAGGTTGGCGGCGCAGCGACGGCGGCTGGCGGCGGCGCGGTCAGATGGTGGAGGTGCTGGTGAAACAGGAAGCAAGAGAGGATGGGAAGATGCTCACCGTGTTCGCAACGTCGTGGGGAAGATCAAGGAGGTTGTCGTTGCTGAAGGGGCGCACGGAGCTGCTGTCAATCGCTCACCGGAGTCTGCACAGCGTCGGGCACGCTCTGGTCGACGTTGGGGGCGGGGCTACAAGGCACAGGAGAGCGAGATAAGGGGTCCGTTAGACGCGCTAGGGAGAGTAGAACCTGCGTGTGTCAATGAGAGGGGAAGGGGCGGACGGAAGCTACCTGGGGCACTCGCCGGAGTTGAAACAGACGGTGGCGGCGCTTGGAGTCGTCGTTGTCGAGGCTCGGTAGCCAGCGAGCTGGATCTGAAAAGATCGCCGGGGCCTGGGAACTTGCCCGTGTGCTCGGGAGGTAAGGGTGGCGCGGGCTGCGGAATTCTTGAGCTCGTCGAAGACAGGGAGGTTGTTGCAAGCAATGAGGGCAGCCTGAGGGCAGAGAGGGTCGAGCGAGAGAGGGGAAAGAGATAGGAGATGCTGGAGTTTATCACTGCGTGGTCACGGGGTTGAATTGCTGAGGCATTGACGCGAATTTACGCGAGCGATTATAGCCAGAAACGGCCGGCGAGGTGAGGGGAAGGAACGGGTCCGCGGTTGAAGACGCTGACGAGGCAGGTGGGGTCCGCTTGGCAGCGTGAGAGAAAGAGAGGGAACGGGGGTCCACCGGTCAGTCGCTGAGTGGGTGAGTTTCTGAGTGCGAACCGTTTTCTTGCGGGGAGAGAGGGAGTGGGCTAACTGGGCTTAGTTGGGCCAGGCTTAGTTGGGTCGAGTCCGTTTCATTTTTTTTTGTTCAGATACTTTTTTTCCAATTCTTATTTCTGTTTTGAAATTCAATCAAACCATTCAAATAACAAATCAATTCAAAAATCCTCCAAACTTTGCATTGAGTTTTGGTTTTGTTTAACAAAAAACCTTTATTTTAATAAAATTGGTTTAATAATAAACTCTCCTTATTTTTATTTAAATAAACCTTTACTCTTTTAATCAAAACAAAACATTTTATTTCAAAAGCTTGGCCAAGGTTTAATTTGGCTCTATAAAATAATCCTTATTTATAAATCTACCTTTTCTTTTGAAAACCAAATCTCTTATTAAAAGATCCAAAAATAGTAATTCTACTTATTAAAATATTTCTTTATTAATTGTTTATCCTTATAAATCCCTTTAGGATTTATTTGATCAAAATAGGTTTGAAAGCTTCTAATTGGAATCAAAAAGTTTCTTCTCACCCTGAAAATCAACAAAGTTTTATTTTATTCATTTATTTTCACATAACAAGATTTGGAAAATCTTGGGATGTGACAGTTTGGGAAGCATAAATTTCCCGTTAACTTAATAATTCTAAACTCCCAAGGATTGGATGTCATTCTGGGAATGGACTGGATGACTAAGTACAAAGGAGTGATAGATTGTGCCAACCATACTGTCTCACTCACAACTCGAGAAAATAAAAGGATCAGGTTCAAGACCAACTTTGAAGCAAAAAGGAGTATGCTTAATTCTCTTAAGGGGGTTAGCATAGACAGTGTGCCAATTGTGAGTGAATATCCGGATGTATTTCCGGAAGAATTGTCGGGAGTGCCACCAGATAGAGATGTGGAGTTTCTTATAGATTTGGTACCAGGGTCTGGACCAATAGCAAAGAGACCATATAAAATGTCAGTTGACGAACTGAAAGAACTCAAGAGACAACTTGGAGAACAGTTGTAGAAAAGATTTATTCAACCAAGTTCTTCATCTTGGGGAGCCCCAGTTTTGTTCGTAGAGAAGAAAGATAGAAGTCAAAGGTTATGCATAGATTACCGTTCACTCAACGAGGTAACTATCAAGAACAAATACCCTTTGCCTAGAATCAATGACTTGTTTGATCAGCTAGAAGGAGCATGTGTATTCTCAAAGATTGATCTCCGGTCAGGTTATTTTCAACTCAAGATAAGAGAACAAGACATACCTAAGACAGCGTTCACTACAAGGTATGGATTGTATGAGTATACCGTAATGCCATTTGGTTTGACCAATGCTCCAGCATACTTCATGAATATGATGAACAAGGTGTTCATGGAATTCCTTGACAAGTTTGTTGTCATTTTCATCGATGACATACTAGTCTACTCCAAGAGCAAAGAAGAGCATGAAGGACATTTGCGTTTGATACTTGAGAAGTTAAGAGAGCATAAACTTTACGCCAAATTCAGCAAGTGTGAATTCTGGTTGGATGAAGTGGGATTTCTTGGTCATGTTATGACAAAGGATGGTGTAGCAGTTGATCCTGCTAAAGTTTCAGCTGTGACTGAATGGGAATCTCCCAAGTCCGTGAAAGAAGTTCATAGTTTCCTTGGCTTAGCAGGTTACTACAGGAGGTTCATTGAAAATTTCTCCAAGGTAGCTAAGCCTATGACAGAATTGTTAAAGAAAGACAAGAAGTTTGCTTGGTCTGAAGGTTGTGAACTCACCTTTCAGGAGTTGAAGAAGAGACTTGTGACAGCACCAGTCTTGTGTCTGCCAGATTTGGAAAAAGATTTCCAAGTATATTGTGATGCATCTCATCAAGGTTTGGGTGCTATACTTATGCAAGACGGTAAAGTTGTGGCTTATGCCTCGAGACAAATCAAAACTCATGAAGTGAACTATCCTACTCATGATTTAGAGTTAGCCTCTGTTGTCCCTGCACTCAAAACATGGAGACACTATCTTTTGGGAAAGCGTTGTGAAGTGTTCACAGATCACAAAAGTTTGAAGTATATCTTCACCCAGAAGGAAATTAATATGAGACAAAGAAGATGGCTAGAACTTATCAAGGACTATGACTTAAGTTTGCAATACCACCCCGGTAAAGCAAATGTTGTAGCAGATGCTCTAAGTCGTAAGGTTTTTGTGAATGGCCTTACCAAAGGAGAATTGCCAGATGATCTGTGTACCCAATTTAGAAAGCTCAGATTGGAGATTGTGCCTGAAGGACATCTCATGTATTTGGATGTTCAACCCACTTTGTTGGACAAGATCAAAGAAGCCTAGAAGATTGATAAAGAAATCGAAGAGATTAAAGAAAAGATTGGCAAAGGAAAAGCCAAAGGGTTCCATGAAGATGAACAGGGTACTTTATGGCATGGGAAACGTATCTGCGTTCCACAAGACCCGGAGTTGCGGAAACTGATTTTGCAAGAAGCACACAACTCTCCGTATTCTATTCACCCCGGGTAACACCAAAATGTACATGGACATGAAAGAAAGATTTTGGTGGAATAATCTCAAGAAGGACATCGCCGAACATATTGCTTTGTGTGATGTATGTAGTAGAGTGAAGGCGGAACATCAGAAACCAGCAGGTTTGCTTCAGCCACTACCTATTCCTGATTGGAAGTGGGACAAGATTGGTATGGATTTCATTACCGGATTACCAAGGACCCGGTCAGGATACGATTCTATTTGGGTAGTAGTGGATCGCCTAACTAAAGTGGCTCATTTCATACCCGTGAAGACAACCTACACAAGTGCTAAGTTAGCCAGAATCTACATGAGTAGAATTGTGTGCCTACATGGAGTGCCCAAGAGTATTGTATCTGATAGGGGAACTCAATTCACTTCCCATTTTTGGAGACAGTTACATGAGTCATTGGGAACGAGGTTGGAATTCAGTACTGCTTTTCATCCTCAAACTGATGGACAAACGGAAAGGACTAATCAGATTCTTGAAGACATGTTGAGGGCATGTGCCTTAGACTATGGAGCCAGTTGGGATGAAAGTCTGCCTTACGCAGAATTTTCTTATAACAACAGCTATCAAGCCAGCATTGAGATGGCACCATTTGAGTTTCTCTACGGAAGAAAGTGTACCACCCCATTGTTATGGAATGGTGTGGGATAAAGAAGTTTATTCGGGCCAGATCTTATCAAAGAAGCCGAAGAGAAGGTCAAATTGGTTAAGGACAGGTTGAAGATAGCATAGTCCCGACAGAAAAGCTACGCAGATCCTAAGCGTAGGGAAGTCACCTACGAAGTTGGTGATAGAGCTTATCTTAGAGTGTCACCACTTCGTGGAGTGAAGAGATTCGGAGTCAAAGGAAAATTGGCACCAAGATATGTTGGGCCATTCAATATTCTGATTCGCAAAGGAGAAGTTTCCTATGAAATTGAACTCCCAGAATCTTTGTCAGTAGTTCATAATGTGTTTCATGTGAGTCGGCTTAAGAAATGTCATCCAGAAATGGAAGAAACTTCTTTGAAGGATACTATACCTTTGGAGGAGGTTCAATTGGAAAGTGATCTCACCTATGAGGAGAAACCTATCAAGATTCTTGAGACTACAGAAAGAGTCACAAGGACTAAGACTATCAAGTTTTGCAAAGTGCAGTGGAATCATCATTCCGAAGAGGAAGCAACATGGGAAAGAGAAGATGATCTTCGGAAAGACCACCCTCACCTATTTTCTAGCCAAACCGAATCTCGAGGGCGAGATTCACCTTAAGGGGGTTAGATTTGTAACATCCCTAAAATCATGATTTCAAAGATTGCATATCATTCATGCATGCATATAGTTTTGAGATCAATTTCAAACCAATTCCAAGAAAACAGAAGCACATAGTGCTATCATTTTATGTGAGCAAACTTAAATCAAATGTCCATCCCCATTTGACAGCTTAAGTATTTAAACCAAGTTTGTTTGATTCCTTGTTGATTGGATTGAGTGTGGAGTTTGAACAAAAATATACAAAATAAAAATGGTTTCAAAACCATTTTCAAACATTTGCAAATCAAGTGCTATGGCACTGTTTATTTTGTTTATTCAAAAGAACCAAGCTTGAGCAGAGAGACCACTTGATTTTATGCCCTGAAATGTGAATGTTGCACCCTACAAAATCCTGGAAAATTTTTGAATTCAAAAGCTTTTGAAATCATTTGAAAATCAATCCAGAAAATCAAAACAGAAAACGAAAAAGAGAAAGGAAATAGAAAAGGGCCGGCTCCAGACTTTGAGCCCATCGGCAGATCCAGCCCAGCTAGCCCACCCGGGTCCCCTCTCTCTCTCACACACGCAGAAGCACCCCAGAGTCGCTGACACTCGGACCCCACTCCCTCTCTGTTCTATTCGCTGACAAGCGGGCCCTGTCCACGTCATCGTCGTCTTCCCCCAAATTTCGCAAGGAGCACGTCGCCGCTGGTCGTTGCTGCGTTGATTCCGCAGCGTAATTGGCATTGATTCTTTAGGCGTTTCTGGTTGAGCTCCTGCCTACTTAAGCCCCTCCCTCTCGCGGCCATTTCCCCTCACCCAATTTCCTCTCCACGCCACCAGGCTGCTCGCAACTCGCCCGACCCTGCCGTTGTTCCGACGACTTCGCCGACGAATTCCAGTGAGCACCGTGCCCCCCTCTGTCCATAGTTCATACTAGCATGCTCTGCAACTCCGTGCGCATCCACTGACACCTTCCTTTTGCTCGCGCATGGTCTGTAGCCTCGGCAGCGACAAGAACTGAGCGTCGCCGCTCTCTACTCGAACTTCGGCGACCTCTCCCCGTAAGTACCAGCCGCCCCTTGCCCTCTGGTTGATACGCCTAAGATCCCCAGCATCTTGCGCATCTAACGGTGCCCTCCTCTTGTCTTAGCACGGCTCGGAACCTCGCCAACGTCGACAAGCAGCCGTACCTGACGCGTTCACGAACTCCAACGAGCAATCCCCGGCGACTCCGAGCGCCCCTTCGCCAACCAGTGACACGTTGAGCTTCACCTCGACACGGCGGTTCTGGTGAGCATCCTCTCCCCTCCCTGGGCGACCTAGAACTCCGGCACCGCCAGCAGCGGACACGCCACCGCCCGATTCCGTCGCTAGGCTATGGTCGCACTAAACAAAGCGGCCGTTAGATGTAGATCTTGCGGTTTACATTAGATCTGAGCGAAATGTTTTCTTTTGATCTAGCGCGTTGGATCTGACTTCAGCTGACGGCGCAGAAGGGTGATCCTGAGTGAAACGGTATCGGCCAATAGGAATCAGACGCGTGGCTGGGGTTTGATTTTAAAACAGATTTTGAATCTGATTTATATCCAATTTTGAATTAGCTATAACTTTTGATCCCCACGTTAGAATTTGACAAATTTTATATCGTTGGAATCAGGAGAGCAAGCCCTTTCCATTTATGCGATGTGTTTAAAGTTTTGCTTCTGTTAAAATAGCTTTAGTTGCAGAAACATGTGTAGGTATTATTTGAGTGTTTGAAATTTAGGAAATGTTTTAGGGTATAAATATTGATTGTTTGGCAAGTTTTTATCTTATTAGTGAATCATTACCTTGCACTTGCTTGGTTGAGTTTTGAAAATCATCACTTAGCATTTTTCATGCATGCATATATTTATGTTTGTATATGATTTGTGTGTAATTGGTGTTACCATTCTATGTGTAGACTTTGGTGCTAGTGATTGTGATTGTGAAGAGTGATACTCCCCCAACTACCAAGGCAAGTGGTACTTCATGAATAATTTTATCCCTATATTTTATACTAAGCATTAGAAAATATTTTGCTAAGTCTTGCATGTTATTATTTTTGCCTATATGCCATGTTGGGAAATCCTAAGTAGTTGTAGAATTGCTAG
The DNA here is from genome assembly GCA_030063025.1 of Avena longiglumis. Classification (NCBI taxonomy): domain Eukaryota; kingdom Viridiplantae; phylum Streptophyta; class Magnoliopsida; order Poales; family Poaceae; genus Avena; species Avena longiglumis. The sequence continues at coordinate 505,042,280 of CP125976.1, read as the reverse complement.
GAAATTCCTAAGTTAAGTTACTATCTATGCCATGCTTAGCCTAGCTAGTAGCAAACAAGGGTTGGTGAATTATACATGCTATGATGAAAATATTTCTAAGTCTTTGGACTTGTTTTTCTTAATAAAACAACTAAGTCAATAAATCACCTGGGTGGAAAGGGACTTGATTGGTGGTTTTTGGTTGAGTGGTTACACAAGGCCCATGGCTATGGTTTACCTTGTGTATCTCACTTGTGGTATGCCACCCAGGAACAAAGAGATTTTAGAGGCCAAGTGCTAAGAAGCTTCTAGTGCAGCCACTTGGCAATATGGGCTCTGCTTGGATCACATAGGTTGCTAGAACTTAGCCATTTGGACAGTTGGGTAAAGTTTTGACAAAGAAAAACTTAGTGATTTCAACTAATAGGAAAAACCTATTTTGAGCAAAGCAAGCCAAGCTACACTTAGACAAATTTGCATATAGTATCTAGTCCACTTAAAATATACTAAGGTATCACTTGCCAATACTATTCTAAAGTATTGACCCACTGTGGCTGTAACTTGTGATGTTGCAGGTTACTCTGATGAGGATTAGGTGTCATGAGTCTACACTCAACATGTTTGCCTGTGGCACATGAAGATGAAGACTTATATTTATTTACTTATTCAAACTCTTGTATTAGGCCTATGGCCTTGAGTTGTAAAGACTATGTTTATCTCTGGAATGGATGTAATAAATGACCTTTGTATCTGCGTACTTCATCTTAAACTGGGGATGCTAGCAATGATCCAGGGACTAGCATTGCAATCACAGGGATCCTTTTCCTTTATAAAGGAGGGATCTTACATATAACCACAGTGGAAACATTATTTTGTTCATTAAAATCCTTTTATTAAGAAGGTTGATCAAGTCTTGTTACCAAAACAATTTTGTATGAAGCAAAACTTTGCATTCCACAAGGTGATTATGTTACCTCATACTTGATAGCAATGGTCCCAATCATAATAGTTTCAAAATTTTCTTGTGTAATGGGACAATATATTTCTCCAACCTTGATGCTCTCAATATTTTCAATGGAATTCAGGCAATAGCTCTTAACAACCTTCTTGGGGAAATAGACAGTGTGCTCTTTGTCATTAATATTGAATGTTACTTTTTCTTGATTGCAATTTATGATAGCACGTGTAGTATTAAGAAAAGCTATCCCAAGAATAATAGACATATTATCATCTTCAGGCATTTCAAGCACAACAAAATCAGTTAAGACCATGCAATTATGAGCAACTTGAACAGGAACATCCTCACATATACCAACAGGAATAGTAGTTGACTTATCATCCATTTGCAAAGATATATCAGTTGGTATCAACTTTTCTAGCTGGAGTCTCTTGAAGATAGAAAAAGGCATAACACTAACTCTAGCTCCCAAATCACATAAAATAGTTCTAATATAATTATTCTTAATAGAGCAAGGAATAGTTGGTATACCTAGATCACCAAGTTTTTTTGGAACCTTACCATTGAAGGAGTAATTAGCAAGTAGAGTAGAAATCTCCTCATTAGGAATCTTCCTTTTATTTGAGACAATATCCTTCATATACTTTGAATAAGGAGGCAACTTAATAGCATCAGTCAAAGGAATTTGCAATAATAAACGCTTCATCCACTCACAAAACTTGTTGTAGTGTTCCTCCTCCTTTGACTTGTGTTTCTTACCTAGAAAAGGCATAGGTTTCTGCACCAAAGGTTCTCTCTTTACCATGTTTATTAGCAATAAAATCTTCCTTTGTGTACCTAGTGTTCTTAGTGTGCTTCTCAGGTTCTTCCTCAACTTTCTCCTTATCAGGAGCATCATTATTATTACCACTCTCAGTTTTAGCATCAGAGATAGATATACTATTAGAATCTACAGCAAGTTCAGGTGGTTCCTCAACTATCTTATGTTTCTTTTTCTTCCTCTTACGAGGACTACCGCTATCTTCACCTTGTTGGGAATCCTGCTCTATTCTTTTAGGGTGTCCTTCAGGATATAAGGGATCTTGAGTAGCTATACCACTCCTAGTTCTAATTCCATAAGCATGTTTATCTCATGAAGCATTAACTAGCATATACTTTTGCACCTTAGCAAGTTGATCAAGTTGGGTTTGAACCATTTGAAAGTGTTTACAAAGCATTTTAATATCATTAGAATTTGTTTCCACAATTTCTTTCAAATCATGGATAACTCTAGAGTTTTCCAATAAATGATTCTAAACTTGTTTATTAAAATGACCTTGTTTAACAATAAAAATGTCAAGTTCATCTAAGCATTGACCAGGAGGCTTACCATAAGGAATATCACCTTCATCAAAGTGTTGGAGAGAGTGTACCTCAATAGTAGATGAGTGGGGAATTGGCTTACATAATTCTTCTATAGGAGGTAGATTCTTCACATCTTTAGCTCTAATACCTTTCTCCTTTAGACACTTCTTAGCTTCCTTCATCACTTCATAATTTCATGCAATAACTCCCCTCTTCTTTGTTGTTCGTGCTGGAATTGGTTCAGGAACAACTGGTTCAGGAATAATAGGCCCAGGTGCATTTAGCTCAGTTGAAGTCCAATCATCATAATTCTTGCTTATCTTAGTCATTAATTCTTCAGCATCTGTAGGAGTCCTTTTCCTGAAAACACAATCATCAAAGCTATCTAGGTAGGTCCTAGAATCATCAGTTACTCCATTATAATAAATATCAAGAAGCTCATTCTTAGGCAATGGACATCCAGGATGTGCATGAATCAAGGCACAGAACCTTGTCCATGACTCAGGCAATTTCTCTTCTTATCCATGTTTAAAATCAAAAAGTCTCTGCAAAGCAGCATGTCTAGCACTGGGAGGAAAATATTTCTGGAAGAAAGAAGCAATCAAGCAATCGGGCTATCAATGGAACCAGGAGGTAATCTATTAAACCAAGCCCTAGCTTCTCCTTTTAGTGAAAAAGGGAAGATGTTAGTAACAAAATACTTGCGCATCTTAAAATCATCAGAGAACAAAGCACTCATAGTAGAAATCTCATTCATATGAGCCACAACACTCTCATTTTCAGTCCCACAAAAAGGTTCTTTCTCAACAATGTTCAAGTAGGATAAATCAAGAGAGAAATCATAATCTTTATCTTTAATATCTATGGGAGAGGTGGCAAACTTAGGATCGGAGGACAATTTGGGCATAATAGTACGTCTAGAAAGGATACTCTTAATAGCACTAGTACCATGTGTGTTTCGGCACTCTTCAACAAATTCATCAGTGAACTCAATGTAACCATCATTAATATCATAACTCTCACTAGCCTTAGGTGAGCTAACAGGTGTAACAATGTCTTCACTAGGAGTTTTGGTATTTCCTAGACTAGCCATAGTAGCATCTAGAAAAGGACCTAATGAACCACTCACATCAAGCACAGTAGAAGTAACATCATGAGCATCAAAAGCAGTTTCGGACTCAGCAGTAGTAGCACAGTGTGTAGCATTAGTATGTGGTGGAGTTGTGACAAGCTTACTTATAACAGACGGTGAATCAAGAGCAACAGATGGTAAAATAGGGAACTTTCCATCACGAGACTTCCCCATGATGAAAGGAGTAGAAGTGAACAATAGTAGATCCAAGTGAACTTACAAATAAAGCTATGCTCCCCGACAACGGCGCCAGAAAGTAGTCTTGATGACCCACAAGTATAGGGGATAGCAACAGTCTTCGCGGGTAGTGTTACCCAATTTATTGATTCGACACAAGGGGATCCAAAGAATACTTGCAAGCCTTAACAACTGAGTTGTCAGTTCAGCTGCACCTGGAAATAGTTCTTGCTTACAGAAGTTTATCAGTAGCAACAGTTTGTAGTAGAAACAGCAACAGTGGAACAGGAGCAATAGTAACAGTAATGGTAACAGTAGGATTCGAGTGCGGTAGGCATAGGGATGGATGGACGGGCGTTGCATGGACGAGTCTAAACATGTAACTTCAAGATCTAGGGCATTGTAGATAAATAATAACAAGCATCCAAGTACTAAACAATCCTAGGCATGTGCTCCAAATATAGTCATACGTGCTCGCGATGAGAACTTGCACAACATCTTCTGTCCAACCACCCTATGGCAGCATGGCCTCTAGGGAACTACTAGCAATTAATGTGCTCCTTTTAATAGAGCACCGGAGCAAAGCATTAACACTCCGTGAACACATGTGATCCTCACACCACAGCCATCCCCTCCGGTTGTCCCAATTATTGTCACTTTGGGGCCTTTGGATCCGGACAATGATATGTGTACACAACTTGCAGATAAGATCACAAACAATACTATCATAATGATTCAATAATAAGTTCAGGTCTAATATCATGGCACTCGGGCCCTAGTGACAAGCATTAAGCACAACAAGTTGCAACAAAGTAAAATAGCACTAATAGAGATACTAGGCACTATGCCCTAACATATCTTATTCGACTACATGATAGAACTCATCCAATCCCTACCATCCCCAAGCCTACAATGGGGGATTACTAACTCATGGATGAGGGAAACATCGGTGGTTGATGGAGATGCGTTGGCAATGACGATGGCGATGATCCTCTCCAAATTCCCCGTCCCGACAGGGTGCCAGAACGGCGTTTCTGGATCCGAATCTTGGTTTCTGGTGGCGGTGGAGCGGAAATCTTTCTGGAAAACTATCGAACCCCCCTCGGTTTTTAGGTCGAAAGGAAACTTATAGGCGCAGAGGGAGGCTGAGGAGCTGCCTGGGGTGGAAGCACCCCCACCTAGCATGGGGTCAGGTAGGCCCGCGCCTGGGGTGGGTCTGGGCCCCCCAGGCCTCCCCTCCGTCTCTTCTTCTGGCTCCGTGGATCTTCTGGTGAAATATAATTTTTGGCATATTTTCCGGGATTTTTCCTGATAGTTCATTTTCTGCACAAAAACAAGACACCAAGGTAATTCTGCTAAAAACAGCGTCAGCCTGTGTTAGTTGTATCCAAATCACACAAGTTTATAGAAGAAACAATAGCAAAGTGTTCGAGAAAGTAGATACGTTTTGGACGTATCAACTGTCTACAAGAATAGAAGTGCGTAGACATCACTTATGCACATGTCTACAAAACTCCCGTTGATGGACAAAATACGGGCAGTGTCTTAGGTGTCTGGCTCTCTCAGGTAAACTTTGCCGAACACCGCAATAACCGCGCTACAAAACCAGTACATAGCCTCATGGCATGTGGACTCTCTCATGCGCATGTAGTCGTCGAGGAGGTCACCAGAGACTCCATATGCAAGCTGCCGAATGGCAGCAGAACATTTTTGGTAAGAGGAGAAGCCAATCTTACCGATGCAGTCGTACTTGGCCTCGAAGTAGCTATCGTACTCCGTCACCCCATTGAGAATTTGCAAGAACAGGTCCCTCGACATCCGATAGCAGTGACGGAATGCCTTCTCTTTAAAGACTGGATTAGTTGGATGCAAATAGTCCTTGTAAAGACGTATGTGGCCATCTTCTCGGTCGCACTCCTGGTTAGCTTGGCGCCGCAGGAGGTAGTGGTCGTGCACCATCTGTGTAGCCGCCAGCTGATGCGCTCAGATCAATGTAGAGTTTCGTTGGGAGACCCCAAGAGGAAGGTATTATGAGCACAGCAGCAAGTCTTCCCTCAGAAATAAACCAAGGTTATCGAACCACTAGGAGGAAGGAAATGACCCAAAGGTGCTGTTAGCAACTTGGAAACCTACACAACACAAACTCAAGACTTTGCCCCAACGAACAGTGAGGTTGTCAATCTCACCGGTTTGCTAAAAACAAAGGATTAACTGTATGGTGTGGAAGGTAATGGTGGTTTGCAGAAAGTAAACAGTAACAGTGGAAGATGTATCAACGGTAAAGATTGGACTGGGGTCCATAGTTCACTAGAGGTGTTCTCCTTAAGATAAACAAACATGGAATGCTGGGTAAACAAATTACAGTAGGGAAATTGACAGGACAGAGTAAGGCATAACAATGCAATACTAGACATTCATGATCCTGTGAGATTTGATTGGGCAATACAACAATGCAATACTAGACATTCATGATCCTATGATATTTGATTGGGCAATGCAACAATATACATACACCACCATCCAACTGCATCTATGACTAGTAATCCACCTTCAGGTTATCATCCGAACCCCCTCCAGTATTAAGTTGCAAGCAACAGATAACTGCTTTAAGCAAAGTGTGTAAGGTAAACAATCCACTTGTTCCATGATCAAGAGACCGTTGTTTTCTCCCTAGTAGAAACAACACATCTACAACCTTAGAGATTTCTGTCACTTCCCCAGATTAAATAGAGGCATGAATCCACTATCCAGCATAAATACTCCCTCTTGGAGTCACTAGCATCTACTTGGCCAAGATAGCTACTAGAAATGGAGAGCATGTAAGATCACAAACAACACAGACATGATAGAATCAATAAGATAAAACCATTAACCAATCTCACATAGTAATCTCAATATCCATCGGATCCCCACAAACACAATATGCATGATTACAAATAGATGATCTTTGTGGCATCCCGCAAAACCACTACTAGAAAATCGCGTTGAATTGGTGCATTGCATCGTCATCATCATATGTTGTTTGTCTAAAACTATTTACGCAAAGCCCGTTTTGTTTTCTAAGACGCCCCATCTTTATTCAAATATCAAAACCGGGTCGCCGGAATATTTTTACGTCGTCTGCTATTAGTTTGCAAAAGGCTTGTTGGAATTAAATAAAACATTTAATTGTTTTTAGCGGGGACAGTCGAACGGGCCGTTTCGACCCGAACGACCACCCCCAGGATTTTACAAACGGTCCACCTAACCCGCCCTTCTAAATCCTAAGTCCACCCAACCTAGTCTACCCAACCAACCAGCCACCTCACCCCACCCTATAGCAGTTTGCCACCTCACCTCCTCCCTCTCCCTCACCCACTCACACGCTGCCACATCACTCCCTCTCTCCTCCCTCTCTCCACCTGCCCACAAACCCACACAAACACACCCAGTCCCACGCCACACAAGCCACACACGCAGTGCCCGGCAACCCCAGCACAGCCCCACCTGCCCCGTGGCCCACACCACCATCTTCCTCCCTCCCCGCGCGCGAGTTCCCCCCTGTTCTTCTTCCTCCGCCACCGCCGCGACCAACCTCCTCCTCTCCCCTTCTGGCCGACGCCGGCGCCGTTCCCCCTCACCACCGCGCCGCCCGGCCAGCCCGTGGCACCCTCTCCGCGCTCGTCCTCCCCGCCTTCTCGAGCGCCGCCCGCCGTCCGCTGCGGTCCGCCCATGGCGTCCTCCGTCTTCCTCGCCCTCGTCTCCGGCCGCCCGCTTCGCCGCGGCCCCTCCTAGTGCCTCGCGCGCCGCGTCCTCCCTTCCTCGGTGCCGCCCCATGAGCCGCGCCGTGGGGCCTTCGTTGCCCGCGTGGCTCGCAGCGTCCTCATCGCCGATCGCCGCCTCGTTGACCGGCGAGCATAGTCGCCACCGGAGATGTGCGATTGGATATGGCTTCGTTCAAACAACGCCGAGGACTCATGTCGGGCCCGGTGAAGCGGACGCCTCAAGATCTCCCTCACGGATCGCAAGACCATCCCCCGGACACGGAGTTCGCCACACAGATGACAAGATCTCCGAGCCCGACACCGGCATCAACCCCGGCCCCAAGTTCCCCCGGCGATGACCAAGCCGGAACCGCAAGTGTGTCGATAGGGAGCCGAAGATCCCCGGACGCCAAGACCGCCACACGGAACCCGATCCTGGCACGCCAAGCTCTACATCCCGAACGTCGAGACCGATGCAATGGCGTGGGGCCCGACAAGACCCTCGCCACTTCAAGCTCGACCCCGTGGAACCCGACAAGATCTGCATGCGACAAGAACGACACCGTACAGGGCGAGACCGATGCGCCCCCGACGCCAACCAAGCCCTGCTTCCCGGTTGCGACAAGACCTACCCCGATGGTCGAGAATGTTACGCCAAGATCGAACCCTAGACCCTGGACCCCGAGACCCGGCCCCGAACCCCGGAACCCAAGATCGCCGAACCCTAATGTGTGACCCTTATCCGAACCCCTATTTTTATAAATGCTAAACATAAAAACCTGTTGCATATTAAATTGTCATCCTCGCATGCATAACATTGGTTTGGGGGCCTTATGTCGATTCACTGCATAATTAAATATGGGGCCCATATGCGGGCAAATCTAGTCTCATATTGGCCTCATTTAAATTTGTGTAGCGAACCCGGTGCTATCTTTTGCCATGCTAAAACAACATTTAATTGCGGGGTAGCTAAACAACAGGAACCACCTAATTAATTGTCGAGACCACGGTTCCGCTTAATCTGACCTAATTGCATCGCATCTTTGCCATGCCATACATCATACATGCATCATGCCGATCTTCTGCCGTTGTGATAAATAGTGCATCCGGTGTTTCTTCTAGTGTTTTGCTTCTTCGCGGATAAGACCGTTGAGTTGATGCGAGTGTCGACCCGATCTTCGGATGAACCTTCGACAATGTTTTCAGGCGAGCATCTCCCCCTTTCTACCTATCTTACTTTTATAGTATTTATTCCCTCCTGTTGATCTATTGCTATCTGTGTTGCGATGCTCTAGTTTTCGTACCCGTGATATCCCTTGCAGCCTTATATTGCCTTGGACACATCCTATTCCCCGTTGTTTGGTAGATAGTTGGACTTGCGCGTCGTAGCCGCTTGTTCAAGTGCTGTTGCGTGTTGTCAAGTGCCACAGTTGTTGGAGCCTTGCCGCATGTTTGATGTTGGAGATGACCATAGCTTTACTTATCGTTCACTTTAATTTCTGTTTAACAACTAAAAATGGAAGTAAGCAGAGGCATCGGTGGGTGATAGATAACATTTGGTTTCCGAACGCCCACTTGTGTCCCGTAGGACCCCGAGTACTTGATACCTGTTCCTTGATTTATCGCGCTATCCACATCCGGGAGGTATATGGGCCCCCCCTGAGCCAGAGCTTGATTCAGTCTTATTTCTTGGGGCCACAAACTAGTTTGAGGTTTTATTTACTATCCTGTACTTATGCCATGCTACTTTTGTATTTACGATTGTGCGAGGAGCACCTGTCTGCTTAGGTAAGCGGAATGTTTTCGCGTATCGACAAGCCCAGCCACACTTTCGGGTTCGATCGTTTACATCCATTGTCGCAAACCTTGAGTCCGTCTCGAGCTTGCTTCGTTCTGGGTAGACTCAAGGGTGGCCCCTGAAATATTTCGAATCCTGTGATTGTTTCACGTGAAAGCCTCGTTGGGTTTTGATTTGTTTTTCCGAGGTTGATCGGCGTGTGTTGCTATTGGTGCACCCGGCGGGTAAACTTTCTGAAAGCCATGTCCGCGGATATGGACGACTTGGAGCACAGTATCTCGATCATAGACAAGCATAACTAAAGTTTATTGCTATAAATTTGACTTTATAATGACTAGTAATCAGCTTCACTATAATGGAATGGCTAAATAATACTGCCCACAATTGCATGTTTGGAGCGTCGCTTGCGACCATTGTACCTGACTAGTAAGTATTGCAACTACAACGGATTGGCTAAATAAAAGTACCAACGACTGCTGGGTTTTGGGATGATATCATGCTATGTGTATCTGATTAGTAATTGCTGCAACTATAACGGAATGGTTAACTAAAAGTACCCACTGCTTACTTTATCAGAATGATTATCTACACCTGACTAGTAAAGTGCCGCAACTATAACTGAATAAGTAAAGCTGCCAACTGTGTGAGTTCCTCGGTTGACTTCCTCGTTTGGTCTCGAGGGGGAAACGCCAGGATGGGTTTGTTTGATGATAGTATCAGGTTGGATCCGAATAGGTCTTCCTTACCCCTCTCTGATAGCCGCCAGTAGTATCGAGTCTCTATAGGTTGCTCGATTGCATCTTCTTGCCGCTGATCCACCATACCTATGTAGGCGAGGACCGCGAATTCTAGCCTCGCTGTCTTGGCCTCGATCTTGACTCCTCTTTTTCCTTTGCCCTTTGTCGGCACCCCTTTTGTTTAAGCAGGTTTTGAGATCGACGCCGTTAGCAGGGTTACCCTTCTGGCTTGGCCTGAGCAGGGTTATGGACGTCATTGGTTATTCTTCAGGGCTCTTAGCCCCATTTGCATCTTGTCCGTAGTCGGACGCTCTATCAGTTTCAAGGTGATTTGGATCTTTGTATATTATATCTGTATTCTTGACTCATGGAGTCGCTGTTATATATATATATATATATATATATATATATATATATATCTTTTCTGTGGGTCCCATCGAGGACTGTTGTGTAATGTTATTACTTCGTTTTCCACCCGCACGAAAGTGCCTGGTGGGCACCTTTGAATCGTTTCTATGCGGGTTTGGAGGGTTTCGATAAAACTTGCCTAGGTCCGATTCTGAGGGTGTTACAATCTTGATCACGAACGGAGCTCACAAGATCTAAACATGGTAGCACAAAGGAGGAGAAACAACCATCTAGCTACTACATGGACTCGTAGTCCAAGGTGGAACTACTCACTCATCATACCAAAGGCTGGCACGATGAGGAAGAAGGCCTCCGAGATGATCTCCCCTCCGGCATGGTGCCAGGAAGAACTTCAGATCCCCCCGACCTAGGGACGATGGCGGCAGCTATAGACTGTTTCGTGGAAGATTGATCAGGTACTTAGGGTTTTGGTATCGGGGGCTTCTTATAGGCGAAGAGGCGAGGCAGGGGGGCACCTAGGGTGGCCGCACCCCCCAAGCGTGGGCCAGCCTTGGAAGTGCGGCCAGGGGGTGTGGCCCCCTGGTGGCTCCCCTCCGTCTTGTATTCTGGCTCCGTGTTCCCCACGGTAAAATATTGACTTTGGCTTTTGTCCCGTCCAATTCCGAGAATATTGATTTTCTACCTTTTCTGGAACCAAAAACAGAAGAAAACATGCAACTGACACTATGGCATGTTGTTAATAGGTTAGTACCAGAAAACATATAAAAATACCTCAAAGTGTAGACAAAGCAAAGCAAAGTAGATACTAAACAAGCATGGAACATCAAACATTATAGATACGTTTACAACATGTCAAGCATCCCCAAGCTTAACTCCTGCTCATCCTCGAGTAGGTTGATGGATATATGCCCAAGAGGCAATAATAAAGAGGTTATTATCATATCTTCATGCTTATGATAAATGTTTACATACCATGCTATAATTGTATTAACCGAAAACATTAATATTTGTGTGATTTGTAAACATAAAAGAGTCCCTAGTAAAACCTCTTGTTAAACTAGCTTGTTGGTTAATATATGATCATTGTTTCCTAATCATGAACATTGAGATGTTATTAACAACAAGATCATATCACTAGGAGAATGGTGTGATGGACATACTCCTATAGATAAGCGTAGCATAAAGATCAAGTCATTTCAATAGTTCGTTTGCTATAAGCTTTTTGATACATAGTAACCTAATTACTTAGACCATGAGATCATGCTAATCACCATCACCGGATGTATGCTTTGATGACATTGAACACCACACCATAAGTGGGTGGCTATAAAGGTGGCATTGAGTGTTCGAAAAGTATGTGTTGAGGTACATGGATCAAGAGTGGGATTTGTCCATCCATATGACATATAGATATACTCTAGGCCCTCTCGGTGGAATGTCATCCAATTAGCTCGCAATCATGTGACTGTCTCACAAGGGATCACATATCACAGGAACGAGAAAAGAGTACTTATCGGTAACGAGGTTGAACTAGGTATGCAGAGATACCGACGATAAGACCTCGGATAAGTAAACTATCGCGAGACAAAGGGAAATTGGTTTCATATGTAAATGGTTCATTCCATCGCAAAGTAATCGTAGAAATATGTGGGAGCCATATGAATTTTCAGATTCCTCTATTGGTTATTGATTGGAGAAGAGTCTCGATCATGTCTGCATAATTCACGAGCCGCAGGGAGACACACTTAAGGATTCGATGTTGTTTAGTAGATATGGAATGTGAGTAAAGAGACAGAATGTTGTTCGGAGTCTTGGATGGGATCCGGTATATCACGAGGAGATCCGGAATGGTCCGGAGAATACGATTCATATAAGGAAGGTCCAATTTCAGAGTTCGGGAATGATTTCGGTGTTTTCACCGGAATGTTCTAGAAGGGTCTAGAAGGTTCACCGATCCGAAAAGGGGAAGGGTACATGGATGTGTCATGACAAAGTGTAATGGTTGCATCATGTCCTAGGTCACTTGGCTGGACACTTGGAAGAGAGAAATCAAACTCTAATTTGAAAGTCAAAAAAGGCATTTTGAAAAAGTCAAATCCCAACATGGTTTCCGAGTTAGGGAGGGTTTCCACCTAGTTTTGGAACACCATTGGACGCCCCCCACATATATAAGGAGGGGTGGGGGCGCACCCCAAGGTATCCCCCTTTCCCTAGGCGCCCAAGAAACCCTAGGTTGGCCGCCGCCCCCCTCTTTAGTTGCGACCAATCTAGATCTCCTCTAAACCACTACCGACTAGTTAAACTCTAGTTGCTAGCTACCTCTAAACCTCGGCCCTCTAAACCCTAGATCGCCGGGGCTCCCTCTACTCCACCATACTCGCTTCGGCTTAGGCGAAGCCCTGCGGGATCTCCCCTCTACTTCTGACACCATGCTGTCGTGGTGCCTAAATCGCGAGGAGAAAGCTACAACCTCTGCTGCCTGCTGGAACAAGGGAGAGTAAGGTCTTCATCGAGTATCATACATGTGACCGACTGTAGAAGCGCTGTCTGAACGCGGCGCTAGAAGGATCGCCTACGCGATCTTGAGATCGGCAAGTGAACGACTACATCACCCACGAGAATCTGCTCTCGTTAACCGCTTTGGATCTTCGAGGGTTAGTACTCTATCGACTCGTTGCTACAATCTAGTAGATAGATCTTGGCTTGTGTGTGTTCATGCGATAGAAATTTTTTTTTTCCATGCTATGAACCCCTACATACGTAAGTGATAAAAAGAATAATTTTCGAGGTGACATGTGAAGGGTTCGCAGCATAGAAAACAAAAAAATTCCTACGATGGGAACAATTATGTACGAAGATATATCTACTAGATACAAACAACGGGCGGATGTATATCCGTAGAGAACATACCCTTGAAGACCGACAAAGCTTAACGAGTCCAAACTCATTGTTGATGTAGACTATCTCTTGTCAATCTCAAGATCGAGAGGAAGTCCTAGCGCCGCAAAATAGCAGCACATCAGTGCTCGCACACACGTACAAGACACCGAGCAACCTCCGCTTCCTCGCTCCAGCGATGCAAAGGAAGCAAAACTCTTTCTTGCCGAATAGCCACCGGGAACATGTATCTCGCTAGTCCGAGACCATGGGGGATAAATACTAGAGGGGGAGAGAGATCCTTCACGAGGAGGTGTAAGTGAGAGAGAGGGAGGGGGCTCCTTTTATAGGGAGAGGGGGCACCCAAGGGGCCATGCGCCCAGCCATGGGGCTTCCCCCTCCCCTCCTTTCATTCATGTGGGTGGACACTACACTCACACAACAGCCTTTCAATTTCCTCCACTCAAAAACCCACTCAAATTCCCATTAAATTTCCACCAAATTTAATGCAAACTCTCATTAAATAAAACTCCTTTTATTTATTCAGAATTTTGTCAATTACTTTAATGGCAAACATTCTCATATAACCCCTTGCTAGAATTTCATTTCACATGCAAAAACAATTTCTACAATTTCACCTGAAAACCTGTTTCGGTATCTAGTGAAATAAATTCTTGCGCTTGTTATTCTTTACGGCATGAAACTTTTGCTCCAATTGGATGTCGATGTCTATTAAGTGTGCCACCCTACGGTTCGCGAATAATGCAGACATGATCAAGACCCTTCTCCGATCAATAATCAGAAGCGGGGTCTGGAGACCCATACTGACTCCCACACATTCAACGATGACTTTCTTGTGATCGTCGGAACCTTTTACGCTAGTATCTTAATCCTTTTGTTTCTCGATATATTACATGTCCGAGATTCGATCATCGGTATCTCTATACCTAGTTTTATCTCGTTACTGACATGCACTCTTTTCTTGTTCCCGTGATATAACATTCTAGTGATCAAATCACTTGTTTGCAAGCTAATCAATGTGATATCACCGAGAGGGCCCAGAGCATATCTATCCGTCATTGGGATGAACAAATTCCACTCTCGATCCATGGGCCTAAGCATAACACTTTAGTAGTTCTGAACCCATCTTTATAATCACCTAGTTACGGTGTGACGTTTGATGTTATAAAGAGACTCTTTCGGTGTTAGTGATTGACATTATCTCATGGTCTAAGGATTGGGATCACTTCGTAAGTTGTTATAGCAATATAAACTCGATGACTTTGATCGTAATGCTATACTTAGGATGAATGTTCATCACACCATTACACTAATGTTGTGACCTTGTTATTAACAACATCCAATGTCTATGATCAGGAAACCTTTAATCATCTTGTTAATCAACGAGCTAGTTTATAAGAGAGGCATAACTAGGAACTTCCTTTTTGTTTATTAAACACACATGTATTAACGTTTCCGTATTAATACAATTATAGCATGTAAAATAAACATTTATCATAAACAAGGAATACGATAATAACCACTTTATTATTGCCTCTCGGACATATTCCCTTCAGTCTCCCACTTGCACTAGAGACAATAATCTAGTTTAAAAACTTTGCGTATTGAACACCTATGGCTTTATAGTGTTCCATATACGCAACTGCAAGTGGTTAACATAATCTAGGGATCTGACACTTTCAGGTCCGTATGTATTTGCATGTCTTTACGTCTTCACGCATCACTCATTCTCGAATGAGATGGCATTGTATAAATTTGGTATTTTGGTGAGACCTTTAGTTCCCTGGGGTTAAATCATGTTGATACTATTGTCATACAATATACATTTTGTGTTATCCTGTTGCGAACCACACCTTAGTTTGATAACAAACTACTTGACACAAATGCCCTCCTTTGCTGCTACTATAGCAGTCATATACTTAACCTTTTGTTGTAGTATTCGTCACAATGTCTTCACTTTGGAACTCTTCCAAAAACATCATGGAAACTTTCTTTCCATTTCATTGTGCCTCCCATAGTTTAATTTGCCATTCCATCAATGTAACGCTTTACAATGAACTATTTGTAATTGTTTGTCACCTCTACACAAATATATTCTTAGTTCTTCCAAAAGATCATAAGAATTTCCTTACTATTGTCCAATGATCATTTTATGATTCATTCTGGTATATGCTCATAACACTTAGAGCATAGGACATATCTGGATGTGTACATATCATGGAATGATTGATCAAAACATTCTTGTGATTTCACTCATCAAGTGTCAAAGCACTTGAATCTTGTTTTACTTATCGAGTGTCGATACACTTGAATCTTTATTCAATTCCTTTCCATGCGACAAGAACCGTTTCTTATCTATTCTATATTGAATTCTTTCAATATCTCATATATGTACGTTTGGCACAACCATATTAGCGTCACAATCTATCCACTATAGACATTAATGCTAAATATTTGGGTTTTGCTTAAGTCTTTCATAAAAATGAAATTCTTAACCTTTGTCAATAAAATATACATCATTTCCAATCAACAATATGTCCTCCACATAATGTATTAAAAATATGTATTAGCGCTCCCACTTAATTTCTTGCAAATGCAAGCATCTTCATCGTCTCCTGATGAAAACTTCTTTTTCATCATGGTGAAGGTTCCAACTCCGCGATGCTTACTTCAACCATTGAAGTTTGATGCCCTTTTAGCATCCTTTGAACTAACAAAACCCTTTGGATCGTGTCATGCACATGTCCTTGGTAACCATTCTTTTAGAAGAATTTTGTTTTGTTTATTCATCTACCATATACCAAAATTATATGTAGTGGTTGCTACGTTAATCCATCCAGACTAAATATGAAAGATCAAATTTTGTCATAGTAAAATCCTTGAACATTGTCGTAAAATACTTTACCGACAGGTCGATTATTTCACAGATGTGAAACATCCATGTCTGTTTCTTTATAGATCCAAAAATGACCGATAGGTTTTTACACCTTTCTGGAGGGTATTCCAAGTTCAAAACTTGATTTCTCGTGTATGGAACTATCACGGATTTTATGGCTTCAAGCCATTTGACGGAGTCAGGTCCCATCATCACTTCTTTGCATGTAGTCGGTTCATCATTGCCAAACAATAATGATTTACTCTCAAATATCGGCATTTGATTGTCTATCTGACCTACTTGGTTCAATAAGAACTTAGATCTCCGTCACCACAACCTTTGAGGCACATAAGCTATGAGCATTATGGCTGCCTCCAGAACAATTTCTGACGCTGCGCAACTCAGCACATTTAGCTAAGGTTCATTAACCTTATCAAAGTTCTATTGTCCTCCCACTGAACTTTTTCTGAAAAATTCTTTTTCAAGAAACTTCACGTTTCAAGTGACAAACCCTTTTGTCCTTGGTGTTATGGAGGAATAACCAATTGTTATTCGAAATAACCTACAAAGACACGCTCATCCGACTTTGGTTGTAAACATCTTACTTATGCTTAGCATACCAAAATTTAAGAAAGGACAACTTGGGTTTTACCCCAAACCATAACTCATATGGTATCATTTCAACGGATCAAGATGGAGCTCTTTACAGTGTAAAAGTGGTAGTCTCTAAAGCTTTAATCTTTTAAAACATAATGGCAGTTTTATAAATAACACCTTTGATCCAACCATGTCAAACAAGGTTTCATTACAAATCTCAAACAGTCCATATTCCTATGGTGTTCCGGGAGATGCAAATCTAGGTGTTTTTTGCTAAACTTATAACTCAAATAAATCCCTTTATGATAAAATCATCAATCATTTATTTTCTTGTTACACTTGCAACTCAAATAAATCCCTTATGATAAAATCATAAACCATTTATTTTCTTGTTACAACGATTTTCACTTCATCTTGAAAGTATTTGAACATTTTCAAATATTTCATACTTCTTTCTCATTAAGTGAACATTCACTCAAATTTCCGTAGAAAGCAAATGAAGTTGAAATCCATCGCTTACGACTATACATAATGGACTACATACATCGATATGTATAAATTCCAATAATTTAGTCGATCGTTCTTCTTTGGCCTTTGAGCAAAGTTTTAATTATCCCGAGGAAAGTCTCACAAGTGTCACTTGATCAAATCAAAGACTCAAAAAATCCATGAATATGGAGATTCTTCATGTTTTCTTTCCAATATAATTTAAATGGCGATGTCACTTTGTAAGTGATCTTTCAATCATTTGTCTTGCGATATTTTAGCATTAGGTTTTATGGATGTGATTTCTCCAACTAGATTTGTAAATCATCCATCTTATATGGAATACGATAATTATTTGAACAACCTTTATTCTCATAACACTGATAAAACAAATCTTGAAGTCAAGCTTTGATGTTTAATGAGAAATACAAACAACCCTTTGTTTGTTTGTTCTCGATGAACATCATCACATATTCTTTTGCTAGTTATATAGGCCATTGTGGTTCATGAATTGTGTTGTTTTATGTATGATTCATACCAACCAATTCGGTATCCAATACTTAAGAACCACATTGTTTAACAAGCAAAGAATATATCCATAACATGTATATCATCTATATACATAAATTGAACAATTCTAATCTTTTCTTTTACGCCAAATATATTTATAGATTTTCTTTCAGCATTTCCTTTTATTTTTGAAAGAATATATCAATATCAAAGTGGCGTCATATACATGACACATATAGTCCAAAAGCGTGTATATTCAAATAATAATGTCTTTGGACTTGCACTTTGAAGTAGATCACCATCATCAAATGTTTGGTGTTCTTTCAAAATCCATTCTTTAATAATATTTTAGTGTAGTAAACACTTTACATACATCAAATATTCATCCTTATCATGGATTAATCCATGATCAAGCTAATGTAGCTTATAAAGGCGAATCGTGAGTATAATGTTACTTTCCAAAATCTTTTGGATGATTAGGATGTCTAGCATCTCCAACCTTTGTAAATTCTCATCAAATATAAGAACATGACTTTTCTATTATACTCTATCATATTGGAACCAAAACATTGTTTCGAGATATCACAATATCTTCCACACATGATGGTTTCAAACAATTCTTTCAGATCCTAGATAAACTTGATATTAAGAGAACTTTGAAATCAAGAATCATGGAGGCAAACATGATACTTATATAATAACATTGGAATTGTTACTCTTGATTTAATACCAATTATTAAATTTCATGGAGTAAACAAAGTTTCTTAAAAGTTTGCAATAGGACTTTTAAACTTTAGATTAACACTTCAAAACAATACGATACCAGTTAAGTAAAGTAACTATCCAGAATTCTATAGTTCTATTATCTCAATTATAACTAAGCATAAGGTGGTGAACGAATGCCAATGACTACAAAAATTATGCAAATTCACTTTGATTTAATTTATGATTAATTGAGTTCTAATTAATAATTAAATTAATCTAGGTGAACTCCCACTCAAAACAATATCCCTCACATTGTTTTGGTGATTACATGAACCAAATCCACTACATCAAAACCGATCATCACATGAGTTGATATAGCTTCAATGGCGAACAATCCATATGGTCATCATATCTACTATATGACTCATGCTCTACCTTTCGGTAATCCGTGTTCCAGGCCATGTATGTACATGCTAGGCTCGCCAAGATCAAACCTTAGTTTCATGAGCAAATCTGGCTTGCTCACGTTGTATACACTTGCGTAATCTAGCACACCCGATCATCACGTGGTGTTTCAAACAACAAGCTTTAGCAACGGTGCTAACTAAGGGTGAACACTTTATGATTTGAAATTCATGTGCATGAGGGATCATCTTATAATGCTACCGTCGTCTACTAAGCAATACAAGATGCATAAAGGATTAACATCACATGCAATTCATAATATGTGATATGATATGGCCTTTTCTTCTTTGTGCTTCGATCTCCATCTTCTAGCACGAACATGATCTCCATCATTACCGGCATTGCATCAAGGTCAATGACGCTACTCCATGGTTGTCGCCCACCGCTTCAACTATTACAACTACTTTGAATAGACACGGGTCTTAACATAAATTAAAGACAACCATATGGCTCCTGCGGTTTGTCGACTTACAATAAGGAACATTGCATACATCAAATACAATCACAATCATGGCCATATCACATCACCGACACCCTGCAAAACAAAGTTAGACGCTTCTACTTTCTTTGCATATTTTACGTGGTTTGGGGCTTTCAATAAGTGTCGTTCTAACTTACGAACAAGAACCACAACATTGATACTAGCATTGTTGATCACCCGTTGTAAATTGGATCTTAACTATGCTAGGAGAAACATGCACCCATAAAGCCACTTATGCAATACAAGTTACATGTCAAGCGTGGAGCAAGTCTCATGAACGATGTCATGTAAGGTTAGCCGGGCCTTCATCCCAACATACCGCAAGATACAAAGTACACAAAAGCAATCGACAATAAAGCATCAACGCCCACAATGACCATTGTGTTCTACTCGTCTGTGATCTACATATAGACCGGCTCGATACCCTTGAGGGGTTCGTAGCATGGAAAACAAAAATTTTCTATCGCATACAAACAAACAAGCCAAGATCTATCTACTAGATTGTAGCAACGAGTCGATAGAGGAACTCACCCTCGAAGATTCCAAAGTGGTTAACGAGGCGGATTCTCGTGGGTGATGTAGTCGCATTCTTCCGATCTCAAGATCGTAGACGATCCTTCCAGTATACGTTCCAAAGCGCTCCCGCGATCGGTCACACGTTCGGTACTCGACGAAGACCTTCCTCTCCTTGTTCCAAAGCAGCGGAGGTTGTAGCACTCTCATGATTCGGCGGCAATGGCGTGATGCAGGAAGTAGAGGGAGATCCCAGGCTTCGCCTTAAGCGGTGCAGTATGGTGGAGCTTATGAGAGAGAGGATTAGTGGCCTAGTAATTAGACACACCAATTAGAGGGCTCTAAACCAATTAGAAGGCTCTAAACTGTTGGCTAAAGCAATTAGAAGCTCTAAACCAAACAGCTCTAAACCGGAGATCTAGAGTAGAAAGTATTGTGTCTATGGAGGAGCCCCTCCTTTTATGGGAGGAGGTCCTGGCGCCAGGAGGAGGAGTCCTCCCCAAGTCGGCCTGGGCTGGGCGCCGGCTGGAGGAGTCCAACTCCTCCTCCAGTTGGTTCCAACTCCTCTTGCTTGTTTCCCACAGTTTCTTGTTTTGGCGGTTTGACTTTCAAACCGACATTTGACTTTTCTTTAGGATTCAATTTAATCCTTTATTTGGGACAGCAATAACACATAGTACATGATGCAATCATTCAATGAGCAATGACACACTCATGTACCCTTCCCCGAGTCTTGGACAATCCGGAACCTTCTAGAACATTCCCGATGAAACACGGAATCATTCCCGAACTCCAAAGCGGGACTTTCCTTATATGAATCTTATTCTCGGACCATTCCGAATCACCTCGTGATATCCGGATCCCATCCGAGACTCGAACAACATTCGGTCTCTTTCTCATAATACCATAACTACTCAAACAACGTCGAATCCTTAAGTGTGTCTCCCTACGGTTCGTGAATTATGCGGACATGATCGAGACACTTCTCCGAACAATAACCAATAGAGGAATCTGAAATTCATATGGCTCCACATATTTCTACGATTACTTTGCGATCGAATGAACCACTTACATACGATACCAATTTCCCTTTGTCTCACGATATGTTACTTATCCGAGGTTATGATCGTCGGTATCTCTGCATACCTAGTTCAACCTCGTTCCGATAAGTACTCTTTTCTCGTTCGTGATATGTGATCCCTTGTGACCAAGTCACATGCTTGCAAGCTAATTGGATGACATTCCACCGAGAGGGCCCAGTATATCTATCCGTCATATGGATGGACAAATCCCACTCTTGATCCATGTGTTTCAACCAATACTTTCCGAACACTTAATGCCACCTTTATAGCCACCCGATTACGGTGTGGTGTTTGATGTCATCAAAGCATCCATCCGGTAAAGGTGATATGCATGATCTCATGGTCGAAGGAATTAGGTTACTATGTATCAGAAAGCATATAGCAATTGAACTATTGAAATGACTTGATCTTTATGCTACGCTTATCTATAGGAGTATGTCCATCACATCATTCTCCTAATGATATGATCCTGTTGTTAATAACATCTCTATGTTCATGATCAGGAAACCATGATCATATATTAACCAACAAGCTAGTTTAACAAGAGGCTTTACTAGGGACTCTTATTTTAGTTTACAAATCACACAAGTATTAATGTTTCCAGTTAATACAATTATAGCATGGTATGTAAACATTTATCATAAGTGTGAAGATATGATAATAACCACTTTATTATTGCCTCTTGGGCATATCTCCAACAATAAGTGCAAGCATATACAACATAGATGACACAATGGTTCAATTTTATTTAGGGGCAAAAAAAATAAAGTGTGCCATGAAATTTGTGAGAGCTTTAATCACTAAGTTTTCACATAACAAAGTGACTTTTTAATTGGAAGATAAATAAAACAAGAATATACTTGGAATGGTGTAACACACCATGCATATGAATTTATAATGGACACTTTGGAATAACTTGGTTTCTTGGGAGTTGGATGCATGGGTAGAGCTTACTCATACAAGTGGAGGCTAGCAAAAGACTAGGAGCGACCAATTAAGAGAGCAATAATGGCCATAATCATGCAGAGCAACAAAAAATTACTAATCAAAGCATAAAGTGGTAATACAAGTCAAAAACTAAATGATCATAGAGGCTATGGTTACTGGTTCATATTCATAACATGGTGTGAGCATGTGCCAAGTCAACCCAAACAAAGCATCAAAGGAGAATGGCACAATACTATGCTTTTGTATGCTAAAACAACGCATGATTCCTTTAAGGCACTTTAAGCAATACCAATTGTTTGGAACAAGTCATTCTACAGAAATAATCACTAAGCCTAAGGTCAAAACAACATCTATCATGACATGATAAAGTCTAAGTCACAGTCAAAGCAAGCTCCTCTTGTACTATTCAAGCAAGAACTTCCTACTCCTTTCCAACACCAATCAACTTATTTTCAACAACACAGCGAGAACGGAGGTCCAACTACTTTATTCTAGCAAACTAAGCAAACAAAAACTAAGACGCTCCAAGAACAACACAACTTGTGCATGAAACAATAAAAAACGAAGTGTCTAGAAAGACCTGAGATTTTTATTGATGAAGAAGGGGATGCCTTGCACATCCCCAAGCTTTGATGCTTGTACCTCTTGAATATTCCTTAGGGTGACACGCGGTGGCATCCCCAAGCTTGAGATTTTGTACATTCTTCATCTCATTATATCATTCTTCCTCTACACCTGCAAATTTTCCTTTATACAAAACTTCACACGATCTTTATTAGCAACATTAGTGTATTCAAAATATAATAGACCTTTGGGTTTAGTTTTAGAACAACAAAACTTTCAATAAAAACACAAGCTACTGTATAAATTCCCTCAAAAAGCTCAATTTCCCAAAAAGAACCCAAAAAGGAATCAATAAGAAGCAAATGCAAATAATGGCACAAATCTGTCAAAACAGACCACCAGGTACAAACTGATTTTTTAAAAGACTTTTTGTTGCTCGAATCAAAAAGTTATGAACTAACTAAAGTTAGATAACAACCTGGGGGATTTATTCAGAAAATTACAGATCAATCAGACTTACAGATATTTTACACGAATTTTTACGGTCGAGCACAAAAATCTGTTCCGGGGCAGCAACTCCCCAAATCTTACTTCCCTCTCATTAGAGGTTATTCTTGGCACAAAAAGCAAATAAAAAGGATAAGGAGAGGTCATTACTGAAGTAATAACTTCCAAGACTCAATAAAACTATTGGGTTATCTCCCAAGAAGTACTTTTCTTTAACGCCTTTAAGTTAGGCACAAGAAGTAAGAGTCAAGTATTTTCAAATGAAGAAGTATTAACATCAAACCTTGCTTTCAAAGCAGGAGCAAAAACAACTTCTCTCTCCTCATAGGGAAGTGTTCAATACCTTTCTTGAATGGAAATTGATATTTAATGGTTCCTTCTTTCATATCAATGATGGCACCAACAGTTCTAAGAAAAGGTCTTCCCAAAGTAATAGGACAAGAAGCATTGTATTCAACATCCAAAACATAGAAATCAACATGGACATAAGCATTGTTAACCATAATAAGAACATCATTAACACTCCCCATGAGTTTCTTTTTAGCATTATCATTAAGTGGGACATCCAAATAGCAATCTTCCAAAGGTGGCAAATCAAGCATTTCATAAATCTTTCTAGGCATAATAGAAACACTAGAACCAAGGTCACATGAAGCTTTGAGATCAAAGTCATTCACTTGCATATTAATGATGGGTTCCCAACTATCTTCTACTTTCCTAGGAATAGAGGCTTTGTGTTTCAACTTTTCTTCCTTAATTTTAATGAGAGCATCTGTAATGTGTTTGGTGAAAGCCACATTCATATCACTAGCATCAGGACTTCTAGCAAGCTTTTCTAGAAACATAATCACTTCAGAAATATTGCAACCATCAAGATCAAAATCAAACTTAGCATCACTAGTAGTAGACTCATTGGGTTTAGGCATTGTGGTAGGAGGAATAGGGACTTCTTGTGGTTTGGTGGTGGTAACAGTGCACAGACTATTGTTTCTAGCAATTTCAGCTTCTCTTTCCCACTTAGCATGTAGTTGGGCTAACAGTCTAACATTTTCATCAATAGTAACTTGTATGGCATGAGTAGCCGCAAAGGTACTTTCCAAGGTTTCAGGTTTAGCAGCCATTTTATTAATCAAAGAGGATTGTCCTTCAGACAAAGAGTAAATATTTTTCTCAGCACTCAAATTTTTTGACTATAAACTAGGAATTTCTCTATTCAAATTCTCAAGTTGATGACTAATATTTTTCAAGATAGCAGATTGTTCTTCCATAGTTTTAGTGAATATCTTGTTTTTGCTTATATTGCATTTGCATAAAGTTTTTAGTGGATCTTTCAACTTCTAGAATCCTTTCTTCACTAGGCATTCTAGATATACCATGATAAGTGTTACCATTATTAGGAGGATAAGTCCTATAGTTATTACATAAGCATTGTTGCCAAAATTATTATTCCTAATGAAGTTCACATCAACTTTCTCTTGTTGAGCAACCAAAGAGGCTAAAGGAACATTATTTGGATCAATATGAGCTTTTACATTATCAAGCATAGCCATGATAACATCAATCTTATCACTCAAAGATGAGGTTTCTTCAACAGAATTTACCTTCTCACCATGTGGAGCTCTCTCAGTGTGCCATTCAGAATAGTTGACCATCATATTATCAAGGAGCTTTGTTGCAGCACCCAAGGTAATGGTCATAAAGGTACCTCCAGCAGCTGAATCCAACAGGTTTCTTGAAGAGAAGTTTAAACCTACAATAAAAGTCTGGATAATCATCTAAGCAGTAAGTCCATGAGTGGGACAATTCTTAACCAAACATTTCATTCTTTCCCAAGCTTGAGCAACATGTTCATTATCAAGTTGTTTAAATTTCATTATTTCACTTCTCATAGATATGATCTTAGCAGGAGGATAGTATTTTCCAATAAAAGCATTTTGCACTTAATCCAAGAATCAATACTATTTCTAGGCAAGGATAGCAACCATTCTTTAGTTTTTCTTCTCAAGGAGAAAGCAAAAAACTTGAGCTTAATAATATCTCCATCTACATCCTTATATTTTTGCATCTCACAAAGTTCAACAAAGTTATTGAGGTGGGCAGCAACATCATCAGAACTAGCACCAGAAAATTGCTCTTTCATCACAAGATTCAACAAAGCACGGTTAATTTCATAAAATGTAGCATCAGGAGCAGGTGGAGCAGTAGGTGTACTTAGGAAATCATTGTTGTTTGTGCTAGTGAAGTCACACAACTTGGTGTTCTCAGCAAAGTTCATTTTGGCAAAAGTGGAGCAGGCCAACAGCAGCAGCAACTAGAGCAGGAACTAATTTTTTGTGTTTTTGATAAGAGAAATCAAACTAAACGAAACTATATTTTTTGGAGTTTTTGATAAAAATAGGCAAACAAAACCAAGAAAAAGAAACTAAGCAAAACAAAAAACAAAGTAAATATAAAGGTTGTAAAGTACTCCCCTTGTGAAGCCGTCATTAGCCTCCCCGACAACGGCGCCAGAAAATAGCTTGATGCGCTCAGATCAATGTAGAGCTTCATTGGGAGACCCCAAGAGGAAGGTATGATGAGCACAGCAGCAAGTCTTACCTTAGAAAGAAACCAAGGTTGTCAAACCAGTAGGAGGAATAAAACGACCCAAAGGTGTTGTTAGCAACTTGGAAACCTGCACAACATAAACTCAAGACTTTGCCCCAACGAACAGTGAGGTTGTCAATCTCACCAGTTTACTGAAAATAAGGATTAACTATATGGTGTGGAAGGTAATAATGGTTTGTAGAAATTAAAAAGTAACTGTGGAAGATGTATCAATGGTAAATATTAGACCGGGTTCCATAGTTCACTAGATGTGTTCTCCTTAAGATAAACAAACATGGCATGGTGGGTAAACAAATTACAGCAGGGCAATTGACAGTACAGAGCAAGGCATAACAATGCAATACTAGACATTCATGATCCTATGAGATTTTATTGGGCAATACAACAATATACATAGACCGTCATTCAACTGCATCTATGCCTAGTAATTCACCTTCAGGTTATCATCCGAACCCCCTCCAGTATTAAGTTGCAAGAAACGGATAACTGCTTTAAGCAAAATGTGTTAGGTAAACAATCCACTTGTTCCATGAGCAAGAGACCATTGTTTTCTCCCTAGTAACAACAACACATCTACAACCTTAGATATTTTTGTCACTTCCCCAGATTAAATAGAGGCATGAACCCACTATCGAGCATAAATACTCCCTCTTGGAGTCACTAGCATCTACTTGGCCAAGATAGCTACTAGAAACGGAGAGCATGCAAGATCACAAACAACACAAACATGATAGAATCAATAAGATAAAACCATCAACTAATCTGACATACTAATCTCAATATCCATCGGATCCCCGTAAACACAACATGCATGATTACAAATAGATGATCTTGATCATGAACGGAGCTCACAAGATCAAAACATGGTAG
The DNA here is from genome assembly GCA_030063025.1 of Avena longiglumis. Lineage (NCBI taxonomy): Eukaryota > Viridiplantae > Streptophyta > Magnoliopsida > Poales > Poaceae > Avena > Avena longiglumis. Next base: position 505,015,935 of record CP125976.1, on the reverse strand, counting down.
CACAAAGGAGGAGAAACAACCACTAGCTACTAAATGGACCCGTAGTCCAAGGTGGAACTACTAACGCATCATACCAGAGGCTTGCATGATGAGGAAGAAGGCCTCCGAGATGATCTCCCCTTTGGCAGGGTGCCGGGAAGAACTTCAGATCCCCCCGATCTAGGGACGACGGTGGTGGCGGCGGCTATGGACTGTTTCGTGGAAGATTGATCGGTACTTAGGGTTTTGGTATCGGGTGCTTCTTATAGGCGAAGAGGCGAGGCAGGGGCACCCTGGGTGGCCCCCCAGGCATGGGCCAGGCCTAGACGCACGGCCAGGGGGTATTGCCCCCTGGTGGCTCCCCTCTGTCTCGTATTCTGGCTCCGTGTTCCCCACGGTAAAATATTAAATTTGGATTTTGTCCCGTTCAATTCCGAGAATATTGATTTTCTGCCTTTTCTGGAACCAAAAACAGAAGAAAACAGTCAACTGGCACTGTGGCATCTTGTTAATAGGTTAGTACCAAAAAGCATATAAAAATACCTCAAAGTGTAGACAAAAAGTAAAGCAAAGTAGATACTAAACAAGCATGGAATATCAAAAATTATAGATACGTTTACGATGTATCACCAGCACAATCTCGGTCTCACCGTCGGACTCCTCCTCGGAGGATGACTCCACAAAATTCTTGTAGAAGAACTCTGTTGCCCTCTGGCTGCTGCCCATCTGCAAAGTATGCGACTGTCAATGGCAATGGCAACTCCCAAAGCGGGCTGGACAAAACCTAGAAAGGACCGTGTCGGGGGTGTACCCCCAGGTACCCCAGAGTTTGTGAATTAAGTAACTCAATAAGATACATATGTAGGAAAATGATATTAAATATGAGTACAAAAGATAAACAGAAAAAGATAAAGGGAAAAAGAGGAGATGGGCCGACATAGGCAAAACTCGGCCTGGTCAACCTCCCTCCAGGACGAATTAAGCCCTACCGCCGTCACTCAAACCTCCTGGGCCGAATTACAAGAAACCCGGCTGGGCCGAGACACACCCAGCCGGCCTACCACGCCACCTCGTCACTACCTCATCCAGATGGGCCAGCTCTGTCTCACCCGGCCCGGCAACGTCGCTCCTCACTTGGTCGCTCTCTCCCCGCTCCGGACTACCTCTTCGCCACCTCGCTCCTTAGACGCCGCCCGGGTGGGCCGGGAAGGAGGAACCTCGGCCCACCGCGGGGCTCTCCACAACCCCGCCGAGGCGTGGCAGCTAGCTCCCGGGTGGGCCGAATAAGGGCAAGATCGGCCCACCACGGGGCAGCGTCACCTGCTCCTCTCCACACCGCCACACCCGCGTGGGCCGACTGTGGGGGAACCTGGCTGGGCCACTGCCGGACCTCGGCTGGACCACTAGATGATCCGGCTGGGCTGCTTCTCCCCCAGGCCGAATCAACCTCAGGCTAGGCCGAATTTCCACTCCCCCCAGGGCATCTGGGCCGAGATGTAATGATCCAGACGCCCACTTATTCGTCCCCAGAGGCCTCCGCGACATCTATGACAACTCAGCATCAACCCAGGACAAGACAAACAAGTCCCGTGCCAGTCTTGGGACGCCCATGGCTCAGACTGGCACATGGCCTATGGAATATGCCCTTGGCCAAGAAGATGCTAGGGAATATGCTAAGGGATATGCCATGGCATCTCCAAAGATGCCAAGGCATATGCCAAGCATCTAAGAAGATACTAGGAATATCTTGTCAGATGCTGCTGGGGTACAAGCTTCCTCCCCTGGGATCCCCTTTATAAGGAGCACCAGGGAGATCGTTGACAGGAGGCCCCCGAAGGGCTCTTCCCCTCTCAACTCAATAGGAGCTCTCCTTCTTCTTCCTCCTCCACTCTGATAGAGAGATCTAGATAGAGGCATAGGAGATACAGCTCAAGGAGCATGTTTGTAGCCACAAGTATGGCCAGATTATAAGAGATTAGATGTAGAGAATGAGGTGTTACCTCCACTTGAGAGCTTCAATGCAATATACATAGTATTTCTGTTTGTTCATACGAGTGCGGTCTTCACTGCATCATCCCACCCCGGATTCCTCCACGTCCATCGGCCCCAACTTTAGCCTACCCATGGCATATGCCGTGATACCACCACGACATTTGGCGCCCACCGTGGGGCCTCTAGTGGCGTTGGTTGGGTTTCCATCCGGACGGGAACATCTTCATCAACTTCTTCCTCATAGGGCTCATGCAGCTTCACCAAGCGAACAGAGAACAAAGAGGTAAGCGCAAAGGGTCTCCAAGTCTGACTCAACAAAACAGGTAAGACTCAGCAAGAAGGACTCAAGCACCACTCCAAGCCTACTGTAAGTACCAAATAACTCAGCAAAGCACGTATGACTTAGCAAGACTCACTCAAACACTTCCCCAAGTATACTGTAAGTGCCAGATAACTCAGTCACCTACACTCAATCCTTCACCCCGGGGAGAAAAGAGCTTAACCCGGGGACTAGCCGACTTATCCTTAGAGTCACCTTTGGATTAAGAGAGCATCATGTTGATTTAGATCTGTGCGTCAGCCAGCTTATCTGTTAACTCGGCCATAAGTTGAATCATCTTATTTGTCATTCAGATAGATTTTGAGTCAGTTTATTTATGCTTTAGATTGTCCTTTAACTCAGCTTACCGGCCAGCTTATTGTTGATTCGGATATAACTTGAAGTCAATTTATTTATGCTTTGAATTAACCTTAAACTCAGCTCAGTAAATTGTCTCTGATTCGGACTAACATTTGATTCAGCTTGCCAGGGTACATTATAATTCGGATTGGTATTCAGACTCGACATACTAATTGTATCTCTGATTCAGTCAAGCTTTATTGATTCACCAGATTGCCAGGTTATGTTATGACTCGGATTGATATCTCACCATCTTGCCAGGTTATCCCATATCTCGGATGACTATTGGCCAGCTTATCATATCTCGAATCTATATCTCATATCTACATCTCGAATCGGATCTCTCATCGGTTAGCCCTATTATCATATCCCAAAGCTTAATCTCGGAACTATATCTCGGATCCATATCAAAGGCAAGTTATCATCATCACGCCAAATCAAGCTATATCATGGCAAATAGATAACTCAGACTAAGTCAATTTTGAGTAAGGTAACTCGGATTGGAGTTGAGTTAACTCGGATTTGAGCCAGATGACTCAGACTTACATATAAGTCAATTTTGAGCAAAGTAACTCGAATTTGAGTTGAGTTAACTCGGATTTGAGTAAATATAACTCGGATTTGAGCCAGATGACTCGTACCTAAGACATAAAGTCAATTTTGAGTAAAGTAACTCGGATTTGGGATGAGTTAACTCGGATTTGAGTCAGATAACTCAGATCTGGGAAGAAAGTCAAGATTGAGTAAAGTAACTCGGACTTGGGATGGGTTAACTCGGATTTGAGTCGGATGACTCAGATTTGGGATGTAAGTCAAAATTGAGTAAAGTAACTCGGATTTAGGATGAGTTAACTCGGATTTGAGTCAGATGACTCAGATTTGGGAAATAAGTCAAAATTGAGTAAAGTAACTCGAATTTGGAATGAGATAACTCGGATTTAAGCCGTATACCTCGGATTCAAGTCGGAGGACTCCAACTCAAGACCTAAGTCAATTTTGAGTAAAATAATTCTGATTTGGAAACAGATGACTCGGATCATAACTTACCCAAAGAGGTTAAAAGAATCAGTGCCAAAGAAGGCCAAGACTCATAACTTACCCAAAGAGGTTAAAATAAGCAGTGCCAAAGAAGGCCAAGACTCATAACTTACCCAAAGAGGTTAAAAGAGCAGTGCCAAGGAAGGCCAAGACTCATAACTTACCCAAAGAGGTTAAAAAATCAATGCCCAAGAAGGCAGGAACTCATAACTTACCAAATGGGGTTAAGAGAGCAATGCCCAAGCAATGCCCAAGACTCATAACTTACCCAAAGAGGTTAAAAGAGCAGTGCCAAAGAAGGCCAAGACTCATAACTTACCCAAAGAGGTTAAAAGAGCAGTGCCAAGGAAGGCCAAGACTCATAACTTACCCAAAGAGGTTAAAAGAGCAGTGCCAAATAAGGCCAAGACTCATAACTTACCCAAAGAGGTTAAAAGAGCAGTGCCAAGGAAGGCCAAGACTCATAACTTACCCAAAGAGGTTAAAAGAGCAATGCCCAAGAAGGCAGGAACTCATACCTTACCAAATGGGGTTAAGAGAGCAATGCCCAAGAAGGCAGAAACACATGATTTACCCAATGAGGTTAAAATAGCGATGCCCAATAAGGCCTGAACTCGTAACTTACCCAAAGGGGTTATGACCAGTGCCCAAGAAGGCCAGAAGTCCAGAAATTTACCCAAGGAGTTATGACCAGTGCCCATGAAGGCCAGAAGTCCAGAAATTTACCCAAGGAGTTATGACCAGTGCCCGCGAAGGCCATAGGTCCAGAAACCCACCGCGGGGCTATGACTAGTGCCATGAAGGCCAGAAGTCCAAAAACTTACCCAAAGGGATTATGGCCAATGCCCGAGAGAGCCAGTAGTCAAAAACTTGCTCAAAAAAGATTATAAGACATAGAGGCATACAACCAAGGTGCAATAAGTCGAAAAACAACTCTGGGAATATTTAAATATAAAGCCCATGAGCGATTCTACGAATACCGCATGGCCTCAGGGACTAATGTTGGGGGTGTACCCCCAGGTACCCCAGAGTTGGTGAATTAAGTAAGTCAATAAGATACATATGTAGGAAAATGATATTAAATATGAGTACAAAAGATAAACAGAAAAAGATAAAGGGAAAACGAGGACCTGGGCCGACATAGGCAAAACTCGGCCTGGTCAACCTCCCTCCAGGCCGAATTAATCCCTACCACCGTCACTCAAACCTCCTGGGCCGAATTACAAGAAACCCGTGGGCGAGACACCAGTAGGCTACCACGCCACCTCGTCACTACCTCATCCAGATGGGCCAGCTCTGTCTCACCCGGCCCGGCAACGTCGCCAGCGTCCCTCCCGCCAGCGTCGCTCTCTCCCTGCGCCGGACTACCTCTTCGCCACCTCGCTCCTTAGACGCCGCCCGGGTGGGCCGGGAAGGAGGAACCTCGGCCCACCGTGGGGCTCTCCCCAACCCCGCCGAGGCGTGGCAGCTAGCTCCCGGGTGGGCCGAATAAGGGCAAGCTCGCCCACAGGCGGCGTCACTGCTCCTCTCCACACCACCACGCGTGGGCGATAATGGGAACCCGGTGAGCCCTTCCGGACCTCGGCTGGACCACTAGATAATCCGGCTAGGCTGCTTCTCCCCCAGGCCGAATCAACCTCAGGCTAGGCCAATTTCGTCCCCAGGCATCAGTCCGAGATGTAATGATCCAGACGCCCACTTATTCGTCCCCAGAGGCCTCCGCGACATCTATGACAACTCAGCATCAACCCAGGACAAGACAAACAAGTCCCGTGCCAGTCTTGGGACGCCCATGGCTCAGACTGGCACATGGCCTATGGAATATGCCCTTGGCATCAAGAAGATGCTAGGGAATATGCTAAGGGATATGCCATGGCATATCCAAAGATGCCAAGGCATATGCCAAGCATCTAAGAAAATACTAGGAATATGCTGTACAGATGCCAAGCGTGGGGTACAAGCTTCCTCCCCTGGGCTCCCCTTTATAAGGAGCACCAGGGAGATCGTTGACAGGAGGCCCCCGAAGGGCTCTTCCCCTCTCAACTCAATAGGAGCTCTCCTTCTTCTTCCTCCTCCACTCTGATAGAGAGATCTAGATAGAGGCATAGGAGATACAGCTCAAGGAGCATGTTTGTAGCCACAAGTATGGCCAGATTATAAGAGATTAGATGTAGAGAATGAGGTGTTACCTCCACTTGAGAGCTTCAATGCAATATACATAGTATTTCTGTTTGTTCATACGAGTGCGGTCTTCACTGCATCATTCCACCCCGGATTCCTCCACGTCCATCGGCCCCAACTTTAGCCTACCCATGGCTTATGCCGTGATACCACCACGACAGACCGTCGAACGTACCTCATGCAATTGATCGAGCAGGTTGTGTGCACGCGGAGGGTTTCGCGCGCCCAGTCCAATGGCGGGGACCGAGAGCGACGAGACTGCATGTGGCACGACCAGACAACTCCGGCAACGCGCGTGGCCTGCGGTGGCGCTCGATATCGCGGGGGGCGTCGGCGGCCGGTGGTGATATGGCGGCAAAGATCGCTCTGCCGAGGCAAAGCGATATGGTGTCTTGAGGTTTGGGGAGAAGGCGTCTGTTGTGCCAAGGGAGGCAGGCGGGTATTGGGAGGACACCCCGCGCTGTCCGTGCTGTCCAAGCCGACGCAACTGAGCCCCAGATTAGATGCATGTATGGGTTGGACCGGACGCGTTTTGCCGGATGGTCGGCCCGCTGGGGCACCAGACACACCGCGCGCATCCGCTCTGGCAGTTTCGGACATGCGCAGACTGTTTGGGTCGCCCTGTGGAGATGCCATAAGTGCAACGTAGGGCGTCTAGGCTCTGCAGTGACATTGGCCGGCCTCCTCGGGTCGATGTCGGATGGGTGGCCTCCTCGGGACCACGGCAGTGCTAGCATGCGCGCATCATTCTCCGCGAAGGCACATCGACCTCTTCATGGGATCCAGAGCTGGCGGTCCCTCAACTGGCTTGCTCCCTGGTGGCAACGCCGGCTCCCGGATGGTGAGGTCCTCCAGAAGCAGGGGAGAAGATTGGGGACTAGATCGTGTTTTCCAATTGTCTCCCAAGAACTTTTTAGCAAATTTGTTTGCCTTATCTATAAACCCCCTCTCTTGTAGGGGCCTGGATGTAAAATGTAACCACCCACTTGATATTGAAAGCAGCTTCTAGGGCATTTGGGCCCTTTCCCCGTTCAAAAAAAAGAGGTGGTCCAAGGCGGCAAGCGTGACAAGAGGGCACGAGAGGCATCGACTGGCAGTCGATGGTAGTCCGTGCACTGATCGATCGCCATGAAGACAGCGTTGTAGTATCTCCACGATTAGAATTTAGGTGATGTTGCGGATACCTAAAAGTTCAAGCGCCTAATTTAGCTAGCTGCCTAGCTCGAACTTGGCACTATCAATCCATTGTCTCAACTTAAAGAGATGGCCGGTACGTGATTGAATTGGACCAGTAAATGATACTAGCGAACTATTCAGTGTTCTTCAGCTAGTCGTCGACGTACGTACGGGCTACGGTAGCAACCCCTAACTGAGGTATCCCGTATAGGGCCGTGACTCGGCGAGAAGTAAAGCGTCGACCATGACGGGATCTGAGTAATTGGCAGATCGACAAGGTGTCAAGGCAACGCATTCAAGATTCTTCAGATTTCTCTATGACATATACTACATGGAGCGGAGGAAAGAAAACAGTAATCACGTATTCTTCTGGTCGAACTCTGAAAATTAATCTAATCATGTGTGAGGTGGTTGCCAATTCGATCTCCATCTGACCCAATTTATTACTAGTAGACAAATGCATTGATTTATCGATTGTTCAGTCTCTCATTTTGGTCGCCCTCAGGCTGAAGGTAGCATCGACTAATCAGTTCCATCCTTGAGAACATGGCTAGGTGATCAAAACAGTACTGCAGATTCTTATGGAGTAGTAGACTTCTATTTAATATGCGGTGCTGACGCCTAAAGGCAGGAAGTAAGGGCGCATCAAGCATGTGTTTTGATTTCCAACGCACACCACCTTGGTGTGACATATGCTTTGTAAGGGATTTTCTAGTCAAAACGGACGCCACCCTGCCTTGTCACCTGTCACCACCGCACATAATCTGCCAATTCACGCTTAAGATTAAAAATTAGCGTGGACATGTCATATAATTGGCTGACATGAGGCTGTACGTACGAATATTGCGGTCGGTCAATCGTCCACTCGGGCTGCTAACTCATGATGTACTAGTAGAAACTAACAAAGTGCACGAGGGAACCTCAACCAAATATATGGGACACATGCTATGTATCTGGACAAAGGTGCTAAGAGCTGGAGCACGGTGCGCAGCTAGTAGCTACCACTTCAATCATTCTGCCACTTCACGGAGACAGGAAAGGATATTGAATACTAGATTTGAACTGAGGTCATCGAGGCTGAAGCTATATGGGAGATCTCGGATCTGAGGAGCTGGAGTCTTGAATGAACAGATAATTGATCTATGTTAGTAGGCGATTTTTTTATAAATAATATCCTTTTTTAATTTTTTTTCCAAGATCTATTTTACGTTTTTTAGAATTTACAAAACTAGCATTTTGTTGGCACGGGCCAAGAAGATTGAGCCTCACTCGGCCAGGAACAAACCGACTGCAGGTCGGCACGTAGGGCCACGGGCCCGCGCCGGTGGACAGCCCCAATCAGCCCGACCCAGGCTAAATGCCCTTTCAGTCAGGAGCAAGCCGACTGGCGCTGCCTACGTGTCGACGCTGCGCGACCAGGCCCAGCTTCTCTCTTTCTTCCCTTTAGTAGTCGTGCGTGCTCCTCTCTCTCCGCGAGTACTCGTTTTCAGCATCTATTTTGGCCCGATTTAGCCTAGATTTTTCAGTAAATCTTTGTTTTAAAACCATTAGAGAGTTAGTGGAAGCCCAATCTACCGATGGGTTAGCTCATGACTCGATTTGGTGTTGGTTCTTTGAAGAAATGGTGGTAGAGCTGTGATGGAGCAATGGCAATGGTGGTTCTGCAGTGGAGCTTGGAGCTAGCTAGGGGCTGTCTGAGCGGTGCCATGCTGCTTGTCCGGTGAAGCGAGGTTGCTGGACTGAGTGGCTTCTCACGCTTTAAGGGTAAACCCTAATCCCTCGATAACCACAGTTATTGTATATGTTTATACGGCTACTCGGCTTTGGTTAGTCTATTAGAATATTTGGCTGGTGGATTAGTGGCAATATTTGGCTAGTGGATTAGTGTCAATATTTGGCTGGTGGATTAGTGGCAATATTTGGCAGGCTATTATCACTATTTTAATAATATTTGCGAATAGTTGTACATAGTTATACGGACTGTCGATAATTAATTGATTAGTTTGAATTTTTTGTATATCAACAGAGATGACCAATTTAGTAAAGTTCATATTTTACTACGGTCCTGGTAATATCCAGACAGAGTGTGGAGCAGATTTGAGAGAGTTTCTGTATACGAAGTTAGATTTGACTTCCCCACAAACATGGAGTGTTAGTCAGTTGAAGGAATGGTTGACAGGATGTTCAGGCTATAACCTCGAATCGTACACCATCAGTGTACAAGCATCGTGGACAAAGTCAAGGAAAAATATTTTCTGGACACTGAGGCATGTGGATCATAATAGAGACTGGTTTAAGTTGTTAAAAGTCTGCGAGGATAGGCATGTAAAACCCTATCGCATTAGTGATTCCTGTCTTGAAGGAGATTGATCTGCCTGGAGGCTATGGTGGACACCTTCCTGGCCATAGTGTTGAATTCAGTTACGGGATGCACTCAATGTCCAATGCTGGAGGCGGTGGCTATGAATCGGAATAGAGCAGTCAGATAGGAGGAGGTGGTGGTTATGAACCAGGACAAAGCAGTCAGCCTGGAGGTGGAGAAGACGATAGTGGAGAGGCAGATGCAGATGAGGAAGGTGGACACATGCAGGACTTGATGGAAGAGGAGGATTACATGGATGGCGAGAGTGATGATTCAGATGACTCGGGTGATTCTGATGGAGAAGGCAATGGAGAGGACGTGTCATTCCTGCTTCATGGAATCAACACATCTCTTCCGGAATGACCATTAATGACGGTCATGATTCTGCGTGGGAATATCACAGGAACAAAATTGCCCAGGGTGCCAGATATCAAGGCAAGAAGCATGTGCAAGATGCAGTCATTGCTTGGGCATTGTCAACACACAGGGTTTTCAGAACAACGATGTCCTCAAAGAGATTCTTGATAATGGAATGTGCGGATATAAATGTCCAGGCAGGGTGCATGCTCATCTTCCTATGTATGACACAACTTGGTTGGTGAGAGACTTAGTGCTGCACACATGTTAGATTCCAAATATCCTTAAAGATCATTGTAACCTCTCCTCCATGGTTCTAGCTCGGTTGCTTTACATGAAGATAGTGGAGTGCAAAGCGATGGCAGTGAAGAGTATAGTTGAAAGTGCAATGGATGTCGCCTAGAGGGGGTGAATAGGCTTTTAAAATTATTACGGTTTAGGCTCAAGAAAATGCGGAATAAAACTAACGTTTAGTTTATTGAGCACCAAACCTAGCCACTAAGTTCACCTAAGTGCACCAACAACCTATGCTAAGCAAAAAAAGCAACAAGGTGATAGCAAGATATAAATACTTCAAGCACGATGGCTATCACAATGTAAAGTGCATAAGTAAAGGGCTCGGTTGAGAGATAACCGATGGACGCGGAGACGAAGATTTGTTTCCCGAAGTTCACTTCAAAAGAAGCTACGTTGAAAGGGTAATTTCCCCTATGTGTGGCTTTGGTCATTAATGACAATCCCTATGGACTAATGTTTTCACTGACTTTTATATGAAGGAATATTCCATAGGTCATGCTTGTAGTCCATGTGTTGGATTTAAGTATGAATGCCATGAAGATAAAGATATACCTTGATTATTGGCGTCAAAATCATCGAGCTGAAGAGAAGAATATGATATGATCAAGATCTTGAGAGTGTGATCTCAATAGAAGAATTCAAGATTTGGCTCTAAGTCGGTGTCATGATAGTCTCATTAGTTGAGCTATGGTTGACTAAGATTTAGAGCATGTAATCAAATGAAGAGTTCCTTATGTAGCTCAAGATATTAAGATGGAGCACGAGAAGATACTTGGTTGACCAATACAAAGAGTGAAGAGTGATTTCAAGTTGGTCAACACATGAATCATAAAGAATGTACCACATGGTATTGTGTTATGGTAATATTTGTCAATTATGCATCATGAACTAACCCATTATATATGTGCGTTTGTGTTTTCTATATGGGACAGGTATCTTTCCATGGGCATGCTTCAAAAAAATGAAGATATTATATAGCCCATGAGAGGATGACATCAAGTGGTGATCATCATCAAGGTTGAGAAGGGAAAGTTCAAGATAAGCATCTCGAGAAGATCATTTGCTTGAAGCTTGCCGTCCATATTGGTGATAATGGACATGTGAAGACATGTATTCATGAAGTTATCCCATAGTGGTGTATGGGGGACCAAATTAGGAGTCTTCATGAAGCAACAATGATCAAGTGTTTCATTCCGGCTTGGGTGGAGCTTAAAGCATTGTCATCAAGATCAAGCGGGACGCACAAGGAAAAAGTATGGCCTTTCTAGGTTTTCCTTTACCGGTCTCAAGGTGGTTGTTGGGAGACCGGGTTATAGGATAGATAGCCGCACTATCAAGAGGGGCTTTTGGTTGTGTAACTTGATCACATCATCATAGGGAGCTCAATATTTTGCATACTTTGCATCTTCCTATTTTGTTTCTTTTTGGTGTTTCTCCATGTGAGGTTCTTGAGCTTGTTGCTAGCTCTTCAACAATCCAAGCTCATCGAAAACTGAATTTGTACGCATCATCTATGGCGTTTTCGAGTTTGATGGTTTTATCGGTTCTTATTTAGGGAGGCTTCTTACCTTTATTCATTTGGTTCTATCCTTCTTTGTTGGGCTATGATGTTTCTCTGCATTATCTTGTAGATCTTGTTGTCCTCGTCAAAACAAGCCCAAGATCATCAAAATTGGAGTCCGTATGCAAAAGTTATTGCATTTTTCGTGAAGTCTGTTTCATCTCGGTTGTGGATCCGGTTCAACCGGCTCCTAGACCGGGTGGTCCGGTGCCAGCACCGGAAAACCGAGATTCAACCGGGATTTTCGGTTTTGTTACTCCAAGTCTAACCGAGGTTGGGGTCAGTAACAAAACCTGGTTGGAGTCCGGTTTTCCGGGTTGAGAACCGGACCATCCGGTTTTGGAGCCGGTCCAACCGAACTTTCAACCGGATTCGCACAGTTACGGTCATATTTGATTTCCCCTATAAAAGGGCGTTCTTCCCCCCCAATGTTTCCAAGTGTTCTTGACCACGAAATTGACCTCCATTGTTGAACCTCTTGAGCTTGCTTCCTCCCCATTCCCTCCTATGATTCTTGCATCTTTTTGAGGGCTTTGGAAGAGGAGATCTAGATCTACAATCCCCACCAACCAATTCCTCCTCTAAGTGAGGGGAACCCATTGGATCTAGATCTTGGAGTCATTTGTTGACTTCCACCATTGTTCTTCCTCTCTAATTCCTCCCTAGAACTTGTTGCTTTGGTGGGATTTGAGAGTGAAGGATTTGAGCACCCTTGGTGTTATTGCTTTGCATTCTTGCATAAGTGTTGAGATCTCCATTATGATTTGTTCGAGTGAGAGACCGTGAGCTTGTTACTCTTGGAGGGTGACCTCCTAGTTGGCTTGGCGGTTGGTGCCGCGGTGTTCTCTTCATGGAAGATTATGAAGAGACCCGGACTTCTCCTTCGTGGAGCTTGTGAAGTGGTTGTGGAGCTTGCCATCTCCGGAGTGGAGGAAAAGCTAGCCATAAGGAAACGGCTTATTCCTTCGTGGGATAGACTCGGAGAAGAAGGTGAGCCTTCGTGGCGTTGGGAAATACTTTGTGGAATCCCACACCTCTCCAACGTAACGTACCTTACTTGTAAGGGAACACGGGAATACATTTTCGTCTCCGCGTGCCTCGGTTATCTCTATACCCAGCTTACTTTACTTGTGATAGCCATCGAGCTTGAAGTATTTATATCTTGTTTATCACTTGTGGTATATTTATCTTGTGCTATCTTTCTTAGCTTAACTTGGTGTTGGTGCACTTAGCTGAGCCTAGTGTATTTAGGTTTTGTGCTTGTAAAATAAACGTTAGTTTAATTCCGCATTCTTTCAAGCCAAAACCGTAATAGTTTTGAAATTGCCTATTCACCCCCCCCTCTAGGCGACATCTCTATCCTTTCAATTGGTATCAGAGCAAGGTCTCTCCTTGTTTAGGCTTCACCGCCTAGAGTGTAAAGATGTCGGCTAGTAGTATAGTGCACAATGACACAATTATATTTGATGGCACAAATTATGCTTTGTGGAGAAAATGCTTGATTTGTAATCTTCGGACCTTGTGTCCAAATATTGAGCAATTTCTAGATGTAGGTTTTTCTCCTCCGATGGATCCTCAAAATCTATCTCTAGAGGATGAGAAAAATCTACATCTTGAAGCTCAAGTATCTAATGAGCTTATTTTCTCTTTGAACCCCACAGTTAATTTGTTCTTGACGATTGTAAGGCGCAAATCGTCTCATGAGATGTGGACCAAGCTTAAAGAAATATTTGGTGGGTCCATTTCTCAAAGGGTCGGTGGTATCTCCGAGGAGCTCTCTTCTCCCTCACATCATGAAGAGCTCCAAGTTGCTTCCACCTCCGGCCGCGATGATATTTCAGTTCTTCCCACTTCACTTACATGTGACAAGTCACAAGTTAATGTCATGGTGAGTGGAAAAATCATATGTGATGATGGTAGTGTTTCTCTTTATACCAACTATTCTCGTTATATAAATTATAATGGTGTAGAGAGTTTGGACTTAAGCACTTCTTGCAACAATGATGCTATATCCCCTTGTGTTGCTAGTCCTTGCATATCTTCTAGAAATTATTTGAGTACTAGTGTAGATGATATGCTTGATTTGCCTTATTCCCATGAACAAAATGCTTCCATTTCCTCTAGTTGTTTATCTAACAATGTAGAGGAAATAAAACATTCTATGGAGCAAGACATGATCATGAATGAAGATTCAAGAATATCCTCATCTTCATCCTCTCGTGCTCACATGTGCCTTATGGCAAGAGGATCAAAGGTATCTCCTACTTTGGATCCCAATATGTTGTCTAAAGATAATAGCAATGATAATGATGATAGTGATGATGACATTGATGAGGATACTAGTGCTCTCTTGCTTGAGTTGAGTTTTTTGTGTACCTCTCTTCGTGGTAATAATAAGGCCGTTACCTGTCTCAAACACGTTATGGAAACCATAACTAAACAAACGGGAACCATAGAGGAGTTGGATTTCCAACTTGATGATGGGAGTTGGAGATTCAATCTCCTTAAGCAAGAGCTTGTCGAGGAGAAGCACACTAATAGTATCCTCACACAAAAAATTGAATCTTATGAGCTTGAAAAGGAAAATTCCATTAATGGTGCTTGTGCTACTAACTCTACTTCTTGTGAAGCATCTACCCTAAAGGAGAACGTTGAGATAAGGGCTCAACTTGAGTTGATAACTAGCAAGTATAGGAAATTGGAAGAAAGTCATGAAAAGGTCTCGGGCTCTCATAGTGATCTTCTAATCTCCCATGATGGGCTAAAGTTAGCTCGTGAGGCAAGTATTACCAAGGTAACATCTCGTGAGCCTCTTTTGGACATTAGCACAACTTCTACTCAAAATGCTATTTTGCCATGTGCTAGTCCTAGTAATCCATCTAGCCATACTATTGATAAACCTTGTGTTGGATTACTTGCTTTGACTTGTTGCTCTAACAATGAAGCTTCTACTTCCTCTAGTACTTGTATTTCTACTAACCATGTAAAGGAAATCAAAGAGTTCAAGGCCCAAGTCACTTCCTTGAGGAATGACTTGGAAAAGAGTCATGAAGGGAAATCCACACTCGATAATATCTTAAGTGTGCAAAAATCCACTAATGATAAAAGTGGACTTGGATTCAACTCCAATAACAAGAACAAGTCCAATATAAACAATAAGAAGGGCAAAAACCAAGTCAAGAATTCGGCCAAGATTATTTTCTTCAAGTGCAAGGTTGAAGGACATCATGTAAGATCTTGTCCATTGAAGAAAAAGCACTTGAGTGAGAAGCAACAAGGGAAGCGGACACAAGTTCATGTTCAAGCCCAAGTTGAAGTTAGGCCACTTTCGAAGAAGAATCAAGATAAAGAAATCAATAAAGAAGAGAAAGGGGAGCACTTGTTGCTACATATATCGTGTGAAGGGGCACTTTGCATCTTCATGTTCAAACGGTACCTTATCTAACCCTATCATTGTTGATGATGATTATTCTCTTATGAAGGATAAGGATGGCAAATGTGTTTGCCAAGTTTGTTGGAACTCAAAGTGGTTTCAAGAAAATAACCATTTGGGTTGCCAAGCCTATTGTGACTAACCTCTTAGGCCCCAACTTGGTTGGGGACCACCAAGCTCAAACTTGATCAATAGGTGTTTGTGGAGTGCATTGGAGACTTGGATAACTCTTGAAGAAATAAGGAATCTTCATATATTATATTTGATCAAGCCAAGTTATAAGGATTACCATTTCCGTATCTTATATCCAATGTGCCCCTTCACGGTAACTTGTACTTAACTCATTTATATTGTAAGTCACTTTCCCCTTTACATGTTTTGGTTTTGTACCAAGTATGTGTTTGTATTTGGTGTGCCTAATGCTTGATTATTTTGTGTATTCAAGTATGTCTAGGTGTTTGTCACATCATTTACTCGTGTGTTTTATTTTGAGCCTCTAATGCATCTTGATGGTATCTTATTCGGCTCTTTTCGAGTGGTTAATGGAACATCCCATTTTGGGGGAGTGAGATGCCTCGAGCATCTCTCAAACCTTAAAATGTGTGTCCATGAGTACTACCACTTAGTATTGATATTGCAAGCTTATCTAGTCACTATGTGGTGTATCATACTCATGAGAAATTCAAATTTTAAATGTCCATTAATTATCTCTAGTTGAGGTTGTTTTGCCTCTTATTAAGAAAAAAATGAATATCACATTATGCGGGAGTAATATGCTTCTTTTGGATATCACAATCCTAGGAAATGTGAATATATGAGGTAGTACCACTTAGAGTTGATATTGTTGATTATCTTGTTTCTAGGTGGCATGTTGGCTCAAACAAGGTCCTATTTTTGTTAGAAGCTTTTATTGCTCGTCTTTTTGATCTTTGTTTAAGTAAGAAATTCTTGGTGCGGTCTTTCTCAAATACATATATCTATATCTTATTTGGGATACCAGTTGCTTCAAGTTATTCTAATCATCGCTTTGCATGATTGTGTGACTAGTTGAAGCTATCAAGAATCTCTATCTTTGCATAGTGCTTAATCTTTTTATTTCTATCCTATGCTTTTTATTGTGAAGATTTATCTTTAATATCCGTGCAATATACCACCGGAAATCTATTCAAATACACTCATTGTCTTCGACAATTGATATACTTGTGTGTGGTAGCATTTGTGGATCATCTTCACTTTGGAGTTAACCTATTATTGCCTTATTTTGTTTCCAAAACTTCGGTGTGTCTCCCATTGTCTTCCTTGGATTTTGAACATCTCTTTGATGATGTTTTTGATTATTATCAAATGTGTTTTAGTGGAAGACAACCCTTTTCTTCTCGGAACCTTGTGCCATTGTGAAAAGTGTTAAGGGTTTGGTTTATTTGTTGAAACCTTGCTCTTTTGGGAGTTTGTTATCTCATTCTTTATTCTCTATTTTATTTTCTTGAATGAGATAAATCTTTGAGCATTTGTGTTTTTATTTCATCTTTCATGCTTAATAGTTTTTGCTCGGTTCATTTGTTGAACTTTGTTGAACAAATCTTGTGTTGATTTGATTCTTTGATATAGTTTGGACAACAAATGTGTTTTGTCACACCTTGTATGCCTTCTTGAATATTTTTGGTGATTTGTCCAAAGTATATCTTCGTTGGATCTTGAAAGTCTCGTGCATGCATGTTTACTAAATGTATATATTATATCATGTTTTGCTTTCTTTGATCCAATATATATGGTATACTCCATAAAATACTTAAACAGCTAAGATGTGCATGAAATTCAAATTTCATCTCTAAATATGCACAGATTTTATGGAGTGTATCCTATGTGTTGTGGTTATTCTAACCACTTTGGACCCAATAAGTTTGGGGACCAAGATGTACTTGAATGTTGTTTTAGGTACATTGAAGATGCAATGGATGCGTGTCTCGTCTATAAGGAAAGTGTTGTCACCACATGATAATTGGAGCCAATCTAGGATGATCTAAAAATTCTTATCTACTACATCATGCCATTGCTATCTCGGTAACAAGTATCTTATTCATGCATACTATTCTTCCATCTAATCTCTTGTAGGTTGCATCTTGGCATGAATTTATTTGTTTGTAAATGTTTGATTCTTGCAATTATCTTTGAAAGACTTTTGTATCCTTATTGCTTATGTGAGTAATTTGAGATGATTCATATAATGGGAGTATATAAAATCATGTTCATGATTCACCAATTCCAAATATGCCTTCTAGCAATTTATTGCATATCATCTCCTCAAGGTACTCTCATGTGCAATATTGTTGAAATTGCATTGAATCATTCCTTTTGATACTTGTTGCCTTTCTCAAAGTATCCCAACTAGCATTAGTTCCCTTAGTGTTAGTTGTGATGGTTTTGAGATTTTTTTCTTTTTCTTTGGTGAAGTTCATTGATATACCATAAGATAAAATAGCACCATGGGCTATATATGCACTTAAGCAAAATATACTCTTTGGTATATCTTATGACTTCCGCTTGGATATCATGTATTCTTTTTATTAACCTCTTATATGTGGATGTTTCTTTGTGGATTATTCTCATGTTTTTCCCTTAGAAACTTATATACATGAGAGTGTTAATCTCTCGCCTTGATATGCTCGCTCTTTTCCGACCATCTCTCTTATCCTCTTGATTTTTAATGGTATTGGTAAGGTCTTGATTTATGAGTGTTTGGTTTACTTTTATTGCATCTTCACGCACTCATATCTCATATTTGGTTTCTCTTGGACTTAAGCTTGTCTTTACAAGTGTATTGGTTTATATCTAATCCTTATATCTTGGTTGTGTTCTAAATAATATAGAGGGAGTGAGGATTCCATGTTTGTGCATATTGTATTCAAATGAAACAACTAATTTATGCACGAACCTTGGGGATCTTCCTCACTTAGAGCACTATTTGTCCATTTGATTATTTGGATCTTTTGATTGCTTGCTTCATCCGTTGAAGTTCCTTCACCTTGTTATCCTTTTAGAAATCCTTGATCCTCAATATAGTTTGATTTCCTCCACGTGTTCATCATTGGATATGTGCATGCGATTTCACTCATATTACGAGTAATGCACACCTTGTGTAGGAACTCATACTATATTGTCCTTCTAACCTTGTTATCCATTTTGGCACTTGTTGTCAATGGGGGAGAAGTTTAGAGGGTTTTAACGGAAATGGTTTTCTACTTAAGATTGGTTTGTTCTTAAGTGTTTATCGTTCATGCATTTCATCTTTATTATGTTTTGTATGGTTGTATATATAGTGGAAACTCTCCCAAAGGTTATGCTTGACAATGTATGCAATGAAATTCAAGATCATCACACGTGCATATATTGTGGGGGAGTTTTCTCTATATATATTGGTTCTACTCACATCTCCTGCATTAGTTGTAGTTTGCGTGAGTAGAATCAGTTTTGATATGGGCTAGTATCTTTGTGTTACTTAACCATATCAAATACAACCTCTTGTATACAACTTATTATCAGATAAGTTGCGTACTTGTTTCTAATATTCGTTATATAAACCCTCTTGTTGTGATTGTCATCAATTACCAAAATGGGCGAGATTGAAAGGGTAATTGCCCCTATGTGTGGTTTTGGTGATTAATGACAATCCCTATGGACTAATGTTTTCACTGAGTTTTATATGAAGGAATATTCCATAGGTCATGCTTGTAGTCCATGTGTTGGATTTAAGTATGGATGCCATGAAGATAAAGATATACCTTGAGTATTGGCGTCAAAATCATCGAGTTGAAGAGAAGAATATGATATGATCAAGATCTTGAGAGTGTGATCTCAATAGAAGAATTCAAGATTTGGCTCTAAGTCGATGTCATGATAGCCTAATTAGTTGAGCTATGGTTGACTAAGATTTAGAGCATGTAATCAAACGAAGAGTTCCTTATGTACCTCAAGATATTAAGATGGAGCACGATAAGATACTTGGTTGACCAATACAAAGAGTGAAGAGTGATTTCAAGTTGGTCAACACATGAAGCATAAAGAATGTACCACATGGTATTGTGGTATGGTAAGCCTTATCAATTATGCATCATGAACTAACCCATTATATATGTTCCTTTGCCT
Source organism: Avena longiglumis (assembly GCA_030063025.1). Taxonomy (NCBI): domain Eukaryota; kingdom Viridiplantae; phylum Streptophyta; class Magnoliopsida; order Poales; family Poaceae; genus Avena; species Avena longiglumis. Next base: position 504,996,737 of record CP125976.1, on the reverse strand, counting down.
TTTCTATATGGGACAGGTATCTTTCCATGGGCATGCTTCAAAAAAATGAAGATATTATATAGCCCATGAGAGGATGACATCAAGTGGTGATCATCATCAAGGTTGAGAAGGGAAAGTTCAAGATAATCATCTCGAGAAGATCATTTGCTTGAAGCTTGTCGTCCATATTGGTGATAATGGACATGTGAAGACATGTATTAATGAAGCTATCCCATAGTGGTGTACGGGGGAGCAAATTAGGAGTCTTCATGAAGCAACAATGATCAAGTGTTGCATTCCGGCTTGGGTGGAGCTTAAAGCATTGTCATCAAGATCAAGCGGGATGTGCAAGGAAAAGTTATGGCCTTGCTAGGTTTTCCTTTACCGGTCTCAAGGTGGTTGTTGGGATACCGGGTTATAGAATAGATAGCCGCACTATCAAGAGGGGCTTTTGGTTGTGTAACTTGATCACATCATCATAGGGAGCTCAATCTTTTGCATACTTTGCATCTTCCTATTTTGTTGCTTCTTGGTGTTTCTCCATGTGAGGTTCTTGAGCTTGTTGCTAGCTCTTCAACAAGCCCAAGTTCATCGAAAACGAAATTCGTATGCATCTTCCATGGCGTTTTCGAGTTTGAAGGTTTTATCGGTTCTTATTTAGGGAGGCTTCTTACCTTTATTAATTTGGTTCTATAATCCTTTGTTGGTCTATGATGTTTATCTGCATTATCTTGTAGAGATTGTTGTCCTCGTCATAACAAGCCCAAGATCATCAAAATCGGAGTCTGGATGCAAAAGTTATTGCATTTTTCGTGAAGTCTGTTTCATCCCGGTTGTGGATCCGGTTCAACCGGCTCCTAGACCGTGTGGTCCGGTGCCAGCACCGGAAAACCGAGATTCAACCGGGTTTCAACCGGGTTTTTCGGTTTTGTTACTCCGAGTCTAACCGAGGCTGGGGTCAGTAACCAAACCTGGTTGGAGTCTGGTTTTCCGGGCTGAGAATCAGACCATCCGGTTCTGGAGCTGGTCCAACCGAACTTTCAACCGGATTCGCACAATTTTCTCCTAACGGTCATATTTCCTTTCCCCTATAAAAGGGGGTTCTTCCCCCAATATTACCAAGTGTTCTTGACCACGAAATTGAACTCCATTGTTGAACCTCTTGAGCTTGATTCCTCCCCCTTCCCTCCTATGATTCTTGCTAAAGATGCAAGTGGGTCACCATTAGGGTATCCTTTACCCTCTTTAGTTCAAAAAAATGAACTAATCTTTTCAAAATGATGATGTCATCACAAAAGTTAGTTCATTTTGTTGAACTAAATAGGGTAGAGGGTACCCTAACATTGACCCACTTGCATCACTATATTTCTTGCATCTTTTTGAGGGCTTTGGAAGAGGAGATCTAGATCTACAATCCCCACCAACCAATTCCTCCTCTAAGTGAGGGGAACCCATTGGATCTAGATCTTGGAGTCATTTGTTGACTTCCACCATTTTTCTTCCTCTATAATTCCTCCCTATCACTTGTTGCTTTGGTGGGATTTGAGAGTGAAGGATTTGAGCAACCTTGGTGTTCTTGCTTTGCATTATTGCATAAGTGTTGAGCTCTCCATTACGATTTGTTCGAGTGAGAGACCGTGAGCTTGTTACTCTTGGAGGGTTACCTCCTAGTTAGCTTGGCGGTTGGTGCTGCGGTGTCCTCTTCGTGGAAGATTGTGAAGAGACCCGGACTTCTCCTTCGTGGAGCTTGTGAAGTGGTTGTGGAGCTTGCCATCTCCGGAGTGGAGGAAAAGCTAGCCATAAGGAAAGGGCTTATTCCTTCGTGGGATAGACTCGGAGAAGAAGGTGAGCCTTCGTGGCGTTGGGAAATACTTCGTGGAATCCCACACCTCTCCAACGTGACGTACCTTACTTGTAAGGGAACACGGGAATACATCTTCGTCTCTGCGTGCCTCGGTTATCTCTATACCCAAGCTTACTTTACTTGTGATAGCCATCGAGCTTGAAGTATTTATATCTTGTTTATAACTTGTGGTATATTTATCTTGTGCTATCTTTCTTAGCTTAACTTGGTGTTGGTGCACTTAGTTGAGCCTAGTGTATTTAGGTTTTGTGCTTGTAAAATAAACGTTAGTTTAATTCCGCATTCTTTCAAGACAAAACCGTAATAGTTTTGAAATTGCCTATTCACCCCCCCTCTAGGTGACATCTCTATCCTTTCATACGTCTCCGTTGGAGAGGTGCGATGGCACAATGCTCTCCGAACGCCACAAATGGCTCACCTAGAGGTGTGGTGGCTCGATGCTCACCGAACGCCACACAAGGCCTCACCCCGGATGCGGAAGCACGCAACTCACCGATGCCACAAAAGGCTCACCCTATTCTCCTGAGTGCGCACCACAAAAGGCGGGCACTCTCTCCACTATGGGACGCTTGAGGGCGGTCACTGAACCCGTACAAGATTGGGGTTAACTCCACAACTCAATTGGAGGCTCCCAACAACAAAGCCACAAAAGGCTACAATGCCACAAAAGGCCAACAAAGCCACAAAAGGCTACAAGACCACAAAAGGTCAACAAGACTATAAAAGGTCAACAATCCAACCACATAACCATCTAGGGTTCCAAGGAACCCAAGAGTAACAAGCTTGTACTCACCAAATCTCCGAGGAGACCTCAAACCTATGCAACAAATGCAAGGGCAAGTCCTTCAATCCCAAATTCCAACTAAGATACAAAAGCTATTTAGGGAATAAGGGAGGAAGAACACAAGAGGAGAACACAAAACTCTCCAAGATCTAGGTCCCAATGATTCCTTCACAAGGAAGGGATTTAGTTTGGGGGGATTTGTAACATCCCTAAATTCATATTCCAAAACTCATTCATATCATCCTTGCATTCATCATCATTTAGGGATTTTCTCAAAATCATTTCAGAAAAACAGAAGCTTTTGATGTTATGATTTTATGTGGACAGATTTAATTCAAAAGACCAACACCATTTGAAACTTGAATGTTTAGGAACTTGTTTGCTTGCCCCATTGTTGGAAAAGTTTAGGAGAGAAGGGTTAACCAAAGTTTCAAATTAGAAAGAAATTCAAAATCCCTTTTCCAAGCATTTTCAAAACAGATGCAAAGCCTCTGTTGTTTGAAATCCAAGTTTGACCAAGCCCTTACAGGGTAACCACATGGTTAAATAACAGATTTTTGAAACCACAAGACTGCAAAAATCCCCAGAATTGTTTGAATTCAAAAGGATTTGAATTCATACCTAAATCATTCTGAAAACCAAATTAGAAAAGAAAAGAAATAAACAAAGGAAAAGGGCCAGCGCCGATATCCGGCCCAGCAGAGGATCGAGCCCAACTAGCCCACCGGAGTTTCCTTTTCTTTTCTCACGCCTTGTGACACGCAGGTGTCACGATGACGGACCCCACCTCATTTCGCACATCGACGAAAGCGGCCCTGTCCACGCCACATCGTCTTCCCAAACCGCGCGACCACGTCATTGCGATCCTTGCGCGGTAATGGCGCGGCTTAAATGGGCATTAAACCTTGGGAGTTTCCTGTCGAGGCACCGGCTATAAGATCCCCACCTCCTCGCAGTCATTTCCCCCCAGCCAATTCTGCATTCACGCCACCAGGCTGCCCACGACTCGCTCAAAACCGCCGCAGACAGAGCTCACTCCGGCGATCGATTCAGATGAGCCCCGTGCGCCCCTTCCCCTCTGGATTGTTCAAGCCACTTTGTAATCTCCTGGCGCACCTCCTGACCCCACTAGCTCATCTCAGATGTGTCGCCGTATTGACACCGTAAGCACCGACGACCACCCCAACTCGGCGACCAATCTCATGAAGTTCTGCACCTTGCCTTTTCCTTCACACGGCGTGTTCGAACTGTCTTGCGCACCTCCTAAACCCCGGTTCGTGTTAGGCGACGCGAGCCTCGGAACGACTCAGACAACATCCACCCGACGCAGACGCAACTCCGACGAGATCGAGTCCATCTCCGGCGCCCGCAAACCAGTACCACGTCAAGCTTCAGCACGACCTTGCGGATCTGGTAAGCACCTCACCTTCTTGGGACGATCTAGAACGCCGGGCGCCACCGTAGTCCGACTGGCGCCGTCAGCGCTAAGCGCCGCCAGTGTGGTCGAATGTTTGGGAGCGTTGGATCTAGATCTGTGGCGTAGAATAGAAGTAGGGGACGAAGTGCAGCGTGTCCGAGCCGCCAGATCTCATTTAGATCGTCATGCGGTCAAGAGAGCTTGATCCGCATGAACCGCACGCCGATGAGGTTGCGACGCGTGGCTAGGATGAATTCAAAAACAGAATTTAAACCTGATTTAGATCCAAACTTCAAACTGCTATAACTTTTGAATGCCACGTTAGAATTTTACAAACTTTGTACCGTTGGATTCAATGATTCAAGACCTTTCTGATTATGCAAGGTGTTTAACAAATAGTAACCATTAAAATGACTTTATTTGTGGAATCATGTTTAAAGCTATTTTGAGTATAGATTTATTGTGGTAAGTGGTTTTAGTGTCAAGTAAGTTTGTTTTGGCAAATTTTGTGTCCTGTTGTGTTTCAGTATCATGCACATGCTTGGTAGAATTTTCAAAATCACCACTTGGTAAATTCTTGCATACATGCATTCATATTTTTTTTGATTGTATATAATTGTGTGTAATTGTATGCTATAATTTTGTGTAGATTTTGCTAGTGATTGTGATTGTGAAGAGTGCAGCTCTCCCCACTACCAAGGCAAGTGATATTTTCATGAATATTTCTATCCTATGTTTTGTACTAGCATTAGATATTTTGCTAAGTCTTGCATGCTATTTTTGCCTAATGCTAATCTGGGAAATCCTAAGTAGTGTAGAATTGTAGAATTGCTAAGGAATTTTCCTAAGTTAAGTTATAATACCATGCTTAGCCTAGCTATGTAGCAAACAAGGGTTGGTGAAAATCTATACTTACTATAGAGAAATAATTCTAAGTCATGAGACTTATGCTTTCCTAATAAAACAACTAAGTCAAATGAACCTCCTGGGTGGAATGGAAGGATTGGGTTATGTTGAGTGGTTACACAAGGCCATGGACTTGGGTTGTGTATCTCACTTGTGGTATGCCACCCAGGCACAAAGGGATTTGGAGGCCAAGTGTTGAGAAAGCTTACAGTGCAACCACTTGGCAATATGGGCTCTGCCTTGATCATATAGGTTGCTAGAACTTAGTCACTTGGACAGTTGGTGGTAGTTGGGATGATAGGTTGGAACGCGTCCATTTGACTAAGGAAAGGCTTCGAAAGGTCTGTCTTGGGAAACCAAGTCAGTGGGAAGGTGCACAACCTCTGCAGATGGAAAACCTAAGTACTTAGCCTAGTCCAAGGCAATGGACAATTTGAGCATCAAGACATGGAAGCTACAAGAATCTCATCACTCCAACTTCTAAGTAAAATTTGGTGGGTGAACAAGGGTGAAGGAACCCAATGTCTATTGGTGGTTTCTTGGGAATGTTTTGACAAAGAAAAACTTAGTGATTTCAACTAATAGGTAAAACCTAATTTCAAGCAAAGCAAGCCAAGCTACACTTAGCCAAATGCATATAGTAATATAGTCCACTTAAAATATATTAAGGTATCACTTGCCAATACTATTCCAAATTATTGACCCTTTGTGGCTGTAACTTGTGATGTTGCAGGTTACTCCGATGATGAGTAGGAGTCATGAGTCTACACTCAACATGCTTGCATGTGGCACATGAAGATGAAGACTTATGTTTATTTACTTATTCCTTAAACTCTTGTATTAGGCCTATGGCCCTGAGTTGTAAAAGACTATGTTTTATCTCTAGAATGAATGTAATAAACGACCTTTGTATCTGTGTACTTCATCTTAAACTGTGGATGCTAGCATTGATCCAGGGACTAGCATTGCAATCACAGGGATCCTTTCCTTTATAAAGGAGGGGTCTAACAGGATTGTAGATCTAGATATCCTCTCTCAAATCCCTCAAAGGATGCAAGAATCATAGGAAGGGAAAGGGGAGAGGGAAAGCTTCTTCGAGGTCAACAATGGAGGAGAGAGTGAAAGCCAAGAACCAAGAAGAAAAGCTAGTACACACGAAGGGGAGGAGGATCCCCTATTAAAGGGCTCCCAGATCTGCCCGTTATGGGCATTCGCGACCCTGGCCGGAACTTCCGGTGGGAGCCTACAAGTTCCGGTGGCACACAGCCAACGGTCAAAAACTGCGATGCAAGAATCTGAAAACGCGAGTCCTGGTCGGAACTCCGCCGGTCCACCGGAACTTACGGTGGGAGCGGAACTTCCGGTGGAAGTTCCGATAGAAGTTTCGTCAAATAGACACAACCAAAACAGAAGGTTACTGAACATGAGCGGAACAAGAGGCGGATTTTCAATCGGTACTTCTGGCGGCAACTAGGCCCGAGCGGAACTTTCGGTCCCTGGCCGGAACTTCCGGTGGGGGCGGTATTACCGATGTAACTTCCGGCCCAAATTACGTCAAATACAACAACCAAACAGAGAGAATACTGAACATGAGCGGAAGAAGAATCAGAACTTCCACCGGAACTTCCGTCGGCAAAAATTCCCTAGCGGAACTTCCGGTCAAGGAAATCCCAGAAACCAGAAAACCAGAAATGCAATAACTTTTGCATCCAAACTCCAAACGGGATGAACCCAATTTTGTTGGAAAGATAACGACAAATAGAATCCAAGGTGTGGAGCCAGAAATATTGGGTATCACCTTAGGATAAAATACCATGAATATATATGTGAAGTATCCCCCAAGGTGTGGAGCCGGAAAACTCACAAGATCAAAAACCGCAATAAGATATGCAAGCGACATCCTTTTTTGATGAACTAGAGCTTGTTATGATGATGACCACAAGCTCTATATCCTCTCATGGACAAGAACCAAATAACAACCAAGAAAGATGATGCTATGAATGCAAAGGTTTGAGATCTCTCCGAACGATGCAAACGAGACACCCGCTTGAGAGCCCCTCTTGATAGAACGGCTATCAATCCTAAACCCGGTCTCCCAACTAACAACATGAGACCGGCAAAATAAAATCCCTATCAAGAATATACCTTTGCCTTGAGCATCCCACTTGAACTTGATGTAGACTATCTTGTTTTTCTATAGTGGGAACACCTTTCTTGGATGCTCTTGCTTGATGAAGATGAAGACTTGCAAATTTCTCCCCCATACTCCATGTGGAAACCTCTTCTTTGAACTTGTCTTCATCACTCCATGAGCATGAGGATGGCAAACTTCAAGCATGAGATCTTCTAGAGATGATGCATCTTTAGCTCGCCCTTCTTCATCCCTTCTTGAGGTTGATCCATCTTGATACAACTCTTTGCACATGTCTTGATCAACCTTCAAGCTCCTTTCTTCATGATTCCAATGGGCACAAAGCCCGTGGACATTTCTTCATCTTCCAACCTTGATACCAACACATGGTCCAAGCGATGCCAACGGATAAACCTACAAGTGAAACTCAATTTACACATTAGTCTATAGATATTGTCATTAATTAACAAAACCGCACATGGGAGCATACATGCCCTTTCAATAGTGAAGAAAGTAAGGGTCAGGTTTAAGTACAACATTTCATATGGAAAGGCTTGGAGGAAAAAGCAAAGGGATCTTGAGGACATGTTTGGTTCGTTTAGAGACTCGTACGACTCCGTAGTCCGACAACTCCAGAAACTGCAGGATAGAAACCTAGGCACCTATGTCGACATCCAATACTATGTTATACCAGAGGTTCCATCCGTGAAGGTGCTTCATCGAGTGTTATTCTCTTTTGGTGTATGCATCCAAGATTTCACTCATTGCCGACCAGTGATATGTGTAGACGGTACTTTTCTCACTAGGAAGTATAGGGGTCAGATCCTTACCGCCCCATTGTTCAAGACGGCAATGTCCCACTCGCATTTGCTTTCGTGAAGAGCAAAAACACTGAAAGTTGGACATGGTTCTTTAGACAGCTCAAAATAGCAGTTGTGAAAGACAAGCCCAATGTGTGCATCATTCATGATAGACATGCAGGTATACTCAATGCCGTCGATCTGGTCCTTCGGGCAGCTCAAATAGTAGTTATGAAAGACAAACCCAATGTATGCATAATTCACGATAGGTACGCAGCTCAAAATAGCTGGGAAAACCCGACGGAAAGCTGGCGAGAGAAAATTGGCGGGAATCAGTGTCGGAAGAAAATTGGCGGAAAAGGAAGACGGGATGGGACTAGCGTTAGCTAGATTTAGTTAATCTCGTAGGGTTGCATTCAGTGGCGAACCTTGGAGACACATTAAGGGGGAGGGCAAGATGCTAACTAAACCTGTTTAATAGCTATAACTATTGCTAATCTTTATTAGTTTAGTCTTAACAACACTACTAATTAAAGAATTTGTAGCAATGTTGGGGGGGGGGCATGGCCCAGTTTGGTCTCCATGAAGGTCCGCCTCTAGTTGCATTCACTCGCGGAGCGCCTTGGAGGCGAAAGTGGGCACCGACCCCCCTTCCAAAAGCAATGCAATGTATTTTTCTATGCATACTCTCTTCATCGGTAGTCTGTTGTGTCCTGATTGACAATCAAACACAAAGCAGCAATGAGAAAGTGGCCAGCTTTCCCACGGAAATTCACGTTGCCTGTGTGACGGGATGGGTCCTGGTGGGCAGTGTCCAAATCTAATTTGCTTTACCTAGGGACTTGGGCCATTGACTAATTCTTGATCTTTCTCCTTGCTTCCAATCGGTGCATGGATCTTCGGCCCAGATGCTTTTCGATTACAATCAGAAATAAAAGTCTCTTATTATGCCAATTCTATGTGAATCAAGAAACTACTGGAGGCCATATCGGTGGATCATGGCCAAAAAACATTTATCCTCCCTTACTTACAAGGTCAGCTCCTGGGTAAATCAAGAAATTGAGTGCTTTTTCAAGATGAAAATCATCTCTTGTTGTTACCAATAGAACTTGAAGTTATAGCAAACTTTAGGTGCATGGTTAAAAAATTCAAAAGTGATCAATTTGGCCCCCGCTATGCTTTAGATCATGCTCCGCCACCGAGTGGTCCAATCGGTTTTGGGATGACCAATTGCTCCAGTCGGTCTGGGCCTGACCGAAAGGACCATTTGGCCTGGGCCCGACTGGGTGGTGGACCCTGGCCGAACGCCTAATCGGTTTCCCCTAGGCCGACGGGTGGCCATTCGGGTTGGCCCAGGCCTACAAAACGCTAGTTTGTAAATTTTAAAAATTGTACAATAGATATGCAAAAGATTAAAAAAATGTATTATTTAAAAAATAGTTGTTAGCAGTACGTCTAACCATTTTTTTATGCTACCTTTGACAAAATCCAGCTTAATTGCTTATGTGTAGGAATTGAAGCCCACATCATTGATCCATATACTTTGACCAGCTAACTGTAGTGTTCCATCCATATAATATGATAGTAGCATATAATAAGCTAATGATAAAATTCGTACGAGCATGTGCAGATAGACTAAATTTAGAGCGTGGCATACATGATTATCTTGACCATGTTTTAACAAGGGGATGGACAAAAGAAAATATGGAAGGACAAAACGTAGGCACAGCTAGTACATTGCAAGGAAAAATACGTATACAGGTGAAAGTTGTTGCACCTGCACTTGCTTGAAACTATCTGTTCGGGTAGCTACATTACCAAGTGATCGTGTTGTTAGAGAAAATAAAAGATATGAATTTGCACGATTCATTTGGTACTCAGCACCATCTTTGTATACAAGGCTACTATGTATTTTGGTGCAAAACTATGACTAATAATTTGAGTACTTGACTAATAAAATATCAATTATATTCATAAGAAGCATACTGTTGGAAACATCTTTTAGATATGAATCCACTGGTATTACTTTGGTAAATATAACTCTTATTTAATCGTGACAAGATATTGAGTGGGTAGTTGCATATTTGGTATCAATTAAATACTCACTCCGCTCATATTACCTTGTATTATAGGTTTAGTCGAACTCAAACATATTAAAATTTGACCAAATACTGCAGAAGATAGAACACTTATATATATATATATATATATATATATATATATATATATATATATATATATATATATATATATAATCAACATTTTATTTATAAGCATTTGGTATGATAAATATTCATAATTTTTATGTATTTAGTCACAATTTAATAAAATTTTACCAATTTTGACTTTAAAAAACCCTAAAACGCATGTAGTAAAAAAATGGAGAGAGTAATAATTTGGTTTCATGCCGCATCCGCAGTCCCCTGATCAAAACAATCCGTTAGCTCAGGCTACATTCATAATCAGCTGCTACATGTGCATGCATTCCGGAAATCTCAAGCATCTCGCTACGATTCTACCAATGCCATTATGCCAAGCAAGCAAGGAACGTTTCTCACTCGTTAGTTACCGCGTACCGTACCGCGCATCCCGTGATGTTTGGTTTGATGCTCATCTTGGGAGTACCCGGTACGTCTGATGCGTGCAACAGCTAGGCAGCTAGCGGCAACTGTAGTACTGTGGCGGCATTAAAATATTGGACGTCACGCGTGACTTGGGAGCAATCAAGGCGATCGATCGATCGATCAGGACACCTCCGCAGCCGCGGCTTGATGCGGCGTGGTCCTACGTTGCCGCGACCAAAAATTGGTCCGGATGGGCTCATACGTCGTGGATTGGGATGGACACGGACGGGTTGACGCTGCCACAGTGCGCTAGGACGAGCCATTCCGTATCAAGGGAAGGCCTAGAAATTACTATTCACTGTTGAGTTGCGACGGATGGCGAGACGACGGAACGGCGATGTGCCACCGCGCGCGCGCACATGCATGACACAGGTCGATCCCGCGGGTCATGACGCTGTCGGCATGTACTGCCGGTACGAGTGGTACTGTGATCTGCCTAATTTAATTCCAGAAGACCAAATCTTTCTTAATTTCTGGACCATGGCAGCCTAGCCAAGGACCCCACGGACACAGACACACAGGTGCCGTCGCCGTGCAGATTATTACAAGATCCAACGACCGTCCACGTGCTGATATTACTACGCCGTCGCGTTGCGAATCCCATTGCCCACGACGCAGACGAACTCACTGTCCGGGGTAGAATGCACAAAAATAACCCAAACTTAAAAAGATTTCATAAAATGACCAATCTGGAAAACTATTTTCCTGAACTAACCTTTTGGGTGTAGCGCCTTTCAGCTAGGCGCTATGCCCCCTGCCAGCGTGGCACCGCCTGGCCCCACCCGGGCGTATGACGCTTAGGCGCTATGCCTAGGGCGAGTAGGCGCTAGTCTCAAAGTGTAACGCCTGTCTGATAGGCGCTATGCTTTAGTGTAGCACCTATCAGGCAGGCGCTACACTTTGAGACTTAGTCTGTCGCGTGGCAGCCCCCTTTCCACCCCTCCCCATTCACTCCCAGGCGCCTGGAGAACAGCAAGGAGGCCAGCCGACGGTTCCTCTCTCCCCCTCTCTCAAATCCATCCCTAAAACCAACAGATCTGAGGGATTTCACCGTGGATTTGCTTCCCCATCCCTCCCTCAAGGTAATCCCCTTATTTCCCCTCTCTTTCATCCAAAGAATCTTGCACATTATCCTCAAACCCTAGATCTAGTTGGATTCATAATATGGCCTATTTGTGTATGTTTTTGGTTATTTGGAAGTTATATATTAGTTGTATTTGATGAGGAATGGAAGTGTGTTGTTGATTTGCATTGTGTATGATGGTTTTGTATGGATGTGTGAATAATATGCTCCCATATTCTTTGTAGTTTATTGTATAAATTGAAACAATGGCCACATACCACACACATTTTATTGATGTTTGGAATATATATATGTAGGATGGTGTGGCTACTTGAGGATTACTATGATCATCAACACCGGGCATACTTGATGGCGGAGAAGCATATGGTAATAAAACCATGGTTGAACTTCTTTGCTTTTATTTTCTATTGATTCAATTGTGTTGGAAAAAGCATAATGTTCGATCTTGTATGTATGCAGAGGCTTCGTCCCCTCAAGCTTTGGTCTCATGGCGCGTATTCGAATGACATGTCGTACGACGAGCGGTACACCGAGTACATCAAGCGGCTAGGCCTCCTCCCTTTCATCACGCTTGTGAGCCGGTCGACGCCGAACCTCAACGCGGCTGCTATCACCGCACTTGTCGACCGGTGGAGGCCGGAGACGCACACTTTCCACCTCCGGACCGGCAAGATCTCTCCTACTCTTCAGGATGTTTCCATGATCTTTGGACTTCCTATCGCGGGGGAGCCTCTCTGTATGAGCACATATTCCGATGGGTGGCGCAATGCGATGCATCTACTTATTGGCATGGCTCCTGAAGAACTTGAAGATAAGAGCAAAGATAGAGTCCCAGCAGGCGCGACATATGCGTGGATCGTGGAGAACTTTAGGGAATGCCCGAACCCCTCCGAGGTTGAGGTGATCGAGACACATGCTCGTGTGTACGTGTGGTATGTCCTTTCTAGGACTCTGTTTGCTGACAGCGGAGGTAGGACCGCTCAGTGGATGTGGCTCAAGGCACTAGCAAACTGGGATAGCAATATCAGCTGGGGTTCGGCGGCTCTTGCCTACTTGTACCGGCAGGTAATTACCTGTGCACTCTACATTCATTTGTATATGTCGAGTCCACACATATGCTATACTGACCTCGTTTTTGCTCACTTGTAGTTGGACGATGCCTGTCGTAGGGCAGGCGAAAATGCCGGAATAGGTGGTGCTATGGTTCTTCTCTCGATATGGAGCTAGGAACGCTTACCAGTTAGGCGTCCCAAAGAGGTGGGCCACCATCCTTGGCCAGCATATAATAGAAACCCTCTACGCCTCCCGACTTGGGCTTACAAGTGGGATGTGGTATCGGAGATGACAAGCGATGTTGATGCCATGTACCTCAAGTACACGAACGAGTTTGATGCGATTACGCCCGAGCAGGTAGATGTTTATCTATATGTCACTATCCATAATATTTACTTCACGAGTCAAAATCGATACCAAACATATTCTTGTGATATGTTGCAGGTGGAGTGGAGCCTTATGGTTGTGGGGACGAGTTTGGTATTGCTCTCGGGTTTGATATTAACCCGAAGTGCTTGGAGGAACAATCTCTCTGGCTCATGTGCTGCCCATTGATTTGCAATTGGGCGGTTGAGTTTCATATGCCACAACGGGTGATGAGGCGGTTCGGGTTGTTTCAGTGCAAACCTCCCGTGTGGAAGGACACCGACAATGAGATTCATTGGTTAGTTAGAATGAGAACTTGTGCTCAATTTCTTTGGATGGTACTAACATGGTTCTTTGTTGTTGTTCAGGTTGGATAGAAAGAGGCAGAGGAAGATCAAGAATTGGGATCACCATCATAGGAGGCACGTCATGGAGTTCCTCATTTGTGTGGAGAATGCTCGACGAACGGAATGGAATAGTGGAAGAGCACATTGCCCAGTTGCATTTAACAACTACATCCATTGGTTTCTTGGTGGTACCCGTGTCTCCATTTGCCCGCCGTCCTATGAGGAAGAAATATTGGAGGAGCCAGTCCAGTTCGATGAACTTGACTACACTCAGTACAACCGGCAGGTCAGTGAGGGGACCGACATCCCGCTTTCTTCCTCACTCAACTTTGCGGTAAAGTTATCGTTGCCTTTGCATTACTTTCCTTGCACTCTCATCTCTTTCTTGCCTAACATGTTCTTGTTCTTGACTCTGTAGAGAACGGAGGTAAAGAAATATGCCGACGATTCTTTTTTCTGCCCCTAAGGGGAAAAAGGGAGAAGGCATGATACGAAACTTCCTTAAGGTATGGATGCGAGACTTCCTCAAGTTAGGCATGTTCTTGGTTTGACTTATGTTGTTATTTGTTACAGCGCTCGGCCCAAAATATGTGTCGCTTATCTAACGTGCTAGGTTGTCGCGATCCCGAGTACACAACCCCGTCCGGTTCTAGGTCCAAGTCGACTACTGATCCGTCGGCCCATCTTGAGGATGATTTTGAGGATGACACCACTTCGGCGATTCGTTCGGAAGATGAGGTATGGGACAACCTTACATGCATTTAGTGCTTTCTGTTTCCCATGCATTTCTCATAGCCATACAATCTTACATGTAGCTGCCTCATATGGAGAATGAGACTGAGGAGGAGTACCGGATTCGTTCCGCATACCAGCTGAAGCCAAGGAAACAGTTCAATTGCTGGACGCCGGACGATTTCCGTAACAAGGGAAAGGCCAATGTTGTCGAGGACGAGCCTCCACGGAGGTCAAGAACCACTCCCAATTATCATTGTTTTCCACCTCTACCAAAGCAAAGGCCAAAGGAATCAACCGGTTGTTGGCATCATTGGCTATTGCAATCAAGATAGTGCTCTTGAATTGACCGGTCAAAAAGGTGTCATCAATGGATATGACCGGCCTACAATGTTCAAATGCCTGAACACATTGCTCGAAAGCCCAAAATGCACGGCCAAAAACTCGAACGGTTCTTCCGTTTACAATCCTTGTCTTGTTCCCCAAAGGTTCAGCCACATGAACCATGCCCGGGTTAGCATCGGCCATCACTCCCAACAACCTTGGGATTCGGTTATAAGATTCCTCCCAATCACCGTACAACATCTTGAATGCGGCTTGCTTAGCCTTCCATGCCTTCCCGTACTTCACCTCATAGTTAAAGAGGGCTTTCACAAACTCCATGACCTGCTTGATGCTCATTATTGGAAACGACGCGATGTCATTGGAAAGCCTATAAGCGAGGAACTCGGAGGTGAGTTGTCAATGCTCATGCTTTGCATCCTTGCCATCCACCATCGGGCCTCAGCACATGTGAGTTGATACGCAACTAGATATGTGCCAATCGGGACCTCCCTTGAATGGTCTAGCACGCACAATCCAAGGACATCCTTCCGTCTCGCACTTCACCGTGTAACGCTTCTTGATATCCGAGTGCACGACCGTGTAAGGACGATGATGCTTCACCAAGAATTCCTTTATCCATTGCTTAAATTCCAACAAGGTCTTAAACCTTGATCCTTTGCAAAAGCCATTATTCACTTCATTGCCATCCCGGTAAGAACTTGTCCTTGGTCCAAGCACTATGCCTTTGCCACCATCAACCGTGGCTTCATCCGTGAGACTAAGATCACGAAATAAAGGCACCCGATGGTCCCGCCCCAATACGGTATGGTGGATTTCGGCCTCTGTAGCCGTGAACCCCTCCTCGTCAACTTCTTCTTCGGGACCATCATCATCCGAGTCCGAAGCATAGCCTCGAGAATACGGGAGTTCACGGTCCATGTCATGTTGAGTGATATATTTCTCCAAATCACCAACATTGTTGTCATGGAGTTCAACATCATCATCATCTTCACCCTCACAATCATCATTGTCCTCTTCCAACACTTCGTCTTGGTGTCTTGAAATCGGGCTCAATGTTTGGCTTAAAGGAGGTTCAATCCATAGCTCTTGCTCCACGGGTGGAGGACTCCTACTATCCAATGGGGAAGCACGACGGTTCAAGTCCAAAGGCAATGAACTATCAACCTTCTTGGTGGCAAATAGCTCAAGAGCCTTGTCTAGTGATTCGGCCACCACCTCCTTGTATGCAAGCCAACGAGCCTCGGAGAAGATACGCATGGTCTTCCAACGGATATGCATTCCAAAACCCACATTATGTCTTCCTTCCAACTCAACAACATCACATGGGTCCATCCATTTCAATTCAATCCCCACTTGCTCCAAGACCTCGACATAGGTGGGACTACGCTCAAACACAATATCTAGCTCATCCGGGTCTGGTTCTATGCTGCCTTTCAAAAAGGCATCCTTGTCCACATGATGAACATGAACAATTCTTGCCATCCCTAACACATAGGATAATATGTTCATTAACTAACCATGACAAGATAAACAAAACTATACTAGACACATTACCAAACCATAAAGCTAACAAGAACACCCTCTCTTACATAAGCAAACCCTAACCCTAGCCATAACATTCCAATATACCAAACATTGTCATTTCAACAACCCTAAACCTAACTAAATGCTTCATACACATCTTTATAACCAACATTGGCCAATGAATATAACAAATTTCCAAACATTTCTCTCCAAATCAAATTTCTAGGGTTTCAAGCCAAGTCCAACCAAAATGAAAGATTTCAAGAGGTCAAAACGGAGGGGAATGAGGAAGGGTACCTCTAGCAGCTGGGGAGAGGCACAAATCCACCAAATAAAGCTTCCAATGTGAGATTTGAGGGAGAAGAGAGAGGCGCCTGTCGTTTCTTCTTGCTTGGGTCATTTGGGAGTGAATGGGAGGGGGGAGGGGGTCAGCCGACAAGTCCCAAAGTGTAGCGCCTATCTGCTAGGCGCTACACATTAAAGTATAGCTTCTATCAGATAGGCGCTACACCACAGGCATAGCGCTGGCATTCGCCTGCATAGCGCAAGGCGTCACAGCCGGGTGGGGCCAGGAGGGTCAGCGGTGCCACACCGACAGGCCATAGCGCGTCTGAAGGCGCTACACTAGAGTGTAGCGTCAGGCGCTACCCAAAGGGTTAGTGTCAGTGAAATAGTTTTTCAGATGGGTCATTTTGTGAAATCCTTTTAAGTTTGGGTTATTTTTTTCCATTCTGCCACTGTCCAGTCCAACAAAATACTATACTACTACTCGATTACTTTGAACTTCTGTCATTCATAATCTGCAAGTCACGGGGCTGGTCCTGACGAAATCTCAATCAGTACCGAGTTTATCGTAGCGGCTGAAGCAGTATGCAATGTGTTATTATGCCGTAACATGTGGACCGCAGCAAGGGCTATTCATACTCTTCAGCAACTGCCCATACAGTCCATTGTCACGTCGTGGACCTCGGAGGAGGCAGTAGGGTCTCTTTTTTTTTGCTGAGCGGATGGTAGTAGGGTCAGGAAACAGCAGGGTGGGCGGTGGGCAGTGGCTGTTGGGCCCAATCCCGTTCGCACCGTCCTCGCGTGGACCAGTTTTGATTAAGAGATTGTAGTTGTAGTACTCTCTTTGTTTTATGTTTCCCTTGCCTTTCCGCCGATCCAGCGTGGGGTCCAGATCTGATCATTCCTCTCCCATGATGCCATGACCTCGAGAAACCATGAAAGTGATGGCCGATCGCGATGCGTGTGCAGATGTGTGGTCCCGGTCTTGTGTGGGGGCGGAACGGTTGGCTCTGTTCAATCCATGGGAGATGGGAACACGTGGGACCTACGAAAAATATGGCAGTTCACATGGAGTACGTGGAGCCAACACTAATTTAATCTCCACTCATAAGACAAACATCTAATCAAATTTACATGTAGTACAACTGTACAAGAAAGAAGTCTACGGATCAAATTTAATACCTCCGTACCGTTAAAGTATGCGCACAATTCGATGTAAAGTTTCACAAACTTATGGAGCATTGACCGTATAGATATAATATGAAAATGCATGTCATGATGTATCTAATAACAATAATTTGGTATGGTAGACGTTAATATTTTCTTTAAAAAAAATGATTAGTGTTCACCTTGTTTGAGTTCTAAAAAAAAAGTCACACTACCACATTGACTGGAATCTTCGATGGATCCTTCGGTCCATTCGCTTGCTTTTCAAAAAAATTACTGAGCTAGATTCTATTATCCTTGTTCTACTTTGGGCGCCAAAGGAGAGAGTGTTGCTACTTGATTTCTTAAGGTACCTTTGATGTGGTGACTCATATGTCAGAGGCATGCTACAAGGTCTACTATATAGTTTTTAACCCTTGTTGTGCTAGGCAAATTTTGAATTTGATGGTAATAAATAGACATGAAGAGCGTGTTAGCAATTTTTAGTTGTATCGGTAATTTCCATCTGTGCCCAACCCCCAACCGCTTAAGCGTCGCCAGGGGTCCTCCCTTCTGCCGGTGTTATTAACCCCTGGTCGCGGTGCCCCCCTCCACATCCAAAGAGGAAGGGGCTCCACATCCAAAGAATCTTTTTCAGAGCCTAGGTGTTGTCACCTCTTGTGGTGCTTGTACTGCTATAACCCTCTATTTATCTTGACATTTGTTTTTCTTTTCCTCCTTCTTTTCTATTTTGTTGTGTGCATCCGTGATGTCTAGAGTTTCTGAATATTATGTTGTTGCAGAGGCTGGGTGTAACTGATATCGTCTTGATATTAATATATTTTCTTCGTCGAAAAATAGACTTGAAAAAGTACTGGTTAGCCAAACAATTCAATTAGGAAAATTTGTTTGTCTTAACAAATGATATTATCACAATACACCTCAATCCAACTGTAACTTGCCCGCCACTACAAATTTTACCCGCCGTGAGAGCTTTACCCATGCTACTCTGCCACCACCTCTTTTCCCCGAAATTTTTACAACCTAAATTGTGATAGATGACGATAGAAAAAAGAGATGGAAAATGATACAGAGAGTGACTAGCATTCTAGCACTAGTAGCGACGGGGGATCCTACTAAAGTCTCATCTCTAGTATATTTTAAGATTTATAGTGTAAAATTTTGACAAACTTTTATGCTATAAAGTTTAAAATAAACTAAAAATAAAATCTAGACGGGATCCCACTTGACACGCTATTTTTCCGCCGGTTACATGGATCACTCGTTTTACCAATTCATCTCTTTCTTTCTGACTGCCTAGTCACCTAGTGTTTCCTCACTCGCGGGGCAACTACTACTACCTAAACTTCTCAACTAAACGAAAAACTGATTACTCGAAAATAGCACCTGTCCATCTCATACGTAACGGGGATGCATCTAATTAGACAGAGTATCGTCAATTTTTAGGCAGACCACATGGCGATAGTGCACATCACGATAGTTATCATACCGTAGCCGGTAGCCCTTAGGGATGCGCCGACTAATTCAAATCTCAAGACTTTTCGAATGCGACTGTTGGCGTCTTGAGACATGTCCAATCCACCGTTGAGTGATCGATTACCGAGCTACTCCCTCTGCCCGTAAACAAATGTATTTCTAGCTTTGGACAAAGTAAAAACAAAGTAAAAAAAAATTCGATCAGCCAACCTTCTAGATAAATATAACAACTTATATTACTACATTAAATTGTCATATTATGAAACTAAATTTGAAAACAAATCTAGTGGCACCAATTTAGTGTCATAAATATTGCTAAATTTTTTATAAAATTTGTCAAAAATTACTAAGTTTAACTTAAGAGACAAGTCTAGAAGTGTGTGGACAGAAGGAGTAGTATACTATATTTCTTTTCAGCTGAATTCGTTTGAGCTGACGGGATAGATACTCCTTGAGGCATCTTTGAGGTTGTGGATTAGGGCTTGACCTGGAAATCAAATAGTCATCGCTGTAACTTTCTTGGTTTGGTTGGACAAATCGTCGTTGAAAATATGGCATGCCGATTAATCACGCACCCGACCTTTCTCGTGTCAAACAGTGCATCCAAACAAACACACGGTCCATCTTGAGGATTCTACGAGCTGATAGACGACGACGCTGAAGCTTTTCTTGCGGAGAGAGCCACGTCACGGTCGGTCCTGCGCGCGGTTAATCTTCAAGTGAAGACAGTGTGCCGAAAGTGAAAGCCGCCTAGAACCAGAGATGACACGGCACTGGCAGCTGGAATCCATCCGTCCCTGTTAGCGAAGCAGACGACGCTGATGAGACGAGCTTTCTTCGACATGACAAAATACTGGGCTCATATAATTGACGACGACACGGAAATGCCTCGCACGCATGCTGCATGCTTTCTTCCTGACACAGACGCCACACTTGTATTCCAGGGACGGCCGGGTCATGATCTTGTCCTTGAAAAGGAACAGATAAATCACGCAAAGATGCCTGCCCCACCGGCCACGGCGTGGTGTGCCTTACTCTATGCGCCAGCGGCCAGCGGATTCACGTCGGGTACGCACGCAAGTCCTGACCGGTGTCATTGTACAATGGTGCGGCAGGCAGCCACTGTAGGATATACTCCTACTTATGTGTGTGGTCAAGCTCCTGCCCTCGGTAGCCAACAACCCGTCTGGCTGATTTTTTACTATCCTGTGAATGGTTTGGATGATGCATGATGCATCGCACTCTCTGCCCCCCACTATTTCTTGCACCTTGTTTCATTCTCAGCCTGAGCAAATTCATGAGTACGTACGGCATGCAGGCGTGGGCGTGCCATGGCCTGGCCCTGGTTGATGCTAGTATGTGGCTCTGGAGGAGGGACCGGCTGAGTTTGGATTTAAACTGCGTGAGACTACAGGATAATTCATCATCCATCCTGTAGCAATTGCTGGTACTAAATCGACTGCATGCACTAGTGGGTCGCACTGCAACATGCAGCAGCAAACCAAGCAGCCCACCCACGCCCTTCACCTTTCCTCCCATCCGTCCTTGCCACACGAATCGATGGACACCGGTTCCTGCAGCTACTGCCGTCCCTGCTCCCCGCAATTTATTACCCGTTGCCTGTTGCATCAGATCGATCGGGTTATCAATCAGCCCAGCACCAGCAGTGTGATATCTGGCCTGGCCGACTCTACAGACAGAAAAAAGAGCGAGAGTATCTCCATCTTCACTGCTTCCACCAAACGACAGGCGAGGCAGGATTAGGTGGTGCCATGCGTGGATCGGCCAGACGCCGCAGTGGAGAAAGGTGAGATGGGTCTCGCTGGCTGCGGATCCAATCGACTGCAATAATAGTACTAGTAGAACGGTGCAGCGCAAGGATTTGCCAGCATGGCCTCTCGGGGTGGTTCTGTGCAGAGCATTTTGTGGGGCCCTAGGCGAAGCTAATAATATGGTCCTAAGAGCATCTCTAGTAGCAGCGTTACAATCTAGTGATGTATATGTCTTTTGGAGCGCGAATGTAACGCGATGAAGCACGCGGCACTAACGCGACCTCCACCGGCGCGTATATAGAAACCGAAAACAGTCCCCGCTAGGCACTGCAAATTACAGCGCGCGAAGACGGCGCAAACAGTTTTTACATACTTTTATATAATCAACAAGATTAAATAAACCCAAATAAATTAATAATAGATAGTCTAGTTTATTATTACTAAATCGAAATCGCTAGTCAAGAAAAATCCATGACACAAAATCAAAATCGCTAGTTAAATCCATGACAAGTACGACATCCTCGCATACACGCGCTTCTGTCCTGGAGGCAGTCCAACAGTCGAAGAGCTAAGGAGATTGATTGGCTTATGCACTTCTATGCTTCTGGAGATCGATCGGCGTGCAGCTGCAAGGCCTGTTCCCGTGGCTGCTTCCTCCCTACCTTCTTGATGGACTCATCTATGCTACCATGCTTAATTTTTTCAATCCAACAGGAAAAATCAAACGAAAAGGATATAGAGGATCTGAGGATGGGCCCCCTCACATGCATGGGCCCTAGGCAGCTGCACAAGGTTGTCATGGGTCAGATCCGGCCCTGGCTCTGTGTACGGATAATCCTACCAAAAGGGTCGTGGGTGGGCCGTGAAGAGAGCGGAACTCACAAGAAGATCACCACGAAAAGATTAAGATTCTTCCAAGATCAACTTAGTTTAGGGTTTCTCAAAAAAAACTTAGTTTAGGGTTGTTTATTTTCTTCACTTGTAGCCATTTACTTATTCATTCGAGAATGTATTATATGCCTATGACTTGATATATTCAATTCATACTTGGAATATTGTTTGGTCAGTTTGTAATAATTATTCCTATTTAATTTGAAGTGTAATGGATTATAATGTGCATTGTTTCTATGGAAATTCCATTTCCAAAGTTTGAATCTTGTTTATACATGATCATATCATTTTGATTTATGTACTTTGTGATATATTACTTGTTCAATATTATAAATGTGCTCGAAAAGTCCAAAATATAGCAAAGGTGATGTCAAATTTTCTAGCACTCAAGCAAATGCTTCAAACGAGCATTCTTCTAATCGATGGAAACATTGACAACTTCTACTCCTTAAGAAAAAGTTTTAGGTCCCGTTTGGCAAAAGTATTTTTAAAGTATTGAGGGGTTACTTTGGTTTCTGCGAAAACTGAAATATTAAATACTTTGAGGTGTTTGGATCCAACAAACAAGATGGTTTCAAAACTGAAGTATCCTCCAAAACTATGGTTTTTTTAAGTATTTGAGAAAGAGGTCAAATCCTCTTTTTTTCTAAAACTGAGAAAAGAGAAAAAAAACAAAGTATTGCTTTGCTAGGCATTGAAATACTATGGTATTGATATACTTCGGTATTTGAAAAATTTTGTTGCCAAACTAGACCCTAATTTTTGTATATTTTTAGGTGCATAAGATGCAGTTATGCACAACCAAGTTCCCTAAAACTGTTTATATTTCTTTAATAAACTTGGGACGTGACAATTGCGGAGGAGTGACGCCGGTCTAGAGATATTTGGACAACCCTAACCATATCATCATGGCACTATGTCACGGAGCCGTCGTGGACAACAATTTTACTGGACCGGTTGAATTCAGCCATGAATTGACCGTCTTCTCAAACGAAAGTGCTATCGTGAAAATCTCTAAATTACCGAGGAGTTTCACAAAGAGAACTAAAATTTACGATGATTACGCATCGGCAGTCTAGTACTCCTTTTTCCGCAAAGAGAACTAAAGACGTGACACGCTGGCCCGCCGCATGCGTTCATCGTCTCTTTTATTTGAGGGAGCGGGTCAAAGCCCCAATCGATGATATTATTATCACTGGATGATCGAGCACGAGATAAGATACCAACAAAGCTTGAGCTCGACGCGCAACTTGCGCACGCGGCCGGTGCACCGATATGCAGGTCTCAACCAAGGATGCCAATTTTATCCACGGGTATGGATACCGGTGGGTATCATGGATAGGATATGGACATAATTTTATACCCATGGTAATATTCATACCCTGTCCGTAATTTACACATGGGTATGCCTATACCCTGCCCATTTAGACCGACTTGTAAAATTTATCTATAGAGTTTCAACCTATGCGTCCGAGTAGCCTAGAGGAAAGTATGTGATAGTGATTTCTAAACGTTGATAATTGTCATGTACTCGTCTACCTATAGTAGCGATACTTATTTTCTTGTCAAATATGATATTGATTAATGTAAAATTGTGAATAACTTGTTTACTATTTGATCTATTCGTCGGGTACCCAACGGGTACGGCATGGGCCAGATAGGGTAAAAATTTATACCATTAACTACACGGGTATGGGTATGGTATTGCTCTGTCCTATTCATACCCTACCCATTACCATCTAGTCTCAACAGACCGTGATACGTACGTTACATTGGCTCCTTTCCAGCTAACTAACCACGACCCATGAAGCCAAGCGCGCGAAGCCGAACTAGCTTTGCTTGGCATGGGCGTCGCGGCGCGGTGGAAGGTCCTTGGGGCGGCCGGCTACATTATACTTATACTACAGTATATATAGGTGCCGACATCGACATGGTGGGCTCAGATTAGTTGATACGGTGCAGATCGGACGCAGAAAAGCGCGTGGGCAAACGCGAATGAGTACCAGGCTACTGGCAAACGTGAATGCCACCTGCTAGGCCACATGCGGCCTCGCTTCGCTCATCGCTGGAGTGATTGGCTACTAACACGTACCCATGCACCTAGCCAGCTATTTCAATCACCCAAAACACGAAATTTTGTCGTCCAGTCCGTTACACGTGCGATTGCCGTCTCCAGCAAACAATTGACGAAAGATAACGTGTTCCAAGACACTCCAGCTTTTGTCCTCTCACGTACTATCACCGAACCTTACTGAGTACTACCGTCAGATTGCCGTCTCAAGACAGGCAGCCAGTACTAACTCAGTAATTTATACTACTGGTAAGTTGCACGTGACTTGAACGTTGAGACATATAAGTAGGATATTATACCAATTTTAAAAACAAAAGCAGAACACATATGGTGCTTATTGGTTTAGGTGTTTTGGTGGAACGATCGTACCCTTTCGGGTCGTCGGTTGCGTGTTATATAGTGTAGGGAGTTTCCCCCTACGTGCCAATACAGAGAAGGTACGTATACGATCGGAGTACTACTCCGTATCGTATACGGAGACATATTACATACACTAATATCTCTCCCCTTAATCTAAACCACGCGAGAGATTTAGATTACGCCTAAACTCATGGAGACTCTTAACAGGTAGAGCTTTAGTAAAACCGTCAGCAATTTGATCCTTTGTGGAGATAAATTTGATTGCAAGCTTGTTACTAGCAACACGCTCACGCACAAAATGATAATCAATCTCAATGTGTTTAGTGCGAGCATGAAAGACAGGATTAGCTGACAGAAAAGTGGCACCTAAGTTGTCACACCAAAGACAGGGCTTGTCGCGCAATTGTACACCAAGTTCATGAAGAAGAGCTTCAACCCATATTAACTCTGTTGTGGCATTAGCAATTGCTTTATATTCAGCTTCAGTGCTAGAACGGGACACAGTAGCTTGTTTTCTGGCTATCCAAGAGACCAAGTTCGGTCCAATGAAAATGGCAAAACCTCCTGTAGAGCGACGATCCTCAAGACACCCTGCCCAATCAGCATCGGAAAAGGCACTGAGAAGAGTGGAGGAGGAACTGTGAAATGTAATCCCAAGATTGGAGGTATCCTTGACATATCTGAGTATGCGTTTGGCAGCTGTCCAATGAGCAGTAGTGGGTGCATGAAGATATTGACAGACCTTATTAACAGAATATGACAAATCGGGGCGTGTGAGAGTGAGATACTGTAAAGCCCCAACAATACTACAATACCGTGAGCTGTCATCAGAGCCAAGAGGTGTCCCATCATGAAGAGAGAGATTTTCAGAGGAGGACATAGGCGTGGGTGCAGAATTACAATCAAGCATACCAACTTTTGTGAGAAGATCAGTTGCATACTTTTCCTGGGTGAGCAGTAGTCCATCAGAAGTGCGTTTAACCTCAATGCCAAGAAAAAAAATGAAGTTCTCCCAAATCCTTAATGGCAAAATAATCATTGAGATCTTTGAGAAGAGCTTAAATGACAGTATCTGAAGAACTGGTGACAATAATATCATCAACATAAATCAGCACAAAGGTAGTGATTCCAGACTTGTCATATAAAAAGAGAGATGTATCAGCTTTGGATGGTATAAACCCAAAAGCTTGGAGTTTGGAGCTGAGCCGAGAATACCATGCACGAGGAGCCTGTTTGAGACCATAGAGGGCTTTGTCAAGGCGACATATGTGATGGGGGGCATCAGAACATTCAAAACCTGGAGGTTGTTTCATGTATACTTCCTCTTCCAGAACACCATGAAGGAACGCGTTCTTACCGTCTAGCTGTCGTAGACTCCATCCTCGAGAAACAGCAATGGAGAGAACAATTCTGATTGTAGCTATCTTAACAACAGGACTAAAAGTATCTTCATACTCAATGCCATACCTTTGCTTGAAACCTTTTGCAACAAGACGAGCTTTTTAGCGATCAACAGTACCATCAGCACGACGTTTGATACGATAAACCCACTTACAGTCAATGATATTTTTGTTTGTACTCGGGGGAACAAGGGTCCATGTTTTATTTGGTAAGTTGCGTGGTTCACCTGAGGAAGAAAAGAAACTGATGGAATTATGCCCTAGAGGCAATAATAAAGATGTTATTATTATAATTCTTGATCATGATAATGTTTATATTCCATGCTAGAATTGTATTAAGCGGAAACTTTAATACTTGTGTGGTTTGTGAACAACACCGTGTCCCTAGTACGCCTCTATGGACTAGCTCATTGATTAATGATGGTTAAGGTTTCCTAACCATGGACATGAGTTGTCAATTAATAATGAGATCATGTCACCGGAGAATGATATGATGGATGTACCCAAACTAAGCGAAGCAATTAGATCGTGTCATCGTGTTCGCTTTGCGGCTTTTCTTATGTCAAATATTGTATTCCTTAGACCATGAGATAATACAACTCCTGGTATCGGAAGAAAGCTTTGAGGATATCAAACGTCATCCTATGAGAGGGTGATCATAAAGGTGTCTCTCGGTGATCGGAAAGTATCTGGGTTGTATGTATCGAGATGGGATTTGTCCTCCCAAGTCGGAGAGATATACTTGGGCCCACTCGTAATCGATATCAACACCGCTTGCAAGCATGTGGTTAAGGAGTTAATCACAAAGTGATATCGGATTACGAACGAGTAAAGTACTTGTGTGGAACGATTGAACTAGGTATGACGGTACCGACGATCGAATCTCGGGCAAGTAAAATATCGCCAGACGAAGGGAATATATATATGGGATTGATTGAATCCTGGCATCATGGTTCATCCGATATGATCATCGATGAATGTGTGGGAGTCAATATGGGTTTCCAGACCCCGTTGTTGATTATTGATAGAAGATCATGTCTGCATATTCTCGAACCCGCAGGGTCACACACTTAACGTGTCTCGACGCTAGGATAGATTGGATAATTGGTTTATGAGTTTTTTTCGGAGTCTCGGATGGGATCCGGGACATCATGAGAGGTTCTGGAGTGATCCGGAGAATAAGATTCATATAAGGCAGTGCAGTTTTTGGAGTTCAGAATTGTTCCGGGTTAATCGGTATTGTACAGGAAGCTTCTAGAACCTTCTAGAAGGGGACCAACGTGGCCCCACCTTCTGGGAGGGGGCATGGGCCTATGAGGGAGTGCCCTGGACGCATTGGGCCAGGGGCACAAGGCCCCATAGGGCCCAGCCGTCCAAAGAGGGTTTAAACCCTAGATAGAGCTTCTAGAAGGGGGGGTTCCTTGCCCCCCACTCCTCCTCCTTGGCCGCCGGCCTTGGCTTGGGGGAGGGGGCTAGGGTTGCCGCCCCACCCCTCTATATAAAGAGGGCTAGGGGCGCACCACCCCCACACCTTCCCCTCCAACCCTAGCTGCCCTGCTGCCCTCCTCTCTCCCTCCCGACTGCTTGTAGGCGAAGCCCTGCTGCAGAAATTCTCCACCATATACACCACGCCGTCGTGTTGTAGATCCAATCCGTCTCTCCACCATACTTACTGGTCCGAGGAAGGAGGAGACTTCTAGGTGTTGCACGTGTGCATATCACGGAGGCACCGCCACTTGTGGTGCTAGATCGGATCGGATCGCGAGGAGGAGAAGCGAGTACGACTACATCACCCATGTTCCGACAAACGTTCCGCTGTGCGAATATTCAAGGGTATGAAGATCTAATCCAATCTCTCTCGTTGTTTGCATCTCCTAGATTAGATCTTGGCTTTCCCTCTGTTCGTATCCGTAGAAAATTTGATTTACTATGCCGCGAAACCCTTCAGTGGTATCAGAGCTAGATCTATGCGTAGATGTGTTTCACGAGTAGAACGCAACATGGTTGTTGCGGGCGTTGATGTTTTCTGTTGCAAGCCTCTTGTTTGTGTTCTTCTTATGACGCGGGATAGTGAGATTGAAGCGGTCCAGGCGAACCTTACGCGACGTCGTTCGCAAGACCGGCTCCACACTTGACGTGTGGCTTGTTCCACACATGCGGCTGGTGGATGACAGTTTCTCTCACTATAGTTGTCATGGGATTAACACCGGAGTTTGGCAACCATAATATCACCGTTGTGGCTTTCCGTAAGTAAGAATCGTTCTTAGCATCTACTCGCATAAGCCACGTAAAACATGCAACAACAAAGTAGAGACGTCTAACTTGTTTTTGCGGGGAGTGTTTTCTGTGATATGGTATGGCCCAAGATGTGATGTGTATAATGTATGCGATGATCATGCTTTGTAATGTTTCTCGACTTGCATGTCGATGAGTATACAAACGGCAGGAGCCATATGGTTGTCTTTATAATTGTGTATGACCTGTGTGTCAACTTCTTATACGCCATTGTGGCATCCCGCAAAACCACTACTAGAAAATCGCGTTGTTTTTGTGCATTGCATCGCCATCATCTTGCATTGTTTGTCTGAACTATTTCGAAAAACCTAGTTTTTCTTTGTACAAATACCCTCTTTATTTCAAAGGCAAAACCCCGATCGTATCGGATATTTTATTTCCCTAAAAACTAATTGCAAAGTGGCCTTGTTTTAAAATAAACAAAACCAAACAAACACATATTTACAAAACCTAAACTCTAAATCCTATATTCACCCAGACCTAACCTACCCACCAACCGCAGCATGCCACCTCACCCCTCCCCCATTTTCCTACCCCCCTTGCCACCTCATCAATCCACCCTCTTTCCCCCTTTTTTTTCTCTCACCATAGACCCACCTACCCACTCTCTCTCTCACTTGGCCCACCCCACCCCGCTGGCCTCTTCCCCTGTCCATGGACCCCCAACTCTCTCCACTCACCCCACCCCTGGTCCCGATCCCACCCCCGGCCCCACCACTTCCTCTCTCTCCCTCCCCACCCCGCGTCCCTCACCCCCTCGCTTCTTCCTCTCTCCCCCACCTACCCGACGCCGCCCCGCCACCGTCCTCCTCCAACCACCGACCTACTCGCCGAGCTCGCGGACCCCGCTCCCTTCCACCCCCCTGCAGCCTCCTCCTCCTTTCCTTCCGCTTCCTCCGCCCTGGTCCTTGGCCCACATGGCTTTCCTCCTCTTGGCGCGCCAGCGCCTCCTCGGCCTCGAGCTCCTCCGCGCACCTCGCGCCTCACGCTCATTCCTCACGCACGCCTCCACTCCTCCGGCGAGCCCCTGCCGCTACCCTCTCTTTCTCTCCTCTGCATCGAGCGCCGCCTTCTCCTGGAGCCTCGGTGCTACCGGCTTCCCCTCCATGGGCGCCTTCCCCATCTGCGCTCGCCGCCGGCTTCCACCATGAAGCTGCGGGCCGTGCCTCGTCGTCGGTAACCTTCCTCGCCTTCGCCATCGCGCCACGGTCTGCAGCGTCTCTGGCCGAAGTCCTCGCCGCAGCTCCGCTAACGAGCTCGTGGCACCCTCTCGCATCGCCGCCGCCGTCCTCCCGTGGTACCCAGATGCCTCAACCGCGCCACCGATCTTGGCTCTCTCCGCCTCCTGCCGACCTCCGTGTTTGCGTCGAGTATGAAGTGATACAAGGCAACCGTAATGGCGTGGATACATCTGTGTTGTTGATCAAGTTCTTGTTGGGAACAAGTGCCAAGTTTGGTCAATGTTATCAGTGATGCGCGGATGACCCCTCGACCACTTCCACTCCGGCGATTTAAGCAATACATGATACCACTTGAAGACCACCGTTGCCAAGCCCAAGATCTACACCGACCCAACAGAGACCCGAGCGAGCCCGATGAACCATCGATGACCCTCGGAGAACCACCGACAAGGGTATCAAACGCCATGCTCGGCTTCATGGATCCTCATGAACTCCGACGCGGAACCAAGTTCACCACGAGCAACCAAAGCCGGAGCCTTCAAGGTTGTCGGTGGAAACCCAGAGGACCCCCGGACGCCAAGACCGTCGACATGGATAGCGAAGGACGCCGAGCGCCAAGTACTCCTTCACGGACCCGAGGATTCGAAGGCCTTCTTCCCGGATCCGGAGACCGAACCCTGGCGTGCCAAGTTCATCGACCCGAAGCCCACAGATGCGACAAGTGCTTCTTCCCGGACGCCAAGGTCGTCGACACGGAAACGCCAAGTACTTCCTCGAGACCGCGAAGCTCTTCATCCCGAACGCCATGACCGTCGACATGACCCGAAGACCACGACGACGACAAGATCGGCACCGACGAGCGAGCGCCCGACGCCGAACCAAGCCCTTCTTCCCGGATGCGACAAGACCTACCTCTGTTATCCGAGAACGATCCCGTCGAACCCTGAGACCGAACCCCGAACCCCGGAACCCCAAGATCTGCCGAACCCTAATGTGTGCACCTTTTCCCGAGCCCTATTTTATAAATGCTAAATATAAAACCTGTTGCATATTCAATTTTCATCCTCGCATGCATATTTGTGTGGTTTGGGGGCCTTATGCCGATTCACCATATAATCAAATATGGGGCCCATATGCGGACAAACCTAGTCTTATATTGGCCTCATTTAAATTTGTGCATCCAACCATTGTCATATCTTGCCTTGTTAAACAACATTTAATTTGCGGGGTAGATAAATAACTTGAACCATATAATTAAATGTCGGGACCCCGGTTCCGCTTAATATGACCTAATTGCACCGCATATTTACCATGCCATACCTCATACAAGCATCATGCCCGATCTTTTGCCGTAGTATTAAGTATTGCATCCGGTGTTTCTTCTAGTGTTTTGGTTCTTCACGGATAAGGCCTTTGAGTTGATGTGAGCTTCGCCCGATCTTCGGTTGAACCTTCGACAATGTTTTCAGGCGAGCATCTCTCCCCTTTCTACCTATCTTACTTTTATAGCATTTATTTCCCTCTTGTTGATCTATTGCTATCTGTGTTGCGTTGCTCTAGTTTTCGTACCCGTGATATCCCTTGCAGCCTTATATTGCCTTGGACACATCCTATTACCTGTTGCTTGGTAGATAGTTGGACTTGCGCGTCGTAGTCGCT
This sequence comes from Avena longiglumis, assembly GCA_030063025.1. Taxonomy (NCBI): domain Eukaryota; kingdom Viridiplantae; phylum Streptophyta; class Magnoliopsida; order Poales; family Poaceae; genus Avena; species Avena longiglumis. Next base: position 504,966,224 of record CP125976.1, on the reverse strand, counting down.
TGCTCAAGTGTTGTTGCATGTCGTCAAGGACCACAGTTGTTGGAGTATTGCCGCCCGTTTGATGTTGGAGACGATCATGGCTTTATTTATCGCTCGCTTTAATTCCTGTTTAACAACTAAAATTGAAGTAAGTAAGCAGAGGCACAGGTGGGCAATAGATGTTATTTGGTTGTTAACCGTCCACTTGTGTCCCGTAGGACCCCGAGTACTTGATACCTGTTCCTTGAATATTCGCGCTATCCACATCCGGGAGGATTATGGGACCCCCCTGAGCCAGAGCTTGATTCATTCTTATTTCTTGGGGCCACAAACTAGTTTGAGTTTTTATTTACGATCCTGTACTTATGCCATGCTTTACTGCTTTATTTAAATTGTGCGATGGATAGCACACTGTTAGACCCCTCCTTTATAAAGGATAGGATCCCTGTGATTGCAATGCTAGTCCCTGGATCAATGCTAGCATCCACAGTTTAAGATGAAGTACACAGATACAAAGGTCGTTTATTACATTCATTCCAGAGATAAAACATAGTCTTTTACAACTCAGGGCCATAGGCCTAATACAAGAGTTTTAGGAATAAGTAATTAAACACAAGTATTCATCTTCATGTGCCACAGGCAAGCATGTTGAGTGTAGACTCATGACTCCTAATCATCATCGGAGTAACCTGCAACATCACAAGTTACAGCCACAGAGGGTCAATACTTTGGAATAGTATTGGCAAGTGATACCTTAGTATATTTTAAGTGGACTATATTACTATATGCATTTTGGCTAGTGTAGCTTGGCTTGCTTTGCTTGAAAATAGACTTTTCCTATTAGTTGAAATCACTAAGTTGCTCTTTGTCAAAAACATTCCCAAGGAAACCTCCAATAGACATTGGGGTCCTTCACCCTTGTTCACCCACAAGTTTTTATTTAGAAGTTGGAGTGATGAGATTCTTGTGGCTTCCATGTCTTGATGCTCAAAATGTCCATTTCCTTGGACAAGGCTAAGTACTTAGGTTTTCCATCTGCAGAGGTTGTGCACTTTCCCCACTAGACTTGGTTTCCCAAGACAGACCTTTCAAGCCTTTCCTTAGTCAAATGGACGCTCCATCCTATCATCCCATCTACCACCAACTGTCCAAAAGACTAAGTTCTAGCTACCTATATGATCAAGGCAGAGCCCATATTGCCAAGTGGTTGCACTGTAAGCTTTCTCAACACTTGGCCTCCAAATCCCTTTGTGCCTGGGTGGCATTCCACAAGTGTGATACACAACCCAAGTCCATGGCCTTGTGTAACCACTCAACATAACCCAATCTTCCCATTCCACCCAGGAGGTTCATTTGTCTTAGTTGTTTTATTAAGAAAATATAAGTCTCTTGACTTAGAATATTTTTATCATATAGTATATAGATGTTCACCACCCTTGTTTGCTATAAGCTAGACTAGGCAAAATAGGGTAACTTAACTTAGGAAAATTTCCCTAGCATTTTGTAGCATCCCAGTTGTCTAACATCTGTAATGCTACATGTTATAATAATAAAAAGGGCCACTTCCAACATACAAGTGTTGCATCATAATCATATCATGTTCATATCATCATGCCACCTTGCATTTGAGCATCATACAAAACCCTTTCTTGTTTGGTTCTTATCTCATGTGCATGATTAATTGTAGTTGCCTCTTGATATTGTATTTGGTTCTTGATATATTGTTAAATGCCCAAGTTGAGTTGAGGGCATCTCTCTTATTGGCTCCACCACCTTTTCTTTCACCACCTTATAATTCCACCATCCAATTAATATGAGCTTGGCATTTTATTTTGAGTTATCTCTAGCTCATGTTGTTGGTTGGAATCCACCCATAATCTGTGCTTGGCCTTGCCCACCTTTTGGGAATGCATGTGAATAATGCCATGTTAATATTATTGTTTTCACAAGGATAAATTGGCATTAATTATTTTGCATGGGCCATGCAAGTGCCACCTTTTCTAGTATGTGGTTTTTGCTTGCATTCTAAGTGGATCATCTTTTCCTTTGCTTAATCTTGTTTTGGGCTTGTAGTTTCTTCATCATATTCTCTACCTCTCTTCTCCCCTTTAGCTAAACCCCTACCCCATGCCCCATGCACACACATGTGCTCATGAGGCATGCACCAACCAAACCACCTCTTCTCTTGGTTTTTGCTTGGCCAATGTTGGAGCATGCATGGACCAAAGAGCACCCTTCATCACATGATCATCTCTCTCTCCCTCTCCCTCTTTTTCTTGCTTGATCTTGTTAGGCTAGTTTGGAGCATGCATGATCAACCTATAGTACCACCATCTCTTTCTTACCCCTCTTAGCAAAACCCTAAACCTACCTTGCCATCCATCCATCCTATCTAATCAAGACCCTAATCCCTACCTTCCTTAGTGAAACCCTAAGTACACCCTCCTCCTTTCTAGCTTCTAGATTGTCCATCCCATGCCTACTCCATCTCTCCCCTTCTCTCTTCCATGCAGGCCCCACCCCAGCACCCTCTACCATCTACCCTCCCCCACACGCCCAAGGATCACCCAACCCTAGCCCTAGCCGAGCCGGCCCCTCTCCCCTCTCCCCTCCCCTCTTTTTCTCTCCCTCAAGCCTCACCTGCCCACGACCCAGGGCCACCTGCCAGCCCCCTCTAGTGCCCACGCCTGCCCTGCCTTGCCCTGGCCTGACCGAGCCGAGCACGTGAGGGGTGGAATAAAGGTGGCCGAGGCCACCCCTATCCACACCGCCTCCTCCACGCCATCCCGCTCCCTCTCCGTCCCTATCCACCCACTCTGCCTCGCCAGATACCCCAGATCCACCCAAGGCGCCTCTCCTCTCCTCTCTTCTCCATCGCCGCCACGCCATCGCGGCAACCCTCGCCCACACCTTTCCAGACGACAAGCACGTCGGGAGGTGATCGAGAGACCAAGACGAGCCTACACCACGCCTCAGACACGCTGCCGAGGAGGAGACGGACGAGCCACTGAACCTGCGCGCCCGAGCCGAAAACCCTAGCTACGCCGGCGTCACTGCTCACGACCGCCCGACCCGATCCAAGCACGCCACCGAGCCCGCGGTGAGCTCCTAGCCCTCCTGCACAACCTCTCGCTCAGCCGCTCGGGCGCGGTGTTCGTTTGTCGGCGCCTCCGGCGCCAGTAGTCCGACGCTGCCGCTAGCACTGCGCCGTTTAGCCTATCTAGCACGCGAGCTACCCCTAACATCAACCGCAGCCACCGCAGCTGCTGGCCTGCTGCCACAAGATCAGCGTTCGACCCCACCCGCTTCTTTCGCAAGGCCACATGCTCTGCTGTCAGTGCGGAGAAGAAACATGTTGCTGCTTTGCACAAAACCCCCTGCAAAACCTTTTTGCCAACCCGCGGTCCAGCCTGGCCCATTTGTCTGTGTCTTGGTAGTTTTGCGAAAAGGCTCCTGTGTTTTTCTATTGTCAACCCGCGGTCCTCTGTTCCCTCAGCCGCTGGCGCGTGGGGCCGCAGAACCCTGGCCCCACCTGTAGGTGTCTGTAGGTACGTTAGGCTGGGTGCAAAAAGTATTTTCTGCCTGTCTGTTTAAAATTCAAACATATACAAATTAATTCAAATTCAAATGTAATTCTGTTTTAAAATATCTTTTACACTACAAATCCAAATTTGACAAATAATATATGTTTGGATATCAGAAAAATGAGAGGATTCCAAATATGCCATCCATATTGCCTTTTGCACAATTAAAAATTCCAAGTTTATTTAAATTACACTAATTGCCACTAGAATTTAAATAATTCATAACTTTTGTTTCCTAAATCCAAATTTAGCAAATGATGTGTCTAAATTGATCAGCTCGACGAGACCTTTCTGTTTATGCTATCCATAACTTCAATTGCAGCATGCATCATATAAATATATAGTGAACAACAACTGTTATGGCAACAAATGTGATTCCAAAACCTCATTAAAAATGTTATTACCTGTCTTCCACACCTCACCATGCCATGCTACCTTACTTGCCATGTAAATGGTGCATCATTCATCATGGCATGATTGTTTGCTTGACGCATCTTATTCATATGCTTGTGCTCTATATTCATGTTGGCCTTGTTTGTTTGGTTTTTCGGATGACACCGAAAGTGGGTTATATCAAGAGAACCAGGAGCACTACCCAGATCCGTCCCTTGCTTCGACTGAGATATCAGGCAAGCACTTCCACATGCTTGCATACATACAGTACCTATTGCCTCTATCTTATTCTTGCATCATTGAGTCGCGATTGCATTAAAATGAATCCCAAGTATGCATAGCCTCTACTTTTAAACCCCACCAAGCTTGTTCCTCCATCCCATGAGCCACTACTATAGGAGTTGTTTGGGCCATGCGAGTCGTAGAACAACATGTGTAGGGTATGTGAGTGTCTGTTGGATAATGAGGTACCTAAACAACTTAATCTGAGTAGTCCTGGGATAACTAAAGAAAGTGGCACCGGTGAGCAACATCTGCTATTTGGTTTTTCCTGCTCACTTGTGTCCCGTAAGACCCCGAGTACTTGATTCCTGTTCCTTGATTTATCGCGCTATCCACATCCGGAGGTATATGGGACCCCCAGGCCGAGCTTGATTCATCTTATTCCTTGGGGCCACAAACTAGTTTGAGGTTTTATTTACTATCCTGTACTTATGCCATGTTAACTTTATGTATTATTTTGTGCGAGCACACTGCATCGCTTAGGTAAGCGGAGTGATTACGCCAGTATCGACAGTCCCGATTGGGGATCTGCCGTCACATGACCATTGTCGCCAACCTTGAGTCCGTCTCAAGCTTGCTTACGCTATGGTGTACTCCAAGGGTGGCCCTGAAATATTTCTCGAATCTCGTGATTTTTCACCGTGAAAGCCTCGTTGGGTTTTGATTTGGTTTTTCCGAGGTCGATCGAGCGTGTTGCTATTGGTGCACCCCGCCGGTAAAACTTTCAAAGCCGTGTCCATGGATATGGACGACTTGGAGCATAGTTTCTTGATCATAGACAAGCATAACTAAAGTACCGCTTTAATCTGACTAAGTAACTTGACTAGTAAATAGTGCAACACTCATGGAATGGTTAATAAAATTGCCAACGGATGGGGGGGTTGTTCGTCCGCTTCCTTGTTGGTAAGGTGGAGGAGGATGGATCGGATGAGATTACCATTATAATGTTGTACTTAATCACGGACATCCGCTCATCATTGGTTAGGCGGATGGTTAGCGTTATCTGTAGAACTGCTAGGGTTTATCTTTCACTGCAATTCGTCACCCTGTTGTGTCCCCTTTAGAGGCATTAAGACTTGCCGAGTACCCTTAGGGTCTCACACGATAAATTATTGGTTCAGATGGACAGTACCTCCACAGGACATCTTGGGTGGAAGAAGCAAGATGTGGGCAACGATCGCTCGGTGTAGAGATTCCGGAACGGGATCCGTGAGACCTGTAGTTGGGATGTGCTTATTTCTATGGCATCTTATGCCGATTTTCTTCTTATCCGTACTCGATTTTGTTTGCCGCCCGCATGATACTCCGATGTGTGTTGTATGAGGAGTTATCCTAAAATATAGATCTATCTAGGTCATTTGAATCTTGCCGTATGGCGTTGCTATATTTCCTTTCTTTCTAGATGGTATGGCTCGATGTACTCTTGTATGGTGGCTTGCACATACCCACTTGTGTACGTAGTTGATCCTTCGCCGCCGACACGCCCAGACAGTCCCGTTGAGAGGGTAGTGGTTGGGACGTCTGAAAGGACTACCGGAGTGGCTTTTGGGGCCCCAGCACTATTTCAACCACTACCACTCATCCAGCTTGTATCTAGGGCGTAATTCACCGAGGTAGTTACAATTGGTATCGAGCCATCCCGACCTTCGTGGTTTCACCAAACGGTTGTCGGCCTAGCAAATATTTTGGTAGTCATGTATATTAGGAAAAAACAAAACGCGAGAGTAGGACTGCTTCCACTTTTATTCTTACCCTCCCACCCACCCTTTTCTGGTAAGGAAGTGCAACATTTTCAATCCTCTTCTCAAAGTTCAAACTAGGATTCACGTGTTCTGGGTTTCCGTAGTACCATAGGTTGTGTGTGTGTGTGTGTGTGTGTAATCCTTGTCTATCTGTTGCATCCAAGTTGTTATCTTATCTGCCTTTGGTTATCAACTGTTGGTACATTCCATACCGACAGTGCATAAACCGACGCAATCTATCTTCCTCTTTGTACCGACGCTATCTTGTTTGGGGTGTTCGCTCGTAGTTACCAATCTTTAGGTTTCACGTGAGAAGAAGGGTTGGGATATGTGTTCCACTTGTTCATGTGCGGAGTAATGATTTGAGTGCGGGATGGAGTCGCGACCATACCACTACTTATATCATTCGCTTTTGTATATTGAATCGGTAGAGTCACTAATCTTGATTCGTTAAGTAATTTTATGATCTATTGGTATTTTAATGCCAAAATTTGTGGAAAATTTTTCTTTGATATATTTGTGTACCACACTCCTTTTCACCGTGTGCGATATGCTTAATATCTTTTAGGTGCTATGAACTTTGTTGATATTTTAATATCATCTCAAGAATTGTATCCTTTAATCTTGGTTAATTCCATCTTGGTACTATTTTGGATTATTACCATTCTCCATTATAGTAATCGACTTGAGTTTTATATCAATGAGGATGGCTCCACCACGGACCGAGGAGGACATACCTCCGAATCGGGCTCACAATACAAACATTGCAAATGCTTTGGCAGCCATGCAAGAGAACCAAGCAGCTTTGAGGAGAGCGTCGGAAGAAATGAGTTTGCTCCACTTCCTCCACCTCCCAAGCGCGGAGACATCAAGAGCTTCCTCAAGTTCAACCTCGCCGTTTGATGTGTCCGACCGACCTCTTGACGCGGATGATTGGTCGCGAGATCTCAAGGTTGCTCGAGACCTGATGTTCCGTAACAGGAGTGGGTCAAGTGTGCTACTCACCTTCTCAAGGGAGACGCAGCTCTTTGGTGGGAAAACTACTTGAAGGCAAGCTGACTGGTTCCACCAACTTGGGAGAGGTTCACCGCTTTCAAGGAGCGGTTTCTCTTAGAGATTGTGATGGAAAGGATGAAGGAGGCTTTCCTCAACTCAAGCAGGAAATGATAACGTCAACACCTACATCAGGAACTTCATGAACTTATCTCGCTATGGTGGTGATGAGGTATCTGATGACAAGAAGAAGCAGAAAAGGTTCAGGCAAGGGCTCAATGCGTCGATCAAGTATGCAATCACGCATGCAAGACCGACAACCTTCCTGGAACTACAAAGACACAAAGACTGCAAGAGGAGGCAAGGTGCAAATGTTTGAGGAGTCCAAGAAACACAACAGGATGCATCAAGCTCGCAGCTTATGGCGCTCCTTCTAAGCGGCGTGTCCGGGTTCCTAACACCCCACCGCCGCCCGGCTCCACCAAGACCGCGAGTTTCACGCCAAGGCCACCAAACTTCACCACTGTGGCTCCTGGGGCTACAACAACCATTACCTCGAGCGCTGGCGGAGTCCCAGCTACTCGCTCCACGCCCACTTGTGCTCGCTTCGTGTGGAGATCCTGGACATCAAACTGAATCGCCCAATGAAGAACAAAGCTCTCCTCCACCCCCGCCAAGATCTCGCAATAAGCTCTCCTTCAGTTGCACCACCGCCGGCTCTCAACATCAACACTAAGCCCGGGTCTCGGTTGTTCGTGCTAACGTCGTCAACGCCTCAAGCCGAGCTCGCACTGAGTTGTAATGGGTATGCTTTCGATTAACTCCCCCTGCACGAGTTCTCTTTGATTCTCGTGCATCGCATTCTTTTGTCTCTATAAAGTTTGCAAGTGAGAATGGGTTAGCGTGATCCTCTTCCAAAGAAGTTAATGGTTCTTTCTCCGAGCAACAATGGCAGCTTCTAAAATCACCATGGCAATAAAGTTGAGATTGGTGGTTCTTCCTTGGCTTCTTTGATTGTTCTGGGCAACTCGACATTGATGTCATCTTGGGCATGGATTGGTTGACAAGAAATGCAGTGATTGATTGTGTCAACGCTCGGTGTCTCAAGATTCCTCAAGGCCATATAGTCTTTTCTCCAAGTCCGACTCTGTCCAGCTCTATTCCTTGGCTGCTCAATGATGATGCTATGGAAGCTATTCAGAGGTACCAAAGTGGTCCGTGAGTTCCCATGTCTTTCTGAAGAGTTGCTGTATGCCTCCGGATCGCGAGGTTGAATTCGTGATTGAGCTTGAACCTGGAACGGCTCCTATCTCCAAGAGGCCATATAAAATGGGTCCTTCTGAGTTGGCTGAACTCAAACGACAACTTGATGAACAAGAGAAGTTGGGTTTCATTCAACATAGCACTTGTTCTTGGGGTAGCCCAACAATCTTTGTGAAGAAGCGTGACAGAACCGATAGGCTATGTGTTGACTACCGGGCTCTAAATGCTAAAACCATCAAGAACAAATATCCTCTCCCACGGATAAATGATCTTTTTGATCAGCTGGCAGGAGCTGTGGTGTTCTCTAAGCTGGACTTGAGAAGTGGTTATCACCAAATCAAGATTCGCAAAGAAGATGTGCCCAAAACAGCTTTCACCACCCGCTATGGCCTGTATGAGTACACGGTCATGTCTTTCGGTCTCACCAACGGACCTGCTACCTTCTCGAGGCTGATGAACTCCGTTTTCATGGAGTACCTGGACAAGTTTGTTGTGGTATATCTGGATGACATTCTGGTTTATTCCAAGTCCAAGGAGGAGCATGAAGAACACCTGCGGTGTGTCCTGAACAAGCTTCGTGAGAACCGCTTGTACGCAAAGTTCTCAAAGTGTGAGTTTTGCTCAAGTAACATACAGGTCATGTTATCTCGCCAAGGGCATTGCAAGTCAACCCGAAACCGTGAAGACAATAGTTGAATGGCTTCCTCCTGCTAATGTCAAGGAAGTGGAGTTTTCTCGGCTTGGCTAACTATTGTCGCCGCTTTGTTCGTAACTTCTCAAGATAGCAAAGCCTCTTACCGATCTCCTCAAGAAAGGCAAGAAGTACTGTGGACTCGCTTGTCAAGAAAGTTTTGAGACACTCAAAGAGAAGCTCACTTCCACACCAGTCTTGGTTCCTCCGGATACATCTAAGCCTTTCCAGATATTCTGTGGACGCCTCTTTGCAAGGATTGGGTGCGGTCCTTATGCAAGAGAAACAGTGGTTGCTTATGCTTCTCGTCATTGAAGACGCATGCAATCAACTATCCCACACATGACCTCGAGCTAGCAGCGATTGTCTTTGCTTTGAAGCTATGGAGGCACTACTTGCTTGGTAACCGCCGTAGAGATTTTCTCGGACCACAAGAGTTTGAAGTATATCTTCACTCAACCGGATCTCAACCTTGGCAGGAGATGGATTGAAGCAATCAATGACTTTGATGTGACCATCAACTACACTCCGGCAAAGCAAATGTCATGGCATATGCGCTTAGTAAAAGCTTATGTCAACAACCTCATGGTGGAAGAGCAATGCCTCTCTTGTGCGAGGAATTCCGTCACCAACCTCGAAATAGTGGAACAAGGGCACCTCCGAACCTTCCGCTACTCCTCTCTTGGAAGAACAGATTCGCTCTCGTCGACTTGGTGATCCGCACACCAAAAGCTCATCGCTAAGCTTGACCTTCCGGCACGAGTCCTTCCATGTTGATGATCAAGGCACGCTTCTTCGAACACCGGATGTTTGTTCCAAACTACCCGGTCCGAGAGACCAAGTTCTCAAGGAGGCACATGATTCGGTTCTTTCTATCCATCCCGGCAGCACAAAGATGTACATGGACTTGAAAACACAATCTGGTGGCCAGGTTGAAACGGTATTGTGCCAAGTATGTCTCGAATGTGATGTTCTGCCGCAGAGTCAAGGCTGTCCATCGAAACCATTTGGTCTTCTACAGCCATTGAAACCTCCTAATGGAAATGGGAGAAAGTAGAGATGGACTTCATCACCGCTTCCAAGGTCGCAGAAGGGCAACAATGCAATTTTTGTTGTCATCGATGTGCTTTCTAAAGTGGCTCATTTATTCCTAGTCAAAGAAACAATTTCGAATTCAGTTATTGAGCTCTATATCAACAGAATTGTCTCTCTGTATGGGGTTCCACTTGAAATCAGTTCGACCGTGGGAGCATCTTCACCTCCAAGTTCGGGAGAGTTTCCAAAAGCTTTGGGAACAAAGTTGAACTTCAAAGATCGCTACCACCCTCATCGCAAGGACAAGTGGAAAGAATCAATCGATCGGAGGATATGCTTAGAGCTTGCCATCTCGCTTTGGCATGAAGTGGGAAGAATGCCTTCCATATGCTGAATTCTCCTACAACAACAGCTTCGGAAGAGTCAAGATGGCACCATTCGAGGCTCTCTATGGACGCAAGTGCGAACTCCAATTGGTTGGTCAAAAGGGAGAAAGAATCTGGCCCTCGACATTGTAACTCAAGCAGAGGAGAAGGTGCATATCATTCGAGAACACAATATTGCTCGAGTCGTCGAGAGCAACTATGACAGAAGCACACAGATATGGTGTATGCCCCTCGGTGATCTCGCTACCTTCGTGTCACTCCCATGAGAGGAACACACCGCTCGGATCAAGGAAAGTTGGCTCCTAGATACATCGGTCCTTTCAAGATACGTGGTAGAAGAGGAGAAGTTGCTTATGCACTTGAGCTTAGGAAAAACTCAAAGTCCATGATGTTTTCCACATCTCTCAGCTCAAGAAGTGCTTCAAAGACCCGGCAAGACCGTGGATCATGAGCTAATCGACCTCCAAGAAGATCTGTCTTATCAAGAACACCCCACCAAAATCCTTGAGACCAGTAGCGAAGGACTCGCAACAAGTCCATCATGTTTTGCAAGGTGCAGTGGTCACACCATTCTGTTGATGAAGCCACATGGGAGCGTGAAGATGAACTCCGTGCCAACCATCCTTCTCTCTTTGTATCTTCTTCTTCTTCCTAGAATCTCGGGGCGAGATTCCTGTTTAGTGGGGGAGAGTTGTAGCATCCCAGTTGTCTAACATCTGTAATGCTACATGTTATAATAATAAAAAGGGCCACTTCCAACATACAAGTGTTGCATCATAATCATATCATGTTCATATCATCATGCCACCTTGCATTTGAGCATCATACAAAACCCTTTCTTGTTTGGTTCTTATCTCATGTGCATGATTAATTGTAGTTGCCTCTTGATATTGTATTTGGTTCTTGATATATTGTTAAATGCCCAAGTTGAGTTGAGGGCATCTCTCTTATTGGCTCCACCACCTTTTCTTTCACCACCTTATAATTCCACCATCCAATTAATATGAGCTTGGCATTTTATTTTGAGTTATCTCTAGCTCATGTTGTTGGTTGGAATCCACCCATAATCTGTGCTTGGCCTTGCCCACCTTTTGGGAATGCATGTGAATAATGCCATGTTAATATTATTGTTTTCACAAGGATAAATTGGCATTAATTATTTTGCATGGGCCATGCAAGTGCCACCTTTTCTAGTATGTGGTTTTTGCTTGCATTCTAAGTGGATCATCTTTTCCTTTGCTTAATCTTGTTTTGGGCTTGTAGTTTCTTCATCATATTCTCTACCTCTCTTCTCCCCTTTAGCTAAACCCCTACCCCATGCCCCATGCACACACATGTGCTCATGAGGCATGCACCAACCAAACCACCTCTTCTCTTGGTTTTTGCTTGGCCAATGTTGGAGCATGCATGGACCAAAGAGCACCCTTCATCACATGATCATCTCTCTCTCCCTCTCCCTCTTTTTCTTGCTTGATCTTGTTAGGCTAGTTTGGAGCATGCATGATCAACCTATAGTACCACCATCTCTTTCTTACCCCTCTTAGCAAAACCCTAAACCTACCTTGCCATCCATCCATCCTATCTAATCAAGACCCTAATCCCTACCTTCCCTTAGCTGAAACCCTAAGTACACCCTCCTCCTTTCTAGCTTCTAGCTTGTCCATCCCATGCCTACTCCATCTCTCCCCTTCTCTCTTCCATGCAGGCCCCACCCCAGCACCCTCTACCATCTACCCTCCCCCACACGCCCAAGGATCACCCAACCCTAGCCCTAGCCGAGCCGGCCCCTCTCCCCTCTCCCCTCCCCTCTTTTTCTCTCCCTCAAGCCTCACCTGCCCACGACCCAGGGCCACCTGCCAGCCCCCTCTAGTGCCCACGCCTGCCCTGCCTTGCCCTGGCCTGACCGAGTCGAGCACGTGAGGGGTGGAATAAAGGTGGCCGAGGCCACCCCTATCCACACCGCCTCCTCCACGCCATCCCGCTCCCTCTCCGTCCCTATCCACCCACTCTGCCTCGCCAGATACCCCAGATCCACCCCGAAGGCGCCTCTCCTCTCCCCCTCTCTTCTCCATCGCCACCGGCTACGCCATCGCCGGCAACCCCTCGGCCACACCATTCCTGCACGACAAGCACGTCGGGAGGTGATCGAGAGACCAAGACGAGCCCCACCACGCTCAGACACGCGCCGAGAGGAGACGGACCGAGCCACGTAACCTGCCGCGCCCGAGCCGAAACCCTAGCTACGCCGGCGTCGGCCTCACTGCTCACGACCGCCCGACCCGATCCAAGCACGCCACCGAGCCCGTGAGCTCCTAGCCTCCTGCATAACCTCCTGCTCGTAGCCGCTTCACAGGTGCGGTGTTACGTTTGTCGGCGCCTCCGTGCGCCCAGTAGTCGCCGACGCTAGCACCGCGCGCCGTTTAGCCTATCTAGCACGCAGCTACCCCTAACATCAACTCAGCCCACTCATAGCCGGCTCACAGAAGCCTCAGCGGTCGCGTTCGACCCCGCCTGTCACACTGCGGTGCTTCCTGTCCGTGTAGAGAAGAACACAGGTCATGCGCTTTGCACAAAACCCCCTGCAAAACCTTTTTGCCAACCCGCGGTCCAGCCTGGCCCATTTGTCTGTGTCTTGGTAGTTTTGCGAAAAGGCTCCTGTGTTTTTCTATTGTCAACTCATGTCCTCTGTTCCCTCACCATCAGCGTGGGTCGCAGAACCCGGCCCCACCTGTAGGTGTCTCAGAGGTACGTTAGGTCAGTGCAAAAGTATTTTCTGCCTGTCTGTTTAAAATTCAAACATATACAAATTAATTCAAATTCAAATGTAATTCTGTTTTAAAATATCTTTTACACTACAAATCCAAATTTGACAAATAATATATGTTTGGATATCAGAAAAATGAGAGGATTCCAAATATGCCATCCATATTGCCTTTTGCACAATTAAAAATTCCAAGTTTATTTAAATTACACTAATTGCCACTAGAATTTAAATAATTCATAACTTTTGTTTCCTAAATCCAAATTTAGCAAATGATGTGTCTAAATTGATCAGCTCGACGAGACCTTTCTGTTTATGCTATCCATAACTTCAATTGCAGCATGCATCATATAAATATATAGTGAACAACAACTGTTATGGCAACAAATGTGATTCCAAAACCTCATTAAAAATGTTATTACCTGTCTTCCACACCTCACCATGCCATGCTACCTTACTTGCCATGTAAATGGTGCATCATTCATCATGGCATGATTGTTTGCTTGACGCATCTTATTCATATGCTTGTGCTCTATATTCATGTTGGCCTTGTTTGTTTGGTTTTTCTCGGATAGACACTGAGCAGGGGTTATATCAAGAGAACCAGGAGCACTACCCAGATCCGTCCCTTGCTTCGACTGAGATATCAGGCAAGCACTTCCACATGCTTGCATACATACAGTACCTATTGCCTCTATTTTATTCTTGCATCATTGAGTCGCGATTGCATTAAAATGAATCCCAAGTATGCATAGCCTTTACTTTTAAACCCCACCAAGCTTGTTCCTCCATCCCATGAGCCACTACTATAGGAGTTGTTTGGGCCATGCGAGTCGTAGAACAACATGTGTAGGGTATGTGAGTGTCTGTTGGATAATGAGGTACCTAAACAACTTAATCTGAGTAGTCCTGGGATAACTAAAGAAAGTGGCACCGGTGAGCAACATCTGCTATTTGGTTTTTCCTGCTCACTTGTGTCCCGTAAGACCCCGAGTACTTGATTCCTGTTCCTTGATTTATCGCGCTATCCACATCCGGGAGGTATATGGGACCCCCCTGGGCCAGAGCTTGATTCAGTCTTATTCCTTGGGGCCACAAACTAGTTTGAGGTTTTATTTACTATCCTGTACTTATGCCATGTTAACTTTATGTATTATTTTGTGCGAGGAGCACACTGTACTGTTTAGGTAAGCGGAGTGATTACGCGGTATCGACAGTCCCCGATTGGGGATCTGCTGTCGCTTACAGCCATTGTCGCCAACCTTGAGTCCGTCTCGAAGCTTGCTTACTTCGTTGCGGGTGTACTCCAAGGGTGGCCTCAAATATTTCAATCTCGTGATTTTCAATGAAAGCCTCGGGTTTTGATTTGGCTTTTCCGAGGTCGATCGAGCGTGTGTTGCTATTGGTGCACCCCGGTAAAACTTTCTCAAAGCCGTGTCCGGATATGGACGACTTGGAGCACGTTTCTTGATCATAGACAAGCATAACCAAAGTACCGCTTTAATCGACTAAGTAACTTGACTAGTAAATAGTGCAACACTCATGGAATGGTTAATAAAATTGCCAACGGATGGGGGTTGTTCGTCCGCCTTGTTGGTAAGGTGAGGAGGATGGATCGGATGAGATTACCATTATAACTGTTGTACTTAAATCACGGACATCCGCTCATCATTGGTTAGGCGGATGGTTAGCGCTTATCTGAGAACTGCTAGGGTTTATCTTTCACGCAATTCGTCACCCTGTGTTGTGTCCCCTTTAGAGGCATTAAGACTTGCTGAAAACCTTAGGGTCTCACACGATAAATTATTGGTTCAGATGGATGGTACCTCCACAGACGGATCTTGGGTGGAAGAAGCCAAGATGTGGGCAACGATCGTTCGGTGTAGAGATTCCGGAACGGGATCCGTGAGACCTGTAGTTGGGATGTGCTTATTTCTATGGCATCTTATGCCGATTTGCTTCTTATCCGTACTCGATTTTGTTTGCCGCCCGCATGATACTCGATGTGTGTTGTATGAGGAGTTATCCTAAAATATAGATCTATCTAGGTCATTTGAATCTTGCCGATGTATGCTGCTATATTTCCTTTCTTTCTAGATGGTATGGCTCGATGTACTCTTGTATGGTGGCTTGCGTACATACCCACTTGTGTACGTAGTTGATCCCTTCGCCGACACGCCGCCTGAGGTCCCGTTGAGAGGGTAGTGGTTGGGACGTCTGAAAGGACTACCAGTGAGTGGCTTTTGGGGCCCCACCGTACTATTTCAACCACTACCACTCATCCAGGCTTGTATCTAGGAGCGTAATTCACCGAGGTAGTTACACATTTCCACTATTTTTCTCTACTTAGGATTTCCCCATTTAGTACTTTAGCAAAATATCATGCAATACTTTAGCAAGATAACTAAATGCTAACATAAAACTTAGGATAGGAATATTCATGAAAATATCACTTGCCTTGGTAGTGTGGAGAGTAGCACTCTTCACAATCACAATCACTAGCAAAATGTACACAAGAAATCAAGCATACAATTACACACCATTTAAATACAAACAAAAATAATATGAATGCATGCATGCAAGAATTTACCAAGTGTTAAATTTTTGAAAATTCTACCAAGTGTGTGTTCATGACTACAGAAGCATAACATGTCACAAGTTTGTCCAATAAACATATTTGGCCATAACAAAATTTTATAAAGATATTTCTATATCTAAAATAGCCTTAAACTTGTTCCACAAATAAAACATTTTTAACTGTTACTATATGCTAAACTAATTGGATATTCAGAAAGGCCTTGTTTCACTGAATCCAACGGTATAAAGTTTGCAAAAATCCAACGTGGCATTCGAAAGTTATGAGCATTTGAAGTTTGAATCTAAATCAGGTTTTCAAATTCATTTTAATCCAACCTTGCCACGCGTCGTTATTATCGGCGCTGCACGGTTCGCACCGGATCACCCTTCTGCCGCTGGATCTAACTAACACTGCGCTGCTCGATCCGCCCATACTCCTTCGTTAAGTGAAGTGTTTCACGCCAGAGGATTCAGATCTAACGGCTAAAATTCTCCTAACCAAAACGAGCGGCTGCACGGTGACTGGCGTCGGCGATGGCAAGCGTGCGGCGTTCTAGGTCGCCGGAGAAGGAGGAGATGCTTACCAGAACCGTAGAAGGCTGCCGATGCTCAAGGTGGCAATGGCTTGGGAAGGCGCACGGGTTCGGAGATTTCGCCGGAGTTCGCGAACGCTCGCACGGTCGATTGTCGGCGTTGGCGAGGTTCTCGTCACGCTAAGTCAAAACAGTCTTGTCGCCGCGCAAAACGATGTGGATTCTGGGCGACGATCGAGGTCAAGGCGGTGGTTACTTACGGCGGAGGTCAGGAGTTCTTGCAGAGACGGTGGCGGCGATCGTCGACGCTTAACGCTAGGGTCATGCGAAGCAAACGGAGAGTGTCAGAAGATGCACAGAGGTTCCCTGAACAAGATAGCGTGAACGCGAGACTGGGGGAAACTCGAGACTCACCGGAATTCGCCGGCGCAGTCGTCGGAGACGGCGGGGTTGCAGAGAGCAATGCGCGCACTGGGCGTTCAAGGCTTGGGGTTTTGGGGAAAAGAGAGATGAGGGGTTTCTTATAGCCTGGTCGCGAGCGAGAATCACTCTGCCAATAACTCGAATTGACGCCGCGAATTAAAACCAGAAACGCCCGCGTTGATTTGGGGATGAACGAGTCGTGCGGGTGGAGACGACGCTGTCGTGGGGTTGGCCCGCTTGTCAGCGATACGCGCAGGATTTCGGTGGGGTCGGCTATCAGCGTCTGTTTGCGTTTATGCAGCGTGAGAGGAAAAAGAAGTCCCCGGTGGGCTTGCTGGGCTTGCTTGGCTGCCGGATCCGGCCGTGGCCTTTTCTATTCGGATGCTCTTTTCTTTTTCTATTTCCATTTTCTGGTATGAATTTTTGGTCCAATTCAAATCCTTTTGAAATCAAACTACCTTGAAATTTTGTAGGTTTTGTGGATTCAAACAGTCACAAAACTAGGTGGTTACATTGCAAGGCTTGGTCCAGCTTGGTTTCTATAATAATCAGGGATTTGTTCCTGTTTGCAAACATTTGAAATGGATTTTGGAATCTACTTCTAAATTTGAAATCTTTGGGGTTTAAAAGTTTCACCTAAACTTTCCATCAATGAAGACAAGCATTCAAGTATTTAAACATTCAAACTTCAAAAGGATGATGTTTATTTGGGACAATTTGACCACATGAAATCATAACTCATATTCCATCACTAAGTGATTTTGAGAAAACCCTAAATGAAGGAATGATGCAAAGTGATATGAATGAGTTTTGAAACTATGATTTTTGGGATGTTACAAATCTAACCCCCTTAAGATGAATCTCGCCCTCGAGATTCGGATTGGCTAGCAAATAGGTGAGGGTGGTCTTCCAAGATCATCTTCTTTCCCATGTCGCTTCCTCTTGGAGTGATGGTTCCATTGTACTTTACAAAATTTGATAGTCTTGGTCCTGGTGACTCTTCTCATGGTCTCTAGAATCTTGACAGGCTTTTCTTCATAAGTGAGATCACTCTAGTTGAACCTCTTCCAAAGGTATGGTATCCTTCAAGGAGGACTCTTCCATTTCGGGTGACATTTCTTAAGTCGACTCACATGAAATACGTTATGGATCCGATAGAGATTCCACAATTCAACTTCATATGCAACTTCTCCTTTGCGACTTAGAATTTTGAATGGCCCAACATATCTTGGTGCTAACTTACCTTTGACTCCAAATCTTTTCACTCCACGGAGTGGTGATACTCTGAGATAAGCTCTATCCCCAACTTCGTAAGTGACTTCTCTACGCTTAGAATCCGCGTAGCTTTTCTGTCGGGACTGTGCTATCTTCAACTTGTCTTTAACCAATTTCACTTTTTCTTCGGCATCTTTGATAAGATCTGGTCCGAATAAGCTTCTTTCTCCCACACCGTTCCATAACAATGGGGTGGTACACTTTCTTCCGTAGAGTAACTCAAACGGTGCCATTCCAATACTAGATTGATGACTATTGTTGTAAGAGAACTCTGCGTAAGGTAAACTTTCATCCCAACTTGCTCCGTAGTCTAAAGCACATGCTCTCAACATATCTTCCAGAATTTGGTTGGTCCTTCGCTTGTCCATCTGTTTGAGGATGGAAGGCGATCAATTCCAATCTGCTCCCAAAGATTCATGAAGTTGTCTCCAAAAGTGAGAAGTGAACCAGTTCCTCTATCGACACAATACTTTTGGGTACTCCGTGAAGGCATACAATTCTCTCATATATATTTTTGCTAACTTGGCACGGGTATAAGTTGTCTTCACGGTATAAAATGAGCCACTTTAGTTAAGCGATCCACTACTACCCATATGGAATCATACCGATCTGGTTCTTGGTAATCCGTAATGAAATCCATACCAATATTTTCCCACTTCCATTCGTGAATAGGCAAAGGTTGAAGCAGAACCCTTTGGTTTTGGTGCTCCGCTTGACTGCTACACACATCACACAAAGCAATATGTTCGGATGTCTCTTTTGAGATTGTTCCACCAAAACTTTTCTTTCATATCCATGTACATTTTGGTGTTTCTGGGTGAATAGAATATGGAGAGTTATGACCTTCGTAAGATCAGTTTCGCAACTCGGGTCTTGTGGAACATATACGCTTCCGTGCCATAAGGTTCCTTGTTCATCGATACGGAAACTCTTAGCCTTCCTAGACTAATATTTTCCTTGATCTTTTCAATTTCCTTATCGGTCTTCCGAGCTTCGGATCCTGTTCAAAGAGTGGGTTGAACATCTAATGACTTAAGATGTCCTTCGTACAATCTCCAACTGAGTTCCTTGAATTGTTTACGAGATCCTCCGCAAATCTCCTTTGGTAAGACCATTTACAAACGTCTTACGACTTAAAGCATCGGCTACCACATTTTCTTTACGTGGTGGTATTGCAAACTCAAGTCATAATCCTTGATAAGTTCTAGCCATCTTCTTTGTCTCATGTTGATCTCTTTCTGGGTGAAGATATACTTCAAACTCTTATGATCGGTGAATACTTCACACCGCTTACCTAAAAGGTAATGTCTCCATGTTTTGAGTGCATGGACGTGAGGCTAACTCAAATCATGAGTAGGATAGTTTACTTCATGAGTTTTGAGTTGTCTCGAAGCATAAGCTACGACTCTACCATCTTGCATAAGTCTGACACCCAAGCCTTGATGAGAAGCATCACAATACACTTGGAAATCCTTTTCCAAATCATGGAACATAGAACTGTCTGTCACAAGTCTCTTGTTCAACTCTTGGAAGCTGACTTCGCAACCTTCAGTCCAAACAAATTTCTTGTCCTTCTTTAGCAATTCTGTCATCGGCTTAGCAACTTTCGAGAAATTTTCAATGAACCTTCTGTAGTAACCTGCTAAACCAAGGAAACTACGAACTTCCTTCACATTCTTGGGTGATTCCCATTCTGTCACAGCTGAAACTTTAGCAGGATCAACTGCCACACCATCCTTTGTCATAACATGACCAAGAAATCCAACTTTCTCTAACCAGAACTCACACTTGCTGAATTTGGCATAAAGCTTATGCTCTCTTAATTTTTCAAGTATCAAGCGCAAGTGTCTTTCATGTTCTTCCTTGCTCTTAGAGTAAACTAAGATATCGTCGATAAAAACGACAACGAACTTGTCAAGAAATTCCATGAACACTTTGTTCATCATATTCATGAAGTATACTGGAGCGTTGGTTAAACCAAAAGGCATCACAGTGTACTCATACAATCCATACCTTGTGGTGAATGCTGTCTTAGGTATGTCTTGCTCTCTTATCTTAAGTTGAAAATAGCCTGACCGAAGATCAATTTTCGAGAAAACACACGCTCCTTCTAACTGATCAAACAAGTCGTTGATTCTCGGCAAAGGATACTTGTTCTTGATGGTAACCTCGTTGAGAGAACGATAATCAATACATAATCTTTGTGTTCTATCCTTCTTCTCCACAAACAATACCGGGGCTCCCCAAGATGAAGAACTTGGTTGTATAAACCCTTTCTGTAACTGTTCTCCTAGTTGTTTCTTGAGTTCTTTCAGTTCATCAACTGACATTTTGTATGGTCTCTTAGCTATTGGTCCAGAACCTGGTACCAAATCTAT
Organism: Avena longiglumis; assembly: GCA_030063025.1. Classification (NCBI taxonomy): domain Eukaryota; kingdom Viridiplantae; phylum Streptophyta; class Magnoliopsida; order Poales; family Poaceae; genus Avena; species Avena longiglumis. The sequence continues at coordinate 504,945,929 of CP125976.1, read as the reverse complement.
CAAAAACTCCACATCTCTATCTGGTGGCATTCCTGGTAATTCCTCCGGGAATACATCCGGATACTCACACACAATTGGCACACTGTCCATGCTAACCCCCTTAAGAGAATTCAGCTTACTTCCTTTGGATTCAAAGTTTGACTTAAATTTTATTCTTTTCCCTTCTGGGGTTGTGAGTGTAACTGTACGATTCGCACAGTCTAATACTCCTTCATACTTAGCCATCCAATCCATTCCCAAAATTACATCTAGTTCTTGGGAATCTAGGATTATCAGGCTTACTGGAAACTTATGCTTCCCAAACTCTATGATGAGATCCCGGCATCCAAGGCTTACTATCATATCTCCCCCGGAGAACTAACCTTTATTGGACACCCAATGTTTTCTGATGCAAACCCATTTCTATCAACAAATTCCTTTGATATGAATGAATGAGATGCACCAGTATCAAAGAGTACAAATGCTGAAATTGAATTGAGTCTGAACTTACCGGCAACGGCATCAGGTTCCTCATAGACCTCCTCCACATTGATGTGGTTAACCTGTCCTTTCTGGAAAGGATTTGGCTTGTTAGGTCCTTCAACTTTCTTTTCAGGGCACTCATTAGCATAATTCCCTAGCTTCTTGCATTTGAAGCACTCAACCCGTTGATGTCTTTTTAACATCTTGACTTCCACTTCCACTACCATTTCCACTGGTGGCTCTTATGTCCACCCTTGTGGTTCTTGTACTTATCATTGTCATGACTACGGTGATGCTTGTTGTCATGACGGTTGTGGTTGTGGTGCTTGTTGAATTTCCCATGTTTATGGGATCCCGAGTGCCATCGTCATCATAATGAGATCGTTTGTGAGACGATCCCGAGTTGTGTTTGTCGGTGTTTCCTCTTCCTACTCTCGACTTGCTTCATTTTACTTTCCAAAATAGCAGCCTTGTCACACAAGGAGATAAGTTGGAACGTATGCCATGCATAACCGTAGGTTCAAATTTCATCATTCAAGCCTTCCAAGAACTTTTCCTTTCTCTTGGCATCGTATCAACCTCATCCGGTGCATAGCGCGGATTGTTGAATTCTTCTCGATTACGCCACCTTGCGATGGCGCTGCTTCAAGTTGTGAAACTCCTTCTTTTCAGACTCATTATCCCGGATGAGATATGAGCTGATTAAACCCATCCTCAAATATGTCCCATGTCACTTCATCAATGGGAGTGGTGATTTGGAAGTTATCCCACCATGTGGCGGTGGTCCTTCCAACAGATGTCTTGCAAACGACTTTTTCAGCATCGGCAGCCCATCACCAAGTCTTTGTTCACGTAACGTAGCTCATTGGCTGCCATGGGATCGATTGTCCCGAAAACTTTCTGGCCTTAGTCGCAAATCTAGTAAGCATATCAAAACCGGAGGGTTGTTGTTGTTATTGTTATTGTTGTTGTTGTTGGGGTTGTTATTGTTGTTGTTATTCGATTACGGATGAATGTCGTCATCATTTGCATAAGTTGTGTTTGCGCATTCATCATCTGTTGCATTTCCGGGGTGATGTTATTGGGGTTGGGGTTTGCGCGACGGGGAGGCATCTGTGGTTTGATCAAATAGATAAGAATGAGATACCCATAGATGTTTCATGCACAATACATCACAAGCAACACATAACAAGCATCATAAAAATATAAGTGCAACATCCACATAACAAACTCATGAAATAAAACACACAAGTGACAAGCCATCCACATGTCGGATGGTCCAATAACAAGTTCGCAACAACAAGTATGATTATGTAAGTAAGAACGAGTAACAAGTCTACTCGTCAGCATCTATCTCCTCCTCGACGAAGGTAAGACCTGCGTTCTCCATCGCGGTCTTGTTCTCCTCTATAGTAGTGGTCAAGGAATCAACCTTGGTCTTGAGAGCCCTCTTCTGGGAACGAAGCCTCTCAATAACCATCTGCTGCTCAAGCTCGAAGTCCTTGGACTTGGTTCCTCGATCATGTCCCGGATCCTCTTGTTCCTATCCGGACGCGTTTCTCTTGACTCTTGAACTTGCGGTCCTGGGCCTCGAATTTTGTCTCCATCTCCTTGATCATCTCATCTGCTGCGCAAAAGCTTGTCCTTCTCGCTGCACACAAGCTCGTCATTCCCTAGCATGACGCGTTCGTCCTCCGTATCTACGTGCACGAGAAGAGTCTCTAAGTCCTGAAGATAAAGGCGTATCGGCTCGCGTGCTCCTCGAGTCGTCCTCAAGTCGATGGACTCTCCACAACATCACGCGTCTTCCAAGACGTGAAAATGAGTACCCTAACTGCCTTGAGTGACGGCCTAACAATCTCCCTATCAGTCTGCATGACTACCTCCATGCCTCTCTCCCATCGCCGTGCATCAACTTGAAGACGATGGCCTCAGAGTAGGCTCGATCTGGCGTCTGGCTGGGTCACCTTGAAGCCCAGAGGTCCTTCCTCTCGAACTTGGTGAGTGGGTACACCGTGATGGTAGGAAGAGGAGATCAAGTAGAGTGGTAAGCTCAATGATACGGGACCAAAAGCAGGTAACGAAACTCCTCAACGGTCTTGTGACAGCAGGCATCTATTTATAAGATTGAAAAGTTAGAACATAGCAATTCAAGGTAAATCAAGGCTAACATTCATACATATCCATGAAACAGAATCGTCACACAAGTCATGCATACATAAGTTCATTACATCACTCAAGGTCCAAACTTATTTAAAAATATCTTTAGAAGAATAAGGTGATAAGTGGTGGTCCAACTAACGAAGTGATCTTACAATCCAATCTCGCGGGATCTATTGTTAAACACAATGTTCCTAGAGGCAATCCACCAATCTTGCTCTCTTGATTCTATCACTAAGTCTATAACATCTCCTCTTATTTCTTGGTTGGTGTCCTCCAACTCTTGAGTAAGCTCCTTCTCTTTCTCTAAGTCCTTTTGGAGGTTGAGCATTCTGCATTTGACTCTAGCACTTAGTTCCTTGATAGTCCTCCAAGCTGCATCCCTGGCTGACTCAAAGAATGTGGTGTGCATGGTAGTGTTAGTGTACATGCAGAATCCCCTTTATTTGTGGTTGTCTTCCTTGTTTTTGTACAAGTGAAGTTGCACCCACCAATACTCCACTCCTTCATCCATCACTGGAAAGCCCTTGTACACAGCTTCACCATGTGCATCCATTGCCTCCATGAGGTCCTTGAGAATATTGGGAAACTCAGTTTCACATTCCAAGGTCATGGTCATGAGTGGTCCCTTCTTCACGGCTTCGTTGATGGAGTTCATCTACAAGGAAGTTGAAAGAGATTAGAAAAGTTTTACGAGAAGAATAGACAAGTGTAGAAGTATTTGAAAACTTTTTCCTTAGTGGTTTTCCAATCCTAGGGTCATAATCCTCAGGCAACACAAGGCTCGATACCATCCGTTAGACCCTCCTTTATAAAGGATAGGATCCCGTGATTGCAATGCTAGTCCTCGGATCAATGCTAGCATCCAGTTTAAGATGAAGTACACAGATACAAAGGTCGTTTATTACATTCATTCCAGAGATAAAACATAGTCTTTTACAACTCAGGGCCATAGGCCTAATACAAGAGTTTTAGGAATAAGTAATTAAACACAAGTCTTCATCTTCATGTGCCACATGCAAGCATGTTGAGTGTAGACTCATGACTCCTAATCATCATCGGAGTAACCTGCAACATCACAAGTTACAGCCACAGAGGGTCAATACTTTGGAATAGTATTGGCAAGTGATACCTTAGTATATTTTAAGTGGACTATATTACTATATGCATTTTGGCTAGTGTAGCTTGGCTTACTTTGCTTGAAAATAGACTTTTCCTATTAGTTGAAATCACTAAGTTGCTCTTTGTCAAAAACATTCCTAAGGAAACCTCCAATAGACATTGGGGTCCTTCACCCTTGTTCATCCACAAGTTTTTATTTAGAAGTTGGAGTGATGAGATTCTTGTGGCTTCCATGTCTTGATGCTCAAAATGTCCATTTCCTTGGACAAGGCTAAGTACTTAGGTTTTCCATCTGCAGAGGTTGTGCACTTTCCCCACTAGACTTGGTTTCCCAAGACAGGACCTTTCAGAAGCCTTTCCTTAGTCAAATGGACGCGCTCCATCCTATCATCCCATCTACCACCAACTGTCCAAAAGACTAAGTTCTAGCTACCTATATGATCAAGGCAGAGCCCATATTGCCAAGTGGTTGCACTGTAAGCTTTCTCAACACTTGGCCTCCAAATCCCTTTGTGCCTGGGTGGCATTCCACAAGTGTGATACACAACCCAAGTCCATGGCCTTGTGTAACCACTCAACATAACCCAATCTTCCCATTCCACCCAGGAGGTTCATTTGTCTTAGTTGTTTTATTAAGAAAATATAAGTCTCTTGACTTAGAATATTTTTATCATATAGTATATAGATGTTCACCACCCTTGTTTGCTATAAGCTAGACTAGGCAAAATAGGGTAACTTAACTTAGGAAAATTTCCCTAGCATTTCCACTATTTTTCTCTACTTAGGATTTCCCCATTTAGTACTTTAGCAAAATATCATGCAATACTTTAGCAAGATAACTAAATGCTAACATAAAACTTAGGATAGGAATATTCATGAAAATATCACTTGCCTTGGTAGTGTGGAGAGTAGCACTCTTCACAATCACAATCACTAGCAAAATCTACACAAGAAATCAAGCATACAATTACACACCATTTAAATACAAACAAAAATAATATGAATGCATGCATGCAAGAATTTACCAAGTGTTAAATTTTTGAAAATTCTACCAAGTGTGTGTTCATGACTACAGAAGCATAACATGTCACAAGTTTGTCCAATAAACCTATTTGGCCATAACAAAATTTTATAAAGATATTTCTATATCTAAAATAGCCTTAAACTTGTTCCACAAATAAAACATTTTAACTGTTACTATATGCTAAACTAATTGGATATTCAGAAAGGCCTTGTTTCACTGAATCCAACGGTATAAAGTTTGCAAAAATCCAACGTGGCATTCAAAGTTATGAGCATTTGAAGTTTGAATCTAAATCGGTTTTCAAATTCTGTTTTTAATCCAACCTTGCCACGCTGTCGCGTTATTCTTGGCGTCTGGGTTCGACCGGATCACCCTTCCTGCCGTTGGATCTAACTAACACCGCGGCTCAGATCCGTCCATACTCCTTCGTTAAGTGAAGTGTTTCTACGCCGTGATTCAGATCTAACGGCTAAAATTCTCCTAACCAAAAAGCAGCGGCTGCCGGGCGGTGATGGCGGCGTCAAGGCGATGCGTGCCGTTCTAGGTCGCCGGAGAAGGAGGAGATGCTTACGAGAACCGTAGAAGGCTGCCGATGCTCAAGGTGGCAATGGCTTGGGAAGGCGCACGGTTCGTCGGAGATTTCGCCGGAGTTCGTGAACGCGTCGCCACGTCGATTGTCGACGTTGGCGAGGTTCCTCGTCACGCTAAGTCAAAACAGGTCTTGTCGGATCGCAAAACGATGTGGATTACGGGCGTATCATCGAGGTCAAGGCGGTGGTTACTTACGAAGGAGGTCGCGGAGTTCTTGCAGGAGACGGTGGCGGCGATCGTCGACGTTGCCAACGCTAGGGTCATGCGAAGAAAACGGAGAGTGTCGAAGATGCACAGAGGTTCCCGAACAAGATAGCGTGAACGAGGCGGGAAAACTCGAGACTCACCGAATTGCGGCGCGATCGTCGGAGACGGGGTTCTGAGCAATGCGCGCAACTGGGGTTCGGTGCTTGGGGTTTTGGGGAAAGAGAGAGGGACAGAGGGGTTTCTTATAGCCTGTCGCGGCGAGAATCACTCGCCAATAACTCGAATTGACGCCGAATTAAAACCAGAACGCCTGTTGATTTGGGGATGAACGAGTCGTGCGGGTGGAGACGACGTCGTGGGGTTGGCCCGCTTGCCGATCTGTGCAGGATTTTGGTGGGGTCATGTCGGCGTCTGTTTTGCTTTCAGCGTGAGAGGAGAAAAAGAAGTCCCCGGGTGGGCTTGCTGGGCTTGCTTGGCTGCTGGGCCAGATCCTGGCCGCGTGGCCCTTTTCTATTCAGATGCTCTTTTCTTTTTCTATTTCCATTTTCTGGTATGAATTTTTGGTGTGAATTCAAATCCTTTTGAAATCAAACTACCTTGGAAATTTTGTAGGGTTTTGTGGATTCAAAACAGTCACAAAACTAGGTGGTTACATTGCAAGGCTTGGTCCAGCTTGGTTTCTATAATAATCAGGGATTTGTTCCTGTTTGCAAACATTTGAAATGGATTTTGGAATCTACTTCTAAATTTGAAATCTTTGGGGTTTAAAAGTTTCACCTAAACTTTCCATCAATGAAGACAATCATTCAAGTATTTAAACATTCAAACTTCAAAAGGATGATGTTTATTTGGGACAATTTGACCACATGAAATCATAACTCATATTCCATCACTAAGTGATTTTTGAGAAAAACCCTAAATGAAGGAATGATGCAAAGTGATATGAATGAGTTTTGAAACTATGATTTTTGGGATGTTACACACACTGTACTGTTTAGGTAAGCTGAGTGTTTTCGCGGTATCGACAAGCCCAGTTTTGGGTTCCCAGTCATTTACAGCCATTGACGCAAACCTTGAGTCCGTCTCGGAGTCAGCTAACTTCGTTGCGGGTCTACTCAATGGGGTGGCCCCCTGAAATATTTCTGAATCCTGTGACTGCTTTGTCGTGAAGGCCTCGTTGGGTTTTGATTTGGTTTTTCCGAGGTCGATCGAGTGTGTGTTGCTATTTGTGCACCCGGCCGTAAAACTTTCAAAAGTGTCCGCGGTTATGGACGACTTGGAGCACAGTATCTCGATCATAGACAACTATAACTAAAGTAGTGCTATAAATTTGACTTTATAATGACTAGTAATCAGCTTCACTATAATGGAATGGCTAAATAAAACTGCCCACAATTGCTTGTTTGGGTGTCGCTTGCGACCATTGTACCTGACTAGTAAGTATTGCAACTACAACGGAATGGCTTAATAACAGTACCAACAACTGCTGGGTTTTGGGTTTATCTCATGCTATCTGTATCTGATTAGTAATTGATGCAACTATAACGGAATGGTTAACTAAAACTGCCCACTGCTTATTTTATCAAGATGACTATCTATATTTGACTAGCAATTGCTGCAACGATAACTGAATAAAGAAAACTGCCAACTGTGTGAGTTCCTCGGTTGACTTCCTCGTTTGGTCTCGAGGGGGAAATGCCAGGATGGGTTTGTTTGATGGTAGTATCAGGTTGGTTCCGAATAGGTCTTTCTTACCCCTCTCTGATAGCCACCAGTTGTACCGAGTCTCTATAGGTTGTTTAGTGCATGCTGCCGCTGCCTCTTCAGTCCACCATACCTATGTAGGCGAGGACCGCCGAATTCTAGCCTCGCTGTCATGGCCTCGATCGACGCTCCTCTTTTTCCTTTGCCCTCTGTCGGCACCCCTTTTGTTTAAGCAGGTTTGGGATCGACGCCGTTAGCAGGGTTACCCTTCCGGCTTGGCCTGGGCAGGGTTATGGACGCCATTGGTTATTCTTCAGGGCTCTTAGCCCCATTTGCATCTTGTCCGTTGTCGGACGCTGTATCGTTTTACAGGTGATTTGGATCTTTGTATATTGTATCTGTATTCTTGACTCTTTGAGTCGTTGTTAAAAATATCTGTTCTGTGGGTCCCATCGAGGACTGTTGTGTAATGTTATTACGCTTTTCCACCGCATACGAGTGCTGGTGGGCACCTTTGAATCATTTCTATGCGGGTTTGGCGGGAAGCGCTGAAACTTGCATAGGGCCGATTCTGAGGGTGTTACAGCCATGTAATAGTTTCACTTTATTGCTAAGTAGTTAGCAATAGTTGTAGTTGCTATTCGTGGTGGAGGCAATCATGGTGGAGTGATGGATATCATGCCGGCACGCACAAGATGGAGATCATTGCGCGAAGATTGGCTATACCATGTCACGTAAAGTTATATGCATGTGATGTTTATCCTTTTATGTATCTTATTATGCTTAGATCGCGACGGTAGCATTATAAGATGATTCCTCACTTAAAGATCAAGATAAAACTGTGTTCTCCCCAAGTATGCACCGTTGTGAAAGTTCGTCGTGTCCAAGCATCACGTGATGATCGGGTGCTATAGACTCTACGCTCACATACAACGGGTGCAAGCCGATTTGCACTGCAGAAATACTTGGGTCTAACTTGACGAGCCTAGCATGTACAGACATGGCCTCGGAACACATGAACCGAAAGTTTAAGCATGAGTCATATGAATGATATGATCGACACTTCGTTGTCCACCATTGAAACCACATCTCTTCTCGTGAAGATCGGATTAGGTGTGGTGAATTTGGATCGTGTTCACTAAACAACTTGAGGGATGTTGAATTTAGTGGGAGTTCATCTAGTAATTTGATTAAAAGTTGAACTAGTTATCATGAACATAGTATAATTTGTACTTGCAAATATTGTAGATCAAATGGCTAAATCTAACTTCAACTTCAACGTTTTCGCTGAGAAGGAAAAGCTTAGAAACAATGGGTCTAACTTCACCAATTGGTTCCGCAATCTAAGAATCATTCTCTCTCGCGGTCAAAAGGACTATGTCCTTGGGAAAGCGTTAGGTGACCCCCCTGCTGCAAATGCGTCGGCTGATGAGAAAGCTGTCTATCAGTCGCGCAAAGATGATTATGGTGTGATTAAGAGCACCATGTTGTTTGCTACGGAATCGGAACTTCAAAATCATTTTGAAGACTATCCCGGGCCCTTTGAGATTCTCGAAGAACTGAAAACCATGTTTCAGACTCAGGCCCGTTCTGAGAGATATGAGATCTCTAAGAAGTTCTTTAACTGCAAGATGGAGGAAGGGAGTTCCGTTAGTGAGCACGCCATTAAGATGACGGGCTACACTCAACGTCTTGAGAAACTGGAATGCACGATTCCAGAGGAGCTCAAGATTGACAGGGTTCTGCAATCACTCCCTCCCAGCTACAATAGTTTTGTAGCGACTCATAATCAGATTGGTTCTACTGATACGATCACCGAGCTCTTCGCAAAGCTGAAGGCCGCGGAAGTGGACATCAAAAAGGATAATCATATGTTGATGGTCAACAAGCCCACCTTCAAGAAAGGTAAGGGTGCAAAGAAGCCCTTCAAGAAGGGCGGCGGCAAGCGCACTGCCCCTGCTGAGAAGAAGCTCAAGTCTGGTCCTAAGCCGGACACTGAGTGCTTCTATTGCAAGGACAAGGGTCCTTTGGGCGAATCGTCCAAGTACTTAGCGGACAAGAAGGCTGGGACCATCAAAGGTATATTTGATATACATGTTATTGATGTTTTCCTTACTAGCTCTCATTGTAGTGCCTTGGTATTTGATACTGGTTCAGTTGCTAATATTTGTAACTCTAAACAGGAGCTACGGAATAGACGGCGGCTTGCGAGGGATGAGGTGACGATGCGCGTTGGCAACGGATCAAGATTTGATGTGATGGCCGTCGACACGCTCTCCTTAGTTTTACCTTCGGGATTAGTTTTAAACCTTAATAAGTGTTATTATGTGCCTACGTTGAGCATGAACATTATTTCTGGATCTTGTTTATTGCAAGACGATTATTCATTTAAATCGGATAATAATGGTTGTTCTATTTATATGAGTAACATATTTTATGGTCATGCACCTATTGTGAATGGTTTATTTCTTCTAAATCTCGAAAGGGATGAAACACACATCCATAACATTGAGGCAAAGAGATGCAAAGTAGATAGTGATAATACTACTTATTTGTGGCACTGTCGTCTAGGTCATATTGGTGTAAAGCGCATGAAGAAACTCCATTCTGATGGACTTTTGGAGTCTCTTGATTTTGAATCATTTGACACATGCGAACCATGCCTCATGGGCAAGATGATCAAAACCCCGTTCTCCGGTATGATGGAGCGAGCAATGGACTTGTTGGAAATCATACATACCGATGTATGCGGACCGATGAGTGTTTCGACGCGCGGTGGATATCGCTATTTTCTCACTTTTACCGATGACTTAGGTAGATATGGGTATATCTATTTAATGAAACATAAATCTGAAACATTTGAAAAGTACAAGGAATTTCAGAATGAAGTGGAGAACCATCGTAACAGAAAGATTAAGTTTCTACGATCCGATCGTGGAGGTGAATATTTGAGTTATGATTTTCTCACGCATATTAAAGCAAGTGGAATCGTTTCACAACTCACGCCACCCGGAACACCACAGCGCAATGGTGTGTCTGAACGCCGGAACCGAACCCTATTAGATATGGCCCGATCGATGATGTCACTTACTGATTTGCCGTTATCATTTTGGGGTTATGCATTAGAAACCGCTGCATTCACTTTAAATAGGGCACCACTAAATCCGTTGAGACGACACCGTATGAACTATGGTTTGGTGCTAAACCTAAGTTGTCGTTCCTTAAAGTTTGGGGATGCGAAGCTTACGTCAAGAAGTTGATGTCGGACAAGCTCGAACCCAAAGCGGAGAAATGCGTCTTCATAGGATACCCTAAGGAAACTATTGGGTATACCTTCTATCACAGAAACGAAGGCAAAGTGTTTGTCGCAAAGAACGGTTCCTTTCTTGAGAAGGAGTTTCTCTCAAAAGAAGTGAGTGGGAGGAAAGTAGAGCTAGACGAGGTTATTGAACCTTCTCTTGAGTTGGAGAGTAGCGCAGCACCTAAAATTGTTACAGTGCCGCCTGCACCAACGATAGAGGAAGCTAATGACAAGGATCATGAAGCTTCGGACGATGCTGCTACTGAACGTCGCAGGTCGACAAGGTCGTGTGCCCCTCCTGAGTGGTACGACAACCCTGTCTTGACTATCTTGTTAGTAGAAGACAGTGAGCCTACGAACTATGAGGAAGCGATGATGAGCCCAGACTCTGAGAAATGGCTAGAAGCCATGAAATCCGAATTGGGATCCATGAGCGAAAACCAAGTATGGACTTTGGTGGACCCTCCTAGCGACCTAAAGGCCGTTGAGTGCAAATGGATCTTCAAGAAGAAAACAGACGCGGATGGTAATGTTACTGTCTATAAAGCACGGCTTGTCGCGAAAGGTTTTAGACAAGTTCAAGGTGTTGACTACGATGAGACTTTCTCTCCCGTAGCGATGTTTAAGTCCATTCGGATTTTATTAGCAATTGCTGCGTTTCATGATTATGAAATATGGCAGATGGATGTCAAGACTGCTTTCCTCAATGGCAACATTGATGAAGAGTTGTATATGATGCAACCCAAAGGTTTTGTCGATCCTAAGGATGCTAATAAAGTATGCAAACTTCAGCGTTCCATTTATGGACTGAAGCAAGCATCTCGGAGTTGGAACCTTCGTTTTGATCAAGTGATCAAGAGCTTTGGATTTGTTCCAAATTGCTACGAAGCTTGCATCTACAAGAAAGTGAGTGGGAGCTCGGTGACGTTTCTGGTACTATATGTGGATGACATATTGATTATTGGAAATGACATCAACATGCTTAACGATGTGAAGAGTTATTTGAACAAGTGTTTTTCAATGAAAGACTAGGTGAAGCTGCTTATATATTGGGCATCAAAATCTATATAGATAGACAAAGACGTCTGATAGCTTTAAGCCAGAGTACATACCTAGACAAAGTTCTGAAAAGGTTCAGAATGGATAAGGCAAAGAAAGGTTCAGTGCCTATGTTGTCACGTAAGATATTGAGCAAGGCTCAGTGTCCAGCTATGGTAAATGATAGGGAAACTATGAGCAAAGTGCCTTATGCCTCGGCCATAGGTTCTATCATGTATGCCATGCTATGTACTAGACCGGATGTGTCCAATGCTCTTAGTTTGACGAGCAGGTATCAAAGTGATCCAGGAGTGGAACACTGGACAGCCGTGAAGAACATCCTAAAGTACCTAAATAGGACTAAAGAAATGTTCTTAGTCTATGGGGGTGATGAGCAAATGTCGTAAAGGTTACGTCGACGCTAGTTTTGACACCGACAAGGATGATTCTAAATCTCGAGACGTGATACGTTTATATTTTGAATGGAGGAGTGGTTGGAGAAGCAGTAAGCAAAGCGTGATCAAGGGATATCTGAGAAGCGGAATACATGGGCTGCCGCAGCGTCAAGTGAAGGAGTTTGGATCAGAACTTCATCATCGAGCTTGGCGTGGTTCCAAGTGCATTGGACCCATTGGAGATATTGTGTGACAACACCGGCGCCATAGCACTCGCTAAGGAACCAAGATATCATCCAAAGACCAAGCATATCAACGTCAAGTTGCATATAATCCGAGATTATATAGCTGATGGAGATCTGAAGATTAGCAAAGTACATACAGATATGAATGTAGCAGATCCATTGACTAAACCTCTTCCACAAGTAAAACATGATCAAGACCTCGATTGCCATGGGTGTGAGATTGTTGCCAGATGTAAACTAGATTATTGACTCTAGTGCAAGTGGGAGACTGTTGGAATTATGCCCTAGAGGCAATAATAAAGATGTTATTATTATAATTCTTGTTCATGATAATGTTTATATTCCATGATAGAATTGTATTAAGCGGAAACTTTAATACTTGTGTGGTTTGTGAACAACACCGTGTCCCCAGTACGTCTCTATGGACTAGCTCATTGATTAATGATGGTTAAGGTTTCCTAACCATGTACATGAGTTGTCAATTAATAATGAGATCATATCATTGGGCGAATGATATGATGGACAGACCCAAACTAAGCGAAGCAATTAGATCGTGTCATCGTGTTCGTCTTTGCGAAGTTTTTCTTATGTCAAATATTGTATTCCTTAGACCATGAGATAATACAACTCCCTGGTATCGGAAGAAAGCTTTGAGGTCATCAAATGTCATCCTATGAGAGGGTGATCATAAAGGTGTCTCTCAGGTGATCGGAAAGTATCTGTTGGGTTGTATGTATCGAGATGGGATTTGTCCCTCCCAAGTCGGAGAGATATACTTCGGGCCCACTTGGTAATCGATATCAACACCGCTTGCAAGCATGTGGTTAAGGAGTTAATCACAAAGTGATATCGGATTACGGAACGAGTAAAGTACTTGCTGTGAACGAGATTGAACTAGGTATGGCATGCAACGATCGAATCTCGGGCAAGTAAAATATCGCGAGACGAAGGAATATATATATGGGATTGATTGAATCCTCGGCATCGTGGTTCATCCGATATGATCATCGATGAATGTGTGGGAGTCAATATGGGTTTCAGACCCGTTGTTGATTATTGATAGAAGATCATGTGCATATTCTCGAACCGCAGGTCACACACTTAACGTGTCTCGGCTAGGATAGATTGGATAATTGGTTTATGAGTTTTTGTTCGAGTATCGGATGGGATCCGGGACATCACGAGAGGTTCGGAGTGATCCGAGAATAAGATTCATATAAGGCGGTGCAGTTTTGGAGTTCGATTGTTCCGGGTTAATCGGTATTGTACCGGAAGCTTCTAGAACCTTCCGAAAGGGGACCAACGTGGCCCCACCTTCTGGGAGGGGGCATGGGCCTATGAGGGAGTGCCCTGGCCGCATTGGGCCAGGGGAACAAGGCCCCATAGGGCCCAGCCGGCCAAAGAGGGTTTAAACCCTAGATAGAGCTTCTAGAAGGGGGGGTTCCTTGCCCCCACTCCTCCTCCTTGGCCGCCGGCCTTGGCTTGGGGGAGGGTCTAGGGTTGCCGCCCCACCCCTCTATATAAAGAGGGCTGGGGGCGCACCACCCCCCCACACCTTCCCCTCCAACCCTAGCCGCCCTGCTGCCCTCCTCTCTCCCTCCCGACTGCTTGTAGGCGAAGCCCTGCTGCAGAAATTCTCCACCATATACACCACGCCGTCGTGTTGTAGATCGAATCCGTCTCTCCACCATACTTGTTGGTCCGAGGAAGGAGGAGACGTCGAGGTGCTGCACGTGTGCATCTCACGGAGGCACCGCCACTTGTGGTGCTAGATCGGATCGGATCGCGAGGAGGAGAAGCGACTACATCACCCACGCTCCTTAACGAGCGTTCATGTCGAATCTTCAAGGGTACGAAGATCTAATACAATCTCTCGTTGTTTGCATCTCCTAGATTAGATCTTGGCTTTCCCTCGTTGCATCCGTAGAAAATTTTGATTTACTATGCCGTGAAACCCTTCGAAACCATATCGACGCATACCATCATGATATATCTTTGGTTGCTCGATAACTTTTGAAGACGTGCGTGATCCGACGGTGGAGGCTGGAGAGGCCACGAGAGCTGGCATCACCGAAGCTGCAGAAGATCCCGGCGCAGCCTCATTGGGTGACACAATGGGCCTTGAAGGACTGGAGGATGCAGAGGATCCTGGGGAGGCTGTGCGGCTGTCGGAGGCAGCACCGATCTCGCGGACACGTGGCGGGGGCGGAGTGGAGCCATAAGGAGCATGATGGTGTGGAGACGCGGCGGGCGACTGCGGCGTGTGGGGCTCGGCCCCCGAGGAGGAGGCGGGAGAATCTGCACAGGGCTCAGCGTCGGCCTAATGATTTGGAGCAGTGGAATGTTCCATAGAATCAGCATAGGTTTCAGTGCCAGTTTCGTCTTCTTCCTGACTTGAGTTATTGGACAGTTGTGGTTGTTCTGGGACATTGTTTTGAGCAGGATTTTCACCAGCAGGTTCGTCTTCATGTAGAGAAACATGAGAAGGAACAGTAATAGGCACAACATGAGGCACGTGGTCAGTATTGTCTGCATCCCCAAGACAGGAAGTATTGGATGTAGGAAGAAGAAGAATTTCTTCCCGAAGCCGAGAGCCAGCATTTGGATGTAACACAGCAAAGGGGAAGACTTGTTCATCAAAGACCACATCACGGGAAATATAAACACGACATGTTTGAGGATCGAGGCACTTGACTCCTTTATGTAAAGGGCTATATCCCAAAAATACACACTGTTTAGAACGAAAAGCGATTTTACTGGTGTTATAAGGACGAAGGTTCGGCCAACAGGCACATCCAAAAATGCGAAGAGCATCATAGTTTGGTTTTATGTTTAAGAGACGTTCAGTGGGATATTCATGGTTAATGACCTTACTGGGAAGAAGATTAATGAGGAAGGTGGCTGTAAGAAAAGCTTCATCCCAGAATTTGAGCGGTACGGAGGCAGGCGCAAGAAGAGAGAGACCAACTTCAACGATATGGCGATGTTTGCGTTCAGCAGAGCTGTTTTGTTGGTGAGCATGGGGACATGAAACATGATGGACAATGCCCTGTGTTTGGAAGAAACCATGTAATTTTTCATACTCACCACCCCAGTCAGTTTGCATAGTAACTATTTTCGTAGCAAACTTGCGTTCTACATATTGTTGAAAATTAAGGAAGACTTGATAAACATCGGAACGCTTTTTAAGCATGTATATCGAAGTAAATTTGCTAAAATCATCAATAAAACTGACATAGTATTTGTGTTTACCAACAGACTCAGGTGCAGGACCCCATACATCAGAGAACACTTGTTCCAAAGGAACAGTTGAAACACTAGTAGAAATAGGGTAGGGCAGCTGATGGCTCTTGGCAAGCTGACAAGAGTCACACACATAAGGAGTTGTTTCAGAAGAATAAGGAAGCTTGTGTTTCCTAAGTATTTGCTGAACGACAAAAGAAGAAGGATGTCCTAGACGGCGATGCCAAGTGGACGATGACAGCTTTATTTAGATGAAGGAATGCCGGGAAGGCCCATTGGTGACCGGCATGAGCTGATATAGACCATCACGGCATGGTCCTCTAAACAGAACTCTCCGGGTTGCGCGATCCTTTATCAAGAAAAAGAATGGGTGAAACTCAAGATAAATATCATTGTCAAGAGTGAAACGATGGACAGATAAAAGATTTTTAGTGGTTTGTGGGACATGAAGGACATTATTGAGATGAAAAGAATTGTTTGGGGTGCATAAAATAGAATGACCAATGTGATTGATGTGCATACCATTACCATCTACAGTGTGGACTTGATCGCGCCCCTGGTACTTGTCATGAGTAGTGAGCTTGTTCAGTTAGCTTGTAAGATGATCAGTGGAACCAGTATCAGGATACCAGTTGGTATCAACTCCATAAGATGCCATATTAGAGCTCTTGTGTCCTCGGTCTCCCTCATCATCTGTGTCATCCTGAAAACTCCACCAACAGTCACTCGCGGGGTGTTCATATTTCTTGCAGATTTGGCATGTGACATCAACAAACCGAGTGGGGACTCGATCACGACGGCGGCCACCATCATTGCGACGACCAGTGTCATCGCGGTGACCGCCACCACCACGCCGATCATCATCATAGCGACCACGGCGGTACTCCTGGGTGCGGCCAGTATCACGAAGATCATCCTCATAGCGGCGACGGTTGTCCTGACGGTCACGGTCTTTGCGACCACGGTCAGAGCGTCCATCATATGGGCGAGGACGGTCTTGAGTACGCGAGTCTCCACCTCCACGGCGAGCAACATTAGCTGAAGACATGAACCCTGTATCATCAGCCGGCTTGTGCAGTTTGTCATATGCCTGGATCTTTCGCAGAAGCTCCGTGAGAGTGGTGTTCAGGTTTGCACGGACAGCAGTGATGAGGCTATTGTATGTAGTGCCAAGCCCATTGAGAATATACCAGATCAGCTCATCATCATCTAGGGGCTTACCCGCTGAAGCAAGCTCGGTGGAGAAGCACTTCATCTTTGCAAAATATTTGTCAGTTGTGAGATCACCCTTACGAGTATCATTCAGAGAGGAGCGAAGTTGCTCGATTCTGGACTAGGACTTCGGAGAGAAAAGTTCATTGACGGCGGTCCAGACTTCTGCGGATGTCTCGAGTCCGATCACATGGGCTAGAACATCTGGAGACATAGCATTAAGTAACCAGCGAAGAACTTGTTGATCACGTGTCACCCAAGTGGTGTAGGCCGGGTTCTCGACGTTGATTTTCTTCTGATTAGCATCTTCAACTTCAATTGTTTCTGGTGGAGCCTTGTCTATGCCCTCGACGAGAGGGAGAACATGGGCACCACGGAGCGCAGGGATGACCAGGGCTTTCCAGACGAGGGCGTTTTCACCTGTCAGGAGTTGAGAGGGAGGCGCACCAAGTGCGGCGGTGAGGGAGACTGCAGCAGACGAGGATCCCATGGCTCGACACAGCGACGGCGAAAGGAGCGGTGGCTGTTTGGGATTGCGAGCGTGGCGGCGGCAAGAACTTGCGGCGGCGATGAGGTTTGTCTAGGGTTTGTAGATGTGTTTGTGCGGCGGCGGTGGCTGGCAGACAACAGCGGCGGCGGCAGATTTGTTTGTCGGTGTGTAGTTGTGGGCGGCGACAACAGCAACGGCGGCGATGGTCGAACACGACGGCGGTGGCAGGGCTGGTGCGGCGGCGGGTTTTGCTAGGGTTTTCTATGGCGTCTAGAGTAGGGAAGAGGCCTGCTCTGATACCATATTGGTTTAGGTGTTTTGGTGGAACGATCGTACCCTTTCGGATCGTCGGTTGCGTGTTATATAGTGTAGGGAAAATCCCCCTACGTGGTAATACAGAGAAGGTACGTATACGATCGGAGTACTACTCCGTATCGTATACGGAGAAATATTACATACACTAATAGTGCTATGAATATAATGAACTCAGATCTTTACAATTGAAATAGAAGTACAGTATATTATAAAATGTAACAACTTGTCACTTAGAGTAGCTATTGGTTAGGAAAAAAAGGCTCGCCCCCCGCGTCGCCTAACCCTAGGCGGCTCGGGCGGAGATCCCCCCGGCGGCGCCGCGACCCCCTTCCCCTGCTCCCACCACTTCCTTGTCGTTGCCAGCGTCACCGCCGGGCAAAGCGCCCGGGCTAACGGTGGCGGCGGGGTCCTCTCCCTCGTGCAATGCGGCGGTTCTCTCTACGGCGATAGCAGGGTCCTCTCCCTCGCGCGAGGTGGAGGTTCTCTCTACAATGGCGACACGTGTGTCATGTGTGGATGCGGCGGCAGGGAGCTGTGACTTCCTGGTTGCGGGAGTGTCTTGACGACGTCTGAGGTGGGGCGACCTTGCGCGACGGATGCGCCCTTGCCACTGCGGACTGGGGCTTTGGGCCCACTCAACCCATCTAGCCCTGGATGGGCCAGTCGGTTGGCAATGGTTTCTGCGCATCAGGGTTGTGGAAGCAGGGACACATGGTGGTGCCGGTTGGCGGCGGCTTCTGGGCATTGTGGTGGTGCCGGTGGCCGGCCAATCGACAGGGGGCTAGGTCCCACAATTCAGTCCTGTCCAACCATGGTCTTGGAGGGAGGTGGTCAGCGCCTTCCCATACTTCGAGGACGTCCACGATTTGCCTCTCGGCAGTGGTATGTCCATCTATTTGTACCTATCTGCACAGTTTCAGATGGAATTTAGGGTCGAAGGTCGAGCTAGAGAAATCCTTGCTTTCGTGGACGACAGCGACACTCGTGGGCGCCATCTCCCTCCTTGCAGGCGTCGTCACGTCCCTCATTGTTCTTCCCCATCTCAAGCAATGGGGGAAACCCTTGATCTGGATGTTGGATTGGGCAATTGCGGCATCACGGTGTTGTTTCCTTCTTGAAGGCGCCGCCTTGGTTGCTCGAGGAGTCCTTGAAATAGCGAGGGTGTCAACATTGGCAGGTGCTTATAGGGTGGGTCTCCGGGGCACAATGTACTGCGTGGTGGGTGTTTCTTTGTCGAGTGCTTCCTCTGGACTGGTCATATCCTATCATTCACTCGCCGAATTGTCTAGGCGGCTTATGAGTGTGTAGTATGTTGATCTGATTGGTCTACCGAGGTCTCCACCTTCGGACGTGACGTGGTCTTAGGGCTCTGTGTTACGCCCCTCACCTTTTTGGTTGGTGACGGTGCAAGGCGAGTCTTCGTAGTCGACTGCCTTGGGTTTGCTTTGTAAGCCCTGTATCATGTGGTGTTGAGTTGTAGTTATTCTTGGTGTTGTTTCTAGACATTTCTTCTATATGGTTAATACACCTTTCGGGTGTATTCTAGAAAAAAAAATGAAACAACTTTTTATGGACAACTCAACGTGAGATGTCGGAAAAATATTAAGGGTCTGTTTTATGTGTACTAACATTTTTATTGAATTTGAGTGAGTAATTGATAGGAGACAAGTGGTCAGTAAAATAATTCAGAAAAAATAAAGATCAGAAAAAATAAAGATTATAACGTAGATGAAATTTTGAATATGGTCAATGGAGCGAGCCATTTCATCATTTATTAAGGTTACCGGTTATCGTATATTTCTTATCTGTTTATATGATATGTCTAGAAGTTCTATTCCACAAAAAATGTGGATTCTAATGGTTCCAAAAAACCTTCGTCAAAGAGCTGGAGAGCTGTGAAACTGTGCGCAAGAGAACCTGAGCGAAGAGACAACGTGGCTGGATAGAGTGCATAATCACTTGCTCGTTGTGGCTGGTTCTAAAAAAAAAAGCTTCGCGTGAGCACTTGCTACTGTCCGCTAGAAGAACAAAAAATCACACCACAACACCCACGTGTTGCAAGTGCAGCGATTGTACTACTTCTCTAGAAAGCTCAGCTAGCTTCTAGAATGTTCACACGCGCACACTTGATTCCGGATGATGGAGTGCGCACAGGGAGACGAATCCAGAGCAGGGTAGCCGTTGGATTACTCGTGATGATACCTGATGAACGGCAGAGGGTAGCCTCGTATTGCAAATCAACGGCTTCCGTAGCTTCAGGTGTGTTTGGCGGGAAACTGAAAAAGAGTTGTACATTCAAATTCAAAACTGGTAGAGACTAGTATTTAAAAGGATGAGTTAGGCCTTTCACAACGTTGCCGATGCCCAAAGTATGAAAAGGTTGTCAGCTTGTCAGTGGTGCCCTGAAAAATAATTTAGGCTGCGGTCTCACAGTGTATGCGATGCCTCAAAAAAGATGCAGGACCCACATTAAGATAGAATATTAACCCAAAGCCAACCTCCACCTTCCTTTCCGGGAGTTTCTACTTGAGATGGAGCGTACGATGCGGTTGACGTTTCAACAAAATCAGTTTTTTATTGGCACCTGAGTTTGGGCATCGGAGCATCTACATGTTTCGGTTCCCTGGAAAAATTTTGTGGCACCGGATGTGCAGCGGAGGGCACTGATGCTCAAAGCCTTGGAACTGATTTGGGCATCGATATATGCATACGTTGTGGAAGGCCTTATTGATTTTTTATCAAAGTGGTCCATAAGCCTTATAATCCTAAAAAAATCTCTTAAGGCATCCATGCGACCAAAAAAACTCTCAAGGCACCGCCCGCGTTCCTCGCTCATAAGTGCAGAGCAGGGCGTCTGCGGCGACATGGAGTGGCCGACGTCCTCGGGCCGTTGTCGGATGATGGATGAGAAGTCCGGCTTAGTACTAGACTAGTATCCGGGTACCGTGGAAACACATGTTTTTGTTCCCATTTGGTGGTGTGAGTTGCATATTTCGAGGTAGTACCAGCTAGGCTAGGCATGCACATCGGTTATCTATGGGTTTATATTGACATGACAGGGCAAACCAACCCGTCGTTGGATGGCTAGGATGGTGGTTGTACCTCGGCCCACTAAAGTTTAAACCCCAGGTTTGACGCTCTGTGTTACATAAAAGGCGTAATATTTTTTCGGTGGGAAGCGAGACGCCCGTGGTGACTTCGTCAATCTCTAGACTTAATCCGCCATCTTAGTCTCTCGGAGGTTCTCATAGGGGTAGGATATGCGTGTGTGCGTTCATAGGTGGCTGCATGTACGTGTTGTGAGTGTCTTCGATTGTACCGTGTTTCTAAAAAAAAAATTTAACATAACAGGTAAGCAACTGTTTGTAACGATATGTCATGGGCTGCACGTGCATCTCGGCAGCTCAGCCTAATTGATTCGTGGTTGTTGTTATTGGTGTCCCGCTAGCGTAGCAAAAAAAAAATGGTAAAAATGCATCAATCTGAACTTTTTTTTTGAACCTTTGATTAATAAGAATCAAAACTGAGAAAAAATCACAACAACAGGACTTGTTTGATTCATAGGAATTGCATAGGAATTGTGTAGGATTTGAATCCTATGAAATTTTTTCCCATGTTATTGTTTGATTCATAAGAACACATCCTATAGGAATTAATCCTATAGAAATCTTGTAGTGCAATTTCTATAGAAAAGAAACATTAGATCATACCTCATGAGAAAATCCTTTGCTACATCAAACAAAATTCCTATTTCCATAGGATTCAAGTTGGCATGACATCTCAATCCTATGTTTTTTTCTATTCCTATACTTTCCTATCCTATGAATCAAACAAGCCCTTACTCTTTTGCATGGTCTTGATACCATGGGGCCCTACCCCAGAACAACATTGGTTGTTAACTTTTTTATTCATATCTGTTCAATATGGTGAAGTCTTAGTTCGGTCATTTTTTATGCAAAAATGAAGGAGACATGGCCGCACGAAAACGGTAGTAAACAATGATCGGTCGACATTTCTTTAAATGGTCTGGCCAGCTTATTGTAGCATCTCTAATAGATTACAATTATTGGCCAAAACTAAAAAACTCTGATATTTTTCTGGTTTTGAACCGATTTCATACCCGAACATATCCTAGAAAATCATCTGGCCCGGATAAAATCATCCAGGGCACCTATTGCCTGCACCCCCCTGTATTATACCCGAGCGCGGGGTGGGGGTGGGGTGGGGGTGATTTGGGGTTTCATACCCCGAGCTCGTCCTCCGCACCACTTCTCTCCCGCTGGCAAGCAATTTCTTCTGACTCCATGGAGGGAGGACACAACAACGACCTGTGGGGGCTTATCTAGGGCGATCGATGACCGTGGGGGCAAGATCCAGGGTGCCTACACATGCACACAACATGGAGATGGGGAGATCAAGCGAAGCGTCATACACAGGTTGTGGAGGAGGCGAGCATTGGCTCTCTCTCTCTCCCGTAGTGGTGGAGTAGCGACATGAGGGGAGAGATTGTGTGTCATCGAAAAAATCCTCCTCTCGTCGGTCCTAGTGGAGTGTGCCGCCAAGAACTGCCTCATGGACAACTAGGAGGAGGCGCCGAGGCACCGCGACAATGTTGCCACATGTCGGATGGTCAATGAGGCACATGAGTAGTTTAACCTACTCAAGGGGATTCACGTCTCTCTCCAGGAGCGTGCACGGGTTCGGTGGCAAAGAGAAGCATACAAAAACCTCGGCTCTAAGTCAGAAGGCTTGTGAGCACCGCGTCTAGGCCCTGGTAGATCTAGGGTTAGGGTTATTACACTGGTGGAAAAAGGGCCTCCAGTCCCGGGCCGCAACTGGCTCTAGTCCCGATTTTGGGGTCGGGACTGCGAAAACGGGACTAGAGGCCCCCCCTAAAGTCCCGGCTCGCTACGGCCCGCGACTGATAACAGCCACTGAAGGGTTTCGCGGCATAGTAAATCAAAACTTTCTACGGATGCGAACGGGAAAAGCCAAGATCTAATCTAGGAGATGCAAACAACGAGAGGGAGTAGATGAGATCTTCATACCCTTGAAGAAATCGCACAGCGGAACGTTCAACGGAATGTGGTTGATGTAGTCGTACTAGCCTTCTCCTCCTCGCGATCTGATCCGATCCAACGCCACAAGTGGCGACGCCTCCAAGAGATGCACACGTACGTCACCTCGAGGTCTCCTCTTTCCTCGGTCTAGCAATGGGATGGAGAGATAGATTGGATCTACAACACGACGACGTGGTGCAAAGGTGGAGAGTTTCTGCAGCAGGGCTTCGTCTACGCGCAGTCGGGAGAGAGAGGGAGAGGAGGGCAGCAACTAGGTGGCTAGGGTTTTGAGGAGGTGTGGGGGGAGGGTGCGCCCCTGCCCTCTTTATATATAGGGCTGTTCGGATGCCCCTTGCCCATCCTCCAAGCCCTAGGGTCGGCGGCCACATGGGTGGAGTGGGGGACAAGTTTCCCCCCCCCTTCTAGAAGCTCTCCCTAGGGTTTCCCCTAGGGCTTGGCCGGCTGGGCCTATGGGGCCTTGTGCCCCTGGCCCAATGCGGCCAGGACACTCCCTCGTAGGCCCACGCCCCTCCCTACAAGTGGGGCCACGTTGGTCCCACTCCGGAAGCTTCTAGAACCTTCCGGTACAATACCGGACAATCCGAAACAATTTCAAAATCCAAAAACTGTTTTCCCTTATACGAATTTTATTCTCCGGACCATTCCGGAACCTCTCGTGATGTCCTGGATCTCATCCGAGACTCTGAACAAAAAATCATAAACCAATTATCCATTCTATCCTAGCGTCGAGACACGTTAAGTGTGTGTGACCCTACGAGTTCGAGAATATGCAGACATGATCTTCTATCAATAATCAACAGCGGGGTCTGGAAACCCATATTGACTCCCACATATTCATCGATGATCATATCGGATGAACCACGATGCCAGGATTCAATTAATCCCATATATATATTCCCTTCGTCACGCGATATTTTACTTGCCCGAGATTTGATCGTTGGCATCGGCATACCTAGTTCAATCTCGTTCACAGCAAGTACTTTACTCGTTCCGTGATCTGATATCACTTTGTGATTAACTCCTTAACCACGTGCTTGCAAGCGGTGTTGATATTGATTACCGAGTGGGCCCGAAGTATATCTCTCCGACTTGGAAGGGACATATCCCATCTCGATACATACAACCCAACAAGTACTTTCCGATCACCTGAGAGACACCTTTATGATCGCCCTCTCATAGGATGACGTTTGATGACCTCAAAGCTTTCTTCCGATACCAGGGAGTTGCATTATCTCATGGTCTAAGGAATACAATATTTGACATAAGAAAATCTTCGCAAAGATGAACACGACGACATGATCTAAATTCTCTGCTTAATTTGGGTCTGTCCACCATATCATTCTCCTAATGACATGATCTCATTATTAATCGACAACTCATGTCTATGGTTAGGAAACCTTAACCATCATTAATCAATGAACTAGTCCATAGAGGTATAATAGGGACACAGTGTTGTTCATAAACCACACAAGTATCAAAGTTTCCGCTTAATACAATTCTAGGATGGAATATAAACTTTATCATGAACAAGAATTATAATAATAACATCTTTATTATTGCCTCTAGGGCATAATTCCAACAGTCTCCCACTTGCACTAGAGTCAATAATCTAGTTTACATCTGGCAACAATCTAACACCCATGGCACCAAGGTGCTGATCATGTTTTGCTCGTGGAAGAGGTTTAGTCAATGGATCTGCGACATTCAGATCCGTATGTACTTTACTAATCTTTAGATCTCCATCTGTTATATAATCTCGAATTATATGAAACTTGCGGTTGATATGCTTGGTCTTTGGATGATATCGTGGTTCCTTAGCCAGTGCTATGGCGCCAGTGTTGTCACACAATATCTCCAGTGGGTCCAAGGCACTTGGAACCACACCAAGCTCAGTGATGAAGTTCCTGATCCAAACTCCTTCACTTGACGCTTCTGCAGCAGCCATGTATTCCGCTTCTACTGTATATCCCTTGATCACGCTTTGCTTTGACTCCAAATTTCACAGCTCCTCCATTCAAAATATAAACGTATCCTGTCTGAGATTTAGAATCATCCTTGTCGGTGTCAAAACTAGCGTCGACGTAACCTTTTACGACGAGCTGCTCATCATCTCCATAGACCAAGAACATTTCTTTATTCCTATTTAAATACTTTGGGATGTTCTTCTTGGCTGTCTAGTGTTCCACTCCTGGATCACTTTGGTATCTGCTCGTCAAACTAAGAGCATTGGACACATCCGGTCTAGTACACAACACGGCATACATGATAGAACCTATGGCCGAGGCATAAGGCACTTTGCTCGCTTCTCTATCGTTTACCGTAGTTGGACACTGAGCCCTGCTCAATATCTTACCTGACAACATAGGCACTGAACCTTTCTTTGCCTTATCCATTCTGAACCTTTTCAGAACATTGTCTAGGTATGTACTTTGGCTTAAAGCTATTAGGCGTCTTTGTCTATCTCTATAGATTTTGATGCCCAATATATAAGCAGCTTCCCCTAGGTCTTTCATTGAAAAACATTTATTCAAATAACTCTTCATATCGTTAAGCATATCAATGTCATTTCCAATAATCAATATGTCATCCACATATAGTACCAAAAATGTCACTGAGCTTCCACTCACTTTCTTGTAGATACAAGCTTCGTAGCAATTTGGAACAAATCCAAAGCTCTTGATCACTTGATCAAAACGAAGGTTCCAACTCCGAGATGCTTGCTTCAGTCCATAAATGGAACGCTGAAGTTTGCATACTTTATCAGTATCCTTAGGATCGACAAAACCTTCGGATTGCATCATATACAACTCTTCATCAATGTTCCCATTGAGGAACGCAGTGTTGACATCCATCTGCCATATTTCATAATCATGAAACGCAGCAATTGCTAATAAAATCCGAATGGACTTAAACATCGCTATGGGAGAGAAAGTCTCATCGTAGTCAACACCTTGAACTTGTCGAAAACCTTTCACGAGAAGTCGAGCTTTATAGACAGTAACATTACCATCCGCGTCCGTTTTCTTCTTGAATATCCATTTGCACTCAACGTCCTTTCGGTCGCTAGGAGGGTCCACCAAATTCCATACTTGGTTTTCGCTCATGGATCCCAATTCGGATTTCATGGCCTCTAGCCATTTCTCAGAGTCTGGGCTCATCATCGCTTCCTCATAGTTCGCAGGTTCACTGTTGTCTACCAACAAAATAGTTAAGACAGGGTTGACGTACCACTCAGGAGGGGCACGCGACCTTGTCGACCTGCGACGTTCAGTAGTAACATCGTCCGAAGCTTCATGATCCTCGTCATTAGCTTCCTCTATTGTTGGTGCAGACGGCACTGGAATAATTTCCGGTGCTGCGCTACTCTCCAACTCAAGAGAAGGTTCAATAACCTCGTCTAGCTCTACTTTCCTCCCACTCACTTCTTTAGAGAGAAACTCCTTCTCAAGAAAGGATTCGTTCTTTGCAACAAACACTTTGCCTTCGGATCTGTGGTAGAAGGTATACCCAATCATTTCCTTAGGGTATCCTATGAAGACGCATTTCTCCACTTTGGGTTCGAGCTTATCCGGCATCAACTTCTTGACGTAAGCTTCGCATCCCCAAACTTTAAGAAACAACAACTTAGGTTTAGCACCAAACCACAGTTCATACGGTGTCGTCTCAACGGATTTAGATGGTGCCCTATTTAAAGTGAATGCAGCGGTTTCTAATGCATAACCCCAAAATGATAATGGCAAATCTGTAAGAGACATCATCGATCTCACCATATCCAATAAAGTTCGATTCCGGCATTCAGACACACCATTTCGCTGTGGGTTTCCGGGTGGCGTGAGTTGCGAAATGATTCCGCTTGCTTTAAGATGCGTGAGAAAATCATAACTCAAATATTCACCTCCAAGATCGGATCGTAGAAATTTAATTTTTCTGTTACGATGGTTTTCCACTTCGTTCTGAAATTCTTTGAACTTTTCAAACGTTTCAGATTTATGTTTCATTAAATAGATATACCCATATCTACTTAAGTCATCAGTAAAAGTGAGAAAATAGCGATATCCACCGCGCGTCGAAACACTCATCGGTCCGCATACATCGGTATGTATGATTTCCAACAAGTCTGTTGCTCGCTCCATTATACCGGAGAACGGGTTTTGATCATCTTGCCCATGAGGCACGGTTCGCACGTGTCAAATGATTCAAAATCAAGAGACTCCAAAAGTCCATCAGAATGGAGTTTCTTCATGCGTTTTACACCAATATGACCTAGACGGCAGTGCCACAAATAAGTCGTATTATCACTATCTACCTTGCATCTCTTAGCCTCAATGTTATGGATCTGTGTTTCATTGCTTTCGAGATTCAGAAGAAATAAACCATTCATAGCAGGTGCATGACCATAAAAGATGTTACTCATATAAATAGAAAAACCATTATTCTCCAATTTAAATGAATAACCGTCTTGCAATAAACACGATCCAGAAATAATGTTCATGCTCAACGCAGGCACATAATAACATTTATTAAGGTTTAAAACTAATCCCGAAGGTAAAACTAAGGAGAGTGTGCCAACGGCCATCACATCAACACTTGATCCGTTGCCAAGGCGCATCGTCACCTCATCCCTCGCTAGCCGCCGTCTATTCCGTAGCTCCTATTTCGAGTTACAAATATCAGCAACTGAACCAGTATCAAATACCCAGACACTACAACGAGCGCTAGTAAGGTAAACATCAATAACATGTATATCAAATATACCTTTAATGGTGCCAGCCTTCTTGTCCGCTAAGTACTTGGACGATTCTTGCCCAAAGGACCCTTGTCCTTGCAATAGAAGCACTCAGTGTCCGGCTTAGGTCCAGACTTGAGCTTCTTCTCAGCGGGGGCAACGCGCTTGCCACTGCCTTTCTTGAAGGGCTTCTTTGCACCCTTACCTTTCTTAAAGCTGGGGGGTTTGTTGACCATCAACACATGATTATCTTTATTGATGTCCACCTCTGCAGCTTTCAGCTTGGAGAAGACCTCAGTGATCGTATCAGTGGAACCAATCTGATTATGAGTAACTACAAAACCTTTATAGCTAGGAGGGATGATTGCAAAACTCTGTCAATCTTGAGCTCCTCTAGAATCTTGCAGTCCAGTTGCTCAAGGCGTTGAGTGTAGCCCGACATCTTAATGGCGTGCTCACTAGCGGAACTCCCTTCCTCCATCTTGCAGTTAAAGAATATCTCAGAGATCTCATATCTCTCAGAACGGGCCTGAGTCTGAAACATGGTTTTCAGTTCCTCAAGAATCTCAAAGGGCCCGGCGAACTCCTCAAAACGATTTCGAAGGTCCGATTCCATAGCAAACAACATGGTGCTCTTAATCACACCATAATCATCTTTGCGCGACTGATAGACATCTTTCTCATCGGCCGGCGCATCTACAGCAGGGGCGTCACCTAGCGCATTTTCAAGGAGATAGTCCTTTTGACCGCTAGAGAGAATGATTCTGAGATTGCGAAACCAATTGGTGAAGTTAGACTCATTGTTCTTAAGCTTTTCTTTCTCAGCAAAAACGTTGAAGTTGAAGTTGGACTTAGCCATTTGATCTACAAAATTTGCAAGTACAATTTAGACTATGTTCATGATAACTAGTTCAACTTAACCATATTACTAGATGAACTCCCACTAAATTCAACATCCCTCAAGTTGCTTAGTGGACATGATCCAAATTCACCACACCTAATCCGATCTTCACGAGAAGAGATGTGGTTTCAATGGTGGACAACGAAGTGTCGATCATATCATTCATATGACTCATGCTTAACCTTTCGGTTCGTGTGTTCTGAGGCCATGTTTGTACATGCTAGGCTCGTCAAGTCAAACCCAAGTATTTCCGCGTGTGCAAAACTGGCTTGCACCCGTTGTATGTGAACTAGAGTTTATAGCTCCCGATCATCACGTGATGCTTGAACACGACGAACTTTCGCAACGGTGCATACATGGGGAGAACACAGTTTTATCTTGATCTAAGTGATGAATCATATTATAATGCTACCGTCGCGATCTAAGCATAATAAGATACATAAAAGGATAAACATCATATGCATATAATTTTATGTGACATGGTATAGCCAATATCCACGCAATGATCTCCATCTTGTGCGTGCCAGCATGATCTCCATCACTCCACCATGATTGCCTCCACCACGAATATCAACTACAACTATTGCTAACTACTTAGCGATAAAGTAAAGCTATTACATGGCGTATAAGAAGTTGACACACAGGTCATACACAATTATAAAGACAACCATATGGCTCCTGCCGGTTGTGTACTTATCGAGATGCAAGTCGTGAAACATTACAAAACATGATCATTGCATACAACATACACATCACATCTTGGGCCATACCATATCACAGAAACACTCTCTGCAAAAACAAGTTAGACGCCTCTACTTTGTTGTTGCATGTTTTACGTGGCTTATGGGAGTAACAAGCTAAGAACGATTCTTACCTACGGAAAGCCACAACGGTGATATTGTGGTTTCCAACATCGGCTGTGAATCCCATGACAACTATAGTGAGAAAAACTAACATCCACCAGCCGCATGTGTGGAACAAGCCACACGTCAAGTGCGGAGCCGGTCTCGCGAACGAGGTCGCGTAAAGTTGGCCTGGACCGCTTCGATCTCACTATCCCGCGTCATAAGAAACACACAACAAGAGGCTTGCAACAGAAAACATCAACGCCCGCAACAAGCATGTTGCGTTCTACTCGTGAAACACATCTACGCATAGATCTAGCTCTGATACCACTGAAGGGTTTCGCAACATAGTAAATCAAAATTTTCTATGGATGCGAACAGGAAAAGCCAAGATCTTATCTAGGAGATGCAAACAACGAGAGGGAGTAGATGAGATCTTCATACCCTTGAAGAAATCGCCCAGCGGAACGTTCAACGGAACGTGGTTGATGTAGTCGTACTAGCCTTCTCCTCCTCGCGATCTGATCTGATCCAACGCCGCAAGTGGCGACGCCTCCGAGAGATGCACACGTACGGCACCTCGACGTCTCCTCCTTCCTCGGTCCAGCAAGTGGGGTGGAGAGATAGATTGGATCTACAACACGACGGCGTGGTGCAAATGTGGAGAGTTTCTGCAGGAGGGCTTCGCCTACGCGCAGTCGGGAGAGAGAGGGAGAGGGGGGCAGCAACTAGGCGGCTAGGGTTTTGAGGAGGTGTGGGGGGAGGGTGCACCCCTGCCCTCTTTATATAGAGGGATGGCCGGCTTCCCCTTGCCCCTCCTCCAATACCTAGGGCCGGCGGCCACATGGGTGGAGTGGGGGGCAAGTTCCCCCCCCCCCTCTAGAAGCTCTCCCTAGGGTTTCCCCTAGGGCTTGGCCGACTGGGCCTATGGGGCCTTGTGCCCTTGGCCCAATGCGGCCAGGGAACTCCCTCGTACGCCCACGCCCCCTCCCGACAAGTGGAGCCACGTTGGTCCCACTCCGGAAGCTTCTAGAACCTTCCGGTACAATACCGGACAATCCGAAACAATTTCGAAATCCAAAAACTGCTTCCCTTATATGAATCTTATTCTCCGGACCATTCCGGAACCTCTCGTGATGTCATGGATCTCATCCGAGACTCTGAACAAAAACTTATAAACCAATTATCCATTCTATCCTAGCGTCGAGACATGTTAAGTGTGTGACCCTACGGGTTCGAGAATATGCAGACATGATCTTCTATCAATAATCAACAGCGGGGTCTGGAAACCCATATTGACTCCCACATATTCATCGATGATCATATCGGATGAACCATGATGCCAGGATTCAATTAATCCCATATATATTCCCTTCGTCACGCGATATTTTACTTGCCCGAGATTCGATCGTTGGCATCGGCATACCTAGTTCAATCTCGTTCACAACAAGTACTTTACTCGTTCCGTAATCCGATATCACTTTGTGATTAACTCCTTAACCACGTGCTTGCAAGCGGTGTTGATATTGATTACCGAGTGGGCCCGAAGTATATCTCTCCGACTTGGGAGGGACAAATCCCATCTCGATACATACAACCCAACAAGTACTTTCTTCCGATACCACGGAGTTGCATTATCTCATGGTCTAAGGAATACAATATTTGACATAAGAAAAGCTTCGCAACGATGAACACGATGACACGATCTAATTGATCTGCTTAATTTGGGTCTGTCCACCATATCATTCTCCTAATGACATGATCTCATTATTAATCAACAACTCATGTCTATGGTTAGGAAACCTTAACCATCATTAATCAATGATCTAGTCCATAGAGGCATACTAGGGACACGGTGTTGTTCATAAACCACACAAGTATCAAAGTTTCCGCTTAATACAATTCTAGCATGGAATATAAACTTTATCATGAACAAGAATTATAATAATAACATCTTTATTATTGCCTCTAGGGCATAATTCCAACAGCCACGTGGCTGTTTCAGCGCGGGGGGCGGAAACCCTCTAGTCCCGGGCCGTAACACCACCCGGGACTATAAGGTTTCCTGCCGCGGCATAGAATTGTGTGTTTCTCTGTCATGGCAGAGATTGTGTATTTCATTTTTTTGCCATTTTGTTCCTTTTTTGTTTTGTGTTTCACAATAATTCAAACATATATTTTAGTATACATATTATACTCTACTACATACAAACTACACGTCGATGCATTTATATAATTAATCGATCCCTTGCAAGCATACATATAATCAATCATATCAAAAGGAAGAAATGTTTTGAAATTACATGGTCATTGATGAATATATATATCATATCAGCTACATGGAGATGACTAAGGCAAATCGAGTTCCACGTCATCCGCATAATGCTCTCCATGTACATCAAGGACTTCCTTCATCATAAATCTCGCCAGCTCCTCTTGAATTTCTCTTATGCGTTGGTCTGGCTCTAGTTTCTCCCGCAAATCATAAATATAATGTGAGTCAACTTTCCGCTCACTGGTCAACTCGCGGATGTACTCGCAGGCGTAGTATCCACATAAATGAGTTTCCGGTGGTTGCTGTAAACTCTTCGTCATTTTATAAGGTAGCTCCTCTTTGAATGGACCTGGTATTTTCTGTCTGAACCGTGTCCAACACTTGATCGGCAAATAAAATGAACAAAGGAGTTATTAGTTACTTGATATCAGGAAATAAATAAAAGAGGACGATATAATGCGATAATGATTGAAATTACTTATGGAGCATTGTTTTCATGTCGCTCCACTGCTCTTGGTCCCAACTTAATGAGTCGTGGACTTTAACTAGGGACTTGTCAACTTGAATGTTTAGCAAGATCCAGTGGAATCTGCGGACATTTACATAAGCATACATGCATAGCTCATCCAGTAAGCAAAAATAAGTACAAGATATAAACACTCACTTGAAGTTGTAAGAAAATAGTATTTCCTTAACAAAATTATTCTCGGTTAAGAACCTGCACAGGTCTTCCTCCACGTCCTTGGGGTGATTCTTTAACGTATGTTCATTAATGATATATGAGTCAATGAACCCAACGTTGTATCTTCTACCTCTTTTGCATTCAAGCATATTCATTCTGCAGACTATAATATCATCATACAAAAGGATATATAGTTAGGATAATATATTAAATGCAATGAACGAGCTAAAGCTACAAACTTAATTATAGAAATAAATAACTTACAGACAGTAGCAACCAATGATAGATTTGTCGAGGGCGCGCTAGTTGTATAACTGAAACAATTTGGTCATTTGATCCTGTATCGAGTATGGTTTGAAGTGATTCTCCATTCTAACGTCCACCGGAAACCAATCTTTCTGATGCTTTTTTTCTGCTTGCGACATGTACCATTCATGCAGATTTCGCATATGTGTGGATAGATGCGCGAGCTACTCATTACTAACTAGAGGCTCCCCTTGGACATACTTCTGTACTATCTGACCCACTGGCGTGTCTTCATAGCCTAAATATTGACCAAGAGACATATTTAGCAAGTGCTTTGGCCTGCGATACAGTGATTCCCATAAGTGCAGCATTATTACGGGCTCTAGGGTCCATTATTTGCATGTCCATATCCATTTCAGCTCTGAAGGCCTTGTCGAGGTCTGAAATGACTTTAATGAGGCGACGATTGATTCTTCAGCTCGATTTGGGCAACTTGCTTCCCGCTTTTTGCACTTGTGATTTTTTTCTTCTGTGCTTGCTTAATAATCTCCCGGTCATAGTCTGATTCCAGATTCATCGATATCTGGGATGGTTTCTCAAGAAAGGACTTAGCCCACTTTTTGGTTTTTTCATTATATACCGGTTTTGGCTCAGGCTTTTTGGGTGAAAAATGCGCCTTTACTTGGGCAACCACATCCGCGTTAGTTTCCTCATCGGTCTTTAAAGGGTTTCACAGCATAGTAAATCAAAAAATTTCTACGAATGCGAACGGGAAAGCCAAGATCTAATCTAGGAGATGCAAACAACGAGAGAGATTAGATGAGATCTTCATACCCTTGAAGATTCGCACAGCGGAACGTTCGTCGGAACATGGGTGATGTAGTCTTACTCGCTTCTCCTCCTCACGATCCGATCCGATCTAGCACTGCAAGTGGCGATGCCTCCGAGAGATGCACACGTGCAGCACCTCGACGTCTCCTCCTTCCTCGGTCCAGCAAGTATGGTGGAGAGACGGATTGGATCTACAACATGACGGTGCGGTGCAAGTGGTGGAGAGTTTCTGCAGCAGGGCTTCGCCTACACGCAGTCGGGAGGGAGAGAGAGAGGAGGGCAGCAGGGCGGCTAGGCTTGAGGGGAAGGTGTGTGGGGGTGGTGCGCCCCAGCCCTCTATATATAGAGGGGTGGGCGCCCTAACCCTCCCAAGCCCTAGGCAGCGACAAAGGGAGGAGTGGGGGGCAAGTCCCCCCCCCTTCTAGAAGCACCCTTAGGGTTTCCCCTTGGTATGGCCGGCTGGGCCCTATGGGGCCTTGTGCCCCTGGCCCAATGCGGCCGGGGAACTTCCTCATAGGCCCATGCCCCCTCCCGGCAGGTGGGGCCACGTTGGTCCCCCTCCGGAAGGTTCTAGAAGCTTCCGGTACAATATCGATTAACCCGAAACAATTCCGAACTCCAAAAACCGCATTGCCTTATATGAATCTTATTCTCCGGACCATTCTGGAACCTCTCGTGATGTCCCGGATCCCATCCGAGACTCCGAACAAAAACTCATAAAACAATTATCCAATCTATCCTAGCGTCGAGACACGTTGAGTGTGTGACCCTTCGGGTTCGAGAACATGCAAACATGATCTACTATCAATAATCAACAGCGGGGTCTGGAAACCCATATTGACTCCCACACATTCATCGATGATCATATCGGATGAACCACGATGCCAGGATTCAATCAATCCCATATATATATTCCCTTCGTCTCCCGATATTTTACTTGCCCGAGATTTGATTGTCGGTATCGTCATACCTAGTTCAATCTCGTTCACAACAAGTACTTTACTCGTTCCGTAATCCGATATCACTTTGTGATTAACTCCTTAACCACATGCTTGCAAGCGGCGTTGATATCGATTACCGAGTGGGCCCGAAGTATATCTCTCTGACTTGGGAGGGACAAATCCCATCTCGATACATACAACCCAACAGGTACTTTACGATCACCTGAGAGACACCTTTATGATCACCCTCTCATAGGATGACGTTTGATGACCTCAAAGCTTTCTTCCGATACCAGTGAGTTGTATTATCTCATGGTCTAACGAATACAATATTTGACATAAGAAAAGCTTCACAAAGATGAACACAATGACACGATCTAATTGCTCCGCTTAGTTTGGGTCTGTCCATCATATCATTATCCCAATGATATGATCTCATTATTAATTGACAACTCATGTCTATGGTTAGGAAACCTTAACCATCATTAATTGTAACACCCTCAGAATCGGACCTATGCAAGTTTCAGCGATTCCCGCCAAACCTGCATAGAAACGATTCAAAGGTGTCCACCAGGCACTTTCGTGCGGGTGGAAAACGAAGTAATAACATTACACAACAGTCCTCGATGGGACCCACAGAACAGATATATATAACAGCGACTCAATGAGTCAAGAATACAGATATAATATACAAAGATCCAAATCACCTTGAAAATGATAGAGCGTCCGACTACGGACAAGATGCAAATGGGGCTAAGAGCCCTGAAGAATATCCAATGGCGTCCATAACCCTGCCTGTGCCAAGCGGAAGGGTAACCACGCTAACGACGCCGATCTCAAAACGATTAAACAAAAGGTGCCGACAAAGGGCAAAGGAAAAAGAGGCGTCAAGATCGAGGCCAAGACTGCAGCGATGCTAGAATTCGGCGGTCCTCGCCTACATAGGTATGGTGGACTGAAGCGGCAGCATGCACTAAACAACCTATAGAGACTCGATGCAACTGGCGGTTATCAGAGAGGGATAAGAATGACCTATCCGGATCCAACCTGAAACTAACACCAAACAAACCCATCCTGGTGTTTCCCCCTCGAGACCAAACGAGGAAGTCAACCGAGGAACTCACACAGTTGGCAGTTTTATTTATTCAGTTATTGTTGCAGCAATTACTAGTCAGGTGTAGATAATCATCCGGATAAAATAAGCAGTGGGCACTTTTAGTTAACCATTCCGTTATAGTTGCGACACTTACTAGTCAAATACAATTAG
Source organism: Avena longiglumis (assembly GCA_030063025.1). Taxonomy (NCBI): domain Eukaryota; kingdom Viridiplantae; phylum Streptophyta; class Magnoliopsida; order Poales; family Poaceae; genus Avena; species Avena longiglumis. The sequence goes on along the minus strand of CP125976.1, from coordinate 504,910,625 downwards.
CATGAGATAACCCAAAACCCAGCAGTTGTTGGTACTTTTATTTAGCCATTCCGTTGTAGTTGCAACAATTACTAGTCAGATACAACGGCCGCAAGCGACACTCCAAACAAGCAATTGTGGGCATATTATTTAGCCATTCCATTATAGTGAAGCTGATTACTTGTCATTGTAAAGTCAAATTTATAGTACTACTTTAATTATGCTTGTCTATGGTCGAGATACTGTGCTCCAAGTCGTCCATAACCGCGGACACGGCTTTCAGAAAGTTTTACCCGGCCGGGGTGCACCAATAGCAACACACGCTCGATCAACCTCGGAAGAACCAAATCAAAACCCAACGAGGCTTTCACGACAAAGCAATCACAGGATTCAGAATTATTTCAGGGGGCCACCCCTTGAAGTCTTACCATAGCAGTAAGCTAGCTCGAGACGGACTCAAGGTTTGTGGGGCGGTTGTAGCCAGGAACCCAAAACTGGGCTTGTCGATACGCGTAACGGGTCACAATTCCTAACAAGACAGATGTGCTCCTCGCACAATTTAAATAAAGCGATGGCGTGGCATAAGTACAGATCGTAAATAAAACCTCAAACTAGTTTGTGGCCCCAAGAAATAAGACTGAATCAAGCTCCGGCTCGGGGGTCCCATATACCTCCGGATGTGGATAGCGCGATAAATCAAGGAACAGTATCAAGTACTCGGGGTCCCTGGGACACAAGTGGGCGTTCGGAAACCAAAGATTATCTATCACCCACCGATGCCTCTGCTTACTTCAATTTTAGTTATTAAACATGAATTAAAGTGTACGATAAGTAAAACTATGATCATCTCCAACATCAACATGCGGCAATATATCAACAAGCTGGCAATCGAGCGACGCACTTGAGCAAGCGACTACGACGCGCAAGTCCAACTATCTACCAAACAACAGGTAATAGGATGTGTCCAAGGCAATATAAGGCTGCAAGGGATACCACGGGCACGAAAACTAGAGCATCGCAACACAGATAGCAATAGAACAACAGGAGGGAATAAATACTATAAAAGTAAGATAGGTAGAAAGGGGGGGATGCTCGCCTGGAAACATTGCCGAAGGTTCAATCCGAAGATCGGGTCGACACTCGCATCAACTCAACGGCCTTATCCGCGAAGAAGCAAAACACTAGAAGAAACACCGGATGTACTATTTAATACTACGGCAAAAGATCGGGCATGATGCATGTATGATGAATGGCATGGCAAAGATGCGATGCAATTAGGTCAAGATTAAGTGGAACCGGGGTCCCGATAATTAATTAAATGGTTCAAGTTGTTTAGAAATCCCGCATTTTAAATGTTGTATTAACATGGCAAGAGATAGCACCGGTTCGCTACATCAATTTAAATGAGGCCGATATGAGACTAGATTGCCCGCATATGGGCCCCATATTTAATTATAAGGGGAATCGGCATAAGGCCCCCAAACCACACAAATATGCATGCAAGATGAATGTTTAATATGCGACAAGTTGTATTAAGTTATAAAATAGGGTTTCGGGAAGGGGTTCACACATGAGGGTTCGGCAGATCTTGGGGTTCCGGGGTTCGGGGTTGGTCTCAGGGTTCGACGGATTCGTTCTCGGGCTCCGGGATCGGTCTCAGATAACAGGGTAGATCTTGGCGTTCCGTGGTCTTCGGGTTATGTCGACGGTCATGTCGTTCGGGATGAAGAACTTGGCGTGCGGCGGCGAAGTGCTTGTCGTTCCGGTGGCGATCTTGGCGTCCTTCAGGTTCGGGTGCGGTTCTCGGCGAACTGGTCGGTTCCCTGTAGAAGGCCTTGGCGCTTCGGATCGGTCTTCGGACCCGTGTAGATGGTCTTGGCGTTCCGGGACGGCGATCATGACTCGGGCTGCGGATCCTCGAGATCGGGGCCTTCGGATCTGTGACGTAGGCCTTGGCGTTCCGGCTTCAATTACTGGTGTACTTGGTTCCGGTAACGGTGGTCGCAGGCATAACTTGTCGAGAACACCAAGGATGACCTTGTCACACTCCTCATCCTAGTATGTTGTGGACTGTAGTCGAGGACGCGAAGTGTACAACACCACCATCTTGTTAGCATCGCGCCACACCTCAACCACACATCAGATTATCATAGACTTCGAGGGCTGCACAAATCCACATCAACAGGAAGACCTTGTCCGAAGGTATGACAACATGAACACCCGCAAAAACAGGGGCTCCCGATGGTGGACCTGCAGAACGCGAGGCATGCTGGGCTTGCAGACGAGGATCAGGGGCGGCATCATGGCGTCCGTAGAGGGTCCTGGAGTAGAAGGAGGGAGCACGGCGGCTTGCAGAGGCCGGGGAGGTGAGGCGCGGGAGAAGAGGGCGGCTCGGCGGGCGTCTGTCGGAGGCCGGAGGTCGCAGGCGTGCTGAGGGGGAAGGGATGAGGCCGAGAGGCGTCGAGCTCGGGAGGCGGCGGCGGCTGCCCGCGGGAGCACTGGCGACGGCGACGGCTCGGCCGGGCAGAGGCGGGCAGCTCGGCGGAGGCGGCCAGGAGCTCAGCGGGCGCCACGAGGAGAAAGCGTGGCTCGGGCCGTCAGAGGAGGCGGAGGAGCTCAGCGGGGTCGAAGCAGCGGGGGGCAGGCGGGCGGGCGGAGCACGCCGAGGAGGCGGCCGGTCGGCAGGCGGGCGGTGGGTGGTGCAGAGCGAAAGGGAGAGGAGGCAGGCGGCGGGAGGCGCAGTCGATGGCGGTCGGAGGTTGGTGGCGGCAGTGGCGGCAAGGCGGGCGCTCGGGTAGTTGGCGGAGGAGGACTCGGGGTGGGGATCGTGGCTGGAGAGGAGGGCCAGTGGGGAAGGATCGTCTGGGAAGGTGGGAGCGGGGTTCGGCGTGGGCGTGGTGGGGCACTGGGTGGGGCCACAGGGGCTGTGGCTGCGTGTAGAGCCGGGGGTGGCCAGGTGGGTGAGGTGTTTGGTGGGGAGTGGGGAGGTGGAGGTGGGTTGGGTGGGATCGAGGCTTGCGTCGTGTGTTGTGTTTGGTGTGTGGTGTGTGGGTGCTAAGCGGTATGCGTGTGTGTGTGTGTGTGTGTGGGGTGGCGGGTGGTAGGGAGAGGGGGGATTAGGGTTAGGTTTAGATTAGGGTTTGTCTAGGTGGGGACTAGGGTTTTATTTTCTGGGTTGTAGGTGGGCTCCGGTTGGGCCTTTGGGCCTGGCCGGCTGTCTGCCTCCCCAGACAAAATAGATAGTTGTATTATTTAGTTTATTTAAATAGTCTTTTGTAAGTAGTTTCTAGGCAAACCGAGTTATCCGGAACACCAGAGTTTTGATTTAAAATAAAGAGGAAGGTAATTTAGAAAATGAAGATAAGATTTTTAGCAAAGTTCTTTAGGGCTGAAAATATGCATGATGTCATGATGATGCAATGCACAAAGACAACGCGATTTTCTAGTAGTGGTTTTGCGGGATGCCACATTAATCAATGAGCTAGTCCATAGAGGCATACTAGGGACACGGTGTTGTTCACAAACCACACAAGTATTAAAGTTTCCGCTTAATACAATTCTAGCATGGAATATAAACTTTATCATGAACAAGAATTATAATAATAACATCTTTATTATTGCCTCTAGGGCATAATTCCAACAGTCTTGTCATAAGGTCTCTTTGGAAGAGCCGGCGGGATATCGACTATCTTCGGCGTTTGACCTTTCTTCGATGTGGGGCGCGGGGGACCGTCGAAATTCCGTTTCTCCGACGAGGTAGTAGTACTGCACGGAGGTGGAGGTGGAGATCGAGTATTGCATGGAGGCGGAGATCGAGTTGATGTACTCCTGCTGCGACGATCGTCAGCGGGGCGGGGTGGACTTGGAGGTTGGCGATAATCGGGTTGGGGTGGACTTGGATGTTGACGATATTCGGTGCGGGGTGGACTTGGATTCCTTGGAGTTGGTGGACTTGGCGCCGAGCCTAGAAACTTGATGTACTTCTTATTCCATAGAATGATGTTGCGCTTGACATCTCCTAGTTTCGTCAGGCCTTCAGGCGTAGCGATTTCAATCTCTAGGTCCGCAAAATCCTCCACTATGTCATCCACCGTGACACGAGCATAGCCTGGTGGAATCAGAAGTGAATGGTGGAGTACTCCAGGTAGACAAGGTAAAGCAATGCCGATCGCCACCTTGAAGGACAGGTTGTTCATTGGCTGATGTAGCTCACATTGTGCCATCTCTCTGACATCATCCACGGGGTAGTGAGGAGCCGGTGCATCATCCAGCAGTGCTTGATCATTAGCCCGGACCTCCGTGGAAGCCACACTTCTTCTCCGCTGGCTAAGATCCAACGCAGGATCATCAGACTTCTGGTGATTTGATGACGGCGGCCTTTGGCTAATTTCATGCATGAGGTTCTTCAGATCAGCTAGGTCCTGCTCTACCCTGTAGATCAGGTCTGCCTCCCGGTCCTTCTTTCTCTGACGGCTTCTATAACTAGCATCGTACTGAGGAAACCCTTTCTTCCACGAGACACCAGCGCCTTTGCCTCGTGTTCGTCCTCCCTTTTCAGGATTCCCTAGGGCGCGTGTCAGCTCGTCGTTCTCTCTCTCGGGACGGAACAATCCCAATTGAGCATCGTTCATTGCTTTAATAAGGTCTTGGGAGGGTTTTAGAATTTCTCATGAAATAATGTCTTCCCTATTTCTGGGTCCAAGGATCCCCTGTGCCCGTACCACCAGTGCTTTGACCTCTCGGGGCATCCATCTGTACCAGGAGTGACGCCTCTAGCCCTCATTTCCTTCTCCATAGTTTCCCACTTAGGGACGACACTCTTGTAGCCACATGTCCCCATTTTATGATGGTATTTCTTGTTGGCAGCATTTAACGCGTTATTTGCCGACTTTGCCTTTGCTTTATCAGATTGCTTGTACTGTACAAAATCGGGCCACTGTTCTCTCAACTTCTCGTTTACTCCTTTGAAGTCTGGAGTTTTCTTTTTCGCGACATATTTCACGTATAAACTTTTCTTGTGGTTCCGGTACAGTTCAGCCATCTTGCTCAGTGCCCACTCCTTTACTTTCGCTCTATTTTAAGCCCACCCGACCTTGGGGTAATACCATCTACCTCAAATTCCTCATACTCTGGAGGCAGTATGAAATGCCCTCTGAGATTCTGCCAAAGGTCATCTTTGGCATCATCAGTGACATAGTTGTTTGATTCTTCACCGGGTTTCTTTGACTTATTCCATTATTGGATGGTGATCGGCAGGTTGTCCCTAACAAGCACCCCACATTGATTTATAAACATCCTCCGGTGTTTCTATGGAGCAATCGGTTCACCATCATCATCTATTTCATCGATGGTGAACCTCTGATTACCATCCAACTTTTTGTTCGGCCCTCGTTTCGTTCAAACTGTCGATCCGGTGGGCTAAAATAAGAAGAGAGTGATTAATATATATCTAGATAAGTTAATGAACAGAGGTAACACGAGACTTTATATATATATGTACCTCGCCGGATCCTGTCGAGGGGCCATCATTATTGTTGTTATTTGTTTGCCCTTCGTCCATCTGGTCTTCCCCTTGGTACATTAGGTTTTCCTCTAGTCCATCACTGGATGGATTCAGATATGAGGATATCTCTTCCTCGAGCAAAATATCTTCGCCGGTAGTAATATTAAGAGGAATTTCACCTCCTTCACCGATGCGACCAGGATCTTCGGATGGATCCATGACTTAATTATCTATAACAAAAAGAGAGTTAAACAGGTTAAAAAACAATAATCCTAATAACTAAAACAATGTAATCCTAATATTATTTGTGCTAAAACAATAATCATAATAACTAAAACAAAAAATAACCCTAATAAAACAATAATCCTAATATTATTTGTGGTAAAACAAAAAATAACTAAAACAATATAATCCTAATAAATAAAACAAAAAATAACTAAAACAATAATCCTAATCCTAATTCTAATATTTTAGTTAAAACAATAATCCTAATACTAATCCTAATAACTAAAACAATATAATCCTAATTATAATAATCCTAATATTGTTTGTGCCAAAACAATAATCATAATAACTAAAACAAAAAAATAACCCTAATAAAACAATAATCCTAATATTATTTGTGGTAAAACAAAAAATAACTAAAACAATATAATCGTAATAAATAAAACAAAAAAATAACTAAAACAATAATCCTAATCCTAATTCTAATATTTTAATTAAAACAATAATCCTAATACTAATCCTAATAACTAAAACAATAATTCTAATCCTAATAACTACTAAAACAATATAATCCTAATACTAATCCTAATAACTAAAACAATAATTATAATCCTAATAATTATCCTAATACTAATCCTAATAATTAACTAAAACAATAATAATCATAATCCTAACTAAACTAAAAAAACCTCGATCGAAGGCTCATCTTGATGCCGACAAAGCGACGCGGCAAGCGGCACATGGCTGCGTGAGCGCACGACGAGAGCGGAGAGGCGGAGCACGGAGCGGTGGAGCACAGCACGGCGGAGCGCGGCACGGCGGCGCGGTGGAATCGGCGGCCGAAAAGCACCTCCCATGCGTTTCGTCGTCTGCTTTGTCTTCCTCGAGAAATGCAAGTGCTGAGCAGGGGCGGTGGCACGCGGAATATAAAGTGACGAACCTTTAGTCCCGGGCTAAGCCACGGGACGAGACTAAAAGGGTCTTTAGTCCCGGGCCGTGGCTTAACCCGCGACTAAAGGGGAGTCTTTAGTCGCGGGTTAAGCCACGACCCGGAACTAAAGGGTTTTTTAGGCCGCTTCGTTTTCGCGCGCGCAGGCACCCTTTAGTCCCGGGTCCAGCTACGACCCGCGACTGATTGTTTTTTTTTTAATTTTCTTTTTTTAATTCAAAACTAATATAAAAACTTTGAAAAATCATATCTTTTATTGTAATAATCCAAATAAAACAAATAATATGTCTATTATTATCAGAAAAATATAAAGAATCTTAATATAATATCCATTTATCTGTTTGCATCATTTATAAATTATTTCATTTGTAGATTTTCTTTTTTTAATTCAAATCAAATATAAAAACTTTGGAAAATCATATCTTTTATTGTAATAATCCAAATAAAACAAATAATATGTCTATTATTATCAGGAAAATATAAATAATCTTAATATAATATCCATTTATATGTTTGCATCATTTATAAATTATTTCATTTGTAAATTTTCTTTTTTTAATTCAAATCAAATATAAAAACTTTGGAAAATCATATCTTTTATTGTAATAACCCAAATAAAATAAATAATATGTCTATTATTATCAGAAAAATATAAAGAATCTTAATATAATATCCATTTATCTGTTTGCATCATTTATTAATTATTTCATTTGTAAATTTTCTTTTTTTAATTCAAATCGAATATAAAAACTTTGGAAAATCATATGTTTTATTGTAATAATCCAAATAAAACAAATAATATGTCTATTATTATCAGAAAAATATAAAGAATATTAATATAATATCCATTTATCTGATTGCATCATTTATAAATTATTTCATTTGTAAATTTTCTTTTTTAATTCAAATCAAATATAAAAACTTTGGACCACATCATTCTGTAACCGTGGTAGATCTTCAGGATTGATTATCTTCTGAGAGATTGCATTGAGAAATGAACATATCTTCACAATGGGTACTCGAACATTATCTGGTAGAAGCCCCCTCAATGCAATCGGAAGCATTTGCGTCATAATCACGTGGCAGTCATGAGACTTTAGGTTTTGGAACTTTTTTCTGCCATATTTATTATTCCCTTTATATTTGACGTGAAGCCAGACTGGACCTTAATACTACTTAGGCATTCAAAAAATATTTCCTTCTCTTGTTTGGTAAGAGCGTAGCTGGCATGACCTTGAAACCATTCTGGATGCAGGCCATCTAGGTCTTTCATACGTTGATGGTCCTTTCGTGCTTCCGTGTATCTTTTATCTTCCCATACACGCCCAAGAAGCCTAGCAGGTTCACGCAAAGATTCTTCGCCACATGCATCACATAGATTGCAGAGCGGACCTCTAAGAATTTCCAATATGGTAGCTCCCAAAATATAGATTTCTTCTTCCACATGGGTGTGTGTCCTTCATCGTCCTTCGGAACAGATTTTCCTCCAGGGCCCTTTCCAAAGGTTACCATTTGATCCAAATCTTTGACCATATCAAATATATCAGCACCAGTACGCTCCTTAGGCTTCGTCTGGTGACATGCCAGACCGTTGAAATGCTTGCCTTTCTTTCTTAAGGGATGCTTGGTCAAAAGAAATCAACGATGCTCATTGTATACATTCTTCTTACAATGTTCCAAATATATACTTTCAGTCTCATCTAAACAATGTGTGCATGCATTGTATCCCTTGTTTGACTGTCCTGAAAGGTTACTAAGAGCAGGCCAATCATTGATTGTTACGAAAAGCAATGCTCGGAGGTTAAATTCTTCCTGCTTGTGTTCATCCCACACGCGTATCCCTGGTTCGTGCCACAACTGTAAAAGTTCTTCCACTAATGGCCTTAGGTACACATCAATGTCGTTGTCGGGTTGCTCCGGACCTTGGATCAACACTGGCATCATAATGAACTTCCGTTTCCTGCATAACCAAGGAGGAAGGTTATAGATGCATAGAGTCACGGGCCAGATGCTGTGACTGGAGCTCTGCTCTCCAAAGGGATTCATGCCATCTGTACTTAGACCAAACCTTAAACTCCTTGCGTCATCTGCAAAGTCCAGGTACTTTCTATCGATTTTTCTCCATTGCGACCCATCAGCGGGGTGTCTCAACATCCCGTCTAACTTACGTTCCTCTTTATGTCATCGCAACAACTTGGCGTGCTCTTTGTTTCTGAATAAGTGTTTCAACCGTGGTATTATAGGAGCATACCACATCACCTTGGCAGGAACCCTCTTTCGGGGGGGGCTCGCCCTCACCGTCACCAGGGTCATCTCGTCTAATCTTATACCGAAGTGAAGTGCATACCGGGCATGCATCCAAATTCTCATACTCCTCACCGCGGTAGAGGATGCAGTCATTAGGGCATGCATGTATCTTCTGAACCTCTAAACCTAGAGGGCAGACAACCTTCTTTGCTTCGTACTTACTGGCGGGCAATACGTTATCTTTTGGAAGCATATTCTTCATCATTTTCAACAACTTTTCAAATAAGGAGTAAGGTATAGCACACTCAGCCTTCCATCGCAGCAATTCCAGTGTGATGCCCAGCTTTTTCAGACCATTTTCGCAATTTGGCTACAATAACTTTTTGTGATCCTCTAACATGTGATTGAACTTCTCCCTATCTTTTTCAGTTTTACAATCTCTTCGTGCATCGGCAATGGTCCGACCAAGATCATCAGCAGGTTCATCATGTGTCTCTTCTTCATCCTCCCCTTCAGCATCCCCCATGGAAGTATCTCCGTACTCAGGGAAACCATGATAGTTGCCATCCTCCTCCTCTTCTTCATTGTCTTCCATTATAACTCCTCTCTCTTCGTGCTTGGTCCAACAATTATAACTGGGCATGAAGCCGGACTTCAACAGGTGGCTGTGAAGGGTTTTTGAGTCAGAGTAATCCTTCTGTTTCCTACATCCATTACATGGACAAAATACAAAACCATTGCGCTTGTTTGCATCAGCAACACAGAAGAATTCATGCACGTCATTAATGAACTCGCCAGAGCGTCAGTCAGTACTGTACATCCATTTCCGGACCATATGTATTATAGTAAAAGTATATCAAAAACCATTACACAACATGGTAAAATTATTACAAGTTATATTGAGAGCTTCTAGAACATTAATTTTGAATTTTAAAAAATTTACATGCACCAATTTGTGAATTGGAGAAAACAATCAACATGATAAATGTGGAGTTTTTTATTATTGTTCTATCAGTGAAAACCTCATTTCATTCTAAGCTCTGAAACTCTAAAATTACACATTTCAATTTTCAGTAACTATGTGCCTAATCAAAATTTGTTACGCATATATATCAAAATCCTTCTAGCTACTTCTAGAGCATGCATGCATTTGATCCATATCTCTATACTTCTAGAGCATTATAGAGCTAAAGTAGCAATAAGAGATGAAAGAATAAAGTTCTAACCTTTTAAAGGTTTGGATTTAGGTGTTGCAAACTAAATCTTGACAAATATTGAGGAAAAAAATGGCATGAACTCTCTTGCTTCTTTGAGAAAAATGACCACCATATGCTTTAGGGCAGCAGGACAGGAGGCAAAATATATAGTGGTGGACAACTAGTTCCGGGCCGCCTGCTCCAGGTTATTAGTCCCGGGCCGTATTACGGACCGGGACTAATGACCTGGTCCGGCCCGGGACTAGTGACTACGGCCGTTTCTAGTCGTTAGAGGCCTCACGGCCCGGGACTAGTGCTCCCACTAGTCGCGGGCTGTGTCAGGCCGGGACTGCTGGCCTTGTTCACATCGAACCGAAGATGGTTTTTCTAGTAGTGTTAGCGGGTTCTAGGTTAGATCTAGCTAAGTAATTATAATAGCTAGCTTGTTTGTATGAACTAGTTTGTGTGTATGATCTTGCAGTTTGACGGAGAACTTGTTTACACTGAATCTAAGGCACCAGTCTGTTTTCAATTTTTTAGTATGATTTCATGTATTTGTTCCGCCACTTGAATGTTCATACTGGATAACAATTTTCCAGCTTCCCAGATCCAACTTTTTTGGGTGCAGTATTTATCCGCGATATGTTAAACATGCTCTTAGGTTGTGCACACACAGATCGAGCTTCCGTCTCCGATTCCTGCTTGCTCTGATATGACGCTGATACATTGCTCTGTCTGATTGACACGGCTAATTTCTCTGCCCTTATGATCAAGACGTACTTAAGAGGTACGCCAAAACGTCAGGGACAAGAGCTAGGGAGTAGCTAGCACGGGCACGACAGACGTCGATTGGCACTCGATGGTAGCTAGTCCGTGCACTGATCGATCGCCATGAAGACGGCGTTGCAGTATCTCCACGATTAGAACTGTATGTGATGTTGCTGATACCTAAAAGTTCAAGGGCCTAATTTAGCTAGCTGCCTAGCTCTAACTTGGCACTATCAATCCATTGTCTCGGCTTTAAGAGATGGCTGGTACGTGATTGAATTGGACCCCTAAAGTGATAGCTAACAATTTACTGCTCTTTAGCCGGTTGTCCTCGTACGTCCTACGGGCTACGGCAGCAACCCCTAATTAAAGTGGCCTATATAAGGTCATGATCGATAATTGGTAGATCGACAAGGTTTCAAGCCAACGCATTCAAGATTCTTCAGATTTCTCTCTAACATACTATACGTGGAGGAAAGAAAACAGTACTAATCACGTATTCTTCTGGCCAAACTCTGAAATTTAATCTAATCATGTGTTAGGTGGTTTCCAGTTTGATCTCCATCAATCTGACGCGGGTAGACAAATGCATTGATTTATCGATTGTCCAGTCTTTTTGGTCGGCCTCAGGCTGCAGGTAGCATTGACTAGTCAGTTTCATCCTGTCCTCTATGTTCCTAGAGTCCCCCTCCTTTGAGCGCCGACCGTGAGGGCCCGGGCCGATCCTGAGCTGTCTCCGCCGGCGACGCCGGTCGGAGACGGCGAAGGAGAGGCGCCGGGGTTGTAGGTAGGAGTACTTTTAGGGTTTTCGACTGTATAGTAGGGCGTCGGTTTTCTTCGGCCAGATCCGGCGCATCTGGTGGTGGTGCTGGCTCCCGTTGCTGCTCCGATGGTTGGAGCAGGGATTGAGCTTCGCTGCTGCAGAGATCTCCGTCAATAAGGCCGTCCTTCCCTTCACCCTAATCTGGAGCCCCGTTTCTCTGTGTCCTCTCTTGCTGGCCGGCCGTGGCGGCAAGGGGGAGGGAGGTTGCAGAGGTGGTGCGGCTAGTCTGGGTGTGAGGTGGGGGTCCTTCTCCGTCTTGGTGCTGCTGCTCGACACCAGACGGTCGCCGTCTTCTCTCGCTGCTAGGTCACCGAGGTGGTGGCCTATGGTTTTGGAGTGGATGGTGAACCCCCTGCCAAATAAGAGCAGTTTCCTCCATCAGACCAGAGATGGTGTGGTGTGGTGGCTCCTGGTCGGCCGTGGAGGCGAGGAGGAGCTGCTCCCCCAGGCCCTGGAGTTCGTGTTTGTCTCCTCCTCGGCCGGCCGCAGTGGCGAGGAAGGGTGGAGTGGAGACGCCCAAGATTCTACTCTATTCTGGTGGATTCTTGGGCCTCCTATCTGGGAGGCCTTCATCGGGATCGATTGTTGCTGCATCTTCTACGGCCTCTTCCACTCATCTCGGGCAGGAGCTCTGAGGGGAGGGCTCGGCTTCATCGCGCGGCGGCAATGGATCTTGGCTATTCGAAGCCGCTTCTCGATGGATCTTCTTCTCCTTCTAGGCACTGAGGTGGCGTGTAGAAGGAATGGGTCTCCATGGAGTAGCGGCGGAGGCTGGCCTGGGAGAAGTGAAGCCACTTTCTGCTGCAGACCCAAATCGAAAGCTTGGTGCCAGCCGATTATCTTGGCCATGTTGAGGCCTTTGACCTCGCCGGCGTGCTCCGGCGTTTCTTCAACCTCCGTCGTGAGGCCTAGTAGTTGCAGAGTCGAGATGGGAGGAGGACCTGATTGCTTTCTATTGCATCCTTTTAAGGTCCTTGTTGTAAAGTGTATGGCCTTGTTTTCATTTTCCTTTTTTCTCTAGGGGCCTGCACAAATATTTGTATCTCCACCGTCTTGGTTTATTGAAAGGCTTCCAGCCTCTTCGGGGCTCTCCCGTTCAAAAAAAAAGACTAGTCAGTTCCATCCGTGAGAACATAGCTAGGTGATCAAAACAGTAATGTAGATTCTTATCGATTAATAATGTTTGTACTAGACTTGGATTGAATATGCGGTGCTGACGGCTGAAGGCAGGAAGGAAGGGCGCATCAAGCATGTGCTTTAATTTCCAATGCCAACTGCCTTAGTGTGACATATGCCTCTAATGGTTTTTCTAGTCGAAACGCACGGCACCTTTAATTCATTTGGCAAAATTTAGTTCAAATTTTAAGGAAAAATCTACATTCGATTTGATAAATAAATTCCAAATATGATTTTGGTAGGATCCCACTTGACTACACGCCACCCTGCCTTGTCACCTGTCACTACCGCACATAATCTGTCAATTCGCGCTTAAGACTGAACATTGGCGTGGAAATGTCATACGAGTATAATTGGTTCACATGAGGCCATATGTACGAGATCGGTCAGGTCAATCGTTCACTCGATCGGGTTGCTAATTGATGATGTAGCAGAAACTAAGAAAGTGCACGAGGGAACCTCAACCTCTCTACATGGGACCTGGACAAAGGTGGTTGCCTAGCTACCACTTCTACCACTTCAATCATTCTGCCACTTTAGAGCATCTCCACTCGCCTATCCTCCAGGAGGTCGATCCGGACGCCGAAAATACGTCCGGACGCCGAAAATCGGCCAGTCATGTATCCAGAGACCTTTTTGTGGTTGGATTTGTGCCAACTTTGGTCCGGACTACCCAGGCCGAACCCAGGATCCCGGGTACGCCGGACGCAGTGAATTGGCCGAGTGGACCAGACTGTGAGTGACAGAAGCCGAGTCGACGCCATCCTTCCCGCCGTTTTTCTTTTCCCGCCCTCGCCGCTACACCCCTCCAGCCATTCTTCCGGCGGAACTCCGCCTATAAAAGGCGTACATCTCGCCGTCTCTCTTCACAGTCTCTCACACCACCACAACTCCGACGAACTTCGAACGGTCGCACTTTTCTTCTTCCTCAACTCCGCCGAGAAGCCATGGCCGAGGGCAGACACACGATGCCGTCGTGGGAAGCTGCTCCGCGGCGCTTATCTGGCGCCACGGACACTCGTCTTCCTTCGTGGCAACTCAGCGGCGGGATCCTGTTCGCCGGCCGACGAGGACCTCGCCGGAGAGATCCAGGTGGCTATCGCCGACATGCAAGACCCGGATCTCGCCGAGGATCCTGGCAACCTGGTCTTCTGGAGGCAGTTCTTCGCCGACAGGTGCCTCGAGGAAATCGCCCGACACGACGGACCGCCGGGCTCGCCGCCGCCGCCGCGTCACAATGTGGCTTTCCGCCGCCGCTTCTGGAGTGTTCTAGGGCAAACTCTCACCGGCGTCATGGAGCACATCCAGGCCGGCAACCACCCCCGCCACGGCCTGTAGTTGCGACGTCCGGCGTCGACCACGGCAGCGGCGGCCTTTTCTTAGTTTTTTAATTCGATGTAATATGTGCGTCCTTGCCCTACTTAATAAAATCCGTCTATATTCGCCCATATTTCACTGAGTTTAACTGAATTTCGCCGAACCTGGGACTCAGGCTGGGTACGCGAGTCGGGAGCTGGGCGTACCCAGGCCGAAAACTTGCTTCGTCCGGCCAAAAAGCGGTCCGGTTTTCGGCCTGGAGATGCTCTTACGCGAATAGAGGGCTATCGAATAGTTATATTTTTTGAAACAAGCCAAAAATATTTGCCATTTGGATATCGAATGGATTTGGATCTAGAGCTTGTTGTTTGGCCGGTGCAAAAAATTTGGGTTATGTAAAAGCATCTCCACTCGTTTCCAATATGGCGACGGACGCGGCTCAAACAGTTCAAACATGTTTGTATAAATTTGAAAAAAAAATCTAGTAGCGGTTCCGCCCACGCCCTCCTAGTCCAAGACGACGGTACATCGCCGCTGCATAGCAATTGCCTTGTCGTCGCCTGGGCTCCTGCTTTCGGCGGCGACATGGTGCTGCATCCCTGGCTAGATCGCCACCACCGCCGCATTAGCCCGAGCAGTCAACCCTGTCGTCGTCGCCCTCTAGGTTGATGAGGAGGCTGAGGAGACGCGTGTGCTTCACTTGCTCGCGTCGGTACTCCACCATGGACCAAGCCTCGGTGAATGCGTCTGACGCTGGCGGAACGGCCTCAAAGGAGACGCACTGACTCGGAATTTCGTCTGGTCCCACCTTGATCTTCAGCTGGAGGGCGGCTGCCTGTACTCTGACGACGATGTCCACGCCTTCTTCTCCTGGCGCTAGGGCCCAGTGAGGCAGAGGCGGCCACGAGGACGAGATGGTGCACGTCAGCCGCTAACCGCGACGACGCCGGAGCGCCTGCGCGACTGCTGCGGCTGTGAGTCTCCTCGTACTCGTCCTTCATTGGGCGAGGATATCGGAGAAGCGCAGCGACAACATGGAGTACGGAGAGTAACAGGATGACGACGACGTAGACCTCGATGAGGAAGGTGTCGAGGAAGAGCGGGCGGCGTCGCGCAGCGCCTATCGTTGGTCCGGGTAGCGCGACCTCTGCCACAGAGCATCGTCAATGGCAGGTTGTTGCCGATGTAGTCTAGGACCCAGGCGAGCGTCCTTCCTGTGGCGCTTCACCATCAAATCCACCCTTCGAGGTTGTTGTCCTTCGGTGGGGGTCTGTTGCCATTGTAGGATTCGAGGCGGGCCTGGGGCTGGTCCTCGAAGAACGCGTCCCATGCCGTGGCATTGATCCCAGGCGCGATCGTTCCGATCCTCCAGCGAGAGGACGTCCTAGTAGTGTCGGTAGATCTCCACCGAGCGTGACTGAGGGACCGGCAGGACTGTTATGTCGCCGACACAGAGGACCCACTGGTGAGGGAACTGCATGTCTGGCGGCGCTGGGTAGCCTGCCTCCCACAGCGTTCATGGTGGCGCCTCCTCTGGAGGGTGGTTGGGAAAGACTAGAGAGGAGGATGCGAGGATGGAGTGTGTCGATGGAGCAGGGAAGAAGTATTTTTAACGCCCAGGCGAGGGAGATGACCATTGAATGCACGGGCACAACAGGCGAGGAGGGAGGCGCGGTGTACGGGACGCATCGACTGCTAGCCTGCAAAAGGCTGCTCGACGGACAGCAGCGCCATTAGTGGGACACGGCAGACGAGATGGAAGACGGACTCAGCGCGGACCAAATGCGTCGGACGCTGACACTGAAAGGGGCCCGTGACGACCAGCCATTTTGTGTGCCATCTTCTCCGCTCCTTCCTGCCAGAAACACGACATCTGGTGCCCCCGCTATCCCCCCCTGAGTTGGGTTTGACCTGGGGACGCCGGATAACAAAATTGGCGCGTGGTGCAAATAAATTTTGGAGGATGGGTTGGGCGTCAATTCGGCCCCGCCGCCCTGGATAGCCCTTTAGAGGGGCTTTAGGACCCCAAAGTGGTGGTGCTCTAATTCCGGGAGAGTAGGCTTATGTATAAAGACCTAGGGCTTGTATAGCCATTTGTTTCTATAAACCTCTCCTCTATTAATGAAAATGGCAAATCTTTTATTTTGTTTTAAAAAAATAGATTTGGATCGAGGTCATTGATCAGGAGGTTGAAGATATACGGGAGATCTCGGATCCGAGGAGTTGAAGTCTTGTAGGGAACAAATGATTGGTCTCTGATAGTAGCACGTCTAACCATTTTTTTGCTATGTTTGACAAAACCCTGCTTAATTTCATACATGTAGGAACTAATGCCCACATCGTCGATCCATTGCTTTGACCAGCTAGCTGTAGTGTTCCATCTAATATATATGATAGCATAATAAGCTAATGATAAATATCGTACGCATGTGTAAATAGACTAAATTTAAAGCGCGCCATGCATTATTGTCTTGACCATATTTTAAGAAGGGGGTGAAGAAAAGAATATATGGAAGGACAAAACGTAGGCACTGCTAACAAAAAAATATACTCTGCAAGGAGAAAAAATACATACACATGTCAAAGTTGTTGCACACTTACGTGAAACAATCTGTTTGGGTAGCTGCATTACAAAGTGATAATTTTGTTAGAGAAATAACAAGATACCTATTTGCACCATTCTTTTGGTACCGGCTCTGGTTTTATATACGAAATACCAGTATGCCACTACGCATTTTGATGCAAAACTATGACTAATAGTTTGATGAATAAAATATTAGTTATATGTCAGGAGAAGCATACCGTTGGAAATTGTTGACGTATAAGTCCTATTTTGTTATATAAGATTTTGAATAGAAATTTATCCTAAAATGAGTGGCCTTATATATATAAAGACGGAAGGAGTAAGACGTACTACCTGGAAAGTGTTTACTTCGGACTTAGAAATTTGTAATGTAATTAGGCCGACGAGCCTTTGGCATTGACATGTTTAATTGTGACAAGATACTAAGTGTGTGTAGTTGCACATTTGGTAACAACTAAATACTCACTCCCTTCGTAATACCCTACGTTGCAGGTTTTGTCAAATTCAAACATAGTAAATTTTGAAAAAATAATGTACTACAAATATAGAACACTTATATATATAATCAACATTGTATTTCTAAGTATTTTCTATAACAATATTATGTATTTATTAATCAAACTTAACCAAATTTCACAACAAAACCTAAAAACGCATGTAGTTACAGATGGAGAGAGTAATAGTTGCTTTCTGGCCGCTTCTGTGGTCCCCTGAACATAAGCTGTTAATGCGGCTATGTTCAAAATCAGCTACTACATCTACATACGTATTCCCAAACTCTCAAGCACCTCGGTACAATTCTACTCATGCAAACAAGTATTCCATCTGATCAATAACAAGTGTCATTGATTTAGTACAAAATTCTTCTAAATCAGCGACATTTATTATAGATCGGAGCGAGCAACGTTTGTGACCGAGTTTTTCATATCTAAATGGCCTTTTTTAGAACTTATTAAACCGACTTCTGGCCGTGACTAAACATTTTTTTTGCCTCTTGGGCTCACGTTATTTGGGTGGGCGTGACTGAAGCCCACGGAACAATAATCCTACACTTATGGGCATTATGTTACGACTACAACCTACGGGCTGACGTGCATGCAGCTGGGTGGTTGAAATCCTTTTGCTTTCCGTGATTTGTGGAACGTGGATTTGTTTGATGCCTCCACATCTGCCCGTAAGTGATTTCCGTAAGAAAAATTCCGTAAACGTAGCATTACTCCCCACGGAACGTCCCTTAGGTTGGCTGCACAAAACCTGATAGGTGACGTCATTCTGCTTGGAGTGACTCCATGAATTGTAAAGCCTTTAAGATGATCTTGGACCCTCTAGATCGAGAAAAACAGCTAAGTAACATCGTTTATCTTGACAGGACTTAAATAACCTTTTTTAGGACAACTTAAATAACTTGAGAATTCAGCATTCAGAGGTCTGATAATGCTTGCCCAACAGACATCTGATGGGCTTCTGTCACGGTCCACAGATGGCGTGAGACCAAGAGGTCAGAAGAAGAAATAAGATTTTGTACGGTCCACAGATCGCATTCGGTTCTGAAAGGGGCCATTTAGGGCAAATGACTCTCAGTGACCGCGCGCTGTACTGCATCCCGTGATCTTTGGTTTGTAGTGCGGTGATCTTTGGGGTACCCGGTGCGTCTGATGCATGCAACACAGCTAGGCAGCTAGCAGCAACAGTAGCAGGACGGCAGCACAGCACTATGCCGGCATTAAAATGTGGAGTCAAGCGTGAGAGTCGGGAGCAATCGAGGCGATCGATCGATCAGGACACCCTTCGCAGCCGCGGCTGGTGCTCGACGCGATGGGGCGTGGTCCTGCGTTGCGGCGACAAACGCTGGCGCTGCTTCCGTCCCGGATGGGCTCGTACTGGATTGATGGACACGGACGGTTGACGCTGACACAGTGCTGCTACGAGCTAGTATCCCTAATCAAAACGAACGCATACACAATGTTCACCTTGCCACCGTTCGGAACGGCGATGTGCCACCGCCCACCGTGCGGCGCACATGCACGACACGTCCCGCGGTTGGCTCCCGTGCGCGCGCGCGCCCACAGGTCGATCCCGCGGGTCATGACGCTGTCGGCACGTACTGGCGGTACGAGTAGGAGTACTGTCCCCTGTCTATCATGTGTTCTGCCTAATTTAATTCCTGGAGACAAATCTTTCTTCATCTATGGACCATGACAGTCTAGCCCGAGCCAAGGACCCCACAGACACAGACACAGGTGCCGTCGCCGTGCAGATGATTGCATCTCCAAGATCCAACGACCGCCCACGTGCTGAATTTACTACGCCGACGAACCGACTTGTCCCAGCTACTTACTCGATTACTTTGAACTTGACCTTACAAATCTCAATCGGTACTGAATTTATACAAGTGGATGAAGCAGTACACAATGTGTTATTCGGAGACGTGTTTTCTTGTATTTATCCCGTAACATGATGTGGGCACAAGCAAGAGCTATCTACAGCAACTGGTCATACATACAGTAGTAGTAGTACTCCACGGAGGGAGGCAGCAGGGGCAGGAAACAGCAGGGTGGGGGTGGGCCCGATCCCGTTCGCACCCACTGCATGCAGCGACCTGTCCTCGCGTGGACCAGTTTTGATTAAGAAATGGTGGTGGTACCGTCCAGTACTCTCTCTTTTTTTAATGTTTCCTTTGCCTTTTCGCCGATCCAGCGTGGGGTCCAGGCCTGATCATTCCTCTCACATGAGGCCATGATGCCATGACCAGAATCCAGGAAAGTGACGGCCGATCGCGATGCGTGTGTAGATCTGCGTGTGGGGGCGGCGCGGTTGGGATTTTTTTACAAATTTGCATCTCTGTAAATCGGTATTAGCAAAAATACACCACTCTAAAATCTATTGTCAAAATTGACCTGACAAAAAGAGAAAAAGCTGACACGTGTTGCCTCCCGCCATGCGAGCTGGCGGTGTACATATCACGCCACAAGGAACGGCAGAAAGAGGTTCCCGCCAATGCATGGTTCTAATTGGAGATACGTGTTGGGCCTGGCTATGCATTAATGCCTAATTAAATTATTGAATACCACCCGTACATGCATGTCATCAGCCCATCTCTTTCTATATCCATCGCTCACCTAAATATGTCTAATTAAATATTTTTTATCAGACCGTCATCATTAATTTGCATTAATCACTGGGAAGAAATAAGAAAAAAAAGCTAGTAATCGACTTCTTCATTCAATGGTTCAACCGTCCCACTACCTTCCGCCAGTCCCAAAACATTCCGCCACTTACCATGGCGGGAAAAACATTCCGCCACCCAGTACCGCGGGAGGAGGCACGTGTAGCTTTTTTACTTCCCGCTAAGCCATTTTTAGCAATTGACTGTTGAGGAGGGTAATTTTGGCAAAGACACCAAGCAGAGGAGTATATTTGTAAAAGAATCGCGCGGTTGGCTCTGTTCAATCGGCAAGGAGTGCCGGGAGATGGGAGCAGGCGGGGGCCCCTACTGAGAAACATTGCAGGAATCTGTTCTAATGGATGTACGTGGAGGGTGGAGCCGACACTAGTTTAATCTCCACTCAAAGGACAAACATCTAATAAAACTTATACTACAATTGTACAAAAAAAAGTCTACTGGATCAAATTTAATATTTCCTCCGTCCGGATTTATTGGGCTAACACGCAGTCTTAAAAAAAATGTTTGATGACAAATTTGGCATTAATGTATGTGCATAATTCGATGTAAAGTTTCACAAACTTAGCCAGCTGGATATAAGACTTCAAATAATACTAGTAGTTAAAGGAGAGAGAAGATAAGGGACTACTATTTGTTAAGAGCATCTCTAGCAGATACCTAAAAGTGTAGACCAGAAAACGTGTTCCTAGGTCGGGTTTCTCGGGTTTTTTCAGGCCGCGCGCGTCGTGCGGAACAGAAACCACAAACCTGAACCAAAAAAGAAAATATTCGATTTATATTTCGCCCGTCGCTTCGTTGTCTTCATGTACAAATAGGAGGCGCCGACGCGTTCATCCCCATCCATCCCCTTCCTCTCCAATCTCCACCGCGCTGCCATGGAGGTGCCCACGCTGAACTTCTACGAGGCAGTGATGTTCGCGCACTTTGATATCGTCGCGCCGCCGTAGACGGTGCCTCTGGATGGCATCGCTATCGCGAAGTGCGGTGGCTCCACTCCCGGGCCGAGCCGAAATGGAGATCAACATCGCAGCGCGCTGCCGCCAGATGCCCGCGTGGAAGAGGGCGCTGCCCCGGTACGCGGTGGCCAGCCCGTACTGGCCGGCGCTGTTCAAGAAGGATCGAAAGGCCAAGATAGGCAACCACATTGTTTACGGGCGCGTGGTGCACCCGGATCTCCGCAACCGAGAAAGGCGGGAGAGGTTCTGGTCCGTCCCTGGACGGACCAAGTACACCGTCATCGCCTCCGCTCGCCGCGAAGAGGTCCTCCGTCTCGCGAACAATGCGGAAATCGTGGAGGTTCCGTCCGACAACGAGGAGGAAGCCGGTGGCTCGGAGGAGGAGGAGGAGGAGAACGGCGCGGAGGACAGCGGCAGCGAAAGTGAAATTGTTTATTAGTGATTGAATCAATGAACTAGATTTATGTAGGGTGTGAAATCGTAGCTTTTTTTTAGGAAGAACTCGTGGTTGAATCAATGAACTGCAACTATGTTTTCGCCTCGAGTTAGATCTCCGTTCCGGATCAATTTCTGTCACAGCGAGGGTTGGGATCGTGACCTTCGAGTGGCGGAGGCCATGTTCCCAACTCTCGTTGTGACAGAAATTGATCTACTGCTTGCCTACTCCTGTCGGCGGCTCGGAGGAGGAGGAGCTGAACGGAGGGCCCTACTGCTTGCCTACTCCTGCCGGCGGTGTGCTTAGCACATATGCGGGTGACCAAGGGCCTGGCTCGAATAATATTGTGGTTCTTTCCCTAGAGTCTCCTTTACCGACGATGTGGGATTGATCTGATTTGGTCTCAATTGCAAGGTCATGGGGTTCCGTTGATAGGTCTTGACAGGGAGGCATGCATCATGCTGTTGTTGCCCGCATTTGGGCATTGCAACCTATGTGCGATTCCTAACGGCGCGTCATGGACTACGCCGCCATCCTGAAGATCATGCGGCGACCAAGTGCACGATGTGCGATCTCCCTTCTTATTGGCAACACTAAGGGCGACGTGGATGGTTGACTCGCGTCGTTGCACATTGTGTATTGATACTTCTGTGGCCACCCCAATCACCTGGTCCGTCTTGCATTGTTGCGTTCACCATGGTTTGATGTGGGAGGATCAGGGCGTATGTGTCTGTAGAATATCGGTTTGATTCGGCAGGCCCCATCTCGCTTATTCAAGTCAAGTCGAGATTTTGTAAAGTTTCCTGATTTTACCCACAGGGGTTTGGAAGAAGGATGCGTGTTAAATCATCAAAGCTTTACAATTGTGTTCATGACGAGTGGGGACACTCACACTAGTAGATTTCGTTCTTCATGGTCTCTGTTTTTCGAGGGCGAAACCCCTCGGGCTGATCTTCGTGCTTGTACTAGCAATGTCAGCTTCCTAGTCATTCCCTTGTTGAAAGCATTTTTTGGAGAAGGGACCTTCTTTAGAGTGAAAACTCCCCATCTGATTAATTGGTTGGATAGGACGATCATAGTGTCTGTATATTGTTTTCTGCCTTTAGACGTTTTGGAGAATCTTTTTTAGAGTAGATGTTGTGACCACTTGTTGTGCTTGTACTGGTACGGCTTGTCTTGATGTATTTTTCTTTTTCTCCTTCTTTCTTTTCCTTTTTTGTTATGTGCATTTGTGGTGTTGATATCGTCTTCATATTATTTTTATCAAAAAAATAACCATGAAAATAAAAACACTGGTTAGCCAAACAGTTAAATTAGGAAAAACTAGTTTGGCTTAAGTGCTTAAAAAATACACCTCAATCCAATGGCAACTTGGCTACTTTCCCGCCATTGCAAATGTTCCACGTCGTGAGAGCTCTATCCATGCTACGCTGCCACCTCCTATTTTTTCCAGGAAATTTCCACTACCTAAATCGTGCTCAATGACAATAGAGAAAGCAATAGTACAGTAGAAAAAACACAGCTAGTGACTAGCACTAGTACTAGGGACGTGACGACACATTTTCGTCCCGGTTACACATGGATCACTCGTTTTACCAATTCATCTCTTTCTGGTGTCCACACTCGCGCGGCAACTAGTACCGGCCTAAACCTCTCAACTAAACCAAACTGAATGGGAAAAGCACATGTCCATCTCGTACGTAACGGGGATGGATCTAATCAGACCGTACCATCAATTTTTAGTCAGACCACACGGTGGCAGTGCACATCACGCTAGCTATCGTTCATACTGTAGGCGGTAGCCCTTAGGGGTGCACCGATTGATGCCAATCTCCTCAGACTTTTTGAACGCGTCTGTCTGCGTCTTGAGACCTTTCCGCTTAATTAGCGAGTGTCGTTCTTTTCAGCTGAATACGTTTGAGTTGGCGGGATGGATACCTGAAGCATCTTTGAGCTTGTCGATTAGGTTTTGCATAGGGTTTGACCTGGAAATAAATCTGTTGGTGTCTTCAATATCAAGGATGGATCACGGTCGGTCATGCGGTTAATCTTCAAGCGAGGACAGTGTGCCGAAAGTGAAAGCCCAGAACCTGAGATGACACGGCACTGGCAGCTGGAATCCAGCAAAGTGGACGACGCTGATGAGACGAGCTTTCCACGACTTGACAAAATACTGGGCACATATAATTGACCACACGGAAAAACCTCGCAGGAAGATTGCTTTTTTTTTCAGGGATGTTCATGATCATGACCTGGAAAAAGGAAGCAGTGGACACGCACCGATCGATGCCCGTGCCGCTCGCTGGACGCCCCCACCGCGCACGGCACGGCACGGCACGGCGAGCCGTATGCGCCAGTTGCCAGTGGATTCTCGTCGCGGTCGTACGTGCGTCCTGGTCACTGTGCATTGGTGCGGCCTGCCCCCGGTAGACAACAAACAGTGGCTAATTTTTATGATTTTATTATTGGGTGCACGGTTTGGATGGTGCGTGATGCGTCGCGCTCTGCACCCCACTATTTCTTGCATCTCGTTTTATTCTCAGCCTGACCAAATTCATGAGTACGTATGGCATGCAGGCGTGGGCGTGCCTGTCCCTCGTTGATGCTAGAGGGACGGGCCGAATTTGGAGTGAAACTGCGTATTGCATGGCTAATTTATTGTAACAATTTTACTACTTGCTCCATTTAAAAATAGATGTCTCGGTTTTTTTTAAAATTTAGATGAATTTATATACTACAGTGTCTAGATTTATCGAAATTTAAAAAAAAATTGAGACATCTATTTTAAGTAGGATGGAGTAATACTTATCTCGCATTGCTCGTATTAGGTCGCACTGCAGAATGTAGCAGCAAATCAAGCCTTCAGCTTTCCTCCCTTCGGTCCTTGCCACACAGGTACTACCGGCTCCTGCAGGCTGCAGCTGCTGCCGTGCCTGCTCCCCGTAATTTATTGCATGTTGCATCTGATCGATCGGGCTAGCAGCCCAGCAGTGATATCTGGCCTGACCGCCTGGCGATCTGCTCCTCCGACTGTCTGTATGTTCCCTCCACCGCAAATCTTGGGCCCAACAGAAAGAGGTACAACGGTGAAAGTATCTCCATCTTCACTGCTTCCACCAAACGACAGGCGAGGCAGGATTACGTGGTGCCATATGCGTGGATCTGCCAACTCGGCCAGACGCTGCAGAGGAGAAAGGTGAGAGAAAGCGAACAAAACATTTGTGGATGGGTCTAGCTGGCTGGGCATCCAATCGACTGCAATAGTAGTGAGACAGTGGGAGCAGCGGTGCAGCTCAAGGATTTTGCCAGTGGCTAGCAGCATGGCCTCTTTGGCTGGCTCTGTGTACGAGTGGGATAATGGGGTGGGCCGTGAAGGGAGAGGGACGACCTTTGTTGCCTGCCCGTGGGCTATAGCGACAACATCTTAGACCTGCTCTCTGGCTATGGCTCTTATGGCTAAGATCAGCTCTAAGAGCATCTCTAGCACTGTCCTTAAATAGCATAGAACCGTAAAATAAATGCCTATGTATCTGAAAAATCGCGCGTCGACCAGTGCCCGTAAACCCCTCGGCCCGAAAAAGGTTTTACTGGGCGCGCCAAATATCGCCCGCGGAACCGAGCATATCTGATTTCCGCGGCCGAACCGAGCGCCAACCATCATTCGTCTTCTTTCTTAGAGGAGCAAAAGTTTCAACCACCTCTTCTCCCGCTTCCGCTTCGCCGGCACCGTTGTTCTACCTTCCCCGCCGCTTCCTCCTTGCCGCCACGCAGAATTGACCCCATGGAGCCCGCACAGCTCCCGCCGGTAGCTGTTGAGGTCCCGTACCCGTAGCATCCGTCCTCCGTCGCTCCGGCAGTCCACGCAGGCTCGTTGGCCGCCGCCGTGTAGGCCATCAATAAGCGGAAGCGCGCGGCCGGGCAGGCCGTCTGCCGGCCACCGCTCCCGTGACCGGCGGTGCTCATGCCACGCCTTTCTCCGTCCCGAAACCTAAGCCCAAGAAGGTGCCCGCCACGCGGAAGAAACCCACGCAGAAGACGGCGGCGGTGGGCGGCGCCAAGAACCAGTCCCGCCCCATTCCTCCGCAGCATGCCCCGCCGTTGTCCGGGTTGTCTCGAAGATTAATGAAATGGTAAAGTCAATGACGATGAAGACATTAGAAGTGAAGATTTAGAAGAAAAATGAGATGAAGCAAGCAAGGTGGCAATCGGTTCGTGACTTAGAGGAGAAAAAGATAGCGGTTGAGGAGAACAAAGCCAACGACGGGGCATGTTTACCATCGAAACTGTCAGATGAATGTTTACGGTTTTGTTTGCGGTTCACCCCGCCGGGCAGTTTTCGTAAACCGGAATCACAAAACAGAATATGTGAATATTCATATTCTGTTTTGTGGTTCCGGTTTACGGGGACTGCTCGGAGCCGGCTCCCGCGAAGCGGGTAATCACGGATTCAGCGCGTCGAACTCAGACGTTTACGGTTTGCTATTTACGGACACCACTAGAAATGCTTTAATGAAGTACTTAACTTCTCGAACTGTAAAACTCGCGATTGAATTCGTTTTTTTTTCAGTTCGAAATTCATTTGCGTAGAATGGTACCCGTAAACTCAAACCGCAAATCTAAAACATCATTGTCACGGCAAATTTAACATACGAACACATGTTTAATCACACGGACATAACGATAAATTTAGTAGTGTGCTAAGGCGCGGACGTGAGGATTCTCACACCCGAACACCATGTGCTGCTAGGCCCTGCATTCATACATCGACGGCTAGGCATTTTTATTTAAAAACAAAATACAAAAATTAAAAATGCCATGGAAAAAATAAAAAAAAATCACTCGCAACCTATGTTTGTGTGTGTGAGGGACTAGAGAGCGCAAGTTTTCTCCTTAGATTTTGGGTAAATTTACAAACTGCAGCAGATCAAAAGTTGTTCATAATCTACTAGGTGGCATCCTCAACCAAAACCGAGCCCTCCCTCATCGGCGGGAGCTTCAGGACGTGGCGGTGGACGGCATTGGGCGTCGGGCGGATGGCAGCGACCGGCTTCAGTCCTCTCCCTCGCCTGGCGCGCCTCGACGAGCGCGATGGTGCGGCGCTGCTCCTCCTGCTCGTGGAGGATGTCCGCCTCGTGCTGGCGGACGGACTCTACCGTCATCATCTCCACCGCCAGCACCTCCTCGTCAGAGTCCTTGGCGAAGTCGCTGGCGACAACGACGTGCGTAGGCGAGGGGGAGCTCCAGTCGTCAGACGGCTCGAGAGGCGGCGGTGCATGTGAGGAACCCTCGCCGAACACAGCGTCGGCATACGCCTACTTGCGGATGGCGGTACCGGCTCCGACGAGGACGGGAGGCAGAGCTCCAACAGCAGCGCGAACCGTCTGAGCGGACAAGCCGCGCGCGCTCCTTGTTGGAGAGCTTGCCGCACCACGGGTGGGGGGCGGCCTCCGTCGCCCCCACATCCTACACAGCCCCCTCCCACCCCCAAGTGCGAGCGGCAACCCGACATCTCGTCGATCCGGAGCTGCAACAACTGTAATTGCTCGCCGAAAAAGGACAAACTCGCCGCGGCGACGGTGGAGGAGAAGAGAGTGAGGGTTTTCAACCCGTAAACGCTAGGGCGCCCGATATATATACCGTCGGGACATGGGTTTTAACAGGCCACTAAAAACGAGTATATAACTTTTAACACTATTTAAAAGATCTACATCATTTTTAATCAATAATATGTCATCCACATATAATATCAGAAATGTCATATTGCTCCCACTCATTTTCTTGTAAATACAAGCCTCTCCATAAGTTTGGACAAATCCAAACTATTTGATCACTTCATCAAATAGGAGATTCCAACTCCGGGATGCTTGCTTCGGTCCATAGATGGATCGCTGAAGTTTGCATACCTTATCAACATCTTTAGGATCGACGAACCCTTTGGTTGTATCATATACAACTCTTCTTCAATATTGCCATTGAGGAACGTAGTTTTAACATGCATCTGAAATATCTCATAGTCGAAATATGCAACAATTGCTAACATAATTCTAACTGACTTTAGCATCGCTACGGGAGAGAATGTCTCATCGTAGTCAACTCCTTAAATTTGTCGAAATTCCTTTGCGACAATTCGAGCTTTATAGACGGTTACGTCACCATCGGCATCAGTTTTTCTTTTAAAAATCCATTTGTTCTCCATGTCCTTTCGGTCGTGAGGTAAGTCTACCAAGGTCCAAACCTAGTTTTCATACATCGATTTCATCTCGGGTTTCATGGATTCTAGCCATTTGTTGGAATCCGGGCTCATCATTGCTTCTTTATACATCACAGGGTCATTTATTTCATCAACCATAAAATTCATAACATGATTTATGTACAGTTCAGAAGCTACACGCGTCCTGCTTGACCTGCGAGGTTTGGTAGTATTCTCTTTCAGAGTTTCATGATCATTACCATTAGTTTCCTCTTCATTCGGTGAAGTCAACTCTGGAACAACTTCCGGCGCTGCACTACTCGCCATATTATGAAGAGAAGGTTCAATAACCTCTTCGAGTTCTACCTTCCGACTACACACACCTTTCGCGAAAAACTCTTTCTCTAGAAAGGATCCATTCTTAGCAACAAAAACCTTGCCCTCGGATTTGTGATATAAGGATAGTTTCCTTAGGGTATCCTATGAAGATGTATTTTTCCGCTTTGGGTTCGAGTTTATCAGGCTGAAGTTTTTTCACATAAACATCGCATCCCCAAACTTTAAGAAATGATAGCTTAGGTTTGTTTTCAAACCATAATTCATAGATGTCTTTTCAACGGATTTAGATGGTGCCCGATTTAAAGTGAATGCGGTAGTTTCTAGTGCATAACCCCAAAATGACAGTGGCAAGTCTGTCAGAGACATCATAGATCGAACCATGTCTAATAAAGTACGATTACGATGTTCCGACACACCATTTCGTTGCGGTGTTCCAGCAGGTGTGAGTTGTGAAACTATTCCACACTCTTTCATATGTGCGCTAAACTTGTAACTTAGATACTTACCTCCACGATCAGACCGTAGAAATTTGATCTTTCTATTACGATGTTTTTCCACTTCATTCTGAAATTCCTTAAACTTTTTAAAGGTTTCAGACTTGTGTTTGATCAAGTAGATATACCTGTATCTACTCAAATCATCTGTGAAAGTAACAAAATAATGATATCCACCTCGCGCCGACACACTCATTGGACCACATACATCAGAATGTATGATTTCCAATAAATTTGTCGCCCATTCCATTAAACCGGAAAACGATGTTCTAGTCATCTTGCCCATAAGGCATGGCTCACATGTATCAAATGATTCGAAATCAAGTGATTCCATAAGTCCATATGAATGGAGTTTCTTCATGCGTTTAATGCCAATATGACCTAGACGACAGTGCCACATATATTCATATATATCATCATCAAGTTTAATCCTTTTAGCATCAACATTATGAATATGTGTAACACTATTATCGAGATCCAACAGAAATAAACCATTCATCACATGTGCATGACCATAAAATATATCATTCATATAAATTATAAAACCATTGTTTTCAGATTTAAACAAATAACCACTTTGCATCAAACACGATCTAGATACAATGTTCATGCTCAGTGCAGGCACCAAATAACAATTATTTAGGTTTATAACTAATCCCGATGGTAAGTGGAGAGACAGTGTTCTGATGGCGATCACATCAACACTTGATCCATTGCCGACACGCATCTTGACCTCACCCCTTGCTAGCGGTCGCTTGTTCTGCAGCCCCTGATTCGAGTTACATATATTAGCAACCGATCCAGTATCAAATACCCAAGTGATACTACGAGTACTAGGCAAGTACACATCAATAACATGTATATCATATAGACCTTTGTTTGCCTTGCCGACCTTCTTGTATGCCAAATACTTGGAGCAGTTGCGCTTCCAATAGTCAGTGCCCTTACAATAATAGCACTCGGTATCAGACTTATGTCCAGCTCAGGATTTCTTTTCAGGCGCGGCAACAGATTTGCCACCCTTCTTTCCCTTCTGTTTACCCTTCTTGTATTTCTTGAAACTAGTGGACTTATTGACAATCAACACTTGATGTTCTTTCTTGATCTCCACCTCTGCAGTCTTAAGCATTGAAAGAATCTCGAGGAGAGTCCTCTTCATGCCTTGCATGTTATAGTTCATCACGAAGCTCTTGTAGCTAGGTGGAAGAGATTGGAGAACATGATGTATGCCTAAGTTAATGGGAATCATTATTCCCAAGGACAAGCTTATCGGTGTACCCAGACATTTTGAGTACGTGCTCACTAACGGAGTTGTTCTCTTCCATCATGCACCTAAAGAACTTTTCAGAAGCATTATAACTCTCTATAGTAGCATGGGTATCGAAAATCATTTAAAATTCACCCATTCTATCAAAGGAATTGCCGTTTTAGAAAACGCCAAACAAGCAATATAAGATGCAAAAACATCATATGTGAAAAGTGAAATGATATGGTTCTTGCTGTTGATCACTATCATGTGCATCGTGGTATGATCTTTTTCATTCCTTTGTGTTCAAGGCCAAGGTATATGGAACTTACATGTTAGGTGTGTTGTAAGAGTATCAAATATACATCTACTTACAACATTACCATATCATGACACTACCCTAGCAACTATCTAAACTAGACGCTTCTAATTTATTCCGCGGCTTAGGGATTTCGAAGATAAAACCGTTCTTACCTATCAACATGGAACCACAATGATGATAACCAAATTATTAGCAACTCGTTGTAAATCAGATATTGACTATAGTAGGAGAGACAGATATCCACTAGCCACTTATGCAAAACTAGTTGCAAGTCAAGCGTGGAACAGGTCTCATGTGCGAGGACATGTAAAGTTTATCCAAGCCGCTTCATCCCACTATGACACCAATATGCAAAGTACAAGCAAGAAGCAATAACATGATCATCATCTCCCACATACTCATATGTGTACTACCTGTGCAAAGGTTCTACGCATAGATTGGGCTCTGATACCACTGTTGGATTCGCAGCATAGAAAACAAAAAAATTCCTATGATTGGAACAACTAAGAACCATGATCTATCTAGTATATACAAGCAATGGGTAGATATACATCCATAGAGAACATACCCTTGTAGACCGACAAAATTTAACGAGGTTGTACTCGTGGATGATGTAGACGAACGCCTGCCGATCTTAAGATCGAGAAGAAGTCCAGCACCATAAATCAGCAATGCATCCGTGCTCGCACACACGTCAAGCCACCGAATAACCTCCGTCTCCTTGCTCCAACAATGCAGTGGAAGCAACAATTCTTTCCAAACGACAAGCCAACAGGAACATGTATCTCACTAGTCTAAGACCATGGGGAATAATCTAGAGGGGAGAGAGATCTTTCATGAGGAGGTGTGAGTGTGAGAGAAGGAGTAGGGGGCTTTTATAGGAGGAGAGGGCACCCTAAGGGGTGTGGACAGCGGCATTGGTGGCTTCCCCCATCCCTTCCTCCATTCATGTGAGTGGAGCTCCCACTCACCAAAAGTCCCTCCATATTCTCCACTCAAAAGCCTACTCAAATTCCCATTAAATTTCCACCAAATTTAATGTAATCTCTCTTTAAATAAAACTTATTTTATTTATTTATTCAGAATTTTGTCAATTACATTAATTAACAAACATTCACATAAAACCCCTTGTTACTTTTCAATATAACATGCAGAACTAATTTCTGCAATTTCGCCTGAAACAATTCCGGTGTCAATTGAAATAATTCCAGCGCTTTGCAATTCTTTCTTCTAGAACATATTTGTTACAAATGGTGTCGGTGTCTCTTAATTGTGTCACCCTACGGTTCGCGAATAATGCGGACATGATCGAGACCCCTCTCGGATTAATAATCGGAAGCGGGACATGTAGATCCATACTGACTCTCACACATTCAACGATGAATTCTTGTGATTGTGAGAACCTTTGATGCTAGTAACTTAATCCCTTTATCTCACGATATATTACATGTCCGAGATCCGATCATCGGTATCTCCATACCTAGTTTGATCTTGTTTCTGACATGTACTCTTTTCTTGTTCCTGTGATATAACATTCTAGTGATCTCATCACTTGCTTGCAAGCTAACTAATGTGATATCACCGAGAGGGCCAGAGTATATCTCTCCGTCATTGGGATGGACAAATTCCACTCTTGATCCATGAGCCTCTACATAACACCTTCGTAGCATTGAACCCACCTTTATAGTCACTCTGTTACGGTGTGATGTTTGATGTTATCAAGACACTCTTTTACTGTTAGTGATTGACATGATCTCATGGTCTAAGGACTAGGATTACTTTGTATGATGTTATAGCAATATAAACACAATGACTTTGATCGTAATGTTATACTCGCATGAATGTTCATCACACCATTCCAATAATGTTGTGACCTTATTATTAACAACATTCAATGTCCATGATCAGGAAACCTTGATCATCTTGTTAATCAATGAGCTAGTTTATAAGAGAGGCATAACTAGGAACTTTCCATTTGTTTATTAAACACACATGGTATTAACGTTTCCGTATTAATACAACTATAGCATGCAAAATAAACATCTATCATATACTTGGAATATACATAATAACAACTTTATTATTTCCTCTCAGGGCATATTCCCTTTAGTTTTACGTGGCTTTAGGGCTTTCATGGTAGAACCCTTTCCCACCTATCAATGTTGAGCCACAACGTTGATTCAATGGTTGCCTCTTCGCTCCCTTTTCAGGGACCTCCGATGTAAAAGTCATATCCACTATTGAGAGAGAGAGACAAACACCCGCTAGCCACTTATAAGGAACAAGCCGTACATTAAGCGTGGAACCAGTCTCGCGTAAGCTTACGCGTAAGGTCGGTCCGGACCGCTTCATCAATCAATCTCGCGATATAACAGAAACACGAAAGAAGGTCGCAACTAGAGAATCAACGCCCACATACTTT
Organism: Avena longiglumis; assembly: GCA_030063025.1. Classification (NCBI taxonomy): domain Eukaryota; kingdom Viridiplantae; phylum Streptophyta; class Magnoliopsida; order Poales; family Poaceae; genus Avena; species Avena longiglumis. Next base: position 504,878,269 of record CP125976.1, on the reverse strand, counting down.
CTATGTGTTCTATCAATACGACATGTCTACCCATAGATTTGGTTCAGATACCACTAAAGGGGTTCGCAACAGAAAATCAAAAAAATTCCCTATACGAACACGATCACCAAGTTCTATACTATGCAGACATAAGTAACGGAGAGTAAGAACAAAGTTCATACACTTGAAGACCGTGGCACGCCTTACACAGGTAGGCGTATAGCAATGAAGACAGCGTCCCAAGTCTTGCGCCTCGAAGCTCTACACATGTATGGTGTAGGAAAGTCTCCCGGGATCCGATCCAGCAGAGCAGCGACACAAGAAAGAAGTCGGACCGTCCTGCGCACGACTGTAGTGAGGAGTTGGAGAACTAAACCAAGAGGCTAGATCCAATATAATGGAGAGAGATCTGGGGTTTAAGGGAGAGAGGAGAGAACTTGTTGTTGGTGTGCAAATAGGGGAGGGGGCTCCTCTATTTATAGTAGGGAGGGGTAGGGAAAACCCTAGGGCTTGCGGGGTGGGGCACCCCCAAGCTAATGCCAGGGGAGGGCTAGCCGCCGCCCCTGGGCCCTACCCCGCGGGTGGGAGCCCTAGGGTTTGGCCGGTGGCCCCTCTACCCTTTTTCCCTTGGCGCCTACCCTATTGGGCCCTTCTAGAAGTGGCCTAATAGCAATAAGGCAACCCTAATATATAAAAATAAAATATGTTTTAATATTAATTAAACCAATTAATATAAAACACATGTATTAATATATTCCATACACCGAAACTCTTTCGGACCTCTTCCGATCACCATAGGATAATACCCGGAACCTTTCTGGTTTCTCTCTCTTGTTTCTCCTTTAGTGCCGGTTCAATCCCAAAGCGTTTCCACCCTTTAAGTGTGCCACCCTTCGGCTCAGACTTGCTACGGACATGACCAAGACTTTCTTGTATCAATGATCAACATCGGGACCTGTATGGCCATAATGATCCCCGTGCCCTCATGATTAATCTCATCGCTTCAACCTTAATTGTGTAGTTTTATTACCTTTGCCATACGATACCTAGGTCATCTGAGATTTGATCTTAAGCATCTCCATACTTGTGTTCGATCTCTTTACTGATGAACTCGTTTACTCGTTCTCGTGTCATTGCATTCCATGATCCAATCATATGCTTGCAAGCTTCGTTAATGCAACATCATCGAGCTGGCCACGTGTATTTATCCGTTACTTGGATTGGCAAATTCTGGTCTTGATAAAAACTCCTCAACCCATTTCTTCAGGAAATCCAACAATACCTTTATGATCACCCTTTAACGGCTTGATACTTGATATTATCAAAGTCTCCCTCTAAAACAATGTTTATGCATTATATCACAATCGAAGGACATAAGCCACGATGTATCTATGTTATCATCAATGACGGACGTTTAAGTAACTAGATCTCATTGTGATTATCTTTAGGGTGAATGTTTATCATATCATTCTCCAATGATGTGACCTCATTGTCAATCGGCACTATCACCATGATCTCGAAACCATAAGATCATCACTTACCCAATGTGCTAGTTTACTAGAGGGTACCAGAGACCTGGTTGTTTACATACCACACATGTATTAACGTTTCGTATTAATATAGTTATAGCATGGTAAGAAACATATTATGAACAAGAGATACATCAAATAAAAAGTTCTGTATTATTTTCCTCTAGGGCATATCTCCTTCATAGTAAGCTGCGGCCGACTTTGGCGGATGGTCGCGATCACTACGGTGCAGGAAAACGAGCAGGGTCATGGTTATCGCAAAGAGGAGACATCGTAGCTTTGTTTTTGAGAGCAACCACAAAATTTCATTGATAGAAAAACAAGTTACAAGAACCCACGTGGAAACTGAAAAATAGACCAGGAGAAAAACGATTGTCCTGGAAACATTGCAGATGTACACCTAAGGGATAGAAAAATACAAAACTATCCCTAGGATTTTCTGCACTCGCCGAAGCTAGCGGCCACCGCCACCGTCCAACGCCGCCTAGACGTACGCTGAAAGGACGACGAGCCTCCACCATTGCCAGATCCAAGAAAGCACCATCACCAACGAGGCTTTGTGAGTCGATGAACATGCATGCTGCAAGCAGCGAGGCACATGTCGTTGTGGCATGTCGACCGGGGGACGTCCCCGTGCTGTGTTGGACCAAGATCCACCGCCTCCCACCGACGAAGTCAGGGAATAACGGCCAATCCACCACCTCCGGACCAACATCCTCGCTCCAGAGCATCCATCTCGCCCCGGCCCGTAGTGTTGCCATGGATTACGACGAACACCTGCGACACTTCGAGAAACAGATCTCGCCAGATCCAAAGAACGACGAGAAGACCAAGCTGCCGATCCAAAAGATCGACAAGCACACGTTGCCATCAACTCCAAGACACTGCCGTAAAGGTCGCCGCCGGTGTGGGAGTAGAGTTGAGGCAGATTTATTCACCCGGACGCCGCTCCCACCACCCCAACGACGCACCAGAGAAGACAAACCCTAACTACAGACCGAAGGAACGAGATCCCCTCCCCCTCCTTCCGCTGGAGCGGCAAGCGGAGGGAGAGGGAACCAAGGCCTTGGCCGGAGGAGATCTGGATCCGCCGCCGCCTGCCGCTAGACACGAGAGGAGGAGGGGAATGGTTGGGGCTCGTGAGTTGGGTCTTAGGTTCCCGATGAGGGGACATCGTAGCTGGGTGGTGTACAAACATGGTCGCTTGAGTCATATGGTATGCGTCAGAAAACAAGGTGGTTCCGATGCTACAGGAGTTGTTGCCAGTGTTCTCCTGCAGCACGCGCGTCTGTCAGCGGCACGGCGAGCATGCTATGAGGCGAGCGACATGGTGCTCGCAACTTTGCAGCGGCACTTCGAGGCGGTAGGGTACATGGGTAACGAGGTAGAGGAGGTGTTTCTCACCGAGGTGGCGGCGAAGGGGACACAAGGGAACGACGGTGGTGGTGACCGTGGGCGCGAGCGCGGTGAGACATGGGCGTTCGAGAAGGCGAGTGGCATGGCGCGAGGATGATGGCGAGCGAGCGGCCTTATCCTCCTTGATCTAGGAAGCGGAATAGTGGTGGCAACGATGGTAAGCAAGGAGAGGCGATGTCAAGGCGACTAGGCGTCGCGGGGACTAGGGACGTCAGGCGCGGCGGCATGAGGCGAGGAGTGGGTCTAGGGTTGATGGGACAGTACCTCAGATTCCTTTTAAAGGCGTCGGGAGGCACGCATGACCGTCCATCGCGCGGACAGCGACAACCGAAGCTTCGGATGCTCGCGTACATGTGAGGAAGATGACAAGCAGTGTCGCTGTATTCATTACTAAAACTATAAGGGCCAAGGAGAGAAGGGAGGTGGGCCGGCGCGTGATGCTCGTGCTCGCTGCACTGTTTGCTACGGCTGGTGGGCTCCGGGTGGGCTGAAAGCTATGGATGGGGCGTTGGGCTACGACCAAGCAAAGGTAAGATGGAGTGTTGCAGGTATGTTTCTCTCTTTATTCTTTTAACTTATCTTTTTATTTGTTAGTTGTTTTCTTGTTTTTAAAGTCGCTTTTATTTCAAAAACTTTTGAACTTTTGCAGGTTTGTTTTAAAATAGAGAGGAAAAACCATTGAAAATTGATAAGAGGGAGTAGAGTATAAGAAGTGCAATGCCCCATAATCATTTTGGGCATGTTACTAGACAAATAGGTTTAGGGTTTTTGCAAGGATGAATAAAAGTAATTTGGAAAAAATAGTGGACTCTAGTAAGTAGGTCCCAACTTGTTGAAATCAAAACAGAGAAAGATTAAAAAGAGGGAGAGGGAGTATGGTGATAGCAATAACAACACCAGTAAGGTAAAGGTAAAAGTAAGGTTTATATGATACTCAAATGTAATGTGACATGATGACATGAGTATGACATGACGACGTACTGAATTAAAAAAACAAGCAAATTTTAATTAGAAAATTCTGAAGATGCTGCCTAAGATTTATTATTTATATACATACATCAATATTTCCGCCGGTTCCTTAAATAAAAGTAATGGCTCGTCCCAAGGCAGTATGGACAAAAATAACCTAAAATCAAAAGGATTTCACAAAATGACCCATCTAGAAAACTATTTCACTGGCACTAACTCTTTGGGTAACTCCTAACAGCTAGGCGCTACACTGTTCAGCTAGGCGCTATGTCCCCTACCAGTGCACGCTCTGGCCCTCCAGCCCCACCCGTAGTGTGGCCAGTGGCGGGAAAACTCTAAGTCAGAGTGATAGGCGCTACACCTCAGAGCATAGCGCCTATCAGACAGACGCTACACTCCTGAACTACACTAGTTTCAGCTGATTGGCAGCACAAGTGCACATATACTCAAACCTAGTGCACATATACTCAAACAACATCAACATAGTCTCAAACAACTTCAGGATGATGTTGAGGATGACACTTCGATTCGTTCGGAAGATGAGGTATGGGACAACCTTACATGCATTTAGTGATTTCTGTTTCCCATGTATTTCTCATAGCCATACAATCTTACATGTAGCTGCCTCATATGGAGAATGAGAGCGAGTGCAGATTAGATTCGCATACCCGGTGAAGCCGGAAGCAGTTCAATCGCTAGGCAGGACGACTTCCGTAATAAGGGAAAGGCCAATGTTGTCGAGGACGAGCCGCCACGGAGGTTAAGAGCGACTAGGAGGACGAGAGGCCTACGGTATGATGATGAAGATGAGTCGCAAGAAGAGGAGGTGACAAAGAATATACCTCCAAGGAGGGGCCGAGGCCCAAGGACGCGTGGACGGAAGTAGGTCATGTATGGCACAATGTTGATGACGATGCACTAGGTTTGGGACTATGTATGGGTTGATGTATGGCACTATGTTGATGTTGTTTAAGACTATGTTCATGTATGGCACTATGTTGATGTTGTTTAAGACTATGTTGATGTATGACAATATGTAGATGTTGTTTGAGACTATGTTGATGTTGTTTGAGTATATGTGCACTTGTGCTGCCAATCAGCTGAAACTAGTGTAGTTCAGGAGTGTAGCGTCTGTCTGATAGGCGCTATGCTCTGAGGTGTAGCGCCTATCAGACAGGCGCTACACTTCGACTAAGTTTTCGCCAATACCTGGGCGTCCACCGGCTTGGTGGGGCTAGGGAGGGGCCAGACGGTGTCATGCTGGCAAGGGGCATATCGTCTAGCTGAAAGACGCTACACTTTACAGTGTAGCGCCTAGCTGTTAGGAGTTACCCAAAGGGTTATTTTAGGAAAATAGTTTTCCAGATGAGTCATTTTATGAAATCCTTTTAATTTTGGGTTATTGTTGTCCATACTGCCTCGTCCCAACTGCCCCAGCGGGCACACGTATAAAACCTGCCTCACCACTAGCCATGACTCTGCCCCTCGCGTCATCTCTTCTCCCCTATCAATCGTGCTGCTGGTCATGGCCGTGCAGGTGCAGGCGCAGCATGTCTCCCGTGCCTTCCACCACGACCTCCACTCCTACAGGTCTGCTGCGCCTGCCAGCGTTCCCCTACGTCTGTACTGTATCTGCTAAAGAAGGGCAATGTCTTAATCCTGTGCGTCTTGCAGGGCTCTAGAGGATAGGGCGACTGGTGCCTCTCTGTTCTCCGACGAGCTTGGCGGGTGCGCGCCGGCGATGGCGGGTACTGGCACCACGATGCTGAACGACGTGCCCAGAAGCGACCTCACCTGCAACGACAACAACTACAACAGCGCTTCCGTGCCGAGGAAGCGCGCGCGCGTGGCGGCGGCGGCGTCTGATTTCATGGACGAACGGCCACGCGGCGTTAGAGCGCCTGCGGTGGCGGGTCTCGGGAACACGTTGTTCGGCGACATGGATCTAACCTGGAACGATAATACCTGCAGCCACGGTTTCGTGCAGAGGAACCGGGCGCGCGCTGTTGCTGAGGCGCCTTCTTTCTTGGAGAATCAGCAGGCGCAGGGGTCTCTGCCCGTTGGCGATGTGCTCACCAGGGCGCTGGGCTCCGGCGCGGCGTCCACCAGCGGGAGAATGCCCATTGCCGCCAGCCCGTCGCAGAACCTACTTTCGCACCTGTATCATCAGGGTATGGAGATCGGCGCGGTCGTACGAGTCGAGGTACCTACCAACTTGCTCAATCATGGACCCTTTTCTTCTCTCGGTGATTGGAATCGAGTTCTTGGCTTGATTGTGCGGTGTTTTGATTCGGGGTGGTTTTGATTGATGTTTTCTGCAGACCGAGCGGATGCGAGCGGGGCTGGAGTTGGCGCGGCGCCGGCACGTCCGGGAGCTGGTGTCGGCGGCGGAGCGCGCTGCGGCAGGACGCCTGCAGGCAGCGGAGGCCGTGCTGGAGCTCGCGCGCTGCCGCAACGCGACGCTGGCAGAGAGGCTCGGCCAGATTAGCGCGGAGGGCCATGCCTGGATAGGCGTGGCCAAGAGTCACGAAGCCGTCGTGGTCGGGCTCCGCGCCACCCTCGAGCAGCTCCTGCAGTCCCCTTGCGCCGCGGTCGCCCAAGGACCGGATGGAGCGGGCGACGCCGAGGACGCGCGGTCCTGCTGTTTCGAGACACCCGCGGACGACGGCGAGGCGGCATCCAACAAGTCTAGGGTGCCGTGCAAGGCTTGCGGCGACGGCGAGTCGTGCGTGCTGCTGCTGCCGTGCCGGCACCTGTGCCTATGCCCCGCATGCGACGCCACCGTGGACGCGTGCCCTGTGTGCGCGGGCAGCAAGAACGCCTCGCTCCATGTCCTGCTCTCTTGATTCAAGCCTCTGATCGTCGCGTTGCCTTCTCCCAAACTGTTTGTCATGTGAAAGTCAGTTGACGTCAGCAGGCCTGATCTTGCTACTCCATGGTTAGTGCCCAAATCGATCGACAACGCGCTCAAGTTCTAGTTGATTAGTTCAGTACTTCACTACTTCAGTTTGCCGGTTCTTTTGTCAAAGAAGAAGTAACTATGCTTGAAGAAATTCTTTTGGTAGTAGAGACTGAAGTTTCTAAACAATCTCGAAATAGGCATTCGTCCCGCTTTATAGATAAAGCACACAGGTGAGACCGCTGCTGGACCAGAGAGAACAACGTCCAAAGGACCAACACGATACACGGACCGAACAGACAAGTCCCAAACAAAAACAAAAACAAAAACAAGAAGAGAGAAAAGAAAACAAAGCCGACAACGGCGGAGCGACAAAACAGAGAATATTCGCAACCGTTGCGTCCACCGGAGAAGTACCACCACATCACTAGCAATCCAAAGCGCCACGTACCAAAGCAGCACCTCCAAGAAGGGGAGTGACGATGACGACACTGCTGCCCGGACTAGTCCTAGGGTTTCCCCCGGTACGCCTTGGGAGACGCGGAGGAGATACCCCCGGCGCCCTTCAAGAAGTATGGCGATACCCAAAGGCGTCACCGCGCCGGTGTCAAAAAGGAAAAGATTTCTCCCGATCCCTCCAACGACCCTCCCGACCACTATGTATTGCTCCGCCAAGCTTGCCGCCCACCTACACGCGCCAACACGGTCTTGAGGACTTCACGCGTCTGCCGTGAAACGAGACCGAGGCTAGGAGAGGCGAGAGACCATCGACGAGGAAAGGCATGGCATCAATCTGCGGGAAGAACAATCTCCACCGCCCGCAGCGATAGCCGACGGATGCGGCAGGTCATACCGCACCATCTTGGCCCGGCCGAGTCAAGGCCGTAAAGCCCCGCGCCACAGCTGCGGCAAGGGTGCCTCGCATCGCCTCCCCCACTGTGCTCCACTCCTCCCTCCATCAGAGGATCCGCCACCTTGAAAAATCCCCGCCGCCAAGCAGCAGCACCATCGCCACCGAGACCACCCAGGCCAGCCGGACCGTTGTCAGTCCGAGGAACAGCAACCGAGCCACACCACCCATGGCCAAAGGAACGGCCGCGCAAACCACCTTCCGGGGCCGCCGCACCGGCTTCCCTACACTCGAGCCAAGGCCCTGGCCACCGTCACAACACACAACCACCGAGAGTTCCGGTGAAGGTCAGGACTCGAATTCGCAGTCAATGAGCACACGGGAAACCTAGGGGAGGAGAACTACCCTCCATCACCTTGTGGTGGGTGCCGTCCGGACGGGCAGCGACATCCATAGGGCCAAGATCAGGCCCAGACCAGGCCCGACCAGGCCTAGCCGGCCAGCCGGATCGAGCGAATCTAGCCCCTTGAACCGCTTTGCAACAGGACTCACCGCCACCGAGCTGCTCGCGAGGCTCCTCCACCGGCTTCTGCCCGCCCGCCGCCATGACCACGGCCGTAGAACCTCAGCCGCGCCAGCGGCAGAGCACTCCAGCCAGTGAAGCTCCACCGTGGCCCCGGAGGCAAGGCCCATTGTCAGCTGCAGACGCGACGCCGGCCCCACGGACGAAGCACGACGCCGCCGGGTCCCTGAAGCCGCCAGGCGAGCCGCCGCCACCCACGCGGTCCTCACGCCACCGCGCCGTGTCTCCGCCGCCCGCCAAGCCACCGCATGCGCCGACGCCATTTACACGCCGCCGCCTCTGCGAAGTCCGGCCGCTGAGGACGGAGAAAGAGAGAGGAGGCCCGCCACCGACGCCGAAGCGGTTTTTGCCACGGCTACCCGATGGCGGCGAGACGGAGGAGGGGCTGGGTGGCGGCGAAACCCAGTCGCTCGCGGGAGCGACGCGGGGGACTAGGGTTTTTCCTTCTCTCTTTCAGTTTCCAAACAATCGCTCATGGGAGTTTTCAGAGCATAAAAATTTCAGGACCTGCCTGTATTTGCCAGGGAAAAAATGCGTAGTGGGTAAGTTTAGTTAGGACAAGAATATCAGGAACCAAATGCAGTTTCAGCTTTCAAATTTAGAATTCCCGTCCTTCTGTTCGCCGTTGGATTTCACTAAAACAACCTGGTTTGTCCGGGCCATTTTTCTTAAGTTTGCAAAAGAGTCGCAAAATTTTCATGCGATGGTGTCAAAACCATAATTAACGTGTTTAGAAAATCTGTATTGGTTGCAGCAAAGCGTCAAGAAAAAAACATTGTGTATGCAACATGAAAGCAAAGTGAAAACGCTTGCCACATCAACACAATATCTGCATTGCAGCATATCTAGTCGATATCTGCATTGTAGAATATAGTTTGTATGTATGCAATAAACAAATTCCAATCTGCAACAAACAAGATTCAAACTAGCAACAAGTCAAAAGAATAGTATATAGCATAGATTTTTCAAAATTCCCAGCCTTTATTTTAAGGTCCTTACATCGCCACTCTTACCTCGCTGGAGCTTATCCCTCATCAGATACGGCAACCCCGGACCCTCGACCCATTCCCCTTGATGTTGTGGCCTTGTGGGAATAACAATGAGGAGGATCCTTAGAGGAGGGGATGGACCAATGAACGTCAGGTGTTTAAAGGAAAAGGCGGAGGAGACGATGTTGTAGGAATTGAAAGATTGGAGAGGAGAGGGTCCTGGATGCATATGTACGCAAGGGGGTGTACAAGTGAAACACTAATAAATAAGTATCAATTTTCCATACAGGAAGATACGCAAAAGTCGAAAATTCACTTTTGGTCTCATGTGCATATGATCTCTTTTAGCAAGAAAATTTCAAATTGTTCAAAAAATTCCAAAAAATATATGGACGTATGCATCTCCACATTCTATTTGCTAAGTTTAATAAAAAAACCTATATTTTTTGCATAATTAAGTAAAAACTTAATTTGGAAATGTGGCCTAATTTTTGAAGGCTTAAATATTAATTAAGTTAAAACATAATTAATATACTAGGTTGATGAGAGGATAGTTACTATATTGCCATGTTGCCTATAGATAATTGGATCAAAATTGTTCCTTCTCTGTTGTCTCTTTTGTTCCAAGTTGATCCATATTGTCTAAGATGATTATTTCTCTCTACTTACTATTTGAATGTTTGTGTTGTAGGTGAAGAAGAAAAGATTAAATATTCTTTCAAGACCAACTTAGTTTATGGTTGTTTATTTTCTTCTCTTGTAATCCTTTACTTATTCATTTGAGAATGCAATATCCATTTGTGACTTGAAATTCAATTCATGCTTGGAATATTCTTTTGTGAGTTTATAATAATTATTGCAATTTAATTTGAAATGTAATGGACGTAATGTGTATTGTTTCTTTGGAAATTTCATTTCCAAATTTTGAATCTTGTTTATACATGATCATATCATTTTGATTTATGCAGTTTGTGTTATATTAGTTGTTCAATATTATAAATGTACTCAAGAAGTCCAAAATATGGCAAAAGTCATGTCAAATTTTCTAGTACTCAAGCAAGGCTTCAAACAATCAATCAAATGAATCAAACAAGCATTCATCTATTCGATGGAAGCATCGACAACTATTAATTCTTAATAAAAAGTTTTAAATTTCCCTTTCTTTCTAGATGCATGAAATTCAATTGTGCACAATCAACTTGCCTAAAACTATTTATATTGCTCTAATAAAGCTCAGGATGTTACAGTTGCGGAGGATATAATTTTTCAACATCCTCTCGAAATAGGCTTTCGCCCCGCTTTATAAATAAAGCACATAAGTGAGACCGCTGCTGGGTCAGACAGCACATCGCCCAAAACCAGAGACAACACGATACACGATGCTGGGGAAGCAGCACACACACGCCAACAAAAAACAAAGAAAAACACAAAGGAGAGGAGACGGAGACGGATCGACTAGACGAGGAAGACCACAACCGCTACGCCGTCTGAAGAATGTCCACCACGCTCCTAGTCCCGACTCGTCAAGTGCCAAGCAGCACCCTCAAGAGGGAAAGCGACCGCTGCTGCCCAGACCAGAGACTGGCCCTAGGATTTCCCCCGGCACGAAGAGGGGAATGGAAGAAGGGAAGCCACGACGTACTTCAGGAAGGAAGATACCACCCGCAGGTGGCACCGCGTCGGTGTTAGTCAAGCTGACAAGGATTTCTCCCGAAGGCCCTATCCCCAACCCCTGGACGAGCCGTTGCACAGGAGACCCGCGAGAGCGAAGCCTCGCCACCACCCAAACTCGCCGCCCACGAACATGCGTCACTCCGGTTCCGACTTTGTCATCGCGAGGGCTGCAACATCGTGACCCAGGTAGAAATGAAACAGGACCCACAGTACCGCGGCCGCGCGGGAGGGAACTTCCTCCACCGCCGACGGTGGTAGTCGACCGGACGCGGCCGCAAACAAACCAGTCCACCATGGGTCCGGCCGAACCCAGCAGGCCCATAAAGCCTCCGCAGAGGCAAACCAGTCCCATGGCGGTCCAGCTAGGCCTTGACGGGCCCATAAAGTCCGCCGCCGTGCTACAACAGGCCGGCCGCGGATGCCACGGGTCCCATCCACCCTAACCCGTCATGATCTGCCGTCCGGTAGCTGAGCCAGCCCGCCAAACCAGATCTAGGCCCAAATGGGCCCGATCTGGCCAAACCCTTTCGCCTCGAGCTCGGCTTCAGTGCGTCGCGCTTGCCCCGCGCCATCCGCGCCGCGCCCTCGCTCCCTGCGAGCCCTCCGCCGCCAAGAACCCGCCGGAGCCACCTGCGGCACGCAGACGCCGACCACCACGCTCGAGGCGCGTGATCACCGCCGTCGAGCGCGTCGCACAGAGCCGCCACCGTCGCCGAGCAGGCCGCGCGCCTCCAGCCAGCCACGCCCCATCCGTGAGAGGCTACGCCGCCGAGCGAGGAGAGGAGGCCCGCCGCCGCCTACGCCCCCGGGGCTTCGCCCGGCGACGCCCACGGTGGCGGCGAGGGGAGGGGAATTGTGGCATCCCGCAAAAACCACTACTAGAAAATCGCGTTGATTTTGTGCATTGCATCATCATGACCGCATGCTCATGTCATCACGCCACATTGCATTTGGGCATCGTCATGTCATCTTGCATTTGTTTGCATAAAACTATTTTCGAAAAATCTGTTTTTGTTTTCTAAACGCCCCGTCTTTATTTAAACACAAAACGCGGGTCTCCGGAATATTTTGCTTTGTCTACCAACGGTTTTCAAAAGCCCCATTTTAAATATTAATATATTTAGTTTATTTTTAGGGGGCAGCCGTACCGGTCCGATCCGACCCAGTCGGCCACCCCCAGTACAAAAACCAGCCTACCTAAACCCTTTTCCTACCCCAACCTAATCTACCCAACCTTCCTCCACCTCATCCCACCCAATCGGTGCTCGCCACCTCAGCTATCATCCCTCCTCCCACCAATCGCCGCCTGCCACCTCACCCCTGGCCCCTGCCCGCCACCCACTCCACCCCGTCGCTCCGGGCCCCACCCTCTCCTTCCCCTCGATCCTCTCCTATCCTGAGCCCACAATCTCCGCCGCCAGACCCGACGCTCCCCCTCGCATGCGATCCTCTCCCTCGACCTGACCCCGCCTCCCTCTTCTCTCGTTGCTCTCTACCCAGCTGCCGCCACCAAGGGCGTGTCCCACCTCGCCCGACCTTCCCTTCCGCAGCGTCCTCTCTCCAGAGCCGGGACCCGTCGCCAGACCGTGTCCCCTGTCCCCGAGCGACTCCCTCGCCTCTACCTGCTGGCCCTCGTCTGCAGTTCGCCTTCTTCGTCCCTAGCTTGTGCCTCTCCAACCGCCATTGCGGTACCTCCCGCCGCATCCTCCGAGTGCGTCGTCAGTCGCCTCTCTCCGTTCACCTCGCGGCTCTGTCCCGGCCGGCCGTGGCCGCCCTGAGCTCTCCGGTAGCGCCTTGCCATCATCGTCGCCGCTGCGTCCCGACATCGCCAGCCACGCGTCCTGGTCACAGCTCCGCCGACCCTCCGCCGTCGATCCGGCCCGTGCGCCTGCGCGCCTTTCTGCACTGTGGCGCCACCGCCTCCCCCCATCGCCGCCATGAAACCCTTCATCGGCCACCTCCTCCGCCATGGAAGCCGCGTTACGCTCGCCTCTTCACGGTATTTTGTTCCTTGTCGACACGTCGAGCCTTCCCAAGGCTCCTGCCGCCGCGCGGTACTCCGATTCGGTGTTTTCCTCGGTGTATGTGTCCTTGATGAATACCATCTTATCTCGCCAATGTGTGCATGTGCCTATCGCATGTCCTAGCGTGGTACCTCTTAGTTGAAATCCCAGATGAGAAATTTATCGTGTTGCGAAGACCCAACAAACGCCAAGTTCGCCAACATGGCAAGTCCGAACCCGGAGATCTCCGTCACGGAACCACAAGGCCTTTGGGGGTGGAACCGACAAGATCTACCTCACGGAGCACCAAGAACTCCTTCCTAGAACCGAAGACCTATTCCACCGAGACCCTCGGCACGCCAAGATCTCCTTCACAGATCTGATGACCGAGACCCCGAAGCCCGATCCCGGTGATCCAAAGGCCACGCCAGGACCCGGATCCGAAGACCGCCAATGTCTTCTCCCCGAAACGCCGAGTTCTCCATCTTGGACGTCAAGCACGTCGACATGAAACCGAAGGACGCCAAACGCCAAGCTCTTCATCTCGGACCCAGTAATCCGATCACTGATCCCCGCCGAACCACGAGACCGACCCGAACCCTCGGGCCAAGTTCGCGAACCCTAATGTGATTCCCTATCCGAGACCCCATTATTTTTATAATATGACATTATCAACTGATGCATATTAAATTGTTCATGCATGCATACTTATGCGTGGTTTGGGGCATTATGCCAATTCATCTCATAATTAAATATGGAGTCTATATGCGGGATATCTTTGTCTTATTCCGGACTCCATTTAAATTGGTGTAGCGAACCGGTGCTATCTTTTGCCATGTTAAGACAACATTTAAAATGCAGGGTAGCTAAACAACATGAACCACCTAAATATTTGTCGGGACCCCAGTTCCGCTTAATCTTGCCTAATTGCACCGCACCTTTCCATGTCATACATCATACATGCATCATGCCCGATCTTCTGCCGTAGTATTAAATAGTGCATCCGGGTTTCTTCTAGTGCTTTGCTTCTTCACGGATTAGGCCGATGAGTTGATGCGAGTGACGCCCGTTCTTCGGATGAACCTTCGGCAATGTTTTCAGGCGAGCATCTCCCCCTTTCTACCTATCTTACTTTTATAGTATTTATTCCCTCCTGTTGATCTATTGCTATCTGTGTTGCGATGCTCTAGTTTTCGTACCCGAGATATCCCTTGCAGCCTTATATTGCCTTGGACACATCCTATTACCTGTTGTTTGGTAGATAGTTGGACTTGCGCGTCGTAGTCGCTTGCTCAAGTGCTGTTGCGTGTCGTCAAGTACCACAGTTGTTGGAGTATTGCCGCATGTTTAATGTTGGAGATGATCATGGCTTTAATTATTGTTTAATAACTAAAATTGAAGTAGGTAAATAATGCAGAGGCACAGGTGGGCAGTTGATGTTATTTGGTTGTTAACCGTCCACTTGTGTCCCGTAGGACCCCGAGTTCTTGACACCTGTTCCGAGATCGAGCGCGCTAACCACAGGTGGGGTGTATGGGCACCCCCATCGATTTAATACCTGATTCCAAGTACTGTACTGGGGGCCACAAAGTAGTTTGGAGCTTTATTACTATCCTGTACTTATGTCATGCTTTACTGCTTTATTAAGATTGTGCGAGGAGCACCTGTACTGTTTAGGTAAGCGGAGTGTTTTCGCGGTATCGACAAGCCAGTCCACACTTTCGGGTTCCCGATCGTTTACCAGCAGCGCAAACCACAGGTCCGTTCGAGCCGCCAACTTCGTTCGGGTAGCTTAGTGGTGGCCCCATGTAATTGCTTTGGGTGCAGGAAGCGTCATGACTTAGGCCGCCGACATACCGATGGGTGTATGTTAACGATCCGCAAAAGGGTCGATGCGTGTGGATACTTTGGTGCACCCTGAGGGTTAAATCTTTTCAAAATCCGTGTCCGCGGTTATGGACGACTTGGAGCACAGCTTCTCGATCATAGACAACTATAACTAAAGTTTATCGCTATAATTTGACTTGTATCCGATATGACTAGTAATCAGCTTCACCGCAGCGGAATGGCTAAATAAAAGTACCAACAACTGCCGGGTTTGGGGATATCTCATGCTAATCATGTCGACTAGTAAGTGTTGCAACTTCTAACGAATGGTTAACTAAAAGTGTCCATCGCTTATTCTATCGGGATGACTATCTATACGACTAGTAATTGCCGCAACGATAATCGAATAAATAAAGCGCCAACGGTGTGAGTTCCTCGGTTGACTTTCTCGATTGGTCTCGGCGGGAAACACCGGGATGGGTATGTTTGGTGGTAGTATCGTGTTGGTTCGAATAGGTCTTTCTTACCCCTCTCGATAGCCGCTAGTTGTATTGAGTCTCTATAGGTTGTTTAGTGCATCTTGCTTCTTGATCCACCATACCTATGTAGGCGAGCCCGAATTCTAGTCTCGCCGTCTTGGCCTCGATCTTGGCCTTCCTTTTTCCTTTGCCCTTTGTCGGCACCCTTTTGTTTAAGCGGTTTTGAGATCGACGTCGTTAGCGGGTTACCTTCCTTCGGCTTGGCAGGGGTTATGGACGCCATTGGTTATTCTTCAGGGCACTTAGCTCAATTTGCATCTTGTCCGTACTCGGACGCTGTATCGTTTTCAAGGTGATTTGGATCTTTGTACTGTATATCTGTATTCTTGACTCATTGAGTTGTCGTTGTATATATCTGTTTTGTGGGTTCCATCGAGGACTATTGTGTAATGATATTACTTCGTTTTTCACCCGCATGCAAGTGCCTGGTGGACACCTTTGAATCGTTTCTATGCGGGTTTGGCGTAAATCGCTAAAACTTGCATAGGGCCGATTCTAAGGGTGTTACAGGAAGAAGGGTAGAGGGGCGGCGGCGTGAGCTAGGGTTCGCCCGCATCCGCCCGCGGGAGTGGACCGAGCGAGGCGTTTTTTCCTCTTCGGGTTTCCTTCTTTCCTAGCCGATCAATTTTTCAACATCCCACCCCGGGAAAAATAAAATCGCCGTCACTACTGGCCCCGCCTGGCTCTGGCCTCGCGGTACACCTTTGGTCACTGGCTGCGGCATGAGCCCATGACCGTCTCGCCTTTATCTCTCTTTCGCTTTCTCAAAAGATAGGCCAATAGGACTGGGTTGTGAGTAGAATGATCGAAACGACGAAAACAGGCAGATGATATCGTCGTAGTAGGCCTTGTCCCCGCTACCTTGCTGGAAACAGTCGTCGTCGTCGTCAAGCGTTGCACGCATGTGTCCTGCACCGCATCCACATTGAGCTGCCAAATATAAATAAATGGAATTAGACTAGGATTAGTTAGTGTGCAGGCGCATTAGGAACGAGACACCGATAGCGCTAGCTACGCAGGGCATGACAATGACACTGAGAAGTAGAAAAGCCGAAATAATTAACAAAAGAAAACGAAGAGATACGGCCAGGTTACTTCTCATCCTCTTAACTAAGAGCAACTCTAACCGATCTCTTTTATTTTAGAAGACTTTTGGCCGATCTCTTTTATTTTAGAAGACTTTTGGCCGGAAAAAACGGAGATTCGATCCCCTTTAATTTAGAGAACGATAATATATTTTAAATTGAATTTGCACCGAATTTGACATTTTTCGAACGATTTCATACTAATTCGAACAATTTCATACATAGTTTATAGCTAAAACTAAAACATTACATAAATTTAACTAAACATGGACTAATATGAACCCCCACCGTCGGGGAGGCCGTTGTTGAGCTCGCCGCCGCGGCTTCACCCGCAGTTGGGCCCGAGCCAACGCTCGACCTCCACCTCCTCGTCGTTGTCCAGCGAGATGACGACCGGGGCCGCTGCCGGAGCTGAGGACGAAGTGGCCGCGACTGGGGACGGAGCCGAGAACTTGGCGAACGTCACCGCCTCATCCGCCACGTGGCCCGAAATCAGCCGCCGGAGATCGTCCATCCGCCGCTTGTCCTCTCTCTCCGCCTCGATGCGCTCCCATGCCTCGCGGTCCTCCCTTGCAATCCAGCCCACGTGGCCGCGGGAGGACGGCGTGAAGAGCTCCGGGGTGCCGAGAGGGTAGTTGAACGAGCCGCACTAGTCGTCGTTGAGGCCGACATTCTCGATGTCGTGCCTCCACGCCGCCCGCGCCACGCTCTGGAAGGACCCGATCCAGATGCGTCGATCGGTGTTCCGGTCGGTGATCTCGGTCACCCACGTCCCCTACTCCCGCTGCAGGACGCCGTAGTAGCGGGGATGCGGCAGCGGAGACAGCGGGAGGTCGCCGGAACAGCCCCGCGAGCCGCCGCGACCTCAGCTAGCGCTGCGGATGGGAGGTGGGGAGCGGCGGCGGAAGGTCCGGCCATATCCAACACGGAAGTGGTGATGGCGGTGGATTTTGCGGCGGCTGGAGCGGAAGCCGTGGGCGGTAGGGATTTTTAGTCCTCGGCTAGTCGGCCACTATATTTGGGAGGGGAGGGTGAGGTTTTAGTCCGCCGAATTCTATTTATAGTCCTCTAACGGATTTTAGGGTTTATGTTAGATGCGGCTTCGGCCATTAGCTGCCAAAATAAAGTCCTCTAAACAAAAAAAGATCGGTTAGAGTTGCTCTAACATCTTATATTTTAAAACCGAAGAACTATAATACCACTACTAAGCTTGGTGTGGTTTCGTGGTAATCCTGGTGAAAAGTAAGGCGATTTTCCATCACGCCATGTACATAGGCCCCTGCTGTGCATTAATTGTCCCTTTTTTTTCAAGGAGCGGGTGAAAGCCCCAAGTTAATGGATGAGCACGAGATAAGATACCAACAAATCGTGAGCTTGACGCGCAACTTGCGCGCGCAGCCAGGATGGTACTCCGATCTGCACGCCACCTGCGTACGTCTCAACAAACCATTATACGTACGTACGTTAGCTAACCACGAGCGCACCAGCCAATACAATCGTCGCTGTACGAGATCTTAGCTTGGCGGCAGGCTATAATTGTAAGACTTGGAAGGGTCGGACGTACCGCTCCGCGTCGCTCAGCTGCTCCCCAGCAACCCCTCCCTAGCGCCCTCGCCTCCCTTCCCGCTGGCGGCGTCGCCGGCGTTGCCGCGCGGTGCGGCGGCGGCGCTTCTCTTCCGCGCACGAGGCTCGGCTCGGGAGGGTTGGCGGCGGCGGTGCTCCTCAGCGGTGGTTCGATGGCGGCGGGGTAGCTCGGTGTCGGCTGGGAGCTCGCCGGTGTGGGGCGCGGCCGTTGGTGGCGAAGCCTGCGGCGGCCTCGCTTCGACCATATCTGGCCCTTTGGGCCCCATCCGTCGGCGGGCGGACGTCGTCTTGCGATGGTTCCGGTGGAGGTCTAGCTCGCGTGGGCATCTGGATGGTGGTGGCGGCTTCTGCCGCAGCGGCGATGGGCTGCGGGCCTTTATCCGGTCGGGCCCGGCGGGGCCTGGTATGACCCTACTACCACGTCCGGTCGGCTACCGGGACACGGTGGAGGTAGTTCTCTCCCTTGCACCGCTTAGCACCTCGATTCCTTCATGTTGTCCTTCTCCTCTAGGCCTCGTGCTGGTGATCTCAGGGAGACAGACAAGGGCGGCATCTTGATCGTGGTGGCGCATGGTGGTGGGCGGCAATGTGTGGTGGAGCACGTCGGAGCATCTGGGGGAGTGGTTTTTTGGGGGGTCGGGAGAAATCCATGTCGGCTCGTCCGGCAGTGATGACGCTTTGAGGGTGTCATCGTTCCTTCTGGAGGCGTCGGGTGTACCCTTCTCCTCCTTCCGAGTGCAGAAACCCCTAGGACTAGTCCGGCAATGCTCGTCGTCGCCGCCGCTTCCCGAAGGTGTTACTTGGTAGCGGTGCTCTAATGCTAGTTTTCGCGGTGGTACATCGCTTGAGGGCGGCTTTTGGTCACCCTTCTTTTGTCGATCTGCCATTGTTGGCTTTCTTTTCTCTTTCTTTCTCTCCTTTTTCGTTTGGACTTGATTGTGCTGCTGCCCAGCAGTTGTATCGTGTGGTTGCTATATTAATATAGCAGGGCGAAAGCCTATTTCCAGATATTAGCTTGGCAGTTGGCATGGACGTCACAGCGCGAGGAAAGGAGCTTGGGCCGGCTGCTAGATTACACTCCACTCCAGTATAGGTGCCGATCGACATCCACATGGGCCAGATTAGTCAACACGACGACGACACGTAGTATTTGTGCAGATGCGGCGCAGATTGTACGCAAAAAAAAACGCCCGGGCTAACGTGGTGGCAGGTTAACGCGAATGCGGTCGCCGGGGCCTCGCGTCGATCATCGCTGAGTGGTAACACGTACGCGTGCATGTCGATCACCCGCACCTAGCCATCTATTTCAATCACCCAAAACAGGAAAATTTGTCGTCCAGCCCGTCACACACTCTCCAACACACTCCAAGTTTCGTCCTCTCGCGTACTATATCACCAAATCATATTGGTCCAGCCGTGAGATTGCCGTCTCCAGCGGTCTAGCTAGCCAGTAGTACTAATAACTCACTAATTTAACTTCGAAAAGTCTCTCCCGCGCATTCCTCGCTGATAAGTGCAGCCGCGCAGGGCATGTGGAACGACATGAGTGGCCGACCTCCCTCGGGTCGTTGTCGGATGGTGGATGAGAAGTCCGGCTTCGTACTCGGACTAGTAGTACTATCCGCGTACTGTGGGAACACATGTTTTTGTTGCCATTTGGTGATGTCAGTTGCATGTTTCGAGGTAGTAGCAGCCAGGCTAGGCATGCACATCGGTCATCCTTGGGTTTATATTGACATGACAGGATTGTGCCTAAGCCACTCTTGTGAAATAGTTGTGATCATGAAGCCCCTACGTACCCGCGTTTGTGACGATATATCATGGGCTGCACGTCTCAGCAGCTTACTCTCCCATTCCTGCTAGCTTATTATCCTACTTACTACTCCGTGTGATATGATGCCGAGATGCATGCTCTGTCTGATTGACACGGCTAATTTCTTTCTTCCCTTTTGATCAAGAATTCAAGATGCACTTAAGAGGTAGGCCAAGAGGACACGACAGGCATCGATTGGCACTCGATGGTAGCTACTAATCTGAGTGATAGCAAACCATGATGGATCGATCGCCATGATGAAGACGGCGTTGCAGTATCTCCACGATTAGAACTGTAGGTGATGCTGCTGATACCTAAAAGTTCAAGCGCCTAATTTAGCTAGATGCCTAGCTCTAACTTGGCACTATCAATCCATTGTATCGGCATCGGCTTTTAAGAGATGGCCGGCCGGTACGTGATTGAGTTGGACCCCTAAGTGCTAGCAAACCATTCAGTGGTCTTCAGCTAGTCGTCGACGTACGTCGTACGGGCTACGGCAGCAACCACTAATTAAGGTAGCCCGTATAGGGCCGTGACTCGCGAGAAGAGAGCATCGACCATGACGGGATCTGAGTAATTGGCAGATCGACAAGGTGTCAAGCCAACGCATTCAAGATTCTTCAGATTTCTCTATGACATATACTACATGGAGCGGAGGAACGGAAACAGTAATCACGTATTCTTCTGGTCGAACTCTGAAAATTAATCTAATACTTCCTCTGTTTTAAAATATAAGATATTTTAGGTTTGTGAAGAAAATGAATCTAGACTTTTTTTAGTGCGTAGATTCACCTTTAAGCTGAGTGAACCTATATAATAAAATAAGTCTAGATACATTTGCTTCACAAAATCCAAAACATCCTATATTTTGAAACGGAGGGAGTGGTTATTTGTGAGGTCGTTGCCAATTCGATCTCCATCTGACCCAATTTATTAGACAAATGCATTGATTTTCAGTCTTATTGGTCTCCCTCAGGCTGCAGGTAGCTAGCATCGACTAGTCAGTTCCATCCGTGAGAACATGGCTAGGTGATCAAAACAGTACCATAGATTCTTATTATGGATTAATAATGCTTGTAGTTGTAGTAGACTTCGATTTAATATATGCGGTGCTGACGCCCGAAGGCAGGAACGAAGGGCGCATCAAGCATGTGTGTTCTGATTTCCAACGCACACCACCTTGGTGTGACATATGCTTTGCAATGGATTTTCTAGTCGAAGCGCACGCCACCCTGCCTTGTCACCTGTCACCACCGCACATAATCTGTCCAATTCGCCTTTTAGATTGAATATTAGTGTGGACATGTTATGTAATTGGTCCACATGAGTCCGTATCAGCGGCGGAGCCGAAAACGGAGAAAGGAGGTGCTAGCTAATTGCTCGCAAAAATTCTATTCGATTGCAACCAAAATTCAGCATAGTTAAAGTACACAGTTTTGGTAGACAAAATAATTCATCCAGTCTAGAAATACCATCATGAGATTGAGAAATCAAGTAGTAGACACATTATCACCATGTTTTATGAAACGCCCACTTGAGACATCAATCTGCATATATGTAGAACAAACATCATAAATGTGAATGAGAAATGATATGAACCTGAATTCAATAATAAATAGCATATGAGTAACTTGCTAAATCATATTAATGGCTTTGGGTAGTAATTGGCATGCGCGGTTATTGTAACCATTAAAACACCGCAAAATAATGTCATCTCCAATGTTCGCAAAAATGCCTCTCTCAATGTAGCTCACCATGCTATGATCCACCAATTCATCATTCATCTTATTCCTAAAATTAGTCTTGATAATATTCTCAACTGTTGCGGTGGTAACCGGCAAATTTAAGGCAAGTTAAATGAGGCAATACACCAATGGGAAGCATGTGTTTCTATCAGCTTCAACAGTCTTTATTGCAAAATCTCCAAGACCATTACACCTTGAGAACACTTCATCACTTTGTACGTCAACAACAAATGTCGCAAGTTGATCCCTTAAGGTAGCACACCCATATTCCGAGAAATCAACAGCATAAATCTTGGCAAGCTCAATTGGTTTGTCTCCGTCAAAGTTTGCAAAAGAATTATTAGGATCAATACAAGCAATACATCTCAAGAATTGTGTTGGTTTTTCACCGAAGAGATGGTTCGACCCAACAATAATCTGATCAAGAACAACAATGAAAATTCCATGATGAAAATGATGATAGTAAGTTACCAACTTTCCTCCACGACCTCTAATTGGTATTGTATCATCCATATTTGACACAATAATTTTCCTACTGACACAAAATACCTTCACTTCCTCAAAAATCTCCTCCCAACCATTTTCCCTCATATCATTTAAATTCTTTAATACAGATCTAATCAATCCAATAGCAAGATCAATGTTCTGATTTTTTTCTTTGTAAACATTGTGACAATTCTTGGGTCTTTCCCAAGACTCTAACCATAAGACCCTTGCAGTGTATGTACGAATATTGAGGTCGGTCAAACATTCACTTGGGCTGCTAACTGATGACGTACTATAGTATTAGAAACTAAGTAAGTGCATGAGGAAACCTCAACATATACATGGGACACATATGATAGGTACCTGGACAAAGGTGCCAAGGACTAGAGCACGATGCCTAGCTACCACTTCAATCATTCTGCCACTTCACGAGGATAGAGGATATTGAATAGATTTGGATCGAGGTCATCGATGAGGAGCCTGAAGCTATATGGGAGATCTCGGATCTGAGTAGTTGAAGTCTTGAAGAGAGCAAATGATTGATCTCTGTTAGTAGTACGTCTAACCATTTTTTTATGCTACCTTTGAAAAAACCCAGCTTAATTGCTTATGTGTAGGAATTGAAGCCCACGCCATCAATCATCTGCTTTGGCCAGCTAGCTGTAGTGTTCCATCTGCATACTGTAGTATGATAGTAGCATAATAAGGTAATGATAAAAACTGTACGAGCATGTGCAGATAGACTAAATTTAAATCGCGGCATGCAACTTGACCATATTTTAAGGAGCGGATGGACAAAAGAAAATATGAAAGGATAAACGTAGACACCGCTAACACAAAAATTTATAATGCAAGGAGAAGAAAAATACATACACAGGTGAAAGTTGTTGCACACTCACGACGGTTTTGTTGGAGAAATAACAAGATATCAATTTGCACGATTCTTTTGGTACCGGCTTCGGTTTGTATACAAGGCCACTACGCTTTTTGACGCAAAACAATGACTAATAATTTGACAAATGAAATATTAGTTACTATATGTCATGATAAGCATACTGTTGGAAACATCTTTTAGATGTGAATTGAATGGTATTCTTTTGGTGACATATAACTCCTGCTTTGTAGATTAATTTTTGAATCAAACTTGAAATGCATAGTGTCCTTAAATAAAAAGACGGTAGGAGTAAGACATTCTACCTTGAAAGTGTTTATTTGTGTGACTTGGAAATTCATAATCTAACCGGGTGGACTAGTCTTGGCGTTGACTAATTTAATTATGAAAAGAAATTGAGTGTGTAGTTGCACATTTGGTAACAATTAAATACCCACTCCATTCATAATAGCCCGCGGTGTAGGTTTAGTCAAATTCAAACATTTGGTATTATTTTTTAGTATTTAGTCAAACGTTTCCAAGTTTGACTTTAATTAAACCTAAAACACATGTAGTTACAAATGGAGAGAGCAATATTTTCTTTGAGGCCACATCCTCATTCCCCGAAAACAAATAGTCAACTCGGCTACATTCAAAATCAGCTGCTAAGAGCATCTCCACTGGCGCCCCCCAACCGAGAAGGGGGAAGGACAAAAAAGACCCACACGGGAGGCCCCCAACTGGTGCCGGTAGTTTGGGCCGCCCACTGAACTTTCTAGCACCCCCTTGTGGTCCCCGACAACCAGGGGCTGGGCTGGGACTGCTGGCAATGTGCGCCACGCTGGAAACTCAGCACCGGGCCCTCTTGCCAGCAACCAAAAACGCCTGTCCATGATGGCTCGTCTCCCGATGGTGGGAAAGGGTTCCACCGCCACCATTTCCCGCTAGTTCTCGTTTGGCTCCTGTTCTGGCTGGTTCCCGTCTCTTTCGTGGGCTTTCCCACCGGAGCGGCTGCTCCGCTGCAAGAAGTGGCGAGCCCCATGGAGTAGCGGCGCAGCACTGCACCTCCAAAACAGCCATGCCTGGCCGCCCTCTTCCTCCCGACACCAATCGCAACCCACCCATTGGCCGCCCTCTTCCTCCCCACGCAACCCACCCGATGGCCGAGCCGCAGAGGACAGCGAGGATATCGATGGCAGCTTCTCCGGTGACAGCAAGGACATTGGCCGTGTGGCACGACCCGTAGGCCGACATCGTCGTACCAATGTCCGGTTAACCAGACCACCGGCGGGCGCTTCTGTTTTGACGTCCTCGGCCTCTTCTTTTATCCGCATCACATCCGGCAACAAGAACTCCAGGACATGTATGTCGACTGCTTGCGCGTCTCCCGTGCCAACCCGACGACCCGGCCCTGCGTGCCCGCCTCAGCCGAGCTCGAGAGGAGTTAGACATCGAGAAGTCGA
The DNA here is from genome assembly GCA_030063025.1 of Avena longiglumis. Taxonomy (NCBI): domain Eukaryota; kingdom Viridiplantae; phylum Streptophyta; class Magnoliopsida; order Poales; family Poaceae; genus Avena; species Avena longiglumis. The sequence goes on along the minus strand of CP125976.1, from coordinate 504,853,965 downwards.
TCTTTCGCTCTCTCGAAGATGAGCGAGGCCTCTATGAGCCATCGTCGATCCCTCCTAGCGAGACCTCCATGCGCCGCCGCCCGTAGTACCGCTAGTTAATTTTAATTCCTATGTAATATGAATAGAACTATGTGTTACTTTATTTCTGGCTTGATCGTTGGGGTTCACCACTGTGAGGTGGCTTACCCAAAACACCGGCCGTCGCCAGAAAGTCACTACGATAATCTTGTCGGTTTTCTTTGGGCGGCGTCGGTGGAGATGCTCGGATGCCTTCCAGGGCTCTCAAGCATCTCGCTACATTCTACCGATGCGAAGCACAAAAAAAAAGGAACGTTTCTCACTCATCAGTCACCACGTACTGTACCGCATCCGGTCATCTTTGCTTTTCAGTGCAGTGATGCATCATCTTGGGCAGCTACCCAGTACACGTCTACTAGTATCACGCAGCACGGCAGCACAGCACTATGCCGGCATTAAAATGTGGAGTCCACGCGTGACTTGCGAGCAATCAAGGCGGTCGATCGGTGCAGCATGGTCCTGCGTTTGCTACGACAAAAACTGGTCCGGATGGGCTCGCGTACGTCCGTCCTGGATTGAGATGGACGACACGGACGGGTTGACGCTGCCACAGTGCGCCAGTAGTACGAGCCGTTCCTAATCAAAGGGAATGCCTGGAAATTAAGACGAACGCACATAGACTGTTGAGTTGCCACGGATGGCGAGACGACGCAACGGCGATGTGCCAGCCACCGCGCCGCGGGCGCACATGCATGACACATCCCGCGGTTGGCTCCCGCGCGCGCGCGTGCCCACAGGTCGATCCCGCGGGTCATGACGCTGTCGGCACGTACTGGTGGTACGAGTAGTACTAGTACTGTGATCTGCCTAATTTTATTTCTGGAGACAAATCTTTCTTAATTTCTGGACCATGGCAGCCTAGCCAAGGACCCCACAGACACAGACACAGGTGCCGTCGCCGTGCAGATTATTGCATCTTACAAGATCCAACGACCGCCCACGTGCTCCTAGTACTACGCCGTCGCCATGCGAACCCCGTTAGGGCAATCCGTTCTGGTCGAGTCATAGTCGATTTATAGTTATGGTCTGGCCTGTCTGGCCAGTCACGCACAACATTAGATCTGGATCATAAATGGATCGGTCCGGCCTGATTAGTCCGGATAAGTCGTGACACTGTGGCGCACGCGCCCGCGTCGACCCATCCGGACACGTTCGAACCATCTGGGTAGACCCGGTGAAGATGCCCTTACCCAGACGAACCCATTGTCCCAGCTACTATGGAAATACTGTACTCGATTCTTTGAACTTTTCATTACTCTCTTCGATTCATATTAATTTTGTCAAATTTGTCTAGATTTGTATGTATCTAGTTAAATATTTAGGACACGTTTGATTCAAAGCAAAGGAATTTTGTAAAATTCTTACCTATAGGATTTTTTCCAATAGAGGGAATTTCATTCAAAGGATTGAATCCTTTAAAATTTCTATGGATTCATTTTCTATATTACAATCTATAGGATTTTCTAACAAGAGGTTAGACCTTTTGAAAAATTTCCTATAGATCTATGATAACTATGTCATAATGTCAATCTACATAGAATTTTTCGCGTTTTTTTTATGATGCAATCAAACGACTTTTATAAATAATTCCTGTGTTTTTGTTCCTATAGAATTTCATATGTCATCACATACAATCCCTGTGATTTCCCTATTCCTGTACTTTTAAAATCCTTTGAATTAAACATGCCCTTAGACTAGATGCATTAAGACCTTTTGAAATCTCAATCAGCACTGTGTAGTTTATCGTAGGGGATGAAGAAGTAGTACGTGTCACATTTATCGCATAACATGTGGACCGCAGCAAGAGCTATTCATACACTCTACAGCAACGGCTCATACTACAGTAGTATCAGTACTGTACATCGTTGCGTCGTGGACCTTAGAGGACGCAGTAGGGTCAGGAAACAGCATGGTGGCGGTGGGCAGTGCCTGTTGGGCCGATCCCGTTCACACCCACTGCAGACGGGGTGCATGCAGCGACCTGTCCTCGCGTGGACCAGTTTTGATTAAGAGATGGTGGTGGTACCGTCCAGTACTCTCTTTATCTTTTTTTTAATGTTTCCTTTGCCTTTTCGCCGTTCCGGCGTGGGGTCAATATCTGATCATTCCTCTCCCATGACGCCATGACCAGAATCCATCAAAGTGATGGCCGATCGCGATGCGTGTGCAGATGTGTGGTCCCGGAGATGTGGCTCTGTTCAATCGAGCAAGCTGCAAGCAGTGCCGGGAGATGCGACCAGGTGGGTCCTACGGAAAACATGGTAGGAATCAGTTCCCATAGATGTAGTTTTTTTTTGCCAAATCTGAATAAATCTAGAAATTTCAACCGAATCTGACACTCCTCGAACTAATTTGAAATCTGATCCCTGATCCCTGAGTGGAAGATGTGCAGATCGGCGCTAAGACGAAGCAGCTAAGAGGCATCCTCGGGAGGTCGGCGCCATGTGATATGGCACCGAGGTGAGTTCGGCGTCGTATCACATGGCGCCGACCTCCCGAGACTGCCTCTCAGCTGCTTCGTCTTGGCGCCGATCTGCATATCTTCGGCGCAGTTTAAAATGACGCCGATTCTAGGGGTCAAATTTTGAATTAGTTTCGAGGAGGGGGTCAGATTCGGTTGAAGTTTCGCAAAAAAGTCAGATTTGGCAAAAAGTACATGGATGTTCGCAGAGCCGACACTAATTTAATCTCCACTCAAAGGACAAACATCTAATCAAATTTACATTTAGATTAAAGTCTAGCCCCGTCAAATTTCAAAATAACCCTGTTACAAAATATAAGTCTTTCTAGCAATTCAATATATTTTGGAATGGAGGAAGTACCTTTGTGTCGTTAAAAGATTTGTACTCCCTTTGTCCCAAATAGTATTAGATACATCCAAATTTTAATAAGTTTTCAAAACCTATTTTGGGATGGAGGGAATATAATTTTTCCCTAAAATCAAACGTTGTAAAGTTTGACAAACTTATGGAAGAGTCTATTGAGTACTATTGACTATATACTCATAGATATAAGATGAAAATGCATGTCATGATGTATCTAATCACAATGACTTAATGATTTGGTACCGTAGATGTTGATAGTATTTTCAAAAAATCGGTGTCCACATCATTTGAATTTACAAGAATTGTATAACTTAATTCATGAACAGATGTACGAGTAGTACAAAATATATACACCCTCCTTGTCATAATATAGTGCATATATGTTTTTTCTAAAGTCAAACGTCATTAATTTTGGCCAGGTTTATTGAGAAAATATCTATATCTACAATACCAAATGTGTTCCATAAAAAAAATAAAAATCATGGTAAATCTAACGGTATTGAAACCAAATTAATACAAGTTCATCACATTAAAACCAAAATAGAGTAGTGACCAAATATTATTATTGCAAAATAAAAAACTTTGTACTGATTTAAAACTTTCTATTCCATCTTTAGCCCCGGTTGGTGTCACGTATAGATTTTAGGGATGTGTATATAATTATAGACTGAGTTTAGATTTATTTAATCGTGAATGGGGACACTATTTTAAATTAACCTAATTTTGTTATAATTTTGTGATTATTATTGTTTACTATGGTATATATATATGTCTATGCATAATAATGATGATATTTGTTTATATCCATCCGGAATTTAAATGCAGTGGTTACGAGTCTTCCCCTCGCGTCGCCCCCTCCTGGCGACCGAGGGGGCCAAACCCTACCCGGCCGCCACCTCCTCCCCTCCATCCTTCTCCCTCATCGTCACCCTTGGAGGGCAGCCGACCTAAGTGTGCGGCACCGGTGATGGGGACAGCGGGGATCTGGCCTCCCAGCCCCAGCGTGGCGGTAGGGAGGAGAACACCGACGCTGGATAGGGCCTCCTCGCCATCGATGTCTTCGCGGCTCCGGCCGGCGGTGGCTTCACGGGAGTGATGGCGCCCAACAATGTCGTGGGACGCTTCCTTGGAAACCCCAAGAGCAAGGTGTGATGAGTACAACAACAAGTTTTCCCTCAGTAAGAAACCGAGGTTATCGAACCAGTAGGAGGAAGGAAACGTCACACAGGTGTTGCAAGCAACGCGGAGACCTACACAACACAAACTCAAGAATTTTCCCCAACGAATCAGTGAGGTTGTCAAGCTCACCGGTTTGCTATAACAAATGATCAAACGTATGGTGTGAAAGGTAATGGTTTGCAGCAAGTAAACAAGTAACTGTGGAATATGTATCAATGGTAAAGATTGGACTGGGATCCATAGTTCACTAAAGGTGTTATCCTTAGATAAACAACATGGCATGAAGGGTAAACAAATTACAGCAGGACAATTGACAGGAACTGAGCAAGGCATAATAATGCAATACCCGACAAAAAGATCCTATGAGATTTGATTGGGCAATACAACAATATACATAGACCGCCATCCAACTGCATCTATGACTAGAAGTCCACCTTCAGGTTATCATCCGAACCCCCTCCAGTATTAAGTTGCAAGCAACAGACAACTTCTTTAAGCAAAGTGTGTAAGATAAACAATCCACTTGTTCCATGAACAAGAGACCGTTGTTTTCTCCCTAGTAGCAACAGCACATCTACAACCGAAGAAATTTCTGTCAGTTCCCTTGGAAACTAGAGGCATGAGCCCACTATCGAGCATAAATACCCCCTCTTAGAGTCACTAGCAACTACTTGGCCAAGATATCTACTAACAACGGAGAGCATGCAAGATCACAAACAACGCAGACATGATAGAATTATAAAGACAAAACCATTAATCAATCTGACATAGTAATCTCAATATCCATTGGATCCCCGTAAACACAACATGCATGATTACAAATAGATTAAATCTTGATCATGAACGGAGCTCACAAGATCTATACATGAAAGCACAAGGAGGAGATACAACCATCTAGATACTACATGGACCCATAGTCCAAGGTGAAACTACTCACGCATCATACCGAAGAGAAGGCCTCCGGATGATCTCCCCTCCGGCAGGTTGCCGAGAAGAACTTTAGATCCCCCCTGATCTAGGGACGACGATGGCGGCGGCTACAAAAGGTTTCATGGAATATTGATCGGGTTCTTAAAGTTTCTGCATCGGGGGCTTCTTATAGGCGAAGAGGCGAGGCCGGGAGGCGGCCAGGGGCCCCACACCCTACCCAGGCGCGGGCAGGGCCCACCCACGCCTAGCAGGGTCTGTCGCCCTGGTTCGCTTCTCTGTCTCGTCTTCTGGATTCGTGTCCCTCACGATAAAATATTGAATTTGGCTTTTATCCCGTCCAATTCCGAGAATATTGATTTTCTTCCTTTCTGGAACCAAAAACAGAAGAAAACAGGCAGCAAGAACTGTGGTAACTTTTTTAATAGGTTAGTTCCAGAAAAGATATAAAAACACCTCAAAGTGTAGACAAAGCAAAGCAAAGTAGATACTAAACAAGCATGGAGCATCAAAAATTATAGATACGTTTTCGACGTATCAAGCATCCCCAAGCTTAACTCCTGCTCGTCCTCGAGTAGGTAAGTGATAAAAGGAATAATTTTTGAGGTTACATGCACCATCAAAACCAAGATCAAACCATTTGCAAGCATTGAAAGGTGGGATCAAAGAACTTTAAACATGTGCATGAAAGATGGAGTTCTAACAATAGGACAAAGTAACTATGCATGCAACATGAAAGGCTACAAACAAAGATCATGAATAGCATGCATTGAAAGATGTTTGTTTGTTTCGCATACAGAAAACATGGCATAGTGGCAATCAGCTTGTCCCTCATAGAGTAGCAAATAGAGGCATAGGACACCTTCAAAGTTCACAAGGGTGACTAGAAACAAGTAGCACAAGAACAAGTAATATCACAATATGCATCAATCAATAAGCTTTGGGACACTACACACAGAATGACAACTATGCTCTCTTAATGGTGCCTAAAGGTAGAAGGTGGAGACTCAAATAATGGTGGAAGAAATGCCCTTCACAAGGAAAGCAGGGATTTCAAGTTTCAAAAAGAGCTTCCAAAAATTATGGTACTTGTTAGCTTTCAGCCCTCATTGCCCCTATCATAAGCATCTTGAAGTGGTTAAGGTTAAAGTTAACAAACTATGGAGTATATGCTTGACGAAGTATAAGTTGGCAATCTCAAGTCCCTTGAATACGAGGGCCACACCTCATGCTACTCAACTTCGGTCACCTGTAAGTTCTTGTCATTGTAAGTATTTGCATATAATAGAGAACCGCCAACGGGGTACCCCTTGCACATGGTACATGAGCTATCCCATAACCAAAATGACAAGGAAAGCAGACAATGAGCATCTCAGCGATCTTTTTATTTATTATATGCATAACTTTTTATTGAGGATGCTTCATAGATAGCTCACTATGGTGATGCTGCAAGTTTCTACCATGATTAGGCATGGCTTAGGCTAGCGGCCCAGGCGTTTCTCTAACACAAAATGCATACTCCATAGACTTACAAGTTCCCTCTTTATTTTACACTGGTGACATCCATAGACAAAAGAGCATGATATCAACTGAATACAAAGTACAAGTGCAATGCTGAAAACGTTCCCCATGACAACACGGTTCTGCTAATTCCAACGTATAAGTGCAAGCATATACAACATAGATGACACAATGGTTCAAGTTTGTTAGGGGCAAAGAATATAAAGTGTGCCATCAAGTTCGTGAGGACTTTAATCACTAAGTTTTCATATAACAAAATAGTTTTTAATTGGAAGATAGCTAAAAACAAGAATATACTTGGAATGGTGTAACACACCATGCATAGGAGTTTATAGTGGACACTTTGAAAAAACTTGGTTTCTTGGAGTTGGAAGCATGAGTAGAGCTTACTCATAAAAGTGGAGGCTAGCAAAAGACTGGGAGCAACCAACTAAGAGAGCATAATGGCCATAATCATGCATACCAACAAAGCATTACTAATCAAAGCAAAGAGTGGTACTACAAGTCAAGGACTAAATGATCATAGGGGCTATGGTGACTTGTCATAGTCATAACATGGTGTGAGCATGTGCCAAATCAACCCAAACAAAGCATCAAAGGAGAAAACCACAATACTATGTTTTTGCATGCTAAAACAACACATAGTTTTTTTCAAGGCACACTAATAAATCCGAATTGTTTGGAACAATACATGCTACAGCAATAATCACTAAGCATAATGCCAAAACAACACCTAGCATATCATGATAAAGTCTAAGTCACAGTTAATGCAAGCTCCTCTTGCACTTATTAAGCAAGAACTTCCTACTTCTTTCCAACACCAAGCAACTTATTTGCAAAACAACACATCGAGGACGGGGGTCCAAACTACTTTATTCAAGAAACTAAACAACCTAAGTAAACCAAACAAAAACTAAGATGCTCCAAGAACAACATAACTAAGCATGAAACAATAAAAACGAAGTGTCTAGACAGACCTGAGCTTTTTATTGATGAAGAAGGGGATGCCTTGGGCATCCCCAAGCTTTGCCGCTTGTACCTCTTGGATATTTCTTGGGGTGACACCCGGGTGGCATCCCCAATCTTGAGCTTTTGTCCATTCTTCATCTCATTACATCATTCTCTCTTTATACCTGATTTTTTTTCCTTCATACAAAACTTCACACAATCTTTATTAGCAACATTACTGTATTCAAAAGATATTAAACCTCTGGCAAAGCTTTGGAATAGCAAGACTTTTCACTAAAAACACAATCTACTGTAGCAACTCCTTCATAAAGCTCAATTCACCTAAAGAGAACTCAAAAAGAAATCAATAAGAAGCAAATGCAAATAATGGCAGAAATATGTCAAAATAGAATAGCAGGTAGAAACCTATTTTTTCAAACACCTTATGTTGCTCAAATAAAAAAGTGTTGAACTAACGAAAGTTAGCTAACATACTGGGGGATTTATTCGTAAATTTTCAGCTCAATCCGAGTTACAGAGACTTCTCGCGAATTTTTTTGGTGGAGGACGGGAATCTGTTTGGGGACAACAACTCTCCAAATCTTACTTCCCTCTCATTAGAGATCATTCTTGGCACAAAAAGCAAACAAAAAGGATAAGTAGAGGTAATTACTGAAGTAATAACTTTCAGGACTCAAGGAAACTCTTGGGTTATCTCCTAATAAGTATTTTTCTTTAACACCTTTAAGTTAGTCATGGTAGTTTGAGAAGATGCTCACATAAGAACTATGAGTTGAAGTAAAAGAGAGCATCAAGAAGCAAATTCAAAACACATTTGAGTCTAACCCACTTCCTATGCATAGGAATCTTGTACACGAATAAATTCACAAAGAACAAAGTGACAAGCACAGGAAGATAAAACAAGAGTAACTTCAAAACTTTCAGCACATAGAGAGGTGTTTCGGTACCATAAAAAATTCTACAACCATACTTTCCTCTCTCATAATAATTTTCAGTAGCATCATGAATAAACTCAACAATATAGCTATCACGTAAAGCATGATTTCATGATCTACAAACACATAATTTCTATCAAGCTCAAAAATAGTGGGATTAAAACCTTCACAGGTTTTACCCAAAGTAGATATTTCAAAAGGATCCACAGGAACATAACTTTCATTCTCCTTTGGTAAGCAAGGGGGACAATCAAACAATGTAAGGGATAAAGAGTTACTCTCATTAGAAGGTAGGCATGGGTAGATAATCCATTCTTCCTCCTTTTGTTCATCACTCTCCTCCACTTTTTCATCTAATGAGCTTCCAATTTCAACAATTTCTTCTTCCATAGGCTCCTGCAAGGCATTAGTCTCTTCAAAATGTGGAAATCACATACTAAAATATTCAAGAATATAACCATTTTCTTCCTTGTAATTATTAGAGCAAAATTTAAGTATCTCAAAAACCTCATGCGTATAAGGTGCATCATCAGTATTTTCAAGCAAACTGGCAAGTTCAAATGCACCCTTGAAAGGCAATAAATTCTTCAATTTGTTCCACATCATCAAAGTCATAATTTCCTCTAACATAAGAGGATATGGTAACATTATCATTATACTCACATTGAAAGGGTAGGTGTTTATACCTCCTCAAGCAACAAGCTTTATCAAAACAATAAGTAACATTATAAGTAGAACACGCGTCTCTAGCAATAGTATTCAACCTATCAATTTATTCCCATAAGTGTTTCCCTTTTTGTGACAAACGGTGTTCCTTATAGTAATACTTTTGTTCTTCCGTGAACCCACCTTGCCAATAAGAACTAGTTTCAAAGAAACCATCCATTGATAGAAAACATGACCAAGCAAGGCAACAACAGACCAGCAACTAGAGTAGTAACTATTTTTTTGTGTTTTTGAATAAAGCAAGCTAACCAAACTAAACTATTTTTTTGAAGTTTTTGAAAAGAGGCAAACAAAACCAAGCAAAAGAAACTAAGCAAACTAAAAACAAAGTAAAGAGAATGGAAGTGAAGGACTCCCCTAGTGAAGACGTCCTTAGCCTCCCCGGAAACGGCACCACAAAGAGCTTGATGGCGCCCAACAATGTCGTGGGACGCTTCGTTGGAAACCCCAAGAACAAGGTGTGATGAGCAAAGCAACAAGTTTTCCCTCAGTAAGAAACCGAGGTTATCGAACCAGTATGAGAAAGGAAACATCACATAGGTGTTGCAAGCAACGCGGAGACCTGCACAACACAAACTCAAGACTTTGCCCCAACGAATCAGTGAGGTTATCAAGCTCACCAGTTAGCAGTAACAAAGGATTAAACGTATGGTGTGGAAGGTAATGGTTTGTAGCAAGTAAACAAGTAACAGTAGAAGATGTATCAATGGTAAAGATTGGAACGGGGTCCATAGTTCAATAGAGGTGCTCTCCTTAGATAAACAACATGGCATGAAGGGTAAACAAATTACAGCAGGGCAATTGACAGGAACTGAGCAAGACATAACAATGCAATTCCAGGCAAAAAGATCCTATGAGATTCGATTGGGCAATACACAATATACATAGACCGCCATACAACTGCATCTATGACTAGAAGTCCACCTTCAGGTTATCATCCGACCCCCCTCCAGTATTAAGTTGCAAGCAACAGACAACAACTTTAAGCAAAGTGTGTAAGATAAACAATCCATTTGTTCCATGAACAAGAGACAGTTGTTTTCTCCCTAGTGGCAACAACACATCTACAACTGAAGAGATTTCTGTCACTTCCCTTGGAAACTAACCCACTATCGAGCATAAATACCTGTAGGGGTTCGTAGCATGGAAAACAAAAAAATTCTACCGCATGAACACACAATCAAGATCTAATCTATGATCAAGCCAAGATCTATCTACTATATTGTAGCAACGAGTCAATAGAATACTAACCCTCGAAGATCCAATGCGGTTAACGAGAGCAGATTCTCGTGGGTGATGTAGTCGTACACTTCCGATCTCAAGATCGCGTAGACGATCCTTCCAATGCGTTAAGCGGCGCTTCATGATCGATCACACGCGTTACTCGATGAAGACCTTCCTCTCCCTTGTTCCAGCAGGCGACGGAGGTTGTAGCACTCTCCTCCTGATTCCAGTAGCACGACGGCGTAATGTCAGAAGTAGAGGGGAGATATCGCAGGGCTTCGCCTTAAGCCAGAGCGAGTATGGTGGAGTAAGAGAGGGCCTTGGCGATCTACGGAATAGAGGGCACCAAGGGGTGGTGTAGCCGGCGGCTAGGGCTTGTTAATAACATCTCTATGTTCATGATCAGGAAACAATGATCATATATTAACCAACAAGCTAGTTTAACAAGAGGCTTTACTAGGGACTCTTTTATGTTTACAAATCACACAAGTATTAATGTTTACGGTAAATACAATTATAGCATGGTATGTAAACATTTATCATAAGCATGAAGATATGATAATAACCACTTTATTATTGCCTCTTGGGCATATATCCAACAATACCCCCTCTTGGAGTCACTAGCAACTACTTGGCCAAGATAGCTACTAACAACGGAGAGCATGCAAGATCACAAACAACATAGACATGATAGAATCATAAAGACAAAATCATTAATTAATCTGACATAGTAATCTCAATATCCATCGGATCCCCGCAAACACAACATGCATGATTACAAATAGATTAGATTTTGATCATGAACGGAGCTCACAAGACCTATACATGAAAGCACAAGGAGGAGATACAACCATCTAGCTACTACATGGACCCATAGTCCAAGGTGGAACTACTCACGCATCATACCGGAGAGAAGGCCTCCGGGATGATCTCCCCTCCGGCAGGGTGCCGGGAAGAACTTTAGATCCCCCGATCTAGGACGATGGTGGCGGCGGCTATAGAAGGTTTCGTGGAATATTGATCGGGTGCTTAGGGTTTCTGTATCGGGGGCTTCTTATAGGCGAAGAGGCGAGGCCGGTAGGCGGCCAGGGGCCCCACACCCTACCCAGTCGTGGGGCAGGGCCCACCCGCGCCTAGGAGGGTCTGGCCGCCCTGGTTCGCTTCTCTGTCTCGTCTTCTTGATTCGTGTCCCTCACGGTAAAATATTGACTTTGGCTTTTGTCCCGTCCATTTCCGAGAATATTGATTTTCTGACTTTCTGGAACCAAAAATAGAAGAAAACAGGAAACAGTCACTGGGGCAACTTGTTAATAGGTTAGTTCCAGAAAAGATATAAAAACACCTCAAAGTATAGACAAAGCAAAGGAAAGTAGATATTAAACAAGCATGGAGCATCAAAAATTATAGATACATTTCCGACGTATCAGGGAGCTCGTATCTGGAGGCGGCGGCCTCTATCGGAGTGGGGCGGGTGGCGATCTGGTGGAGGAGGTGCCGGCGATGGGATCCCGTTAGAAGACCTAGATCGGCTCTCTATCCCTAATTGCCTGCTCGATCCGTTCTCCGGAAACCGGCTGGCGGTGTGGGAATCGCTGTATCGGATCTAATAAAGGAGGTGGTGCTTTGGTTTCTTTCGCCCGAAGACGAAGATCTGCTTGATGTCTGTCCTTGTTGATATGGTCTGGATAGGCGGGTTCCGGAAGGTTCCGCCGGCTAATTCCCATGGGTGTATCATGCCGAGAGATTGCTGGATTAGAAGGTATTCGGTCGTGCACACCTTGTTTTTCTGGCCATTTGGTTTCAGCCGATGCGTTGCGAAGCTCTGTTGTTTGTTCCCACCAAGTGCCATTCTTAGAGCCATGGTGAAGTCAGATCCGGAGAATGTCAGGAAAACGGAAATAAGGTTAGCGATGGTGATTTTTGTTCTTGTGGCGACGGAGAACTGGCTGCGTGATCTGGGACTCGTTGCAGCGACTGTTGGTGCGTGAAGAAAACAGGAGGAGTTCTTAGTCTTATCTTGCAGGGCGAAAATCCAAGGTCTGGCCTTAACTGGTTGTGCCTGGCAATGACCTTGTTGAAGACATTGTTTTGTGAGCAAGGACTTTCTCCAGGGTGAAAACCTATGATCTTTGATCGGACAACGACGGCGCTTGGGCACCGTTTCCTTTTTAAAGGCGTTGTTATTGGAGTGGAGGACTACTGGTGTTGTTCTGATGGTGTTAGTGCCGTTGTTTTAAGGATTAGCTCTCTGTAGCGAGACTTTTATTTTTTGTAATTCTTTTTTTCTTTTTTCTGAGATGTATGTATGTATAGGGCCGCTAGGGCATGCGTTGTTGCAGAGGCTGGGTGTAATTGGTATCTCTATGATATTAATATATACTCTTTTCCAAAAAAAATACAGTGTTTACAAATCCCTCTACTTATGGAGCATGAAATGAGCTAAACTAGCAATGACAGATGAAATGATGATGTTGCTAACTTTTTAGAATCCTTGGATAGATGGGGCGCCGCTAAATCTTGATAAATCGTGCAGCGTTCAAGCCGTTGGAATTGTAACTAATTTTCAGGGTCCAATCATGGCCGGGACTAAAGGTCTGAATGGAAGGCAATTTCCAATCTAGTGCATGTTACGCTGCCACCATTTCCACCACCTAAATAGTGATTAATGACGACAGAGAAAGCAATAGGGAAAGATACAGCGGGTACCTAAATAGTGATTAATGACGACAGAGAAAGCAATAGGGAAAGATACAGCAGGTGAGTAGCACTAGTAGTGACTAATGATGGCAATTGGATACGCGTATCAGTGGTACCGTAACCATATGGGTAGGATATGGACATTTTTATACTCATGGTAATAGCCCTACCCTGTCCATTAAGCGTGCGTTTGGTTCATGACCACGAGAGGAATGGGATGGGATCATCCCTGTTTCCATGCTGTTTGGTTATATTCTTAAGAGGGATGGTTCCATCCACCGACGAGATTATTCCCTAGAAACGGTGTATCGGTCGATCCGGCAAAATCGGCCGGACCATCCGTCCACCTTTTACTAATTTCAAGGATCGCAGCCTAATCCTCCCGCACGTGGCTTCTCCGTCAACAGGCCGCCGCCCCGACCCAGCGACCGCCCGCTCCTCACGTAGCTCTCGTCGCCGCTTGCACGTCCATGGCGTTCAGCTCGATCATCGACGGCGTGGCGACCTCGGCACGTCCAAGGCCTCCACTGTCGTCCTTGTCCCCGAACGTCTGGCGAGCTCCGTCCCGAAGTCTCGATCCGGCGGCCGCGCGTGGTGGTGGGCATGCTGCCGGCCTTGCCCGCAGGCGTGCTGGCACGAGCGACTGCTAGCCGCGCTGCCGGTGCTAGCTGCGCGTGGTGATGGGAGTGCTGCCGGCCTTGCTGGCACGAGCGACTGCTAGCCGCGCTGCCGGTGCTAGCTGCGCGTGACAGTTCCCCGATTTAATTAAGCTAATTGCAGATTAACATGTGTTTACCAATTGCTATTATATACATATAGCCTAATCAGGTTTCATCCGATTTCACTAATCCTTAGAACCAAACAAAAACTAGGATCACTATAATATGAATCTTCCCATCCCCACAAACTTGTCTATCCCATTCCCATCCATAACAATCCATCAACCAAACACACGCTAAGTCATGGGTACATGCATGGATATAGGGTTGTACTCGTGGGTATACCCATGCCCTGACCATTTAGACTAATTTGTAAAATTTAGATGTAGAGTTTCAACCTATGCGGCTGAGTAAACTAGGGGCAAGTATGAGACTGCGATTTCTGAACTTTGATAATTGTCATGTACTTGTCTACCTATTATTGAGTAGAGATACTTATTTTTTAGTCAAATACGAAATTGATTAATGTAAAATCGTGAATAACTTGTGTATTATTGGATCTACCCGTCAGATACCTAACATGTATGGGTAACCTTCGGGTATGGGCATCGATAGATTTATACCCATGGATATAAATATGGGTAAAATTTTCTATCCATTAACTATACGAGTATGGATATGGTATTACTTTACTCTACCCATACCCTGCCCATTACTATCCTTAGTAGTCACACATGTCCCCGCCGGTTATATGGATCATCACTTGTTTTACCAATTTATCTCTTTCTTCCTGCCTAGTGTGTCCACACTCGCGCGGCAACTACTATCGACCTAAACACCTCAACTAGGTAAACCAAATTGAATAGAGTACGTACTCGGGAACAGCACCTGTCCATTTCGTACGTACGTAACGGGGATGCATCTAATCAGACCGTACCGTCAATTTCTAGCCAGACCACACGCTACTTTGAAGCAAATCACGCTAGCTAGCTAACGGGGGTGCACCGATTGATGCCAATGCAATCTCCCAGACTTTTCGAATGCGACTGTTGGCTTCTCGAGACCTGTCCCCCCGACGAGTGATTAGCCAGCGAGCTAGTGTCGTTCTTTTCAGCTGAATTTGTTTGAGTTGACGGGATGGACACTACTTTGAAGCATCTTTTAGCTGGTGGTGGCTATTAGGTTCATCGCTGTAACTTTCGTGTGGTTGCACAAATCGTCGTGGAAAATGTGGCATCTCAATTAATCAGCCCACCATTCTCGTGGCAAACAGTCCATCTTGAGGATGCTAGCTACGAGAGACAATGAGAGGATAGGCGACGACGTTGAAGCTTTTACTTGCGGAGAGGGCAACGTCACCGATCGGTCCTGCGCGCGGTTGGTTAATCTTCAAGTGAGGACACAGTGTGCCGAAAGTGAAAGCCCAGAATCCGAGATGACACGGCACTGGCAGCTGGAATCCATCCATCCATCCTTGTTGTCAGCAAAGTAGACAAAACGCTGATGAGACGAGCTTTGGATGGAGCTTTCCACGAGCGACGTGACAAAATACTGGGCTCGTATACTAATTGACGACACGGAAACGCCGGCCTCGCACGCGGCTGCTTTCTTCATGGTGACACGGACGCCATGCACACTCGCGTTCTAGCTAGGGACGGTAATGATCTTGACCTGGAAAAGGAAGCAGTGGAACGGATAAATCACGCACCGATCGATGCCCGTGCGACGCCTCGCCGCGCACGGCATGGCGTGGCGTGCCGTACTCTATGCGCCAGATCGATGCCAGTGGATTCTCGTCGCGTACGTACGTTCGTCCTGCTGGTCATTGTGCATTGGGGCCGCAGGCAACCACTATATACTATGCGCCGCTCATGTCGCTTGCATATGCATGTTGGGTGTGTGGTCACGCGCCTGCATGCCCCCGGTAGCCAACAAACCATGTCTGATTTTAAGATTTTATCATGCATGGTTTGGATGATGCATCGCACTCTGCATGCCCCCACTATTTCTTGCATCTCGTTTCATTCTGAGCGTGACCAATTCATGAGTACGTACGGCATGCAGGCGTGGGCGTGCCTGGCCCTCGAATCCAATGACCCGTTGATGCTACGCTTTGTCAGAAAATTGTCTTTTTTGTTTAGGCCAAAATTTATATATGGAACGAAATTTATGTCGTACATTCTAGATGTATGCAGGTATCTAATTATATAATCCTTCTATCCAGAAATAACTGGCTTCTAGACAAACTTAAGTCAGTTATTTCTAGACGGAAGGAGTATTTATTTTCAAAAAATTTGGAGAAATATTTATACAAGTTTCATATATTCTTTAACTCTGATTTCTTTGATTACGACCGAGAACTTGATCACCTCTCGCCATTAGATTTACGCCATGATTCACAAGAACATAAGACTTTAACCTGAGTTGCAACTAGGTTGTAACTGGATTTTAATGAGTTGGTTGCAACTGAGAATTAGTAGAAATTATATAAGTTATAATTAAAGTTGTAACTAACACAAATAGTAGGATACTTAGACATAACAAGTTTTCATGCGCCTATCTAGGCACTCCCTTCTTTTAAAAACAGGAGAGCACCCGTGGCCACATGCAAAAGACAGTTTCTGGCACTGCTCGTACTAAATCGGCTACATGCACTACTAGGTCATGTAGCAGCAAATCAAGCGGCCAACCCTTGGTCTTTCCTCCCTTGGGTCCTTGCCACAGGAACGCAAGCTCCTGCAGCTGCTGACGTCCCTGCTCCCCCTAATTTATTGCATGTTGCGTCCGATCGATCGGGCTAGCAGCTAGCAGCCCGGCAGTGATATCTGGCCTGTCCGCCTGGCCATCTGCTCCTGCGGCTGTCTGTATGTTTCCTCCACCGCAATCTTGGGCCCTGCCGCACCCAACATAAAAGAAGCGATCGAAAGTAATCTCCATCTTCACTGCTTCCACCAAACGACAGGCGACGCAGGATTACGTGGTGCCATATGCGTGGATCTGCCAACTCGGCCAGACGCCGCAGAGGAGAAAGGTGAGAGAAAGCCAACAAAACATTGGTGGATGGGTCTAGCTGGCTGGGCATCCAATCGACTGCAATACAGTAGTAGCGAGACAGTGGGGAGCACGGTTGCTAGCAGCATGGCCTCTCTGGCTGGCTGGCTCTGTGTACGGACAAAGGGCCGTGGGTGGGGGTAGGCCGTGGAGAGAATGGGACGACCGTGTTGGCTGGCTGTGGGCCGCGGCTATATATAGAGTACCATCTTAGACCTGGTCGCTGACTCCATGGCCCATATGGCTCATCTCTGACCGAATATGTTATTTTTGTTTCTCCGGCTACACGTGTTGCACCTACGTAATGAACATTTTTTTCCCTAAAAAAAAGCGTAATGAACATTTTCGAGATTTTTCTTTCGGTCTTGGATCTGTGTTGGCCCTCAGCGCCCGTGGGGAGTCGAAGAATTAGTAGAGAACCATGAAACAGAGAAATCGGCCGAAGGCCCGAAGCTAAATAAGAGGTTCAGGAAAGCGTATGCGACCACGCCAAAACAAACGTGCATATATATATGCGTACAGTGCACCCCCAAAAAGGGAACAAGTTGATTAATCGCGTGTGTCATGAATTCGTACTGTGCAGCGTGCTAGACTGCGCGTTCAACTTTGCGTGTGAGTGTGACGGCATGAATGTGACCTGCCTGCCTAGAGTAGATGCGTGTCGGCGCTCGCGCACTATTTGGACTTTGAAGCGGAGGAAGAGTCGTGTGACGGTGTGAGTGATTTGGCCGGTGAATCTGCGCGCGCTGCACTCTACTGCATGCATGAACTATTATTCTTGGCAGCAGTAGATCTACGCATCTAGTCTAGTCTAGTCTAGTCTAGTCTAGTCATCGACACGATCCCACGCACTCTAGCTTCACCAATCATCTTACGTTAATACTCCCTCCGTTTGAAAATATAAAATGTTTTAGGTTTATGAATAAGATGTATTTAGACACTAAAAGATGTCTAGATACATCATCTTCACAAATCTAAAACATTTTATATTTCTAAACGGAGGGAGTAGGTACTACAACAACGAGGTCGTAGCTAGGGTGATAGTGTCTTACAACACTCGTACGTACCAAGTAGCTAGCGTGAACGTGCATACTGCACCGTATATGCCCGGCCGTGTACGAGCCAGGCTATAGATCTTTGCTACCTCGCCGTCCTTTTTTACATGCTCCATCGCAGCTTAATCATGGGCCAGGGCCAGGCTACATTGTTATTACTACTAGATGGTGTCGAGCTGTTGATCTGTGAGTAACTGCTATTGCGCGCTGCTAGCTGCGCAGCGGCTGGCAGGGTCGTCACGCGGTTCGCGTTTACCGTTGCTAACGAGTGGGCCGGGGGATCGATCGATCTGTAGCTGGAGCGGCGCAGGGTGCGTGGCCGGCGCGATCTGAATGCTCACTCACGATCACGAGGATGCGCAGGCAGGTTTGGTGTGCACAGGAACGGGGCCGGCATGCACGCGAGGGAACGCGCCGATCGACGACGGTAGGTGCCGCGCGTTGAAGGCGACGACGACTACAGGCTAATTCGCAGATCCCGGCCCTTGGGTTACGGCGCATTATGTTTGGAAGCCGTTTTCCAATTTGCCCGGTCGCCGGCCGTGCGTCTGAACTTCCGATCTAGACGCGGCATTTCAGCGCACCATAAATCATGTGCACACTCTGCTACCACCGATCAGATTTTGACCAAAGAACCGTAAGGTTAGGACATGTACAAGTACAAATGTACAATGATGGAAAAGTCGCATTTCCTTAGCTCCGTGTCATTATATACAAAAGGCAATAAAAATAAGACATATAATATGTTATCTCTTGTTGTCATATCTAGCAATTAGTGAGAACTAATTAAAATTTTAATAGAGACTGTGTTAATAAGGAAAGTCATATATAGTGCAATGGAGAAAATATTATTCTCTGATTTTTTATTTTTTTTAAAAGATCATTGTGGACGTCCACCTACTAGAGAATTTACGCAGGCTTAAGAGTTTTTCCTCGGAAATAGAGATACCCAATGGCCTCTACATCTATTGATACACACATTCATATAGTGTCAAAGTATTTGGGTTCTTTGCATGGAGTTGATATGCTTAATATATACTCGAGAATACAGCTCTTTACTTCTATACACTGATATAAAATCTTCCGCATTTACACTCTCAGGCAAGAAGAAGCAATGAGAGGAAACAAATGTTTTCGTGAAAGAAAACTCAATTTTTCATGAGCAAATTTCAAATCGGCAACTCACTATTAGTGAATTCGGAGTAAGTCCAACGTTCTACCTCCTAGCTTGGTGGTATGATATTGTTTTTGCTCCATTTTAGAAAATCATCCAGATACATAGCTTTTATATGTCTTTTTATTATTTGATCCAAACTAACTAGACTGATCCAAGTGTATTCGCAAGGACAGAAACAAGAAGGACGAACATGACATCCATCATGGTAAAAGTCCAATAACAACTTCCCTGCCCCATCCAAGTTGATTGTCTGCTTCCTATGGTAATTATAAAACTTAATGTTTTCATTGTTGTATTGATCTTACTCTCATGAGGTTTATGTAAGGTACATGGAGGGGATAGATATGGAGTACAATATTAGTCATTGTATGTTTAAACCAATTATATCTCTATTATATCTCTACCTCCTCATGTAGTAGTATATTCTAACACTCTCCCTCACTCATATAAGGAGTGAGGCGATGATTGCGATTGCATTTGAAGTCTTATGTTCCTATTATCTTCTACACTTCATGCATCATCAACAATTGCATCTCTTATGTACATGTCCTTCACCTCAATGGTGCTCCTCTAGTAGTGATCTAGAAGCCATCACCAAGATAATCATGGTCGATGTAGTACTGATACGTCCAAAATGTATTTATGGCTCTTGAAGTTTTATTGATTTGTTGTCTAACACCGGGATTCAGAAAACTCTTACTTTTTTAGTTTAGAACCTTCTGGGTATGAAACAATACGAAGAGAAAATCATGAGTGCCTACATTTTGAAGACGAATTGATCAAGCATTGGCGACACCCAAGGTCCCCATGTTGTGGACCAGGAAGCCATGGGCGTGGCCTAGGGGTAGCCACACCATAAGACCTAACTTTCCCCTCGAGCGTCGGATCACGTCGATTCGCAACCACCTTCATTTTTTAAACCTCCTATATGTACCATGGGGGTTTTTTCTCGTGAAAATGGTGGCACCTTGAGACAGAGAAGAAAATAGAGGCTAGACAATATGTTGCTAGAGGAGAATTTGTAGTAAAACATTGCTGAAATCATCTCTAGTCGCATCTTGTCCTCCGCTATCACCTCCTTATAGATCTCACCATGACTATAGGGAGTAATACATCTTCTGGATCATGTGTTGTGGCAGTAGCTTGAACCTATCTCTATGTATACTAGATTTAGACCGTATAAGTTATCATACATGATCACGACATTGTTTATGTAATTTATAAGGTGAATTTTTGCTTACCTTGCTTTATGTTTGTTCTTATGTATTCAAGGATCCATGTTGTTCTCTCTTACTGAAGCTATACTTAGCCACCCAGCGAAAAGAGTAGTGGAAGGGATGGTGATTGTGTGTATTATATGAAGTAGACTAGCAATGTGTTGTAACTTGATGGTAGGACAAAACCACTAAGTCCCGCTGACAACTTTCTTGTGAAGCCCCATTAAAATTACTTCCTCTGTACTGGTTTATAAGTCTTGGTGAGAACTTCAGAGTTGAGACGACCCTCCCCTTCCCCCGCTACTTAGTATCCCATGTGCGACCTTGGGGTAGAAAACCTATCCCCTCCTCCCTTCACCATCTCTCCTCCCTAGATATCACCAGCGTGCGTCGTCGGGAAAAACCTGTGTGGTGCCGGTGACGACGATATCTCCTCCCCCTGCGGGAGACCTGAGTTGGGCATCGCTCTCCCTGGAGGTGATGTGTCACAGTGGAAGCCAATGCTAGGGACGGCCTCCCGCAGATAGAGGCGAAGGCGGGTGATGGGGCTCATGGTTTCATGGCCCGAGATCGTCCCTGCAGGATCTCGCACGTCAGCGGTGGTGTGGCGTGGCAGCAACATCTCCCTCTAGAGCTAGTGGTGCATGGAGGATTTGAACGGGTTCGGGGGGTCTTGGTGGAGATGGTTGATACGTCGTAAACGTATCTATAATTTTTTATGTTCCATGATTGTTTAGTATCTACTTTGCTTTGCTTAGTCTTCTATTTAGGGTATTTTTATATGTTTTCTAGGACTAACCTATTAACAAGATGCCACAGTGCAAGTTGCATGTTTTCTTCTGTATTTGGTTCCAGAAAAGTCAGGAAATCAATATTATCGATTGGACGGGACAAAAGCTAAAGTCAATATTTTACCGTGGGGAACACGGAGCCAGAAGACGAGACGGAGGAGGGCCTCGAGGGGGCCACACCCCCTGGCCGCGCGGCCTGGCCTGGCCCGCGCCTGGGGGGTGCAGCCGCCTCGGGCACCCCCTCGGCCTCCCTCTTCGCCTATAAGAAGCCCCCGATACCAAAACCCTAAGGACCCAATCAATATTCCACGAAACAGTCTGTAGCCGCCACCATCGTCCCTAGATCGGGGGATCTGAAGCTCTTCCCGGCACCCTGCCAGAGGGGAGAGATCATCCCGGAGGCCTTCTTCATCACCATGCCAGCCTCCGGTATGATGCGTGAGTAGTTCCACCTTGGACTACGGGTCCATGTAGTAGCTAGATGGTTGTTTCTCCTCCTTTGTGCTACCATGTTTAGATCTTGTGAGCTTCGTTCATGATCAAGATCATCTATTTGTAATCATGCATGTTGTGTTTGCAGGGATCCGATGGATATTGAGATTACTATGTCAGATTGGTTAATGATTCTATCTTATTGATTCTATCATGTCTGTGTTGTTTGAGATCTTGCATGCTCTCCGTTTCTAGTAGCTATCTTGGCCAAGTAGATGCTAGTGACTCCAAGAGGGAGTATTTATGCTTGATAGTGGGTTCATGCATCTATTTAATCTGGGGAAGTGATAGAAATCTCTAAGGTTGTAGATGTGTTGTTGCTACTAGGAAGAAAATAACGATCTCTTGTTCATAAAACAAGTGGATTGTTTACCTTACACACTTTGCTTAAAGCAGTTATTTGTTGCTTGCAACTTAATACTGGAGGGGGTTCGGATGATAACCTAAAGGTGGATTACTAGTCATAGATGCAGTTGGATGGCGGTCTATGTATATTGTTGTATTGCCCAATCAAATCTCATAGGATTATGAATGTCTAGTATTGCATTGTTATGGATTGCTCTGTCCTGACAATTTCCCTGCTGTAATTTGTTTGCCTAGCATGTTATGTTGTTTATCTTAAGGAGAGCACCTCTAGTGAACTATGGACCCCGGTCCAATCTTTACTATTGATACATCGTCCACTATTCCTATTTACTTTCTGCAAGCCACCATTACCTTCCACACCATATAGTTAATCCTTTGTTTTCAACAAACCGGTGAGATTGACAACCTCACTGTTCGTTGGGACAAAGTCTTAAGTTTGTGTTGTGCAGGTTTCCAAGTTGCTAGCAACAACTTTGGGTTGTTTCCTTCCTCTTACTGGTTCGATAACCTTGGTTTATTTCTGAGGGAAAACTTGTTGTTGTGCTTATCATAGCTCCCTCTTAGGGTTTCCCAACAAAGCTCTACAATGATCTGAGCTGCATCAAGCTGTTTTCTGGCGCCATTGCCAGGGAGGCTAAGGACGGATTTAAAAGGGGAGTCCTTCACAACCTTTCTCTTTACTTTCTTTTTGTTTTCCTTAGTTTATTTTTCCTTGTTTTGTTTGGTTTGCCTTCTTTTATCAAAAACACAAAATAAATTAGTTCCTACTATAGTTGTTGGCATGTCATTGCCTTGATTTGTCATGCTTTGTATCAATGGTTGGTTTCTTTGAAACTAGTTCTTATTGGCAAGGTGGGTTCACGGAAGAACAAAAGTATTATTATAAGAAACACCGCTTGTCACAAAAAGGGAAACACTTATGGGAACAAATTGATAAATTGAATACTATTGCTAGAGAGGTATGCTCTACTTATAATGTTACTTATTGCTTTGATAAATCTTGTTGCTGTAGGAGGTATAAACACCTACCTTTTCAATGTTAGTATAATGATAATATTACCATATCTTCTTATGTTAAAGGAAATTATGACTTCTATGATGTGAAACAAATTGAAGAATTTATTGCTTGTAAGGGTGCATTTGAACTTGCTAGTTTGCTTGAAAATAATGATGATGCACCTTATAGATATGAGGGTTATGATATACTTAAATTTTTCTTTGATAATTACAAGGAAGAAAATGGCTATATTCTTGAATATTTTAATAGATGCTTTCCACAAATGAAAGAGACTAATGCCTTGCGGGAGCCTATGGAAGAAGAAATTGCTGAAACCGGAATCTCATTAGATGAAAAAGAGGGGGAGAGTGATGAACAAGAGGAGGAATAATGGATTAGCTACCCATGCCTACCTTCTAATGAGAGTAAATCTTTATCCCTTACATTATTTGATTGTCCCCCATGCTTAACAAAGGAGGACGAATGTTATGTTCCTGTGGATTCTTTTGAAATATCTGTTATGGGTAAACTTGTGATAATAGTTATGCTCCTGTTATCTATGATAATCCTATATTTGTGCCTAACTTCGAAATGCATGGTACTAAAGAGTTTTGCTTAGAAAATGTTTATGATAAAGCTCTAGATGATGGTCCTATATTGGTTGATAATATTAATTCTACTACTATTAAAAATGATATTGGAGGGGTCTTGACTTTATATTGGAACCCCATACCTCTTGAGAATGATCAGTCATCTTGTTATAAAATTGTTAAAAGTGGGTTTGAAGGTTTTAATCCCACTATTTTTGAGCTTGATAAAAATTATGTGCTTATAGATCATGAAAAGCATGCTTTATGTGATAGCTATATTATTGAGTTTATTCATGAGGCTACTGAAAATTATTATGAGAGAGGAAAATATGGTTGTAGAAGTTTTCATGGTACTGAAACACCTCTCTATGTACTGAAAGTTTTGAAGTTACTCTTGTTTTATCTTCATATGCTTGTCACTTTGTTCTTTGTGAATTTATTTGCGTACAAGATTCCTATGCATAGGAAGTGGGTTAGACTTAAATATGTTTTGAATTTTCTTCTTCATGCTCTCTTTTACTTCAATTCATATTTCTTATGTGAGCATCTTCTCAAACTATCATGCCTAACTTAAAGGCGTTAAAGAAAAGTACTTCTTGGGAGATAACCCAATAGTTTTCTTGAGTCTTGGAAGTTATTACTTCTGTAATAACATCTCCTTATCCTTTTTGTTTGACTTTTATGCCAAGAATAACCTCTAATGATAGGGAAGTAAGATTTGGGGAGTTGCTGTCCTGAAATAGATTTTTGCGCTCCACTGTAAAAATTCGTGTAAAATCTATGTAATTCGGATTGAGCTGTATTTTCTGAATAAATTCCCTAGGTTGTTAGATAAATTTTGTTAGTTCAACACTTTTTGATTTGAGCAACAGAAGGTCTTCGAAAAAATCGGGTTATACCTTTGATGCTGTTTTGTGATTTACGCCATTATTTGCATTTGCTTCTTATTGATTTATTTTTGGGTTCTTTTTGGGAAATTGAGCTTTTTGAGGGAATTTCTATAGTATCTTGTGTCTTTAGTGAAAGTTTTGCTGTTTTAAAACTAAGCCCCAAGGGTCTATTATCTTTTGAATGCACTAATGTTGCTAATGAAGATTGTGTGAAGTTTTGTATGAAGGAAAATTTTCAAGTGTAGATAAAGAATGATGTAACGAGATGAAGAATGGACAAAAGATAAATCTTGGGGATGCCACCCCGTGTCACCCCAAGATATTATTCAATAGGTACAAGCATCAAAGCTTGGGGATGTCCAAGGCATCACCTTCTTCATCAATAAAAATCCCAGGTCTTTCTAGACACTTCGTTTTTATTATTTCATGCACAGTTGTATTGTTCTTGTATCATCTTAGTTTTCGTTTGCTTTGTTTTCTTGAATAAAGTAGTTGGACCCCTTTTTTCGCTGTGTTGTTTCAAATAAGTTGATATGTGTTGGAAAGGAGTAGGAAGTTCTTGCTTAGTACTACAATAAGGAGCTTGCTTTGACTGGGACTTAGACTTTATCATGTCATGTTAGATGTTGTTTTGACCTTATTCTTAGTGATTATTGTTGTAGCATAACTTGTTCCAAACAATTAGGATTGCTTAATGTGCCTTGAAAGAATCATGCGTTGTTTTAGCATACAAAAGCATAATATTGTGGTATTCTCCTTTGATGCTTTGTTTGGGTTGACTTGGCACATGCTCACACCATGTTATGACTATGAACTAGTCACCTTAGCCTTTATGATCATTTAGTTTTTGACTTGTAGTATCACTTTATGTTTTGATTAGTAATGTTTTGTTGCTCTACATGATTATGGCCATTATTGCTCTCTTAGTTGGTCGCTCCCAGTCTTTTGCTAGCCTCCACTTGTATGAGTAAGCTCTACTCATGCATCCAACTCCCAAGAAACCAATTTATTCCAAAGTGTCCACTATAAATTCCTATGCATGGTGTGTTACACCATTCCAAGTATATTCTTGTTTTATCTATCTTCCAAATTAAACTTGTTATGTGAAACTTAGTGATTAAATATCTCACAAACTTGATGGCACACTTTATTTTTCTTGCCCCTAAATAAACTTGAACCATTGTGTCATCTATGTTGTATATGCTTGCACTTATACGTTGGAATTAGCAGAACCGTGTTGTCACGGGGAAAGATTCAACATTGCACTTGTACATTGTACACGGTTGATATCATGCTCTTTTGTTTGTGGATGTAGTTGTAGGGTTATGACATAGAAAACAAAAATTCCTACGATGTGAACTATATACCAAGATCTATCTACTAGATACAAACAACGGGCGGATGTATATCCGTAGAGAACATACCCTTGAAGACCGACAAAGCTTAACGAGTTCAACTCGTGGTTGATGTAGACGATCTCTTGCCGATCTCAATATCGAGAGGAAGTCCTAGCGCCAAATCAGCTGACATACGTGCTTTCGCACACGTTGAGCACCGAGGAACCTCCGCCTCTTCGCTCCGGCGATGCAGCGGAAGCACAACTCTTTCTTGCCGAATAGCCACCGGAACATGTATCTCGCTAGTCCGAGACCATGGGGATAAATTCTAGAGGGGAGAGATCCTTCACGAGGAGGTGTAAGAGACAAGTGAGGAGGGGCTCCTTTTATAGGAGGGGGGACCCCAAGGGGTGGCAGTGCATGGGGGCTTCCCCTTGCCCTCCCTCTTCATGTGGGTGGACACTCCACTCACAAATATCCTTTAAATTCGCTCCACTCAAAAGTCCTCAAATTCCCATTAAATTTCCACCAAATTTAATGCAAACTCTCATTAAATAAAACTCTTTTATTTTATTCAGAATTTTGTCAATTACTTTAATGACAAACATTCACAAATAACCTTGCTATAATTCTATTTCACATGCATAACCACTTTATGCAATTTCACGAAAACTTTGTTTGGTATCTAGTGAAATAAATTCCTGCGCTTGTTCATTCTTTCGGCATGAAACATTTGCTCCAATTGGATGTCGGTGTCTCTTAAGTGTGTCACCCTACGGTTCGTGAATAATGCGGACATGATCGAGACCCTCTCGGATCAATAATCGAAGCGGGATCTGGAGACCCATCTTGACTCCACACATTCAACGATGACTTTCTTGTGATCGTCGGAACCTTTTACGCTAGTATCTTAATCCCTTTGTTTCACGATATATTACATGTCGAGATTCGATCATCGGTATCTCCATACCTAGTTTGATCTAGTTCCGACATGAACTCTTTTCTCGTTCTGTGATATAACATTCTAGTGATCAAATCACTTGCTTGCAAGCTAATCAATGTGATATCACCGAGAGGGCCCAGTATATCTATCCATCATCGGGATGAACAAATTCCTCTCGATCCATGAGCCTCAACATAACACTTTATTAGTTACGAATCCATCTTTATAATCACCCATTACGGTGTGACGTTTGATGTTATCAAGAAACTCTTAGGTGTTAGTGATTGACATGATCTCATGGTCTAAGGATTAGGATCACTTCGTAAGTTGTTATAGCAATATAAACTCAATGACTTTGATCGTAATGCTATACTTAGGATGAATGTTCATCACACCATTACACTAATGTTGTGATCCGTTATTAACAACATCCAATGTCCATGATCGAAACCTTGATCATCTTGTTCATCAACTAGCTAGTTTATGAGAGAGGCATAACTAGGAACTTTACATTTGTTTATTAAACACACATGTATTAACGTTTCCGTATTAATACAATTATAGCATGCAAAATAAACATCTATCATATACTTGGAATACACATAATAAACACTTTATTATTGCCTCTCGGGGCATATTCCTTGATCTCCACTTGAACTAGAGACAATAATCTAGTTACATAGTGATAAATCTAACATCCATTGAGTTACGGTGTTGATGATGTTTTGCTCTAGGAGAGTTTTAGTCAGCGGATGCGCTACATTGAGACCCGTATGTACTTTACAAATATTTATATCTCCATCCTTGACATGCTCGCGGATGGAGTGGCTGGCTTAATATGCTTGGAATGCTTGTGAGACCTTGGCTCTTTGGCATTGGCAATGGCACCATTGTTGTCACAATAGATCACCATTGGGTCCAACGCGTTTGCCACCACTCCTAGTTGGGATATGAACTCCTTCATCAAAGCGCTTCTGAGCTTGAGCGACAACATATTTGGCCTCCGTTGTTGATCCCGCTACCACAGGTTGTTTGGAGCTCCTCCAACTAACCGCTCCGCCATTCATGAGACGTATCCGGATTGAGACTTAGAGTCATCCGGATCAGTGTCAAAACTAGCGTCAACATAACACTTAGCGACGAGCTCTTCTTCACCTCCGTATACAAGAAACATATCCTTAGTTCTTCGTAAGTACTTAAGGATATTCTTGACCGCTATCCGATGTTAGAACACGGATCCGATTGGTACCTACTAGTCAAACTAATAGCATGTGCCACATCCGGTCTTGTACATAGCATGGCGTACATTATAGAGCCTATGGCTGAAGCATAGGGGATTTTATCCATTATCTCTCTTTCTTCCTTGAAGCGGACTTTGAGTCTTACTCAATGTCTTGCCTTGCAACATAGGTAAGAACCCTTCTTACTTCCGTCCATTTTAAACTTCTTTAAAATCTTATCAAGGTATGTACTGCGATAGCCCTATTAGGCGCCTAGATCTATCTCTATAGATCTTTATGCCTAATATGTATGGCCTTCACCTAGTTCCTTCATTGAAATTTTCTTTGTTTAGATAACTTTTAACACTGTTTAAAGATCTATATCATTTCCGATCAATAATATGTCATCCACATATAATATCGAAATGCCACATTGCTCCCACTCACTTTCTTGTAAATACAAGCTTCTCCATAAGTTTGGACAAATCCAAACTCTTTGATCACCTCATCAAAGCGGAGATTCCAACCGTGATGCTTGCTTCAATCCATAGATGGATCGTGAAGCTTGCACACCTTGTTAGCATCCTTAGGATCGACAAAACCCTTTGGTTGTATCATATACAACTCTTCTTCAATATTACCATTGAGAAAGCGTGGTTTTGACATCCATCGCCATATCTCATAATCGAAATATGCAGCAATTGCTAACATAATCCTAAGCGACTTTAGCATCGCTACGGAGAAAAGTCTCATCGTAGTCAACTCCTTGAATTTGTCGAAACCCCTTTGCGACAAGTCGAGATTTATAGACGGTCACATTACCATCGACATCAGTTTTCCTTTTGAAAATCCATTTGTTCTCCACGACCTTTCGGTCGTGGTAATTCCACCAAGTTCCAAACTTGATTTTCATACATGGATTCCATCTCAGATTTCATGGCTTCTAACCATTTGTTGGAATCCGGGCTCATCATCGCTTCTTCATACGTCGCAGGGTCATCATTTTCATCAACCATGAAATTCATGACAACATTTCCGTATAGCTCGGGGCTGCAGCGTCTGTTTGACTGCGAGGTTGGTAGTACTCTCTTCGGAGTTTCATGATCATTATCATTAGTTCCCTCTTCAGCAGGTGGAGCCAACTCCGGAACAACTTCGGTAGCGCTACTCGCCATACTTTGAAGAAGGTTCCACAACCTCTTGAGTTCTACCTTGACTACTCACACCTTTTGAGAAACTCTTTCTCTAGAAAGGATCCATTCTTAACAACAAAAACCTTGCCCTCGGATGCGTGATAGAAGGAATACCCAATAGTTTCTTTAGGGTATCCTATGAAGGCGCATTTTTCCGCTTTGGGTTCGAGTTTATCCGGTTGAAGTTTCTTCACATAAACATCGCATCCCCAAACTTTAAGAAATGATGACTTAGGTTTGTTTCCAAACCACAATTCATCTGGTGTCTTTTCAGCAGTTTAGATGGTGCCGATTTAAAGTGAATGCAGCGGTTTCTAGTGCATAACCCCAAAATGACAACGGCAAGTCCGTCGGAGACATCATAGATCGAACCATATCTAATAAAATACGATTATGACGTTCGACACACCATTTCGCATTGTGGTGTTCGGCGGTGTGAGTTGTGAAACAATTCCATACTCTTTCATGTGAGTGCTAAACTCGTAACTTAGATACTCACCTCCACGGTCGGACGTAGAAATTTGATCTTTCTATTACGATGATTTTCCACTTCATTACGAAATTCCTTGAACTTTTCAAAGGTTTCAGACTTGTGTTTCATCAAGTAGATATAACCGTATCTACTCAAATCATCCGTTAAAGTAACAAAATAACGATATCCACCTCGCGCTGACACACTCATTGAACCACATACATCATAATGTATGATTTCCAATAAATCATGCCTGTTCCATTGAGCCGAAAAGCGTTCTAGTCATCTTGCCCATAAGGCATGGCTCACATGTATCAAATGATTCATAATCAAGTGATTCCAAAAGTCCATCCGAATGGAGCTTCTTCATCGTTTAAGCCAATATGACCTAGAGCGGCGATTGCCACATATATGGATATATCATCATTAAGTTTAATCCTTTTAGCATCAACATTATGAATATGTGTAACATTATCGCCGAGATCTAATAGAAATAAACCATTCATCATCGGTGCATGACCATAAAGATTTCATTCATATAAATGGAACAACCATTGTTCTCGGATTTAAATGAATAACCGCCGCATCAAACACGATCCGGATACAATGTTCATGCTCGGTCGAGCACCGGATAATATTTATTCAAGTTTATAACTAATCCCGGCGACAAGTGGAGAGCGGCGTTAAGCGGCAATCACATCAACGCTTGATCCATTGCCTACCGCATCTTGACCTCACCCTTGCTAGCGGTTACGCTTTCCGTAGCCCGATTCGAGTTACAAATATTATGGCGAACGGTATCAAATACCCGGTGCTACTGCGAGCACTAGTCAAGTACACATCAATAACATGTATATCATATATACCTTTGTTTGCCTTGCCGGCCTTCTTATGCGCGGATACTTGGGCGATTGCGCTTCGATGGCGATCCCTTACAATAGTAGCACTCGGAATCGGACTTAGGTCCAACTCGGGGTTTCTTTTGGTAGCGACAGCAATGGGCCCTTACTTCCTTCCGTTTTCCCTTCTTGTCTTTCTTGAAACCGGTGTTCCTATTGATCATCAACACTTGATGTTCCTTTTGATCTCCATACTGCGGTTTTAAGCATTGTGAAGCTCGGGGAGACTTCTTCATGCCTTGCATATTATAGTTCATCACGAAGCTCTTATAGCTAGGTGGCGAGAGGCATAACACGATGGATGCCTAAGTCAATGGAATCGATATTCCCAAGGACACAAGCTTATCGGCATAACCCGACATCTTGAGTACATGCTCACTAATGGAGTTGTGCTCTTCCATCATGACTAAAGAACTTTTACGGCGTTGTAGCTCTCGGCAATGACATGTGTGTCGAAAATCATTTTCAACTCACCAATTGTATCAAATGCATTGCCGTTTTCGAAACGCTTTCGAAGTCCGGCTCTAGCCCATACAATATGCCGGAATGAACTAAGTTGTGGTCCTCCTGATGAGTCTAATAGACATTCTTCTCCTCGTCAGGGGCATCATCAAAAGGTGGGGGGCCTAACGACGCTTCTAGCACATATTGCTTTTGTGCAGCAGAGAGGAGAATCCTCAAATTCATGGCCCATTCGGTAAAGTTGCTACCGTTCGTTGCTAGTTTCTCTTTCTCCATGAACACATTGAAATTAAAAGCAGGTGGTGCCATCTACAACAGAATATGTAAAGTTTAGACTAAGTGTATGATAGATTGAGTTCAAATAATCCATATTATGAATGAACTCCCACTCAAAAACGACATCCCTCGTGCCTTTTTGGTGATTACATGAACCAAATCTACTACACCAAGTCCGATCATCATGTGAGTCGGTATAGCTTCAAAGGCGAGCATCAAATGGGCATCATATCAACTATATGACTCATGCTTAACCTTTCGGTCCATGTTAGAGGCCGTATGCGTACATGCTAGGCTCGCTAAGTTAGAACCTTAGTATTGGCGTGTGTAACTGTTTTACACCCAAAATATGGTCGTGGATCCAAGAACACCCGATCATCACGTGATGTCTTGGAAGCGAAAACATAATCGGTGCATACTAAAGGAAGAACACATTCTTATCTTGATATTTAAATGAGGGATCATCTTATTATGCTAACAAAGCGCTAAACAAGCAATATAAGATGCTATCAAAACATCATATATTTATTAGTGAAATGATATGGTTCCATGAGATGATCTCTATCATGTGCATCGTGGTATGATCACTATCATACCTATATGTGTAAATCAAAGTGCTATGGATTTTACACGCTATGTGTGTTGTAAGAGTATCATATCATACTTCTACTTACAACACTACCATATCATAACACTATCCCAACAACAATCTAAACTAGACGCCTCTAATTTATCCATTGCAAGTTTTACGTGGCTTAGGGCTTCGATATAGAACCGTTCTTAACTACGAACATGAACCACAACGAGGATAATCAAATTGTTGACAACTCGCTTGCAAAATAGATATTGACTATAGTAGGAGGCGGACACCGCTAGCCACTTATGCAAACTAGTTGCATGTCAAGCGTGGAGCAGGTCTCATGTGCGAGGACATGTAAAGTTTGTCGGGCGCTTCATCCCACTATGCCACAAATATCCAAAATTACAACAAAGGAGCAACAACATGATCATCATAAGCCCACATACTCATATGTGTACTACCGTGTAAAGTATCTACGCATAGATCGGCTCGATACCCTTTGTAGGGTTCGACATAGAAAACAAAAATTTTCCCTCGATGTGAACTATATACCAAGATCTATCTACTATATACAAACAACGGGCGGATGTATATCCGTGGAGAACATACCCTTGAAGACCGACAAAGCCTAACGAGTTCAACTCGTGGTTGATGTAGACGATCTCTTGCCGATATCAAGATCGAGAGGAAGTCCTAAGCGCGCAAATCAGCGGCGCATCCGTGCTTTCACACGTTCGAGGCACGAGCAACCTCCGCCTCCTCGCTCCAGCGATGCAGGGAAGCACAACTCTTTCTTCTTGAATAGCCACCGGGAACATGTATCTCGCTAGTCGAGACCATGGGGATAAATTCTAGAGGAGAGAGATCCTTCACGAGGAGGTGTAAGAGACAAGTGAGGAGGGCTCCTTTTATAGGAGGAGGAACCCCAAGGGGTGGCAGGCGCATGGGCTGCCCTTGCCCTCCCTCTTCATGTGGGTGGACACTCCACTCACAAATCTCCTTTAAATTCCCTCCACTCAAAGTCCTCAAATTCCCATTAAATTTCCACCAAATTTAATGCAAACTCTCATTAAATAAAACTCTTTTATTTTATTCAGAATTTGTCAATTACTTTAATGACAAACATTCACAAATAACCCTTGCTAGAATTCTATTTCATATGCATAACCACTTTATGCAATTTCACAAAACTTTGTTTGGTATCTAGTGAAATAAATTCCTGCGCTTGTTCATTCTTTCGGCATGAAACATTTGCTCCAATTGGATCGGTGTCTCTTAAGTGTGTCACTCTACGGTTCGTGAATAATGCGGACATGATCGAGACCCCTCTCGGATCAATAATCGAGCGGGATCTGGAGACCCATCTTGACTCCCCACATTCAACGATGACTTTCTTGTGATCGTCGGAACCTTTTACGCTAGTATCTTAATCCCTTTGTTTCACGATATATTACATGTCGAGATTCGATCATCGGTATCTCCATACCTAGTTTGATCTAATTCTGACATGCACTCTTTTCTCGTTCTGTGATATAACATTCTAGTGATCAAATCACTTGCTTGCAAGCTAATAAATGTGATATCACCGAGAGGGCCAGTATATCTATCCGTCATCGGGATGAACAAATTCCACTCTCGATCCATGAGCCTCAACATAACACTTTATTAGTTCGAATCCATCTTTATAATCACCCATTACGGTGTGACGTTTGATGTTATCAAGAAACTCTTAGGTGTTAGTGATTGACATGATCTCATGGTCTAAGGATTAGGATCACTTCGTAAGTTGTTATAGCAATATAAACTCAATGACTTTGATCGTAATGCTATACTTTGGATGAATGTTCATCACACCATTACACTAATGTTGTGATCCCGTTATTAACAACATCCAATGTCCATGATCAGGAAACCTTGATCATCTTGTTAATCAACGAGCTAGTTTATGAGAGAGGAATAACTAGGAACTTTCTGTTTGTTTATTAAACACACATGTATTAACGTTTCCGTATTAATACAATTATAGCATGCAAAATAAACATCTATCATATACTTGGAATACACATAATAAAAACTTTATTATTGCCTCTCAGGGCATATTTCCTTCAGTCGTCGGTGTGAAATAAAAGGGAAGCTTGTAAGTCCATGGAGTTATGTATGTGTGTTAGAGAAACTCCTGGGCCGCTAGCCTAATCCATGCCTAATCATGTTGGAAACTTGCAGCATCACCATAGTGAGCAATCTATGAACCTTTCTTCTTATAAAAAAAGAGACATATTGAAAAGAGGAAAGAGAGAAAAAAAAGCACCATTTTCCCATGGTAAATAAGAAGATTGATGATATGCTCATTGTCTGCTTTCCTTGTCATTTTGATTATGGGACAACTCATGTATCATGTGCAAGGGGTACCCCATTAGCGGTTCTCTATGATACACATGTACTTACTATGACAAGAACTTACAAGTAACTAAAGTTGAGTAGCATGAGGAGCGGACCTCGTACTCAAGGGACTTGAGATTGACAACTTATACTTTGTCAAGCATATACTCCATAGTTTGTTCACTTTAACATTAATCACTTCAAGATGTTTATGATAGGGGCAATGAGAACTGAAAGCTAATAAGTACCATAATTTTTGGAAGCTCTTTATGAGACTTGAAATCCCTGCTTCCCTTTTATGAAGAGCCTTTCTTTCACTTTTATATTGAGTCTCCACCTTTTATCCTTAGGTGTAACATCCCAAAAATATTAATCAAGGTTATCAATTCCAATCACCCAAATTTAGGGTTAACAAAAACTTTTGTTAATTAAAATCATTATGAATGCATGTGTGTATGTGATGAATGCATGAATGCTTCAATGGACTTATTTGATTTTTGTGAATGTCAAGGATTGGTTCAAAACTGAAAACAACATCATCTAAATCATTTCCAAGCAGAATCAAATCATTAGAAATTCAAAAACAAACAAAATAAGCCAATGGTCATCTTTGCCAATCTTGCTCACTAGATCACTTTGAGTGTTTCTAGTCGAAGATTTCAAACAAAAATAAATCCAATTCTTTTCACCCCTTGCTAGACCAAGTAAAAGTGAACCCAAGCCCACCTTGCAAACCCACAGAAACATTTGGCAACCCAATTCAAATGACAATTCAAAATTGAATCTAGTTCAAATGGTAAGATCACCATTTCTCAAAACCCAACCAAGCCAGTTCACCTTGACAAATCCAATCAACTAGATACTTCCTAGTATGTGACCAGTACACTCACCAAGTTTCATCCAAAAATTCAAATATCAATTTCTTGCGGCCATTTCATCAAACACCTGGAGACACAAACCAAATTCTGCCAAACTTCACTGTTTTGAGCAGTAATATTTGCAAACATTGTTCACCATTGATCACCCCTGTCTCCCCAGTGACAACCATCACATTAAACCAACCTAGACCCTACCCAATGCACCATGCCGTGCATGCCCGAGCCAACCCCAACTAGCTGACCAGGGCAAGCTAGAACCAGCCATCACCGCGCCTAGCCATCGTGTCCAGGAAGCACGCTACCGTCCACCGCCACCCTCTGTCTAGCCCTCGAGCCCTACCAAACAGTGGACCACCAAGAACGCACGTGCCCAGTTTGTCTCTACCATGTCCAGAGCGCGCCAGCTTGCCGCGCTCGACACGCTCGCACAGACCGCGCCTCGCCTTCGCCGCCCGTGCCTATGATCAACACCGTCCCAGGAGACCACCAGACAACCCCGTTTGCCGCCGTGCGACCAGGAGCGCCTGTGCGTCGTCAAAAATGTCGTCGGTGCCGCTTAGAGCACCAATGCGTTCCGACCGAACCTCACCGCCCCTTGCTGCACCATCAAGTCGTTGAGAACCGCCAGGAGACCATGCACCGTCCCCTAGCCCTAGCCATGTCCGTAGCTCGCTGTAACCCCGACCCTGACGAGCACTGCCCATGTCGCTCGGCCTCTCTCTCTCTCGCCTATTAAAGGAGGCCTTCCTCGCTCGTTTTCTTCACACCATCTCACTCCCCACCTCTCACTATCCTTCCCACTTCTTTCCGGAGCAAGGCGAGCGTAGCATCACCGAAATTTCGCCGGAGCATGCCGCTGCTGGAGGAGAATGGCATCGTCGATTAGAGCCACCCCAGGAGGAGCCGCCAGTACCAGGAGAACCGTCGTCGTTGACTTAGTCGTTCTCCCCATCACCAACCATCGCCCGAGTCCCGGTGAGCTGCCACAGACCCCCACTGGCTGCGCTAGGGTTCGAGCCCGTCGTGTTTTGTTCGACGAGGACGATGGCCGTGAGCTGTTGGTCCTTGATCTAATCATGTGGTCGTATTTTGCTTGTACCCTTCGCATCCCCTGACCCACTGATGCGTGGGGACACCACTTAACCATGGCGCTATGTGCAATGGGGCCATTAAATTCAGCGTGACCCAGTTAGTTTGAATTTAGATTGATCTATTTAGTTTCAAATCTAGTTCTGACAGTAGATTCAAAATTCAATCCAGAGTGTTTCACTAAACCAAATTGCATGAAATCAATTTTTTTAGAAAGGTATCGAAATTCTTAATCCAAGCCCGTTGGATTCAAACCCTTTGAAATTATAGATCACCTATAGTAAAAATAACAAGGCAGAGAATTTTCTGCATTCAAACATTTTTCAAATTCAACCATAAATGCTTTTGAGTTAATTCCAACTCTCAAAAAGCACATTTGATAAGACCTTTCTGAATATATAAAAATATCTAGGTTTACTTGCAGTAATAATGGACAAGCAATAACAGAATGCCCCATAGGCATTTCTAGTCACTTTAATTAATTAAAATAATAAGGTTAAACTTTATTAAATTATGACACCACTTTAAATCACATTCCCAAGTATTGAAATATGTGGCGATGACATGTGTCAACATGATCCCATGTTTTAATTGGAGAATATTAAATCTTAAGTAGTTTTTCAATGAGTAGAAATTACTTTTCTAAAGTGAAATAAATAAAACTATTGCCTTAATCCTTGTGATTATTGTGATGATGCTAGATCATCTAGTGTAAACCCTTGTGTGCTAAATAGAAGTAGTTAAGTATTGTTTGGTGATTGTGTATTTTGTATTTATTTATAGACGCTATTACCGACCAAGGATACGAAGAGGAAGGAGACTACGAAGAAGAAGAAGAAGAAGAAGAAGAAGAAGAGGAGAACTTCAACCACTGCACTGCACAAGGCAATCTACTATCTTAGCAAGCTAAGCTAAAAACATGCAAGTCTTACTTTCAAGCCTAAGACCACTAGTTAACCTATTCAATATGCATTAGGCATATTTCCTTATACCACTTGATCATACTAAATCCCAGTTTTACTTGCACTTTATTCTTTTATTTTATCAAAGCTTTTTATTTATGTTTACTTAGTGAGTTGTGAGTTTTGGAAAGATATTAGAGGTAGCATAAAGAGCATAAAACTTGGCCTAAGTTAGGTAGAACTTGATGTCATCCTAAGGCATGAGATTATACTTAGATAAGTCATACTTGATTATCACCCCTCATTAGTGATTATCCCCAATTTAGTGGCTAGTGCTAAGCATAAAACTTGATCACTTTAGATGGGAATACTTGGTGAAAATGGTTATGAAAACCTTAGAATGATGAGTCATTCTAATGAGATGTTTTGACATGTGTTGTGAACACCAGATGATTTTGATGATGAAAATGTTGAGGCATGAGCCTTAGCCCTTTTAAAAAAAATGATGGTTGTGTTCGGATGCGATACCATTACAATTTTACCATACAACCATAATACCCAAATTTGGGTAGGGCTTGACAGGAAGTTTATATATCTTAGTATGGGTTCCCTTGCGGACGAGGTTTGGGATGAGGCTACCTCGTGATGATTGACCACCTGTGTAGTTCCCAAGATGACAGATGGTCATGGTTGGGAGGACAAATCATATGAGAGGTGCCTATACTAGGGTGTGTAATTGAAAGGTTATGATTGATTATCTGCATACTGAGTATGGTGATTCAGGATTGTTCCTGATGGATGTATCGAATATTGTGGTGAAAGTGTACCACCTCTGCAGAGTATCAAACTATTGAATAGCGTCGCGATTATGGACGATTGGGTGGCCATACTGTTCCATCGTCAGATGTTTTCAAAATGACTTGTAAATTGAATCATGACTTTGACTTGACCACAACAGGGTTGTGAAAGTGAAAACTAAGTTCCCACTTAGGTGTTATAAAACGTTAAACTAGTTTTCTTTACGAACTCGTAGAGATAAACACGGCTTTTGCAACAACCTAGAGCTCAGGATTCCTACTTGAACCACTTTACTTGTTAGTGATAGTTTGCGAGTACTTAAAGAGTACTCATGGCTTTGTCCCTGGCTATTCTCGTGGTCAGACTATGAAGAGGACTATCAGGATGATGAACAACAGGAAGTCTACGACAACTAGGATCATCTCCCATCGTCAGCATTGCCTGTGACCATGAAGATGGAGCCTCGCCCATGCTACCGTTATTAGATTATTCCGCTGCTTTGATTGTACCAAGACTGGATCATAAGATCCTTTATTTGTAAAACCTTTATTATGGTTTGTAATGGATGATGAACTATGGTACCAATCTGTTATGTCTCGCAAAAATGGTAATCCTGGGATTGCGATGTATGGCATAACATGCATCTGGGATTAAAAATCCAGGTGTTGACAAGTTGGTATTAGAGCCATCCTGACCATAGGAGACCCTACTTAGAATGGACGCTTGAATCAAAAACTTAGTTTCAAAATAAAATAAGTGAGTATTTATGAAAACCTATTATCATTCTTACCACTTAGATTCTTTCATGAAAATTCATGTTCCTCAAAAGTTCTTGCAACTTACATAAAATTTGACACACTTGATCACTCTACTAACTTACTCATCCTACATTCTTATAGATGGACGTGAAGTATAGCAAGTTCTATCAGTTGTGCAATAGAGGAGATCTCATCTTTGAGCGTGATTTGGACCAACTCTCGGAACTTATGGAGCGCCCGCACCCCGAGTTTTTCGGAGCTCAGCTCAATGATCAGGAAGGAGGAGAATTGTAGTGGCTGATTGTTGCAAGTCTTAGAGGGACGATTGAAGCCCCCACCTCAGAGGGAGTCCAGTTCACCTTAAGAGAGAACAATTGGCTAGATGGATGATGACCCACAAGTATAGGGGATCGCAACAGTCTTCGCGGATAGTATTACCCAATTTATTGATTCGACACAAGGGGAGCCAAAGAATACTTGCAAGCCTTAACAACTAAGTTGTTAGTTGGTTACTGAAAATAGTTCTTTCTCACGAAGTTTATTAGTAGCAACAGTTTGGTAGTAACAATTGAAAGCAGTAGCAATAGTAAAATGCTTGATAACGATGGGATTAGTCACGGTAGGCATAGGGATGGATGAATGAGCGTTGCATGGGCGAGTCTAAACATGTAACTTCAAGAACTAGGGCATTGCAGATAAATAATAACAAACATCCAAGTACTAAACAATCCTAGGCATGTGCTCCAAATATAGTCATACGTGCTACATAATGAGAACTTGCACAACATCTTCTGTCCAGCCAGCCCGTGGCAGTGGGGCCTCTAGGGAAATACTGGCAATTAAGGTGCTCCTTTTAATAGAGCACTATAGCAAAGCATTAACACTCCGTGAACACATGTGATCCTCACACCATAGCCATCCCCTCCGGTTGTCCCAATTATTGTCACTTTGGGGCCTTTGGATCCGGACAATGATATGTGTACACAACTTGCAGATAAGATCACAAACAATACTATCATAATGATTCAATAATAAGTTCAGATCTGAGATCATGGCACTCGGGCCCTAGTGACAAGCATTAAGCACAACAAGTTGCAACAAAGTCAAATAACACTAATATAGATACTAGGCACTATGCCCTAACAGATCTTATTCGATTACATGATAGAACTCATCCAATCCCTACCATCCCCAAGCCTACAGCGGGGGATTACTCACTCATGGATGAGGGAAACATCGGGTTGATGGAGATCGTTGGTGATGGCGATGGTGATGATCCTCTCCAAATTCCCCATCCGTGAGTGCTAGAACGGAGTTTCTGGATCCGAATCTTGGTTTCTGCTGGCGGCGGTAGAGTGAAACTCTTTCTGGAAAACTATCGACCCCCCTTGGTTTTTAGGTCAGAAGGCAACTTATAGGCGCAGAGGGAGGCCGAGGAGCTTCCTGGGGTGGCCAAACCCTCTCGGTAGCGGGGTCGGTGGGCCGCCTGTTGTGGTCTGGCCCCCAGGACTCCTCTGTCTCCCCTTAGCTCGTGGATCTTACGAGAGAAATAGTTTTGGCATATTTTCGGGATTTTTCACGATAGTTCATTTTACGCACAAAACAAGACACCAAGGTAATTACCTGAAAGCAGTCGATCTGTGTTAGTTGTATCCAAATCACACAAGTTTAGAGAAGAAACAATAGCAAAGTGTTAGAAAGTAGATCGTTTTGGACGTATCAACTCCCCTGTTTAGCTTATTGCTTGTCCTCAAGCAATTTAGTTGAAAAGAGTGTGATAAAGAACTTTCATAAACACTTTGCTTCATATGATGTATATATTCTCAGCACAGGAGTAGATGCTTAGACAATTCATAATAAAGAGTATGCAACTAAGTCTACTCAATAGTCAAGCAAGCTATGAAGAGAAACCAACTCAATAATAATAAGTAGCATGAAACATAAACATAAGCGACATTGCAATGCTCATAATAAGGTATGATAGAGTGGTATCTCGCTTGCCTTTGTTTGAAGAGCACAATATAAATGCCAAGGCACCTCTGAAGTTCACATGAAGACAGAAGTAAAGATGTCAGAGATACAAGCATCAAAGTCATGACATAATTTGTTGGAGATATGCCCAAGAGGCAATAATAAAGTGGTTATTATCATATCTTCACACTTATGATAAATGTTTACATACCATGCTATAATTGTATTAACCGGAAACATTAATACTTGTGTGATTTGTAAACTAAAATAAGAGTCCCTAGTAAAGCCTCTTGTTAAACTAGCTTGTTGGTTAATATATGATCATGGTTTCCTGATCATGAACACAGAGATGTTATTAACAACAGGGTCATATCATTAGGAGAATGATGTGATGGACATACTCCTATAGATAAGCGTAGCATAAAGATCAAGTCATTTAAATAGTTCAATTGCTATATGCTTTCTGATACATAGTAACCTAATTCCTTCGACCATGAGATCATGCATATCACCTTTTAGGATGGATGCTTTGATGTCATCAAACACCACCGTAACGAGGTGGCTATAAAGGTGGCATTGAGTGTTCGAAAGTATTGGTTGAAACACATGGATCAAGAGTGGGATTTGTCCATCCATATGACGGATAGATATACTCTGGGCCCTCTCGGTGAAATGTCATCCAATTAGCTTGGAAGCATGTGGTAGCTCTGAGGATCACATATCACGGGAGCGAAAAGAGTACTTATCGATGTGAGGTTGAACTAGGTATGCGAGAGATCTGACGATCATAACCTCAGATAAGTAAACTATCGTGAGACAAAGGGAAATTGGTATCGTATGTAAGTGGTTCATTCGATCATAAGTAATCGTAGAAATATGTAGAGCCATATGAATTTCCAGATTCCTCTATTGGTTATTGTTGAGAAGTGTCTCGATCATGTCGCATAATTCACGAACCGTGGAGACACATAAGGATTGACGTTGTTTAAGTAGTTATGGTATTATGAGAGAGACCAATGTTGTTCGGTCTAGGATGGGATCCGGGATATCACGAGGTGATCCGGAATGGTCGGAGAATAAGATTCATATAAGGAAAGTCCGTTTGAGTTCGGGAATGATTAGGTGTTTTCATCGGGAATGTTCTAGAAGGTTCGGATTGTCCCACTCGGAGGGTACATGAATGTGTCATTACATATTGAATGATTTCATCATGTACTAAGTGTTCTTGCTGTTTCAAATAAAGGATTAAATTGAATCCTAAAAGCAGAAAAGTCAAATGGCGGTTTAAAGTCAAGCGGCTAAAGCAGGCTGTGGGAAACAAGCAAGAGGTGGTTGGAACCGACTTGGGGAGTCCCTCAAGCCGGCGCGCCAACCAAGGCCGACTTGGGAGGACTCCCCTTGGCCGCCCTCCCACCTATAAAAGGAGGCGGGGCCTCCTCCTCTAGACACACAAGTTCCTATCCTCTAATCTCCGGTTTAGAGCCGTTTTGGTTTAGAGCTTCTAATTGCCCTAGCCTTCGTTTTAGAGCCTTCTAATTGGTGTGTCTAAACCCTAGACCACTAATAGCTCTCTCTCATACTCCACCATACTCGCTCAAGCTTGGCGAAGCCTGGGATCTCCCTCTACTTAGGTACCACGCCGTTGTCTTCTTGGAATTGCGAGAGAGTGCTACAACCTCCATTTTCTTTGGAACAAGGGAGAGGAAGGTCTTCGTCAGTACCGAGCGTGTGACCCATTGCAGAGCACTTCTTGGAATCTTGGCCGGAAGGATCGTCTACGATCTGGAGATCGGAAAGTACGACTACATCACCCGAGAATCTTCTCTCGTTAACCGTTTTGGAATCTATGAGGGTAAGTTATTCCATCGACTCGTTGCTACAATCTAGTAGATAGATCTTGGCTTGTTTGTTTGTATGCGATAGAATTTTTTGTTTTCCATGCTACGAACCCCTACAGTGGTATCAGAGCCAGGTTTATATGTAGATCTGTTGCACGAGTAGAACACAATGGTCATTGTGGGCGTTGATGCTTTTATTGTCGATTGCTTCTTGTGTACTTTGCATCTTGCGGTATGTTGGGATGAAGCGGCCCGGGCTAACCTTACATGACATCGTTCATGAGACTTGCTCCACGCTTGACATGCAACTTGTATTGCATAAGTGGCTTTGGTGCTTTCTCCTAGCATAGTTAAGATCCAATTTACAACGGGTGATCAACAATGCTAGTATCATTGTTGTGGTTCTTGTTCGTAAGTTAGAGCGACACTTATTGAAAGCCCCAAACCACGTAAAATATGCAAAAGAAAGTAGGCGTCTAACTTTGTTTTGCGGGGTGTCTGATGATGTGATATGGCCATGATTGTGATTATATTTGATGTATGCAATGTTCCTTATTGTAAGTTGGCAACGGCGGGAACCATATGGTTGTCTTTAATTTATGTTAAGACCATGTCTATTCAAAGTAGTTGTAATAGTTGAAGCCGGTGGGACAACCATGGAGCGGCGTCATTGACCTTGATGCAATCTGGGTAATGATGGAGATCATGTTAGGTGCTTGAAGATGGAGATCGGAAGCACAAACATGAAAAGGCTCATATCACATATTATGAATTGCATGTGATGTTAATCCTTTATGTATCTTGTATTGCTTAGTAGGCAGCG
Organism: Avena longiglumis; assembly: GCA_030063025.1. Lineage (NCBI taxonomy): Eukaryota > Viridiplantae > Streptophyta > Magnoliopsida > Poales > Poaceae > Avena > Avena longiglumis. The sequence continues at coordinate 504,810,781 of CP125976.1, read as the reverse complement.
GTAGCATTATAAGATGATCCCTCATGCACATGAATTTCAAGTCACAAAGTGTTCACCCTTAGTTAGCACCGTTTCTAAAGCTTGTTGTTTGAAGCACCACGTGATGATCGGTGTGTTAGATTCTACAAGTGTATACAACGTGAGCAAGACAGATTTGCTCATCGAAACTAAGGTTTGATCTTGGCGAGCCTAGCATGTGAGACATGGCCTCGGGAACACGGATTCTAGAAAGGTAAAGCATGAGTCATATAGTAGATATGATGAACATGTTGATTATTCGCCATTGAAGTTGCATCAACTCTCGTGATGATCGGTTTTGATGTGGTGGATTTGGTTCGTGTGATCACTAAAACAATGTGAGGGATATTGTTTTGAGTGGGAGTTCACCTAGATTAATTTAATTATTAATTAGAACTCAGTTTATCATAAACTAAATCAAAGTGAATTTGCATAGTTGTTGTAGTCATTGGCATCCGTTTACCACCTTGCGCTTAATTATAATTGAGATGATAGAACTATAGAATTCTGGTTAGTTACTGTAACACCCTCAGAATCGGACCTATGCAAGTTTTAGCGAAAACCCGCCAAACCCGCATAGAAACGATTCAAAGGTGCCCACCAGGCACTTTAAATGCGGGTGGAAAGCGAAGTAATAACATTACACTTGAGCGGTAATTCTGGGACCCACAGCAGATATATATATATATATACAACACGACTCGAGTCAAGAATACGAATATCGGTACAAAGATCCAAATCACCTTAAAAGATGGTCGCGTCCGACTACGGACAAGATGCAAATGGGGCTAAGAGCCGAAGAATAACCAATGGCGTCCATAACCTGCCAGGCCAAGCCGGAAGGTAACCGCTAACGGCGTCGATCTCAAAACTTGCTTAAACAAAAGGGGTGCCGACAAAGGGCAAAGGAAAAAGAGGGCGTCGATCGAGGCGATGCGGAGACTAGAATTCGGCGGTCCTCGCCTACATAGGTGTGGTGGACTGAAGCGGCAGCGGCAGCATGCACTAGAACAACCTATAGAGACTCGATACAACTGGCGGCAATCGGAGAGGGGTAAGAAAGACCTATTCGGATCCAACCTGATGCTATCACAAAACAAACCCATCCTGGTATTTCCCCCTCGAGACCAAACGAGGAACTCACACCGTTGGCAATTTTATTTATTCAGTTATAGTTGCAGCAATTACTAGTCAGGTGTAGATAATCATCCTGACAAAAATAAGCAGTGGGCACTTTTAGTTAATCATTCCGTTGTAGCTGCAACAATTACTAATCAGATACAGATAGCATGAGATAAACCCAAAACCCAGCAGTTGTTGATACTTTCATTTAGCCATTCCGTTGTACTTGCAATACTTACTAACTAGTCGGTACAATGGTGTGGCGACAACTCAAACAAGCAATGGTGGGCGATTATTTAGCCATTCCATTATAGTGAAGCGATTACTAGTCATTATAAAGTCAAATTTGTAGCACTACTTTAGTTATAGTTGTCTATGATCGAGATCTTGTGCTCCAAGTCGTCCATATCCATGGACACGGCTTTGAGAAAGTTTTACCCGGCGGGGTGCACCAATAGCAATACACTCGATCAACCTCGGAAAAACCAAATCAAAACCCAGCGAGGATTTCACGAAAGCAATCAGGATTGAGAAATATTTGGGGGCCACCCTTGAGTCTTACCATAGCAAGTAAGCTAGCTCGAGAGGACTCAAGGTTTGTGGGGCGGTATGTAGCTGGGAACCCAAAGCTGGGCTTGTCGATGCAGCGTAACGGGTCACAATTCCTAAGCGATGCGGTGTGCTCTCGCTGTCGTAAATCTGAAGTAGCATGGCATAAGTACAGGATAGTAAATAAAACCTCAAACTAGTTTGTGGCCCCAAGAAATAAAGGCGAATCAAGCTACGCTCGGGGTCCCATATACCTCCGGATGTGGATAGCGCGATAAATCAAGGAACAGTATCAAGTACTCGGGGTCCTACGGGACACAAGTGGGCGTTCGAAACCAAAATTATCTATCACCCACGATGCCTGCTTACTTCAATTTTAGTTGTTAAACAGGAATTAAAGTGGCGATAAGTAAAGCCATGATCATCTCCAACAACACACATGCGGCATTGCTCCAACAAGCTGTGGCACTTGACAACATAGCGGCACTTGAGCAAGCGACTACGGCATAAGTCCAACTATCTACCAAACAACGGTAATAGGATGTGTCCGAGGCAATATAAAGCGACAAGGGATATCTCGGATGCGAAAACTAGAGCATCATAACACGATAGCAATAGATCAACAGGAGGAATAAATACTATAAAAGTAAGATATGTAGAAAGGGGAGATGCTACTTTGAAAACATCGCGAAGGTTCAACCGAAGATCGGTCGATACTGCATCAACTCATGACGGCCTTATCATGAAGAAGCAAAACACTAGAAGAAACACCGGATGCACTATTTAATACTATGGCAAAAGATCGGGCATGATGCATGTATGATGTATGACATGGCAAAGATGCGATGCCATTAGGTCATATTAAGCGGAACCGGGGTCCCGACAATTAAATAGGTGGTTCATGTTATTTAACTACCCCGCAAATTAAATGTTGTTTTAACATGGCAGGAGATAGCGCCGGGTTCGCTACACAAATTTAAATGAGGCCAATGATGAGACTAGATTTGCCCGCATATGGGCCCCATATTTAATTATTAGGTGAATCGGCATAAGGCCCCCAAACCACACAAATATGCATGCAAGTATGGCAAATAATATGCAACAATTTTTATATTTAGCATTTATAAAATAGGGCTCGGGAGAAGGTTCACACATTAGGGTTCGAAGATCTTGGTCCGGGGGGTTCGGGGTCGGTCTCGACGGGAACGTTCTCAAACAACGGGGCAGATCTTGTCGTGCTTCAGGTTCGGGTGCGGTTCTCGGCGGGAGGTCTTGACGCTCGGGGCGAAGAACTTGGCGTTCGGCGTCGGCGTCCTTACCGTCCGTGTTCTCGAGCATCGCATCCGGGAAGGAGTACTCGTCGTTCAGGGTCTCGATGTCCGAGGCGAAGTACTTGTCATTCCATGGCGATCTTGGTATCCCTCAGGTTCGGGGTTTTGGCGTCCGAGGAAGTACTTGGCGTTCCGGATTGGTCTTCAGGGTTCCGCGGGGGATCGGTCTTGGAGTCTTCGGATCCGGGAACAGTCTTCGGTTCCCATGGATCGGATTCTTCGGATGTCCACGAAGAAGTTCTTGTGGATCCATGATGGTGACCTTCGGGTTCCTCCTCTTACGTCGGTACCGGTACGGGGGTCTCCGTATCGAAGCTCTTGGCAACCTTGTTGTACCCGAGCCGCAACAATATCAACACCAAGCACCTCCCCGTTACATAAACCATCGCCACACATACAACGTCAGTAGTACATGGGCACGCACAGGGAAGGCCACTGGTGGTCACAACAAGGGGGTACCCACATGCGAGGCAGCGAGCACGAGCAGCACGCCTCGGGGTTGGCGAGTGGCCATGGCGGTGAGAGGGGACGGCGGCTCGATCGGGAAGCGGCGACGCCTTGCAGGCGAGGCGAAATAGCGAGGACCCAGCGTCCGACCACGGAGAGGCGGCAAGGCGGGCACCGGCTGGCTGGTGGCGAGGTTGCAGCGTCGCGAAGCGGCCAGGCAGTGGTGGAGAGGGCGGGCGGGAGGAGGAGCTCAGGCGGCGGCCGAGATGGGCGAGGAAAGGCCGGTCGGTGGCGAGGGAGGAGAAAGCGGGCGAGGCGGAGGCGCAGGTGGAGGATGGACGGCGGCGGAGGGAGCAGCGGGGATAGAGGCGGCCGGAGGAGCGGCGGCGGCAGCGAAGGAAGGCTAGGCGGGCAGCTGGATGGGAGACAGAGGAAGCGAGCTGGGTGGAGGCGGCGAGAGGAGGAGGGTGCGGGCGAGGCAGAGGTGGGGGTCGTGGTGTCTTGCGGCGGAAGGTCTGAGGGTCCGTGGGCGGGCGCTGATGGCGAGCCCATGGCGAGGGAGGAGGAGGATCGATGGTAGGGGGCGTGGGAGAGAGGAGACGAGGGAGGGAGGTGAGGAGGTGGGACCGGGGTCTGCGGGCCAGGGTGGGGCGTGCGTGGCGGGGAGGGTGTGGCCTGGGGGAGGCTGTGTGTGCTTGTGTGGGTCGGTCAGGGGGAGGCTGGCCGGTGGGACCCGCAGGGAGAGAGGAGAGAGGTGGGTCGGTGTGGGGTGTGTGTGGTGGGGGCAGGGTTGAGTGGGGAGAGAGGAGAGAGGGGTGGCTGGGCCAGGTGGCGGGCTGGGGTTGGGTAAGGAAGAGGGGTAGAGTGAGGTGTCACGAGGGGAGTGGTCGGGGTGAGGTGGCCGGAGGGTGTGGGTAGATAGGTTGGTAGAAAAGGGTTTGGAGTGGACCGTTTATTTGGACTGGGGGTGGTCGTTCGGGTCGAATCGGCCCGTTCGACTGCCCCCACTAAAATAATTTAATATTTTTATTTGTGTTAAACGGACCGTTTGCAAAACATAGTTAGTCAAAACAAAATATTCCGGAGACCCGGTTTTGGTTTTGAATAACGATGGGGCATTTAGAAAACACAAACAGGTTTTTCTGCAAATAGTTTTATGCAAGCAAATGCAAGATGACGACAATGCTCAAATGCAAGGTGGCATGATGACATGAGCATGCGGTCATGATGATGCAATGCAGAAAAACAACGCGATTTTCTAGTAGTGGTTTTGCGGGATGCCACAGTTACTTTACGAACTGGTATCGTATTGTTTTGAAGTGTTAATCTAAAGTTTAAAAGTCCTATTGCAAACTTTCAGTAAGTTCCGGTTACTCCATGAAGTTTAATAATTAGTATTAAATCAAGAGTAACAATTCCAAGTATTAGTATATAAGTATCATGTTTGTCTCCATGATTCTTGATATTCAAAGGATTCTCTTAATATCAAGGTTATCTAGGATCTGAAAGAGTTGTTTCAGAAACCATGATGTGTGGAAGATATTGTGATATCAAAGCGAAGTTTTTGTTGCAACATGATAGAGTATAATATGGCTAAAGTCATGTTCTCATATTTGATGAGAATTTGCAAAAGGTTGGAGACACTAGTTGTCCTAATCGTCCAAAAGGAATTGGAGAGCAACATTATACTCATGATTCACCGTTATAAGCTAAAAGTAGCTTGATCATGGATAAATCCATGATGAGGGTGAATATTTGATGTAGGTAAAATGTTTACTACACCAAGAGATTACTAAAGAAAGGAATTTGAAAGAACACCAAACATTTGATGATAGGTGATCTACTTCAAAGTGCAAGTCCAAAGACATTGGTATTTAATTATACACGCTTTGGATTATGTGTCATATGTATGACTCCACTATTGATATTGATAGATTCTTTCAATGAGAAAGGAAATATTGAAAGAGAATCTCATAAATATATGGCAGAAAAGAAAAGACTAGAATTGTTCAGTTTAAGTATATAGATGATATACATGTTATGGCTATATTCTTTGCTTATTGAACAATGTGGTTATTAAGTATTTGATACTGAATTTGTTGGTGTGAATCGTCATACGAAACAACACAATTCATGAACTACAATGGCCTAAGTAACTAGCAAAAGAATATGTGATGATGTTCATCGAGAACAAATAAAGGGTTATTGTGTTGCTCGTTAAACATCAAAGCTTGCCTTCAAGATTTATTTTATCAGGTATTATGAGAACAAAAGGGTTGTTCAAATAAATTACCGTAATCCATAAAAGATGGATGATTGTGGCATCCCGCAAAACCACTACTAGAAAATCGCGTTGAATTTGTGCATGGCATCGTCATCATCATGCACTGTTTGTCTGCATTATCTTGAAAAGCCTAGTTTTGATTTATACAAATACCCCTCTTATTTTCAAAACACAAAACCCCGATCGCATCGGAGATTTTATTTTCGAGAACTGTTTAAAAGCGGCCTAGTTTTAAAATGTACAAGGCCAAACAAACACACATTCTAATCGACCTAAAACTAAATCCTATTACGCCGGATCTAACCTACCACTCACAACTCGCCACCTCACCTCTCACCCCAAACATACCCACATACCTCATCCATCCAGCTCCCTCTCTCTCTTTTCTCACCCTAGCCATCCTACCCTCTCTCCCTCACATTCCACCGACACATGGACCCACCATTAACCCCTCTCTCTCCCCTCCTCCACGCCTCCCACACCACCCCTACCCACGGTCACCCCCTATGGCCTGGGACCCATCTAACCCACCAACCCCACTCGACCACTGCCTCCCCACCGACAACCCCTAACACGTGGACCCGCCCCTGGCCCACCACTACCACCGCTGGCCTCTCTCTCCCCAACCTCTTCCTCTCATGCCTCCGCGCTCATCCTCTCGCCTCGCCTGGCATCAGAACTCGCCCGCCCGTTCCTTGAGAGCTCCGCCCCTTGCCCGTCGCTTCCCCTCCTCGCCGTCTGCGCCTCCGGCCTCCCCCATGCCGTCCTTTCCGTACAGTGACGCTGCCGCCTCTCTGCTCCCGTCGACCTCGCCCGGCCCGTCGGCCTTGCGACCTCGTCGTAAGCAATGGCCGCTCACTGCGAGCTCCCGCTCCGCTGAGTCCCTGCCCGTCCACCGCGTCCTCGCGTCCTGCCGCCCTCACTGGTCAGCCCAGCGCCTCCCTCGCCCGCCCGCTCGCGCCCGCCTCTCGCACCGCCTGAGCTCCGTCGCGAGCCCGCCGCCAAGCCTGGCCCGCCCGTACCGCCTTCCGCCTCCTTCCGCCGGTGCCCGCGCGGCCCCCTCCGGCCAACCTCGCCGTCGCCCTCTGCCGTCCGCCCGTCGCCGATCGCGCCTCCCTCCCTACGAGCTCACGTCCGCGTTCGCCTCATGGCTCCCTCCTCGGCCCGCGTGGCCGCCGTCTTGAGCCGAGGCGCTGCCCTTCTCCGTGGTCGCATGCCACCGTTCGTCCTGCCTGTTCCTTTAGGCGGCGCCAAGTACACGACCGACCCGGAGATACAAGGCGGGCCCCATGTCAGCGCTTGAGCCCCCGACGCCGGATCGATGATCGACCCTGAGGATTACGGCACTACAAGACGTCCTCCACGGGACCCGAAGGCCATCGACAGGGAACCGACAAGAACTACATCACGGACGCGGGAAAAACCCCGGGACGCCAAGACCCCCGTGTGAGACGACAAGACCGTCGCTCGGACGCCAAGACCGCCACATGGAACGATACGCGCTTCATCTCGGATACGCCAAGTACTTGAGCCCGATGCCAAGGCCGAGTCGATGGCTCGGACCCGACAGGATCTGCGCAACAACAAGATCGGCATCGACTCGGGAGAATCCGATGCGCCCCTGACGCCGAGACAAGTCCTGCTTCCCGGACGCGACAAGGTCCACCTCACGGAACCCCGAGAACTTCCCCCTGAACGCCAAGTTCACCGACACGGGTGCGACGAGTATTTCTTCGAGGACGCCAAGTGTTTCACCCCGGACACCGAGTCCGCCGAGAACCCCGTTGCAACAAGTGCTTCGTCCCGAACGCCATGACCGACAACGTGACCCGAAGACCACGGAGGCGACAAGATCTACCCCCGGAGTCCGAAAACGATCCCGCCGAGTCCGAACCCGTCGAACCCTGGACCCCGAGACCGACCCCGAACCCCGGAAAAACCCAAGTCCGTCGAGACCCCTCAATGTGTGAACCCCTTCCCGACACCATATTATATAATAACATAATAACCCTGTCGCATATTAAATTGTCATCTCGCATGCATCTCATTGGTTTGGGGGCCTTATGCCGATTCACCTAATAACTAAATATGGGGCCCATATGCGGGCAAATCTAGCCTTATATTGGCCTCATTTAAATTGTGTAGCGAACCCGGTGCTATTATTTGACATGTTAATACAACATTTAAAATATGGGGTTTCTAAATAACCTGAACCACCTAACTAATTGTCGGGACCCCGGTTCCGCTTAATATGACCTAATTGTATCGCCTCTTTGCCATGCCATGCATCATACATGCATCATGCCGATCTTCTGTCTTAGTATTAAATATTGCATCCGGTGTTCCTTCTAGTGATTTGCTTCTTCGCGGATAAGGCCGTTGAGTTGATGTGAGCTTCGCCCCGATCTTCGAATGAACCTTCGACAATGTTTTCAGGCGAGCATCTCCCCCTTTCTACCTATCTTACTTTTATAGTCTTTATTCCCTCCTGTTGATCTATTGCTATCTGTGTTGCGTTGCTCTAGTTTTCGTACCCGTGATATCCCTTGCAGCCTTATATTGCCTTGGACACATCCTATTACCTGTTGTTTGGTAGATAGTTGGACTTGCGCGTCGTAGTTGCTTGCTCAAGTGCTGATGTGTCATATGCCACGATTTGATGTATTGCCACATGTTGATGTTGGAGATGATTCTAGTTTTACTTATCGTCACTTTAATTTCTGTTTAACAACTAAAATTGAAATAAGCGAGGCATCGTGGGTGATAGAAAAATTTGGTTTCAACGCCCACTTGTGTCCGTAAGACCCCGAGTACTTGATACTGTTCCTTGATTTATCGCGCTATCCACATCCGGAGGTATATGGGACCCCCGAGCCAGAGCTTGATTCATTCTTATTTCTTGGGGCCACAAACTAGTTTGAGGTTTTATTTACGATCCTGTACTTATGCCATGCTACTCAGTATTTAATTTGTGCGAGGAGCACTGTACTGTTAGGATCGTGGCACGATTCCGATGTCGACAAGCCCAGCCACACTTCGGGTTCCCGATCGTTCACAGTCCCCCACAACCTTAAGCCCGTCCGGAGCCCGGCTATGGAGTTCTACTTAAGGGTGGCCCCTGAAATATTTCTGAATCTCGTGATTGTTCGATGTGAAAGCCTCGTTGGGTTTTGATTTGGTTTTTCCGAGGTTGATCGGCGTGTGTTGCTATTGGTGCACCGGCCGGGTAAAACTTTCTCGAAAGCCGTGTCCGGATATGGACGACTTGGAGCACAGTATCTCGATCATAGACAAGCATAACTAAAGTTTATTGCTATAAATTTGACTTTATAATGACTAGTAATCAGCTTCACTACAACGGAATGACTAAATAATACTGCCCACAATTGCTTGTTTGGTTTGTCGCTTGCGACAATTGTATCTGACTAGTAAGTATTGCAACTACAACGGAATGACTGAATAAAAGTACCAACAACTGCTGGGTTTAAGGGTTATCTCATGCTATTCATATCTGATTAGTAAGTGCTGCCACTATAACGGAATGGTTAACTAAAAGTGCCCACTGCTTACTTTATCAAGACGATTATCTAAATCTGACTAGCAAAGTGCCGCAACTATAAATGAATAAATAAAACTGCCAACTATGTGAGTTCCTCGGTTGACTTCCTCGTTTGGTCTCGAGGGGGAAACACCAGGATGGGTTTGTTTGGTGATAGCTTCAGGTTGGATCCGGTTAGGTCATTCTTATCCCTCTCGGATTGCCGCCAGGTGTATCGAGTCTCTATAGGTTGTTTAGTGCATGCTGCCGCTGCCGCTTCAGTCTACCATACCTATGTAGGCGAGGACCGCCGAATTCTAGCCTCATGAGTGTCTTGGCCTCGATCTTGGCGCTCCTTCTTTTCCTTTGCCCTTTGTGGCACCCCTTTGTTTAAGCGGTTTTGAGATCGACGTTAGCGGGGTTACCCTTCCAGCTTGGCACAGGCAGGGTTATGGGCGCCATTGGTTATTCTTCGGGCTCTTAGCCCCATTTGCATCTTGTCCGTAGTGGGCGCTATATCGTTCTCAAGGTGATTTGGATCTTCGTCTTGTATACATATTCTTGACTCCTTGAGTCGCTATATATATTCTGCTGGGTCCCATCGAGGACTGTGTAATGTTATTACTCGTTTTCCACCATGAAAGTGGTGGGCACCTTTGAATCGTTTCTATGCGGGTTTGGAGAATTTTGCTCAAACTTGCATAGGTCCGATTCTGAGGGTGTTACAATGATTCACAAATCTCGTTGGAGAAATCACATCCATAAAACTAGTGCTAAAAATGTCGAAAGACAAATTGATTGAAATATCACTTAGGAAGTGACATCGCCATTTAAATTATAATGGAAAGAAAACATGAAGAAACTCCATGTGGATGGAATTTTGGAGTCTTTTGATTTTTGATCACATGACGCTTGTGAAACTTTCCCAGAGATAATTAAAACTTCGTTCGTAGGCCAAAAGGGAACGAATGACTAGCTTATTGGAACTTGTACATATTGTTGTACGAAGTCCATTATGTGTAGTCAAGAGCGATGGATTTCAACTTCATATGCTTTCTCCGAAAATTTAAGTGAATATATGAATATTTACTTAATAAGGATGAAGTATGAAACATTTGAAAAGTTCGAAGACTTTCAAGATGAAGTGCAAAATCATTGTAACAACAATATAAATAGTTTATGATAAGATCATAAAGGAAGATATTTGAGTTACAAGTTTAGCATAGTACCTAAGATTTAAGGAATCGTTAGTGGATTTGCATTTCCAAACACCATAAGGGTATGGGGCGTTAGGTATGTAATTAAACCTTGTTTGACATGGTAAGATCAAGGTGTAATTCATAAAACTGTCATTATATTTTAAAGATTAAAAGCTTTAGTGATTACCGTTTTCCTTGAAAAGAGCTTCATCATAATCCGTTGAAATGACACCATATAAGGTTATGGTTTGGGATAAAACCCAAGTAGTCCTTTCTTCAAACATTGGTATGCTATGCATAAGAAAGATGTGCAACCAAAGTCGGATGAACTGTCTTTGTATAAATGTTAAAGTGTTCCTCCATAAAACACCGGAGACAAAAGTGTTTGTCGCTTAGAACGTCAAGTTTCTTTGAGAAGGAATTTTTCATGAAAAGTTAAGTAGGAGGACAATAGAACTTTGATAAGGTTAAAATAATCTTAGCTATAAGGTTAAAAGAATCTTAGCTATATGTGCAAAGTTGCGCAGCGCCGAAAAGTGTTCCGGAGTTAGCAACAATGCTCATGGCTCGCGTACTTCAAAGGTTGTGGTCGCGGAGATCTAAGTTCCTATTGAAACAAGTAGATCGGATAAACAATCAAATACCAAGATTTGAGGGTTGAATCATTATTTGAGAATAATGAACCGACTACATGCAAAGAAGCGATAATGGGCCCTGACTCCGTCAAATGGCTTGAAGCCATAAAATCCGTGATAGTTCCATACACGAGAAATCAAGTTTTGAACTTGAAGGACCCTCGAGAAAGGTGTAAGACCTTATAGTTGTGTCTGGATCTATAAAGAAATAGACATGGATGTTTCACATCTATGAAATAGTCGACATGTTGGGAAAGAGTTCACAAAATGTTCAAAAGTTGACTATGACAAGATTCGATCTTTCATAGTGATTTTTAGTCTAGACGGATTAATGTAGCAACCACTACATATAATTTGTTATATGGTAGTTGAATAAACAAAACACGTTCTTCTAACAGAATCGTTACCTAGGACATGTGCATAACACGGTCCATAGGGTTTTGTTAATTCAAAGGATGCTAAAAGCATATGCAAACTTCAATGGTTAAAGTGAGCATAGCGGAGTTGGAATCTTCACTATGATGAAACTGTTAAAGGAGTTTAAAAGTTCATTAGAGACAATGAAGATACTTGCATTTGCAAGAAATTAAGTGGGAGCGCTAAGACATGTTTCTAATACATTATGTGGAAGACATATTGTTGATTGGAAATAATGTATCTTTTATTAACACATATTAAGAATTTCATCCCGATGAAAGACTTAGGCAAAACCCAAATATTTGGCATCAATAGACGCTAATATGGTTTTGCGGTAGTATAGACAAGATATTGAATGAGTTCAATATAGAAACTACAAGAGAGGTTCTTGTCGCACAGAAAGGATTGAAAGAGTTCAATGTTGATGATATATTCAAGTGTATTGACATTTGGTAAAGTGAAACAAATAATCAAGTATAGATTGATACTTGATGTATGTGATCACAAAGAGTATTTATATCAATCATACTGTGATATGTACAAATCCAGATATGTCCTATGCTCTAAATGTTGTGAGCATATACCAGAATGATTCATAAGATGATCATTGGACAATAGTAAGAATATTCTTATGATCTTTTGGAAGAACTAAGAGTATATTATTTGTAGAAGTGACAAATAGATGGTTAGTTCATTGTAAAAGTACTACATTGATACTAGCTTTGTCACAAAGCACAAATTAAGTTTATCTCAATCTAAACTAAGGGTGGCACAATATAATGGAAAGTGAGTTCCATAATGGATTTGGATGAGTTCCAAAGTTAAGACATTGTGACAGATACTACAACAAAAGACTAAGTATATGACTACTATAATAGCAGCTAAAGAGGGCGTTTGTGTCAAGTAGTTTGTTATCAAACTAGGTGTAGTTCATGAGGATAATACTATGAAGATATGTACGACAATATTATCAACATGTTTTAACCCCAAAGAACTAAAGGTCACACCAAAGGACCAAATTTGTAAGCCATCTCATTAGAGAATGAGTGATGCGAGACGCAAAGACATGCAATTACACACGGACTGGAAGTGTCGATCCGGAGATCGATTGACCACTAGCAATCGTGTACATACAACACCGAAAAGCCATAGGTGTTGAATACACAAAGGTTTGAAACTAGATTATTGACTCTAGTGCAAGTGGGAGACTGTTGGAGATATGCCCAAGAGGCAATAATAAAGTGGTTATTATCATATCTTCACACTTATGATAAATGTTTACATACCATGCTATAATTGTATTAACCGGAAACATTAATACTTGTGTGATTTGTAAACTAAAATAAGAGTCCCTAGTAAAGCCTCTTGTTAAACTAGCTTGTTTGTCGTGGGAATGGTCACGGCAGATGCTGTCAATGTAGTAGTAGAACGAGGGCAAGGGCCACCATCTGCGGTCTTGAGATGAGGGCAAAGACAGGTTTTACCTGAGTTCGCCCCGGAGGGTAAAGACCTACTCCTGCTAGATTGTATTATGGAGGTGTTTACAATGGGCGAGCTCGGCTAGGCGGCGTGAGTCGCTTGGGTGTATGAGGGAATGTTTCTACTCACCCCATAGGAGGTTTATATAGGCTCACCTCCCTAGGGTTTACATATCTCAACCGATTTGGTTACAGCTTGTAATCGTTTAACCTAGTCCGAGGCCTATCTACTCGCCTGGCCTTCACTTCCACGCTTGGTACCTTGGGCTTTGATCCACTCGCAGTTCTGAGCCCACTCATGACCCACCTTGGGCGATCGGAACGTCCCGCTAAGTATACCCCGATGGCGTATCCCCATCATGAGTCCCCGAGGCCGTCGTTGATTAGGCGTAAGTGCTGGCCGGAGAGTATCTGGCTTCAAAGTAGGCATCCAGTCGAATCGTCGGCGGGCTCCTGTATGAAGGAGAAAATCCGGTGAACCAAGTCGGGTCTTGGGCGAGTCGAGCCAACGGGACGCGATCGCGGCGAGTGACCTAGCGAGCCGAGTGGCTGGAGTTGGACCGTTAAGGTAACTCAACGGTAACTTTTGGCGTAATCATCGCGCGGTAACGACCCCCCTGATTTGGCGGGCAACTCCCGCTATATAAGAGGAATGGTAGGCTATCGCAGAGCCAAACGCCCACCATTTCTTCCGAGTGCGCACATCTTCCTTCCTTTGCTCCGTGATCCAACCGACCCGAAATCCTCCAATCTCCAACCAACCTCTCGGCCATGGCCCTCTCCACCGAACCTTGGGGCAGATCCAAGTGCACAAGGGCGCAGCTGGCCTCCTTCGAGGAGGCCGGAATCCTCATGAGCCGGTTGGCGTATCCCACCGAGAAACCCCAAACCCGCGAGAGAGGAGTTCGTCTGTTTCACCGTCATCTCGGCGGGTTAGGGTTTCCCACGTCTTTGTTCTTCCGCGTTTTTGCGCCTACCACGGATCCAGCCTCGATCTGGTCCCCACAAGATCGGCAGCCGCCATCTTCGTGGCGTCATGAGTTACTTGAGCTGCCGCCCTACTTTCCCTTGTGGCAAGATCTGCTCCACGGACGGATCACCGCGAGGAGGCGGGCGGCCCAATGCTAGCCGCGGCACCGACGTTCTAGCTCAAGTCCAAAGCCTTCTTCGACCGATGCTGCCGCCAAAGCAGCGGCGATCGGAAGAAGTCATGGTTCTCGTGTCCGAGGCGACTCGAGGACGAGGCGGCGATCCCGGTACTCGCCAACCGCCCGAGCCACGCCATCTCCGTGTCGGCAAGCTTCCCGACGACCAGCGGATGGTCGTCGACGAAATGCTCCAGGACATCCGTGGTCTGAAGAAGAAGGGGCTCCAGACGATAAACTTGTACAATTGTTGGCTTGGGCGGCGGCTCGTTCCGCTCGCCCAACGCGACCATTACATGTATCAATACACGGGCCGGGGAGACTCGACGAAAGCCTGCCTCGGCGAGTGGAAGCTGGAGGACTATCTCCATGTTGAAGAAGATCACCCAGGCGGTGTCTGCGGATCGCGCAGCCGGTCCCCACTACACCGCTGGCGTCCGGCTCCGACGGTAATTTCTTTATCTTGTTCGCAGCAGCGTATGCGACAGCGGTAACTCTAACTCGCTTCGTATTCATCGCATGTTCCAAGTGGTGGAAGGGTGGCTCCCACCCGCCGATGAGAGAGCCCGCCATCCGCCCAGATACAAGCGAATCGCCACCCGCAAAGCGGGCAACGAGGACGAGGACGAGTCCAAGAGGAAATTGCCCGCTGGTCCGAAGACCAGCGCGGCAACGCCGCGAACTCGAAGCGAGCAGGAGCCTCGAGCGTCACGATGATGACGACGAGCTCCCAGAGACCACCTCGCGCCGCCAGGCCACTCCTTCGAAGAAGAAGAAGAAGAAGAAGAAGGAAAAGGAGGCGAGGGCCCCCCCGAGGAGGAAAACGAAGCCGCCGAAGATGGCCTCGCCTCCGCACTCGACGAGCAGCTCTGATGGCCACAACTCGGCCGGTGACGGCGCCCCGACGACAACCGCTAGATGCGCCATCTGGAAGTGCTGGCCTCGATACCTCCGCCATTCGCGGTCTCGGGCTAGGGAAGGCTCGGTGTGGCGACTTACCGCAAGGAGGTCCCGTGGCGGTCTCGCCCGCAAGGAGGCTCCGCCGCGGCGGCTCCATTTCGAGGAGGCCCACCGAAGGTGTCCCAGGCGCCGACCGCGCCTCAACGAAAGAAGCCGTCCGTGTCTTGGGCCCACGACGTCCCGGAAGGGGCTTAGTCTCCAACTGGGCCGAGCTGGAAAACCGCCGCCTTCGTGCAGGCTACGTTTCATTCCGGGCCAAGTGAGTGCGTTAGCCCTTCCTACCTTTCATAAATACTTGATTGTCTTTTGTTGATTTGATTGATATGCGGGACCGAGTGAAAAAAGATGGGCCACCCGACGTGGCTAAGGTACCCTCCGCGCTAGCGAGGAGGATCCTTCCCGTAGAGGAAGCGGACGAGGTCGCCGCCTCGGGAAGGCAGCAAGAAGGCCAAAGCGGCGACGCCATCCTTGTCTCGGCGACGGCCGCGACCGGCGGACCCGCGATGGAAGCAACGCGTCTACGAAGGAGGGCGTTTCCTTGCCTAGACCGGAGGAAGCGACTTCCTTTGGAGCGGGTGCCTCGATCGCTACCTTCCCCCGCTTCGTAACCAAGGCGGCCACGGCGAGCGGGGCTGCGCCCCCGAGCCTCGCTCCAGGGACCGCCGACGCTAAAGTCGACCAACGTCGCGGGCACACGACGGCGCTGCTTGCGTCTGTGGACGCAATACAACTCCATGGCATGCTTGGTGCAGCCATCCAGGTACCTCCAGTCCCCGAGGATCAGGTCGGTGCTTAGCGGCTTGATTCTTATAGTTTCGTTTTTACTTTCGCATCCAGTCCCCGAGTGCGCGCGCTAAATTTTAGCGGTGTGCACCGAGAATTTTCGTGATCCCGGTCCCGAAGTGCGCATGCGCTAAATTTTAGCGGTGGGCACCGAGTAATTTTCGTGATCGCCATCCCCGAGTGCGCACGCTAAATTTTAGCGGGTGGGCACCGAATTTTCGTTTGCTGACTTTGATGATGTGCGTGGTCTGCACTGGAGTCGGCGGAGCGATTGGGCGCAAACAGGTCGAGAAGGAGCTAGCCACCATCCAAGAAGCGAACAAGGAGCTTCAGTTGTTGCTAAGGCAGAGGGAGCTCGCCAGAGCTTGTCCTGCCGGTGAGTTGGTTGCGGTGCGATCTGCGTTGAGTGCTTCTTGAGCAGCGGGTCGCCGACCTCGGCCTTGAATCGGGAGGCAAAGAAGAAGCAAGCTCGGCGAACGGCGAGCTAAGGCCGCCATTGCGACGCGAAGGAAGACCGCAAGGTGTCGGAAGCCCTCATTGGGCTTCGTGACCTACACGCCGCTTATTGCTTCATCACGGGACTCGCCCGTTGCTTGGTGAGTCGTCTTCCCCTTTCTCGTTGTAGTGTTTGTGGTGTCCGTGGTACTCATAATTGTCTCCGTCTCGCAGGTCGTGTTATTGGTAGCCAAGAAGAAGCGAGCTGACGCGAGGAGTCTTGAAGCATGCTCGTCGACTTCGGCGACGCTGTCGCGACGTGCATCCGCGCCTACCTTCAAGAAATATCGCCCACGGAGGTTATTCCCAGTGACCTCGTTGAGGTGGGGGAGTATTTGGAGAAGCGCCCTTGATCGTTGAGTTCATGACGCGATCGGCGTTTACGTCGTGGAGCGTCGGCTGAGCCTTGACTCGCCCACTTCCCGAGGATTTCGACCTCGATGATGTGACGAGTGGGTATCCTTTGTCGACCAGCGGTGGACCTGTCCGAGGTTCTCAAGTTGCGGGAGCGTGCCGCGTACATCGGGCGTCGGGCGGCGATGGGCGACCTCCTTCCCTACCGAGAAGCGGTCGTCGCCAACGACCCGAGCCGCATCGTGACTTCAAGGTTGAGCAACCTTTCCGCTCGGCGATGGCGGGTGAGCTGACGACGTATCCGTCAAACCCGTACACCGCGTTCATCCAGAGGCGCCGGATTACAGCGAGTCGTCGTCAAAGCCTGCAGAATAGGGTAGTTTGCCTGGATGTGTTAGCAGCAGTTCTGCCACGCGGGCATAATTTTGTAATATAAGACAATGCAATATGCGATTGAATGGGACGTCGTGTCCATTTTGCTATTTGTTTGTGTGTTTTGGATTGATTTTGATTTAGTCCCCGAGCGTCCGCCGCCTTTTGGGGTTCACCTCGTATATGATGTTTGTTGTTATCAAGTGTTTTGTTGATTTAGTCGACTCGCCGAGCTCGAGAGCCGCAAGGCGACTCCCTTGAGTGCTCATGCTTTACCGTTTTCCGTCTTGTGAACGGGTCGGGTGGCCGAGTCCCCGGCGTGGTACTTGGTAGTTCTAGGCGCAACTCGAGGTGGTTGAGGACTCGGTAGCGTTGGTGTGAGCGTCACTCCGCCTGGCCCGTGGGGTCGATCGCGGCGAGTCTGGGCATGCTCTCTTACTTGGCGTTTTCGAACGATCGCGATTTAACTGGTATTCGGTCCGGCGTGGTACTTAGCCGTTCGAGTCGCTATGCCGAGGATGCGGAGGACCAAGGTCGTGAGAAGCGAGGGCAGTTGTCTTGGTTCAGAAACCGTCGAGCTAGGCGACTCCAATGGGGCTCCGGGTTGGCGTTTTTCGTGGACGACGCAAGACCTGAAATGACTCAGTGCTCTTACATCGCACTACTTAGCCGTGCCGATCGCTGTACCAAAGGTTGACTTCTGCATTTTAGCATGACGTTGTTATTACGAGTGCGAGTGGCACAAGGCATGGAGAGTAGGCAATTTGAACCGTTTTTTATTTCATAGCGATGGAGAGTACATGTGGGGTTCTAGGAGTAGAACTTCCGGAGGAGGTTTACATTCCATGGTCGCTTGACGTCGAGCTCGCCGTCCCCGCGAACGTCGATGAGGTAGTAGGCGTCGTTGCCGAGTACGCGCCCGATAGCGAACGGGCCTTCCCACGGAGGGGAGAGCTTGTGCATGCCCTTCTTGTCCTGGATGAGGCATAACACCGCCTTCCCTGGAAGGTGCGGGTTTTCACCCGTCGGCTGTGGTAGCGCGAGTCCTTGGCGGTAAATGGCGGTGCGCGATCGGCGAGGTCGCGTGCTTGCCGAGCTGGTCGAGCCCATCTTGGCGGGCCAGCTCGTTTGCGCCTCCAGATAGTGGGCGACCCGGCGAGTCATGTTCGAGGTCGGTGGGCATGACTGCTGCCGGCCAGACCATGAAGAAGGAGTGAATCCGTCGACTGCTAACCGAGGTGCGGATTCCCGATGACGGAGGGCAACTCTTGACCCGGCATCCAGCGTGCGCCGAGTGGTACTTGGAGTCGCGGCAGCCGTGAAGGATGCTTTGGTTGGCGCGTTCGCTGGCCGTTGGATTCCGGTGGGCGATCGACGCGAGGTCAAGCCGGATGTGGTGCTCTTCGCAAAATACCGCCATTGCTCCCTTGGCGAAGTTTGTGCCGTTGTCCGTGATGATCTTGTTGAAGAACCCGTAGCGATATATGAGCGTAGGAATTTAGTGGCGGTCTTCCCGCATTTCGGACTGGCTTGGCCTCGACCCACTTGGTGAATTTGTCGGCGCGACTAGCGAGGTGTAACCGGAGGGGCTTTCTTGAAGGGCCTACCATGTCCATGCCCCATACGAATGGCCAAGTGATGGGGATCGTTTTGAGCGCCTTGAGCTCGACGCGTCTGGTTGGCGTACTTGGCACCCGGCGGCGCTGGACGATGTCGACAGCGTCGGCGTGTCGGTGGGCGAGAAGCCGTGTCGCATGGCCTTGGCGACCAGGGAAGCGGCGGCGTGGTGGCCGCGATACCGAGTGGATGTCGTGGAGGATTTTGCGTCCTTCACCGGTTGGGCGCAACGTTGGAACACGCCGGTGACGCCGCGCTTGTGTAGCTCGCCGTCGATGATGGTGTAAGACTTGCATCGGCGACGATCATTCGGCGTTGTCTCTGTCTGGCGCAGCTGCCGGTTTCGGTAGGCGATGTAGGGCTTGGTCCATCGTCTGCTCGGTGATGAGTGTGACCAAGGCTGCCTCCGTTGAGTGGGACTCGATGTCGATCTCCTCGGGAGACTGATGGTTTGGAGATTGTGTCGAGGAACACGGCGGGTGGTCGAGCCGACCGATGCGAGAGAGGTCGGCCTCGTTTTTCTCCTGTCGATCCATTCGGCGAGTAGCCGATGAAGTGGCCGCCAGCTTGTCCACCTCTTGGCGACGCCGCCATGGTAGGGGAGATGGCGCGGTGCCGCGACTTGCCCGTCGACGAGGTCGGAATCTCTATAGCATCGGCGATTGGCGTTCATCTCCTTGGCGGCTCGCATGCCGTGGAGTAGGGCCTCGTATTCAGCCATGTTGTTGGTGCAGGCGTGAATTGAGGCGGAGGATGTAGCGGAGCTTGTCGCCTTTGGTGAAGTCGGCACTATCCCCACTCCTGCACCGTCGCGTTCTTGGACCCGTCGTGTGCTCGAATGGAGGTACGGCGGCTTCTCGGCTTTGGGCCTCCTCGATCAGCGATGAAGTCTGCGCCGTGCACATGACTTAATCGCCTCGTGGCTCGTATTTAATGTTGTGGACGCCGATCTCGACGGCCCACTTGGCGACCCGCCGGCCGCCGCGATTGCGGATGATGTCTTGTAGTGGCGCCGAGAGGAGACGACCGTGATCGGGTGTTCACGGAAGTAGTGCGGCAGCGCCATGAGCCTCAAGACCGCGTATACTAGCTTTTGGTATGTGGTATCGCTGGCGCGACTCGGTGAGGACCTCGCCGATGTAGTATACCGCCGCTGGACCGGGCGCCTTTCCTTCCTCTGGTCATTCGACAACCATTACGGCAGCGACGACGCTCGGACGCCGCGGCGTAAACCATCATAGGCTCTTTGTCGGTGGTGCGGCGGTAGTGGTGCAGCGAGTAGCACCTTTAAGGTCGCGAGCGCGTCGTCCGCCTCCTTGTCCCACGGAAGGTGGGGTTCTTCGCATCAGGCGGTATAGGGCATCGCCTTTTGCCCAGGGGGATGAAGCGGCGAGCCGCTACACCCGGCCAGCTCGACGCCACGCAGCACTTCGGGTTTGCCGAGCCGCGATCGTGTCGATCTTCGTTGGGTTCGCCTCGATCCCTCGTTTGGAGACAGCGTACCCAGAGTTGTCCGTGGTACACAAGGTGCACTTGCTGGTTGAGCTTTATCTTGTACCTCCGCAGATTGGCGAAGGTCTCCGCTAGGTCGGCGAGTAGGTCGCCTTGGCGAGCGGATTTCACGACCACGTCGTCGATGTAGACGTGGATGTTGCGGCCAATTTGGCTCGCGAGGCATTCTTGCATGCACCGCTGGTAAGTTGCCCCGGCGTTCTTGAGGCCGAAGGTCATGGCGGTGTAGCAGAAGGCTCCGAATGGCGTGATGAACGCCGTCTTCTCCTCATCCTCGACAGCCATTTTGATCTGGTTGTACCCGGAGTAGGCGTCGAGGAAACATAGCGACTCGAACCCGGTTGAATCGATTATCGATCGATCCGCGGGAGGACGAATCGCTCCTTTGGGCGGCCGTATTCAGGTTTGTGTAGTCGATACACATTCTCCGGTCCCGTTTTTCTTCTCGACCAGGACTGGGTTTGCCAGCCACTTGAGTATTTGATTGGCGGATGAAGCCGGCGGTAGTAGACGCTGCACTTCCTCGGCGATTGCTCGACGGGCGTTCTTCATTGAAGGGCCGTGCGATCGCTTGACGGTCGCACTTTGGGGTCGGCGTTTAATTTGTGCTCGAGCTCCCTAGGGACACCGGGCATGTCGGAGGGTTTCCATGCGAAGATGTCCACTGTTCTCACGGAGGAACTCGATGGCGCGCCTTCCTATCTTTGGGCTCATGCCTGTCCCGATCGTCACCGTCCGCCGAGTCGCTGGGACCAGCTCGACGGCGAGTGTGTCGTGGCCTCAAAGGTTGAGGTCGCGCCTCCGAGTTGGGCTTGAGTATTGTGGGGTCGTCATGGTTGACCCGCTTGCGATTTAGCGAGCTCGTCGGCGTGATTAGTCTCTGCCGCGATGACGGCGCGGGCGAAGTTCGGCTCCTTTGGCATCGCATTGGCGGCCATGTCGGGTCGCCGTTGATGGTGATGACGCCGCGCGGCCCGGTGAGCTTCATCGCGTTATGCGCGTGGGCGCGCCATAAATTTAACGAACGCTGGCCCCAGACGCAGCGTGGTAAGGGCTGTCGAAGGGCACCAGTCAAGTCGATCCGCTTCGGCGGAAGTTTGCCGGAGTGCCGAAAGTGACGGCAAGCGTGACTTTGCCGATCGGGTACGCCTTCCGACCGGGACGATGCGTGGAACGTGGTGTGGGTTGTCTCGATCATCGATTGCGGGAGCCGCTTTGAAGGTGTCGAGGTAGAGGATGTTGATGGAGCTGCCGCCCATCGCTGTCTTGGGGAGCGATCGCCGACCTTGGGCTTGACCACCAGGGCGACTCGTCCTGGGTACTCGATGCGTGGCGAGTGGTCTTGTCGGCTCCAGGTGATGGGATGTTCCGACCAGTTCAAGAACTGGGGGACGTCTGTTTGGGCCACCGCGTTGACGGCGACGGCGCGGGCGATGACCTTCTTCTCGCGCTTCGTGTTGAAGCACGTGAAGGTGTGGAAGCGAGCCGCTACTTTGCGAATTTTCCGCCATTTGGCGGAGTCGTCGGTGTCCTCTGCGTCGCGTGCCTTCTCGATTTCCGAGGGTGTGGCGGTCGGCGGTGGTGTGCGTTGCGGCTTTCCTTCCTGCGTGGAACGCACATGGTTGGTTAAGGAGGGCCGCGGATCGAACCTTGGCTTGTTCTTGTAATTGCTGCCATCGCGCCGTTGCCCTCCGTCGCGGCGGTAGCTCTTGGCTCGCGTTATGCGTGCCCGGCGTTAGCGAAGTCGTCGACTCGCCCGCGGCGCTTGCTGTGAGGCGGGTGCCAGCGTAGCGTGGTCGGCGTCGCCGTCGTCGTTGCCGCCGTCTGGCGTTGCCCTCTGACTCGTCGTCGATTTCCTGGTTTGGATCCTCCTCGGCGTCGTTTGGCGATCTCGAGGAGGTCGGGATGTTGTCGAGTGTCGCGTGTCGCTTGAGCTTGGTGACTAGAGGCTCGTGGCGGCACGAGGTCTTGAAGCAATGGATCGCGGTGTCCGGTGGATGCCACCGCGTTACCGAGTTCTTGCCACCGTTGGACCCGATTCTTGGTCGACTCGCGGGTCCCTGGACGCATCGTTCAGGTCCTCGATGGTGGTGGCGCGGGTGTAGGAGCACTGGCGTGCGACGGCGTCTCGCATTTCCTCCCGTGAGTCGATCTCGTCACGGGGAGCGTGTTGATCCATCGCTGCACGTCCCTCCATCATCGGGGAGGTAACGGCGGCGAGTAGGTCACAGACCCGCGATCCCCATTGCCATGAGGTATGTGTCAAGCCGCATCGGGTCGTCGAGGAATCGTATTTTCTATCTCCTTTGGCGCCTTGAAGTTTGGCGGGTACTTCTCGCCTCGGATCATTGGTCCGGGCACTTAGGCCCAAGTCGATCGGCGACCCCATGGGCTCGCCATCGCGCGATTAGTTAGGGTGTGCCGCAGTCGTCGGCGGGCGTGCGCGCCGATTTGGTTGTTGATGATGTGAGTCTGGCGTCGATGGGTTGTCCGTTAGCGGCGACGGTTGGTCGCCGCCCAGGATCAATTGGAGAGTGCCGGCGTTCGCGGTCGGTGTTGAGCTGCAGTGGCTCGTGGCGGCAATTGAGGGTGTTTGCCGCCGGGCGGCCGCTGAGGCCGCCACGCTTCCCGAGGAACGCAGTATACTCGCCGCGAGTCGGTGCCCGCTTTTGCTCCACGGCCTTCGCAAGCAGGGCCTGACGCATCTTGGATCTGCAGGTGGCGCCGATGGCCGTGATGCTATCTGCCGCTCGGCTGCCACGAGGTTGTCCATTGGGGTGGAGAATAGTGGGAGGCCGTTTGCGTCTCGCTCCGTGAGGAGACAACTATCCGCGGTTGGTCCACAGGAGGTGCGGTTGGGTGGTGGTGGGCACCCATCGCCGTCGATCTGGCGGGGCAGGCGCTTCCTCTGGTGGCGCGTTCTCGCAGATCGTGCGCTCGGCTATCTGAGCCGGTCGTTTGTCGTCAAGTTCGTGGCACGCCTTGAACGGTGGGGTTCAACGTGACCTGATCCGCTTTGGTGGTAGCGTGACAGCTCTGTCTGTCACCGCCGAGGCGGAATTTTCGCTCGCCGCTTTGCGTATCGCCTCCGCGATTTCAAGCGGAGTTCCTCGACCTCCGTTGTCGTGGCGTTAGGAGGATTGGGGTGGAGAAAGGGTCCTCCGCGGATCGGTGCGGTGGCCATGTAAGCCGCGGCATGGCCGCTCCTTCACGGAGGTCGGCGGAATTCTCCGACCGAGTCGAATCAAGATTCCGAGGATGGAGGGTCCTCGAAGTCTTCCGTTGGAGACCTGGCGATGGAGCCCGTGGACGAGCCGGTGATGGATCCGCGAGTGGCGCCGGGTCGCCGAGTCGGCGTCATCGGTGAGGGCCGCATCTTCTGCCGAAGTTCCCCCACGTTGCGGGCCGAGTTGTACTCGGGCGGCGGTGGATCGTCGGGCGAACGCTCTCGGAGAGCCGATCACGGTGGCGACTTCGCGGATGCGAGCCGAGTCCTCCGAGACGATGATGTCGGTGAGGCCGAAAGAGGCTGATCGTGCGATTGGGATCACGCCAGGCGTGACGGGTCGCGCCGGGGCGTAAACGCTCGGCAAGATCTGGAGCATCTCGCCGATCGCTATCATGCGACCGTGGCGACCGTCTCGTTGATGGGCAGATTGGATCTCGCCAGCAGAACACCGCCGACCGCCAGGCCCCACGGTGGGCGCCACCGCCGTGGGAATGGTCACGGCAGATTTGCAATCAGCAATGATAGTAGAACGAGGGCAAGGCGCCAGCCATCTGCGGTGCGAGATGAGGGCAAAGACACGGGGTTTTACCCGAGTTCGCCCCGGAGGGTAAAGACCTACCGCTAGATTGTATTATGGAGGTGTTTACAATGGGCGAGCTCGGCTAAGCGGCGAGTCGCTTGGGTGTATGAGGAACATGTTTCTACTCACCCCATAGGGAGGTTTATATAGGCTCACCTCCCTAGGGTTTACATATCTCAACCGATTTGGTTACAGCCTTGATCGTTTAACCTAGTCCGACCGGCCTATCTACTACTTTGGGCCTTCACTTCGATCGCTTGGTACCTTGCTGGGCTTTGATCCACTCGCCGTTCTGCAGGCCCACTCGCCAGCCCTTGGGCCAGTCGGAAACGTCTCGCTAAGTATACCCCAGTAGGCGTATCCCCATCATTGTTGGTTAATATATGATCATGGTTTCCTGATCATGAACACAGAGATGTTATTAACAACAGGGTCATATCATTAGGAGAATGATGTGATGGACATGTTGGAATTATGCCCTAGAGGCAATAATAAAGATGTTATTATTATAATTCTTGTTCATGATAAAGTTTATATTCCATGCTAGAATTGTATTAAGCGGAAACTTTAATACTTGTGTGGTTTGTGAACAACACCGTGTCCCTAGTACGCCTCTAAGGACTAGCTCATTGATCAATGATGGTTAAGGTTTCCTAACCATAGACATGAGTTGTCAATTGATAATGAGATCATATCATTGGGAGAATGATATGAAGGACAGACCCAAACTAAGCGAAGCAATTAGATCGTTTCATCGTGTTCATCTTTGAAGCTTTTCCTATGTCAAATATTGTATTCCTTAGACCATGAGATAATGCAACTTCACGGTACCGAAGAAAGCTTTGAGGTCATCAAACGTCATCCTATGAGAGGGTGATCATAAAGGTGTCTCTGTGTGATCGGAAAGTATCTCATGGGTTGTATGTATCGAGATGGAATTTGTCCTCCCAAGTCGGAGAGATATACTTGGGCCCACTCGTAATCGATATCAACACCGCTTGCAAGCATGTGGTTAAGGAGTTAATCACAAAGTGATATCGATTACGGAACGAGTAAATACTAGCGTGAACGAGATTGAACTAGGTATGACTGCAACCGACGATCGAATCTCGGGCAAGTAAAATATCGCGAGACAAGGGAATATATATATGGGATTGATTGAATCCTGGCATCGTGGTTCATCCGATATGATCATCGATGAATGTGGAGTCAATATGGGTGCCACCCGCTGTTGATTATTGATAGAAGATCATGTCGCATATTCTCGAACCCGCAGGTCACACACTTAACGTATCTCGACGCTAGGATAGATTGGATAATTGGTTTATGAATTTTTGTTCGAGTCTCGGATGGGATCCGGATATCACGAGAGGTTACTAATGGTCCGAGAATAAGATTCATATAAGGCAAAGGCAGTTTTGGAGTTGAATTGTTCCCAGTTAATCGGTATTGTACCGGAAGCTTCTAGAACCTTCCGGAAGGGACCAACGTGGCCCCACCTTCCGGGAGGGCATGGGCCTATGAGGGAGTGTCCTGCATTGGGCCAGGGCACAAGGCCCCATAGGGCCCAGCCGATTCTAGAGAGATTTGACTCGTTTAAATCTCGGGATAGATTTTCTAGATAAGGGAGAGTTTAAATCGTTTAAACTAGAGATAGGATTTCTAGATAAGGGAGAGTTTAAATTGTTTAAACTAGAGATAGGCTTGGAGGAGGGCAGGGCTGGCCGCCCCTCTATATATATAGGGTGTGCGCCCCTCCCACTACTCCACACCTTCCTCCAAGCCCTAGCAGCCTGGCCTTCCTCTCTCTCCCTCCGATCGTTTGTGGCGAAGCCCTCGCAGAAATTCTCCACCATATACACCACGCTGTCGTGTTGTAGATCCAATCTATCTCTCCACCATACTCGCTGGTCCGAGGAAGGAGGAGACGCCGAGGTGCTGCGTGTGCATCTCACGAGGCACCGCCACTTGTGGTGCTAGATCGGATCGGATCGCGAGGAGAAGCGAGTGCACTACATCACCCACGTTCGCGTTAACGTTCATTGTCGAATCTTCAAGGGTATGAAGATCTAATCCAATCTCTCTCGTTGTTTGCATCTCCTAGATTAGATCTTGGCTTTCCTCTGTTAGCTCGTGAAAATTTTGATTTACTATGCGCTTGAAACCCTTCAGACATACTCCTATAGATAAGCGTAGCAAAGATCAAGTCATTTAAATAGTTCAATTGCTATATGCTTTGATACATAGTAACCTAAGTACTTCACCATGAGATCATGCATATCACCTTTCCGGATGGATGCTTTGATGTCATCAAACACCACACCGTAATGTGGTGGCTATAAAGGTGGCATTGAGTGTTGAAAGTATTGGTTGAAACACATGGATCAAGAGTGGGATTTGTCCATCCATATGACGGATAGATATACTGGCCCTCTCGTGAAATGTCATCCAATTAGCTTGCAAGAATGTGACCGCTCACAAGGGATCACATATCACGGAACGAGAAAGAGTACTTATCGAATAGGTTGAACTAGGTATGCGAGATACCGACGATCATAACCTCGGATAAGTAAACTATCGTGAGACAAAGGGTAATTGGTATCGTATGTAAGTGGTTCATTCGACGCAAAGTAATCGTAGAAATATGTGGGAGACATATGAATTTCGATTCCTCTATTGGTTATTGTTAGGAGAAGTGTCTCGATCATGTCCGCATAATTCACGAACCGTAGGGAGACACTTAAGGATTCAACGTTCTTTGAGTAGTTATGGTATTATGAGAAAGAGACCGAA
The DNA here is from genome assembly GCA_030063025.1 of Avena longiglumis. Taxonomy (NCBI): domain Eukaryota; kingdom Viridiplantae; phylum Streptophyta; class Magnoliopsida; order Poales; family Poaceae; genus Avena; species Avena longiglumis. The sequence continues at coordinate 504,783,923 of CP125976.1, read as the reverse complement.
TGTTGTTCGAGTCTCGGATGGGATACGGGATATCACGAGGTGATCCGAATGGTCCGAGAATAAGATTCATATAAGGAAAGTCCTGCTGAGTTCGGGAATGATTAGTGTTTTCATCGGAATGTTCTAGAAGGTTCTGAATTGTCCAAGACTCCGGGAGGGAGGGTACATGAATGTGTCATTACATATTGAATGATTGCAGCATGTACTAAGTGTTCTTGCTGTTCCAAATAAAGGATTAAATTGAATCCTAAAATGAAAAGTCAAATGGCCGCTTAAAAGTCAAACGGCTAAAACAGGAACTGGAACAAGCAAGAGGTGGTTGAACCGACTTGGGAGGAGTCCTCCAAGCCGCGCCAAGGCCGACTTGGGGAGGGACTCCTCCCTGGCCGCCTCCCACCTATAAAAGGAGGGCAGGGCCTCCTCCTAGACACACAAGTTCCTATCCTCTAATCTCCTTTAGAGCCGTTTTGGTTTAGAGCTTCTAATTGCTCTAGCCTTCGTTTTAGAGCCTTCTAATTGGTGGCTCTAGACCCTAGACCACTAATAGCTCTCTCTCATACTCCACCATACTCGCTCCGGCTTAAGGCTTCTCGGGATCTCCTCTACTTAGGTACCACCAGTTGTCTTCGGGAATCGCGAGGAGAGTGCTACAACCTCCGCCGCTCTTTGGAACAAGGAGAGGAAGGTCTTCGTCGAGTACCGAACGTGTGACCGATCAAGGGAGCACCGCTTTAACACAGTTGGAAGGATCGTCACACGATCTTGAGATCGGAAGAGTACTACATCACCCACGAGAATCTGCTCTTGTTAACCGCTTTGGAATCTTCGAGGGTAAGTTATTCCATCGACTCGTTGCTACAATCTAGTAGATAGATCTTGGCTTGTTTGTTTGTATGCGATAGAAATTTTTTGTTTTCCATGCTACGAACCCGTACATAATTAACCAAGTTTTGGAACAAACACAAGAATGACAACTATGCTCTCAAGAAGGTGCTCAACAAAGTTGTGAAAACAGTTTTGTGAAGGTTTGAAAGGCTTCCAAATGACGAAAGGAAGGTACTCATTAGCTTTGAGCTCTCATTGCCCCTATCATAGGCATCTTCATGTGGTTAAGGTGAAAGTGAGGTCCACTCTGAATCATATGCTTGACAGACCATAGACTGGAAATCCCATGTCCATTGAGTACGAGGGTCGCTCCGCATGCTACTCAACTATGGTCACCTGAAAGTTCTTGTCATTGTAAATACATGCATAGCATCGAGAACCGCCAACGGGTTACCCCTTGCACATGGTACAGGAGCTTTCTCATAACCAAAATGACAAGGCAAGCAGACAATGAGCATCTCAGCAATCTTTTTATTTACCATATGCATATCTTTTTATTGAGGAAGCTTCATAGATGCTCATTATAGTAATGCTGCAAGTTTCCACCATGATTAGGCATGGCTTAAGCTAGCGGCCCAGACGTTTCTATAACACAATGCATAAACTTCATGAACTCACAACCTCCCCTTTTATTTCACATCGTCGACATCCGTAAATAAAAGAGCAAGGAATCAACTGGATGAGATATCCAAAAAGTGTTGAAAGTGTTCCCCATGGCATCACGGTTGTGCTGACTCCCAGTATATAATTAGCAAGCATATAACTTGCATGGACTGGTCACAGTGGTTCAGGATTATTAAGCGCAAGGAATAAAGTGTGCCATCAAGTTCGTGAGAGCTTTACTAACTAACTTTCTCAAAACAGAAACATTTTATTTTGGAAGAAAACACGACATATGGAATATGCGCTGAAATATCAAATGATGCTAATAGGTAGGTATGGTGGACATAGCTGGCAATAATGGTTTTGGGGAGTTGGAAGCACAAGTAGAATACATACTCAGTGCAAGTGAAGGCTAGCAATAGAGAGGGAGCGACAAACGAGAGAGCAATAGCTGTCATAATCATGCTTGCAACAAAACAGGACTAATTATGGCATAAAAGTGATACAAGAACTCTGAGGCAAAATAAATCATCGAGGCTTACTGACTACTGATTAGTCATATGCATGCGTGAGCATGTGCCAAGTCGATTCACATGAACAGTCAGAGGAGGATACTACAATATCATACCAAAGTATGAATAAAACAATGCAAGCAAACATTCATATGGCATGCTACAAACTATCAGCAAGATGGAGCTAATCATAGACAAGCAAGAACTACTAAGCATCCATAATGACATACACCTTACACAAACAGGCTAAGCATGCTCACAATGATGAGTATATGTACAAAAATGAAACAAATAGAGTTCGTTACCAGCCTCTTACCACACCTCGAGTTGTCTTAATCTTCATTATTGCCCTTCACTTGTGTGACTTGAATAATTAACATGAAACCAAAATACACTAAGGACGACTGAACCCTGCAAATAACTCACAAAACCCAAGAAGAACAACAAATTTTTTGGTGTTTTCGATTTTTTTAGAAGGCAAACAACGCAAAATCAAACAAAGCAAAATAAAACCAAAAAAAAAACTAAGACGCTCCAAGGACAACACAAAAACAAGAAAAATGAAGTGTCTAGAAAGACCTGATATTTTTATTGATGAAGAAGGGGATGCCTTGGGCACCCCCAAGCTTTCACGCTTGTACCTCTTGAATATTTCTTGGGGTGACACGGGGTGGCTCCCCCCAAGCTTGAGCTTTTGGCTTAAGTGGGGCTCAATAACGCGGATAGTACCCCCATGATGGTGGGTCATCATAGGAATGATCATAGTCAGGCACCTGCGATGAAGAAGAAGACGCGCCCCAATCAAATGAGGGCTGCTGGTATGAAGACTCTCCCAAGTTGGAGGGCTAAACCGATTTGTCTTCGGCATCCTCTTCAACATTCTCCTCTTGCTGAGAGAGTTCCCCCACATAAGCGTCAACCTCCTCCTCCGTAAGTGACCATCCTTGCCTATTATCAAAGTTAAACAAAGCAGGTGCAAGCAAATAAACTATTTTCTCAGTCCTACCCTTTCTCCGACCTTGCTGGGCAAAAGATATTTCATATGGTGAACTTCTCACATTAGCCCCCAAGGAAACAAAACCATGCTAAATCATGGATTCAATATCGAGCCTCTCTATGGGGAACTAAAAATCTGAATAATGAGGCTCTAAACCATGGAAAGCTAGCAACCTAGAAGCAATGAGACCTCCACAAATTCCACCCTTCTCACGGTTGGTGGTGAGACGGTGAGCTATCAAAGCACCCAAACTATAAGAATTATTCCTATTTAGAGAAACTGCAATAAAAGCTAGATCAAAAGAAGACAACTTTCTAGCAGTCTTTCTAGCAAGAACACACTTGGTAATGAAATAGGCAAAGTATCTAATAGCTAGGAGCTGTTTTGAATTTTACCACTTTCCTTGAAAAGTGAAACCTTGGCAAATCTCAGTATACAAATCCACAAGTGACTTAGGCCTCTCCTTGATCTTCTCACAAGACCCCCGAGGTATTGTGATTGTGATTCTGCCACAATCAAAAAAGCGTCGGCGGTATATTATATATTTTGTAATGGACCATGGGATTAGAAGTAGACCAAGTGAACCGGAAGTCCTGCACAAAATACATGGTTAGCTTAACATATTGGATTGGTTCACCTTCAACAAAGTGCCCCAACCCTGTTTTGTAACCAAAGTTTGGAAATTTTGGAGGATCCCCGCAGCTTTCATAAATTCATGGCATGGATATATGGAAGGGAAAACTGCCTCCTCACGATGAACCTTCATTGGCTCATGCACCATCAAGTCATATTGATTCAGTGGATAAGCACTCATCTTCCTTGCTAAAAATTTTAGACAACCATCAAACCAAGTGATTTCTAAGTTGATAAATGATGAGCAACTACTATAGGAACTTGTTAGAGGACTACACATGCATCAAAACAAAGTTTCTAAGCATAGAACAAGCATGCAAGCTTAAACAACATGTCACCTATAGCAGTAAAATACTCAAGATACAATCTACCAATCACAAATCTAATTAGACAAGTGGAGGAGGCACATACCATGGAGCAATCCCTCCAAAAATCAGCACTTGAGATGGGCTGAACAAGGAGATCGAAAATCGCGATCAAGAACATTAAACTCGAGCTTGAGCAAGTTTTCTAGTGTTTTTCGGGAGAGATAAAGAAGATGGCTTTGAGGAGGCAGCCTGGAGGGGCCCAGGTGGGCTAAACCCCCCCTAGGCGCCACCAGTGGTGGTCCCGCGCCTACCACTGGTGTGGTGGCCTGGGGTGTCCCCCTGGGTCATCTCAGGTGCCACTCTGCCCCTTTTTTCGAGGAAAAATATATTTTGAATTTCCTAGGATTTTTCGGGAAACTTTATTTTTGGCCAATTTTCAGGGTATGAAAATTGATTTTCTCGCAGAAACAGTTTTTCAGAAGAAGCAAAAGTAAACCAAAAGCCAAACTACAGGAGCCCTAAGAAACTCAAACAAGCAAACAACTAGCAAAACTAAAACTAAGGCAAAGACTAGGAAGGAGAAAGGAAAAAAGAAAGCAAGTATAACCATAGTGGAAACATTACTTTGTTCATTAAAATCCTTTTGGTAACAAGGTTGATCAAGTCTTGTTACCAAAACAATATTATATGAAACAAAACTTTGCATTCCACAAGGTGATTATGTTACCTCATACTTGATAGCAATGGTCCCAATCATAACAGTTTCAAAATTTTCTTGTGGAATGGGACAATATATTTCTCCAACCTTAATGCCTTTAATATTTTCAATAGAATTCAGGCAATAGCTCTTAACAACCTTCTTGGGGAAATAGACAGTGTGCTCTTTGTCATTAATATTGAATGTTACTTTTCCTTGATTGCAATTGATAACAACACCTGTAGTATTAAGAAAAGGTCTCCCAAGAATAATAGACATATTATCGTCTTCAGGCATTTCAAGCACAACAAAATCAGTTAGAACCATGCAATTATGAGCAACTTGAACAGGAACATCCTCACATATACCAACAGGAATAGTATTTTACTTATCAGCCATTTGCAAAGATATATCAGTTGGTATCAACTTTTCTAGCTAGAGTCTCTTATAGAGAGAAAAAGGCATAACACTAACTCTAGCTCCCAAATCACATAAAGTAGTTCTAACATAATTATTCTTAATGGAGCAGGGAATAGTTGGTATACCTGGATCACCAAGTTTCTTTGGAACCTTACCATTGAAGGAATAATTAGCAAGTAGAGTAGAAATCTCCTCATTAGGAATCTTCCTTTTGTTAGAAACAATATCCTTCATATGCTTTGAATAAGGAGGAAACTTAATAGCATCAGTCAAAGGAATTTGCAAGAATAAAGGTTTCATCCACTCACAAAACTTGTTGTAGTGTTCTTCCTCCTTTGACTTGTGTTTCTTACCTGGAAAAGGCATATGTTTCTGCACCCAAGGTTCTCTCTCTTTACCAAGTTTAATAGCAATAAAATATTCCTTTGTGTACCTAGTGTTCTTAGTGTGTTTCTCAGGTTCTTCCTCACCTTCCTCCTTATCAGGAGACTCAATTTTATCATTACCACTCTCAGTTTCAGCATCAGAGACAGATATACTATTAGGATCTACAGCAGGTTCAAGTGGTTCCTCAAGTCTCTTATGTTTCTTTTTCTTCCTCTTAGGAGGACTACCACTATCTTCACCTTGTTGGTAATCCTGCTCAATTCTTTTAGGGTGTCCTTCAGGATATAAAGTATCTTGAGTAGCTATACCACTCCTAGTTCTAATTCTATAAGCATGTTTATCTCCTGAAGCATTAACTAGCATATCCTTTTGTACCTTAGCAAGTTGATCAAGTTGGGTTTGAACCATTTGAAAGTGTTTACAAAGCATTTTAATATCATTAGAAGTTATTTTTACAATATCTTTCAATTCATGAATAGCTCTAGAGTTTTCCAATAAATGATTCTGAACTTGTTTATTAAAATGTCCTTGTTTAACAATAAAAATGTCAAGTTCCTCTAAACATTGATCATGAGGCTTACCATAAGGAATATCACCTTCATCGAAGTGTTGGAGAGAGTGTACCTAAATAGTAGATGAGTGGGGAATTGGCTTACATAATTCTTCTATAGGAGGTAGATTCTTCACATCTTCAGCTCTAATACCTTTCTCCTTTAGACACTTCTTAGCTTCTTTCATCACTTCATCATTTAATACAATAACTCCCCTCTTCTTTGTTGTTGGTGCTGGAATTGGTTCAGGCATAACTGGTTCAGGAGTAATAGTTTTCCAATAGTCATCACTAGCTCAGTTGAAGTCCAATCATCATAATTCTTGCTTATCTTGGTCATTAATTCTTCAGCATCTGTAGGAGTCCTTTTCCTGAAAACACAATCAGCAAAGCTATCCATGTAGGTCCTAGAATCATCAGTTAGTCCATTATAATAAAGATCAAGAAGCTCATTTTTAGGTAATGGATATCCTGGATGTGGATGAATCAAGGCACGAAATCTTTTCCATGCCTCAGGCAATTTCTCTTCTTCTAACTGTTTAAAATGAAAAAGTCTCTACAAAGCAGCATGTCTAGCACTGGGAGGAAAATATTTATGGAAGAAAGAAGCAATCAAGCAATCAAGGCTATCAATGGAACCAGGAGGTAACCTATTAAACCAAGCCCTAGCTTCTCCTTTTAGTGAAAAAGGGAAGATCTTAGCAACAAAGTACTTGCGCATCTTAAAATCATCAGAGAATAAATCACTCATAGTAGAAAGCTCATTCATATGAGCCACATCACTCTCATTTTAAGTCCCACAAAAAGGTTCTTTCTCAACAATATCTAAATAAGATAAATCAAGAGAGAAATCATAATGTTCATCTTTAATATCTATGGGAAAAGTGGCAAACTTAGGATCAGAGGACATCTTAGGCATAATAGTACGTCTAGCAAGGAGACTCTTAATAGCACTAGTACCATGTGTGTTTTGGCACTCTTCAACAAAATCATCAGTGAACTCAATGTAACCATCATTAATATCATAACTCTCACTAGCCTCGGGTGAGCTAATAGGAGTAACAGTGTCTTCACTAGGAGTTTCAGTATTTCCTAGACTAGCCATAGTAGCATCTAGAAAAGGACCTAATGAACCACTCGCATCAAGCACAGTAGAAGTAACATCATGAGCATCAAAAGCAATTTCAGACTCAGCAGTAGTAGCAGTGTGTGTGTAGCATGTATATGTGGTGGTGGTGTAACAAGCTTACTTATAACAGACGGTGAATCAAGAGCAGTAGAGGTGTTTAGGACTGTACCTCTTCTTGTAGTGGATGGTAAAATAGGGAAATTTTCATCACGAGACTTCCCCATGATGAAAGGAGTAGCAGTGAACAATAATAGATCCAAGTGAACTTACAAATAAAGCTATGCTCCCCGGCAACGGCGCCAGAAAATAGTCTTGATGAACCACAAGTATAGGGGATCGCAACAGTCTTCGTGGGTAGTATTACCCAATTTATTGATTCGACACAAGAGGAGCCAAAGAATACTTGCAAGCCTTAACAACTGAGTTGTCAGTTCAGCTGCACCTGGAAAATAGTTCTTGCTCATAGAAGTTTATCAGTAGCAACAGTTGGTAGTAGCAACAGCAAAGCAACAGTGAAACAGTAGCAATAGTAATAGTAACAATAACAGTAGGATTCGAGTGCGGTAGGCATAGGGATAGATGGACGGGCGTTGCATGGACGAGTCTAAACATATAACTTCAAGAATTAGGGCATTGCAGATAAATAATAACAAGCATCCAAGTACTAAAAAATCCTAGGCATGTGTTCCAAATATAGTCATACGTGCTCGCAATGAGAACTTGCACAACATCTTCTGTCCAGCAAGCCCGTGGCAGCGGGGCCTCTAGGGAACTACTGGCAATTAAGGTGCTCCTTTTAATAGAGCACCGAAGCAAAGCATTAACACTCCGTGAACACATGTGATCCTCACACCATAGCCATCCCCTCCGGTTGTCCCAATTATTGTCACTTTGGGGCCTTTGGATCCGGACAATGATATGTGTACACAACTTGCAGATAAGATCACAAACAATACTATCATAATGATTCAATAATAAGTCCAGATCTGAGATCATGGCACTCGGGCCCTAGTGACAAGCATTAAGCACAACAAGTTGCAACAAAGTCAAATAGCACTAATAGAGATACTAGGCACTATGCCCTAACAGATCTTATTCGATTACATGATAGAACTCATCCAATCCCTACCATCCCCAAGCCTACAGCGGGGGATTACTCACTCATGGATGAGGGAAACATCGATGGTTGATGGAGATGTGTTGGTGATGATCCTCTCCAAATTCCCCGTCCCGACAGGGTGCCAGAACGGAGTTTCTGGTGGCGGCGGCGGAGCGGAACTCTTTCTGGAAAACTATCGAACCCCCCTCGGTTTTTAGGTCAGAAGGAGGACGAGGAGCTGCCTGGGGTGGCCAAACCCCTCCAGGCGCGGGGTCAGGTGGGCCCGCGCCTAGGGTGGGTCTGGGCCCCCCAGGCCTCCTCTGTCCCTTCGCTCCATGGTTCTTCTAACCAACTTCGGTGAGAAATAGTTTTGGCATATTTTCGAATTTTCACGATAGTTCATTTTCTGCACAAAAACAAGACACCAAGGTAATTCTGCACAAAACAGCATCAGTTCGTGTTAGTTGTATCCAAATCACACAAGTTTAGAGAAGAAACAATAGCAAAGTGTTCGAGAAAGTAGATACATTTTGGATGTATCAATGGACTCGCCAGGGCCATGCAGGAAGCTCTTGCCCGTCTGTGTGGGCAAAGCATCAATCATATCAAGGGCACGCGCTTTGAATACTATCCAAGGCGTGATGTTATGGGACAGCCATTAGAGGCACTATATCACCCGGAGCTGAAGCATCAAGTAGACCATCTCAGCTTCATGATGTATGAGAGGTAGAAGGAGTTGGACAATGCCCGCTCTTACGCCAACCACAACTACGCCATCGCAGTCAAGAAGGACCAGACCATTGCCATGCTTGTGAAGGATCGCCAGTCTCGTTGCCGTCAGCTTGACAAGAAGGATCACATTATTGCTCGCCTTTGTCACAAGTTGGCAAACTTGGAGGAGACCATCCACGAGAGGGACATGCAGCTTGAGGAGAGGGAGAATGCAGGGGAAGATATCCGTGGAGACCAAAACTCTTACCTCGGTGACGATGATGACTTCCTGGAGTATCAAGCCATGGACTTCTTCACCGATGAGGATGACTTCGCCTTCATTGATGATGATGATGAAGCCAACGATTCTGAGGAGTAGTAGCACTTGAGCACTAGCGTTAGTGAAGTTGTGTCCGGTCCCATTGTATCGTAGTTTCATAGAATGGTTCTTAAAACCATATGTTTCCTGTTTCTTGTTTTCTTTTTGGTGGGCATCACTAAAACCATCTGTTTCCTATTTTCTTCTATTTTTGGTTTCAGAAAAGTTAGAAAATCAATATTCTCGTAATTGGACGGGACAAAATCCAAAGTCAATATTTTACCGTAGAATACGGATCCGAGAAGACGGAGGGCGGCCTCGAGGCACCCGGCCATGTGCCAGGCTGTGCACGCTTGGGAGGGTGCGGCCGCCTCGGTCACCTCTGTAGGGTTCGCAGCATAGAAAACAAAAATTTTCCTACGATGTGAACTATATACCAAGATCTATATACTAGATACAAACAACGGGCGGATGTATATCCGTAGAGAACATACCCTTGAAGACCGACAAAGCTTAACGAGTTCAACTCGTGGTTGATGTAGACGATCTCTTGCCGATCTCAAGATCGAGAGGAAGTCCTAGCGCCGCAAAACAGCAGCGCATCCGTGCTCGCACACACGTTCGAGGCACCGAGCAACCTCCGCCTCCTCGCTCCAGCGATGCAGCGGAAGCACAACTCTTTCTTGCCGAATATCCACCGGGAACATGTATCTCGCTAGTCCGAGACCATGGGGGATAAATTCTAGAGGGGGAGAGAGATCCTTCACGAGGAGGTGTGAGACAAGTGAGGAGGAGGGGCTCCTTTTATAGGAGGAGGGGGGGAACCCCAAGGGGGTGGCCGGCGCATGGGGGCTGCCCCCTTGCCCTCCCCTCTTCATGTGGGTGGACACTCCACTCACAAAACTCCTCTAAATTCCCTCCACTCAAAGTGCCACTCAAAGAGCCCATTAAATTTCCACCAAATTTAATGCAAACTCTCATTAAATAAAACTCTTTTATTTTATTCAGAATTTTGTCAATTACTTTAATGACAAACATTCACAAATAACCCCTTGCTAGAATTCTATTTCACATGCATAACCACTTTATGCAATTTCACCAAAACCTGTTTGAGTATCTAGTGAAATAAATTCCTACCTTGTTCATTCTTTCGGCATGAAACATTTGCTCCAATTGGATGTCGGTGTCTCTTAAGTGTGTCACCCTACGGTTCGTGAATAATGCGGACATGATCGAGACCCTCTCGGATCAATAATCGAAGCGGATCTCGAGACCCATCTTGACTCCCACACATTCAACGATGACTTTCTTGTGATCGTCGGAACCTTTTACGCTAGTATCTTAATCCCTTTGTTTCAAGATATATTACATGTCGAGATTCGATCATCGGCATCTCCATACCTAGTTTGATCTCATTACAGACATGCACTCTTTTCTCGTTCGTGATATAACATTCTAGTGATCAAATCACTTGCTTGCAAGCTAATCAATGTGATATCACCGAGAGGGCCAGAGTATATCTATCGTCATCGGGATGAACAAATTCCACTCTCGATCTATGAGCCTCAACATAACACTTTATTAGTTACGAATCCATCTTTATAATCACCTCGTTACGGTGTGACATTTGATGTTATCAAGAAACTCTTCCGGTGTTAGTGATTGGCATGATCTCATGGTCTAAGGATTAGGATCACTTATAAGTTGTTATAGCAATATAAACTCAATGACTTTGATCGTAATGCTATACTTGGATGAATGTTCATCACATCATTACACTAATGTTTTGATCCGTTATTAACAACATCCAATGTCCATGATCGAAACCTTGATCATCTTGTTAATCAACGAGCTAGTTTATGAGAGAGGCATAACTAGGAACTTTCTGTTTGTTTATTAAACACACATGTATTAACGTTTCCGTATTAATACAATTATAGCATGCAAAATAAACATCTATCATATACTTGGAATACACATAATAAACACTTTATTATTGCCTCTCGGGGCATATTCCTTGATCTCCCACTTGCACTAGAGACAATAATCTAGTTACATAGTGATAAATCTAACACCCATTGAGTTACGGTGTTGATCATGTTTTGCTCTAGGGAGAGTTTTAGTCAGCGGATATGCTACATTGAGATCCGTATGTACTTTAAATCTTTATATCTCCATCCTTGACATGCTCGCGGATGGAGTGAAACCCGCTTAATATGCTTGGAATGCTTGTGAGACCTTGGCTCTTTGGCATTGGCAATGGAACCATTGTTGTCACAATAGATCACCATTGGGTCCAATGCGTTTGCCACAACTCCTAGTTCGGATATGAACTCCTTCATCCAAAGCGCTTCTGCTGCTTCAAGCAACAACATATTCGCCTCCGTTGTTGATCCGCTACCAGGTTGTTTGGAGCTCCTCCAACTAACCGCTCCGCCATTCATGAGAAATACGTATCCGGATTGAGACTTAGAGTCATCCGGATCGGTGTCAAAGCTAAGCGTCGACATAACACTTAGCGACGAGCTCTTCTTCACCTCCAGTATACAAGAAACATATCCTTAGTTCTTCGTAAGTACTTAAGGATATTCTTGACCGCTATCGATGTTCAACACGGATCCGATTGGTACCTACTAGTCAAACTAATAGCGTGTGCCACATCGGTCTTGTACATAGCATGGCGTACATTATAGAGCCTATGGGTGAAGCATAGGGACTTTGTCCATTATCTCTCTTTCTTCCATGAAGCCGGGACTTTGAGTCTTACTCAATGTCTTGCCTTGCAACATAGGTAAGAACCCTTCTTACTTCCGTCCATTTTAAACTTCTTTAAAATCTTATCAAGGTATGTACTTTGATAGCCCTATTAGGCGCCTAGATCTATCTCTATAGATCTTTATGCCTAATATGTATGACCTTCACCTAGGTCCTTCATTGAAAATTTGTTGTTTAGATAACTTTTAACATTGTTTAAAGTTCTATATCATTACCGATCAATAATATGTCATCCACATATAATATCAGAAATGCCACATTGCTCCCACTCACTTTCTTGTAAATACAAGCTTCTCCATAAGTTTGGACAAATCCAAACTCTTTGATCACCTCATCAAAGCGGAGATTCCAACTTCGTGATGCTTGCTTCAAACCATAGATGGATCGCTGAAGCTTGCACACCTTGTTAGCATCCTTAGGATCGACAAAACCCTTTGGTTGTATCATATACAACTCTTCTTCAATATTACCATTGAGAAACGCGGTTTTGACATCCATCTGCCATATTTCATAATCGAAATATGCGACAATTGCTAACATAATCCTAATCGACTTTAGCATCGCTACGGGAGAGAAAGTCTCATCGTAGTCAACTCCTTGAATTTGTCGAAACCCCTTTGCGACAAGTCGAGCTTTATAGATGGTCACATTACCATCAAGATCAGTTTTCTTTTGAAAATCCATTTGTTCTCCGGCCTTTCGGTCGTGAGGTAATTCCACCAAGTTCCAAACTTGATTTTCATACATGGATTCCATCTCGGATTTCATGGCTTCTAACCATTTGTTGGAATCCGGGCTCATCATCGCTTCTTCATACGTCGCGGTCATTATTTTCATCAACCATGAAATTCATGACAGGATTTCCGTCTGACTCGGGGGCTGCAGCGTCTGTTTGACCTGCGAGGTTCGGTAGTACTCTCTTCGGAGTTTCATGATCATTATCATTAGTTCCCTCTTCAACAGGTGTAGCCAACTCGGAACAACTTCCGGCCTGCGCTACTCGCCATACTTTGAAGAGAAGGTTCCACAACCTCTTGAGTTCTACCTTGACTACTCACACCTTTCGCGAAACTCTTTCTCTAGAAAGGATCCATTCTTAACAAAAACCTTGCCCTCGGATTCGTGATAGAAGGAATACCCAATAGTTTCCTTAGGGTATCCTATGAAGACGCATTTTTCCGCTTTGGGTTCGAGTTTATCCGGTTGAAGTTTCTTCACATAAACATCGCATCCCCAAACTTTAAGAAATGACAACTTAGGTTTGTTTCCAAACCACAATTCATACGGTGTCTTTTCAACGGATTTAGATGGTGCCCGATTTAAAGTGAATGCAGCAGTTTCTAGTGCATAACCCCAAAATGACAACGGCAAGTCCGTCAGAGACATCATAGATCGAACCATATCTAATAAAGTACGATTACGACGTTCCGACACACCATTTATTCGCTGTGGTGTTCCGGGTGTGAGTTGTGAAACAATTCCACACTCTTTCATGTGAGTGCTAAACTCGTAACTCGAGATACTCACCTCCGGTCGGACCGTAGAAATTTGATCTTTCTATTACGATGATTTTCCACTTCATTACGAAATTCATTGAACTTTTCAAAGGTTTCAGACTTGTGTTTCATCAAGTAGATATAACCGTATCTACTCAAATCATCCGTGAAAGTAACAAAATAACGATATCCACCTCGCTGGACACACTCATTGGACCACATACATCGAATGTATGATTTCCAATAAATCATCGCCGTTCCATTGAACCGAAAACGGCGTTCTAGTCATCGGCCCATAAGGCATGGCTCACATGTATCAAATGATTCATAATCAAGTGATTCCAAAAGTCCATCCGAATGGAGCTTCTTCATGCGTTTAATGCCAATATGACCTGACGGTGCCACATATATGCGGATATAGCATCATTAAGTTTAATCCTTTTAGCATCAACATTATGAATATGTGTAACATTATCATTGAGATCTAATGAAATAAACCATTCATCATCGGTGCATGACCATAAAAGATTTAATTCATATAAATGGAACAACCATTGTTCTCATATTTAAATGAATAACCACTTTGCATCAAACATGATCCAGATACAATGTTCATGCTCGGTCGAGCACCGATAACATTTATTCAAGTTTATAACTAATCCCGACGGTAAGTGGAGGCAGCGTTCCGGCGATTACATCAACGTTGATCCATTGCCGACACGCATCTTGACCTCACCCTTGCTAGCGGTCGCTTGTTCCGCCCACGATTCGAGTTACAAATATTAGCAGAACCGTATCAAATACCCGGTGCTCTGCGAGCACTAGTCAAGTACACATCAATAACATGTATATCATATATACCTTTGTTTGCCTTGGCCTTCTTATGCGCGGATACTTGGGGCGATTCGCTTCGATGGCGATCCCTTACAATAGTAGCACTCGGAATCGGACTTAGGTCCAACTCGGGGTTTCTTTTCGTAGCGCAAAGGCTTTCCGCCTTACTTCCTTCCGTTTTCCTTCTTGTCTTTCTTGAAACGGTGTTCCTATTGATCATCAACACTTGATGTTCCTTTTTGATCTCCACTTGCGGTTTTAAGCATTGTGAAGCTCGGGAGACTTCTTCATGCCTTGCATATTATAGTTCATCACGAAGCTCTTATAGCTAGGTGGCGGCTGCAGAACACGATGGATGCCTAAGTCAATGGGAATCGTTATTCCCAAGGACACAAGCTTATCGGCGTAACGACATCTTGAGTACATGCTCACTAACGGGTGCTCTTCCATCATGCACTAAAGAACTTTTACGAAGCATTGTAGCTCTCTCTGCGACATGTGTGTCGAAAATCATTTTCAACTCACCCATTGTATCAAATGCATTTCCGTTTTGAAGCGCTTTGAAGTTCGGCTCTAGCCCATACAATATGCCGCAATGAACTAAGTTGTGGTCCTCGACGAGTCGATAGACATTCTTCTCCTCGTCGGGGCATCATCAAAGGTGGGGGCCTAACGGGCTTCTAGCACATATTGCTTTTGTGCGAGAGGAGAATCCTCAAATTCATGGCCCATTCAAGAAAGTTGCTACCGTTCGTTGCTAGTTTCTCTTTCTCCATGAACACATTGAAATTAAAAGCGGTGGTGCCATCTACAATGAATTTGTAAAGTTTAGACTAAGTGTATGATAGATCAAGTTCAACTAATCTATATTACGAATGAACTCCCACTCAAAAGCGACATCCCTCGTGCCCTTTTGGTGATTACATGAACCAAATACACTACACCAAGTCCGATCATCACGTGAGTCGGTATAGCTTCAAAGCGAGCATCAAATGGGCATCATATCAACTATATGACTCATGCTTAACCTTTGATTACGTGTTCCGAGGCCATGCATACATGCTAGGCTCGCCAAGTTAGAACCTTAGTATTTGCGTGTAATCGCTTTTACACCGAAATATGGCGTGGATCCAAGAACACTCGATCATCACGTGATGTCTTGGGCGGCGAAAACATAATCGGTGCATACTAAAGGAAGAACACATTCTTATCTTGATATTTAAATGAGGATCATCTTATTATGCTAACAAAGCGCTAATCAAGCAATATAAGATGCAACCAAACATCATATGTTTATTAGTGAAATTATATGGTTCCCGCAGATGATCTCTATCATGTGCATCGTGGTATGATCACTATCATACCTATATGTGTAAATCCAAGGTCTATGGATTTTACACGCTATGTGTGTTAGAGTATCATCTCATACTTCTACTTACAACACTACCATATCATAACACTAGCCCAAAGAACAATCTAAACTAGGCCTCTAATTTATCCATTGCAAGTTTTACGTGGCTTAGGGCTTTCGAGATAGAACCGTTCTTACCTACGAACATGAACCACAACGAGGATAATCAAATTGTTGACAACTTCGCTTGCAAAATAGATATTGACTATAGTAGGAGAGCAGACACCGCTAGCCACTTATGCAAACTAGTTGCATGTCAAGCGTGGAACAGGTCTCATGTGCAAGGACATGTAAAGTTTGTCGGGCCGCTTCATCCCACTATGCCACCAATATCCAAAATCACAACAAAGGAGCAACAACATGATCATCATCGCCCACATACTCATATGTGTACTACCTGTAAAGCATCTACCCATAGATCCGTCTCGGATACCTTTGTAGGGTTCGCAGCATAGAAAACAAAAATTTTCCTACGATGTGAACTATATACCAAGATCTATATACTAGATACAAACAACGGGCGGATGTATATCCGTAGAGAACATACCCTTGAAGACCGGCAAAGCTTAACGAGTTCAACTCGTGGTTGATGTAGACGATCTCTTGCCGATCTCAAGATCGAGAGGAAGTCCTAGCGCGCCGTCAGCGCGCATCCGTTGCTTTGACACACGTTCGAGGCACCGAGCAACCTCCACCTCCTCGCTCCAGATGCAGCGGAAGCACAACTCTTTCTTGCCGAATAGCCACTGGAACATGTATCTCGCTAGTCGAGACCATGGGGATAAATTCTAGAGGAGAGAGATCCTTCACGAGGAGGTGTGAGAGACAAGTGAGGAGGAGGATCCTTTTATAGGAGGGGAACCCCAAGGGGTGGCTGCGCATGGGGCTGCCCCTTGCCCTCCCTCTTCATGTGGGTGGACACTCCACTCACAAAACTCCTCTAAATTCCCTCCACTCAAAGTCCACTCAAAATCCCATTAAATTTCCACCAAATTTAATGCAAACTCTCATTAAATAAAACTCTTTTATTTTATTCAGAATTTTGTCAATTACTTTAATGACGAACATTCACAAATAACCCTTGCTAGAATTCTATTTCACATGCATAACCACTTTATGCAATTTCACCCAAAACCTTGTTTGGTATCTAGTGAAATAAATTCCTGCGCTTGTTCATTCTTTCGGCATGAAACATTTGCTCCAATTGGATGTCGGTGTCTCTTAAGTGTGTCACCCTACGGTTCGTGAATAATGCGGACATGATCGAGACCCTCCGGATCAATAATCGAAGCGGATCTGGAGACCCATCGACTCCCACATTCAACGATGACTTTCTTGTGATCGTTTAACCTTTTACGCTAGTATCTTAATCCCTTTGTTTCACGATATATTACATGTCCGAGATTCGATCATTGGTATCTCCATACCTAGTTTGATCTCACATCGACATGCACTCTTTTGTCGTTCTGTGATATAACATTCTAGTGATCAAATCACTTGCTTGCAAGCTAATCAATGTGATATCACCGAGAGGGCCCAGAGTATATCTATCCGTCATCGGGATGAACAAATTCCACTCTCGATCTATGAGCCTCAACATAACACTTTATTAGTTCGAATCCATCTTTATAATCACCTGTTACGGTGTGACATTTGATGTTATCAAGAAACTCTTTCGGTGTTAGTGATTGACATGATCTCATGGTCTAAGGATTAGGATCACTTCGTAAGTTGTTATAGCAATATAAACTCAATGACTTTGATCGTAATGCTATACTTCGGATGAATGTTCATCACATCATTACACTAATGTTTTGATCCCGTTATTAACAACATCCAATGTCCATGATCAGGAAACCTTGATCATCTTGTTAATCAACGAGCTAGTTTATGAGAGAGGCATAACTAGGAACTTTCTGTTTGTTTATTAAACACACATGTATTAACGTTTCTGTATTAATACAATTATAGCATGCAAAATAAACATCTATCATATACTTGGAATACACATAATAAACACTTTATTATTGCCTCTCAGGGCATATTCCCTTCAACCTCCTCGGCCTCCCTGTTCGCCTATAAGAAGCCCCCGATACCAAAACCCTAAGGACCCTATCAATCTTCCACGAAATATTCCGTATCTGCCGCCACCATCGTCCCTAGATCGGGGGATCTGAAGCTCTTCCCGGCACCCTGCCAGAGGGGAGTGATCATGTCGGAGGCCTTATTCATCACCATGCCAGCCTTCGATATGATGCGTGAGTAGTTCCACCTTGGACTACGGGTCCATGTAGTAGCTAGATGGTTGTTTCTCCTCCTTTGTGCTACCATGTTTAGATCTTGTGAGCTTCGTTCATGATCAAGATCATTTATTTGTAATCATGCGTGTTGTGTTTGCGGGGATCCGATGGATATTGAGATTACTATGTCAGATTGGTTAATGATTCTATCTTATTGATTCTATCATGTCTGTGTTTTTTGAGATCTTGCATGCTCTCCGTTTCTAGTAGCTATCTTGGCCAAGTAGATGCTAGTGACTCCAAGAGGGAGTATTTATGCTCGATAGTGGGTCCATGCCTCTATTTAATCTGCGGAAGTGACAGAAATCTCTAAGGTTGTAGATGTGTTGTTGCTACTAGGGAGAAAACAACGATCTCTTGTTCATGGAACAAGTGGATTGTTTACCTTACACACTTTGCTTAAAGCAATTATCCGTTTCTTGCAACTTAATACTGGAGGGGGATCGGATGATAACCTAAAGGTGGATTACTAGTCATAGATGTAGTTGGATGGCGGTCTATGTATATTGTTGTATTGTCCAATCAAATTTCATAGGATCATGAATGTCTAGTATTGCATTGTTATGCCTTGCTATGTCCTGTCAATTGCCCCGCTGTAATTTGTTTACCCAGCATGTTATGTTGTTTATCTTAAGGAGAGCACCTCTAGTGGACTATGGACCCCTGTCCAATCTTTACCATTGATACATCTTCCACTGTTCCTGTTTACTTTCTGCAAGCCACAATTACCTTCCACACCATACAGTTAATCCTTTGTTTCAGCAAACCGGTGAGATTGACAACCTCACTGTTCGTTGGGGCAAAGTCTTGAGTTTGTGTTGTGCAGGTTTCCCAGTTGCTAGCAACACCTTTGGGTCATTTTCTTCCTCCTACTAGTTCGATAACCTTGGTTTCTTTCTAAGGGAAAACTTGTTGATGTGCTCATCATACCTTCCTCTTGGGGTTTCCCAACGAAGCTCTACAGTGATCTGAGCTGCATCACTGGCCACAAACGGCGGGGTTCTTTCCCTTAGACTAGATCTGGGACCATTTTGGTCCGATTCGTACTAGGCGGGCCGTGCCGTCCATGTGGTTTCAGGGGCTCCCGACAGGTCTAGGATTCCACCCTTGGCCATGACGTGGTTGAGGTGCTGGATCTTGGCGCACTTGCCTAGATCTAGTGACCGCCTCACAGCCTCCTTAGGGAGCGATGGATTTGACATGAGGTGCTTGTCGCTTTGCACTATTCACAGACTTTAGGTTGGTCTGACCCTACCATTGGGTATGAGGAATTACCATGGTGGTGCCTGAGATGTTGCTTATGCGGGATCTTGGAAGATAGGATGGCGGCGTAGAAGGTGGACTGCGCGGTCGTTTCTTTGGTGAGCAATGTGGCGGTGATGGACTTGCTTCTTGTTGATGAGGATGGAGAGGAGAGTGTGGTCAGATCATGTTGTGGCGCTTCAGCAAAGGCAGCTCCGAAATCATGAGAGGGGGCTGAACTCAGAGATAGTGCGCAAACCGTAATAATTACAGCTCAAGGGTTTTTTTGGGCGAAATCTCAGTGCTCCGACGCCATCGGCGGCGATGCCTGTGGGTGTCCTAACCCTCTTGGGGGCACCAGTATTGGCACTCTCTCCACATATGGGCTCATAATGAAAGGCTTTGAACGTCTGGTCTCGATGATGGCGGTGTAGTATGTATTTTATCCTCTTGAGGGCGTCAGCATGGAGTTTTGGTTTCCATATGTCTTGCTCTGTTGTCCCTAATAGCAAGTCTTGGTTTTTCTTGTTCTTTTTTTTGTTTTAGTTGCGGTCTACTTTATAAGAGGATTTCTTCATCACCTTATATCAGTTCGGCGGGATGTGGTTTTATTTATAAAACGAGCGAAAGACTGTTTCGAGGAGGTTTATAAGTCTTTCGAGTATCCCTAAGTAGTTAATTTAACCCACTTAATATGAGATATGTATTACAAAAAATATATCATTAGAAACTTATTTATATGTTTTATTTTTTAATAATATAAATTTTATGTTATATAGTTTGTATTATACTCCCTCCGTTTAGAAATATAAGATGTTTTAGGTTTGTGAAGGAGATGTATCTAGACACGTTTTAGTGCATAGGTTCAAACGAATCTAGACACTAAAAGGTGTCTAGATATATCTCATTCACAAACCTAAAACATCTTATATTTCTAAATGGAGGGAGTACTAGTTAAATTGAATACCTAGAGATACGCAAAAGAATTATAAACCAGGCGGAGGGAATAGTGCACTATTGCTATCCATTCTCAACCTCGCTGTTTGGTTGGGATTCTTTGTGTCCTTTTGATTTTGGTTATAAGCCATAAAAATATCTAAATATATGCTTTTGGTTTTGGCTTTCACTATACCATTGTACAACTATGTCCAGTTAAATGCTTTTGTAAGTTATAAGGTACAGAAATCCAAAAGCCAGAGATATGTCCAACCCAACAGCCTGTCTTGTTCGAACATGCTTAAATACAAAAGGCCTATTAAAGAACATCATTAATATGTATGTATGATTTTGGAGTATTTCAACATTTATTACATCGAGATTGAGATTTATCATTTATATAGACACCAATATTGCAAATACTATGGTTCCCACGGTGGTACGTGTGTATAGGGCGTCCACCATCCGATTTACTAAGAGCATCTCCGTGCAGAGCCTTTAAAAGGGCAACCCGTATTCTCAGTTTACGGACCGTGAAAAGCCTTTAAAAGGGCAACCCATATTCACAGTTTACAGACCGTGAAAAATCTGTTTTACGGGCCAGAGAACGCGCCGGATAGGAGCAGCACCCGTAAACGCAATTCGTAAAACAGAATATTTTTTGACGAGCTTGTCGTGGCCGAGGGTGTAATTCCGATAGATGCATACGCGGCCCATCACCGACCTACACCGCTGATCCAGCAGCCTCCGGCGGTTGTCGAGGTCCTTGGCAGCGAGGAGAAGGGCCGTGATCTCCAAGTCGTCGTCCTGGAGCAGCTCGTCAAGGTCAGAATCGTCCGAAGATGACCGGTCGGAGAGATCGGCCTCCGCGTCGGAGTTCATCTCCGATTTCAACGGCTCGACAGCGGATTCCGGTGGAGGAACGATGGGCGGTGGCGCAGGGGAGTCAGGGCTGCTGTGGCGTGCGGGGGAGCTTGCCAATTTTGGCCTCGGGCAGCGGCGACGACGCCGGAGAATCTGGTGGCAGCGGCGGCAGCTGCGTGGAATGGGGAAGGGAAGAAGGCGGGTGAGAACTGGAATTTCCTCCCGCGTGCGTGTGAGGGTTGCCCTACGGGTCGGGCCGCGAATCCCCGCTAGTAGAGGTCGAGAGGCGTTTTTTGGCCGAACTCTTAAAAATTTTACGGGCCATGCTGTTTAGAGATCCTGATATACGTCATTTTTCACTCATAGCCCGTAAATTGACAGTTATTTTTACAATTTATCACTTTTAGGGATCCTGCTAGTGATGCTCTAAAGGGAGCACACAGTGTGTAGTCTACTGCATATGTCACCAACACCGTTGCCATCACACTAGAAGCACGTATAAGTCTTGATATACCCGTGTTTGTTTTCAAAACAAGTTTCATACTTTCTTCGATCTATTTATTTAAATTTTAACAAATCTAAGTCAATTAATATGGATCGAAGTGAGTACTTTTTTACGTTTCACAGGTTCACCGGCGGGTAGCAAACAATGGCCATAGATGTTTTGACGTTGCCCTACCGTGTGAAGGCCACCTTCTTTTCTCTCCGCACGATATGGAGTATCTATGGCTGTGTTCGGACGCGAACCTTTTTATAAACCACGATCGTCTTCTGCTCTGAGTAACGAAATTATGCAAGGTCAATCACATCTCGATGAACGGCAAGCTTGCGCGTCATTACGCCCCTGTGAAAAAAAAGTTTACTTGATAAAACGGTATGGCAAGCAAGAAAAGAGGGGGATTAGCTGCACAGCAAAATATGGTTTTGCACAAAAGTAATCATGTATGCATGCACAGATGATGTCAGACGATGATCGGCAGCAAACTAGGGTTGCAGGTGGAGTTGATAGTATAAAACTATCTAGTTAAATTTCAGAAATCTACTAATTTATGTTTCATAGCAAAAATCTATCGTATTTTGAGTCTGTTTTTTTAAATTGTACTAAACTCGTTCTGATCGTGAATTGACACAAGAACTGACAAGGCTGGCTCACCTGCCGTGCTGACGTGGCGACGGGAGACGACAGCCGTTAACGGTAGCCGCGGATATATTTCGAAAAACTACCACTCTTCTGCTCAATATTTGAAAAACCACCACTTTTCAAATATATTCGAACGTCCATAACTTTTAAATACAAATTCAAATGGAAAAAAAATAATACAAAAAGTTCTTAGAAATGCTTAAATATTTCAAATACAAACTTAGTTCACTATTTCAGATAATTAAAATACACAAAAAATTAAAATTGCTTCTATTACTAATGGAAACTTTGAAATTCATAACTTTAATTATATAACTTCAAATAATATAAATAATATGTCTAAATTTATTAGAAAAATCCAAGGAGTTTCTTTCTAGCATATATTATACGTGAATCATATATGTTCCTCACTGATATGTTTATTATGAAAATTTGACGGTGACAGTCCATGTACGTTGTTATCTATGTCACGTTTCTCAACACGTTTGCGGTGAAGGGCGTTGGCGCTCTCAAATGAGAATCACGTGTAGCTCGCCTACAAGGAGGTGGATGTGATCGATCGACTATCTTCTTTTGTTCCTGTCGCGTGCAATTGATGCATATATTAATTGTCTGTCCACTCGTAGCACTTGACTCGACACACATCTTTCAACTGCTTTCATTTTTTTCCTTCCTCTTTTTTTTATCTTTTTAACACATTTTTTATCTTAAAAGAAAGAAAGAATCGCAGGTACGTCTACATGCACGACAACGAGACAAAATCCAAAATCCAGCGATGGACATAGCAAGGCTTCGTTCCTTCATTTTGATCATTGCGCATACATGCCAAAAACATATACATCCAATTTAACGTGGCTTCAATGACTCTACAACACATTAACATGCAAGAACAAATAAAATAGCACACATTTATTATTAGGTTTGCATCAATAATCAAAATATTCGAGAGGAACATAAGTTATTCATACATGATGAATGCGAGAAAGGAACTCCTTGGATTTTTCTAATAAATTTAGACATATTTTTTATATTTTTTGAAGTTATATAATTAAAGTTATGAATTTCCAAAGTTTCCATTAGTAATAGAAGTAATTTTAATTGTTTGCATATTTTAATGATCCAAAATAGTGAACTAAGTTTGTATTCGAAATATTTAAGCATTTCTAAGAACTTTATATATTAAAAGTTTTTTATTTGAATTTGTATTTAAAAGTTATGGACGCTCGAAAATAAATAGAATATTTTCTTGAAAAGTGGTAGTTTCTGAATATTGAGCAGAAAAGTGGTAGTTTTTCGAAATTTATCCACAGCTGCTGTTAACTGCTGTCATCTCCCGTCGCCATGTCAGCATAGCAGGTGGGTCAGTCTTGTCAGTTTCCGTGTCAATTCGCGATTAGGACGAGTTTAGTGCAATTTGAGAAAACTGACTCAAAATATGGTAGATTTTTGCTACGAAAACGTAAACGGGTAGATTTCTAAAATTTAGCTATCAAACTGGTAGTTTTATACTATCAACTTGTTGCAGATGTGGACCCGCATAAGCCCGCAAAACAGGACGTTTATTATAAACTATACTATATATAGTGATAGGAATCGATTTTAACTTGTATCTTGCGTACATGAGCTCGGGCAAAAAAACTGCCCCCAAGCCCGTCCCGCTTGGAGCCCTACAGAAAACACTAGCATTGACAAAACGAGCTATGGATCTGTCTATACCAGTGCTGTTCTTTTTAGAAATTATATATCGGTAAGTCAACAGCTCAAAAATCAAAAAAGAGGGTAGGAAAAAACAAAACCAGCAGCCTTGAGCGTGTTTGGTTGGTGGTTTTTTCGTTTCTCGTGGTTAAAAAAATAAATTCGTTTGTTTTACTGGGTCACACGATTTTCTTGCACCACATGAGATTTAAAACAGCTCAAAACTTGGTCTGTCGGAAACGCCTAACTCGAACGTTTTCGCGGAGACATGTTGTGCTGGTGCAAAAAGGGCGAAACAGCGCGCCGTCCATGCGGGCTCGACGATGACGCGAGCCGCAGCTTTTCCCCAGAAGATGGCGGGAGAAATTTCGTTACCGTCCGCGAAAGCGTGACGTTATATATCACCATCCGACTGACCACGTAGTGCCGCGCCACCATTCCCTAATTTTTTGAGCTATCAAGTTCGCGAAGATCTTCATCGGCCAGCAGGTAAACGGCGGTGCAGGTTGTAGATCGGCTAATGCAGTCGTTCTTCTCCAAGATGTTCGGCGACGTGCTCCGCTCCTTCAATGCCGGTGAGTTTCATCAAACCCCAGGTTTAGTAGTTTCGATCTGTTAACACCTTCTAGATCTAATTATAATTTGCGGTAGATCCGATCCAAGTTGCGTGGATCGATTCTACTAAGTAGAATCTATAATTTCACGATTCTAAAAGTTATGTCCTATGATCTACGATCCTATCATAGAGGTTTCGATCCGATTCAGAATAACGATTCTGACAATTTTGGTTGTAGTATGCCCATGAACTGCTTGGTGAAGCCATAGATCGGTGTTTTTGTGCCCTTATTGCATGTTTTTGTGCAACCGTGATTCATGTAGGACATGACCCGTGTTAAGTTTAGTCAGGCCCTCATGGATTCTCAGGAGACCTTTGTCGCTGAGACCTAACCCCAACTCCCTCCTTTGAGGCTCACCTATCCTCAACGGGCGGATACACATGATATCCGCCTCCGATGACCGGGTACAAGGTGGATCAGATTGTAGAGGAAGTTGCCAGGATCGTGGCCAAGAAGAAGGCCATCAAGGTTGGCAAAGCCCACAACACAGGCCATGTCAATGGGGTGAAGGGAACCATGAAGTGGGAACCGTTCTCTCCATGTTCGTGCTCAACAAGATGTGTGAGATCATCAAGAGCGGCATGAGGACGAAGAAGGGGTTCAAGGAGGTGCACGTGAACACTGTTGCCTGGAAGGTGTTTGAGTTTTGTGGCATCGAGGTGTCCTCACAGTAGGTGTCCAACCACCTGCATAAGTGGAGGACCAGGTGGATCCATGTGTCCAAGCTCAGGGACCTTAGCAGATGGCGAGTTTCTGAACAAGCATATCCTCAACTATGTCCAAATGCAGACCATCTTCTCCTATGGCCTTGCCACTTGTAGGTTTTCCATGGTGTCAAGTGAGCCTCTTGGCGAACCAAGCCCTGAGTACGTGCAGACCCAGGAGTCCGGGACATTGGTACTTGATGACGACGACGAGACTGATGCCACCGCGGGTTCTCCTTTTCTAGGCGTTGGGCCTGGTGGAAGCACAAATGCCAACATTACTGGTGGCTTCGATCCTTCGAAGAAGAGGAAGAGGTCGCTGCTAGGAGAGAAGGATGTCATCGCAAACACCTGCATGACCGAGGACATGAAAGCGGTGGCGGCCTCCATCACCACTGCTTCCCTTACAGATGTGCACCCAGCCCTCTATAACACTGTCATGACTGCCACCGGCTTCAGCTCTTAGGCACTTATGGTGGCACTCAGCCACCTCTTCGACAATAGGGCCCAGAGCAACGACTTTGTTTAGATGGTGGAGGACCACAGGGTGCTCTGACTCAGGACCTTCGAGTAGTGCTTGCTCCCTGAGCATGAAGATGGTGGCCTTAGTGCATGGATGACCAAGAAGTTGTATATTTTGAAATAGCTAGAGACTTGATGAAAACGTATGCCTATTTACTATGAGGTGGTATATATACTAACTCCTCACATGATAAAGAATTTATGCGGTGGTAGGATTGCACCCTTTTTGATGTGGTGGTAGGATGACACCATAGAAGTTGGTTGTGATCGATAGGATCATACTAACTTGGTAGACTGGAACTGCGGATGCTTTTGCCCATATGATCATGCATGCTTAATTAGCTTATATTTATTGCCTTGTGTTTCTGAACTTGATTTGCCTGATTTAGTCGTGATCCTTATGTTGCATATGTTATTATGTCTCATAGAAACACAACTAATATACGGTGTACTACGGCAAGCAACCAGTAATCTACAAGACATGAAAGAAGTGGATCCAACAAGTAACAGGTTATAAGTACAATCTTCATAAGAGATTTAAGACTTTAAAGGACACATAATTAGCCTACGTTGAGTTCTTAGAAGGCCATGAACAACAATCTAGCTCCACACCGCCGCAAGTAGGATTTGTTAACTAAGATACAATCTCAATCTTTTTCCTTATTAACTATAGTGTCACATAAACAAAGTGTCTAAAATATAGCACTAAGAAACACCATTAAGAAAGACCTAAATAAAAAAGGCCCATTAAAGAACATAGTTGGCTAGTATGATTTTCTCAAAAAAAATGGAGTATTTGAACATTTATTACGTCGAGATTGAGATTTATTGGCTACTCCCAAACATTTATTACGTCGAGATTGAGATTTATCATTGAGCCGGTATTTCGGCAGGTTCTTTATGGCTTCTGTCCAACTGCCCCAGCGGGCACACGTATAAAACCTACCTCCCCACTAGCCTCCAGGGCCATGACTCTATCCCCATCAGTTTCCTCTGCCCCTCGCGTCATCTCTTCTCGCCTATCAATCGTGTTGCTGGTCATGGCTGTGCAGGCGCAGCATGTCTCCCGTGCCTTCCACCACGACCTCCACTCCTACAGGTCTGCTGCGCCTGCCTGCGTTCCCCTACGATCTGTACTGTATCTGCTAAAAGAGGGCGATGTCTTAATCCTATGCGTCTTGCAGGGCTCTGGAGGACAGGGCGAATGACGCCTCTCTCTTCTCCGACGAGCTTGGCGGGTGCGCGCCGGCGATGGCGGGGACTGGAAACACGATGCTGAGCGACGTGCCCAGAAGCGACCTCACCTGCAACGACAACAACTACAACAACTACAACAGCGCTTTCGTGCCGAGGAAGCGCGCGCGCGTGTCGGCGGCGGCGGCGTCTGGTTTCATGGACGAACGGCCGCGCGGCGTTAGAACGCCTGCGGCGGCGCATGGGTTTGCGCCCGTCGGCGATATGGCGAACAGGACGATGGGTTCCGGCGTCGCGTCAACCAGCGGGATGATTGGCAATGCCGGCGGCGGCTTTTCGCAGGGCCTCCTGTCGCAGCTGTACAACCAGGGAATGGAGGTCGACGCGCTCGTGCGAATCGAGGTACGACGATCATCCTGTGACTGATTCGAATCGACGAGCTCTTAGTTTGGTACACCTGGTGACTGATTCTGGATTGTTTTGATGGATGCGTGCAGACCGAGCGGATGTGCGCAGGATTGGGCGAGGCGTGGCGGCGGCACGTCCGGGCGCTGGTGGCGGCGGCCGAGCGCGCCGCGGAAGGGCGGCTGCGGGCCGCGGATGCTGCGCTGGCGCTCGCGCGGTGCCAAAACGCGGAGCTGGAGGAGAGGCTGCGCCAGATCGGCGCGGAAGGCCAGGCCTGGATAGGCGTCGCGCAGAGCCACGAAGCCGCCGCCGCCGGGCTCCGCGCCACCCTCGACCGGGTCCTCCAATCCCCCTGCGCCGCCGGAGCGAGCGACGCCGAGGACGCGCGATCGTGCTGCTTCGAGACCCCCGCGTACGCCGACGACGGCAACGACGACGCGGCGTCCAATGCATCGGCGGCGTGCAAGGCCTGCGGTCAGGGCGGGGCGTGCGTGCTGCTTCTGCCGTGCCGCCACCTGTCTCTGTGCCGCTCGTGCGACGCCACCGTGGACACGTGCCCCGTGTGCGCGGCCACCAAGAACGCCTCGCTCCATGTCCTGCTGTGTTGACGCCTCAAGGTTCCGTTTGCGACAAATTTGTTCAGTTTACAAGGTCGAACGGATGTAGATGCGGAGTTTTTATATCCCCAACTTGAAGAAGAAGCGATGTTTTGTTTAAGGAATACCAGTGATCTTACCTCAACAATTTTGTAGCGGATTGTCAGCGTCATACCTGCAGCTATACCAGCAGTGACTACTGTAGCAACGCCAAGCAGCGCACCAGAAGACCAACCACGACCAAGGCGCAACACCCAGCCCAACAAGCGCTTCGTGGGCCCAGAGTGGCTTGGGCTGAAATCAAGTTCGGCTGCGACCAAGACACCGGATTCCCCTACATATCGGAGGAAGAAGATCTGAGAGGGTATCCAGAAGGATCAGACCGACGGCGGCTTCCTTTCCAACCACGGCTCTAACTTCCTTGATCCCTTTCTTGCTGTCGGTTCATGTATCGAGGTGAATTTCTAGTGTAAACAAAACCGGAGATAAAATCCTACCTAGCTACATCCAATTGGTACGATTCGTAACAATTTGGTATCGAGCCTCACCACCACCCTTGAAAATTCCCAATTTTGTTCCTCGATTTGGCTCGTGTTGAGGTCAATCATCCAAACAAGATCGGAGAAGAAGAAGGAGATCATGGACGAGGAGACGAAGACGTTCATGAGGTCGATGAGCGGTGACTGGCGAGGTCAAGTCGATCGGTGCGTTGGGATCCAAGGTGGGCGCTCACCGCATGGAGACCCGAGTGAGGCACGCGTCGACAAGCTTCATGCGGCCAGTAGGCGAACTACGGAAGGTGGCGATGGTGCATCAACCACACGTCGCTATCGATATGCCAATGACGGCTACCACAACCGTCGACACGAGCAAGGCCATCCCGTCACTTTTGGGTGCGGTAGCGAGTGGGAGTATTCGAGCAATCCGCCACAGCGGTCGTCATCTATCCGGGGCACCGTCGGGTTCTTTGGATCCTCGGTACCTCCGGTCCGCAGTCCGTCTCGATTCCGGCTCAAGGCACTGACTTTTCCTTTGGTGAATCCTTGGGTTTCCACAGGTCTAGTTCGAGGATGCGGGTGGTAGGACAGCAATACCCACGATGGTGTTCCCTCAATTTGTGGGGAGAACCCACGGCTATGGCGCACGTTATGTGAACAATATTTTCACATGTATTCCATTGATGATCGTCTTGGCTTTACATGGCTACTCTTAATTTCAGTAGTAACGCAATGTGGCTTCACTGCTCAAAAGAAATTGGTAGGCTTAGATTGGGAAGGTTTCGTGAAATTCTATGTTCTAAGTTCGGGAGGACCAACATCGTGATTGATTAAGCGATTCTACCATACTAAGCAGATTACATGATGGCAGAATATGTCCAGAGGTTTAATTAAACTTATGAATCATTTCTTGTCATATTCGATGCTATCCATCCCTTGTATTTCTTGGACGAGGTTCATGGAAGGCCTTCGCGAGGACATCCGAAAGTAGTTATGATCCAACAACCAGTTGATCTTGATGCAGCTTGCTCTTGCACTTCTCCAAGAAGAGGTGGCGAGATGGTTTGCGCCGTGACAAGCCACGCCGTCTTGAGCGTATGCTTCTCGAGCCACCCAAGCCGGGTGTGCCGCCTCTGACTCCACCAATCGAGGAGGCGGCTGTTTGAGCTGAAGATCGTCGAGCCATCGATGCCTCTGGCGCGGCTGAACATGACAAGGTGGCTGCGCCGATCATATCGGCGCGAGGGCTCGCTTCACTGCGCGAGGTGGGGACACGAGCACAAATGCCGGCCGCCCGTACCGCTGCGTAGTGGAGGAACTGCTGCAGATCTTGACTTGTGATGATACCGAGTCTCATAGCCAAGATCTTGTGCGGAGGGCAATGAGCAATTGGCGCTCTTTCGGGACGGGCAATTGATGGAACCGAATCTCCAAAAGCCCTGCGTTTGTTGGGATGGTGGATGGCAAGGAGGTGAAGCTTTTGATTGACTCGAGCGGTTCCTCGTCCTTCATCAATAGAAACTTGTTGGATGGAAGTCAAAAGGTCGATTCGCCTCGTGGTTTGCAGTCAAGGTGGGCGATGGAGGAATTGACTTGCACTAGAGGTCCTGCTTGTCAATGGTGGAGCCAGGATACCAATTTTCTTTGCGATCGAAGATAATTCCCTTGGGTAGCTTTGATATAATCTTGGGAATGGATTGGCTTGAATTTTATAGTCCCATGAAGGTGGATTGGGTCGAAAGTTCTTGCAATTTGAACATCAAGGAAGCCTCATCCAGTGCAAGGTATTATCAAACGACAAACCTATAGGGGTGAACCGACAAAGCATCGCAAGTACATTGGGAACAAGTCAAGTAAATCGGGTTCGAGTGTCGGTGGAGGATGCTACCCAAGAAGCTCTGAAATTGCACAAGCCTTACTTGACCAGTACCATGGCGTGAGGAGCCAACCGGCTGCCGCCTACACGTTCATGTGATCACCAAATTCCTCTCATTCCGGGGCGCAACCCTTCTCCATCAGCCCTATCGACACGCACCGACACTCAAGGATGAGATAGAACGGCAAGTTCGTGAACTCCTTGAGAGTGGAGTCGTGCAACCAAGTAATAGCCCCTTCTCATCGCCGGTCATCTTAGTCAAAAAGAAGGACCACACATGGAGGTTGTGCGTGGACTATCGGCACCTAACGCGCTTTAACTTGCAAGACTAAGTTCCCTCTTCCGGTGATCGATGAGTTGCTTGACGAGTTGGCAGGTGCTGCATGGTTCTCCAAGTTGGACTTGCGGGCCGGTTACCATCAGATCCGGCTTGCCAAAGGTGAAGCTTACAAAACAGCCTTTCAAACACACCAAGGTCATTTTGAATACAAGGTGATGTCGTTTGGCCTATCGGTGCCCCTTCCTTCCAAAAGGCGATGAACACTACTCTTGAGCCGTTACTTATGAAGTGCGCCTCGTGTTCTTTGATGATATACTTGTCTATAGCCCAACCCTTCCACAACACTTGATAGATCTGGAGGCTGTTTTGAAATTATTGCAAGGACAAGTGGCGGGTTAAGAGGTCCAAGTGCTCGTTTGCACAACAACAACTATCTTACTTGGGACATGTGATTCGCAGCCAAGGGGTAGCCACCGAGGAGGACAAGATTCATCGGTCAAGAAGCTGGATCACTCCGCCAATGTTAAGCAATTGCGAGGCTTCTTGGGCCTCAAGGTACTATAGGAAGTTTGTTAAGCATTTTGGCATCATATGCCGACTTGACTTCACATTGCGCAAGGGAGCCCTGTACATCTGGACAAAAGATTGCGAAGATGCTTTCGTGACTTTGAAGCAAGCTCTGACCAGGGCGCCGGTCTTAGCACTTCCCGACTTCACCAAAACATTTGTGATAGAAAGCGCATGTATGTGAGGCATTGGAGCAGTTTTGCAGCAAGAGGGACACCCAATTGCTTTTCTTAGCAAGGCTCTAGGTCCACGGGCAAGTGGCCTCTCCACTTATGAGAAGGAGTGCATGGCCATTTTGGTGGCGGTCGAGCAATGGAGATCCTATCTCCAGTTGGGAGAATTCGTGATTAAGACGGATCAACGGAGCTTGGTGCACCTAGAAGAACAGCGACTGACCACGGTTTGGCAGCATAAGGCATTCACTAAGTTAATGGGTTTGCAATATCGGATATGTTACAAACGTGGAGAGGAAAACAGGGCAGCGGACGCACTATCACGTCGAGAACACTTGCCCGATGCTCAGTTACTGGCTATCTCTGAGTGCAAGCCATCTTGGCTGGAGGATGTACAAGCAGGATACAGTGGTGACACAGTGCTCAAAGATCGCTTCGAGCGGCTATACAACCAAAACAAGGCCCGTTTTCTGCGGCAAGGACTCATACGCTACAACAACCGCATTTGGCTAGGAAATAATACCCAATTGCAGCAACGCATCATGACAAAGATGCATGATAGCCCGTGGGAGGACACTCGGGTATCCTGTAACTTATGCTCGCGTCAAGCGGCATTTTGCATAGACATGCGCTTGCAAGTGAAGGAATATGTGCAAGGCTGCACTGTTTGCCAGCAGGCTAAGCCTGATAGGTCCAAGTACCCCGGCATGTTGCAACCGTTACCTACTCCTGACGCTGCTTGGGATGTCATCACATTGGATTTCATCGAGGGTTTACCGTCTTCATCAAAATATGACTGTATCCTGGTGGTAGTGGATAAACTCACTCGGTATGCTCATTTCATACCTCTCTCACATCCATACACAGCTCAAACCGTGGCTCAGAGTTATATGGACACAATTTTCAAACTACATGGGATGCCTCTAGCCTTGGTGTCGGATAGGGACAAGGTTTTCACAAGCCAGTTCTGGCAGCATCTGTTTAAGCTATCTGGCACGCAAATACGCATGAGCACAGCCTACCATCCGCATCGACGGCGGCGGGCGAAAGGGTAAATCAATGTCTAGAGACATACCTCCGATGCTTACGCATGCTTGCCCTCGGCGATGGTCTAAATGGTTGGCACTTGGCGATCTTGGTACAACACTAGCTTACATTACGCACTTGGCAAGTCTCCGTTCGGTGTTATATGGCGAGGAACCGAGACAAGCGGGATTGACGACAATGGACGTGGCTCCTATCATAGAAGTGCAGGATCGGCTGGATGAACGCCCGGTGATGATGGATCTATTGAAACATCACTTATCTCGAGCGCAGCAATGAATGAAGCGCAAGGCGACAAAAGGCGATCGATCGGCGGTTGGTATTGGAGAGATTATTTACGAAGCTACATATGTCCGAACGTCGGTGGCTAAGCGAACCACAAGCTAGCTTTCAAATATTATGGACCATATAAAGTGCTGAGCGAGTGGGAGCTGTCGCCTATCGCTGAGTTGCGGAGAACTCGAAAATACACCCGATTTCCACGTCTCCCGGCTCAAACAGGCCAAACAGCGCCCAACTCAGTCATGCCTCTCTTCCGACTTCGATTCCATGCTGCAGTTCCAATTACTGTGCAGGAGTATCGTTGGCTTAAGGAAGCTCATCGGCTGATTCGTCAAGGCCTCATCTCCTGGTCCAACATGACCAGCTACCACTTGGGAGAACGGAAGACCTGCATCGTCGTTTCCCTTCACTCCGGCTTGGGTCCCCGAACAAGCGTTGGAGTACCGTTGAGCAGAACAAGAACAAGCCACGGCGACAAGTCCGGGTTGTGCGGAATTTCTCTACTCGGAGAAGGCAACCTGGGAGGACACAGGTCGATACGCCAACGCTACCCGGTGGCATCGGCTTGGGACAAGCCGAAAATCAAGATGAGGGATTGTCGTCATACTGCGGCTATACCAAAGCGTGACTACTGTAGCGCCAAGCGGCGCACCGAAGACCAACCGACCAAGGCGCAACACCCAGCCCAACAAGCGCTTCGTGGGCCCAGAGTGGCTTGGGCTGAAATCAAGTTAATTGCGACCAAGACACGGATTCCCTACATATCGGAGGAAGAAGATCCGAGAGGGTATCCGGAAGGATCGAGACGGCGGCGGCTTCCTTTCCAACCCTGGCTCTAACTTCCTTGATCCCCTTTCTTGCTGTCCGGTTCATGTATCAGAGGTGAATTTCTAGTGTAAACAAAACCAGAGATAAAATCCTACCTAGCTACTGTCAATTGGTACCAGTTCGTAACACGGATATGGTAAAAGACTCGGGGTTTTGGCGACAACAAACTCTGTCAGGATAGCTAGCTCTGAAGAACGCTACCTGTTGGCTTGTGAGGACTTATCAGGATAGCTAGTTCTACTGAAAAGGATTAGCACAGTATATGTGGAAGTTAGAATTTGGCGTGTGCTGGGAACTCTGTATTATTGAGGCCTTGTTTACTTCTGGGTATTTGAAAGAATGGGAGAGGATTATTTCGTATTCCGGAATTTTTCCGATAGGTCGTTTATTAGGTTAGGTTTAAAGGGGATAATCCTGAAACATTTCTACAAATTCCCTCTATACTAGTGTATTTTTTAGCTAGATTAAAAACTCTCTATCATAATAGAGTATTTTTTAGAAAGGTTATTTCAGAGGATTAGAGAGTATCACCAAATTCGCACATATCCCTACATCTTACATCTTTTGAGAATAAAATACCTAGAGGAAGTTGTTTCGTGGAAAGTTAGGGAACGGCAAGAATGACTGTTGGAGCCCTAAACTCTGTGATATGCCCTCTGAAGTCTTAGCGCTTGGGTCAAAGGGGGCGTGCTGATATGTTCGACGGATCCCGGGCTTGTCGTGGGAAATCGTTGAGTAAAACAAGGTTTTGTTAAGTGCCTGGCTGGTTCCGCTGCGGAAATGTGGATCGGATGAAGTTGTTAGAAGTGACGGAAGCTATTACGATGTGAAGAACATGATTGATTGATTACCTAATGCCCCTAATGCAAGTTTATCAATATTGACAAGGTCTCAGTTCAAGTTATCCACATGTGCAAACGAGTCAGCTTGATCAGTTGCGTCAGTACGGAAATAACAAATACTCCCTCTGTTTTAAAACACAAGATGTTTTATGTTTGTGGAACAAATGTATCTAGTCTTCTTTTACTGTCTAGATTCACTCAAGTTTAGAGTAAATCTACAACAAAACTAAAACATCTTATATTTTAAAACAGAGGAAGTAACATTTTGTTGTAACTTGCAACCTCGTCAAATGTGGTGTCCTGGTTTTAGCAGCGATGTATAGTACTCCCTTCATCCTAAAATAGATGTCTTAGATTTATCAAAATTTGGATAAATTTATAAACTAAATAGTGTCTAGATTTATCTAAATTTTGGTAAATCAAGACATCTATTTTAGGACTGAGGGAGTAATTGAATAGGACAAATAATCCTATCCTACCTACCTATAGATTGAGGCCATCTCAAACTCGTGCGTCTCGAACACCAAATATGGAAATTTTCCAATATGAATACTTAAAATGGTATATTTTATTTGCGAAAAATAGTTAAAATGGTATTGACATAGCTTATTTATTACGATACATAGGGATTGTGGATTGGCTTGTACTTCATCCGTTGTAAATTAATTGAATGCATAGGATTTCCATATGCGAGACTACAATAAGTGCAACTAAGTTCAAATAAAATATATCCACATCCAAAACGCTAATTTAATTTTTTTAGTTTCATGATAAAATATATTTTCATATTCAAGACTAATACGGTCAAACAATAAAATATTTAGCTTACGATAAACATGGAACTTTAATTATTAAAAAATAGGAAGTATTATTATGAAAATGAAATCTATATATGGGAATAGTTGATATTTGCCTTTCACACATTTCTTGGACTTTTTTGGGATTGATTTTCTTCTATATCCGAATAGAGGTCTAAACTCATAATTAAGGGAAAACCTACTAGCAAATAAAGTAACAATTACAATCCAAATATGCAGTCCTAATCGACTTAAGCCCTATTGCTTTTTCTAGAAGGATACCTTTTAGGTTCTTTTGCGAGTAAGGCCTTCAAATATATTGATCAAACCAATGGATACACACGCCCTTGAAAAATAAATAAAATGTGTCGAGGTCTCTAAGGGATCGAATGGGCGCCTGATGGAACACCGCCGCTACTACATCTTCATCGTCGGAGACTGACAATCATTGTTGATCGCAGAAGAAAAGTTATCAAGCCAACTGTTCGACTAGAGCAGCACCCTGGAGAAGAGACCTTTGAAGTTGTCGCCACCGAAAGATCTAGATCCAAGCCTCCAAAACAACTCATAGGCCTCACACCGATGTCGGAGGCCGCACCAACATGACGGATAGGAGGCGGTAGTACTATCGGAGGAGAGGGAGGATGCTACCCTGGAAATCGCCTCTCTAGGGTTTAGAGAGGGGAGAGCGGTTGGCCTCCCTAAGAGAACATATCAACACTACCAAGGATGAGTGACAGCTTGTTTTGTTTCTCCCGGATAGTAGATACGAAATTTGTCAAACAAGTACCTTGTCCCACGTTAAATGGCGTCCACAAAATGGCATATCCCGAACCCCAAAGCTTTAAGCACGAAGGAGCGTTGGCCCCGAAGCAACTATCGCCCGTGCATTTCTGCCGTGATGAAGCTGACCGGGTAGCCTTGGACTTGGACCAGGACCGCCCCCCCCGGTCTAGCTTTCTTTTCCACGCTCGCCCTGCAATTTTCCAATCCGTACAGCACGGGCCGCGTGCCGCCGTGCGTACGTCTCATTCATGGACGTGGGCCGTGCGGCGGTGGGCCTACCCACCCGGTGGAATCTGCCGCCCGCCGGCCGATCCAGTCAGCTTTATCCGCGCAGACGCGGGGCAGCGCAGGAAGCCACGCCGCGTTCTTTTCAGTCAAAGTCGCCGACGACTCGCACGCGGGCCGTCAAAAGGCCGCTTTTCAGTTTTGATCGCCGCGTTCAGTGGCGGCACAGCGGCAGTGCTCGTCGAGGTAGGCTGCTTTCGGAGCGGTTGGTCCAGGAACCGGGCGGCCGGCGGCAGATCAGCTCGTTCTCCGATCGCTGAGGCAATCCGGTAGAGAAGTGGAGCGATACGGCGCTACTTGCCCGGC
Organism: Avena longiglumis; assembly: GCA_030063025.1. NCBI lineage: Eukaryota > Viridiplantae > Streptophyta > Magnoliopsida > Poales > Poaceae > Avena > Avena longiglumis. Next base: position 504,747,378 of record CP125976.1, on the reverse strand, counting down.
GGTGGCGGAGTGCGGCTGAGGCGGCCGGAGTTGCGGACTGCCGTGTGTCGTGACTTGGTCACTTTCGTCGACTGCGGGAGGGTTAGGCTCAACTTTGACAGTCATCAGAGAGCTGCTTTGCTACTGGAGATAAAGCTTGTTTGATGTGGTGTCTGCGTGCGTTTGTATTAGTCCTGGATAAGCAGAGGTTGCCTGAATGGTCGCGTTCAGCAGAACTTGTCTAGAACGGCCGACACATTTTGATCATTTTTGGCGATCACTTGAAGTTAACATCTGACTTTCGGCCATTTTTTCCCTCTTTGATGGTCAATTTCTTTCTTATATAATTAAAAAGGCAAAGCTACTACAGGTTGCTCCAACATAAAGTTGAACATTGTGCATAGGTTGGGTTGGTTACATCGGCTTCGTAGATTCTTTCGGAAGACACATACCTTATCTAGAATCCAAAATACTTCCCTTCATGATGTTGTTGCCATATATTTGTGGAGCAACAAATGAGTCCTCGTCTGCAAAAACCAAAACAAGTCCTCTAAATTCAAGCATCCGAAATGTGGTTTTAGCTGTTGTACAATACAAAAGGGATATGGGTTGATGAATGAGAAGACGGAGGAAGGAGGAGAAGAAAAGGGCGAAGAACCTTGATAGAGGGGAGTGGGCTGCATTGGGGGAGAGGGGGGGGAGGGGGGGGGGGGGGGGGAGGGAGGGCAGTAGGGCACCCTGAGGTGCAGTGGGCTGGCCCATTCCAGGGATTTTTTGTTTTCAGTTTTTTCTTTTTGTTTTCCATTCTTTTCTCTGTTTTATTTGTTATTTATTTTTATGTTACTTTTTTGTTTAGATTTAAAATTTTCAAATTTTGAAATAATTTGAGATTTTGAAAATTGTTAAGATTAAAGAAAATTATAGATTTGGAAATTTTCCAGAGTTTGATGTTTTTAATGTTTTAAAGACATTTGAAATTTGAACATTTTTTAGTATCAAACATTTTTAATTTCAAAAATTTTCAAATTTTAACATTTTCCATATTCAAACATTTCATAAATTTTAAACATTTTTTAAAATTCTAGACTTTTTATTACCCGAAAAAGGAAACATAAAAAGTCCACGTGAACAGGCAAACACCTCGTACCTACTGGAAGAAATGGGCTGAGACCAGAACAAGGCGTGTATGCATGGAGCGGAAACATTCCCACTAAAGGCAGCAAATAGGGGCACCAGGGCATAGGAGTTCAGAAACATTCCCCCATTAAAGGTGGCAAATAGGGGCACCCTAAAGTTAGGAGCTCGGAAACACTCCCACTAAAGGCGGCAAATAGGGGCGTCCTAAAGTGGGGGCATAGGAGCTCCCGAATATGATGGTCTCGTGGCCTTTACGCATGTTGACGTCCCAACTTGGCGTCACCTTGTTGCGACAACAAGCTCGATGGCTGATCTACAACATGCCAGAGGTGGCTGATGAGAAGTGGCGGAGCCAACAGGGTGTAAAGGGTGGGACGGGTCCCATCCTAAGATCTAGCTCAACCCATATATTAGCTAGAGAAGAAAATAAAAAAAAGGCCTAGCCCGTGTAAGGTCTGCCCTACCTTAAAAAAAATAGGCTAGATTCGCCACTGCTGATAAGGGCATCCACTATATTGACAACAAGGCTATTCATAAGCAAAAAGTAGTCAACAAGGAGTTTCACATACATAGTGGAGATCACCCTTAAGGTTTTGAGCTTATGGATAGCTTATTAATAGCTTTCACTATGTATGTGGAACTCCTTGTTGACTACTTTTTACTTATAGATAGCCTTATTGCCAACATAGTGGATGTCCTTATGGGTTATTCATAAGCAATAGAATACTATTTTAGTTTCTCCTCTCTCTTGCATGTGTGCAACTTTAACCAACACGTGGGACCAGCTTATAGACAAGTTCAACTAAATACATTATGATGCAATCAATAAGCTTATGGTGTGGTACGTGGGTTCCAGCTTATAAACAAGTTCTTCCATATATATAAGTAATGCCCTAAGGTGAGTAGAAAAATGTTGACACTCAACCAAGTGAGACTAGGAATTTGCTAGTGAGGCAGGAGGGTGTGAGTATGTTTGGTTTGTCATTGTGTCCGGTCTCCAGTGCATACCTTTGCATCTGGATGGTGGCTAGTATTTTTGGCATGCATTTGCAACCAATACCTCATACTCTCTCCGTTCTAAAATATAAAGGCATCTAAGAATTTGTCGTCAAGAAGTCAAATCTTACTAACTTTAATCAAATATTTAAGAAAAAATATCTACATCTACGATATTAAATGGACATATTCGTAAAATATATTTTATGGTGAACCTATTGATATTGATTCAATATTGTAAATATTCATATTTTTTATATATAAACTTGGTCAAACTTAGATAACATTGACTTTTGACTAATCCTTAGTACGGACGGATTACAAACTGGTACGGAGTAGTATTGGCTATCCAACAATTTGGCGGGGTGATCGTGGGCTAAAGCCAGACACACCCTAAGGCGTCGGCAGTCAAAAATTGTGGACAGAGTGGAGAGAATATCAAGCTCTTAACACCACCGAAGCAAAATAGGGCATCACCAATAGAAACATTTGAAGCAGAGTTAACAACTACTGTCCCGTATGGGCATATGTAATTCAAGTACTGAGTACTGGCGGTGGACATCCAGTCTGAAAATTTTAACCTAATGAATTGTTCCCATAAATGAAATGAATGAAATAACATGGAGATCTTTTACAGACACGTGTACAATCAATCCGTATGTCAGTGTAGGAATCTATTCACAAGCAATCTCAAATTCAGTACTGAGCTATATCTGATGTTCTATAACTGCACCAAGGAGTGCATCCAGCAGACCCATGATTCAGACCTTCGGTGAAGAGGACACAGAGGTGGTGTCCGCTCTACAGGAGGATGCCGCCAGCCGGCAGCGTGGAGAAGGCCTTGTAATAAAATCCAAAGCCCACACGTGGATCTAAAACAACCAGTGCTTCTTTCTAGGCTTATATTGGCTCGGGAGATCTACAACACAAAAGGTAATTTCCTTTTCTTAAGAAATGAATAGTATCAGGCAAAGAGCTGATGCATCACAGCTCTACGACTGAAGTAAGATAATGGCGTCGGTTCTCACCTCGAGCATCATACAGTGAGTTGTAGTGAATTTCTGACCAGAAACTTAGCCAAAGCTCTGACAAATATGAACGTCAGGAGTCAGCCATCACAATCTTTACTTACGCAGTAATGAAAGATATATGTATCGGTGTGCGTACAACAGATGTTTATTTATTTGGGAATTGCGTGCAACAGATTCAGTGAGGGAAATAACATGCTGAAGCAGCAAGTCTGCAAGTGCAAGTAATGTGTGGAAAAACTATACAAATCGCAACTAGTTTTATTTATGCAGAATATTCTCTGTTGCTTGACACAGGCCAAAACGTTACCTCTCTGTGGAGCCTGGTACTGTGGAACAATTTCAACAAAACAGGTATCTCTGAATGATGTTAGGAGGCATATTTTCGCAGCAAACTGCAGAACCAAAGAGAAACATTAGCTGTCTTCCTTCTCAAGGGGACTCATATACGCACATATAGTTCCCTATAAGGGTACATGACTATGGTAGTATTATAGTATATTCACCTAAAAGGTATAGAACTTCTAGTGCCACACAAGTGGAAATATGACATGTGATGCACAAAGAAAGTAATCAAGTGAGATAGATTATGAGACCATTAAGATTAGGGCCTAACTAAGATTCTATTAAGTACCCCTGTCATCAATAGAATATGTAAGCCTATAATGCTACACAAATAGGATGAATTTACATATTGAATATAAAAGGCAGGAAATCTTGCAACACTGCAGGAAGTTGAGTAAAATTTCACTCCAGCAGGGAAATGATGTAAACATTGTGGTGTAAGAGAGAATTAACCTTATCAGCAGCCGCTTGTAATGTGACATGATCTCCCCATTCACCAGATCTGGAAAATATGAGATTTCAGTGAAAACTAACTACAAAATCACAAGCATGAACTGTTTTCATCAAAGTACTCCGCAGCAAAATAAGGCCCACGTAAGTGCATACTTTTTCATCTTCTTGCAATAATGCTTATATTTCATTGGGACATGGCCTTCATACAAGGAGTTACATGCCTTGAGCTGCAGAAGGTAGAATTAAAAGGGCATACATAAGCATTCAAGTCTCTGGAAAGTGAATTATCAGCACATGGGCGAAACTATAGTCTATATCCTAATGCTGAAAATCTGTTTATCTATAGCTCATACGAAGAAAAACTAATTTAGTAAATAAGACAAAGGGGGGCATTCATCAAAAAGGTTAAAATGAATGTGTTGAGGCATACAAGTAAGAAGTGTCAGTTTAGCAATATGAGCAAGTTAGCATATACTGACGAGTGGTATTTCTGATATGCTCAGGCGATAAATATACCTGCTTCACTATTTCTTTACGAACATGCTTGTGATGCTCGGGTGATCGATATAGCTGGTCTGAGAGTGCACGGAACTACAAAACAAGAAATAGATGTATCCTCAGATGAACATACAGGCAAGAACTTCAAGAGATCATGCAACTTAATCAAGTGAATTAAATTCTGCTTTAGAAAAAAAATCGAACCTGACAATTTCCATCGCCTGACACCCTCACTTCAAACAAGCCATAAGCATTTAACCTACAAAAGACACTATTGAATTAAGAAACTTGTTAAGAATGATACATCTGTCGGCATTCCATTTATTCACTGGAACAGGTGGTAGGTGATTCGGGGTCAGCTTAAGCTATTTCTGTAGTGTGCACTGAGTACAGGATAAAACAGTTTCAACATGTAGGTATACTATTTATTTGAAATGTCAAAAATAAAAGGATACAAGATACAGGATTGCCTAGCTTTGCAAGAAATAGAAGTGAAAACTGTACCAGATTAAATCATGTAAAGATCATCAAAAAAGTTACCTATCATAAAGGCGATGATGATCCATACTAGCATCACTGTATGTTGGAAAATATGTATTAATCCGGGGAACATGCTGTAAATGTGCCAAATGAAAGAAGTGTCAGGTAACTAACTTTCTTTAACCACTACAATACCGTAGAGAAAACAAAAGAGTGCAAAACAAACAGAAAAGTAGTGCTTCAAACTAGCGTAGTAAAGGAAAAATAAAATAAAATAAACAGAACAGAACAGGCATGCAATATCTTACAGGAATCGACGTTAAATTTGTAAGACGCTTGGCCATAGCACCATCTAGCTTGGCATATTCTTCTTCAAGAACCATTGCAATCATTTTGTCATCATCTGTCTCGCTCCTCTGGCTGCTCATAGAGGTCGAGCTGGATGAGGCACCTCCATTCGGAAGCATATGCGTCATGTCCAGCCTATACACAAAAAACAGGACACCATGTACTTTACAATAATGTTCAGCAAAATGTGCTGATAGAAATTCAGATGCACTAGACAGAAAAAAAAAGCGTGGAAAATGGAAATGCAATTGATGAGCACCACTATACATAATGTTAGCAATTATTCTAGAATTAGTGGCAATAATTACTATAAAGCAAGAATCTGTTTCGTAAATCAATATAACAGACACACCAAAAAAACTGAAGGGATCAGAACGGAAGCCGCTAACAATCAAATTAACTGTAAAAAATGTAGATGCTAAAATTCTCTTGTTTATGGGGAATGACGAATAATGACTTGCACAATCATTTTAGTTCCAGGTTTATATGTACATGCCTATTATTGATGGAAGAAATGCCATAATGTTTCTTACTTCTACTGCAAACTTAAGCTTCATTTAGTTCTAACAAACGAAACGAAAACTTCTCCAGATAATTGCAACAACATTCTCAGTTGAAATAAAATCCACATATTAGCAGGCCATTATATCTAGGATCCCATGAATATAAGGTGTAACTACGTGTCCACTTGCACTGAACAATCCACTTTATGTGTATATATAAATGTGTGGAAGGTAATTGGTATGTAATGATGAGTGTGCAATAGGGACGTGGATGTTGAGCTTGAAGCAACTGGAGCCATGATTGCACAGCAGAAAATTGGGTAGCTATTCTAATGGACATTGCAATGATCGGGAGAATGCCTCTCCTCTTCTAGAACTGAACTAACTTCTCTGCCAGCTCTTCCAAAGTGATGAAGGCATATTGGCGTCCGTCTTTAGAGTGCAATGGAAATCCTTGTGGCTATTATTACTAGAAGGGAGTTATGACCAGCCTAGTTATTACCAGAATCTTAAAGGGTTTCAGTTGCAACTTAACACATCAGGCTGTTCAATCGAATCCTAACCAAATCGTTGACTCTACGTTTGGGCATTGATTGTGGCCGATTCCCAACCACACAAAACCGCATGGACTATAAGCATCGATTTGCTCATAAAAACAACTGAGGAAGCTGCCTTTGTTTGACACGCATTGCCCAATCGGAAGGAGACGCGAGAAGCTAGCGCTAGAACAGAGAAACAGAGGACATGTCGAGTTTGCGCAACGGGATTCATCGCACAGTTTTCCGTTTTGCGAACCAAAAAAAAAAAGCAACACGGAATCTGCTTCGAGCCGTCCTACAGGACGGATTAGCGAGATCCCCCTCCTAACAACTCCCCAACCCCCGCGGAAACGCGCGAATCGATCCCGCGCCCGTGGAGTGCTACCGCACAGAGAAATCCCCAAAGCAAGCTAAGGAAAACACGTGCCGAATCAATCAGGAAGCAGCAAGGGAGCATACCTGGGTAGCCGGCGGGAGGGGTCGGGTCCGGTACGAATTTGAGACTTGCCGCGGCGGCGGGGGCGAAGGATTTTGCTTTCCGCTTCCTTCCCGTGGGGGCGCTTTTATTTGTTTACTTTGGGGGGGCGGGGAGGCGAGGAAGAAACGGAAAGGAGACGCGGACGGATGGATTCTTCCTCTTTTTCTTTCTCTCGTTTGTGGAGCAAGTACTAACCGCGATTGCTGTTGCTTCAGTTGCGCTGCCCGTCCCCCGCTGCCGCGTTTTCTCACGCGTACGGCAGTCTAACCACCGCCCAGCAACCTGGGACCCACGAGCCGTTCGCCTCCTTCTGGCTTTTCTCCGGGCCCCAGCTAGTTTAACTGGCTGACAGGTAGGCCACGCACCGACCAGCTACGCCGCGCGTGTGCGTGCAACTGGAAATCGCATCCTGCGCCCAGGAGTCGGACTGTTTTAATAAACTGTTTTAAAATGCCTTTCGGCAACGAGAATAATGGTTATGTTGTGCAAGTCCAAATTTAGACGATCTATGTCTGTGCTGCAAGCTATCGATCGATGTTCCGAAATATAGTTTGGTTGCTGCAGTGATGCTTGTCTCGTGGTCATGCTGGCTTGAGGAGACGAGATCGTGGAAATCGCAAATTGACAATCACGAAGATAAACAAATTCAAGCCGAGCAGTTAACTTGCACGCATGTGGCCGTGCGCTCTCTTCGCCGTACTTGGTCACAAGTTCGGCGCAAGGTGCCCTGTCCGAGGCCGAGTCCGTACTTCATGGGTTTAGCGACATTGGAAAAGGGATCAACTTCGGCGAATCGACTGAAAGAGTCGTTCGACCCATTCCATCTCCGTGCAGGGATCTGAAGGCAGCGGTGTTACCACGCGGCGCTACGTCCGACCGTATCCGAACTCCGGTCTTGCCGCGACGCCGTCGTCGTCTGGATGGGCATGCAGTCCGCAGACAGAGAAAGCGACCCCGAGAGATAGACCTCCTCTCCTCCCCTCCATCGACCGGCTCCTGCACGAAATCTTCGCCGACGAAAACGACTCTTCATGGTGTTCTTCAGATTTGCACATAAAATTGGTTAATTAACCCGTTCAACGTATACTAGCGCACACGCACAGCAAAGGTCCTATCGTCGGTCTCATCTTTGCAACGCGCGCGGAGTTAACAAGTCGCACAGATACTAGTACATATCACAGGTACGGTGTTGCTTCACGCTCAGTATATAAAGTCAAACGTGTCCATTCAGTACTCCTACTATTTTCGTGATGGATTGGCTACTGTTTACTTCTTGTGACATGATTGCTTGGTCTCTATCGACCGATTTCTCAACGGCGTTCAACATATACACGTCACCCGTCGACTAGGCATGCAGAAGTGAGACAATTGAAACAAGTGAGATAACACTTTTAAACTACTAGACTAACTCAAAATTAAGTGGGACAAATGAGATAAGCTAGATTTGACATACCTCGTTTATTTCACTTATCCCACCTAAATTAGAGTTAGTCTAGTAGTCTAAAAGTGGTATCCCACTTGTTCCAACTGTCCCACCTCTGCATCCCTATCGTCGACTCGTGCGCAGCACAACGGTACCAATGATGGAACATGAACATACGTGTTTGGTTAAGGATCCAGGAAATTAAACATAGTACCGTGTTCTCTTTAGCATATAACATATATTAGCATATAACATATAGCTAGCTCCAGGGCGGCATAATGGTTTCCAGAAGAAATCTACCAATCTTTTGAAACGCCATTAGATTCCGTTTCAAAGGATTGTTCGATAGTTTGACTAGAGGCACTTTAGATATTGGGGCATTTGAATTATGGGACTATACCCCTGAAAATACACCTTACAAAGCTAATCCGCGCTGAAGAGCTATCCCAGTGATGGCTGACGTGGAGCCTGTTGGGAACCCAAGAGCAGGGTATGAAACAGCACAACAACAAGTTTTCCCTCAGTAAGAAACCGAGGTTATCGAACCAGTAGGAGAAAGAAAACGCCACACAAGTGTTGCAAACAACGCGGAAACCTGCACAACACAGACTCAAGACTTTGCCCCAACGAATCAGTGAGGTTGTCAAGCACCGGTTTGCTGTAACAAAGAATTAAACGTATGGTGTGGAAGATAAAGGTTTGCAGCAAGTAAACAAGTAACAATGGAAGATATATCAATGGTAAAGATTGGACCGGGGTCCATAGTTCACTAGAGGTGCTCTACTTAGATAAACAACATGGCATGAAAGGTAAACAAATTACAGTAGGGCAATTGACAGTAACTGAGCAAGGCATAACAATGCAATACCAGACAAAAAAATTCTATGAGATTCGATTGGGCAATACAACAATATATATAGACCGCCATCCAACTTCATCTATGACTAGAAGTCCACCTTCAGGCGATCATCCGAACCCCCTTCAGTATTAAGTTGCAAGCAACAGACAACTGCTTTAAGCAAAGTGTGTAAGGTAAACAATCCATGTGTTCTATGAACAAGAGACCGTTGTTTTCTCCCTAGTGGCAACAGCACATCTACAACCGAAGAGATTTCTGTCACTTCCCTTGGAAACTAGAGGCATAAACCCACTATCGAGCATAAATACCCCCTCTTGGAGTCACTAGCAACTACTTGGCCAAGATAGCTACTAACAACGGAGTGCATGCAAGATCATAAAAAACGCAGACATGATAGTATCAAATAGACAAAACCATTAATCAATCTGACATAGTAATCTCAATATCCATCGGATCCCCGCATACACAACATGCATGATTACAAATAGATTAGATCTTGATCATAAACGGAGCTCACAAGATTTATACATGAAAGCACAAGGAGGAGATACAACCATCTAGCTACTACATGGACTCATAATCCAAGGTGAAACTACTCATGTTTCATACCGAAGAAGAAGGCCTCCGGGATGATCTCCCCTCCGGCAGGGTGCCGGGAAGAGCTTCAGATCCCCCCGATCTAGGGACGATGGTGGCGGTGGCTACAGAAGGTTTTGTGGAGTTTTGATCGGATCCTCTATGGTTTCTGCATCGGGGGCTTCTTATAGGAGAAGAGGCGGGGCTAGGAGGCGGCCAGGGCCCCTACACCCTACCCAGGCGCGGGGTGGGACCACCCGCGCCTAGGGGGGTCTCGACGCCCTGGTTCACTTCTCCGTCTCGTCTTCTGGCTTCATAGATAGCTCACTATTGTGATGTTGCAAGTTTCCACCATGATTAGGCATGGCTTAGGCTAGCGGCCTAGACGTTTCTCTAACACAAAATACATACTCCATGGACTTACAAGTTCCCTCTTTATTTCACACCGGTGACATCCATAGACAAAAGAGCATGATATCAACTAAGTACAAAGTACAAGTGCAATGTTGAAAACGTTCCCCGTGATAGCACGGTTCTGCTAATTCCAACGTATAAGTGCAAGCATATACAACATAGGTAACACAATGGTTCAAGTTTATTAGGGGCAAAGGATATAAAGTGTGTCATCAAGTTTGTGAGGGATTTAATCACTAAGTTTTCACATAATAAAGAGACTTTTTAACTGGAAGATAGCTGAAAACAAGAATATACTTGGAATGGTGTAACACACCATGCATAGGAGTTTATAGTGGACACTTTGGAATAAATTAGTTTCTTGGGAGTTGGAAACATGAGTATAGATTACTCATACAAGTGGAGGCTAGCAAAAGACTGGGAGCAACCAACTAAGAGAGCAATAATGGACATAATCATGCAGAGCAACAAAACATTACTAATCAAAGCATAAAGTGGTACTATAAGTCAAGGACTAAATGATCATAGAGGCTATGGTGACTTGTTCATAGTCATAACATGGTGTGAGGATGTGCCAAGTCGACCCAAACAAAGCATTAAAGGAGAATACCACAATACTATGCTTTTGCATGCTAAAACAACGCATATTTTTTTCAAGACACACTAAGCAATCCCAATTGTTTGGAACAAGACATGCTACAACAATAATCACTAAGCATAAGGTCAAAACAACACCTAGCATGTCATGCTAAAGTCTAAGTCATAGTCAATGCAAGCTCCTCTTGCACTTATCAAGCAAAAACTTTCTACTCCTTTCCAACACCAATCAACTTATTTGAAACAACACAACGAGAACGGGGGTCCAAACTATTTTATTCAAGCAAACTAAACAACTAAGCAAACCAAACAAAAACTAAGACGCTCCAAGAACAACACAACTCGTGCATGAAACAGTAAAAACGAAGTGTCTAGGCAGACCTGAGCTTTTTATTGATGAAGAAGGGGATGCCTTGGGCATCCCCAAGCTTTGACGCTTGTACCTCTTGGATATTTCTTGGGCTGACACCGGGGTGGAATCCCCAAGCTTGAGATTTTGTCCATTATTCATCTCATTACATCATTCTCTCTCTACATCTGAAATTTTTCCTTCATATAAAACTTCACACAATCTTCATTACCAACATTAGTGTATTCAAAAGATAATAGACCTTTATACAAAGCTTTGGAACAGCAAGACTTTTCACTAAATACACAATCTACTATAGCAACTCCTTCAAAAAGCTCAATTCACTTAAAGAGAACTCAAAAAGGAATCAATAAGGAGCAAATGCAAATAATGGCAGAAATCTGTCAAACCAAACCAGCAGGTAGAAACTGATTTTTTCGAAAATATTATGTTGCTCAAAACAAAAAGTGTTGATCTAACTAAAGTTATCTAACATACTGGGGGATTTATTCGTAAATTTTCAGCTCAATCCGAGTTACAGAGACTCCTCGCGATTTTTATGGTGGAGGACAAAAATTTGTTTCGGGACAACAACTCGCCAAATCTTACTTCCCTCTCATTAGAGGTCATTCTTGGCTCAAAAACCAAACAAAAATGATAAGGAGAGGCCATTACTAAAGTAATAACTTCCAAGACTCAAGGAAACTCTTGGGTTATCTCCCAACAAGTACTTTTCTTTAACGCATTTAAGTTAGGCATGATAGTTTGAGAAGATGCTCACATAAGAAATATGAATTGAAGTAGAAGAGAGCATCAAGAAGCAAATTCAAAACACATTTAAGTTTAACCCACTTCCTATGCATAGGAATCTTGTAAATAAACAAGTCATGAAAACACAAAGCAAAAGGCATAGGAAAGCAAAACAGGTGCAACTTCAAGATTTTCAACATAAAGAGGGGAAACTTAATATTATTGAGATACATAAGACCATGTTTCCCTCTCTCAAAATAATTTTCAGTAGAATCATGAATAAACTCAACAATATAGCTATCACATAAAGCATGCTTTTCATGATCTACAAACACATAATTTCTATCAAGCTCAAAAATAGTGGGATTAAAACCTTCACAGGTTTTACCCAAAGTAGATATTTCAAAAGGATTCACAGGAACATAACATTCATCCTCCTTTGGTAAGCATGGGGGACAATCAAATAATGTAAGAGGTGAAGAGTTACTCTCATTAGAAGGTAGACATGGGTAGATCCATTCTTCCTCCCTTTGTTCCTCACTCTCCTCCTCTTTTTCCATCTAATGAGCTTATAGTTTCAACAATTTATTCTTCCATAGGTTCCTGCAAGGCATTAGTCTCTTCCATTGGAAAGCACCTATTAAAATATTCAAGAATATAGCCATTTTATTCCTTTTAATTATCAAAGCAAAATTCAAGTATCTCTTAAACCTTATATTCATAAGGTGCATCATCAGTATTTTGAAGTAAACTGGCAAGTTCAAATGCACCCTTGAAGGCAATAAATTATTCAATTTGTTCCACATCATAAAATTCATAATTTCCTTTAACATAAGAAGATATGGTAACATTATCATTATACTCACATTGAAAAGGAAGGTGTTTATACCTCCTACAGCAACAAGATTTATCAAAGCAATAAGTAACATTATAAGCAGAGCACACGTATCTAGCAATAGTATTTAACTTATCAATTTGTTCCCATAAGTGTTTCCCTTTTTTTGACAAACGGTGTTCCTTATAATAATAATTCTGTTCTTCCGTGAACCCACCTTGCCAATAAGAACTAGTTTCAAAGAAACCATCCATTGATAGAAAGCATGACCAAGCAAGACAATAACATACCAACAACTAGAGCAGGAACTAATTTTTTGTGTTTTTGAATAAAGAAAGCAAACCAAACTAGACTAATTTTTTTTAGAGTTTTTGAAAAGAGCAACCAAGCAAAAGAAACTAAGCAAACTAAAAACAAAGTAAAGAGAGAGGTTGAGGAGGACTCCCCTTTGAATACGTCCTTAGCCTCCCCAGCAACGGCGCCAGAAAAGCTTGATGGCTGATGTGGAGCCTGTTGGGAACCCCAAGAGCAGGGTGTAAAGCAGCACAGCAACAAGTTTTTCCACAGTAAGAAACTGAGGTTATCGAACCAGTAGGAGGAAGGAAACGTCACACAGGTGTTGCAAGCAACGCGGAAACCTGCACAACACAGACTCAAGACTTTGCCCCAACGAATCAGTGAGGTTGTCAAGCTCACCGGTTTTCTGTAACAAAGGATTAAACGTATGGTGTAGAAGGTAAAGGTTTGCGGCAAGTAAACAAGTAACAGTGGAATATGTATCAATGGTAAAGATTGGACCAGGGTCCATAGTTCACTAGAGGTGCTCTCCTTAGATAAACAATATGGCATGAAGGGTAAACAAATTACAGCAGGGCAATTGACAGGAACCGAGCAAGGCATAACAATGCAATACCAGACAAAAAGATCCTATGAGATTTGATTGGGCAATACAACAATATACATAGACCTCCATCCAACTTCATCTATGACTAGAAGTCCACCTTCAGGTTATCATCCGAACCCTCCAAGATAAGTTGCAAGCAATGCATAACGCTTTAAGAAAAGTGTGTAAGGTAAACAATACACTTGTTCTATGAACAAGAGACCGTTGTTTTCTCCCTAGTGGCAACAACACATCTACAACCGAAGAGATTTCTGTCACTTCCCTTGGAAACTAGAGGCATGAACCCACTATCGATCATAAATACCCCCTCTTGGAGTCAGTAGCAACTACTTGGCCAAGATAGATACTAACAACGGAGAGCATGCAAGATCACAAACAACACAGACATGATAGTATCAAATAGACAAAACCATTAATCAATCTGACATAGTAATCTCAATATCCATCGGTGTAGGGATTCGTAGCATGGAAAACAAAAAATTTCTACCGCATACAAACAAACAAGCCAAGATCTATCTACTAGATTGTAGCAACGATTCGATAGAATAACTCACCCTCGAAGATTCTAAAGTGTTTAACGAGAGCGGATTCTCGTGGGTGATGTAGTCGTACTCTTCCCGATCTCAAGATCGCGTGAGACGATCCTTCCCACTGCTCCAAGCGCCCGCAATGGTCACACGTTCGATTGACGAAGACCTTCCTCTCCTTTTTCCAGAAAATGGAGGTTGTAGTACTCTCCTCGCGATTCCGGCGACAACGGTGGTACCTAAGTAGAGGAGATCTCGCAGGCTCGCTTAAGCCGGAGCGAGTATGGTGGGCTATGAGAAATCCCTCGATGATCTAGGGTTTAGACACGTCGAGGAAGAGGTGCTAGGGCCGGCGGCTAGGGCTTGGAGGTGCCCAAGTCGGCGGCAAGGATATCCCTAGGCGGCGGCTTGAGGCGGCGGCTAGGGTTAGGGTTTTCGGGGCAAGGGACTTGTGTACTAGGAGGGGCAGCCCTGCCCCTCCCTTTATAGGTGGGAGGCGCGGCCAAGGGGATGGGAGTCCCTCCCCAACTCGGCTTGGAGGTGGGCCGGCGGTTGGAGGAGGGAACTCCTCCCCAACTCGGTTTCCCACTCCTCCTCCTCTTTCCAAAACTTGTCGTTTGACTTTCAAACTAGCCGTTTGGCTTTTCAAACTAGGATTTGAATAAACCCTTTATTTTGGATAGCGATGACACCTAGCACATGATGCAATCATTCCAACTTGCAATGACACATTCATGTACCCTCCCCCCCCCCGAGTGCCGGACATTCCGGAACCTTCTAGAACATTCCCAATGAAAACACCGGAACCATTCTCCAACTCCAAAACGGGACTTTCATTATATGAATCTTATTCTCCGGACCATTCCGGATCTCCTCGTGATATCCCGAATCCCATTCGAGACTCCGAACAACATTCGGTCTCTTTCTCATCATTCCATAACTACTCAAACAACGTCGAATCCTTAAGTGTGTCTCCCTACGGTTCGTGAATTATGCGGACATGATCGAGACACTTCTCCGAACAATAACCAATAGAGGAATCTGGAATTCATATGGCTCCCACATATTTCTACGATTACTTTGCGATCTAATGAACCACTTACATACGATATCAATTTCCCTTTGTCTCACGATAGTTTACTTATCCGAGGTTATGATCGTCGGTATCTCTGCATACCTAGTTCAACCTTGTTACCGACAAGTACTCTTTTCTCGTTCCTGTGACATGTGATCCCTTGTGAGCCAGTCACATGCTTGCAAGCTAATTGGATGACATTTCACCGAGAGGGCCCAGAGTATATCTATCTGTCATATGGATGGACAAATCCCACTCTTGATCCATGTGTTTCAACCAATACTTTCCGAACACTCAATGCCACCTTTATAGCCACCCAGTTACGGTGTGGTGTTTGATGTCATCAAAGCATCCATCCGGTAAAGGTGATATGCATGATCTCATGGTCGAAGGAATTAGACTACTATGTATCAGAAAGCATCTAGCAATTGAACTATTAAAATGACTTGATATTTATGCTACGCTTATCTATAGGAGTATGTCCACCATATCATTCTCCTAACGATATGATCTTGTTGTTAATAACATCTCAATGTTCATGATAGGGAAACCACAATCATCTATTAACCAACAAGCTAGTATTATATATAGAGGCTTTACTAGGGACTTCAAATTAAGTTTACAAATCACACAAGTATCAATGTTTCCTTGTTAATACTATTATAGCATGAATGTAAACATTTATCATAAACACAAAGATATAATAATAACTACATTTATTATTGCCTCTAGGGCATATCTCCAACAGTCTCCCACTTGCACTAGAGTCATCTAATCTAGATTACATGGTAATGTACCGAACACCCATGGCAGTTTGGTGCTGGTCATGTTTTGCCCTCGGGAGAGGTTTAGTCAACGGATCCGCCATATTCAGATCTGTGTGTACTTTGCAAATCTTTATATCCCCATCTTGGATATGTTCTTGAATAGCATGAAAACGTAGCTTGATGTGCTTCAGCTTCTTGTGTGACCTTGGTTCTTGCGCATTGGCTATGGCGCCCATGTTATCACAGTAGATAGACACTGGGTCCAGCGCACTAGGAACCACACCCACCTCTGTAATGAACTCTTTCATCCATATCGCTTCTTGTGAAGCCTCCGAAGCAGCCATGTATTCCGATTCAGTTGAAGATCTCGCCACAACGCTTTGCTTTGCACTCCTCCAATCACTGCACCATTCAAAATAAATACGTATCCAGATTGTGATTTAGAATCATCCGGATCGGTGTTCCAACTAGCATCGGTGTAACCATTAACAACGAGTTGTTCATCACCTCCATAAGAAAGAACCATATCCTTAGTTCTTCTCAAGTACTTAAGTATGTTTTTGATCATCCAATGATCCACTCTCGATCACTTTGATATCTGCTAGTTAAACTAACAAAGATATGCAATGTCGGGTCTAGTACATAGCATGGCATACATTAGAGATCCTATGGTCGAGGCATAGAGTCTTACTCATCCTTTCTCTATCTTCTACCGATGTCAGACTTTGAGTTTTACTCAAGGTCGTATTGCGCAACATGGGCAAGAACCCTTTCTTGCTATCTTCCATTCCAAACCTCTTTAGAACCTTGTCCAAATATGTACTTTGTGACAATGATATTTGGCGTTTTGATCTATCTCTATAAATCTTTATGCCTAATATGTAAGCTGCTTCGCCAAGATCCTTCATTGAAAAACTATTATTCAAATATTCCTTGACACTATTAAGAAGGTCTACATCATTCCCAATCAACAATATGTCATCCACATATAGTATTAAGGATGCTACAGATCTCCCACTCACTTTCTTGTAAATACAAGCTTCTCCATAAGTTTGTATAAAACCAAAACTTTTGATTACCTTATCAAAACGTTGATTCCAACTTCGGGATGCTTGCTTCAATCCATAGATGGACCGTTGAAGTTTGCATACCTTGTTAGCATCTTTAGGATCGACAAAACCTTTGGGTTGCATCATATACAACTCTTCATCAATGTCTCCATTGAGGAATGTTGTTTTGACATCCATCTGCCATATCTCATAATCATAATATGCAGCGATTGCTAACATAATCCTCACAGATTTTAGCTTCACTACTGGTGAAAAAGTCTCATCGTATTCAACTCCTTGAATTTTTCGAAACCCTTTGCGACAAGTCGAGCTTTATAGACAAAACATTACCATCAAGATTTCTGCTTTCGGAAAATCCATTTGTTCTCGTGACCTTCCGCCATCCGAAGTCCACCAAAGTCCATACTTGGTTTTCGTACATGGATCCAATCTCGGATTTCATGGCTTCTTGCAATTTATTGGAACACAGGCTCATCATCGCTTCCTCATATGTCTCGGGGTCATCGGTGTTGTCCACCAACATGACACTCATAACGGGATCATACCAATGGAGTGGTACGAGTTCTCTGACCTGAGGCTCAGAGCAACTTCAACCAAGTTTCATGATCATCATCATTAGCTTCCTCTTATTGGTGCAGCACCACAGAACTTCTTCCGGTGCTCGCTACTGCAATTTTCGAGATAAGGTTCGACAACCTCATCGAGTTCTACTTTCCTTCCAGTCACTTCTTCGAGAGAAATTCCTTCTAGAAAGGATCCATTCTTGGCAACGAAGATTTTGCCTTCGGATCTATGATAGAAGGTATACCCAATAGTTTCCTGGTATCCTATGAAGACGCATTTTCCGCTTTGGGTGCAAGCTTGTCCTACCAGAACTTCTTTACATAGGCTTCAGATCCCCAAACTTTAAGGAACGCGTCAATCTAGGTTTCTTCCCAAACCATAATTCATACGGTGTCATTTCAACGGATTTAGACGGTGCCCTATTTAAAGTGAATGCGGTTGTTTCTAATGCATAACCCCAAAATGATAGCGGTAAATCTGTAAGTGACATCATAGAACGAACCATATCTAAGAGAGTTCGATTACGATGTTCGGACACACCATTACTGTTGTGGTGTTCCCGGTTGTCAATCAATGAAAGTATTCCGCATTTCTTCAAATGCTCGCCAAACTCGTAACTTAGATATTCACCTCCACGATCAGAACGTAGAAATTTAATCTTCTTGTTACGTTGATTCTCTACCTCACTTTGAAATTCCTTAAACTTCTCGAAAGTTTCGGACTTATGTTTCATGAAATAGATATACCCATATCTACTCAAGTCATCCGTGAAGGTAAGAACATAATGATAACCACCGCACGATGCTACACTCATTGGACCACACACATCGGTCTGTATGATTTCCAATAAGTCCGTAGCTCCCTCCATCATACCATAAAATGGAGTCTTAGTCATTTTACCCATCAGACATGCTTCGCATCTTTCAAGTGATTCGAAATCAAGTGATTCAAGAAGTCCATCGGAATGAAGTTTCTTCATACGCTTCACTCCAATGTGACCAAGACGACAGTGCCACATATAGGTCGAGTTATCGCTCGATTTCAAATGTTTAGCCTCAATGTTATTAATATGTGTATTTCCACTATCGAGATTCAGCAAGAATAGACCATCTATCAAAGGTGCATGTGCATAAAACATATTACTCATATAAATCGAACAACCATTATTCTCGGACTTAAACAAGTAACCGTCTCGCAATAAACAAGATCCCGATATAATGTTCATGCTTAACGCAGGCACAAAATAACAATTATTTAAGTATAAAACTAATCCCGATGGTATATGAAGGGGTAGCATGCCGACCGCGATCACATCAACCTTTGATCCGTTTCCCACGCGCATCATCACCTCGTTCTTCGCTAGCTTACGTTTATTCTGCAGCACCTGTTTCGAGTTACAAATGTGAGCAACCGAACCAGTATCAAATACCCAGGCACTACTACGAGTACTATTGAGATACACATCAATAACATGTATATCATATATACCTTTCTTCTTGATGTTGCCGTTCTTCAAATCCGCCAAGTACTTTGGGCAATTCCGCTCAAAGGACCTTCTCCTTGCGGTAAAGCACTCAGTATCAGGGTTGGGTCCAGCCTTGGTCTTCTTTGTCGGCGTGGCAACTTTCTTACCACCCTTCTTGAAGTGTCCCTTCTTCTTAGACTTGCCTTTCTTGAATTTGGTGGTCTTATTGACCAACAACACTTGGTGCTCTTTCTTGATCTCCACTTCTGCAGATTTTAACATAGCAAACAGTTCGCAACGCTTGTTCATGTTCGCATGTTGTAGTTCATCACAAAGTTCTTGTAACTTGGTGGTAGTGATTGAGGACACGGTAAATCCCCAAAGCATTAGGAATCACTATACCCAAGCTTTGAAGTTTGTTTGCGTCTGCACATCTTAAGCACATGCTCACTGACGGAGCTGCCCTCTTCCATCTTGCAGTTAAAGAACTTTTCAGAAGCCTCATAGCTTTCAATTGCCGCATGAGTCTCAAAAATCAATTTGAGATCCTCGACAATATCATATGGTTCTAAATTCTCATACCTTTTCTGAAGCTCCGATTCTAAACCATACAATATAGCACACTGAACTATGGAGTACTGATTCTTCTGAGCGAGGTAAACATTCTTTACTTCATCGGTAGCATCAGCTGCAGGTGGGTCACCCAGCGGTGCATCTAGCACATAGGTCAAATTACCAGCTGTGAGGACAATCCTCAAATTGCGGAACCAATCCGCGAAGTTGCTTCCATTGTTTTTCAACTTTTCTTTCTCTAGGAACGCATTAAAATTGATGGTAGGGGCTGCCATTGATCTACAACATATTTGCAATAGTTTAGACTAAGTTTATGACAAATTGAGTTCAAATTAATAATAAAATTAATCTAGGTGAACTCCCACTCAAAACAATATCCCTCACATTGTTTTAGTGATCACACGAACCAAATCCACCACATCAACACCGATCATCACGATAGTTGATATAGTTTCAATGGCGAACAATCGACATGTTCATCATATCTACTATATGATTCATGCTTTACCTTTCGGCAATCTGTGTTCCGAGACCATGTCTGTACATGCTAGGCTCGTCAAGATCAAACCTTAGTTTCCGCATGAGCAAATCTGGCTTGCTCACGTTGTATACACTTGCGGAATCTAACACACCCGATCATCACGTGGTGCTTCGAAACAACAAGCTTTAGCAACGGTGCTAACTAAGGGTGAACACTTTATGACTTGAAATTCATGTGCATGAGGGATCATCTTATAATGCTACCGTAACTACTAAGCAATACAAGATGCATAAAGGATTAACATCACATGCAATTCAAAATATGTGATATGATATGGCCTTTCTTCTTTGTGCTTCCGATCTCCATCTTCTAGCACGAACATGATCTCCATCATCACCGCATTGCATCAAGGTCAATGACGCTTCTCCATGGTTGTCGCCCACCGGCTTCAACTATTACAACTACTTTGAATAGACACGCTGGTCTTAACATAAATTAAAGACAACCATATGGCTCCCGCCGTTGCCAACTTACAATAAGGAACATTGCATACATCAAATATAATCACAATCATGGCCATATCACATCACAAGACACCGCAAAACAAAGTTAGACGCCTCTACTTTCTTTGCATATTTTACGTGGTTTGGGGCTTTCAATAAGTGTCGCTCTAACTTATGAACAATAACCACAACATTGATACTAGTATTGTTGATCACCGTTGTAAATTGGATCTTAACTATGCTAGGAGAAACAGCACCGCATAAAGCCACTTATGCAATACAAGTTGCATGTCAAGCGTGGAGCAAGTCTCATGAACGATGTCATGTAAGGTTAGCCCGGCCGCTTCATCCCAACATACCGCAAGATGCAAAGTACACAAGAAGCAATCGACAATAAAAGCATCAACGCCCATAATGACCATTGTGTTCTACTCGTGCAACAGATCTACATATAGACACGGCCTGATACCCTCAGAGGGATTCGTAGCATGGAAAAAAAAATTTCTACCGCATACAAACAAGCCAAGATCTATCTACTAGATTGTAGCAACGAGTCGATAGAATAACTCACCTCGAAGATTCCAAAGTATTTAACGAGAGCGGATTCTCGGGTGATGTAGTCGATTTTCCCGATCTCAAGATCGCAGACGATCCTTCCGTAGCTGCTCCGTAGCGCCGCAATCGGTCACACGTTCGACTGACGAAGAGCTTCCTCTCCTTGTTCCAAAGAAAATGGAGGTTGTAGTACTCTCCTCGCGATTCCGGAAGACAACGTGGTACCGGAAGTAGAGGGGAGATCTCGCAGGGCTTCGCCTTAAGCCGGAGCGAGTATGGTGGGCTATGAGAAATCCCTCGACGATCTAGGGTTTAGACATGCCGAGGAAGAGGTTCTAGGGCCGGCGGCTAAGGCTTGGAGGTGCCCAAGTCGGCGGCAAGGAGATCCCTAGGCGGCGGCTAGGGTTAGGGTTTTCGGGGCAAGGGACTTGTGTACTAGGAGGGGAAGCCCTGCCCCTCCCTTTATAGGTGGGAGGCGTGGCCAAGGAGAGGGGAGTCCCTCCCCAACTCGGCTTGGAGGTGGGCCGGCGGTTGGAGGAGGGAACTCCTCCCCAACTCGGTTTCCCACTCCTCCTCCTCTTTCCAAAACTTGTCGTTTGACTTTCAAACTTGTCGTTTGACTTTTCAAACTAGGATTTGAATAAACCCTTTATTTTGGACAGCGATGACACCTAGCACATGATGCAATCATTCCAACTTGCAATGACACATTCATGTACCCTTCCCCCCCGGAGTGTTGGACATTCCGGAACCTTCTAGAACATTCCCAATGAAAACACCGGAACCATTCTCCAACTCCGAAACGGGACTTTCCTTATATGAATCTTATTCTCCGGACCATTCCGGATCTCCTCGTGATATCCCGAATCCCATTTGAGACTCCGAACAACATTCGGTCTCTTTCTCATCATTCCATAACTACTCAAACAACGTCGAATCCTTAAGTGTGTCTCCCTACGGTTCGTGAATTATGCGGACATGATCGAGACACTTCTCCGAACAATAACCAATAGAGGAATCTGGAAATTCATATGGCTCCCACATATTTCTACGATTACTTTGCGATCGAGTGAACCACTTACATACGATATCAATTTCCCTTTGTCTCACGATAGTTTACTTATCCGAGGTTATGATCGTCGGTATCTCTCGCATACCTAGTTCAACCTCGCACCGATAAGTACTCTTTTTCTCGCTCCGTGACATGTGATCCCTTGTGAGAGCTCACATGCTTGCAAGCTAATTGGATGACATTTCACCGAGAGGGCCCAGAGTATATCTATCCGTCATATGGATGGACAAATCCCACTCTTGATCCATGTGTTTCAACCAATACTTTCCGAACACTCACTGCCCCCTTTATAGCCACCCGCCACGGTGTGGTGTTTGATGTCATCAAAGCATCCATCCGGTAAAGGTGATATGCATGATCTCATGGTCGAAGGAATTAGATTACTATGTATCAGAAAGCATATAGCAATTGAACTATTAAAATGACTTGATCTTTATGCTACGCTTATCTATAGGAGTGTGTCCACCATATCATTCTCCTAACGATATGATCTTGTTGTTAATAACATCTCAATGTTCATGATAGGGAAACCACAATCATCTATTAACCAACAAGCTAGTATTATATATAGAGGCTTTACTAGGGACTTCAAATTAAGTTTACAAATCACACAAGTATCAATGTTTCCTTGTTAATACTATTATAGCATGAATGTAAACATTTATCATAAACACAAAGATATAATAATAACTACATTTATTATTGCCTCTAGGGCATATCTCCAACAATCGGATCCCCACAAATACAACATGCATGATTACAAATAGATTAGATCTTGATCATGAACAGAGCTCACAAGATCTATACATGAAAGCACAAGGAGGAGATACAACCATCTAGCTACTACATGGACCCATAATCCAAGGTGGAACTACTCACGTTTCATACTGGAGAAGAAGGCCTCCGGGATGATCTCCCCTCCGGCAGGGTGACGGGAAGAGCTTCAGACCTCCTCCCGATCTAGGGACGATGGTGGCGGTGGCTACAAAAGGTTTTGTGGAGTTTTGATCGGGTCCTCTAGGGTTTCTGCATCGGGGGCTTCTTATAGGCGAAGAGTCAGGGCTGGGAGGCAGCTAGGGCCCCCACACCCTACCCAAGTGCGGGGTGGGCCCACCCGTGCCTAGGGAGGTTTGGCCGCCCTGGTTTGCTTCTCCGTCTCGTCTTCTGGCTTCTTGTCCCCCACGGTAAAATATTGACTTTGGCTTTTGTCCTGTCCA
This sequence comes from Avena longiglumis, assembly GCA_030063025.1. Lineage (NCBI taxonomy): Eukaryota > Viridiplantae > Streptophyta > Magnoliopsida > Poales > Poaceae > Avena > Avena longiglumis. The sequence goes on along the minus strand of CP125976.1, from coordinate 504,724,018 downwards.
ATTCCGAGTATATTGATTTTCTGCCTTTCTGGAACCAAAAACAGAATAAAACAGGCAACTGGCACCGTGGCAACTTGTTAATAGGTTAGTTCCAGAAAATATATAAAAACACCTCAAAGTATAGACAAAGCAAAGAAAAGTAGATACTAAACAAGCATGGAGCATCAAAAATTATAGATACGTTTCCAACATATCAAGCATTCCCAAGCTTAACTCATGCTCGTCCTCGAGTAGGTAAGTGATAAAAAGAATAATTTTTGAGGTGACATGCACCATCAAAACCAAGATCAAACCATTTTCAAGCATTGAAAGCTGGGATCAGAGAACTCTAAACATGTGCATGAAAGATGGAGTTCTAACAATAGGATAAAGTAACTATGCATGCAACATTAAAGGCTACAAACAAAGATCATGAATAACATGCATTGAAAATTGTTTTTTGTTTCACATACAGAAAACATGGCATAGTGGCATTTAGCTTGTCCCTCATAGAGTAGCAAATATATGCATAGGACACCTTCAAAGTTCACAAGGGTGACTAGAAACAAGTAGCACAAGAACAAGTAATATCACAATATACATCAATCAATAAGTTTTGCGACACTGCACATAGAATGGCAACTATGCTCTCTTAATGGTGCCTAAAATTAGAAGGTGGAGACTCAAATAATGGTGGAAGAAAAGCTTTTTATAAAGGAAGCAGGGATTTCAAGTTTCACAGAGCTTCCAAAAATTATGATACTTGTTAGCTTTTAGCCCTCATTTCCCCTATCATAAGCATCTTGAAGTGGTTAAGATTAAAATGAACAAACTATGGAGTATATGCTTGACAAAGTATAAGTTGGCAATCTCAAGTCCCTTGAATACAAGGGCCACACCTCATGCTACTCAACTTTAGTCACCTGTTAGTTCTTGTCATTGTAAGTACATGCATATCATAGAGAACCGCCAACGGGGTACCCCTTGCACATGGTACATGAGCTATCCCATAACCAAAATGACAAGGCAAGCAGACAATGGGCATCTCAACGATCTTTTTATTTACCATGTGCATAGCTTTTTATTGAGGATGCTTCATAGATAGCTCATTAAGATGATGATGCAAGTTTCCACCATGATTAGGCATGGCTTAGGCTAGCGGCCCAGACGTTTCTCTAACACAAAATACATAACTCCATGGACTTACAAGTTCCCTCTTTATTTCACACCGGTGACATCCATAGACAAAAGAGCATGATATCAATTGTGTACAAAGTACAAGTGCAATGTTGAAAACGTTCCCCGTGACAGCATGGTTCTTCTAATTCCAACGTATAAGTGCAAGCATATACAACATAGATGACACAATGGTTCAAGTTTATTAGGGGCAAAGAATATAAAGTGTGCCATCAAGTTTGTGAGGGCTTTAATCACTAAGTTTTCACATAATAAAATACTTTAATTGGAAGATAGCTGAAAACAAGAATATACTTGGAATGTTGTAACACACCATGCATATGAGTTTATAGTGGACACTTTGGAATAACTTGGTTTCTTGGGAGTTGTAAACATGAGTAGAGCTTACTCATACAAGTGGAGGCTAGCAAAATACTAGGAGCAACCAACTAAGAAAGCAATAATGGCCATAATCATGCAGAGCAACAAAACATTACTAATCAAAGCATAGGGTGGTACTACAAGTCAAGGACTAAATGGGACTATAGTGACTTGTTCATAGTTATAACATGGTGTGAGCATGTGCCAAGCAACCCAAACAAAGCATCAAAGGAGAATACCACAATACTATGCTTTTGTATGCTAAAACAACACATAATTCTTTCAAGGCACACTAAGTGTAACATCCCTAAAATCATGTTTCAAACTCATGCATATCATCCATGCATCCATGATCATATAAGTTTCATTTCAAACAAATCATTTCAAAACAGAAGCATATATGCTTATTATTTCATGTAAGTTTGCTCTAGCCTTAGTGTTATCTTCCAGTGTGAAGAGTACTTGTTTTGGTTCAGTAAGGTTTGAAATTCAAACTTAGGCACCATCAAAAGTTTGAACAAAGTTTCAAAACAAAAGGAGTAAATAAAACCAATATTATGCCTATTGTATATATATCATAAAGGCTTGGTTTTATTTTTATTTTCATTTGATCAAAGTGTTTTGATTGAACAGTAGTGTTTGACACACATTTGAGTGCAAGGTTTGCAGTATAAAAACCTAGAGAAGTTTTGAATTCAAACTCATTTGATTTGGATTTAAAAATCATTTCAGAAAATCAAAACAGAAAAAGAAAAGGAGAAAAGAAATGGAAAAGGCCACCTATCTCGCCCAACTTTAATCCAAATTTCAAGAAGCCCACCCGGTTCCCCCTCTCTCTCTCACTCGCGGACGAACCCAACAGCTCACTGACCACACGACCCCCCCCCCTCTCTGTATCACTCGCTGACTGGGGGACCTCGCCAGCTCATCCTCATCTTCCCCAAATCGCACCCACGACCACGTTGTCGGCCGTTCTCCGCCTTCACCGCCGCATTGATTCCTCGCTTAAATTCCTTGATTCCGCGATCCTCGCCCGCCTGGCTATAAGACCACCTCCTCGCGGCCATTTTCCCAACAAAGCGATGTAACGCCTGTGCCGCCTGAATCATCCTCGCACCGCCGCAGACAGAGCTCACTCCGGCGACCGATTCCGGTGAGCCCCGTGCGCCCCTCCCCCTCTGGTTCATACAAGCCGCTTCACAACTTCCTTGCGCACCTTCTGACCCCACTGGTTCGTCCTGTACTGCCCCAGGTCGTCGACTTCGTCAAACGCTGCAAGCTCCCGACGACATCCTCAACTCCGGCGATCAAATTCGGTGAGCCCTTTGTTCCCCTTGGCCTCTGTTTCACACTAACACGTTCGCCGTAGTTTTGTGCGTCTCCTGGTGCCGTTTGTTCGCGCTAGGGTGACCAGGAGCGTCGCCACGTCGTCGTCCACCCAAGCCTGACGCCGCCAACAACTCCGACGAGCTCCCTCGGCTACTACAGAGCGCCCCTTGCCAAGCCATCGCCAGGTTGAGCATCAGTGCATCGCCACAATCCTGGTAAGCATCTCCGACGACCCCAGAGCCACCTGTAGCGGCGCGCCGCCGTAGGCAGAGCTCGCCGCCGCCAGTAGCCACCACCAGTGCCGCCCAGCTATGGTCATTTGATCTAGGACTGTTGGATCTAGATCCAGCGCGTGAAATTAGATCACTTATCAAATCGTTACGAGTAGATCTGGGCCGTGCAGATTAAGTAGATCTAACGGCTCATAGACGCGATCCTGAGCGAAGCGGTACCGGCCAATCAGATTAAGACGCGTGGCAGTAGTTTAGGTTTAAAAACAGAATTTGAATCTATTAGATGTTTGAATTTGTTTTGACCATAACTTTTGATTCCCACGTTAGAATTTGACAAATTTTATATCATTGGAATTAGGAGAACAACTTTCTAAATATGCAATGTGTTTAATGTTTTGCTTCTGTTAAAATGGTTTTATTTACAGAAACATGTGTAGGGCTAATTTGAGTATATGAAATGTTTGAAAAATGTTTTAAGGTTTAAATAAATGTTGTTTGGCAAGTTTTTAACTTGTTTATGAACCAGTACTGTACACTTGCTTGGTTGAGTTTTAAAAATCATCACATATCATGTTGCATGCATTCATATATTTTTGTTTGTATATGTTTTGTATGTGATTTGTGGCTATGATTCTTTGTGTAGATTTTGGTGCCAATAGTGATTGTGATTGTGAGGAGTGTAGCTACTCTCCAAACTACCAAGGCAAGTGGTGCTTCATGATATTTTCATCCCTATGTTTTCTACTAAGCATTAGAAATATTTTGTTAGACTTGCATGTTATATTTTGCTTATATGCCATGTTGGGAAATCCTAGTAGTGGTAGAATTGCTAGAAATTTCTAAGTTAAGATGCTTATCTATGCCATGCTTAGCCTAGCTAGTAGCAACCAAGGGTGCTGAAATATACATGCTATGATAAAATATTTCTAAGTCTTTGGACTTGTGTTTTGCCTAATAAAACAACTAAGTAAATGAAACACCTGGGTGGGATGGAAGGAATGGTTTATGTTGAGTGGTTACACAAGGCCCATTTCTATGGTTTACCTAGTGTATCTCACTTGTGGAAAGCCACCCAGGAACAAAGATATTTGAGAGGCCAAATGTTAAGAAGCTTCTAGTGCAGCCACTTGGCAATATGGGCTCTGCCAGGATCACATAGGTTGCTAGAACTTAGCCATTTGGACAGTTGGTGGTAGTGGGAATGATAGGTTGGGTGGGAATGCTAGGTAGTGGGAATGATAGGTAGTGGGAATGCAAGATCACAAACAACACAGACATAATAGTATCAAATAGACAAAACCATTAATCAATCTGACATAGTAATCTCAATATCCATCGGATCCTCGCATACACAACATGCATGATTACAAATAGATTAGATCTTGATCATGAATGGAGCTTACAAGATCTATACATGAAAGCACAAGGAGGAGATACAACCATCTAGATACTACATGAACCCATAATCCAAGGTGGAACTACTCACGTTTCATACCGAAGAAGAAGGCCTCCGGGATGATCTCCCCTCCGGCAGGGTGCCGGGAAGAGCTTCAGATCCCCCAATCTAGGGACGATGGTGGCAGCGGCTACAAAAGGTTTCGTGGAGTTTTGATCGGGTCCTCTATGGTTTCTGTATCGGGGGCTTCTTATAGGCGAAGGGGCGGGGCTAGGAGGCGGCCATATGGCCCACACCCTGCCCAGGCGCGGGGTGGGATCACCCGTGCCTAGGGGGTGTGGCGGACCTGGCTCGCCTCTCCGTCTCTCCTCTAGACTTCGTGTCTCCCATGGTAAAATATTGACTTTGACTTTCGTCCCATCCAATTCCGAGAATATTGATTTTCTGCCTTTTTGGAACCAAAAACATAAGAAAACAGACAACTGCCACTGTGGCAACTTGTTAATAGGTTAGTTCTAGAAAAGATATAAAAACACCTCAAAGTGTAGACAAAGCAAAGCAAAGTAGATACTAAACAAGCATGGAGCATAAAAAATTATTGATATGTTTCCAACATATCAAGCATCCCCAAGCTTAACTCCTGCTCGTCCTCGAGTAGGTAAGTGATAAAAGAATATTTTTTGAGGTGACATGCACCGTCAAAACCAAGATCAAACCATTTGCAAGCATTGAAGGCTGGGATCAAAGAACTCTAAACATGTGCATGAAAGATGGAGTTTTAACAATAGGACAAGGTAACTATGCATGCAACAAGAAAGGCTACAAACAAATATCATGAATAACATGCATTGAAAAACGCTTGTTTGTTTCATATACAGAAAACATGGCATAGTCGCATTCAGCTTGTCCCTCATAGAGTAGCAAGTAGATGCATATGACACCTTCAAAGTTCATAAGAGTGACTAGATACAAATAGCACAAGAACAAGCAATATCACAATATGCATGAATCAATAAGTTTTGGGACACTGCACAAAGAATGACAACTATGCTCTCTTAATGGTGCCTAAAGGTAGAAGGTGGAGCCTCAATATTGATTTTCACTTCCAAGAATATTGATTTTCTGCCTTTCTAGAACCAAAAACAGAAAAAAACAGGCAACTGGCACTGTGGAAACTTGTTAATAGGTTAGTTACGGAAAAGATATAAAAACCCCTCAAAGTGTAGACAAATCAAAGAAAAGTAGATACTAAACATGCATGGAGCATACAAAATTATGGATATGTTTCTGACGTATCACGCACACGCTGCACCTCACCCTCGCTGCGCATAACTACACTTGCCATGCCCCTAGATACCTCTCAGACACGACCATTCGCCGCCGCGCGACCAACAGCACATGTACGTCGTCTAAAATGCCGTGACGACCCGTTCCGACCAGTTTTGACTGCCCGTGCTGCGCCATTAAGCCAGTGACGGTTGCCAGGAGACACCGCACCGTCCTACGCCCTTCTTCGTGCTCATAGCTCGTTGTACTGATGTCGCTGGAGGAGCCTGACCATGCCGCACTTCCCCTCTCGCCGATGTATAAATTGAGGCCACCCCATCCCTCATTCTTCACACCATCTCACTCCCCTCTATCTCAGAACCACCCCTGAACCTTACCTAGAACAAGGAGAGCACTAGCCCACCGGAATTTCACTGGAGTCTGCCGCTGCAGAGGAGAAGAGGAGTCGTTGATTGGATCCACCCCAGGAGCTGCCACGACCACCGTTCGAACCGCCGTCGTTAACAATGTCGTTGTCCCTCATCGCCGACCCTAGATGGATCTCAGGTGATCCACCGCGTACCCCCACCGTCGCGTTAGGGTTCGGTCTCGTCGGAGCTGTTCGACGGAGACGACGAACGTGAGCCGTAGATCGTAGTCTAATCCCACGACCCAGATTGAAACTACCCCTTCGCTTAGACTCAGCTGCTGATGCATGGGACCCCCTGTTAGTAGCCCGCTGCGCGCGCTGTGCAGATGGGCCACCCCAGTTTAGTTCCTGTGCTTAGCCCAGTAATTCAAATAATATTTTTCCAATTTAATCAAAACCTAGTTTTGTTAGTAGGTTAAAAAATCAATTTAAAGAGATTTACTGAACCAAATTGCATGATTCCAATTTTGCTGGAAAGATATTCAAATTAGAAATCCAAGCCCGTTGGATTCAAACAATTTTAAATTATAGATCACCTATAGTAAAAATAACAAGACAGAGACTTTTCACATTCAAAATTTTTTCAAAAATCAACTATAAATGATTTTGAGTTGATTCCAACTGTCAAAAATCACATTTGACAAGATCTATCTAAATATGTAAAAATATTTGGTTTACATGCAGTGATCTTGGACTAGTACTAAAAGAATGCTATATAGGCATTTCTAGTCACTTTAATTGTATAGAATAGTAATTTTAAACTTTATAAAATATGAGCACCACTTTAAATCACATTCCCAAGTATTAGAATATGTGGTGATGACATGTGTCCACATGATCCCATATTTTAATTGGAGAATATTAAATCTTAAGTATTTTTCAATGAGTAGAAATTACTTTTCCAAAATAAAATAAATAAGACTAGGTATTTTCTTTTTAATTTTCCTTCTTGACTTGGTCTTGTGCCTTGATCTTTTGGCTACTCATTATTCTTTGTTATTTCTCCGACTTGCAGAAGCTGTCGCCAAGGCCAAGGACATTTTTGAGCAGTATAAGCATATTCAGGAGCTCGACAGTGAAAACAAGATCTTGAAACGGGAGAGGGATGATGCCATCAAGATGCATGAAGAGGCGTTGGCTGCCGTGCAAGAATTGGCCAACACAGAGATCAACTATCTTAATCAAAGAGCAAAAGAAAGCTGCCGATGAGCAGAATTCTCAGAACTTTGAGGCATACAATACTCTTCGACAAGATCGGGACTCCTTGGCGGAAATGCTCCAGCAGGCCGAGAGCAGCATCTTTGGTAAGCTTCCTCCGTCTTTAATTTTGTCGTGGTGGTATCACGGCATATGCCATGGGTAGGCTAAAGTTGGGGCCAATGGACGTGGAGGAATACGGGGAGGGATGATGCAGTGAAGACCGCACTCGTATGAACAAAGAGTAATACAACGTATCTAAGATTGAAGCTCTCATGTGGAGATAACACCTCTTTCTCTACATCTAATCTCTTATAATCTTGCCATACTTGTGGCTACAATCATGCTCCTTGAGCTGTATTTCCTATGCCTCTATCTAGATCTCTTTGTGAGAGTGGATGAGGAAGAAGAAGGAGAGCTCCTAGTGAGCAGAGAGGAGAAGAGCCCTTCGGGTCTCCCTGGGAACGATCCCCCTGGTGATCCTTATAAAGGGGAGCCCAGGGGACAAGACTTGTTCCCCACGCTTGGCATCTGTGTAGCATATTCCTGGCATCTTCTTAGATGCTCAGCATATGCCTTGGCATCTTTGGAGATGCCAAGGCATATTCCTTAACATATTCTTGGATGCCATGAGCATATTCCTTATTGCATGTGTCAGTCTGAGACATGGGCGTCCCAAGACTGGCACGATACTTGCGGAGCTTGTCCTGGCTCGATGGCGTGATCTCGTTGATATTGTGGAGGCATTTGGAGATGAATAATTGATCAGGATCATTATACCTCGGCCTAGAGCCTCCTCATGAAGTGGTAATTCGGCCTGCATATTATTTGATTCAGCCTGATAAGGTGCAGTTCGTCCCAGGGGCAAAACAGGAGGTCCTGGCCGAGTCATGAATTGGCCCAGCCGGGGTGCTCATGTGATTCGGCCCAGCCGAGGTCTCCAAACGTTGGCCTGGTAATAGATGGTGAAGGAGAGCAAGGATGGGCCGCTGTGCCGGCCCAGCTGGGTCGACGAGGTGGTCAGTTGGCTGGTGCCCCCATGATGGGCCGGATAAGACATGTGCCAGCCCACCCAGGTCATGTAGGCGGCAGGTCGCGGCGAAGCCAATCAACCCCGCTGTGGGCCGAGCTTCTTTTAGTCGGCCCACCTGGGTGACGTTGGCAGGGTGAGCAGATGCCTGCGGCCGAGTGCGTCGAGGTGGGCGACACAGGAGTTTGTCGAGGGAGCGGGGAGTCTCGATGGGAGAAGGCATCAATCTGCCGAGGTGGCTTGGCGGTAAGGAGAGTGGGCGTCGAGGTAGTTCGGAGGGAGTCAGGTCGGCGGGTTTCTGGCGGGAGCTGAGCGGCGGAGCCATTCTACTGTGGGCCGATGTGTTGGGATTCGGCCCAAACATATTTAATTTGTCCTGATTGCCCCTTACTCAGCCAATTCGGCCTGGGTGGATCCTGTCCAAGCCATGTTTTGGTTATCTCGGCCCAAGCCAAGTTTTCTTTTGTTTATTATATGTTCCTTCTTTTATTTCTTCATGTTATTTATATTCAATGATTTTCCTTCTTTCTGTTATGCATACGACACAACTCTAGGGTACCTGGGGTCATATCCCCGACACATTTCTGTAAGTCAGGTACTTTAAACTGATTTGGTGAACTCATCCCTCAATTTCTTTGTCGGAAATGCAGCTCCCATTGTCCTAGCCAAAGTGGGTGACAGTGATCCTCCGATGAAAGAGTGCATGGTTCTTGCCGGCAACTTCGTCAACACCATGATCGCCTAGTCCAAAGAAATTGCCAAGCCCTTGGATATCAACATCAAGGCGGTGGACTCTGCAATGAAGTTCTCAAAAATCCTCCGCCGATCCCCCGAGCGTATCATAAGCTGGAAATCTTCATGTACCCGGGCTAGCGCTAGAATGGACCTAGCCATGGTCAAAGCTCATTATGATGATGCCGACATCGACATAGTGATCTCTGGTCTCCCCGACGTAGATGAAAAATGACAGAAAATCGACAACGATGCAATCTGGTCTTCTCTCATTGGCTATGACAGGGTCGCCTAATTGGTCACGGATGTCTTTGTGCCCCTTGAGGTGATTGATGCTGACTAGGCTACCTCCGAGTCCCTGAAAACCACCGACTTTGTTGACGTGCAAGATGGCTCTCCCATTGCCGATGATGTAGCCTTGAAGTCCCCTGCGCCAGAAGAATGAAAATCATTTGTAATATTTGTCTCTTCTGGCAATGTAATATGTGTTAAGAAAATGTCGTTTATCTAAGGCGGAAAACTTAGCTACAAGCCTCGAGCTACTTAAAAACTAGTTCCATCATGTATATATTTTTTAAGCAAGTGCTAGCTTATCCATTACTTTGGTTGTTATGCTTAACCTTTCATGAGTAGGAAGACTCTCAGTCATAATCATGCGTGATACGTCCAATTTGCATCACCATTCTATATCATAATTGCCTCTATTAATTGATACATTTCATATTAAGAGGTGTTACTTATGTCTTTTCTTCTGTTTTTGCATGTTGGATGATTCTTGGAGGACGAACTGCCAGAGTCAGGTCTCTGATGGAAAAAGAGGTGTTTTGATGCAATTTCGCGAAGATCAGAAAAATACCAGAAAATCATGGAAAATAATATTTTCCCAGAAGACGGAGGAATCCAATAGGGGAGGTGGAGTTGGGCCACAGGGGGCCCACACCCCTCCCAGGCACGGGTCCCCCTGCCCTAAGCCTAGAGGAGATGTGGCCCACCTGGCCGGCCTCCGACTCCGCCCTCTCACCTATATATTCTCCTCGAAACCCTAATACACAGGGAGGGACCACAAGAAGATTACACCGCCTCTGCGGGGCGGAAAACACCGAGAGAGAAAGAGCTCTTCGGCAGACAGATTTCTGTCGGGGAAATTCCTTTCCGGAGAGGGGAGATCTTCGCCATCAACAATGTCATCAAGCTAGGCTTCATTGGGATCATCATCATCATCATCATCATCCACACCATCATATCCACCAGCACCATCATCACCACTCCGTCCTGCTGTAACAATTGTGTTGGATCTTGCATTAGTTCTTAGGGGAAACTTTCCCGGTGTTGATTACTATTGTAGTTGATGCTTGTGAGTGGAACCATTGGATTATTGTTTATGTTCATATTGTTATCCATCACCATATCATCTTTGATCTTGATCCATATGATGTCTTGTGAGTGGTTCGTCTAGTTCTTGAGGACATGGGAGAAGTCAAGTTGTTAGTAGTGGATTTGTGTTGAGTTATTATTCAATGGTTTAGTATTTAAGTTGTGGTGCTATTCTTCTAGTGGTGTCATGTGGACGTCGACTACATGATACTTCACCATTTATGGGCCTAGGGGAATGCATTGTGTATTTGTATACTAATTGTGGGGTTGCCAGAGTGACAGAAACATGAACCCCCGTTAGGACACCATTGCACAAGGGAGCGTAGGATCTCAGAGTTTAAGGCTGTGGTTAGGTTTATATCTTAATTACTTTCCTGTAGTTGCGGATGCTTGCAAGGGGTTTAATCACAAGTATGTATTAGTACAAGTAAGGTCGGTACATTAGCACAGGTTCACCCATACAACACTTACAACACCAAAGAAGAGAACTTAGCTAAATGAAGCGAAAGCACTTGACAAAATTCCCATGTGTCCTCGAGAACATTTGGTCCTTATAAGTATTTCCACCGGCTTGTCCTTTGCTAAGAAAGGATTGGGCCACTTGCTGTAGTTGTTCATTGTCTTTATTACTTGCACTTTGTTTTGTTGCTTTATCAGAAAACCACTAAAAATCCGTTTGCTAAGTATTTACAGAGATTTCCTGATCCATACCACTAGTCAATACCTTCGGCTCCTCGTTGGGATCGACACTCCTATTTATCGAAAGTACTACGATACACCCCCTATACTTTTGGGTTATCAAGACTATTTTCTGGCACCATTGCCGGGGAGTGAAGCGCTATTGAACAGTGGAACTGGTAAAGGAAACTTCTACTGTGAGTATTGCCTTTTGTTTCTGTTTGTTACTCTATTTACAATATGGATAACCCACTTGGTTTTCTGTTTGGGAAAACTACTACCACTGTTAGGGTAGTAGATGAACCACCACCTGTTGAGATAGATCCTTTTAGTATACCTACAAGTATTGTTGATCGTGTTATGGATACTTATTATTTAGGGGATGGAACTGTCCACCCTAGTGATCACTTGCTTTTTAATCATGAATTATGTGGGTTGTTTAAGTGTGCAGGTATCACAACTAAACAGGTGAACAAGAGTTTACTCTCTATATCCTTAAAAGGGAGAGCTGAAGAATGGTATAAGGTGTTAAAGAATGGACAATTCATGGAATGGGAGGAAATAGTGCCTCTCTTTTAATCTAAATTCTATCCTCCCAGTGAAATTCATAAGGATAGGAATCTGATATATAACTTTTGGCCTCGTGATGGAGAGAGTACAACTCAAGCTTGGGGGAGATTGAAGTTACTAATGCTTAAATGTCCTATTCATGAACTCCCTAACAATATCATTATCAATAACTTTTATGCCAGGCTTTCTCTTCATGATAAAGATTTACTAGATGCTTCTTGTGTTGGATCATTCACACATATGAAGGAAGAAGCTAAATGGTATCTCCTAGATCGTATTCAAGAGAACACTGAAGCTTGGGAGAATGACAAAGGGAGAAATTCGGGTATAAATTATGATTATGAATGAATAAAATATTTTATGGGAACTTATGACTTCCGTGATATTAGTGATGAGTTTGGTCTTGAATCCCAAAGTATTGCCAATTGTTTTAAGGCCTTTGCCTCTTACATTGAAATTCCCAAAAAGAAGTGGAATAAGTACCATGCACCTTATAAAGATGTTGTTAGTCATGTTCTTGTTAGAAGTACCGACGTTTGTACTACTAATCATATTGTGCCTGAACCTTATGTTGAGAAAATACCTTTACCAGCTAAGGTAAAGGAGTATTCTATGATGATTAGTGCGAATAATAAAGGTACTAATAAAACTATGGAACCCGATGAGCAAATAAATATTGAGCTTATGGTAGCTATTGTGAAAGATCTTGTCACTAGAAATATAGAGGATGAGCATATTGTCTTCTGTGAAGACGCTTCTAATATTATCTATCGTCCTAGTGAAGCTAGAAAAGCTAGTGTCCCTGTGCTTTCTGTTAAAATTGGTGATCATTGCTATTATGGTTTATGTGATATTGGTGCTAGTTCTAGTGCTATTCATTATGAGCTTTACAGAGAAATTATGCATGAGATTGGTCCTTGTGAGCTTGAGGACATTGATGTGGTTATTAACCTTGCTAATAAGGAGACCATTTGCCTTATTGGTATTGTAAGAGATGTGGAGGTTCTCTGCGGTAAGATTAAATATCCTGCTGATTTTCTAGTGCTTAATTAAGCAGCTAGCAAAACTTGTCCTATCATTTTTGGTAGACCTTTCTTGAACAATTGTGGAGCTATTATAGATTGTAAGAAGGAGAAAGTTTTAACTAAGTTTTATGGAGATTCTTATGAGTTTAACTTTTTCAAATTTGCTAAAGCTCCTCATGAAAATAGCTTGCCTAATAAAGATTTCAAGATGGAACAACTTGCTTCTATTGATCCGGTTTATGACCTTGGACTTCTTTTTGGTGATTGTAAGTATGCTCATTCTGATGATAAAGTTGTTGTCAGTGACAGTTATATTGTCAAATTTATTTAAAGTTCTACTAAAAGTTATTATGAGAGAGGGAAACATGGTTTTATGCATCTCAATAATGTTAAGTTTCACCGTTTTATGTTGAAAGCTTTGAAGTTGCATTTGTTTTGTCTTCCTATGGTGGTGGCTTTTTGTTTCAACAATTTGTTTTCTCATGATAACCCCATGCATAGGAAGTGGGTTAGATTCAAGTGCATTGGTTATTTGCTTCTTGATGCTCTCTTTCACTCCAGATATATATCTCCTATGAGAGCATATTTGAAACTTTCAAGCCTAACTTAAAGGCATTAAAGAAAAGTACTTGTTGGGAGATAACCCAAGAGTTTGGTTGAGTCTTGGAAGTTATTACCTCAGTAATAACCGCTCCTTATCCTTTTTGTTTTGGTTTTTGAGTCAAGTTTAACTACTTTTGAGAAGTAGAGGAGTTGTGAAGAGTGGCTATCCCGGGACAGATTTTTGTGCTGCATTGTAAAAATCCATGAGGGACCTCAGTACTTCGGATGAAGCTGTATTTTTTTTGCTTGTTCTCCAAGTTGTTATGTAGGGTTTAGTAGCATGGAAAACAAAAAATTTCTACCGCATACAAACAAACAAGCCAAGATCTACCTACTAGATTGTAGCAACGAGTCGATGGAATAAATCACCCTCGAAGATTCCAAGTGTTTAACGAGAGCGGATTCTCGTGGGTGATGTAGTCGTACTCTTCCCGATCTCAAGATCGCCAGAGACGATCCTTACGCTGCCCAAAGAAGCGCTCCAATGGTCACACGTTCGGTATTGACGAAGACCTTCCTCTCCTTGTTCCAAGAAAATGAGGTTGTAGCACTTCTCGCGATTCCTAAAAGACAACGGCGTGGTACCGGAAGTAGAGGGGAGATCTCGCAGGGCTTCGCCTTAAGCCGGAGCGAGTATGGTGGACTATGAGAGAGCTCCTCGGCGATCTAGGGTTTAGAAACACCAAGGAGGAGGCTTGGCCGGCGGCTAGGGTTAGCTAGGCGGCGGCGGCTTGCCCTAGGGCGGCGGCGGCTGCAGGAGGGCCAACGTCAAAGGGCTAGGGTTTGCGGGTGGAGGTGTTGGGTGCTCGGAGGGGCCGCGCCAGGGGAGGGGAGTCCCTCCCCAACTCGGTTTCCCAAGGGGGCCGGCGGTGGAGGGGAGGAACTCCTCCCTAACTCGGTTTCCACCTTCCCCTCCACTTCCCAAAATAGCCGTTTGACTTTTCAAATTGGCGTTTGACTTTTCAAACTAGGATTTGATTAAACCCTTTATTTTGTTCAGCGAAGAAACCTAGTACATGATGCAATCATTCCAACTTGGTATGACACATTCATGTACCCTTCCCTTCGAGTGCCACATTCGAACCTTCTAGAACATTCCCAATGAAACACGAGAACCATTCTCCAACTCCAAATAGGACTTTCCTTATATGAATCTTATTCTCCCATTCATTCGGATCTCCTCGTGATATCCGGATCCCATCCGAGACTCAACAACATTCGGTCTCTTACTCATCATTCCATAACTACTCAAACAACGTCAATCTTAAGTGTGTCTCCCTACGGTTCGTGAATTATGCGACATGATCGAGACACTTCTCCAACAATAACTAATAGAGGAATCTAGAAATTCATATGGCTCCCACATATTTCTACGATTACTTTGATCTAATGAACCACTTACATACGATACCAATTTCCTTTGTCTCACGATAGTTTACTTATCCGAGGTTATGATCGCTTGTATCTCGCATACCTAGTTCAACCTCATATCGATAAGTACTCTTTTCTCGTTACCGTGATATGTGATCCCTTGTGAGCCAGTCACATGCTTGCAAGCTAATTGGATGACATTTCACCGAGAGGGCCCAGAGTATATCTATCCGTCATATGGATGGACAAATCCCACTCTTGATCCATGTGTATCAACCAATACTTTCCGAACACTCAATGCCACCTTTATAGCCACCCAGTTACGGTGTGGTGTTTGATGTCATCAAAGCATCCATCCGGTAAAGGTGATATGCATGATCTCATGGTCGAAGGAATTTAGGTTACTATGTATCAGAAAGCATATATCAATTGAACTATTAAAATGACTTGATCTTTATGCTACGCTTATCTATAGGAGTATGTCCATCATATCATTCTCCTAACGATATGATCTTGTTGTTAATAACATCTCAATGTTCATGATAGGGAAACCACAATCATCTATTAACCAACAAGCTAGTATTATATATAGAGGCTTTACTAGGGACTTCAAATTAAGTTTACAAATCACACAAGTATCAATGTTTCCTTGTTAATACTATTATAGCATGAATGTAAACATTTATCATAAACACAAAGATATAATAATAACTACATTTATTATTGCCTCTAGGGCATATCTCCAACATGTTACCCAACTTTTCATTAGTTTTGCACTTTTTGATTTGAGCAACAGAAGGTTTTCGAAAAAATCAATCCTTACGTGCCGGTCTGTTTTGACAGATTTCTGTCATCATTTGCATTTGCCTCTTATATCGATTCCCTTCCAGATTCTTTTGGGATTTTTGGAAAGGAGTTTCTACAGTGGCTTTTATTTTGATGGATTCCAGTTGAAGTGTGAACCTTAAGGTTTATTGTTTTTGCTTACACTAATGTTTCCATTGAAGTTTGTGTATTGCCTTGTGATAAAAGGAATTTCCAGGAGAAGGAGAAAAGGAGTCTGCAGAGTTCGTCTTTGAATAGGTAAAAGTGGTGATACCAGAAGGTTCGTGAAATCCTAATATTTTTATATTTTTGATGTTTTTATTACATATGGAAGGTTACAAAATGAAACGGAGGAGGAACCGGAGGCCGGGGTGGCCACATCCACCCTAGGCGCGGGCCCCAGCTAGCCATGCCTAGAGGGGGTGTGAGCCCCCCGAGCTCCGTCTCCGCCTCGTTTTCGTACCAGTACCTTCCTTATGCATTGAAACTTTGTAATATATAACCCTCCCGGATCCCTCGAGGTTTTTATATCGTGTTCTCTTTGTGTTTTCGTTTAGATCTGTTTCTGTCAGGAAATCTTCTCAAGTTTAGAGAGCCATGGTCTCCGCCAATGACAAAGGCAAGAATCCTGAGGAAGATAATCCTCACAATTACAAGGAGGAGGATATTTTGGTAGGGGATGAAGAAGACGTGGAGGAGGACAAGCATCCGGACACCCGCTCTACCATCGCAAGTATTGGAGTGGTGAAACCTATCAAGCTTAAGAGGACAACACGGATGTCTACATGAGGGAAAACCCCGCATCATATCCTCTCTCCACGGTCATCTCCTCCATGTACCAAGAATCACTTCCATTCTCTTATACATGAGCAACAATACCAACAGGTGCCCAAAGGGAACTTGCCCTCGGTTTAGGATCTGCCTCGCTCTAACCATGCAGGGAAGGAACACACTAAGAAGGAAGAGTGGGGAAAGAATAACAAGAACTGGGACTCTCGGTCCGACATGATCATGAACCACATTGAGCAAAATTCGGAGTTGATTCGTACTCTGACCTTTGAGATTGAAGATTTGAGGAAACTGACTGAAGAGCTTATCAAGTGAACACCACCACTACCAAAGGAGTAATTCGTCATCAGGTTTGGCATCCACTTGGCTTGTTCCAAGCTTGGGGGAGTGTCGCGGTATCACATCATTATCTTTTATCTTTTACCTTTTTAGTAGATTCATATCTCTGGTAGAGAAGTTATCTTATAGGTTGGTTTGCATGTGGAAGTATCTCTCCTTTATTATCTATGTATCCCTTGGTGTGAGTGCCTTTATTGAATATTAATGAGAAGTTTCATCTTTTACTTTTTGCACTTCTTATTTTAGTTTGCAATCTCTATTATATGATTTATCTTGTTGATCAGTATTGGTATCACTTTGGGAGCATCAAGTAGATCTAAATTGGTTTTGGCAAAATGAGCTCTGGTTAGTAGCAACACTTTTTGAGGTTTGAAAGAAAAAGAGAAAAAGCTTACAAGTATTTTGTATCATTTGTTTTCTTTCTTGATTGGCTCATAAGCTTAGTATTCTTTATTTAAGATCTTCTGTGTCTTCAAGGAAGATTGCATGTTTGGCTTTATCACTTGTAGGTTTGCTTGTTTCTTTCAACTCCTTTGCTTGCTACCCAGCCTTGCTAGCCAAAAACCTGTTTTAAAAAGGCATACTTCTCATGTTTCCAATCTCCTTTCAACCAAACTTGTGCCATTTGTGTCCACCATATCTACCTATTAGCATTATTTCTATTCCAAGCAAATTCTCAAGCTTCATCTATCTTTCGAATTAAAAACTATTTTTTATGAGAAAACTAGTTAGTAAAGATCTCACGAACTTGATGGCACACCTTATTTTCTTGCCCCTAATGAACTTGAACCATTGTGTCATCGAAGTTGTATATGATTGCATTTATACGTTGGGATTAGCAAAACCGTGCTATCAGGGGGAACGTTTTCAACACTTATGGATGCATATCCAGTTGATATTATGCTCTTTTGTTTGCGGATATTGTCGGTGTGAAATAAAAAGGGAGCTTGTAAGTCCATGGAGTTATGCATGTGTGTTAGAAAAACGCCTGGGCCGCTAGCCTAAGCCATGCCTAATCATGGTGGAAACTTGCAGCTGTTGGAGATATGCCCAAGAAGCAATAATAAAGTGATTATTATCATATCTTCACACTTATGATAAATGTTTACATACCATGCTATAATTGTATTAACTGGAAACATTAATACTTGTGTGATTTGTAAACATAAAAGAGTCCCTAGTAAAGCCTCTTGTTAAACTAGCTTGTTGGTTAATATATGATCATGGTTTCCTGATCATGAACATAAAGATGTTATTAACAACAGGATCATATCATTAGGAGAATGATGTGATGGGCATACTCCCATAGATAAGCGTAGCATAAAGATCAAGTCATTTCAATAGTTCAATTGCTATATGCTTTCTGATACATAGTAACCTAATTCCTTCGACCATGAGATCATGCATATCACCTTTACCGGATGGATGCTTTGATGACATCAAACACCACACCGTGAATCGGGTGGCTATAAAGGTGGCATTGAGTGTTCGGAAAGTATTGGTTGAAACACATGGATCAAGAGTGGGATTTGTCCATCCATATGACGGATAGATATACTGGGCCCTCTGTGGAATGTCATCCAATTAGCTTGCAAGCATGTGACTGGGTCACAAGGGATCACATATCACGGAACGAGAAAAGAGTACTTATCGAACGAGGTTGAACTAGGTATGCGAGATACCGACGATCATAACCCTGGATAAGTAAACTATCGTGAGACAAAGGGAAATTGGTATCGTATGTAAGTGGTTCATTCGATCGCAAAGTAATCGAGAAATATGTGGGAGCCATATGAATTTCAGATTCCTCTATTGGTTATTGTTCTGAGAAGTGTCTCGATCATGTCCGCATAATTCACGAACCGTAGGGAGACACACTTAAGGATTCGACGTTGTTTGAGTAGTTATGGTATTATGAGAAAGAGACCGAATGTTGTTGAGTCTCGGATGGGATCCGGATATCACGAGGTGATCCGGAATGGTCCGAGAATAAGATTCATATAAGGAAAGTCCCGCTTTGAGTTCGGGAATGATTCCGTGTTTTCATCGAATGTTCTAGAAGGGTCCGGATTGTCCGACTCCGGGGAGGGTACATGAATGTGTCATTGAATGATTGCATCATGTACTAAGTGTTCTTGCTGTTCCAAAACTTGAAATTCAAACTGCCAATTTGAAAGTCAAACGGCTAAAACAGGAAACTGTGGAAAACAGGAAACTATGGGAAACAGGAAACTGTGGGAAACAAGCAAGAGGAGGTTGAAACCAACTTGGAGGAGGAGTTCCTCTCCTCCAAGTCGGCGCCCAGCCCTAGGCCGAGTTGGGGAGGGACTCCTCCTCCCCTGGCGCCTAGCCCCTCCACCTATAAAAGGAGGGGCAGGGCTCCTCCTTGAGACACACAAGTTTCTACCTCTAATCTCAGGTTTAGAGCCGTTTGGTTTAGAGCTTCTAATTGCTTTAGCCTGCGGTTTAGAGCCTTCTAATTGGTGTGTCTAATCTCTAGACCACTAATATCCCTCTCTCATAATCCACCACACTCGCTCCGGCTTAAGGCGAAGCCCTGCGGGATCTCCCATCTACTTAGGTACCACTGCCAGTCCGAAATCGCGAGGAGAGTGCTACAACCTCCATTGCGTGGAACAAGGGAGAGGAAGGTCTTCGTCGAGTATCGAACGTGTGACCGATCATGAAGCGCTAACGCAGCGGAAGGATCGTCTACACGATCTTGAGATCGGAAAGAGTACGACTACATCACCTACGAATCGCTCTCGTTAAACACTTTGGAATCTTCGAGGGTGTTATTCCATCGACTCGTTGCTACAATCTAGTAGATAGATCTTGGCTTGTTTGTTTGTATGCGATAGAAATTTTTGTTTTCCATGCTACGAACCCTACAAGGTATCGAGCCGTGTCTATATGTAGATCTGCACGAGTAGAACACAATGGTCATTGTGGCGTTGATGCTTTTATTGTCGATTGCTTTTGTGTACTTTGCATCTTGCGGTATGTTGGGATGAAGCGGCTCCAACCTTACATGACATCGTTCATGAGACTTGCTCCACGCTTGACATGCAACTTGTATTGCATAAGTGGCTTTGCGGGTGCCTGTTTCTCCTAGCATAGTTAAGATTCAATTTACAATGGGTGATTGACAATACTAGTATCAATGTTGTGGTTCTTGTTCGTAAGTTAGAACGACACTTATCGAAATCCCCAAACCACGTAAAACATGCAAAGAAAATTAGAGGCGTCTAACTTTGTTTTGCAGGGGTGTGCTGTGATGTGATATGGCCATGATTGTGATTATATATGATGTATGCAATGTTCCTTATTGTAAGTTGGCAACCGGCAGGAGCCATATGGTTGTCTTTAATTTCTGTTAAGACCCGCGTGTCTATTCAAAGTAGTTGTAATAGTTGAAGCCGGTGGACGGCAACCATGGAGAAGCATCATTGACCTTGATGCAATGTCGGTGATGATGGAGATCATGTTCGTGCTAGAAGATGGAGATCGGAAGCACAAAGAAGAAAGGCCATATCATATCACATATTATGAATTGCATGTGATGTTAATCCTTTATGCATCTTGTATTGCTTAGTAGGCAGCGGTAGCATTATAAGATGATCCCTCATGCACATGAATTTCAAGTCATAAAGTGTTCACCCTTAGTTAGCACCGTTGCTAAAGCTTGTTGTTTCAAGCACCACGTGATGATCGGTGTGTTAGATTCGCAAGTGTATACAACGTGAGCAAGCCAGATTTGCTCATGCGAAACTAAGGTTTGATCTTGACGAGCCTAGCATGTACGCAGACATGGCCTCGTGAACACGGATTACGAAAGGTAGAGCATGAGTCATATAGTAGATATGATGAACATGTTGATTGTTCGCCATTGAAGCTATATCAACTCTCGTGATGATCGGTTTTGATGTGGTGGATTTGGTTGTGATCACTAAAACAATGTGAGGGATATTGTTTTGAGTGGGAGTTCACCAAGATTAATTTAATTATTAATTAGAACTCAATTTATCATAAACTAAATCAAAGTGAATTTGCATAGTTGTTGTAGTCATTGGCATCCGCTACCACCTTGCGCTTAGTTATAATTGAGATGATAGAACTATAGAATTCGTTAGATACTTTACTAACTGGTATCGTATTGTTTTAAGTGTTAATCTAAAGTTTAAAAGTCCTATTGCAAACTTTCAAGAAGTTCCTTACTCCATGAAGTTTAATAATTAGTATTAAATCAAGAGTAACAATTCCGAGTGTTAGTATATAAGTATCATGTTTGTCTCCATGATTCTTGATATTCAAAGGATTCTCTTAATATCAAGGTTATCTAGGATCTGAAAGAGTTGTTTGAAACCATGATGTGTGGAAGATATTGTGATATCTAAACGAAGTATTGGTTACAACATGATAGAGTATAATATGGCAAAAGTCATGTTCTCATATTTGATGAGAATTTGCAAAAGGTTGGAGACACTAGTTGTCCTAATCCTCCAAAAGGTTTTGGAGAGCAACATTATACTTGCGATTCACCGTTACAAGCTAAAAGTAGATTGATCATGGATAAATCCATGATGAGGGTGAATATTTGATGTAGGTAAGATGTTTACTACACCAAGAGATTACTAAAGAAAGGAATTTGAAAGAACACCAAACATTTGATGATAGGTGATCTACTTCAAAGTGCAAGTCCAAAGACATTGGTATTTAATTATACATGCTTTGGATTATGTGTCATATGTATGACTCCACTATTGATATTGATAGATTCTTTCAAATGAAAAGGAAATGTTGAAAGAGAATCTCATAAATCTATGGCGAAAAGAAAAGACTAGAATTGTTCAGTTTAAGTATATAGATGATATACATGTTATGGCTATATTCTTTGCTTATTAAACAATGTGGTTACTAAGTATTTGATACTGAATTTGTTGGTGTGAATAGTCATATACGAAACAACACAATTCATGAACTACAATGGCCTAAGTAACTAGCAAAAGAATATGTGATGATGTTCATCGAGAACAAATAAAGGGTTATTGTGTTGCTCGTTAAACATCAAAGCTTGCCTTCAAGATTTGTTTTATCAGGTATTATGAGAACAAAAGAGTTGTTCAAATAAATTACCGTGATCCATAAAAGATGGATGATTCACAAATCTCGTAGGAGAAATCACATCCATAAAACTAGTGCTAAAAATGTCGAAAGACAAATTGATTGAAAGATCGCTTAGGAAGTGACATCGCCGTTTGAATTATAATGGAAAGAAAACATGAAGAAACTCCATGTTGATGGAATTTTGGAGTCTTCTGATTTTTGATCAAATGACGCTTGTGAAACTTTCCTAGAGATAATTAAAACTTCGTTCATAGGCCAAAAGGGAACGAATGACTAGCTTATTGGAACTTGTACATATTGTTGTACAAAATCCATTGTGTGTAGTCAAAAGCGATGAATTTCAACTTCATATGCTTTCTCCGAAAATTTGAGTGAATATATGAATATTTACTTAATAAGGATAAAGTATGAAACATTTGAAAAGTTCAAAGACTTTCAAGATGAAGTGCAAAATCATTGTAACAAGAATATAAACAGTTTATGATAAAGATCATAAAGGAAGATATTTGAGTTACAAAGTTTAGCATAATACCTAAGATTTAAGGAATCGTTTCGTGGATTTGCATTTCCCGAAACACCATAAGGGTATGGAGCGTTCGAGATATGTAATTAAACCTTGTTTGACATGGTAAGATCAAAGGTATAATTCATAAAACTGCCATTATATTTTAAAGATTAAAAGCTTTAGAGATTACCGTTTTTCCACTGAAAAGAGCTCCATCATAATCCGTTGAAATGACACCATATAAAGTTATGGTTTGGGATAAAACCCAAGTTGTCCTTTCTTAAAACATTGGTATGCTATGCATAAGAAAGATGTATGCAACCAAAGTCGGATGAACCTGTCTTTGTATGTTATTTCGAATAACTGTTAAGTAATCCTCCATAACATCGGAGACAATAGTGTTTGTCACTTAAAACGTCAAGTTTCTTTGAGAAGGAATTTTTCGTTAAAAGTTAAGTGGGAGGACAATAGAACTTTGATAAGGTTAAAAAATAACCTTTGCTGTATGTGCAGAGTTGCTTGACCGAAAAAGTGTTCCGGAGGCAGCAACAAAGCTCATGGCTCACGTACCTCAAAGGTTGTGGTCACGGAGATCTAAGTTCCTATTGAAACAAGTAGATCGGGTAAACAATCAAATACCAAGATTTGAGGGTTGAATCATTGTTTGAGAATAATAAACCGACTACATGCAAAGAAGCGATGATGGGCCCTGACTCCGTCAAATGGCTTGAAGCCATAAAATCCGTGATAGTTCCATACACGAGAAATCAAGTTTTGAACTTGAAGGACCCTCGAGAAAGGTGTAAGACCTTACAGTCGTGTTTGGATCTATAAAGAAATAGACATGGATGTTTCGCATCTATGAAATAGTCGACATGTTGGGAAAGAGTTCACAAAATGTTCAAAGGTTGACTATGACAAGATTTGATCTTTCATAGTGATATTTAGTCTAGACGGATTAGTGTAGCAACCACTACATATAATTTTGTTATATGGTAGTTGAATAAACAAACCAAATTCTTCTAATAGAAGGGTTACCTAGGACGTGTGCATGACACAGTCCAAAGGTTTTTTTTGTTAAATTTCAAGGGATGCTAAAAACATATGCAAACTTCAATGGTTGAAGTAAGCATAGTGGAGTTGGAATCTTCACTATGATGAAATTGTTAAAAGAGTTTTAATTCATCAGAGACAATGAAGATGCTTGCGTTTGCAAGAAATTAAGTGGGAGCGCTTAGACATGTTTCTAATACATTATGTGGAAGACATATTTTTGATTGGAAATGATGTATCTTTTATTAACACATATTAAGAATTTCATCTCGATGAAAGACTTAGGCAAAACCTAAATATTTGGCATCAATAGATTCTAATATGGTTGTCCCAGAAGTACATAGACGAGATATTGAATGAGTTCAATATAGGAACTACAAGAAAGGTTCTTGTCGCACAGAAAGGATTGAATAAGTTCAATATTGATGATATATTCCAGTGTATTGACATTTGGTAAAGTGAAACAAATAATCAAGTATAGATTGATACTTGATGTATGAAATCACAAAGAATATTTATATCAATCATACTGTGATATGTACAAATCCAGATATGTCCTATGCTCTAAATATTGTGAGCATATACCAGAATGATTCGTAAGATGATCATTGGACAATAGTAAGGATATTCTTATGATCTTTTGGAAGAACTAAGAGTATATTATTTGTAGAAGTGACAAATAGATGGTTAGTTCATTGTAAAAGTACTACATTGATACTATCTTTGTCGCAAAGTACAAATTAAGTTTATCTCAATCTAAACTAGAGGTGGCACAATATAATGGAAAGTGAGTTCCATAATGGATTTGGATGAGTTCCAAAGTTAAGACATTGTGACAGATACTACAACAAAAGGCTAAGTATATGACTGCTATAATAGCAGCTAAAGAGGGCATTTGTGTCAATTAGTTTGTTATGAAACTAGGTGTAGTTCACAGTGGGATAATACTATGAAGATATATTGTGCGACAATATTATCAACATGTTTTAACCCCAAAGAGCTAAAGGTCACACCGAAAGACCAAATTTATACAAAGCCATCTCATTAGAGAATGAGTGATGCGTAGAGACGCAAAGACATGCAATTACACACGGACCTGGAAGTGTCAGATCCGGAGATCAGTTGACCACTAGCAATCGTGTACATACAACACCGGAAAGCCATAGGTGTTATATACACAAAGGTTTGAAACTAGATTATTGACTCTAGTGCAAGTGGGAGACTGTTGGAGATATGCCCAAGAAGCAACAATAAAGTGATTATTATCATATCTTCACACTTATGATAAATGTTTACATACCATGCTATAATTGTATTAACCGGAAACATTAATACTTGTGTGATTTGTAAACATAAAAGAGTCCCTAGTAAAGCCTCTTGTTAAACTAGCTTGTTGGTTAATATATGATCATGGTTTCCTGATCATGAACATAAAGATGTTATTAACAACAGGATCATATCATTAGGAGAATGATGTGATGGACATACTCCTATAGATAAGCGTAGCATAAAGATCAAGTCATTTCAATAGTTCAATTGCTATATGCTTTCTGATACATAGTAACCTAATTCCTTCGACCATGAGATCATGCATATCACCTTTACCGGATGGATGCTTTGATGACATCAAACACCACACCATAACTGGGTGGCTATAAAGGTGGCATTGAGTGTTTGGAAAGTATGTGTTTAGGCACATGGATCAAGAGTGGGATTTGTCCATCCATATGACGGATAGATATACTCTGGGCCCTCTTGGTGTAATGTCATCCAATTAGCTTGCAAGCATGTGACTGGGTCACAAGGGATCACATATCACGGGAACGAGAAAATAGTACTTATCGGTAACGAGGTTGAACTAGGTATGCAGAGATACCGACGATCATAACCTCGGATAAGTAAACTATCGTGAGACAAAGGGAAATTGGTATCGTATGTAAGTGGTTCATTCGATCGCAAAGTAATCGTGAGAAATATGTGGAGCCATATGAATTTCCAGATTCCTCTATTGGTTATTGTTCGAGAAGTGTCTCGATCATGTCCGCATAATTCACGAACCGTAGGGAGACACACTTAAGGATTTGGCGTTGTTTGAGTAGTTATGGTATTATGAGAAAGAGACCGAATGTTGTTCGAGTCTCGGATGGGATCCGGATATCACGAGGTGATCCGAATGGTCCGGAGAATAAGATTCATATAAGGAAAGTCCCGCTTTGAGTTTGGGAATGATTCCTGTTTTCATCGGGAATGTTCTAGAAGGGTCCGGATTGTCCCAAGACTCGGGGGAGGGTACATGAATGTGTCATTGAATGATTGCATCATGTACTAAGTGTTCTTTGTTCCAAAACTTGAAAGTCAAACCCAATTTGAAAGTCAAACGGCTAAAACAGGAAACTGTGGAAAACAGGAAACTGTGGGAAACAGGAAACTGTGGGAAACAAGCAAGAGGAGGTTGAAACCAACTTGGAGGAGGAGTTCCTCTCCTCCAAGTCGGCGCCCAGCCCTAGTCCGAGTTGGGGAGGGACTCCCTCCCTCCGTGGCGCGCCTAGCCCCTCCACCTATAAAAGGAGGGGCAGGGCTCCTCCTTGAGACACACAAGTTTCTACCTCTAATCTCAGGTTTAGAGTTGTTTGGTTTAGAGCTTCTAATTGCTTTAGCCTACGGTTTATAGCCTTCTAATTGGTGTGTCTAATCTCTAGACCACTAATAGCCCTCTCTCATAATCCACCATACTCGCTCCGGCTTAAGGCGAAGCCCTGCGGGATCTCCCATCTACTTCCGGTACCACGCCGGAATCGCGAGGAGAGTGCTACAACCTCCGCTCAACTTGAAACAAGGGAGAGGAAGGTCTTCGTCGATTACGAACGTGTGATCGATCGAAGCGAAGCGAACGCATACGGAAGGATCGTCTACACGATCTTGAGACCGGAAAGAGTACGACTACATCACCCACGAGAATCTGCTCTCGTTAAACACTTTGGAATCTTCGAGGGTAAGTTATTCCATCGACTCGTTGCTACAATCTAGTAGATAGATCTTGGCTTGTTTGTTTGTATGCGATAGAAATTTTTTGTTTTCCATGCTACGAACCCCTACAGCAGCATCACCATAGTGAGCAATCTATGAAGCATCCACAATAAAAACATATGCAAATAGCATATAAAAAGATCGTTGAGATGCTCACTATCTGCTTGTCTTGTCATTTTGATTATGGGATAGCTCATGTATCATGTGCAATGGGTACCCCGTTGGCGGTTCTTTATGATACACATGTACTTACAATGACAAGAACTTACCGGTAACTAAAGTTGAGTAGCATGAGGAGCGGCCCTCGTACTCAAGGGACATGAGATTGCCAACTTATATTTCTTCAAGCATATACTCCATCCTTGTTCACTTTAACCTTAAGCACCTCAAGATGCGTATGATAGGGGCAATGAGGGCTCAAATCTAGTAAGTACCATAATATTTTGGAAGCTCTTTATGACTTGAAATCCCTGCTTCCCTCTATGAAGGGACCTTTCTCCTATTTCTAAGTTGAGTCAGTAAACCTACTTCCTCTCTATCTCCAGTAAGCATATGAGTTGTTGTGTTTCAAGCATTCATATGATGATTTATTCAATCATGTTCTTTATCTTCCTTGTTTGCACAAGACTATTATCTATTGAGTATTACTTTGAAAGCCATCATTTTGAAAAACCTTTTATGTTTGGGCAAAGAGTACTCCTGTTGTAAAAACTTCTTCAAAAGTTTTTTGTAAAACTATTTGCCAGCTGTTCTCTGACCAGGAACAAAGTTTGCCAATTCCAATTATGATTTATCTTTATGCATCTCTATTGTGACTCCTTTACTTGTTGCAAGCTAAGTTATATAATCGTGAGTTGCCTTCTTCTATGAGTTGTGTAATGGTAACTGTGATGCTTCTTGTCCGTATTCTTTTATCGACACTTCACTCCATAAACCTGTGGACATGTTTACTGAGCTCAGTTTTTGCTTGGGGACAATCAAAGGTATAAGCTTTGGGGGAGTTGATACGTCCAATTTGCATCACCATTCTATATCATAATTTGCCTCTATTCATTGATATATTTCATATTAAGAGGTGTTACTTATGTCTTTTCATCTGTTTTTGCATGTTGGATGATTCTTGGAGGATGAAGTGTCGGAGTCAGGTTTCTGATGGAAAAGGAGGTGTTTTGATGAAATTCCGTGAAGATAAGAAAAATACCAGAAAAATCATGGAAAATAATATTTCCCCAAAAGATGGAGGAAGCTAGAAGGGGAGGCGGAGTTGGGCCATAGGGGGCCCACACCTCCCAGCGGTCCCCGCCTGCCCCGAGGAGGTGTGGACCACTGGCCTCCTCACTCCGCCCGCCTATATCTTCTCCTCAAAACCCTAATACAGGGAGGGACCAGAAGATTCCCGCCTCGTGGGGCGAAAACACCGAGAGAAAGAGCTCTAGCGCATGATTTCTATCGGGGAAATTCCTTCCCGGAGAGGGGAGATCGTCGCCATCAACACCGTCATCAAGATAGGCTTCATCGGGATCATCATCATCCACACCATCATCTCCATCATCACCACTCCGTCCCGCTATAACAATCGTGTTGGATCTTGCATTAGTTCTTAGGGGAAACTGTCCCGGTGTTGATTACTATTGTAGTTGATGCTTGTGAGTGGAACCATTGTGAAAGGACATTTATTGTCATAATCACTTTTGGTGTTCGTTAACAACAAATAGATCATTTTACAGTTTGTCACTGTCCACAGGTTGCTATTATGATAAGTGAAAAGTACGCTCACACTTTGGAAAGATTCCTGCAAGATTGACATAGTTCTGGAAATACCAAACCAGAGTCTCCGGTCTGCCTGGACCGGAGTCTCCGGTGTGGACCGGAGTTTCTGGATGTGTCCCCGGTGGGGGCTTCAGGAACATGGCTGGGTCATTCTGTATGGGGGTGCGGAGCAAGGTCCGGAGGCTTCACCGGAATCTCCGATGTGGGCTCAGACCGGAGTCTCCGGTGCTGGAGGACCGGAGTCTCTAGCCCCCTTGGATCTCAGAAGGCCTGGGTCGTAATGCATACTGGTCCGGAGGCTGGACCGGAGATGGCCCGAATTCTCCGGTGTACAGACCGGAGTCTCCGGTTTGGTTCTTCTCCAACAGTCAGAAAACGGTTCGTGGAAGGGGCTGCTTATAAATAGGGACCCTTATACCCTTCCTCCAGTTGCTCGAGCTACTCAAGAACACAAACTCCATTAGAGCCACCAAATCTACAAGATCTCTTCGTCTAACCATCCAAAGTCATTGATCTTTGGAGAATCGAAGGAGGAGGCCTTGATCTACAGCTTCACCAAGAGAGATCTTCATTTCCCCCTCATTCACTTGAGGTCCCCCATGCTCTAGTGTTTCTTTGGAAACCCTAGCCTTGATTTGGTTCTTACAAGCTTGTCTTTGAATGTTTGAAAGCTTGCTTGTATTCGGGAGCCTCCAATTAAGTTCTGGATGTGTGCCTCGAAATTGTTGTAAAGGTGCCGGCTTCCACCTCGAAGGTTGCCTATATAGTGGAAGGTGAATCGATCCCCTTGGGGTGAGGTTCATCGGAGAACAAGGGAGGCATGTCGTGGCGTAGGTGGTTTGATACCACCCCCTCTCCAAACGTAGATGTACTTCCCCTCAAAAGGAAGGAACTACGGGAAACAAATCCTTGTGTCTTCGCGTCCACCACTTTGGTTACTTCTATCCTTGACCGCACTTTACTTCTTGATTCTTGCTTAGTGTTGTGATAGTTGTTGCTTGCTTGACATATAGTTAAATTCACCTTAGTTGCATTATCTAGAGAATTTACCTTTATTGTCAAACCCTAAATTGAAAAAGAAGAAAATTTGAAGTAGCACCTATTCACCCCCCTCTAGGTGCACATACGATCCTTTCTCATTGGATTATTGATTATGTTCAGATTGTTATCCATCACCATATCATCTTTGATCTTGATCCATATGATGTCTTGTGAGTATTTTGTCTAGTTCTTGAGGACATGGGACAAGTCAAGTTGTTAGTAGTGGATTTGTGTTGAGTTATTATTCAATGGTTTAGTATTTAAGTTGTGGTGCTATTCTTCTAGTTGTGTCATGTGAACATCGACTACATGATACTTCACCATTTATGGGCCTAGGGGAATGCATTGTGTATTTGGCTACTAATTGTGGGGTTGCCGGAGTGACAGAAACCTGAACCCCCGTTAGGACACCATTGCACAAGGGAGCGTAGGATCTTAGAGTTTAAGGCTGTGATTAGGTTTATATCTTAATTACTTTCCTGTAGTTGCGGATGCTTGTAGGGGTTTAATCACAAGTATGTATTATTCCAAGTAAGGTAGGTACATTAGCACAGGTTCACCCACACAACACTTACAACACCAAAGAAGAGCACTTAGCTAAATGAAGCGAAAGCACTTGACATAATTCCCATGTGTCCTCGAGAACGTTTGGTCCTTATAAGTATTTACACTGGCTTGTCCTTTGCTAAGAAAGGATTGGGCCACTTGTTGCAGTTGTTCATTGTCTTTATTACTTGGAGTTTGTTCTGTTGTTTTATAAAAAAAACCTAAAAATCCATTTGCTAAGTATTTACAGAGATTTCCTACTCCATACCACTAGTCAACACCTTCTGCTCCTCGTTGGGATCGACACTCCTATTTATCGAAAGTACTACGATACACCCCCTATACTTGTGGGTTATCAATGCGCTCAAGTGATGATGCCTAATGGCACTGTCAAGAACCTAAGCACAAAATTGTCGACTTTGAGTGCCAAAGGTCACTACTCCATAACCCACATAAAAACGACAAAGAACGTGTAGACCAGAAAACTTAAGCTAACGCTTGTAGGCGAAATTTTTACAAGTGCAAGTGCGAAGCTTGTGCATAAAGGTTTTACAGGATCCAAAAATGAACACTAAAGGAGGTAAAAGACTCGGACATATGATTGAACCAAAAGCTTTATTTCATTGATCATATAAGAGGTACATAGTAGATAATAAAATATTCTAAGTGTAAAAAGCACATAGTTGTGCTATGTTCCATAGCCGATCAAGCTCCAGATAGTCATCATCCAGGTCACGTCGCTTATGCTTATGATCCTCATTTGTCCTATCTTTCAACTCACGATTATCAGTGAGGTAATAGAAACCACTCATAAGCGCATTTCTTATGATGAACGGTCCTTCCCATGGCGTGGATAATTTGTGTGACTTTTTCTGCTTAAGTCGGAGCACCAGATCCCCCTCTTTAAACGAGTGATGCCGAACTTGGCGACTATGGTAGCTATGTAGCTTATGCTGGTAGATGACGGATCTCTGGCGTGCCAGCACGCGTTCCTCCTCGAGCAGGTCCACATCTAAGCGCCTGGATTCTTCAGCATCATCTTCATCGTAGGCGGCAACTCCTGGTGAATCGTGGAGGATGTCGGAAGGCAGGGCTGCTTCTTCTCCATATACCATGAAGAAAGGGGTGTAGTCGGTAGATCTGTTGGGAGTAGTTCGTAAAATCCATAAGATAGATGGCAATTCCTCCGCACAAGCTCTTGCTGCTCTATGTAGCGGTGCTTCTAGACATGATTTATTCCTTGTAGAATTAGTCCATTGTCTCGTTCAACTTGACCGTTAGATTGTGGGTGAGCCACATATGCTAGGTCAAGGCAGATGCCCTTCTCATAACAATAAGCCTCTACTTCTCCGAGTGACAAGTTGTTGCCATTGTTAGTGATGATGCCATGTGGGAGACCAAATCTCACCACTAGATCGTGGACAAACTTAAGGGAAGTTGCCCCATCGAGCTTTCTAATGGGTTTAGCTTCTCTCCATTTTGTGAATTTGTCAACTGCTATGAGCAGATGCGTAAACCCACAAGGTGCCGTCTGCACCGGTCCAACCATGTCAAGCCCCTAGACTGCAAACGAGCAAGTTATTGGTATGGTTCACAATTCTTGAGCTGGTACATGTGGTTGCCAAGCATAATATTGACAACCAATACATGTCTCAACCAGCTTGCCGATGTCCGCCTTTGTAGTCAGCCATTAGAATCCTTGCCAGAAGGCTTTGGAGACCAAATGTCGGGGAGTGGCGTGATGCCCGCAATCTCCGAGATGAATATCACGAAGTATATCCATACCTTGATGCTGGTAAATGCACTTTAGGTATACACCTGTAGTGCTTATTTTGTAGAGTTTCCCATTGATTATCGTATAACCCTTTGCTCTACATACTATTTGCCGACTTTCGACCTCGTAGATGGGCAAAGTTCCATGTTTGAGATAATCCATGAATGGTTTTTTCCAAGCCGGAGGAACTATTGTTACTGCGTTAACAAATGAGTCAACTCTATCTGGGTTCTCGGGGTCCGCTCCCTTCATGGACGGGGTTCGTAGATGCTCTAAATATTATGAGCGTGTACACATCCAGATATGTACTATGCTCTAAATATTATGAGCGTATACCAGAATGATTCATAAGATGATTATTTGACGATAGTAAAGATATTCTTATGATCTTTTAGAAGAACTAAGAATATATTATTTTGTAGAAGTGACAAATAGATGGTTAGTTCATTGTAAAAGTATTACATTGATACTAGTTTTGTCACAACGTACAAACTAAGTTTATCTCTATCTAAACTAAGGGTGGCACAATATGATGGAAAGTAAGTTCCATAATGGATTTGGATGAGTTCCAAAGTTAAGACATTGTGACAGATACTACAACAAAAGGCTAAGTATATGACTGCTATAATAGCAGCAAAAGAGGGCATTTGTGTCAAGTAGTTTGTTATCAAACTAGGTGTGGTTCACCGCGGGATAGTACTGTGAAGATATATTGTACGACAGTATTATCAACAAGTTTTAACCCCAAGGAACTAAAGGTCTCACCAAAGGACCAAATTTATACAAAGCCATCTCATTAGAGAATGAGTGATGCGTAGAGATGCAAAGACATGCAGTTACACACGGACCTGAAAGTGTCGGATCCGGAGATCAGTTGACCACTAGCAATCGTGTAAATACAACACCGGAAAGCCATAGGTGTTGAATGCACAAAGGTTTGAAACTAGATTATTGACTTTAGTGCAAGTGGGAGACTGTTGGAGATATGCCCAAGAGGCAATAATAAAGTGGTTATTATCATATCTTCATTCTTATGATAAATGTTTACATACCATGCTATAATTGTATTAACCAGAAATATTAATACTTGTGTGATTTGTAAACATAAAAGAGTCCCTACTAAAGCCTCTTGTTAAACTAGCTTGTTGGTTAATATATGATCATGGTTTCCTGATCATGAACATAGAGATGTTATTAACAACAGGGTCATATCATTAGGAGAATGATGTGATGGACATACTCCTATAGTTAAGCATAGCATAAAGATCAAGTCATTTAATATAGTTCACTTGCTATAAGCTTTTTGATACATAGTAACCTAATTCCTTCGACCATGAGATCATGCTAATCACCATTACCGGAAGGATGATTTGATGACATCAAACACCACACCGTAACTGGGTGGCTATAAAGGTGGCATTGAGTGTTCGGAAAGTATGTGTTCAGGCACATGGATCAAGATTGGGATTTGTACATCCATATGACGGATAGATATACTCTGGTCCCTCTCGGTGGAATGTCATCCAATTAGCTTGCAAGCATGTGACTGTCTCACAAGGGATCACATATCACGGGAACGAGAAAAGAGTACTTATCGGTAACGAGGTTGAACTAGGTATGCAGAGATACCGACGATCAAACCTCGGATAAGTAAAGTATCGTGAGACAAAGGGAAATTGGTATCGTATGTAAATGGTTCATTCGATCATGAAGTAATTGTAGAAATATGTGGGAGCCATATGAATTTACAGATTCCTCTATTGGTTATTGATCGGAGAAGAGTCTCGATCATGTCTGCATAATTCACGAACCGTAGGGAGACACACTTAAGGATTTGATGTTGTTTAGTAGATATGGAATGTGAGTAAAGATACTGAATGTTGTTCGGTGTCTCGGATGGGATACGGGATATCACGAGGAGATCCAGAATGGTCCGGAGAATAAGATTCATATAAGGAAAGTCCAATTTCGAAGTTCGGGAATGATTCCGGTGTTTTCACCAGAATGTTCTGGAAGGGTCTAGAAGGTTCACCAATCCGAAAGGGGTAGGGTACATGGATGTGTCATGACAAAGTGTAATGTTTGCATCATGTCCTAGGTCACTTGGCTGGACACTTGGAAGAGAGAAATCAAACTCTAATTTGAAAGTCAAAAAGGCAGTTTGAAAAAGTCAAATCCCAACATGGTTTCCGAGTTGTTTCTGAGTTAGGGAGGGTTTCCACCTGGGTTGGGAACACCCTTGGACGCCCCCACCTATAAAGGGAGGGGTAGGGGAGCACCCCAAGGTATCCCCCTTGCCCTAGGCGCCCAAGAAACCCTAGGTTGGCCGCCTCCCCCCTCTCTAGTTGCGACCAATCTAGATCTCCTTTAAACCGCTACCGACTAGCTAAACTCTAGTTGCTAGCTACCTCTAAACCTCGGCCCTCTAAACCCTAGATCATCGGGGCTCCCTCTACTCCACCATACTCGCTCCGGCTTAGGCGAAGCCCTACGGGATCTCCCCTCTACTTCCGACACCATGTCGGCATGCTGCCGGAATCGCGAGGAGAGAGCTACAACCTCCGCTGCCTGCTGGAACAATTGAGAGGAAGGTCTTCATCGAGTACCGTACATGTGACCGACTGCAGGAGCGCTGCCAGAACACGGCGCCGGAAGGATCATCTACGTGATCTTGAGATCGACAAGTGAACGACTACATCACCCACGATAATCTGCTCTCGTTAACCGCTTTGGATCTTCGAGGGTTAGTACTCTATCAACTTGTTGCACCTATCTAGTATATAGATCTTGGCTTGATCATAGATTAGATCTTGATTGTGTGTTCATGCGGTAGAAATTTTTTGTTTTCCATGCTACGAACCCCTACAGGGTTATCCTTCTTGCCATTTCCCTCCTGCGACCCCTCACGCCTATCACGATTGTTTGTCGTACGCGGAGGGTCATGGTGTGACCTACTCCTGTGCCCGTGGTTCCCACTCCGCAATCCGTCATGTCGAGGTTGCTCCACATTGTCGCGGATGAAGATGCCGCCCTAGGGGCGTCTAGGTGGAGGCATGATCGTGTGGTGGTGAGCCTTTGGGTCTTCGTTATGCCGAGAAGATCGGGGCGTTGGGGGCGAGCGACGAGGGTGAGCCTTGCCTCCATGGTCAGAAAACATGGGGATAACATCATCCCTATTGCGTGCATCCCCCCGTCTTTGTTCTGATGGACCCATTTGAGATCTGACATCACGAGGAGATCTTGCTCTGTGCTGCTTAGGGGCACTAGACTGGCAGTATGCCGGGTCAAACTCTAGCCTTTGAGAGGTGGCCTTCTCCTGCTGTTTGACAGCCTTGGTGTAACATCCCAAAAATATTAAACTTGAATCATCAAACTCTAATCATCAAAATTATGGTTAACAAAAACTTTTCCAATTACAAATATGAAAGCATTCATATGTGTATGAATAAAATTTGGATTCTTTTGAATTGCCATGGTTCTGTGTTTCTTTGCTTGTAAAATGATTCTTAGGTGAAATAAACATCATCTAAACAATCCCCAAACTTTTCCCAAAGTCGAACAAGTCAAAACAAATAAACTAAGTGAATGGTCACTTTGGCCAAATTAACTCCCATGCCTACTTTGGCTATCCCTAACTTTCAGAACTTAACAGAAACATGTACAGATCTTTGCACCCCTTGATAGTACTCATAACAAGGTACCAAGTCCCACTTTGTGATCATGCAAAAACATTTAAAAGCTCAGTTTAAATGACAGTTTAAAATTGAATCTATTTCATATGGGAAGATCCCACTATTTCAAAAACCACTCAAACAAGCTCAATTTTCAAAACCCAAGCATCCACAGGATCCTCAACACATGCCTAGCACACCCACCAAAAATCTTTTCAAAATTAAAAACTCAAGTTCTTGCAGCCATTTCATCAAACACTTGGAGACAACAAATCAAACTGGCCAAACTTCACTGTTTTGAGCAGTAATTTGGATAAGCATTGTTCACCATTGATCACACTTGTCTCCCCCAGTGCCAACCAGTGCCTTGACCACCCCTAGCCCCTACACTTTGCACCATGCCATGCCAACCCGAAGGAAGCCTTGCCAGCCGACCATGGCTAGCTAGCCAGAGCAAGCACCAAGCCTAAACACCATGTCTAGGACACAGTCCACCGTCCACCGCCACCCCTGTCCAGTGCTCGAACCCTGACAGCCACTAGACCACACGCCCAATCCATGCCAAGCTTCTCTGAGAGCATGCCAAGAGCGCGCCAGAGCGCCACCCTCAACACACGCCTACATACCGCGCGCCGCCCTCGCTGCGTGCACGCGTGATCACCACAGCCCCAACAACCCCGCAGACACCCCCGTTCACCGCCCCATGCATCACAGCCACCGCTCGCCGTCGAAGACGCCACCTCTACCGCGCAGAGCACCGCACGTTCCCGACCGTTTGCCACCGCCCCTACACGTGCATTAAAGCTCTAGAGCATCGCCAGGAGACCACCCGTCGAACGCCAACCTCGGCCATGCCTCTAGCTGCCCGTAGCCGTGTCGCCACCGTCGCCTGCCCATCCCTCTCGGTCTCGCCGTCGGGCCTATAAAAGGAGACGATCCCCGCTCGATTTCTTCACACCATCTCACTCCCCTCACCTCACTGATAATTCCACCCCTTAGCTGGATCCAGGCGAGCAGCGCCTCGCCGGAATTGCTGTAGGGTCTCGCAGCATAGTAAATCAAAATTTTCTACGAATGCGAACGGGAAAAGCCAAGATCTAATCTAGGAGATGCAAACAACGAGAGGGATAGATGAGATCTTCATACCCTTGAAGAAATCGCACAGCGGAACGTTCAACGGAACGTGGTTGATGTAGTCGTACTAGCCTTCTCCTCCTCGCGATCCGATCAGATCCAACGCCGCAAGTGGCGACGCCTCCAAGAGATGCACACGTACGGCACCTCG
Organism: Avena longiglumis; assembly: GCA_030063025.1. Lineage (NCBI taxonomy): Eukaryota > Viridiplantae > Streptophyta > Magnoliopsida > Poales > Poaceae > Avena > Avena longiglumis. The sequence continues at coordinate 504,687,496 of CP125976.1, read as the reverse complement.
ACGTCTCCTCCTTCCTCGGTCCAGCAAGTGGGATGGAGATATAGATTGGATCTACAACACGATGGCGTGGTGCAAAGGTGGAGAGTTTCTACGGCAGGGCTTCGCCTACGCGCAGTCGGGAGAGAGAGAGAGAGGAGGGCAGCAGCTAGGCGGCTAGGGTTTGACGAGGTGTGTGTGGGGAAGGCTGCGCCCCTGCCCTCTTTATATAGAGGGCTGGACGGCTGCCCTTGCCCCTCCTCCAAACCCTAGGGCCGATGGCCACATGGGAGGAGTGCGGGGCAAGTTCCCCCCTTCTAGAAGCTCTCCCTAGGGTTTCCCCTAGGGCTTGGACGACTGGGCCTATGGGGCCTTGTGACCCTGTCCCAATGCGGTCAGGGCACTCCCTCGTAGGCCCAACCCCCCTCCCGACAAGTGGTTCCACGTTGGTCCCACTCCGGAAGCTTCTAGAACCTTCTGGTACAATACCGAACAATCCGAAACAATTCCGAAATCCAAAAACTGCTTTCCCTTATATGAATCTTATTCTCCGGACCATTCCGGAACCTCTCGTGATGTCCTGGATCTCATCCGAGACTCCGAACAAAAACTCATAAACCAATTAAATCCATTCTATCCTATCGTCGAGACACGTTAAGCGTGTGACCCTACGGGTTCGAGAATATGCAGACATGATCTTCTATTAATAATCAACAGCGGGGTCTGGAAACCCATATTGACTCCCACATATTCATCGATGATCATATCGGATGAACCACGATGATAGGATTCAATTAATCCCATATATATATATATATATTCCCTTGGTCACGCGATACTTTACTTGCCCGAGATTCGATCGTCGGTATCGGCATACCTAGTTCAATCTCGTTCACAGCAAGTACTTTACTCGTTCCGTAATCCGATATCACTTTGTGATTAACTCCTTAACCACGTGCTTGCAAGCGGTGTTGATATCGATTACCGAGTGAGCCCGAAGTATATCTCTCTCCGACTGAGGGACAAATCCCATCTCGATACATACAACCCAACAAGTACTTTCCGATCACCTGAGAGACACCTTTATGATCACCCTCTCATAGGATGACGTTTGATGACCTCAAAGCTTTCTTCCGATACCAGGGAGTTGCATTATCTCATGGTCTAAGGAATATAATATTTGACATAAGAAAAGCTTCGCAAAGATGAACACGATGACACGATCTAACTGCTCTGCTTAATTTGGGTCTGTCCATCATATCATTCTCCTAATGACATGATCTCATTATTAATCGACAACTCATGTCTATGGTTAGGAAACCTTAACCATCATTAATCAATGAGCTAGTCCATAGAGGCATACTAGGGACAAAGTGTTGTTCATAAACCACACAAGTATCAAAGTTTCCGCTTAATACAATTATAGCATGGAATATAAACCTTATCATGAACAAGAATTATAATAATAACATCTTTATTATTGCCTCTAGGGCATAATCCCAACAATTGCGCCGGAGCAGGCCGCCTCTGGAGAAGAAGGGAGCCGTTGATTTCGTCCACCCCCGGAGCTGCCGCGACCACCCCTGAGTTCGCCGTCATCGGCTTCGTCGTTTGCCCGCCTTGCCGTCATCACTGGAGCCCCGGTGTACCCCCTATGCACCCCCACTGAGCCTCTAGGGTTCGAGCTCGCCGGTGACCTGTTCATCATCGACGACGACCCTCAGCCATCGATCTTCATTCTAATCCAAGGCACCACATCGCCCCCTATGCACCCCCCTGTCAGTTGCGCCCCACGCTGCGGAGTGACACTGGGCCGGCCCATTAAACCTTCCCGCGCAGCCCACTCGTTTGAATTTAGCTTTTTCTAATTTCTTTCAAACTCAGTTCTGTACCTAGTTTCAAAAATCAACCCAGCTCGATTCAGTGAACCAAATTGCATGAAACCAATTTTGTTAGAAAGGTACTGAAATGATTAATCCAAGCCCGTTGGATTCAAATCATTTGGATCTGTAGATCAACCTTGGTAAAAATATCAAGTCAGAAGCTTTTCTGCATTCAATTTTTTTTCAAATTTCAACCATAATAGCTTTTGAGTTGATTCCATATATCAAAAATCACATTTGATCATACCTTTCAGAATATATAAAAACATATGGGTTTACTTATAGAAATAATGTCCAAGTAATAAAAGAATGCCACATGGGCATTTCTAGTCACTTTATTTATTTAAAATAAAAGGGTTAAACCTTATTAAATTGTGACACCACTTTAAATCACATTCCCATGGACTGAAATATGTGGTGATGACATGTGTCAACATGCCATGTTTGGTTTGGAGAATATTAAATCTTAAGTAGTTTTTCAATGAGTAGAAATTACTTTTCTCAAATTAAAATAAATAAGACACATGCTTTAATCTTGTAATGTTAGTGATGATGCTAGATCATCTATATAACCCTTTTGTGTGATGATTGAAAATAGTTAAGTATTGTTTGGTGATTGTATACCTCGTATTTATTCATAGACGCTTGTATCGACCAAGGATACAAGGAGGAAGGAGGATACTACGAAGAAGAAGCCGAGGAGAACTTCAACCACTTCTCTACACAAGGCAAGTCAATACTTGCAAGCTATTAACTTAGCAAGCTTATACTGATACTTGTGCAAGCCTTACTAATCAAGTTGACCTATGCAAGCTAATACTTGCTTGTTACCATGCCAACTAAATGCCTTAAGCATATGTGATCATACCCACTTGATAACCCAATCCTAGTTTTACTTGCAAGCTTTTTACTTTATTCCTTTATCAAAGCTTTCTTTTAGAGTTTACTTAAGTGACTTGTAGATTCTAGGAAGATAATTGAAGGATGCATAAAGAGCATTAAATTTGGCCTAAGCTAGATAATCTTGATGTCATCCTAAGGCATGAGATTGACCTTAATTAATCCCCACTTGTTTACCACCCCTCATTAGTACTCACCCCACTTGTAGATGCTAGTGCTAAGCATAAAACTTGATCAACTTTAGATGGGAATACTTGGTGGAAAATGGTTATGAAAACCTTAGAATGATGATTCATTCTACTGAGATGTTTTGACATGTGTTTCCGAACACCATATGAATTTGACGATGAAAATGTTGAGGCATGAGCCTTAGCCCTTTATAAAACTGATGGTTGTTTGGATGCGATACCATTCCAATTTTGCCGTACAACCAGAATACCCCAAAATTGGGTAGGGCTTGACTGGAAACTTATATACCTTAGTATGGGTTCCCTCACGACCAAGGTCTGAGCTGAGTCTACCTTGTGAAGATTGTCCACCTGTGCAGTACCCAAGATGACAGTTGGTCATGGTTGGGAGGCCAAACTCATAGGAGAGGTTCCTAATCTAGGGCGTGTAATTGAAAAGTTAGGATTGATTATCCGCATACTGAGTATGGTGAATTCAGGATTTGTTCCTGACGGATGTATAGAATGTTGTGGTGAAAGTGTACATTCTCTACAGAGTGTCAAACTATTCGAATAGCCGTGTCCGTGGTTATGGACAGTTGGAGTGGCCATACTGTTCCCCCGTCAGATGTTTTCAAAATGACTTGTGAAATGAATTGAGATTTTGACTTGACCACAACAGGGGTGTGATATGAAATGCAAGTTCCCACTTAGGTGATATAAAATCTTCAACTAGCATTCTTTGCTCCAGAACTTAGTAGAGGTAAATCTGGATTTTTGCAAAACAACCCTAGAGCTTAGTGTCCTACTACAAAAAACCCTTTAACTTGTTAGTATTAGTTTGCGAGTACTTAAAGTGTACTCATGGCTTTGTCCCTGTCTATTCCTGGCTGACTATGAAGAGGAGTACAGATGATGGACCCGTGAAGGTTACGACAACTAGGATCATCTCCCATCTTCAAGATTGCCTGTGACCTCAAGATGGAGCTTCACCACGCTACCTTTATTATTACATAATTCCGCTGCTTGAGTTGTATTAAGAACTGGATCATGAGATCCTTATTTGTGTAAGACCTTATGTATGGTTTGTAATGGATGATGTACTGTGGTATCCAATTCTGTTATGTCTCGCAAAAATGGTAATCCTGGGATTGCGATGTATGACATAACAGGCATCTGGGATTAAAAACCCGGGTGTTGACAAGTTGGTATCAGAGCCATCTGACCATAGGAGACCCTAGTTAGACTGGACGTTTGAATCAAAAACTTGGTTTCAAAACCAAAGGAAGCAAATATTTACAAAAAACTTATTCCCATTCTTATCACTTTGATTCTTTCATGAAAATTCATGTTCCTTAAAAACTCTTGCAAAATACATAAAATTTGACACACTTGATCACTCTACTAACTTACTCATCCTATATTCTTATAGATGGACGTGAAGTACAACAAGTTTTATCAGTTGGGGAATGGAGGAGACCTTATCTTTGAGAGGGATTTGGACCATCTTTCAGAACTTATGGAGCGTCCGCACCCCGAGTTCTTCGGAGCTCAGCTCAATGATCAAGGAGGAGAAGATCTGCAGTGGCTAATTGTTGCAAGTATCCGAGGAAAGATTGAACCTCCCACTGCCGAGGGAATTCAATTCACCTTAAGAGAGAACAACTGGCTCGATGGACTTGCCTGGGCCATGCAGGAAGCTCTTGCCCGTCTGTGTGGGCAGAGTATCAACCATATCAAGGGTACCCGCTTTGAGTTTTGTCCAAGGCGTGATGCTATGGGACAGCCACTGGAAGCCCCATACCACCACGAGCTGAAGACTCATTTGGACCACCTTAGATTCATGATGTACGATCGTCAGAAGGAATTGGACAATTGTCGTGACTACTCCAACCAGAAGTCCGCCATCATCAAGACGAAGGATCAGACCATCGCCATTCTAGCAAAGGATCAGAAGTCTCGCCGCCGTCAGCTCGACAAGAAGGAGAGCATCATTGCCCGTCTTCGCCACCGTATCTCGGATTTGGAGGAGACCATCCACGAGAGAGACATGCAGTTGGAGGAAAGGGAGAATGCCGGAGAGGATCTTCGTGGAGACCCCTACTCCTATCTCAGCGATGATGATGATTTTCTAGAGGATCAGGCTATGGACTTCTTCACCGATGAGGATGATTTCGCCATCATCGATGACGATGAGGATGACGACTACACCGACTCCGAGGAGTGGTAGCCCTTAAGCACTAGCGTAGTGAGTTTTATTCGGTCCCACTGTATCGTAGTTTCCAGAATGGTTCTTAAAACCATCTGTTTACCTTTGCTGTGGTGTGTGTTTGTATCGTGTTCTATGAATGAATAAATGAATGAATGAATGAAAAGAAAGTTGCTAGAAAATCTGAGTCAAACTTTAAAAACTTTTCAAAGTCCCTGAACCTTAGAAATTTCCCTCTTTTCTCATGATCTATCTCAATCTCAGATGCCTCGCGGAGGAAGTGGTTCATCCCCGGACCCGGTGTTGCAGATCCTGCAAATGTTGGTTTCTGACCGTGAAGCCGAAAGAGCCAAACGTCAAGCCAACTTAGCCACCCTTTAGCAGATAGCCCAGTTGGCTCACAACAATCAAGGCCAAGGAAATCAGGACAACCATGGATCTAAGCTCAAGAATTTCCAGAATACCAACCCACCTCTTTTCACTAAGTCGAAAGAGCCCCTAGATGCAGATGATTGGCTGCAAACCATGGAAAACAACCTGGAATTCGCCGGAGTGGAAGCTAATGAGAAAGTTCTGTTCGCCACCCACTATATAGCCGGAGATGCAAGAGCATGGTGGAACAGTGTTCGTGCAATGACTGGAGGACAGATGATGACCTGGGAGGAATTCAAGGTCAAGTTCAGCAGAACCCATGTGCCACCGGGTTTGATCAAGAGAATGAGAGATGAGTTCAGAGAACTGAAGCAAGGACGGATGACCGTAGTGGAATACCATGACAAATTCTTGTCATTATCTAGGTATGCCCCGGATGAGATCGACACTAAAGCCAAGAAGAAAGAGAGATTCATGAATGGTCTGCATGATGAGATGCAGACTGTGTTAGTCAATATCCCCTTTGCTGATATTGAAGCCCTTGTCGACTCTGCTATCCAGATGGAAGGAAAGATCAACCAAGCCAATGAGAACCATAAGCGTCGCAGGATGCATCAGCCAGGAACCCATCAGACCCCAAAGTATCGCCCTAACCCATCTCCAGGATTTGCCCCAAGAACCAACAGAACCCCGATGAACCGTCCTAACTATCCCAACCGTGGAAACCCGAGGCCCGGAGGAAATCACAACAACCCCGACAACTCTAGCAATTTCAACCATGCACCACCCAAGTTCAACAACAACAATGTTGTCGCCAACACCAACACTTCCCCAAGGACTGGAAGCAATGTTGTGTCTGTTGCAGCAAAGGACAAGTCGCAAGTGACTTGTTATGACTGTGGGAATAAGGGTCACTACTTCAATGAGTGTCCCAAGAAGAATGCCACAGCCCCCAATGCCAATGCCCCAGCTCAGCAGCAGCGTCGTGTTCAGCCTGGAAGAAGGTTTGCCCCAGGGAACTCGCTCAACCGCAACGGACGTCTTTTTCTCATGCATGCTGAAGAAGCCCAGGAAGCGCCAGACGTCGTGTTGGGTATGTTTTCTGTTAATTCAGTACTTGCTCGAGTGTTGTTTGATTCTGGTGCATCGCACTCATTTGTCACCGAAGAATTTGCATGCACTAGTAAGATTCAACCAACCAAACTGAAGCATGTTATGATTGTTCAAATCCCCGATTCCACCACCAAATCTAGGCAAATTTTCGAAGCCGTCCCCATCCGAATCCATGGCATAGATTTTTATGCTAATCTGATAGTACTCGGAACTAAAGGTTTGGAAGTAGTACTAGGAATGGATTGGATGTCCAAACATAAAGGATTAATTGACTATGCCAGGAAAGCCATAACCATGACCAGTACGCCAGAATATCAGTCGAGCATATATCTGAAACCTTACCTCGTCAATTCAAGTGCAACAAGAGTATATGTGAAAACCCCGATGTATTTCCAGATGTTTTGCCCGGTATGCCCCTAGATCGGGATATCGAGTTTATCATTGAACTAATCCACGGAACATGACCCATAGCTCAGAGACCATATAGTATGAACCCGTCTGAACTAGCAGAACTGAAGAAGCAACTGGATGCCATGTTGCAAATTGGATTGATTCAACCAAGTGCGTCACCATGGAGATCACCTGTATTATTTGTGGACAGGAAGGATGGAGGTAACCATTTGCAGATTACCGGAAGTTGAATGATGTCACCATCAAGAACAAGTACCCATTTCCCAAGATAGAAGATTTGTTTGATCAGTTGACCGGCACTAAAGTGTTTTCTAAGATTGATCTTAGAACTGGCTATCATCAACTCAAGATTCGTGCAGAGGATATTCCCAAGACTGCCTTTACCACCAGATATGGATTATACGAGTATACTGTCATGTCTTTTGGATTAACCAATGCCCCCGCTTATTTCATGAATCTCATGAATAAGATTTTTATGGACTTCCTGGATAAGTTTGTCGTTGTTTTTATCGATGACATTCTGATTTATTCCAAATCAGAAGAAGAACATGAGATACACCTAAGGACCATTCTTGGAACCCTTAGAGAGCATCAGCTGTATGCCAAGTTTAGCAAATGTGAATTCTGGTTACAGGAGGTAGGATTCCTCGGCCACATTGTATCAGCCGGAGGAATTGCCGTTGACCCTGCAAAGGTGAAACATGTCGAAGATTGGCAAGCCCCAACCACTCAAACCCAAGTTCGTGCATTTCTCGGAGTGGTGGGATACTACGCAAGTTCGTAGAAGGATTCTCGAGTATTGCCATACCCATGACCCAATTGCTGAAGAAAGACAAGAAGTTTGAATGGACGGATAAATGTGAAGCGAGTTTTCAAGAACTCAAGAGAAGATTGATTTCAGCCCCAATCTTAATCATGCCGAATATCACGAAGCCCTTCGACGTGTATTGTGATGCATCCAAGATCGGTCTCGGATGTGTGCTAATGCAAGAAGGCAAAGTCATATCTTATCTATCCCGACAACTGAAACAACATGAGCAAAATTACCCAACCCATGACCTCGAACTCGTAGCCGTAGTTCTAGCCCTGAAGACATGGAGGCATTACCTTATGGGAAACCATTGTGAGATCTATTCGGATCACAAGAGTCTGAAGTATATATTCACTCAGAAGGAGCTGAATATGAGACAGAGAAGATGGATTGAGCTAATCAAGGATTACGACCTGGACATTCACTATCACCCTGGTAAAGCCAATGTGGTAGTAGATGCCCTTAGCAGATTGCCGTGCCGCTTGAACTCCATGATTTTGAAGGAGCAACCAAGCTTGCACAAAGAGATGGAAGATTTTCGAATGGAATTAGTAAGTGAAGGATTTTTGGCTAGCATAGAACTTCAACCCACTTTGATCAGCCAGATCAAAGAGGCGCAGAAAGGAAATGCTAGTATCGATGGAATAAAGTGTCGTATCGGTACAAGCAAAGTACCTAGATTCATCGAAGACGAAGGAGTTCTGTGGTACAAAGGACGCCTTTGTGTACCAGCAGATTCTAAATTGAAAGAAGTTATACTGAAGGAAGCTCATGATACTCTTTATTCTATCCACCCCGGAGGAACAAAGATGTATCAAGACTTGAATGAGCAATTTTGGTGGCATAATATGAAGAGAGAAATCGGAAGCTATATCGCCAAGTGTGATATATGTCAGCGAGTCAAGGCAGGACATCAAAGACCCGCTGGATTGTTGCAACCATTGCAGATTCTGGAATGGAAATGCGATTCCGTTGGAATGGACTTTATCACCGGATTGCCTACTTCTAGTAGGGGAAATGACTCTATCTAGGTCATAGTGGATAGGTTGTCGAAAGTCTCCCATTTCTTACCCGTCAAGACCACATATCAGAGTTCGAAGCTAGCAGAGTTATACATCGCTAGAATCGTTAGTTTGCATGGAGTCCCCAAGAACATCGTATCGGATTGAGGAACTCAGTTTACCTCGAGATTCTGGAAGAAAGTCCAAGAAGGTTTAGGAACCCGCCTCGATTTCAGCACCGCGTATCACCCTCAGACCGATGGACAAACGGAGCGAGTAAATCAAATACTCGAAGATATGTTGAGAGCATGTGTGTTGGAATATGGATCTAAGTGGGAAGACTGTCTGCCGTTTGCAGAATTTTCATACAACAACAGTTATCAAGATAGTTTGCAAATGGCCCCATTTGAATTCATGTATGGAAGGAAGTGCCGCACCCCTATGAACTGGTCGGAAGTAGGAGAGAGTCAGATTTTCGGACCCGACATCCTACGAGAAGCAGAAGAGAAGGTTCACAAGATTCGTGAGCACCTCAAGACAGCCCAGTCCAGACAGAAGAGTTACGCCGACAAGAGACGTCGAGACCTCGCCTTCAACATAGGAGATTTTGTGTATCTGAAAGTGTCGCCATTGAAAGGAATGCAACGTTTCCAACTGAAAGGAAAGTTAGCCCCCAGATATATCGGACCCTTCAAGATTCTGAATCGTTGAGGAGAAGTGTCGTATCAATTGGAACTACCCGAAGAGATGTCAGCCGTGCACAATGTGTTCCATATCTCATTACTTCGCAAGTTCCTCGAAGTTCCAGAGAAGACTAAAGTGTTCAAGAATATCGATCATCGGACCATAGAAATCAACGATGACCTGACCTATCTCGAAGTACCCATTCGTATTTTGGAGGAAGCTTTCAGAACTACCAGAACCCGGAGCATCAAGTTTCTCAAGATTCAGTGGAGCAACCACACAGAATAGGAAGCTACCTGGGAGCACATGTAGGGTTCGCAGCATAGAAAACAAAAAAATTCCTACGATGGGAACAACTATGTACCAAGATCTATCTACTAGATACAAACAATGGACGGATGTATATCCGTAGAGAACATACCCTTGAAAACCGAAAAAACTTAACGAGTCCAAACTCGTGGTTGATGTAGACGATCTCTTGCCGATCTCAAGATCAAGAGGAAGTCCTAGCGCCGCAAAACAGCAGCGCATCCGTGCTCGCACACACGTTCGAGGCACCGAGCAACCTCCGCCTCCTCACTCCAGCGATGCAGCAGAAGCACAACTCTTTCTTGCCGAATATCCACCGGGAACATGTATCTCGCTAGTCCGAGACCATGGGGGATAAACACTAGAGGGGGAGAGAGATCCTTCACGAGGAGGTGTGAGTGAGAGAGAGGGAGGGGGCTCCTTTTATAGGGTGAGGGGGGCACCCAAGGGGCCATGCGCCCAGCCATGGGGCTGCCCCCACCTCTTCCACATTCATGTGGGTGGACACTCCACTCACTCAAATGCCTTTCAATTCCCTCCACTCAAAAACCCACTCAAATTCCCATTAAATTTCCACCAAATTTAATGCAAACTCTCATTAAATAAAACTCCTTTTATTTATTCAGAATTTTGTCAATTACTTTAATTACAAACATTCACATATAACCCCTTGCTATTATTTCATTTCACATGCAGAAACACTTTCTGCAATTTCACCCGAAACCCGCTTTGTATCTAGTGAAATAAATTCCTCGCTTGTTATTCTTTTCGCATGAAACTTTTGCTCCAAATGGATGTCGTGTCTCTTAAGTGTGTCACCCTACGGTTCGCGAATAATGTGGACATGATCGAGACCCTCTCGGATCTATAGTCGAGCGGGATGGAGACCCATCTTACTCCACACATTCAACGATGACTTTCTTGTGATCGTCGGAACTTTTTACGCTAGTATCTTAATCCCTTTGTTTTGTGATATATTACATGTCCTAGATTTGATCATCGGTATCTCCATACCTAGTTTGATCTCACATCGACATGCACTCTTTTCTCGTTCCCGTGATATAACATTCTAGTGATCAAATCACTTGCTTGCAAGCTAATCAATGTGATATCACCGAGAGGGCCCAGAGCATATCTATCCGTCATCGGGATGAACAAATTCCACTCTCGATCCATGGGCCTCAACATAACACTTTATTAGTTCTAAATCCATCTTTATAATCACCCAGTTATGGTGTGATGTTTGATGTTATCAAGAAACTCTTCCGGTGTTAGTGATTGACATGATCTCATGGTCTAAGGATTAGGATCACTTCGTAAGTTGTTATAGCAATATAAACTCAATGACTTTGATCGTAATGCTATACTTTGGATGAATGTTCATCACATGATTACACTAATGTTGTGACCTCGTTATTAACAACATCCAATGTCCATGATCAGGAAACCTATGATCATCTTGTTAATCAACGAGCTAGTTTATAAGAGAGGCATAACTAGGAACTTCCTTTTTGTTTATTAAACACACATGTATTAACTTTTCCGTATTAATACAATTATAGCATGCAAAATAAACATTTATCGTAAATAAGGAATATGATAATAACCACTTTATTATTGCCTCTCAGGCATATTCTCTTCAGTCTCCCACTTGCACTAGAGACAATAATCTAGTTTGAAAACTTTGCGTATTGAACACATATGGATTTCTGGTGTTCCATATACGCAACTGAAAGTGGTTAATATAATCTACAGATCTGACGCTTTCAGGTCCGTGTGTATTTGCATGTCTTTGTGTCTTCACGCATCACTCATTCTCCAATGAGATGGCATTGTATAAATTTGGTCTTTCGGTGAGACCTTTAGTTCCTTGGGGTTAAAACACGTCGATAATATTGTCGTACAATATATCTTTAGTGTTAGCCCGTTGCGAACCACACATTAGTTTGATAACAAACTACGTGACACAAATTCCCTCCTTTGTTGCTACTATAGCAGTCATATACTTAGCCTTTTTGTTGTAGTATTCTTCACAATGTCTTAACTATGGATTTCATCCAAATCCATCATGAAATCTCCTTTCCATTACATTGTGCCACCCATAGTTTAAATTGAGGTAAACTTAATTTGTATCTTGTGACAAACCTAGTATCAATGTAACGCTTTACAATGAAATATTTGTAATTGTTTGTCACCTCTACACAAATTCTTAGTTCTTTCAAGAAGATCGTAAGAATATCCTCACTATCGTCCAATGATCATTTTATGATTCATTCTGGTATATGCTCATAACACTTAGAGCATAGGACATATCTGGATGTGTACATATCATGGTATGATTGATCAAAACATTCTCGTGATTTCACTTATCAAGTGTCAAAGCACTTGAATCTTGTTTCACTTATCAAGTGTCGATACACTTGAATCTTGATTCAATTATTTTCCATGCGACAAGAACCGTTTCTTGTTGTTTCTACATTGAACTCCTTCAATATCTCATATATGTACGTTTGGCACAACCATATTAGCGTCACAGTCTATCTACTATAGACATTCATGCTAAATATTCGGGTTTTGCCTAAGTTTTTCATTGAAACGAAATTCTTAACCTTTGTCAATAAAAGATACATCATTTCTAATCAACAAGATGTCATCCACATAATGTATTAGAAATATGTCTCATCGCTCCCACTTAATTTCTTGCAAATGCAAGCATCTTCATCGTCTCCTGATGAAAACTCCTTTTCATTAAGGTGAAGATTCCAACTCCGTGATGCTTACTTCAACCATTGAAGTTTGCATGCCCTTTTAGCATCCTTTGAATTTTAACAAAACCCTTTGGACCGTGTCATGTACACGTCCTAGGTAACCATTCTATTAGAAGATTTTTTTTTGTTTATTCATCTACCATATACCAAATTATATGTAGTGGTTGCTACTTTAATCCGTCCAGACTAAATATCGCTATGAAAGATCAAATCTTGTCATAGTCAACTCCTCGAACATTGTCGTAAAATACTTTACGACATGTCGACTATTTCATAGATGTGAAACATCCATGTCTATTTCTTTATAGATCCAAATACGACCAATAGGTTTTTACACCTTTCCGGAGGGTCTTCCAAGTTCAAAACTTGATTTCTCGTGTATGGAACTATCACGGATTTTATGGCTTCAAGCCATTTGACGAAGTCAGGGCCCATCATTGCTTCTTTGCATATAGTCGGTTCATCATTGTCAAACAATAATGATTTACTCTCAAATCTTAGTATTTGATTGTTTATTCAAACGACTTGGTTCAATAAGAACTTAGATCTCCGTGACCACAACCTTTGAGGCACATAAGCTATGAGCATTATGGCAGCCTCCGGAACAATTTCAAGCCAAGAACTCAGCACATTTAGCTAAGGTTCGTTAACCTTATCAAAGTTCTATTGTCCTCCCACTTAACTTTTGCAAAAAAATCCTTTTACAAGAAACTTCACATTTCAAGCGACAAACCCTTTTGTCCTCGGTGTTATGGAGGAATAACCAATTGTTATTCGAAATAACCTACAAAGACATGCTCATCCGACTTCGGTTGTAAACATCTTACTTATGTTTAACATACCAAAATTTAAGAAATGACAACTTGGGTTTTACCCCAAACCATAAATTCCATGGTGTCATTTAAACGGATCAAGATGGAGCTCTTTTCAGTGTAAAAGAGGTAGTCTCTAAAGCTTTAATCTTTTAAAACATAATGGAAGTTTTATAAATAACACCTTTGATCCAACCATGTCAAACAAGGTTTCATTACAAATCTCAAACACTCCATACTCCTATGGTGTTTGGGGAGATGTAAATCTAGGTGTTTTGCTAAACTTTCAACTCAAATAAATCCCTTTATGATAAAATCATAATTTATTTATTTTCTTGTTACACTTGTAACTCAAATAAATCCCTTTATGATAAAACCATAAATCATTTATTTTCTTGTTACAATGATTTTCCACTTCATCTTGAAAGTCTTTGAATGTTTTCAAATATTTCATACTTCTTTCTCATTAAGTGAACATTCACTCAAAATTCCGGATAAAGCATATGAAGTTGAAATCCATCGCTTACGACTACATATAATGGACTACATACATCAATATGTATAAATTCCAATAATTTAGTCGTTCATTCTTATTTGGCCTTTGAACGAAGTTTTAATTATCCCGAGGAAAGTCTCACAAGCGTCACTTGATCAAATCAAAGACTCCAAAAATCCATGAAAATGGAGTTTCTTCATGTTTTCTTTCCAATATAATTTAAACGGCGATGTCACTTCGTAAGCGATCTTCCAATCATTTGTCTTGTGACATTTTAGCATTAGGCTTTATGGATGTGATTTCTTCAACTAGATTTGTAAATCATCCATCTTATATGGAATACAGTAATTATTTGAACAACCTTTGTTCTCATAATACCTTATTCAAATAACAATTATTAAAACAAATCTTGAAGTCAAGCTTTGATGTCAACGAGAAATACAAACAACGGTTTGTTTGTTTTTGATGAACATCATCACATATTCTCTTGCTAGTTACTTAGGCCATTGTGGTTCATGAATTGCGTCGTTCTGTATGAAATTTCATACCAACCAATTCGGTATCCAATACCAAAGAACCATAATGTTTAACAAGCAAAGAATACAACCATAACATGTATATCATATATATATACCTAAATTGGATATTTCCAATCTTTTATTTTCTGCCAAATATATTTTTATAGATTCTCTTTCAGCATTTCCTTTTACTTTTTAAAAGAATCTATCAACATCAAAAGTGGCGCCATATACATGACACATAGTCCAAAGCGTGTATATTCAAATAATAATACCTTTGGACTTGCACTTTGAAGTAGATCACCATCATCAAATGATCGGCGTTCTATCAAAATCCATTCTTTAGTAATCTTTTAGTATAGTAAACACTTTACATACATCTTATATTCATCCTTATCATGACGACTTTCATGATCAAGCTACTATAGCTTATAAAGGTGAATCGTGAGTATAACATTACTTTCCAAAACCCTTTTGGATGATTAGGATGTCTAGCATCTCCAACCTTTGTAAATTCTCATCCAATATGAGAACATATATTATACTCTATAATATTGCAACCAAAACATTGTTTCAGATATCGTTATATCTGTCACACATAATGGTTTCTGAAACAATTCTTTCAGCTCCTAGATAAACTTGATATTAAAACAATCAAGAATCATAGAGGCAAACATGATACTTAAGATACTAACACTGGAATTGTTACTCTTGATTTAATACCAATTATTAAATTTCATGGAGTAAATAGAGTTTGCTGAAAGTTTGCAGTAGGACTTTAAACTTTAGATTGACACTCAACACAATACGATACCAGTTCATAAAGTATATATCCAGAATTCTATAGTTCTATTATCTCAATTACAACTATGCATAAGGTGGTGAACGAATGCCAATGACTACAACAAATTATGCAAATTCACTTTGATTTAATTTATGATAAATTGAGTTCTACTAATCCAAATTAGAAATGAACTCCCACTCAAAAACGACATCCCTCGTGCCTTTTTGTGATTACATGAACCAAATCCACTACACCAAGTCCGATCATCACGTGAGTCGGTGTAGCTTCAAAGGCGAGCATCAAATGGGCATCATATCTACTATATGACTCATGCTTAATCTTTCGGTCCGTGTTCCAAGGCCATGTTTGTACATGCTAGGCTCGCCAAGTTAGAACCTTAGTATTCGCGTGTGTAACTGTCTTACACCCGAGATATGCTCGTGGATTCAAGTACACCCGATCATCACGTGATGTCTTGAAGCGACGAAACATTGTCGGTGCATACTTAAGGAAGAACACATTTTTATCTTGATATCTAAATGAGGGATCATCTTATTATGATAATAAAACGCCAAACAAGCAATATAAGATGCAATAAACATCACATGTTAATAAGTGAAATGATATGGTTCCCGCATATGATCTCCATCATGTGCACCGTGGTATGATCTCTATCATACCTTTATGTGTAAGGCCAAGGTCTATGGAACTTACACGCTATGTGTGTTGTAAGAGTATCATCTCATACTTCTACTTACAACATCACCATATCATAACACTAGCCCAGCAACAATCTAAACTAGACGCCTCTAATTTATCCATTGCAAGTTTTACGTGGCTTAGGGCTTTCGAAGATAGAACCTTTCTTACCTACGAACATGAACCACAACGAGGATAACCATATTGTTGACAACTCGTTTCAAATTAGATATTGACTATAGTAGGAGAGACAGACACCCGCTAGCCACTTATGCAAAACTAGTTGCATGTCAAGCGTGGAACAGGTATCATGTGCAAGGACATGTAAAGTTTGTCCAGGCCGCTTCATCCCACTATGTCACCAATATCCAAAGTACAACTAAGAAGCAATAAAATGATCATCATCGCCCACATACTCATATGTGTACTACCCGTGCAAAGTATCTACGCATAGAACCGGCTCGATACCCTTTGTAGGGTTCGCAAGATAGAAAACAAAAAAATTTCCTGATGGGAACAACTATGTACCAAGATCTATCTACTAGATACAAACAAGTGATGTATATCCGTAGAGAACATACCCTTGAAGACCAACAAAGCTTAACAAGTCCAAACTCGTGGTTGATGTAGAAGATCTCTTGCCGATCTCAAGATCGAGAGGAAGTCCTAGCGCCGCAAAACAGTAGCGCATCCATGCTTGCACACACGTTCGAGGCACCGAGCAACCTCCGCCTCCTCGCTCCAGCGATGCAGCAGAAGCACAACTCTTTCTTGCCGAATAGCCACCGAGAACATGTATCTCGCTAGTCCGAGACCATGGGGGATAAATACTAGAGGGGGAGAGAGATCCTTCACGAGGAGGTGTGAGTGAGAGAGAGGAGGGGCTCCTTTTATAGGGAGAGGGGCACCCAAGGGGCCATGCACCCAGCCATGGGCTGCCCCACCTCTTCCACATTCATGTGGGTGGACACTCCACTCACTCAAATGCCTTTCAATTCCCTCCACTCAAAACCCACTCAAATTCCCATTAAATTTCCACCAAATTTAATGCAAACTCTCATTAAATAAAACTCTTTTATTTATTCAGAATTTTGTCAATTAATTTAATTACAAACATTCACATATAACCCCTTGCTAGTATTTCATTTCACATGCGAAACACTTTTCAATTTCACCCGAAACCCGTTTGATCTAGTGAAATAAATTCCTGCGCTTGTTATTCTTTTCGGCATGAAACTTTTGCTCCAAATGGATGTCGGTGTCTCTTAAGTGTGTCACCCTATGGTTCGCGAATAATGTGGACATTATCGAGACCCCTCTCAGATCAATAATCAAAAGCGGGATCTGGAGACCCATACTGACTCCCACACATTCAACGATGACTTTCTTGTGATCGTCGAAACCTTTTACGCTAGTATCTTAATCCCTTTGTTTCGCGATATATTACATGTCCGAGATTCGATCATCGGTATCTCCATACCTAGTTTGATCTCAATTCGACATGCACTCTTTTCTCGTTCCCGTGATATAACATTCTAGTGATCAAATCACTTGCTTGCAAGCTAATCAATGTGATATCACCGAGAGGGCCCAGAGCATATCTATCCGTCATCGGGATGAACAAATTCCACTCTCGATCCATGGGCCTCAACATAACACTTTATTAGTTCTGAATCCATCTTTATAATCTCCTAGTTACGATGTGACGTTTGATGTTATCAAGAAACTCTTCCGGTGTTAGTGATTGACATGATCTCATGGTCTAAGGATTAGGATCACTTCGTAAGTTGTTATAGCAATATAAACTCAATGAATTTGATCGTAATGCTATACTTTGGATGAATGTTCATCACATTATTACACTAATGTTGTGACCTCGTTATTAACAACATCCAATGTCCATGATCAGGAAACCTATGATCATCTTGTTAATCAACGAGCTAGTTTATAAGAGAGGCATAACTAGGAACTTCCTTTTTGTTTATTAAACACACATGTATTAACATTTCCGTATTGATACAATTATAGCATGCAAAATAAACATTTATCATAAATAAGGAATACGATAATAACCACTTTATTATTGCCTCTAGGGCATATTCTCTTCAGCGCGAAGATCACATCAGGACAGAGTTTCCCGATCTCTTCAAATCCTAGGTAATCTTTTCGTCCTTTTTCAAATCTCGGGACGAGATTTTGCTTAAGGGGGGAAGTTTTGTAACATCCCAAAATTATTAAACTTGAATCATCAAACTCTAATCATCAAAATTAGGGTTAACAAAAACTTTTCCAATTACAAATATGAAAGCATTAATATGTGTATGCATTACAATTTGGATTCTTTTGAATTGCCATGGTTCTATGTTTCTTTGCTTGTACAATGATTTTTAGGTGAAATAAACATCATCTAAACAATCCCCAAACTTTTCCCAAAGACAAACAAGTCAAAACAAATAAACTAAGTGAATGGTCACTTTGGCCAAATTAACTCCCATGCCTACTTTGGCTATCCCTAACTTTCAGAACTTAATAGAAACATGTAGAAATCTTTGCACCCCTTGATAGTACTCATAACAAGGTACCAAGGCCCACTTTGTGATAATGCAAAAACATTTAAAGCTCAGTTTAAATGACAGTTTAAAATTGAATCTATTTCATATGGGAAGATCCCACTATTTCAAAAACCACTCAAACAAGATCAATTTTCAAAACCCAAGCATCCACAGGATCCTCAACACATGCCTAGCACACCCACCAAAAAACTTTTCAAAATTCAAAACTCAAGTTCTTGTGGCCATTTCATCAAACACTTGGAGACAATAAAACAAACTGGCCAAACTTCACTGTTTTGAGCAGTAATTTGGCTAAGCATTGTTCACCATTGATCACACTTGTCATGCCAACCCGAAGGAACCCTTGCCATCCGACCATGGCTAGCTAGCCAGAGCAAGCACCAAGTCTAAAAACCATGTCTAGGACACAGGCCACCGTCCATCGCCACCCCCATCGGTAGCCGAACCTCGCCACCATGGACCACACGCCCAAGCCATGCCAAGCTTCTCTGAGAGCATGCCGAGAGCGCGCCAAAGCGCCACCCTTGACACACGCCCACAGATCGCGTGCCGCCCTCGCCGCGTGCACGCGTGATCACCACAGCCCCACCAACCCCGCAGACACCCCCGTTCGCCGCCCCATGCCTCACAGCCACCGCTCGCCATCGAAGACGCCGCCTCTACCGCGCAGAGCACCGCACATTCCCGACCATTTTCCACCGCCCGTACACGCGCATTAAAGCTCTAGAGCATCGCTAGGAGACCACCTGTCGAATGCCAACCTCGGCCATGCCTCTAGCTGCCCGTAGCTGTGTTGCCACCGTCGCATGCCCATCCCTCTCGGTCTCGCCGTCAGGCCTATAAAAGGAGACGATCCCCGCTCGATTTCTTCACACCATCTCACTCCCCTCACCTCACTGATACTTCCACCCCTTAGTCGGAGCCAGGCGAGCAGCGCATCGCCGGAATTGCGCCGGAGCAGGACGCCTCTGGAGAAGAAGGGAGCCATTGATTTCGTCCACCCCCGGAGCTGCCGCGACCACCCCTGAGTTCGCCGTCATTGACTTCGTCGTTTGCCCGCCTCGCCGTTGTCACTGGAGCCTCGGTATACCCCCTATGCACCCCCACTGAGCCGCTAGGGTCCGAGCTTGCCGGTGACCTGTTCATCGTCGACGACGACCCTCAGCCGTCGATCTTCATTCTAATCCAACGCACCACATCGCCCAGTACGGCTTCGCGTTTAATGAGCCACTAACCAGTAGACCCCCCTGTCAGTTGCGCCCCGCGCTGCAGAGTGACACTGGGCCGGCCCATTAAACCTACCCACGCAGCCCACTCGTTTGAATTTAGCTTTTTCTAATTTATTTCAAACTCAGTTATGTACCTAGTTTCAAAAATCAACCCAGCTCGATTCAGTGAACCAAATTGAATGAAACCAATTTTGTTATAAAGGTACTGAAATGCTTAATCCAAGCCCGTTCGATTAAAATCATTTGGATCTGTAGATCAATCTTTGTAAAAATATCAAGTCAGAAGCTTTTCTGCATTCAAACATTTTTCAAATTTCAACCATAATAGCTTTTGAGTTGATTCCAACTCTCAAAAATCACATTTGATCATACCTTTTAAAAAATATAAAAACATATGGGTTTACTTACAGAAATAATGTCCAAGTAATAAAAGAATGCCACATAGGCATTTCTAGTCACTTTATTTATTTAAAATAAAAGGGTTAAACCTTATTAAATTGTGACACCACTTTAAATCACATTCCCATGGACTTAAATATGTGGTGATGACATGTGTCAACATGATACCATGTTTGGTTTGGAGAATATTAAATCTTAAGTAGTTTTTCAATGAGTAGAAATTACTTTTCTCAAATTAAAATAAATAAGACACATGCTTTAATCTTGTAATGTTAGTGATGATGCTAGATCATCTGTAGAACCCTTTCGTGTGATGATTGAAAATAGTTAAGTATTGTTTGGTGATTGTGTACCTCGTATTTATTCATAGACGCTAGTACCGACCAAGGATACTAGGAGGAAGGAGGATACTACGAAGAAGAAGCCGAGGAGAACTTCAACCACTACTCTGCACAAGGCAAGCCAATACTTGCAAGCTATTAACTTAGCAAACTTATACTGATACTTGTGCAAGCCTTACTAATCAATTTGACCTATGCAAGCTAATACTTGCTTGTTACCATGCCAACTAAATGCATTAAGCATATGTGATCATACCCACTTGATAACCCAATCCTAGTTTTACTTGCAAGATTTTTACTTTATTCCTTTATCAAAGCTTTCTTTTAGAGTTTACTTAAGTGACTTGTAGATTCTAGGAAGATAATTGAAGGTTGCATAAAGATCATTAAATTTGGCCTAAGCTAGATAATCTTGATGTCATCCTAAGGCATGAGATTGAACTTAATTAATCCCCACTTGTTTACCACCCCTCATTAGTACTCACCCCACTTGTAGATGCTAGTGCTAAGCATAAAACTTGATCAACTTTAGATGGGAATACTTGGTGGAAAATGGTTATGAAAACCTTAGAATGATGAGTCATTCTACTGAGATGTTTTGACATGTGTTTCCGAACACCAGATGAATTTGATGATGAAAATGTTGAGTCATGAGCCTTAGACCTTTATAAAACTGATGGTTGTTTGGATGCGATACCATTCCAATTTTACCGTACAACCACAATACCCGAAAATTGGGTAGGGCTTGACTGGAAACTTATATACCTTAGTATGGGTTCCCTCACGGCCAAGGTCTGAGCTGAGGCTACCTTGTGAAGATTGTCCACCTGTGCAGTACCCAAGATGACAGTTGGTCATGGTTGGGAGGCCAAACTCATAGGAGAGGTGCCTATACTAGGGCGTGTAATTGAAAAGTTAGGATTGATTATCCGCATACTGAGTATGGTGAATTCAGGATTTGTTCCTGATGGATGTATCGATTGTTGTGGTGAAAGTGTACAATCTCTACAGAGTGTCAAACTATTCGAATAGCCGTGTCCGTGGTTATGGACAGTTGGAGTGGCCATACTGTTCTGTAGGGGTCCCAACCTTTAATAAGGTAGAGTCCTCCTGTGTTTTACAATGCTAGTCCCTGGATCAATAGCTAGCATCCACAGTTAAGATGTAATATCAAGAAACAAAGGTCATGATATAACTTTATAACCAGGAATAACATAAGTTTATTACATCAATCATAGCTCATTTGGCTATTACATTACATTGCAGCGAAATAATTATAATCATGGGGTCCTTCATCTTCAAAGTGCCACAGGCAGATGTTGGTTGTAGACTTTGTAAATCCTAATCAATCAATCTTCACTAAAATCAATCAAACCTGCAACATACAAGTTACAGCCACAAAGGGTCAATACATTTGAATTGTATTGGCAAGTGATACTATGGTAATATAGTGGAGTCTATCATCTATATGCATTTGGCTAAGTGGAGTTGAGGCTTGCATTGCTCAAAATAGATTTTTCTTATCATTTTGAAAATACTAAGTTTTTGTTTGACAAAATCATTTCCTCAATCAAAGATTTCAAGATCCTTGTACCAAGCCATCTCTCCATCAATGATTGAAGAATTCAAACAACCCTTGTTCAAACCACAAGATTTTAATTTAGAAATTGGAATGATGAGATTCTTGATTGCTTCCATGTCTTGATGCTCAAATTGTTCTTTACCAGGGACATGGCTAAGTACTTAGATTTTACACTCTGCAGAGGTGGTGCACTTTACCCACAAGACTTGGTTTCCCAAGACAAAATCTTTTAGAAGCCTTCCCTTAGACCAAAATGGACGCGTTCCCACCTATCAAACACTACCACCCACTGTCCATTTGGATAAGTTCTTGCAACCTATATGATCATGGCAGAGCCCATATTGCCAAGTGGTTGCACTTGAAGCTTCTCAACATTTGACATCTCAAATCCCTTTGTTTCCTGGGTGGCCATCCACAAGTGAGATACACAAGCCAGGTCCATGGTCTTGTGTAACCACTCAACATAACCCAATCCTTCCATTTCCACCCAGGTGATTCATTAACTTAGTTGTTTTATTAAACAAAACCTAAGTCCTCAGACTTAGAATATTTTTCCATAGTGTGAATATATATTCCACCCATGTTTTCTATTAGCTAGGCTAAGCTTGATAGTAATAGGAATCTTTAACTTAGGAAAATCCTACTAAGGATTCAACTACTAGGTTTTCTTATAGCAAGGTCTATACTTAGCAAAATCCATGCAAGTTTTACTTAGCAAAATCAATAATGCATAGAGAAAGCAATGGGACAAAAAGTATGAAGCATCACTTGCCTTTTTGGTAGGGAATGGTAGTTCACTCCTTGATCTTGTTAGTCTCACACTTCACTACAAGTCAAACAAGCAAACACTAATTCAATTTACATTCCAAACCAATAATCACTCAAACAATTTCACACACACAAGACAATGGAAACCAATTCATGCATGGGAGCATGCACAAGATAGTTTTATTTTGCAAAGGGGTCTCTATGGGGTTTCTAAACTTTGTAAGATCCAAATTGGTCATTTATCAAAGTGGCAAAGTCATTAGCAAGAGGGTTTTGTCAAAAACTATTTTTAAATCTATTCATCATTTCATGTGGTGAAAAATGTTTTTTTATTAAGGCAAAACTCTTAAGTTGTTCACCAAATGAGTTGATATTGCAAAACTTGGTGTTTTTGGGTCAGTAAGTTTGGTCCAAACTATTTCCTTAAAGTTTTTCTTTCCATAAACCTTTTTATAACGAAAACTATTCTTTTTATTTGGCTAGAAAATGACTAAGTCAAGTAATCCAACCTAAATCTTACCAAAATCATTTTTAACATCAAGGGTTGGTTCCTAGGGTCAGTAAGGTCACAACAATTCATTTTGCAAAGGTTTTAACCTAAAAATCATTTTTAAACAATTTTTATACTCTAAACAAGTACACAAATGTTTCTGCAAATTCAAACAAGCTAACAGATACTATTTGCAAAACTAAGGGCATGGCTGGCTAGGGCTTTCTCTCCTGAATCCATTGATATAAAATTTGAAATTTTTGGATGTGTGGTTTGAAAGTTACAAAGGTTTGAAGTTTGCAAATAATTCTGTTTTAAAATCTGTTTTTAAACTGAATAAGTGACACGCGGCACACTCTGGTTGGACGGTACCGGTTCGGCCGGATCGACAACGTGGACCGCAGGATGAAAAGGGGCAGGTGCGGCTCAGATCAACGCGTACCCCTTCGTTCTGTCAATCTATCGTGACCATGCGATTAAGATCCTACGGCTACCAGGTTCTTGCCAGGAACGGGCGGCGCTAACGGCGGTTGCGCGGCGGTGTGGCTCTGCTCGCGACGGTTTCGGTGATACAGGGAGCTAGAGGAGGAGTGGGTTGGCTCACCGTGCTCGTAGATGCCTGGGGAAGCTCAACGTGTCAGTATCTCGTCGAGGCGACGGCGAAGTGGATTGCTCGCCGGAGTTCCAGCTGGCGTCGGTTGCGCGTGGCCGTGGTCGAGGGCGAGGCTCTAGGTCACGCGGAGGCAAGACAGGAGTATGGTCAGGTGCGTAAAACCAAGGCGAAGATGCTCGCGTGATCGATAAGTAGAGGCGGTCGATTTCACGGGAACGCGCGGAGTTGGAGACGCGGCGGTGCTCGGAGCTTGTCGAGGCGGTGTTCTGGCCGCATGAACGAAAAAGCACCGGGAGGATTATGGGAGTGGGGAGTCTGCTCGGGGTGGCTCGGTGGTGTCGTGTCGCCGAATTGGGGAATAAGTTTCGGGAGGCAGCGGTGGTGCGAGCAGATTGGCGGCACTAAGGGCGAAGAGGAGGAGTGGTCTGGGAAAAGGAGGAGGGCGTTGGAGTTTTATCGAGCATGGTTAAAGCGGGGTAAAGCGGCGTTATGGCGAATTGAACGCGCAGCGGAATCACAGGTGCGGTGGTCGAGGAAGGAAGAAGGAGTCGCGTGGTTGGGGAGGAAGAAAGTGGAGGTGGGTCTACATCGATTAGGGAAAGAAAACGAGGAGGAGGCCCACCGTCTCTGTGTGGGTTGGATGCGAGGTGTGAAATGTTTTCCTGCGGAATGAGGAGCTGGGCTGGTTGGTGGGCTTCCTGGGCTGCCTGGGTTGGGTTGGCCAAATTCCATTTTTTTTATTCTGTAACTTTTTCCTTTTCTTTTTCTGATTTCTGTTTTGAATTTCAAACAAACAAACAATGTTCACATAAATTCAAACAACACCCAAACTTTGTAAATTTGACTTGGTTCTGTTCAGTAGCCTGAACCTAAATCTAAAATCCATAATTATTAAATAATAAAGTCCATTATTAATTAAATAAATGTCCGTTGCTAATTATCAAATTAGGATTTGATTTATTTCAAACTCAATTTAAATCCATATATTTTCCAAAACCAAAATAGTGGGTTGTATTTGAAATAAGGTATATTTAGAAAGCTTGTTTAAAATAAATAACAATTTTGTTAAAGGTTCCATTTATAATTTAAATAAATGGATCATGGTTTATTTAATCAAATAGGGTTTGATATAATTAATAAATTCCCCATTTGAAATCCAAATATTTTCAAAAACAAATCAGTGGGTATCATTTGGAAGTAAATAATACTTGGATACTTGTTTAAAACAAAATATTATTTTACTTTAGGGCCCAATATTAATTAAATAAAATGGGCCAAGGTTTATTAATCAAATAGGATTTGTTTTATTCAGATATTTATTTTGAAATCTAATATAAAGCCAAAACAATTCAGTAGGTCTTATTTGTGAATATCAAATATTTGGAAAACTTATTTTAAATAATTTAATAAGTTTTGAGGTTCTAATTAAATTGGTAAAACCTTTTATCTAAATAAAGTTTGGATATTAATTCCTTATTATTTTATTTTAAATAAACCTTTGTTATTTTTATTCAAAACTAAATGTTTTAATTCCCAAAGTTTGGCCAAGGTTTAATTTGGCTTTATTAAATAATCTTTATTTATAAATCCACCTTTTCTTTTGAAAACCAAATCTTTTATTAAAGGATCCAATAATAGTAATTCCAAAACATTTTTAATTTCCTTTATTAAATGTTTATCTTTATGAATCCCTTTAGGATTTTATTTAATTCAAATGGGTTTGAAGTTCCAATTGAATTCAAAAAGTTTCTTCTGGCTCTGAAAATCAACAAAGTTTTATTTTATTAATTTATTTTCACATTACAAGATTTGGAAAATCTTGGGATGTGACATGTTCCCCCGTCAGATGTTTTCAAAATGACTTGTGAAATGAATTTAGATTTTGACTTGACCACAACAGGGTTGTGA
This sequence comes from Avena longiglumis, assembly GCA_030063025.1. Lineage (NCBI taxonomy): Eukaryota > Viridiplantae > Streptophyta > Magnoliopsida > Poales > Poaceae > Avena > Avena longiglumis. The sequence goes on along the minus strand of CP125976.1, from coordinate 504,661,680 downwards.
TATGAAATGCAAGTTCCCACTTAGGTGATATAAAATCTTCAACTAGCATTCTTTGCTCCAGAACTTAGTAGAGGTAAATCTGGCTTTTTGCAAAACAACCCTAGAGCTTAGTGTCCTACTACAAAAACTTCTTTAACTTGTTAGTATTAGTTTGCGAGTACATAAAGAGTACTCATGGCTTTGTCCCTGGCTATTCTTGTGGCCAGACTATGAAGAGGAGTACCAGGATGATGGACCCCAGGAAGGTTACGACAACTAGGATCATCTCCCATCGTCGGCATTGCCTGTGACCCTGAAGATGGAGCTTCGCCTATGCTACCTTTATTATTACGTAATTCCGCTGCTTGAGTTATATTAAGAACTGGATCATGAGATCCTTATTTGTGTAAGACCTTATGTATGGTTTGTAATGGATAATGTACTGTGGTATCCAATTATGTTATGTCTCGCAAAAATGGTAATCCTGGGATTGCGATGTATGGCATAACAGGCATCTAGGATTAAAAACCCGGGTGTTGACACTTGGCAACAGGGTCATAGGCATGATCCATAGCCGCGAGTGATCTATCCTACTCTAGTAGAGTCTTGGCGACGGCCGAGTTGACGGCGGGCGTGGGCATGAATTGATTTCCATCTTTGTCAATGTATGGCTTATATTGCGCCGACTTTGAAGGAGCCCACCCCAAGTTGCGCCATTGATACATCGTAAACATATCTATAATTTTTGATGTTCCATGCTTGTTTTGTATCATCTGTCTTATGTTTTATCTACACTTTGAGGTATTTTTATACACTTTCTATAACTAACCTATTGACAAGATGCCATAGTGCCAGTTGCATGTTTTCTTTGTTTTGGGTTTCAGAAAGCTAAAAAATCAATATTCTCGGAATTGGACGGGACAAAAGCCAAAGTTCATATTTTCCCTAAATAACACGGAAAATCAAAGACGATACGTAGGAGGACACCAGGGTGGCCACACCCTAGGTGGGCGCGAGGCCCACCTTGGCCACGCCCATAGGGGGTGTGGGCCCCCTGGACCTCCACCGACCTTGCCTCCTTCGCCTATAAGAATCCCCCGACTCAGAAACCCTAAAGAATCAACCAGAAAGCCAAGAAAAGTTCTGCTATACCGCCGCCAATGAAGGGGAGATTCGGGGCCAGAAAGTCTCTGTTCCGGCACCCTGCCGGGATGGAGAAGTGCCCCCGGAGCCATGTCCATCGATCTCCACCACCATCTTCATCACCGTTGTTGATTCCCATGATGAGGAGGGAGTAGTTCTTCCTCAAGGCTAAGGGCTCTACCGTTAGCTATGTGTTCATCTCTATGCGTGATCATAGTGTGGTCATGATCTTTGTAATCAAGTAGATCTACCTTTCTACTCAAGTGCTTTAATAGATCTCTGCTCTCCCCATGTGTGTGAAAGTGACATCATGCACGCTGTGGTGGCACTTAGGCTAGAGTCTACATAAATACTCATCGTGCTTTAATATATCTATGCTTTTCCCCACGTGTGTGAAAGTGACAGCATGCACACCGTGTGTGGCACTTAAACTAGGTTACATATATATTTATCATGAGTATGTTTGGAGTTTTTATGTCTTTATGAAATTGTGGTGTTTGTTGGAACCATCTAGCGCTCAATATGACAGTGTGGGGTTATCTAGATGGGGAAGGCGGACTTTGAGGTGTGTCGTTATATCCCTACCATGGATTAGAGTGTCCAACCGGAGAGTAGTTCAGGGTAGTATCATGAAGATAATATATATATGAGAGTGTTCACTAGTGAAAGTATGATCCCTAGGCCTTGTTTCTAAGCATTGAAATACCGTTTACAACTAGACCTATTGCATGTTTGCTTGCTTCCATCATTATTTCAGTTTGCCTTTAGTTTCTCCCATGTCAACAACAAGTCAGAAGCTCTTTTCTGGCACTGTTACCACTTGTATTTTACTATCTCTTTGCCGAACTAGTGCACCTATACACCTGACAAGTGTATTGGGTGTGTTGGGGACACAAGAGACTTCTTGTATCTTGATTGTAGGTTTGCTTGAGAGGGATACCTTTGACCACTTCCTCCCTGAGTTCGATAAACCTTGGGTAATCCACTTAAGGGAAACTTGTTGTTGTTCTACAAACCTCTGCACTTGGAGGCCCAACAACTGTCTACAAGAATAGAAGTGCGTAGACATCAAGCTATTTTTCCAAGCGTCTGCTTGGGAGGTAAGGTAAAAGGTACTCACGTCCTCCGGTGTGAGTGCTCGAAGTTATTTCCTTTAGATTCTGCAATTTTGTCTTTTTGTTTCTTGTTTTCACTAGTTAGGCTTAATGGAAAACAACAACAAAATTAGAGAGCTTTATAGCATTTATCTTGAGCTAGGACATGAAGTGTTTGAAGAGAAAATTAAAAAACCTATGAAACTTTATTTGCGTGCTAATAGCAATGTTATTAATATGAACTCTTTGGACACCATTATTGCTAATGTTATGGAAAAGTCTAAGCTTGGCGAAGCTAGTTTTTATGAAAATGATCTTTTTAGTCCCCCATCTTTTGAGGAGGAGAAAGTTTTCTTTGATGATACTTTACCTCAATGATGAATACGATATTTTCAGTCCACCTACTATTGAGGAGGAAATTAGTTGTGATTACAATCTGCCTCCTATATTTGATGATTATGGTGATGAGAATAATAATGATATCTATTTTGTTGAATTTGCTCCCACTACAATTAATAAGAATGACTATGCTTATGTGGAGAGTAATAATCATTTTATGCATGTAGCTCATGATAAGAATGTTTTATGTGATAGTTATATTGTTAATTTTATTCATGTTGCTACTGAAAGTTATTATGAGAGAGGGAAACATGGTCTTATGTATCTAAAAAATATTAAGTTTCCCCTCTTTATGTTGAAATTTTTGAAGTTGCTTTGTGCTTTCAAGACTTGTTTCTTTACAAGATTCCTATGCATAGGAAGTGGGTTAGACTTAAATGTGTTTTATATTTGCTTTTTGATGCTCTATTTTACTTCAATTCATATTTCTTATGTGAGCATCTTCTCAAACTATCAAACCTAACTTAAAAGCGTTAAAGAAAAGTACTTATTGGGAGATAACCCAAGATTTTTCTTGAGTCTTGGAAGTTATTACCTCAGTAATGACCTCTCCTTATCCCTTTTGTTTGCTTTTTGAGCCAATAATAACCTCTAATGAGAGAGAAGTAAGACTTGAGGAGTTGTTGTCCCGAAATAGATTTTTCTGCTCCACCGTAAATATTCATGAGGAATATATGTAAGTCCTATTGAGCTGATATTTTGTGAATAAATCACCCAGTATGTTATCTAACTTTCGTTAGTTCAACACTTTTTTATTTGAGCAACAGAAGGTCTTTGAAAAAAATCAGTTTCTACCTGCTGGTCTATTTTGACAGATTTCTGCCATTATTTGCATTTGCTTCTTATTGATTCCTTTTTGGGTTCTTTTTGGGAAATTGAGATTTTTGAGGGAAGTTCTATAGTATCTTATGCTTTTAGTGAAAGTTTTGTTGTTCTAAAACTAAAACCCAAGGGTCTATTATCTTTTGAATACACTAATGTTGCTAATGAAGATTGTGTGAAGTTTTGTATGAAGGAAAATTTTTAGGTGTAGAGAAAGAATGATGTAATGAGATGAAGAATGGAAAAAATCTCAAGCTTGGGGATGCCACCGCGTGTCACCCCAAGAAATATTCAAGAGTTACAAGCGTCAAAGCTTGGGGATGCCCAAGGCATCCCCTTCTTCATCAATAAAAAACTCAGGTCTTTCTAGACACTTTATTTTTATTGTTTCATGCACTATTGTGTTGTTCTTGGAGCATCTTAGTTTTTGTTTTTGGTTTTCGTTTGCTTGGTTTTCTTGAATAAGTTGTTTGATCACAGCACACTTCTTTTGGAGAGATACACACTCTGTTTCATTGCCTAGAGCACTCTAGTTTTCACTCTTATTGTTCTGTGTGTTCACTTTTGCTAGCACTATGTTTAGCCTTAGTTTTCTTATGCTTTTTGCTTAGAACTTTTTAGTTCTTATTTTTGGATTTGTGATAGAAGCTCACTGATCTTTATTGATTATTATCTTTGTGAGTTGTTTCAAATAAGTTGATTGGTGTTGGAAAAGAGTAGAAAGCTTCATGCTTAAGTGGTACAAAAGGGAGCTTGTTTTGACTGTGCCTTAGACTTTATCATGTCATGCTAGATGTTGTTTTGACCTTATGCTTAGTGATTATTGCTATATCATGACTTGTTCCAAACAATTGAGATTGCTTAGTGTGCCTTGAAAGAATCATGCGTTGCTTTAGCACATAAAAGCATAGTATTGTGGTATTCTCCTTTGATGCTTTGTTTGGGTTGACTTGGAACATGCTTACACCATGTTATGACTATGAACCAGTCACCATAGACTCTATGATCATTTAGCCCTTGACTTGTTGTCACATCCCAAGATTTTCCAAATCTTGTAATGTGAAAATAAATGAATAAAATAAAACTTTGTTTGATTTTCAGGGCCAGAAGAAACTTTTTGAATTCAATTGGAACTTCAATTGAATTAGATAAAACCCTAAAGGGATTTAAAAAGATAAACATTTAATAAAAGGAAAATAAAATATTTTGGAATTGCTATTTTGGACCTTTTAAATAAAAGGATTTGGTTTTCAAAAGAAATAGAAGTTTTATAAATAAAGATTATTTTATAAAACCAAATTAAAACCTTGGCCAAGTTTTTGAAATAAAACATTTTGTTTTGATAAAAAAATAGTAAAGGCTTCATTTAAATAAAATAATAAGGATTTAATATCCAAGTTTTATTAATAAAGGTTTTGCTATTTTCAAAACATCAAAACTTATTTTATTTATTTAAAATAAGTTTCCAAGTAATTATATTTTCAAATAAAACCTACTGATTTGGTTTTGAAAATAATTAGATTTCAAAATGGAGTTTTAAAGTAAACATCAAATTCTATCTTGATTTAATGACAATGGTCTATTTATTTAATTAATAATGGACCTAAAATAAAATTATTATTTTGGTTTGGAATTTTGGTTTATATTACTGAACAGAACCAGAATTCAATTGCATGGTTTGGTGATTGTTTGAATCAATTTGAATGCTTGAGTGTTGTTTGAATTTCAAAACAGGAAATAGTTATAGAAAAAGAAAAAGCCAGCAGACAGAAAAAAGAAAAAAAAATAGAGTTTGAACCAGCCCAGTCGACAGAGCCCAATAAGCCCAGAACCATCCCAGCTTTTCCTCCCCGAAGAAAAACGTTTCGCACTCGATTTTAAACCCACAGAGAAGCTGACCAGTGGACCCTTCCCTCACTCCTTTTCTCACTGACCACTGGACCCACTCTCCTGTTCATCCTCCTCACCCGCGCGACCTCCTTCCCCCAAACCTCGCTTCCGTTGCTGCCATTCAAAGCCGCGTTCAATTCACCTTAATGGCCGCGTTAATCTCGACCCTGACCACGCGTACAAAAGCACCTCTCCTCCCTCTGTCATTCCCCTCAAACTCCAACGCCACATCGCCACCAGGCTGCCTCGAATTAGCCCTGCACCGCCGCTGTTCCGGCGAGCTCCTCCGGTGAAATCCGACAAACCACAGCCACCTCGTGCCTCCCTGAGCACACTAGGAGATTCCCCACCGACGCATCTTCCGTGCCTCGACCATGGGCGCCCAGGAGCCGTCGACAAGCTTCAACCTCGCCTGCGTCATCTTCAACTCCGGCAAGCACCGGTAGTTTCCAGACCGCGCCCTCTAGTTCACGCACAGCTTTGCTCGATCCTGTGCATCTAACCGTCTCCGTTTTGTCTGGGTGAACCACACCGCCTCCGACCACAACCAGCCGCTAGGCGTCGTTCCGCGAGGAATTGCGGTGCGGACCCCGTCGCCTTGACACGCCGACCACCGTCCAGCACCTCGTCCTCACGAACACGGTAAGCACCCTCTCTTCCTTGCTTCCTAGAACCGCCGTTAAGCGCAGCACGGACCGTCGCCGCCGTCGTCAGCGCCGCCGATTCTTGGCGAGCATTAGCAATGCTCGATTTAGATCGGAGAGATTAGATAGATCCACTTAACCGCGAAGAGGTATGCTTTCTGGACCGCACGATTTGATTGGATCCAACGCACTGCAGAGCCCGATCCGACCGAACCGGTACCGTCCAATGATATTGCGACGCGTGGCCAGGTCTGTTTAAAACAGAATTTGGAAATCAGATTTAAGTTGCAATTTCAAACCTTTGTAACTTTCAATCCACACGTCCAAAATTTACAAATTTGATACCGTTGGAATCAGTGGAACAAGCCCTAGCCAACCATGCCTTTGGTTTAGCAAATAGTATCTGTTAGCTTGTTAGTTTTTGCGGATACTTTTGTGTGCTTGTTTAGGTTAGAAAAATTGTTTAAAAATGTTTTTAGGGTTAAAACCTTTGCAAAATGGTTTGTTGTAAACTCACTGACCCTAGGAACCAACCCATAGTTTGGAAAATGGATTTGGTAAAGTTTAGGATGGAAAACTTGATTTAGTCATTTCTAGCCAAATGAAAATAATGGTTTTTGTTATGAAAATGATTTTGAGTAAAAACTTTGGGAAAATGCCTTGGATCAACCCTACTGACCCAAAACACCAAGTTTTGTGGATTAGCAACTCATTTGGTGAAAAACTTAAAAGTTTTGCTTTGATAAAAATATTTTTCACCACATAAAATGATGAATGGATTTAAAAATGGTCTGTGGACAAAACCCTTTTGCTAATGACTTTGCCACTTAGAAAAATGACCACCTTGGACCTTACCAAATTGAGAAGCCTAGTGGAGACCATCTTTTGCAAATAGAACCACCTCTTGCATGCTCACATGCATGACTTAGATCTTAGATCCCATTGTTTTGTGTGTGTGAATTGTTGATTGATTATTTGGAATGCTAGTTGATATAGAGTTTGCTTGATTGATTGTAGTGAAATTAGCAAAGTGTGAGACTAGCAAGATCAAGGAGTGAACCATCATTCCCTACCAAAAAGGCAAGTTACACTATCATCTAAAGTCCTACTATTTTCTTATACTTAGTGGATTTTGAAAACATGCATGAAAACAATTTTATACTTATGCTATGCTAAATCCTAATAGGATTCCCTATACACTCCTTAGTGAAAATATTGTAGTTGTTACATGCTTAGCCATGCTTTATTTTGAAAAGAGATACATGTTGAGATTTTATGAAGTTGAGAAAAGGACTTGTGCGTTTATATAATAAAACAAGGACTCAATGAACCACCTGGGTGGCCAAGGATACTTTGAGTATTGGAGAAGGTGGCAACAAAAGGAACCATGTCTATGGCAATCACTTTGTGTTGTGCTCCAGAGGAAACCACCCAGGAAACTTAGAGATTGAACATGTTTCTCCAATTGTGGCTTTCGTGTGCAACCACATGCTATTATGGCTCTGGCTTAGTCAACTACATTGGGAAGACCCATGCATTGTCTTGATTCTTGGACATGGGGATCTGGAATGCTTCATGGGTCTTTGAAGACAAGCTAGCAATGGTGTATGGGAGGACCCTTTGGAAAGACTTCGTCACATTCTCAATCTGCCAGTACTCCATCTTGGTGAGTGCTAATCCAGTGGCCACTGGTGGCAAAAGGATGGGATTGTGACATGTGGGTAAAGTGTACTCCTTCTGCAGAAGATAATAAAAATCTAAGTACTTAGCCATGTCCCCGGTTATGGACAATACTGAGCAACTAAAGTTTGAACTATGGGAGATCTCGACATTCTAATTTCTAAAAGAAAACTTTTAAAGACTTGATGCACTTGGGGTTACCAAGGAGCACAAGAGACTTTGATAAAACTTGATGTACTTGGGGTTACCAAGGAACTCAAGAGATGAAAACATGAACACTTGGGGTTACCAAGGAACTCATGAGATTTTATAAAACTTGATGCACTTGGGGTTACCAAGGAGCTCAAGGGATTTTGACAAGGACTTGAACACTTGAGTTTCTACCAAGGAGTTCAAGGAACTTGGAAAAGGAGATTTAACAAAGGACCAAAACCATTTTTGAAAAGATAGGATAAATTTTGCTTTATGCAAATGAGCCTTAAACTCTACTTAGCCAAATATGCATGTATTGATAGGATCCACTCATATTAAACATAGTAGTGAAGCTTGCCAATACAATTCAAATGTATTGACCCTTGTGGCTGTAACTTGAAATGTTGCAGGTTTGATTGTTTTTAATGAAGATTGATTGACTAGGATTACAAAGTCTACAACCAACATCTGCCTGTGGCACTTTGAAGATGAAGGACCCATGACTAATAGTTATTCCGCTGCAATGTAATGTAATAGCCAAATGAGCTATGTATGATGTAATAAAATTATGTTATTCCTGGTTATAAAGTTATATTATGACCTTTGTTTCTTGATATTACATCTAAACTGTGGATGCTAGCTATTGTAACACCCTCAGAATCGGACCTATGCAAGTTTGAGCAAAATTCGACAAACCCGCATAGAAACGATTCAAAGGTGCCCACCAGGCACTTTCGTGCGGGTGGAAAACGAAGTAATAACATTACACAACAGTCCTCGATGGGACCCACGTAGATATATATATATAATGTTGACTCAAAGAGTCAAGAATACGTATATAATATACAAAGATCCAAATCACCTTGAAACGATAGTGTGTCCAGCTACGGACAAGAAGCAAATGGGGCTAAGAGCCCGAAGAATAACCAATGGCGTCCATAACCTGCCCAAGCGGAAGGGTAACCCCGCTAACGACGTCGATCTCAAAACCTGCTTAAACAAAGGTGCCGGCGAAGGGCAAAGAAAAAGAAGGAGCGTCGATCTTGAGGCGAAGCAGCGAGGCTAGAATTCGGCGGTCCTCGCCTACATAGGTATGGTGGACTGAGCGGCAGCGGCAGCATGCACTAAACAACCTATAGAGACTCGATACAACGGGCGGTTATCAGAGGGGGATGAGAGTGACCTATCCGGATCCAACCTGAAGCTTACACCAAACAAACCCATCCTGGTGTTTCCCCCTCGAGACCAAACGAGGAAGTCAACCGAGGAACTCACACCGTTGGCAGCTTTATTTATTCAGTTATCGTTGCAACAATTACTAGTCAGATTTAGTTAATCGTCCTGATAAAGTAAGCAAGGGCACTTTTAATTAACCATTCCGTTATAGTTGCGTCAATTACTAATCGACATGTAGCATGAGATAAACCCATAACCAAGCTTGTTGGTACTTTTATCCAGCCATTTTGTTGTAGTTGCAATACTTACTAGTCAGTACAATGGTGCATGGCGACACAAAAAGCAATTGTGGGCGTATTATTTAGTCATTCCATTATAGTGGAGCTGATTACTAGTCATTATAAGTCAAATTTATAGCAAATAAACTTTAGTTATGCTTGTCTATGATCGAGATATCATGCTCCAAGTCGTCCATATCCGCGACACGGCTTTGAAAGTTTTACCGGCGTGCACCAATAGCAACACACGCCGATCAACCTCGGAAAACCAAATCAAAACCCAACGAGGCTTTCACGATTGAACAATCACAGATTCAGAAATATTTGGGGCCACCCCGAGTACACCATAGCAGTAAGCAAGCTCCGAGACGGACTCAAGGTTTGCGTCAATGGTCAGAACGGCGGATCTCAATCGGGGGATCGATACCGCGAAAACATTCCGCTTACCTAACGATGCAGTGTGCTCCTCGCAATTTAAATACGAAAGTAGCATGGCATAAGTACAGGATAGTAAAACACCTCAAACTAGTTTGTGGCCCCAAGAAATAAGAATGAATCAAGCTCGCTCGGGGTCCCATATACCTCCGGATGTGGATAGCGATAAATCAAGGAACAGTATCAAGTACTCGGGGTCTTACGACACAAGCGGGCTCGAAACCAAATATTATCTATCACCCACCGATGCCTCTCGCTTATTTCAATTTTAGTTGTTAAATGAAATTAAAGTGACGATAAGTAAAACTAGAATCATCTCCAACATCAACATGCGGCAATACATCAAGAATCGTGGCACTTGACGACCGCATAGCGACTTGAGCAAGCGACTACGACGCGCAAGTCCAACTATCTACCAAACAATGGTAATAGGATGTGTCCAAGGCAATATAGGGCTCGGTATATCACAAGTACGGAAACTAAAGCATCGCAACAGATAGCAATAGATCAACAGGAGGGAGTAAATACTATAAAAGTAAGATAGGTAGAAAGGGGAGATGCTCTTTGAAAACATTGTCGAAGGTTCAACCAAGAACGCGGCAAAGCTCACATCAACTCAACGGTCTTATCCATGAAGAAGCAAATCACTAGAAGGAACACGGATGCAATATTTAATACAACGCGTAAGATCGGCATGATGCATGTATGATGTATGGCATGGCAAAGATGTGATGCGATTAGGTCATATTAAGTGAACCGGGGTCCGACAAATAGTTAGGTGGTTCAAGTTGTTTAGAAACCCTTGATTTAAATGTTGTTTTACATGGTAGAAGATAGCACCGGGTTTGCTACACAAATTTAATTGAGGCCAATATAAGGCTAGATTTGCCCGCATATGGGCCCCATATTTAATTATAAGGTGAAACGGCATAAGGCCCCCAAACCACATGATATGCACGCGAGATGAATGATTTGATGTGCAACAATTGTATTATATTATGAAATTAGGGTTTTCAGGAAGAGATTCACACATTGAGGGGTCTCGACGGACTTGGGGTTCCGGGGTTCGGGGTCCAGGGTTCGACGGAACGTTCTCGGGCTCCGGGGAGCAGAACTTGGGTCGGTGTCGGGGCACATCGGCTTCTTCCGGGCCGATGCTGTTCTTGTCGTCGCGACGGTCTTGTCGGGTCCTCGAGTCGGGTCGGTCTTGCCGTTGCGAGGATCTTGTCGGGCTCGCGCCATCGAGTCGGTGTCAACATTCGGGGCGTTCTCGTGGCAATCTTGGCGTTCTGGGGATGATCCTGTCGCATCCGCGGTCTACGGTCATGTTGTCGGTCTTGGCGTCCGGGGGGGAAGTTCTCGGTGTCCGTGGCGGAGATCTTGAAGGTCCCTGAACTCGACGAACTTGGCGTACGAGGGTTCGGCCTTCGGGGTTTGACGGTCCGCTCCGGGGACGGTCTTGATGTCGATGGAGAACTTGGATCCAATCCGGTGGTCATCGAAGATCTTGTCTATGACGCCCATGACCTTGTTCAACTTTTCGTTCTCGTTCACCGGAATGTTCAGATCGCAGCCCGGTGGATTGTAACACCACTTTTTAGCATCGTACCTCACCGCGTCCATCACCTTCACATCTCTCAAAGACCGAGCAACACCAACACATCAACACAGGGCTCACGCCCGGCAAGAGCTGAACGGAACGATCGGCGGTGGCGAAGATGTGGGGACCCGAGGAGGACTCGGCGGCTGCCCGCTTCGGAGGGGCGGTCGGGCTTCTCAGACTGACGGCAGGGCGAGTAACTTGATCCGGATTATGCGGGCGTGGAAGCGGCAGCGACGGCAGCGAGCCTGCGGTGAGATCTGCGTCAAGGCGGAGAAAAGGCGACCTTGGTGGCGAGGGCCTTCAGCGACGCTGACGCCGGCAGCGGTTGGTGGCGGGACGAGGTGGTGGGCGGCGCTCGCGTCGGCGAGGTCGCCCAGGCGGGTCGGCGAGGCAGGCGGGGACGGGACCCAGCGGCGCGGCTCGACGAAACACCGGACGGCGGCTCGGCACACGACGGACGGCGAGGCTCGGCGGCGTGGAGGCAGTTGGTTATCATGGGGACGGGCGACCGGGAGCGACGTTGCGCAGCGGCGGCGCATGGCAGGGTAAGCGGGCGGCAGCGCGACGCTCAGCGGCTTCCATGGCGGCTGCCGGGCAAGAAGGAGGCGAAGGTGGCAGGAGGTAGGCGGCGGGGCTGCGCGGGCAGTGGCGGGCTTGCGCGCGGCGACGAGGGCAGCGAGCTTGAAGGTTGGCGGCAGCTGCTGGCAGCAAGGCTGTGGCCGTGGCGGGCGGCGATGGCGAAGCGGAGGCAAGGTGGCAAGGGTGCACTGACGGTGGCCGGAGGAGGCTGCGGCCTGGAGCTAAGCGTGAGCAGTGGTGTTCGCCGACGGGGAAGCGGGCCGGCGGTTAGGATAAGCGGCGTCGGCGAGAGAGAAGGAGCCAGGGAGGAAGAGGGGTGTCGGGGTGGGAAGGACCGGGTCGACGCGGTTGGAGGGTAGGGAGAGGGTGAGGTGGCGCAAGGGGAGTGGCCAGGGTGATGTGGAGGGTTGGGTTGGGTAGATAGCTGGGTAGGAATAGGATTAGAAGGGCGGTTCAGCTGGACCGTTTTAAAAACAGGGGTTGTCGTTCGGGTCTACTCGGCCCGTTCGACTGCCCCACTAAAAAAAATGAAATAAATTTTATTTGTTTTAATAACACCGTTTGCAAACCGATAGCGGCCAAAACAAAATAATCCGGAGACCCGGGGTTTTGCATTTGAATTAAGATGGGGCGTTTGGAAAATAAACCGGGGTTTGCGAAATAGTTTTGGCAAACAATGCATGATGATGACGATGCAATGCACAAATTCAACGCGATTTTCTAGTAGTGGTTTTGCGGGATGCCACAGCTATTGATCCAGGGACTAGCATTGTAAACACAGGGGACTCCACCTTATGTTGTGTAAAGGTTGGGACACTCCCTCTACACTTGTAGTACCACTCTATGCTTTGATTAGTAATGTTTTGTCGCTCTGCATGATTATGGCCATTATTGTTCTCTTAGTTGGTCGCCCCCAGTATTTTGCTAGCCTCCACTTGTATTGAGTAAGCTCTACTTATGCATCCAACTCCCAAGAAACCAAGTTATTCCAAAGTGTCTACTATAAATTCCTATGCATGTTGTGTTACACCATTCCAAGTATATTCGTGTTTTCATTGATCTTCCAATTAAAAAGTCTCTTTGTTATGTGAAAACTTAGTGATTAAATCTCTCACAAACTTGATGGCACACTCTATTTTTCTTGCCCCTAATAAACTTGAACCATTGTGTCATCTATGTTGTATATGCTTGCACTTATACGTTGGAATTAGCAGAACCATGCTGTCATGGGGAACGCTTTCAACATTGCACTTGTACTTTGTACACAATTGATATCATGCTCTTTTGTCTATGGATGTCGTCGATGTGAAATAAAATGGGAGCTTGTAAGTCCATGGAGTTATGTATGTGTGTTAGAGAAACGTCTGGGCCGCTAGCCTAATCCATGCCTAATCATGATGGAAACTTGCAACATCACCATAATGACATATATGAAGCTTTCTTCTTATAAAAAAGAGACATGTTGAAAAGAGGAAAGAGAGAAAAAAGCACCATTTTCCCATGGTAAATAAGAAGATTGCTGAGATGCTCATTGTCTGCTTGCCTTGTCATTTTGATTATGGGATAGCTCCTGTATCATGTGCAAGGGGTACCCCGTTGGAGGTTCTCTATGATACACATGTACTTACTATGACAATAACTTACAAGTGACTAAAGTTGAGTAGCATGAGGAGCGGCCATCGTATTCAAGGGACATGAGATTGCCAACTTATACTTTGTCAAGCATATACTCCATAGTTTGTTCACTTTAACCTTAATCACTTCAAGATGCTTATGATAGGGGCAATGAGAGCTGAAAGCTAACAAGTACCATAATTTTTGGAAGCTCTTTATGAGACTTGAAATCTGTAACATCCTCAAAATCATGTTTCAAACTTATGCATATCATCCATGCATCCATGAGCATATGATTTTCATTTCAAACAAATCAATTCAAAACAGAAGCATTTGTGCTTAATATTTTATGTGAGCTTCTCTAAGCCTTAGTGATATCTTCCAATGAGAAGAATACTTGTTTTGATTCAGTAAATATTGTTTGTTTCAAACTTAGGCACCACCAAAATATTGAACAAATTTCAAAACAAAATGAATAATAAAACCAATATTATGCCTATTGAATATATATCATAAAAGGCATGGTTTATTTCTATTTTCAAAAGACCCAAGTGTGTTTGAGTGAACAGTTGTGTTTGGCACTTATTTGAGTACAAGATTTATTGTACAAAAACCCTGAAAAGTTTTGGAATCAAACAGATTTGAATTGAAGTTTGAAAACCATTTCAGAAAAACAAACAGAAAAAGAAAAAGCTTAAAGAGAGAAAAAAATATCACTTTCGGCCCAACTAGCCCATTAAGCCCAAAGACCCCACCCGTGAACCGTTTTATTCACTCTCCCACCCACTAGCTCACGTGCAGGACCCACTCCCTCTCCTTTCCTCTCGCTGACAGCCACGGCCCACACGACCATCGTCGTCTCCACCCAGCGACTGGTTCATCCCCAAATCACGCGGGCGTTCCCTGTATTGATTCGCGGCGTCAATTCATGTTGAATGTTGGAGTAAATCTCGCTCGCGACCATGCTACTTAAACCCCCTCTGTCCCCTCTCCATTTTCCCCCAAACTCCGAGCACAAAGTGCCCCCAGGCTGCCCACAATCGCCCCTGCACCGTCGCAGACAGAGCTCACTCCGGCGACCAATCCCGGTGATCCATGTGCGCCCTCTCCCTCTGGTTCTTGCAGACAGCCTCGCCACTTTCTTGCGCATCTACTGACACCGCTGGTTCCTTCTTTACTGCCCCAGGTCGTCGGTTCCGTTCAACACCGCAAGCTCCCGACGACAACCTCGACTCCGGCGACCAAATTCCGTAAGCCCTTTGCGCCCCTTCGCCTCTGACTCACACGAAGTTGTTCGCCACTGTCTTGTGCATCATATGGTGCCACTTGTTTGTGCTAGGGAGACCAGGAGCGTCACCAACGTCGCCGTCCACTCGAACCCGACGCCGCCTAACCGACGAGCTCAAGCCCGCTCCGTGCACCCTTGCAAGCCGCCGGGTTGAGCATCGGTAGCCGCCACGTTCGTAAGCCTCAAGCGACCCTAGGACCACCTGTAGTGCCGCGCCGCCGTAGGTAGAGAACGCCGCCGCCAGTCGCCGCCGCTAGCACCGCCTGTCTGTGGTCAATTAGATTAGGGCCGTAGGATTTAGATCTAACGTGTGAGATTAGATCTGTGACGAAGAGGTAAGTTTAGATCTGAGCCGTGCGTGTTTAGTTAGATCCAACGGTAGCGGCAGCGTGATCCAAAGGTCTGACGGTATCGTCAATCGAGCGCCGGCGTGGTCGAGTTTAGATTTAAAACAGGATTTGAATCTGATTGATGTTCAAATTTGTTTTGGCTATAACTTTTGATCCCCACGTTAGAATTTGACAAATTTTATATCGTTGGAATCAGGAGAGCAAGCTCTTTCTAAATATGCAATGTGTTTAATGTTTTGCTTCTATTAAAAAGGTTTTATTTTCAGAAACTTGTGCAGGACTAATTTGAGTATATGAAATGTTTAGGAAATGATTTAGGGTTTAAATAATTGTTGTTTGGCAAGTTTTTGACTTGTTTATGAATCAGTACTGTATACTTGCTTGTTGAGTTTTTAAAATCATCACATATCTTTTTTTTCATGCATGCATATATTTTTTATTGTATATGTTTTGTATGTGACTGTGGCTATGATTCTTTGTGTAGATTTTGGTGCTAGTGATTGTGATTGTGAGGAGTGTAGCTACTCTCCAAACTACCAAGGCAAGTGGTACTTCATGAATATTTTTATCCCTATGTTTCTACTAAGCATTAGAAATATTTTGTTAGACTTGCATGTTATATTTTGCTTATATGCCATGTTGGGAAATCCTAGTAGTTGTAGAATTGCTAGAAAATTTCTAAGTTAAGATACTATCTATGCCATGCTTAGCCTAGCTAGTAGCAACCAAGGGTTGGTGAAATATATACATGCTATGATGAAAATATTTCTAAGTCCTTTGGACTTGTGTTTTGCCTAATAAAACAACTAAGTAAATGAAACACCTGGGTGGAATGGAAGGATTGGTTTATGTTGAGTGGTTACACAAGGCCCATTTCTATGGTTTACCTTGTCTATCTCACTTGTGGAAAGCCACCCAGGAACAAAGAGATTTTAGAGGCCAAGTGTTAAGAAGCTTCTAGTGCAGCCACTTGGCAATATGGGCTCTGCCAGGATCACATAGGTTGCTAGAACTTAGCCATTTGGACAGTTGGTGGTAGTGGGAATGATAGGTTGGAGCGCGTCCATTTGGTCTAAGGGAAGGCTTCTGAAAGGTCCTGTCTTGGTGAAAATCAAGGCTTGTGGGGAAAGTGCACCACCTCTGCAGATGGAAAAATCTAAGTACTTAGCCAAGTCCATGGTAATGGACAACTTGAGCATCAAGACATGGAAGCTATCAAGAATCTCCTCATCCCAATTTCTAAGTAAAAAACTTGTGGGTGAACAAGGGTGAAGGATCTCAATGTCTATTGGTGGTTCCTTGGGAAAAGTTTTGACAAAGAAAAACTTAGTGTTTTCAACTAATAGGCAAAACCTATTTTGAGCAAAGCAAGCCAAGCTACACTTAGCCAAAAATTGCATATAGTATCTAGTCCACCTAAATTATACTAAGGTATCACTTGCCAATACTATTCCAATGTATTGACCCACTGTGGCTGTAACTTGTGATGTTGCAGGTTACTCTGATGAGGATTAGGTGTCATGAGTCTACACTCAACATGTTTTCCTGTGGCACATGAAGATGAAGACTTTTATTTATTTACTTATTCAAACTCTTGTACTAGGCCTGTGGCCTTGGAGTTGTAAAGACTATGTTTATCTCTGGAATGGCTGTAATAAAGACCTTTGTATTTGTGTACTTCATCTTAAACTGTGGATGCTAGCATTGATCCAGGGACTATCATTGCAATCACAGGGATCCTTTTCCTTTATAAAGGAGGTATCTTACAAAATCCCGTCTTCCCTTTGAAGGGTCTTTCTTCCACCATTATATTGAGTCTCCACCTTCTATCCTTAGGCACTAGTTAAGATAGCATAGTTGCCATTCTTAGTTCTATGTGCATTGTCCCAAAACTTATTGTTTGATTCATATTATTGATATTGCTTGCTCATGAACTATTTGTATCTAGTCACTCTTATGAACTTTGAAGGTGTCCGATGCATCTATTTGCTACTCCATGAGGGGCAAGTTGAATGCCACTATGCTATGTTTTCTGTATGTGAAACAAACAAACGTTTTTCAATGCATGTTATTCATGATCTTTGTTTGTAACCTTTCAGGTTGCATGCATAGTTACTTTGTCTTACTGTTAGAACTCCATCTTTCATGCTCATGTTTAGAGTTTTTTGATCCCATCTTTCAATGCTTGCAAGTGGTTTGATCTTGATTTTTATGGTGCATGTCACCTAAAAAATTATTCTTTTTATCACTTACCTACTTGAGGACGAGCAGGAGTTAAGCTTGGGGATGCTTGATACGTCGTAAACGTATATATAATTTTTGATGCTCCATGCTTGTTTTGTATCATTTGTCTTATGTTGTATCTACACTTTGAGGTATTTTTATACACTTTTTGGAACTAACCTATTGACAAGATGCCATAGTGCCAGTTGCATGTTTTCTGCTTTTTTTGGTTTCAGAAAGCTAAAAAATCAATATTCTTGGAATTGGACGGGACAAAAGCCAAAGTTCATATTTTCCCTGAATGATACGGAAAATCGAAGATGAGACGGAGGAGGACACCAGGGTGGCCACACCCTAGGTGGGCGCGGGGCCCACCTTGGCCACACCCACAGTTGGTGTGGGACCCCTGGACCTCCACCGACCTTGCCTCATTCGCCTATAAGAAGCCCCCGATTCAGAAACCCTAAAGAATCGACTAGAAAGCCAAGAAAAGTTCCGCTATGCCGCCGCCACCGAAGGGGAGATTCGGGGGACAGAAAGTCTCTGTTTCAGCATCCTGCCGGGACGGGGAAGTGCCCCGGGAGCCATCTCCATCGATCTCCACCACCATCTTCATCATCGTTGCTGATTCCCATGGTGAGGAGGGAGTAGTTCTTCCTCGAGGCTAAGGGCTCTACCGATAGCTATGTGTTCATCTCTCTCTATGTTTGATCATGTTGTGGTCATGAGCTTTGTAATCAAGTAGATCTACCTTGCTACTCAAGTGCTTTAATAGATCTCTGCTCTCCCCATGTGTGTGAAAGTGACAGCATGCACGTCGTGGTGGCACTTAGGCTAGAGTCTACATAAATACTCATCATGCTTTAATAGATCTATGCTTTTCCCCACGTGTGTGAAAGTGACAGCGTGCACACCGTGTGTGGCACTTAAGCTAGGTTACATATATATTTATCATGAGTATGTTTGGAGTTGGATGTTTTTACGAAATTGTGGTGTTTGTTGGAACCATCTAGCGCTCAAGGTGACAGTGTGGGGTTATCTAGATGGGGAAGGCGGACTTTGAGGTGTGCTGTTATATCCCTACCATGGATTAGAGTGTCCAACCGGAGAGTAGTTCAGGGTAATATCATGAAGAGAATATATATATATATATATATATATATATATATATGAGAGTGTTCACTAGTGAAAGTATGATCCCTAGGCCTTGTTTCTAAGCATTGAAATACCGTTTACAACTAGATCTATTGCATGTTTGCTTCCTTCCATCATTATTTCAGTTTGCCTTTAGTTTCTCCCATGTCAACAACAAGTCAGAAGCTCTTTTCTGGCACTATTACCACTTGTATTTTACTATCTCTTCGCCGAACTAGTGCACCTATACACCTGACAAGTGCATTGGGTGTGTTGGGGACACAAGAGACTTCTTGTATCTTGATTGTAGGTTTGCTTGAGAGGGATACCTTTGACCACTTCCTCCCTGAGTTCGATAAACCTTGGTAATCCACTTAAGGGAAACTTGTTGTTGTTCTACAAACCTCTGCACTTGGAGGCCCAACAACTGTCTACAAGAATAGAAGTGCGTAGACATCAGCCGTACACCGGGATTGTTGACGACATGAGATGGAGATTTCTTGTTCTTCTGCTGCTTGAGCAGATACTTGGCCTCCATGGCTCGAGCCGCCTCGATCGATTTCTATGCCTTGGCCAGATCTCAATCTAACTTTGAACCTTGCTCCGCGATGGCTAGATCTTGATCTAATGCTTCTCATCAAGTTGGAAAACATTCCATATGTGGGCCACGGTCATAGGCTCGACAAGGAAATTGTCATACATCGCTCTATCAGCTGGAGTGATTTGGGCAGCCGCAGACGTAGATGGTGGTGGTGGCAGATTTGCGTCGTTGGCGTTGCTTGGATCGGTGGAGAGTTCCTGCGGCTGTTGTTCTGGGATAGCCTGAGGAGGCATGGCCTTTGCCTGAACATTGTCGGCATTATCAGCCGGTCCCTTCCCGTTGTCTCGCGGCTTAGGCGGAGCTGCTCCGGTTTGATCTTCTTCCATCATACTCCCAATGGAGACGAACACCTGATGGGATGTGACGTCATTGTCGGCCCGCTCCTCGCGGTTGATCTCCTCCATCTCCTTAATGGAAGAGTAGAGCTCTTTCGGGTTAACGTCGATCTCCTCCGAGTCTACACTGATGTCGGCATAAAGCGCGTCTAAAATAGAGTCGGAGGGTGCGGGAGCTTCTTCAATGGAGGAGGAAGATGCTAAGGAAGCGGGGCCATTGGGCGGCGGTGGCGGTGGCCCGGGTAAGTAGATAGGGCCGGCCTAGGCCACTTCATCAGCAGCGGCAAAACTGTTAATAATGTTGATCATCTGTTGAAAAGTAAGGGCCTCTGCGGCCTGTTGCCTCCTGAGCGTATGCCAGAGAAGTGTACCGCGGTCAAGCCCTTCGACGAAGTGGTAGACAACGTCATCATTTGGGTAGCACTCTAGATCGGCTCATATCCGGAGCCATCTGGCGAGGTAATCTCGGGGGCTTTTCACCCTCTCTCTATACGCAATGGGCCAGATCGAAGATGGTTACCACGCAGAGGAAGTGCAATCGCTGCTTTTCAGACGCACGGGTTAACCCTGCGGATTTGCAGTGATCTTTCACCATTATATCCTGCACAGGGGCGGTTCGGGTGGGCCTTGAATTTTTCCGATCTAAGCCGGCAAACTCCAAAGAGAGATACGACTTCGATCCTTCCACGAACATGTCCTGCCCGAAGGTGTTCCATGCGGGCCTTGACGATCCTCTGACTTCTAGGGAACTAGTGTCCGAGTCGGTTTCGTCGATGAAGAGGTGGATGTCCCAGATTGGAACAATCGAGCAGCGGGTGGGGTTCGTCTTTGCCGGGATCCAGAACTCGTCAGGGGGGATGATCGGAATATTACCGAAGAAGAGAACATGATAGATGGCTATAGTTTCTCCGATTCCCGCGGAGAGTTTGGACCTTGCCCATTATAGAGTTTGAAGTGCCTCTTGCCCCACGGTGGGCTCCAACTGTCGTGGTATTGTCGACGAGTACACCATGAAGGGGTCCTCACAGTGCGTGTTTAGAGACATGGGGGAAGGCGACAAGTTGGCGGTTACAAGGTAACACAACTTACCTAGGATCAGGTCCCACAACGGTGGCGGAACCTTACTCCTGCTATAAAACACTATAAGGGCAATACACTGAGTTACATGGATTGGTTCGTCATGCGAGGTGTGTATGCTATCGTATGAGTCGTACCCTAAAGGCTCCTAGAAGTCTGACTTATAATAACGCTAAAACCTAGGATTACAGGAAAAAGTCCTAGCCGGACAGGTTACAGAGTCCTACACTAGTACTAACTAGTCTTCGTGTCTTGCACTCAAAAGGCTTCGAGTATGTCGGTGACTCTATTGTAGCCTTCCTTTATCCGGCATGGGCCTTCCTTCTAGATTCATCTAACTGAGCTGCGCAGTGGGCTACATGACTTGCTACCAACTATGGGTCACTCGGATTATCCGGGTTAGAGACACGTCATGGTATTACCATTTAGCATATCCCAACAGTTCACGTGTTGGGTTGCATTAACTCAAATTTGACAACAAACATGCTTTTAAACTAAATCAAGGATAAATATATAGACAAAATTATGCAAATTACAAGTATCATGACTAAATCAAGGCAGCCAGAACATGGACTTCTATGGTATTTAACAAAAAACTTTCGGCAATTCTAGATTAAGACCGGTCAGTGGGTGTCAAAACCCGGCGGGCTACCGTGCGTCGTTCGATTTAAATCGGACGTAAGCGGACAAACGTGCGTGGTTGGTGTTGGTTTTAAAGCTCCACACCTGATCCCGTCTCCCTATTCACCTGGGGCCCCACTCGTCATCCTCTCCACCCTTCCCACTTCTTCCGTCCGTTTTGGGAATCGCGTTGCTCTCTCTCCCCCTCTTCTTCGGTGATTTGAAGGGCGATACGGCAGTTTCCTTCAGTTGCTCGTCGATTCTGCTTGCCATTGCCGTCGCCGACGCGTCTACTCCCTCCAGGTGTGCTCGCAAGTTCTCTCCTCCTCCAGTTTCTCTCCTCCGCCGCTTCGACCCTTTTCCTATGTCATTCTCTGGTTTCCGGCGGTTCCATTTCGTCTGGTTTGTGCTTGTCGTTGATTGCTGCAGGTCCTGTAGATTAAGGTTGCGTGTAAGTTGTTAGTTGTATTTCGTGCGATTTTGCCCGCTAATTTTGTCTGGCTCCTTCATGAATAGGGTTTGAATGCTGCCTCTGATCCCCTTTATTGTCCTTTGAGTAATGTTGCCTTATCATATCTATTGCGTGTGATGTAGTTTTGATGTTCAGATGATGTGATCCATGTGTGCTATTCCCCCCATGGTCTAATGGGGATTTCAACATGATTGCTTGATAACAACATATCTAGCCATGGGTAACAACTGATGTATCTATGGGTAACAGTGGGATATGATCCCTTGATAACCACAGATCTATGCATGGGTAACATTGGACAGGATCCGTTGATAACAACGGTACTAAACTATTATGTGCTAAATTTTTTATTATGAGTTTGTTTGATTTGTATAAGATTCCTTGATAACTATAGATGTAAGCTTTGGGTAACATTGGATAAAATTTATGTCTATTTTGAGCAAAATGCATGATAATATGTGTGTACTGACATGGATAACTAAAATGTTATGTTGGTATGATAACATTAGCTTATTATCATGGGTAATTTTATAAATGTTGGCATGATAACATTAGTTTATGATCATGGGTAACTTATGTACTGATGTGTAAGCTTTGGGTAACATTGAATAAAATTCATGTCTATTTTGAGCAAAATGCATGATAATATGTGTGTACTAACATGGATAACTAATGTTATGTTGGTATGATAACATTAGCTTATTATCATGGGTAATTTGATAATTGTTGGCATGATAACATTAGTCTATGATCATGGGTAACTTATGTATTGATGTGTAAACCTTTGGGTAACATTGGATAAAATTCATGGCTAATTTGAGCAAAATGCATGATAATATGTGTGTGGTGACATTGATAACTAATGTAATGTTGGTATGATAACATTAGCTTATTATCATGGGTAATTGTCTTATGTTGGCATGATAACATTAGTTTATGATCATGGGTAACTTATGTACTCATGTGTGGATAAAATTCATTGATTACAATAGTACTAAATTATGTATAATGTTTTTGTTAAATTTTGTTTATGATTTGTTTGGTAATGCTAATTTTGAGCAAAATGCATGATATTATGTGTGCACTGACATGGATAACTAATGTTATGTTTGTATTATAACATGAGCTTATTATCATTGGTAACTTGTGTACTGATGGCATTGTTTTCTTTTTTTCTATGAATTCTTGTGAATCATTATGGTTTAGTTTTGTATTTATTTTTTCATTTTAATTTGTTTGTAGTTGTCATGATGCCGAGGAAACGGAAGGCTGCTGATAATATTGTTGAGGGTGAAAAACAACCTGTAGTAAACATAACGGGCATCTCATACATCGTGACCGGTTTACTGGATTTTCTATCGAATGATCAGAAGGCTGCAATTGAATCAATGAAGTTTGATAGTTTGCTAGATATGAAGTATTCATCACTGCACGACGCAGTTATGACTTGGTTTGCTAGTTTGTATGACAAGCATACACATGAATTTGTTGTGCTGGGTCGAGGAAGGATACCCCTCAACGAGATTCAGATGTTTGGGTTTGCCGCTTGGTGAAGAGCCGGTTCCTTATTATGCTAATGCAGAAATTCAGGGTGCTCTTGCCCCTGCTCTTTTTCCTGATGATTATGGCACACCTTTGAGAACTCGAGTTTTTGAAATCTTGAAGGATATGACTTCATATGGAGATGAGTTCAAGCAAGTATATATGATGTACATTGTGTCTACACTTCTGTCACCCACCACTCAGAACCGTGTTTGCCACAAGTGCTACCCTATCATGGTAATTTTTTGTTGTTATGTCTGTTCTTTTTCAATATATGTGTTGGCTGGTAACTTATATGTTTTTGTGTTGATAACTTTCTGCTTGGTGTGATGATAACCTGTGTTGTAGGGTTGGTAACATTTTTGTTTTAGGTTTTTGTGGTGGTGTGTAATATATGTGCAAGTTTTGATGTTATGTTGATAGTTTCTTTTTCATAATATAATTTCAGCACAACATTGGAAATTTGTCCAAGTTCCAGTGGTGCAAGTTTGTTGTTGACCAGTTGCATGAGGAGCTTTCCAGTGGTATTCATACGCAGGCTTGACTTTTTCTGTTGCAGGTACACATTGTTGTTTTTATATTGTGTGAATACTACTTTCTATATTGAAATTTGTTTTATGTTTTAGTTAGTGTATATATTGTATTCTTTTTCTGGTTTTTAATTTGTTTTCTTGCAGCTGCTTTATGTTGACTCACTTGATGTTAGTGGATTGGATATTGATTTGCCGAAAGGGCGTTATGCTGTGAACATATGGTCAAGAGAGTTAATTGATGAAGTGTTGATTGTTGATCTGCAGAATGATGGAAATGCATACGGAAAGCTTGAGGTGTGTAATACATTTTGTAGCATGTGTGTTTTTATGTTGTTGATAACTTTTTAGGTTTAAGTGTTGGTAACTTGTTATATGCCAGTTTGATTACATTGAGTATAAACAACGGGTAACTTATGTCTTTATTGGGTGGTAACATGTAGGTTATAATGTGTTAAGGTGGGTAATATGTAGAAAACTGGTTGATCACATTTGCTAATTCTGTATCTGTTTCTTTGTGCAGTTGAAGCCTCAGTATGGCATGAGCTTTGGACTTTTTGGTGGTGCACAAGGGTTTAACAAATGGTTTGACACTTGTGAAAATCCTAGTTTTTCAAATGAGGTGAGATTTTTAGGATTTTGATATTGTACTTATCTTTTTATTGTCATGTTACTTTTGTTTGCTTCTTGTTTTGTTAATGTTCTTGTTGTTTCCTTGCTTTTTATTTGTGCAGCAAAAGTCACAGATAGCAAATCTTGTTGGCAGTTTTGCATCTGGTATTTTTGGGTTAATGAGTACCTTTGTGCAAGGCTTGACGTCTTTGCAAGGCAATGCTGGTGCTAAAATGGCGAAACAATTTACTGCCCAGTTTGGTGGTCAACTTGCAATGCAACCCATGGGAGGAATCTTCATGGGTGGAGCTAGCTCAAGTGGTGCTCGTGGCGGTAGCTCAGGTGGTGCCTGTGGTGCTACCTCGAGTGGTGTCCGTGGAGCTAGGCTTACTCATTCTATCACTCGTGGAAGGAATGTTCCACGCAGTAATGAATTCTTGTCTCCTATTCTTCCTAGTGATAATACAATTACGAGGATTGAGACATCGCCGATTCGGCAATGATGGAGATGGCGATCTTTGAGCGGTATGTCCGTCTTGTGAGGAAGGGTAAGGGTGTTGTTGGTGGTCATGCTGGTGGTTCTTCCAATGTCCATCTATCTTTGACTTTCCCATATTCCAATGAAGAGCAGAATAAGAGTCCAGGAGCAAGATCACCTGATGATCGTCATATGTCACCACCTGAATCTAGGTCTCCTGTTGTAAATCCTGTCTCACCCGTAAACCGGGTGACGGATACTCTAGTTGCTACTATTGTGGGTGGATAGGAACAAACCCCTATTCGTGTGTATGAAAGGTCTAGGAAGAAGAAGTCACGTCCGGTTGAGGATGTTGATAATGTGATCAATTATCGTACTGTTGAGGAGGTTGATAATGAGATCAAGTCTCTTGTCTGCAAAGATTTGGGCCTTACTTCTGCCATGATGCGGGCTGCTGTTTCTGATAGGTATGAGTGGGCATAATTATTTATCTCAGTCACTCGATAACTTTACTACCTTAGTGTTCATAACTGTATCATTTTCATCTGATAACTTGTTTATGTTTATGTGGGTAACCTTTCTTTTTATGTTTATTATGTTTATATAGAAAACTTTATATTGATAACTGTATCATTTTTCATCTAATAACTTTTTTATGTTTATACTAATAACTGTACCATTTTTCATCTGATAACTTTTTTATGTTTATACTGATAACTATAGCATTTCTCTCATGATAACTTTTTTATGTTTATACTGATAACTGTAGCATTTCTCTCATGATAACTCCTTTATGTTTATACTGATAACTGTAGCATTTCTCACTGGATAACTGTAGTATATTTCATCTGATAACTTATTTATGTTCATGTTGGTAACTTGTCTGTTTTTTGTTTATTATGTTCTGATTTTTTGTTTTTTGTTGGCAATTATTTATTACAGCAAGAAATCATCGAAGAAGACATCTATGCTAGCTACAAGGTCTTCACCATGGTTGGCAAAACAGCGTTCTGCAGATGGAGGCACATCTGTTATAGATGTTGATGCATCCTCTCCTATTCCTTCACCTACTCGTGTTTAAGGACATTCTAATGTTGTTGCAACTCCTGATGTCGTGGATGCGTCTGTTATGAACCTTGAAGAGGTGGTATCTGGTGGAGAAACATGTGACAAGGGTGGTGCTTCTGAAGATCTTGCTGTGACGGGTGCACCCGCTATAGTTGTAGTAGGATTATCTGTTGATGTGACAATGTATGTAGCTCAACCAGTCTCGGGAGCTCCACTCATTATGCAAACCATTGATCGACATGTTAGCAGCAGCATTGTAAATATCATGGCAAACGAGACGGAGAACATCACGGAATTTGCTGTTGCCACTAGAGGTGCCCCCAAGTTGATGCCAATGTTGATGCAGGTGGTTATGTTTGTCCTGATGGTGATGTTCTTGTTCCTGCGTCATCGCTGTTCACCAACCTTGCAGCAGCTTCTACTTCTGTTGATGTTGCTGCAAGTCCTGCTGTTTGCTCGCTTGGAGATCCATCAACCCAGGGTGAGAGTGAAAATGATCCTTCAGTCTTGGATGATAGTACCCAAGAAGATATACAACCTGTTTTATCTGCTCCTTTGGTTCTTGCGTCAAGTATTTTCGACCCCCTATTAGCAGGCAGTCCAGTGTGCTCAAGACATCTGCTGGTCCTTCAAGTGGTGATGGAAGTTCTAAAGCTGAAGTCACTGTTATCAAGAAAGCAAAATTGGTTGCTCGTGATGGAAAGATGAGTCTTGCTGCTGGGATACCATTACATGTTTTTAGGGATGTTGTGTACTATTCCATGCCTGATGCGGATCCTCCTGTTTCTCCTACTGTTGGTGCCCGTGCAGAGCTTGCTCCTACTGTTGGTGCCTATGCTGCTCTCTTGCTAGTGCACTGCCAAGACTTCCTCTGCTCAACCTGATCTTCGTATTGTTGCACAAGGTGATTCTAGTGTTGTGGTTGTTTTTCATCACATTTCTGCTGATCCGGGTGATTTATTCCATGTTTTTGAAGCAGGAGATGTTCTTTCTTTGTCTTGGGCACCTTCTGCCAGCACTGGTACACACCTTCAGCCTGATAACTTTATGTATATGCCCTGGATCACTTTTATATATTAATGCTGATAACTGTGTCTTATTTATGTTGGTAACCTACACTTTTTTTGTTTTTCAAATGTTTTAAATGCTTCAACTTGATTATATGTTTGTCTTATATGCTTTTTTTTGTAATGTAAAACTATATTCTTTTAATGATGATTTATTTCGTAGTGTATCATGTGTCTTTATCATGATTGTGCATTTTTGGTCTATGTTGATAACTTTATATATATGCCCTTGATCACTTTTATATACCAGTGATGATAACTTTAGTTCATTTATGTTGGTAACCTACACTATTTTTATGCTGATAACTTTAGTATTAACATGTTTCCTTTTTAGGAAGCATGTAACAAATTATATGGCATTAACATTTTTTTGTTTTGTCCCTTTTTATTCTTGTCTTTCTTTTGGGACATATTCTATGCAGTTGTTAAATTATTGAACTTACCGAAAATGGGTGGTGATAAAAATGAGGGTGCTCATGGATCTAGTTAATTGTCCCTTTTGGATGACAAAATTGAAGATCATCGTTGCGATGGTTGTTTGGGGCTTGGGTTTCAAACTTGAAGATCATGATTCAGTATCATGGCTGTTTGGTTCTGTTTTATGGCAGACGTAGTTAAAATTAGGTTTCAATTTATGGGAACTTTTATTTTGTGATATGTTGTCGATGGAACAATTTGTGTTGTAATTTATATGACTCTATGTTTGTGTGATGTAATTAAACTACCTTTTATTGTTTAATATATGTTATGTTTTTAAATTTTTCTTCTTGGTGATAAACATGTGGTTTTCTTTTTCCACATGTGGTCTTCCATTTCTTTCCTTTTTTATTTAGACATTTCCTTTGTCCGTTCTTTATTATTTTTATAGTGTATCAACAAAAAGTTGATTGTAAGTGCAAAAGGATGGTAAATGATGAAAATGTAGTTATTTCTCTTGATGATATGTTGGGTGAAAAGATTGGTTATCAAGTTGTTCGGAGTTTTACGAAAGATACCAAACAGTTAAACCAGACTAGTTGTTCTGTTCCACGTGACTAAACAAAACTGTTTAGTTATTATTTATGTATTTAAATGGATATTTTTTACGAGCTGCATTAATTTTTTTTGTTTTTTTCTGTAGTTGTTCCTGATTATTCGACTAGTATCGATTCTGCTCTTCGATTCTTTATGTCAGCCGGTAGTGTTACACTATGACGTAATTGCAAGACCGTTGAACTTATTCATCCTACCAAATCTCTTCTTCCTCCGTTCTCCTATTCTAAGACAACTGCAGAAGAAGATGCATTGTATATGAAGATTATCATACACACGTGTAATGCGAAAAGGTCGAAGATTAAAAAGTATGTACATGTTTTTTTATAATATTCAATCTTTTTTAGTATTCTTTGTTTGGTAATTTTTAAATGCTACCATTGGTCACTTCTAATGCTTCATGCTTGATAACTTGACTTATTATGTTATCTGGTTGATAAGTTGTAGTATTACTAGTGGGTCACTTGTAGTATTTTAGTGGACAACTCTTAGTTTAACAGTGGATAAGTTGGACCTTTCTTTGTTGTTAGTTGTTTGCTAACCTGTATTACTACTTGTGTATCACTTTGTTCTTCCATTTGCTGAACTTTATGGTTTTCATTATGGATCATTTTTTATGTTTAGGGTTGAAAAATTTATGTTTTTATTTGTACCTCGATGATAAGTTGTACTAATAGTGGTTGGTCAGTACTAGTTTTGGTTAATAACTCTTTAGTTCTTATTTCAGTGGATAACTTGAACTTTTTTTTGTACTGGTTTGATAAGTTCTATTACTACAGGTTGATTACTTGTACTGTTTGTTGGTGATAACTTCTGGTTTTCATAGTGGATAACTTGTATTCTAATCATTATTTTTTTGTAGCACATCAATTTGTAACATTGATCCAATGTCGGTGACAACTAGTGATTTTGTTGAAAGTGTGATGCCATATGGCGAGCTTTATAACAATATGTGTGATCTTGCTATTTCTGCAATGCAAGATAATTGCCCATCCAACAAGATAATTTTTCCTTATATCGTTACTAAATATCTGTTGGAGGGAAGATTCACTGCAAATCTTGTTCGGAGGTCGTTCAGGAGAGATGACAACTATAAACTAAGCCACAAACAGATGGTATGCTGTCTAATTCGATTATTTATTGTTTTTATTCTACTGTATGCAGTTGATAAGTTCAGGCATAGTGTATGATAACCATTTCTTATGTTGTGTTGATAACTCTTTCTTTCTGCCTAGGTAATCACTGTTTTTTCTACAGGTGCATTTACTTATCTTATGTTCATTTTTTTCTGTAGCATTGCTTTGTTGTCCTTCAGGAGCTAGGGACTAAAGAGGACCATTTGGGTCATTGGTATATTGAAAGGATCGTATGGGCACCTAGAGGGGGGGTGAATAGGTGCTACTTCAAATTTTACTCTTTTTCAAATTAGGGTTTGACAAGAAAGGTAAATTCTCTAGAATATGCAACTATGGTGAATTTACCTATATGTCAAGCAAGCACAAACTAACACAACACTAAGCAGGAACAAGTAAGTAAAGTGCGGTAAAGGATAGAAGTAACCAAGGGAGTGGACGCGAAGACACAAGGATTTGTTTCCCGTAGTTCCTTCCTTTTGAGGAAATCGTCTACGTTTGGAGAGGGGTGGTTTCAAACCACCACGCCACGAGAGGCCTCCTTGTTCTCGATGAACGTCACCCCAAGGGCTCGATTCACCTTCCACTATATCGGCAACCTTGAGGTGGAAGCGGCACCTTTACAACAAGTTGGGCACACATCCACAACTGAATTGAAGGCTCCCAAATACAAGAAAGCTGTCAAGACAAATCAAAGACAAGCTTGTAAGAACCAAATCAAAGTTAGGGTTTCCAAAGAAACACTAGAGCTTGGGGGCCCTCAAGTGAATGAGGGGGAAATGAAAATCTCTCTTGGTGAAGATGTGAATCAAGGCCTCCTCCTTCGATTCTCCAAAGATCAATGACTTTGGATGGTTGGATGAAGAGATCTTGTGGATTTGGTGGCTCTAATGGTGTTCGTGTTCTTGAGCAGCTCGAGCAACTGGAGGAAGAAGATAAGGGTACCTATTTATAGACAGCCCCCTCCACGAACCGTTTTCTGACCGTTGTAGAAAAGTCGACGGAGACTCGGTCTATACACCGAGACTACGTCAATATCCGGACCGATCTCCGGATCGCCATCCTGACCACCCCATTTCTTCACGGCAACACGGAGACTCAGTACTTTCAACCGGAGACTCGGTATGACCAAAATCCGGAGACTCGGCCAATCTCGGACGTCTCAGCAGAATATGAATGACCAGCCAAGTCACAGGAGGCACCACTGGAGCCAACTGAAACTCGGACCACACCGAGACTCGGTCTTGGCAGATCGAGACTCGATGCAGTTTCCAGAACAGTGGCAAATGTATGTGGTCTTTTCCCAAGAGTGTGTGTCAAGTTTATCTATGATAATACCAACCTGTGGACAATAACAAACTGTAAAATGATCTACTTGTTGTTAACAAACACCAAAAGTGATTATGACAATAAATGTCCTTTCAATCTCCCCCTTTTTGGTGTTCGATGACAACAAGTGATTTGCATGGAATAACATAAAATATGGCTCCCCCTGACTATGTGTAACAAGATAATGAAGTAAATCATGTGAAGAGAGACAAAAATACCAACGATAGAACGCATAGATCTCTCATGAGTTACAATAGATGTTGCACACGAGCACATAGTCAGACACACATAGGAACAGTAGATAACACACAAAGTTCAAGTTCGAATATCCAAATAACAAAAAGAAAGGCAAATAACGGCAGATAGTCACAAATCCCGAGTCCCATGCAAAGCGGATGAGAATGTCTTCTCCCCCTTTGGCATCGAAACGCCGAAAAGGGAAAAGACCTATACTAACGCCCCAATGACTCAGTAGTCATCGGCATCCTCGTCGTCCTCGGCATTCTCAACCTCATCCTGGTCATCCTCATCCTGGTCATAGTCATCATCATCATCATCATCATCATCCTCAGGGATAGCAGGCCCTTTGCCGTGAGGGCGAGAGGAGGAAGTACCCTGGTATCCAAACCCAGAGGTGACATCGAACGCGTCACCCACCAAACTATCTGTGGGCGTTCCATGCCCCAAAGAGAGTGTGATCGGACTCAGCTGTGGGGCGCCATGCTCATCATTGTATTCATCTTCACCTTCCTCGATTATCAGCACACGGTCCTTGATCTCTTTGAGGAGCTTATCCATGCGGCGGTTGCTTTGGTAAGATGCATGTCTTTACTTCGAATGTCAGCGTTCATGCAAAGAGTCCTCTCCCGGCGGCCTTCTTGACCTTCTCATGCACATAGGCTCTAGTCATGGAAGGCATAGGGACATTTGAGGCATTCTTCCTCCGAACTCTGGTTGGAGTGGGAGCCCTCTCCGTCTCAGTCTCCTCATCATCATTTCCATATCGGCGCCTTGGAGCTGTCCCCATGTGCCCCTTCTGCTGCAGAGAGACCAGAGTGTGCGCCGTGAGGTGTGGTGGAACGGCATTGGGAGAATCATGCGGCTGCGAGTTGATTAGTCTCATAACCAAGGGTGCATATGGAGGAGATTTCTTGAATAGAATTGCATGGAACATCTCCTCGAAAATGAAGTCCATCACATCAATGGGTGCAGCCTCAGCATCACGTCCAGCATTGAAAGTCCGGTGAGTATGGTACAGGAGGTTGACAAGTCCACCCCTGAGAGCATCATCATTTCCAGCACTTGGAGCAATAGTGTGACGGAAAATCCTCAACATAAGGTTGTAGAGGGGCTTGAATCCCTTGGAGGCCCCCACAACACCATCATCATACAGAGGTGCCAGTTTTTTCTTGTTCTCACCCAATGATGCGGAATGCATGCGCAACCCCACAGGAGTAGATATGCCGTGGAAAGTCTCAAAGATGACACTGGCAAAGTCATGGAAAATGGCATGCAGTAGTAGAGCGATAATCCACACCATAGTCTTAGCAAGATCGGTCCCAAATACCACGTGGCATAGAACTGAACGAGGTGCACATGTAGTCTTCATGCGCTCCATCAAGTTGTAGACCGGCTTCTCCACGATCCACAGGCATCACCGAAATAAAGGCTCTAGCGCATTTGCTCAATGTTCATGAACTTGAGGGCAAACAGTGATTTGGTGAGTACACCATACACATCCTTCATGAACACACTCTGCTCTTTCCTCCGTAAGCGAGGGTCATCAACGATGCAGGTAGTGCATAGAAATCATCTTCCTCGACTCACGGAACTCCACTTTATACATCTTGTTTAGGGACCGAGGTTGTCATTACTCTCTTTGCACGTTCCTCCTGTTCAGCCCTTTCTTGATCCCTCTTCATGTAAGCTGCATCACGTTCTCGCTTGTTCCGGTTGGATGGAGGCACGATAAACCGACCACCGAGCTTCATCATAGCGAGGATTGCCCCTTTGGGACTTGGCCTTGGTACGACGGCGGCTAGAACCATCACCGTGAAAGCGGTGAGGGAGATAGCATGGAGATGAGTATATATGTCCCAAAGATGCAAGATAGAGCTTTGATGCATTTGGACTACTTTGACCCACCCGACGGAGTCTCACGAGACACCGGAGTCTCGGTTGAGGCCGAGTCTCGGTCACTGGGAAGTCTCGGCTGGACCGAGTCTCGGACCTAAGGCCGAGTCTCGGTCAGAGGCTCTGTATGCGATGGGGAGATCTTTGGTGAGGTAAATCTAGTAGATCGGGCAATGCATCAAGGCTAAAGTACTAGAGTGCAAGCAAACAAGTGATTCCTATGGACAAATCCAACAATCCTCAAAAACACATCTAGGGATGAACCCTAGGAGGAAAGGAGAGGAGAGGTACGGATATGTCCATGGGATCGATTCCTCAGTGGGAATGACCCAATGGAGGAAAGGAGGAGGTTGGCCGTGCAGCGGATCCCGGGGCTTCTTGACCTCAGGGAGGATTTTGGAGGAGGGCGGCGGGTTTGGAGGTAGGGACGGGTGAAGAAAGAGGAACTGCTGTTCAGTTCACCCGTGCCCCTTCTTTAAGTGAAAGTCACCAGGAGACTCCGGTGTTTGTACACCGGAGACTTCGGTCCTCCTCGACCAAAAATTCCAGGAAAGGTGTTTGGGGACATACATGGGAGATAGATGGTTTTTAGGATAGGAAAAAAGGTTTGGGTTGAGACAACAAGCTGTGAAGAACCAAAAAGAGCCAAGGAAGTTCGAAAATAATCAGAAACGCTCCAAGAGACGAAAAATAATCAAATGACGAACATGAGTAAGTGCCAACCTCTCAAGTAAGAGAGGGCGGTGGCCTTGGCCACCATATTTGAGTATACTTGGCTTGGCACCTCGAAGATATATCTTGGGTCCATTACCAACACTCATCATTAAGCTCACATATCACTAAATGATATTAAGAGGAATGATTTTGATTGCTTTGGGCATCATGGGGGGAGGGATGGTCCAATCAATTAGGACCGCACTCCCCCTATATCATGCCTACACCTAGACCAAATATGAGATGAAACATAGGTGAGAGTGCAATAACATCAAGTCAAGCTCCTTGAATCCACGATATTTAGTTCATTCCTCAAGTAGCAAAATCTTGCTTCATCAAGAGGCTTTGTGAAGATATCGGCAAGTTGATCTTTGGTTGATACATAGGATAGATCAATATCACCTCTAGCAACATGATCTCTAATGAAGTGATGTCGAATCTCAATATGCTTTGTCCTTGTGTGATCCACGGGGTTGTATGCAATCTTGATGGCACTTTCATTGTCACATATAAGAGGCACTTTGTCACAAAGGACACCATATTCCTTTAAAGTTTGCCTCATCCATAGCAATTGGGTGCAAGCACTAGCAGCAGCAGCAACATACTCGGCTTCGGCAGTGGAGAGAGATATACAGTTTTGCTTCTTAGAAGACCAACATACCAAGGACCTACCAAGGAATTGACAAGCCCCGGATGTTGATTTTCTATCATCCTTGTCTCCAATCAATCCGAACTGTATCCACAAAGAGCGAATGTTGAGCCTTGAGGGTACCAAAGACCATAAAATGGGGTATGAACTAAATAACGAAAGATTCTCTTGACCGCCATTAAATGGCTTTCCTTAGGAGCAGCTTGATATCTTGCACACACACCTACACTCAACACAATATCGGGTCTATATGCACAAAGGTAAAGCAAAGAACCAATCATAGACTGGTATACCTTTTGATCCACATCTTTACCATTAGGATTTTGTTCTAGATGAGTCTTTGTAGACATGGGAGTAGGAGCTCCATTCAAATCTTGCATTTTGAATCTCTTGGGCATATCTTGAGTATACTTGGCTTGGTTTAAGAATGTTACTCCTCTAACTTGCTTGATCTCAAAGCCAAGAAATACCTTCAACTCCCCCATCAATGACATCCGGAACCTACTAGTCATAAGCTTTGAGAATTCATCATTAAAAGCTTTGTTAGATGAGCCAAAGATAATATCATCAACATATATTTGGCATACAAAAAGCTCCCCATTGACCCTCTTAGTAAAAAGAGTGGGATCGATTTTCCCAACCTCAAAACCACGGTCAAACAATAACTCTCTAAGGTGCTCATACCACGTGCGTGGGGCTTGCTTGAGCCCATAGAGCGCCTTATCAAGTTTGTAGACATGGTTTGGAAAGTTGGGGTCCTCAAATCCCGGGGGTTGCTTAACATATACCAATTCATTTAAAGGACCATAAAGGAATGCACTTTCTACATCCATTTGTTGCAACTTAAAGTTATGATGTGCCGCATAAGCAAGAAGGATACAGATGGACTCAAGGCGAGCCACGGGTGCATAAGTCTCTCCATAATCAATGCCTTCAATTTGAGAATACCCTTGTGCAACCAATCTTGCCTTGTTTCTTACTATAATTCCATGCTCATCTTGCTTGTTCTTGAATATCCACTTTGTACCAATAACATTGCGGCAATCCTTTGGCTTCTCAACTAACTTCCAAACTTTGTTTCTCTCAAAATTGTTGAGCTCTTTGTGCATAGCTTCTACCCAATCCGAATCTTCAAGAGCTTCCCACACTTTATTTGGTTCAATCATGGAGATGTGTGCTTGGTGTTCACTGAACCTTTTCAATTGTGCTCTTGTGGAAATTCCTTTCCTTAGGTCTCCAACAACATTTTGGAGAGAGTGGTCTCTTATTTCCAACATTCTTTCTTTTCTAGATTCGCGACGAGCGTGGATCTCCTCATTGTTTCTTGGAGGACCCTCTTCATCAATTTGATCCTCGTCTTGACCATCAACTTGACCTTGATCATCATTGGATTCATCCTCTGCATTGGGAGGCAAGGA
This sequence comes from Avena longiglumis, assembly GCA_030063025.1. Lineage (NCBI taxonomy): Eukaryota > Viridiplantae > Streptophyta > Magnoliopsida > Poales > Poaceae > Avena > Avena longiglumis. The sequence goes on along the minus strand of CP125976.1, from coordinate 504,626,346 downwards.
TTAACCTTGGTCACGATCAAGATATCTACTAGTCTCAATTTGAGCACGCCTCAAAACAGCTTAGATGGATCTTCCTTGGCAAACAGACTTGACTCCACTTGACACCCCATCGAATGGACCAAGCTCCCTTTGACTAGAGTTCACACATTGATCACTATGTTGAGGGTCCACATCTTGTCTTTGGCTTGAGTCAATGTCCTCTTCGGTAGATGGAGCATGTCGAGGTTGTGAAGATGAGGGCTCCACTTGAGTGGAGCATAGTTCTTCTCGATCCGCCATAAGGGGTTCCTCAACGGGGCGGATATAACCCACACCCATTCTTCCTATGGCATCCTGAGGCATTTCATCATCTGCATCACAAGCATCAACACGCCCCCCTTGGGGACCATCATATTCTTTGAAGGTCACACTACAAGATTCTATGACGGCTCTGGAGAGCTTGTCATAGATTCTGTAAGTGTGAGATTCGAGACCATAGCCAACAAAAATACCCTCTAATGCTTTAGACTCGAATTTAGACAAACGAACACCTTTGATGAGATAGAAACACTTACAACGAACACACGGAAATAAGATATGTTGGGCTTTTAGGTAAGTATCTCATATGGAGTCTTGTTGATTTTCTTGCGGAGGTAGAGCGGTTTGAAGCATGGCAGCGGTGGAGATGGCTTCGCCCGAAGTTGTATGGAGATTTAAACTCCGCCAACATGGTCCTAGCCATCTCAATAAGAGTCCATTCTTCCTTTCGGCCACACCATTTTGTTGAGGGGTGTATGTTGGAATATTGATGTTTAATCCCTCATCACTAAGGAAATCATTCAAGGTGTAGTTCTTAAACTCGGTGCCGTTGTCACTTCTTATAACCAACTGGGAACATTGTGTTGTCGTTGAACCAAGTTGATGAAGTCAATAAAGTCTTTTGAGTTTCACTCTTCAACTTGAAGAAATAAACTCAAGAGTATCTTGAAAAGTCGTCAACAATCACCAAACAATATTTTTCCCTCCAAGACTTGCATGAGATGGAGGACCAATAGGTCCACATGAAGGAGTTCCAAGATCTTGTTAGACTTGATTTGGTTCGTGGCTTGTGGAGCATCATGCATCTTCCCTAGAACACATGCCTCGCAAACACGATCTTTGGCAAAGGAAACATTTTCTTTAGTCCAACAATATGACCCTCTTTATGGAGACTTTGCAAAGTTCTCATATTGACATGGGCTAGTCGGCGATGCCATATCCAACCCACATCGGCCTTCCGTATAAGCACATCGGACCAGGTGGCTTGCCTGAAAAGTCCACCACATACAAGTCATTTTCGGCGTACCCATAAAGCAACCTTGAGAGACTTGCTCCACAAGAGGACCACAATATCATTATCAATAAAGACAAAGCCCATCTTTCCAAGAGCACCGGAAAGTAAATTGTATCCAAGGGTTTCAACAAGCATGACGTTCACGAGGGTAATGTCGTGAGCCACCACTACCTTGCCGAAACCCATTACCGTAGATTTGACTTGTCGGCATATGTGACGGTGATTTGATCTTCATTTGGCACCAAGTCCTTGACAATAGACGAGCTTCCGGTCATATGACTTGTGCAACCATTATCCATCACCCATTTTGACCCTCAAAGCATAAGTCTACAAAAGATCAAGCTAGTTTTAGGTACCCATTTCTCAATGGGTCCTCTTATGTTAGCAACAAGGGTCTTGGGAACCCAAATAGACCAAGCAATATAACCATCATAAGGACCAACATATTGTGCATACACATCACCATAATAATCTCGCATTAGAACATAGTGAGGGTTAGCACTTCCCGCAAAATCATCATGAGACATAGTTTTACCACTTGTGGTCTTACTTTCTACAATGGTCTTGTTGGTCTCTTGTGCGGGCTTGTCGTTCTTCTTCTTATTGTTCTTCTTCTTTTTTTTTGAAACAAAACCAATGCCCCCTTTATCACCACTACGCCTTTGCTTACTCAAAAGATCATCAATAGACTTGTTGCCTTGTGGAAATGTGGCCTTAGCAAGCTCTCCCTTCAACCTAGCATTCTCTTCAAGAATAGTTGTGCTACTAGATGGAATGAAGTTACTAGGTGAAGTAATATTGGCCAATTGAGTTTGAAGCGTTTCATGGGACTTTGTGAGACACAAGAGTTCACTCTCCAAGGCTTTGTGGGCCTTGTTAAGCAAGCTAAAGTCCTCGGCAAGTTTTTCATGAACTACACCAAACTCAACCTTGTCCTTTTTAGCTCTTTTGTATTTAGCAATAGCATGATCACACTCTTTGATGAGTTTGTTAACAATAATGTCATTAGCCTCATCAAGCCCTTCAAGTTTTAATTCAAGTGACAACCTAGTTTCTTGTTCTTCTTCTAGAGCATTGTTTAGGGCCTCTAGCTCAATCATATGTTCATGCCCAAGTTTACATCTTACATCTAGAAGCTCTTGAGTATGTGATAGTTGATCTAAGATGTTTCCAAAATGTAGCTTAGCATCACCTTCTAGGTTAGTCATAAACTCATCAAAGGCAATTAATTCCTTTTTAACATCAAGTGACATCTCATCATCAATTTCATCATTATCTAAGTGAGTGGAGCGGGATGATGAAGATACCTCCGTTCCTCTTTCCATAAGGCAAGTGACGTTCTTGGTGGAGGAGTTCTCATTTGGAGAAGCGAAGAGTGAGAATGTCGGAGTAGATGTGGTGGCAAGAGCAGCCACACCATGAGAAGTTTCCTCTTCGTCATCTTCATCATCTTCATTGTCGGAGGAGTACTCTTCATGAGTGATCAAGACAATTTCTCCCGGCTTCTTGTTGATGGGATTCCTTTTGATGAAGGGTTTCTTGTAAGGTGCCTTGAGAGTCTTCTTCATCACAAGCTTACCACCATTATCTTCTCTCTTCTCATAGGGGCAGCTTGCCACAAAGTGATATCGGTCACCACAATTGAAGCAAGTTCTCAACCTAGTGGTGTTCTCTCTTTTCCCATTTGGATTGCTTCTTCGTTGCATTTCCATCTTGGCCTTGGCGGGGTTCTTCCAAAAGTTCTTTGCATAGAAAGCCATATATTGACTATGAGCAATCTTGACGTCATCGGGATGGTCCAAGGAGAGGCCTTCATCACTATCATCTTCATCTTCAAGGTCCACAGCTTTGGCCTTCAAAGCAACATTGACCACATTGCTCATACCGAGAGCATGAGCACGGGCATCTTTGGCATTCTTGGCGGCGACCTTGAAAGCGGCCATCTCTTGCATAACTTCATTTGAGGTAATGAGATGATAGTTGTGTCTTCCCTGTAAGCTCTTCAAGTCGGTGGGCTCAAAAGGCATGAGTGCACTCACATATTTCCTTTTTATCCAAGCATCATCCACATGTGAGGCACCCACATTTCTAAAAGCGGTGGCGGTGGTCTTGAGCCTTCGATACATGTCTTCGTGGTCTTCACCTTCTTTCATGTAGAAACCTTCGGCTTCATTACTTAGAGCATCATATCTGTTCCTCCTCATACTCTCATTTCCAACAAACAACACAGTGAGAGCATCCCAAGCTTCCTTGGCAATACTAAAGTGCTCAATGTGTGGGTAATACTTTGTTCCCAATCCTTGTTGAATCATATGCAAAGCAGTGGCATTGAGTTGACTATTGACAACCTCTCTTCTTGTCAAGTTGTTTGGATCCCCAATAAAGAGTCCATGCTCGATGATGTTCCATAGTTCAATGCAAGAGCTGCGCATATGAGTTCTCATTAGTGATTGCCATTGAGCAAAAGTAGCAGACTCTTCTAGCTTAGGTGGGTCACCTCTATTGTACACATGAGGGTGAGGGATGGGAGGATCGGGAGAGTACCAAGAATCACGGTGCTTGCCCTTCCCCCCATCAGGTCGTGTGGAGGAATTAGCATTGTCTAGTTTATCCCCTACCACCATACCTTCGGGTGATACCGGAGTATTCCCTTTAGGTCCGGATGGTAGTTCCTCTTGAGGAGATGGGGGTGATGAGCCATCTTTGTCTTTAAGAAGTTGCTCAAGCATCTTCTTGACTTTGTTGACCAAGGAAGAGCTCAATCTTGTTTCCAAGTTTCTGAGATCTTCCATGGTCACTAGGGTTGACTCACTACCACCATCCCCTTCTTGGCTACCCATATTATCTTAGGCGGTAAAGCCCGAATAAAGAGCCGAGGCTCTGATACCAATTGAAAGGATCGTATGGGCACCTAGAGGGGGGGGGGGTGAATAGGTGCTACTTCAAATTTTACTCTTTTTCAAATTAGGGTTTGACAAGAAAGGTAAATTCTCTAGAATATGCAACTATGGTGAATTTACCTATATGTCAAGCAAGCACAAACTAACACAACACTAAGCAGGAACAAGTAAGTAAAGTGCGGTAAAGGATAGAAGTAACCAAGGGAGTGGACGCGGAGACACAAGGATTTGTTTCCCGTAGTTCCTTCCTTTTGAGGGGAAGTATGTCTACGTTTGGAGAGGGGGTGGTTTCAAACCACCAACGCCACGAGAGGCCTCCCTTGTTCTCCGATGAACCTCACCCCAAGGGGCTCGATTCACCTTCCACTATATCGGCAACCTTCGAGGTGGAAGCCGACACCTTTACAACAAGTTCGGGGCACACATCCACAACTGAATTCGAGGCTCCCAAATACAATCAAGCTGTCAAGACAAATCAAAGACAAGCTTGTAAGAACCAAATCAAAGTTAGGGTTTTCAAAGAAACACTAGAGCTTGGGGGCCCTCAAGTGAATGAGGGGGAAATGAAAATCTCTCTTGGTGAAGATGTGAATCAAGGCCTCCTCCTTCGATTCTCCAAAGATCAATGACTTTGGATGGTTGGATGAAGAGATCTTGTGGATTTGGTGGCTCTAATGGTGTTCGTGTTCTTGAGCAGCTCGAAACAGAGGAAGAAGATAAGGGTCCCTATTTATAGGCAGCCCTCCATGAACCATTTTCTAACCGTTGTAGAAAAGTCGACCGAGACTCCGGTCTATACACCGAGACTCGGTCGATCTCGGACAGTCTCGGGCCTGCCATCATCGATCTGACCCGCCCATTTCTTCACCAACACGGAGACTCGGACTTTCAACACGGAGACTCGGTCGACCAAAATCCGGAGACTCGGCCAATTTCGGACCAGATCCTGGATAGGCCAATGAATGAGACCAGAAGTCCTTGGAGGCACCACCGGAGCCAGCACCGGAAACTCCAGACCACACCGGAGACTCCGGTCTTGGCGACCAGGAGACTCGATGCAGGTTTCGAAATGGCAAATGTATGTGGTCTTTTCCCAAGAGTGTGTGTCAAGTTTATCTATGATAATACCAACCTGTGGACAATAACAAACTGTAAAATGATCTACTTGTTGTTAACGAACACCAAAAGTGATTATGACAATAAATGTCCTTTCATATATGCTTTCTGTTAATATGACTACCAAAAGGTTTGAGATTGTTGACTCGCTCCGTGGTGAAGCTAATGTAGAAATGATTAAACATGCGACTAAGCTAATGGAAGCAATAAAGAAAATGTACATCGTCAATTATTCTGGTTCTAGAAGACAGATTGAAGATTTTGAGTTGATGCATGTCCCTGTTCCGAGTCAAGTTGACATGTTAGTTTTATGGTTACCGTGTCATCATTTCTTTTCTATTATTATATTAGTTTTGTTTTGTACGCATGTAATTTTATTTTGTTTTTGTATAATCATTGATACTATATTTGTTTATTCACTGTTTATTTTTTGTTTTTCAGCATTGATTGTGGGTTCTTCATGCTCAAGAACCTTGAATTGTGGAATGGAAGCGTTGTGCCTTGTATTTCTTAAGATATGATGCCGATAATTAAGAAAAAGATGACTTCTTTTTGGTTGAACCATCCTCGTAATGTTCTTCTGAATTGGAGGTCACTTTTGGAAGAAAATAAGTTCTCAAGTATATTTTCCCAAGTTTATCCATACTTTTATATGTTTGTTATCCATACGCTTAAATGTTTGTTATCATGTCATATTTCTGTTAGTTATACATACTGCGTTACATAAGTTACCCACCTTATACGTGTTCTTCGTATATATGAGTGTTTTTTATGCTTTCTTTCTAGTGTCAATTCTGTTTGATAATTTTTCTATTAATTTATTTGTGGTATAATTTCAACATATAGTTATGGATAACTGTACTTTTTATTTACCTGATAACTTCTACTAGTATGCATGGATAACTATTGTGTTTGTTGGTTGATAATTTGTAGTCATATGTCTGGATAACTTCCATTTTTAAATAGTATATTAATGTTTAGTGTTTGGTAACCTTTTATATACACGCATTGATAACTGTAGATTTAACTAGTGGATAACCTTTTATTTTTGTATGCATGGATAAGTGGTGTGTTATGTGATGGATAACTTGTACTCATATGCATGGATAACTTCTGTGTTATCTTGTGGATATTTTGTACTCATATGCATGGATAACTTGAAAACCACAGAATGTACAACATGAACTATCATACATAGAAACAAAAAATATATCGTTTTCATTTTGTGTTACATAAACATTCTAGATTTGATATCCTAGGAGCTTCAACTTTTACTGGCATTTGCGGATGGTGTGACCTTCTGTACGGCAGTGGCTGCATTTCTTTGATTTCTTTGTAGCAAGGTCTAGTGGATTTTTGTTTGGTACTTGTCGTGGTCGCCCTTTGGTTACTGACTTCTCCGGGTTCTGTATGTACTTTGTTGATGACATGTGATATCCCGATGTGCTTGTTGTTTGAGGTGGTGCATAGTTGCTTGTTGACTGTGCCCTGTTTGGTGGGGCAGTTGTCGAAGGTGTCACGCTTGCGTCGTTTGGAGCACTAGATGATGGCATAGTAATCGCTTCATTTTCGGCCTCTCTTTTCTTCTTCTCTTCTCTTCTTGCTATCACATCTAGCTCTTGTTTCATTTCCTTCAAGTATTTCCTAATGATTTTTCTTCCATCATCTGTCTTTACTTCTATCTTTGCATCTCTGATAAACTCTTGTCTATATGATGCAAAGACCATCATATTTCTTGAGTCTTCAGGCATCTCTTTCTTCCCTTGTTTATGTTTGTCATGTGGTTCATCTAGGATAGTTTTCGCGTCCAATGTCCATCTTTTCAGGATGTACATATCTGGGATTTGATGGACTTTTATATGCGTCATCACTTTTATAATGTGGCAGCACAACATACCATCACGATCGAATTTGAAGCAGTGGCATTCATATGTCCCTTGTTCCCAGTTTGCGAATACCCTATAACTTCTGTAACCACATTGCGGAACCGGTATCCCTGTTATGCTCAGTTCAAATTGGTATCCGTTGAGGTGGTCGCATTGGTATGACATGCTCTTTCGCATTTCGCTCTGAAACCTGAAGAAGATTTTCCTTGTGTATGCTTTTGCCATTTGTCTCTCCATAATGCTTCCACACCACCACTCCGGGTCTGTCAAAGCTATATCACACTCTGCCTTTAGCTCAGCAATGTAAATCTTTTCTTGTACTGACATGTACTATTGTACAAACTCATAAATGGAGTTGCTTGGTTTGACATAACGCTTGAGCACTGCGTTGAACCCTTCACTTCTTGTTGTGGTCTAAAGGAATGGGAAAAAGGCGTGCATAAAGTACGCTGGTACCCAAACCTTTCTTTGTTCCCACGGTGAAAATAGATCCACATTGTCACGGACATTATGAGTATTTATCATATGCATCCAAGCCTCCTCAAATTCCTTCGGTGACAAGCTCTTGTTCACACATGCATTGAAAGTGTCGAGCATCTCTGGGTGGTTGGCCATGAATGTCCCTATTTTCTCAGTTGCATTCTAGATGACGTGCCACCTGCAATTCCTTTGAGTTGCATCCGGGAAAATAGCACTTATAGCACCACCCATGGCAACGTCTTGATCTGTTATTGTATTTTTTGGTGCTAAGCCGTCCATTGCCAGTTTGAACATTTGAAACAGCCACACAAAGTTGTCCTTGAGCTCTCGACGCACGAACCCGCATCCAAACTAAACCGATAGTCCATGGTTGTTTATCCCAATAAATGTAGCGCATGCTAGTTTATACCGGTTCGTTAGGTAGGTAGTGTCGAACGATATGCAATCGTTGTATCCAGACTTGTATGCTCTTCGTGATGCCCCGTCAACCCAAAACATGTTCTCAACCCTGTCCTCTTCATCAAGTGTAAATTTGTAGAAGAAATTTGGATCTTCTGCCTTCATATTTTCGAAGTATGCCAATGTGTCTTGCATGTCGTGGTGATTGTTTTCACTGTGAAAAGAAGCCCTTAGGTTCGCAACGTCTTTTTCTATGTATGGCACATCATTCAGACTGTCGTAAAAACTTGCCATCAGCTGCATCTGTCGGCATGTTTCGATGGTGTATGCATGCAGCATCCGCAAGAACACCTTTTCTTCCGCTCGTATGTTCCGGTGTGAATGCAAGAACCTTGTTAATGAAGGTTTTATTATCAGGGGATGGTTATGATCATCTGATGAATGCTGAACATACCACCATGCATCCTTTCTCTTTACATACAAGTGTGTTGTGCACCCAGTCCTTGGATGTGTATTTTTTCCTCTTCTTGACACATGATTTTGGGTTCTGGGTGTCTTCCTTTTCTTCGTGAGGTTTACCAGCTTTTGTGCACACAAGATACGCCTTGTTTAGCTCATTTCTTACGTCTTTCCTTGACCAATCTATCCTTATTTCGAAACCCTTCCGCTGTGAATACGCCCTGTAGTGTTCTCTAGCTGATTCAAAACTATCAAAGCGCATTCCATTTGTTGGTGGTTGCGGTGTGGAATGTACTTCATCTCTTGCATCATTATTGTGTGCATTATTCTCCCCATCCTCATTTGAATCTATTATGTGTACTGTTGTTTCTTCGATTGTGCCACCCGTTGTTGTTTCTTGTGCAACTTGTTCAACTATAGTATACATGCAGTCATTGTCAGTATGTTCTTCATTTTGGACATCACCTGTTATGCAAATAAACACAAGTTATCATTTCTGTTTTTTTGCAGGAATGGGTATATATAATGAGAAGTCATGGATAACATCAGTTATAATAGGTGGGTAATTTTTTATACTAGCAAGTTTTTTGTAAACATGTTATCTGTTTTTTGCAATGATCTACATCGATAAGTTCTACTCATAGTTATGGATAACTTCTGCATATAGGCATTGGATAATTGTAGCTTTAACTAGTGAATAACTTGTACTTATGTTCCTGGATAACTGCATTTTTAGCTAGTGCTGGTTAACTGTAGCTTTAACTAGTGGATAACTTGTACTTATGTTCCTGGATAACTGCATTTTTAGCTAGTGATAACTTCTACCCATGTATCTGGATAACTTTTTAGCATGTAAGCATGTATAACTGTAGTTTTAGCTAGTGGATAATTTTCTGCATATAAGCATGGACAACTTCTACTCATATTTATGGATAACTTGTGCATATAGGTATGGATAACTGTATCTTTATCTAGTGGATAACTTTTGTACTTATGTTCAGGGATAACTATATTTTTAGCTAGTGATAACTTCTACCCATGTTTATGGATAACTATTCTAGTATATAAGCATGTTTAACTGTAGTATTATATAGTGAATAACTTCTGCATATAAGAATGGATAAGTTCTGTTTTAGCTAGTTGATAATTTCTGCATATAAGCATGTACTGCTCATATGCATGTATAACTGTAGTTTTAGCTAGCGGATAACTTCTGCATGTAAGCATGGATAACTTATGCTCATATGCATGTATAACTGTAGTTTTAGCTATAACTTATGTTCTAGATGGTGGATAACTTCTTGTTTGTAAGCATGGATAACTTCTGCATGCAAGCATGGATAACTTATGTTCTATCTTGTTGATAACCTCTGCATGCAAGCATGGATAACTTATGTTCTAGCTTGTTGATAACCTCTGCATGCAAGCATGGACAATTTATGTTTAAATACTGCTAGATTGCATATAATCATCATACCTTCATTTACAACTTGCACGATAGCATTTGTGTGTGAACCATCAGCATGGTCTTCTTCTATTTCTTGATATGGTTATGCATTTAGGTCGATATCCATGGTTTCAGAGCTATTCAACCAAAATATTCACGATGTTAGAAGATTTAGTTGTTAGGATGAAGCAATTAATATGAAATCATGTCTATTTAGTTGTTAGTTGTCCTAAATTAGATGTTTTTAATGCAGGGATCAACATATACTGTCAATGAAGCTTAGGATGATTGATTTCTTATAGTTTGAACAAGATTGGACATATGTCTGATGCAAAACTGAGGAATAGTTATAGATGACTTGTTTTTTGTTTAGATCCATGTTGTGCAGCAGTATATTATCATATTGAGAACAATATAGAGACGTTGCTACCAAAATCATGGTGATTTAAAGAGATGATTTTGAGAAGTACCTGCTGTTTTTGCCTGTGTGTTCCTTTTTTTGCTTTTCAGTAGCAGGGCGCTGGACAATGGCGTCAAGGTGTTAAGGTGGAGCTGCAATGGCGTTTTTGGCTAGAGAATGAAGGCGACATGGACATGTGAGTAATCGGGGAAGAGGATAACGCTAGATCTGGAAGGATTTTGTTTCCGTTCTGGTTTGGGTTTTTGCTTGGTGAGAAAGATGGCCCGACCGACTTTCCTTTTGGACTGGTCACGTGGCCAGGTGGAAGAAGGGGCGGGGCAACATGAGGGTCGGTGAACGAAACTCTGTCAGCGCCCGCCAGTGCAGCGTTTTGAGCGTCTGCCGGTAAAGCGTCAAAACTTTCTTTGTATACAGTTCTTTTCCAAGGATCGGGTCGGTTTACCAACTTTTGCGTGAAAGAGTTTTTTTAGGATGATCGGAGGCCCACCATCGTTTGTCAAACCGATCGGACGGCTGGCAGTCAGTAGGTTTGGCCTCGAGGAAATTACACAAACCACCAACTATTGTTATCGTTATTGCGCAAAACACCAGCTTTACATGCTTTTTGCCCAAACCACAACTATTGGTGTAACATGTTGCACATAAGTTCAAATATCATATTAAGTGAATTAACTATAAACCTAATGACCGGGCCCCATGGTGTGAGGATGTGGCATCCATGTGCCATATGTTTTTCAAACTTTATACAAAAAATATGAAAACTTGCAACAATTTAAAAAAATTCTTTCAAAGATTTCTAGATTAGTTAGTTTATAGGGTAGTTTATACTGTTTTAATTACTAAAAGTTATTTATTTTTCTAATTTTTTAAAAAACGACACAACGGAGAAAGACACGGTGACCACCACATCATCACTACCTCGTGGACCCCGGTCGTTAGATTTGCAATTAATCAATCTAATATGTGATTTGGACATACGTGCAACGTGTTACACCAATAGTTGATGGTCTGTGAAAAAAAACACGTAAAATTGGTGTTTTGCACAACAACGATGGCAATAGTCGGTTGTTTGTGCAATTTCCTTCGTTTGGCCTCCGTCCCTCTTCTTCCCTCCGTACCACCAGTGCCACTACGCTCCTCCCGCCCCGGCCGCCACCCATTTCAAACCCTCCACCGACCGCAGACCCGATGGCCACCGACATCGCCGGCGACGCCGAAGCCAACCCGCCCCTACCCGCTCCCGACGACCTCGATGACAACGGTTTCCCTACCGCAGCCGCCGGCGCCAGCAGCTTCGCTGACGACTTCTACCGTAGCGGCAGCGACTGGTCCTCCCTGCAAGCCTCTCCTTGGCACCAGAGGGAGCCAGCCTCTGGAATGAATGCCAAGGGCGGCGTCTCGCTGGTGCAGAGTAGCCTCTTCCAGGCGTGGGGGATCGACAAGCCGCCGCGGGAGGAAGCGGCGCAGGGCGGCTCGCTGGTGCAGAGGAGCCTCTTCCAGGCGTGGGGAATCAAGAAGCCGTTCCGAGAGGAGGAAGCGCAGGTTCGTGCTGGCGCCGGGGTCTCCTCCCCCTCTCCCTCTCCTTCTGGTGCTAGATCCGGTAGGAAGCGGCGCTGGGGAGGCGCGGAGGAGAACGGGGCGCCCGCGGCGAGGAAGTCCATCGTTTGCCCCTTCTACAAGAAGATTCCCGGTAAAGGAAGCTCCTGCACTCGTGATTGGGACCATCGCTGCGCATTTAAGCCATTGATAAATTGTTGTAGTGATGCATTTAGTTAATTAGTTTGCTGACTGATGCATTTCTGTAAATTGGACGGACCTAGGTACGCCTTTCACTGTGGATGCATTTCGATATGGAGCGGTTGAGGGGTGCTCTGCCTATTTTCTCAGCCATTTTCATTATGATCATTATGGTGGCTTAACCAAGAATTGGTGCCATGGTCCTATCTATTGTACTGCACTCACTGCACGCTTGGTGAAGATGTTACTATCAATCAATTCTGAGTAAGGCTTCTTTTTGATTGTTTAATGATGAACCATCCAACTGTCAAGCAGCAGCAGCAGCAGTAATACTAACCACCAAGTGCTAAAATTGATGTTTGCAGGTATATTTGTCCCTTGGAGCTTGATACGGAGTATGTCATTGAGGGAGTGGCTGTTACCTTGTTGGACGCTAATCATTGCCCTGGTGCAGCTCTAATTCACTTTCGTCTTAGTGATGGAAAGACCTATCTCCACACTGGGGATTTTAGAGCATCAAAATCCATGCATTTGCACCCACTCCTCCAATCTGGCCGCATAAATTTGCTTTACCTGGATACAACATATTGCAATCCAAAATACAAGTCAGTTCACAACTAGAAGTTCAATCGTTTTCTCTGGAATGGTTACTTTGTTAATCTGTTTAACTTTTTTAGGTTCCCACCACAGGAGGATGTCATCAATTTTGTTGTGAGGACTGCTCAAAGATATCTAAAAAAGCAACCAAAAACACTCATTGTTGTTGGGGCATATAGCATTGGCAAAGAGAATGTCTATCTAGCAATTTCTCAAGCTTTAGAGGTACTATATATACCAGAGATTCCACTAATTTTTATCGTTGGTGTCTTTTTGGTCAAGTATTCCCTAACGTTGTGCTGCATGAAGTGGCCATGTGTACCTTCTAGTTCTCAGATAAGACATTTTTGTATATTCTTGAAAGGTCCCCATATACACTGATGCATCACGAAGGCGAATTCTTCACTCATTTGGCTGGCCAGACTTGTCAAAAAGGATAAGTTCATGCAATCAAAGTTCACTCCATGTTCTACCCCTTGCATTGGTGCAACATGAGGTTTTGAGACGAATCTCAGATACATGCAATTCTATGATTTTATCTATTAACACTTCTCACAAGATACTAGTTTTTGTTAGAAATTGAAGAATTACTTGGAGACTCTTAACCAAAGATTTCTAGCTGTGCTGGCTTTTCGACCTACAGGTTAATGATCTTAGGTAGATTAACTTTATGTTCCAAAATTTTTAATTGCATGCTTCTTAGTTGCATTTTCCGATGTTTTATTAGGTTGGACTTTCTCCGAGACAGCTGGAAAGGAGCTCGACCTTATTAAACCAAGCTCTAGGGGCAGAGTTACAATCTACGGTAGGATTTGTTCAAGCTGATGATTTATTTTCCCTTCATATTTACTTTGTTAATGGAAAAGGTGGGTAACTACCATTTATTTCAGAAAATAAACTATACATGATGCCCAGCGTGTACTTAATTTCTGTCACCACGTACTGAATTTGCTGTCTTTGATTCAAAAGGTGATTCAAATGTCAGATATTCCAATGATCTCATCTTCCATACCCTTGTAGAGCTTTCCGAGTGCAGCCAAAGCCAAAACGAATTGCACCCTATTTTAGTTGCTCTACATGGATTGTGTACTTTTGACGAGCTATCTTACAATTGCTTTGTCTCTTGTCAAACTTTAAGATGAACTATGTTCTTTAACCAAAAGCTGGCCCTGTAGTTGGAGGCACAAGTGGTTTTAATTTCACAGTTTTAAGTTTTAACTGCGACATGGTAATTTTGTATTGGGCCCATCTTGTCCAATTTGTATCAGATGTACATGTTCAGCATTTCTAAACTTGCCTACATATTCCGTCCCTTTATGATTTCATTTAAAGTAATTTCTTCTTGTAGGCGTGCCTTATAGCGAGCACTCAAGTTTCACTGAGCTTGGGGACTTTTTGAAGGTAAATCCCCTGTTGTTAAATCACTGTAGTATTTTCTGTGATGTCTTCTAATTATAGGCCACTATTTGTCTGGCTAGTTTGTGAGACCTCAGAAGGTAATCCCCACTGTTAATGTTGGCGATGCGGCAAATCGAGATAAAATGCAAGCATACTTCCGGGAATGGCTGAAGGGCTTGTGATGGATGAAGTGTGATCAGTTTCTATATAAGCCTCATTTCTGGAACGTATAGCGTGGTATTTATTTTATTCCTTCCTACATGCAGTCTGACTTAAATGCTTTGTATCTTTATATTTTCCTGTAGAGATCTCTTTTCAATATATACTTTAATAACATTTTTTTATTAATGTGCTAGTGGCATCATGATATTACGTGAAGAGCAGCCAAGCTCTTCTGTAGTGGATTTAACCTATTCATGGTTCTCTGTGCTGAAAAAGGTATGCTCAAAGAGGTGCCATCTTTCCACATTTTGTGAAGGCATGCAGAAGCCTCACTTCTCGATGTGTTGATAGAAAGAAAAGTTTGACAACCTAAAAACAGGCGACCACAACCACAGCAAGTGCCTGCTTGGCCAGTTTTGTAGCATGAAGCCTGGTCACCCCTAACCTGGCTCAGAAACCAGCTTTCGCCTGTATTATGTTGAACCCGGGTGAAGATGGCAGCGTTTTTCCTGCTTCCAGATCCATCATGCTGTGAGCACCATCATTTGAGAGGCATGTGTTTTACTGAAAGCAGAAACTTTGTTCTGTTGTTTCTTGCTCATATGTACTCGTTGAAATTTTAAATTGTAACATTAGAGACTCTAGTTATTGATTATTGTTCAACCAAACACAGTGTTCTGTACTCTGTATTCCTGCATTCACAACCACAATTTTGCATAGAATTTATTTCTTATTGAATGTAATACAAGATTTTCTTAAGCCACCGGCTGATTCAGCCGAGTTCAGCTCAGTTGTCTTCAGAATTTCCGGAAATTGTCTCCTAGCCCTATTTCCAATTATACAATAAGGTTCATATTGTAGTACCTGCTATTGAAGTAACTTCAATTGCTAACATCAGCTGAAACTCGAGCTCTTGTAAGTAAACTACTGTGCTTATGAATCCCAAATGGATTTCACCAGCACGATATGTTGACAACACTACTGATGATAAGAGTAGATATCTTCCTGAGATTTCTGCTGCTCATCGGAGTAGCTTAATGATGTATCCCCATTGTAGGTGTCATCACTCATCTGGACATTACCATTGCCTCCTAAGCCTAGAAAGTCTTGTGTTAGTCCCACACCTTTAACTCCAAAAATGCTTTCATGTGCACTTTGCTTCATGCGATCCTCATCAGCTATGTTAGAACTTCTGTTTTCTGCCCTCATGGAGAACGGAGGAAGTCCAATCCAAGGCACTGTATTATTAGCTTCAACACAACTACCAGCCCATGGCAAGTTCATGTAAGGGATGATGTTGTTTTCAGCAGTCTTCTTTCTATCACTGTTAGCTGTTGAGGTCTGCAGCACTCCAGAAGATATACCAATATGATTCCTACTGGTAAAGTAATTTGGGAAACCTTTCAGAAGTAATGGCGATGTAGGATCTTCACTAGTCTTTGCTCCCATCTCTGATGCTTTCTGTAGCAAGGCTGTCGCTGACATGTATGGAGAGCTCATCGACATGTAAGGGGAGTTTGGTTCACTCTCACCTATAGGAATGCTAGAATCGTTTGGTAATATCTGGTTAGAGAACAATGAAGTAGTCCTTGCCATGAAAGTATAAGGAGATATAGATCTCAGACTTTTATCTGAACTCTGGTTATTTCCAGAGAAATTTCCAACTGCATCAATTGGTGAAAAGCTTGCACTAGGTATTGTGTGTGGAAAGATGTCTTGCTGTTGACCATGCAAACTTCCCACCATCGCAGCAAGGCTTTGGTTGATTCTGGAGTTATCTTCAGTTAGTGCATCGCAGAAGGCTCGATGTGTGATGAAGCTATCTTTTCTGTAACAATATTGCAATAGAAAGAAATATCAGTTTCCAAATATTGGCACTTCAGATTACACTTATGATTGTTCTGTCTCTCTCTCTCTTGTGGTGCAGATTGTTTGGAGTTCTACGATTCAACCCTACATTGTTATGCTCATTATTCTTGAAGTCATTAACTATGATATATCAAAAAAATTACTCCTGACAATCAGTTTGGATCTTTTTTCAAGTGTGGGAAATTGATGCCTGATTATTATTTTTTCAACTATTTATGCTACGCCACCTGGATTAATGGTGGCTTGTTTTCTGCTTGCAATTGAGCTTCTAGTTAGTAAGCATACAATCAGAGGTAATTGAATATGATATCAGGAGCATTCATCATCAGCAGTTAGTCCAGCTGAAACTTCTAGAAGCTGAAGTACCAAACAAACTTTAGGCATCTCATTTTTAGCTGCTTGTGTATACTATAGCTCTTGATAGGAAAATACCTTGAGAATATTGTTCCGCAATCACAGCGGTACTCCTTGGTGCCACATATCTTTGTGTGAGCTCTCCAGTCTGATTGAACTGCATATTTCTTGGAGCATCTTTCGCACTTCCATTTCTTCTCACCATGCTTCCTCGAGCAGTGTTTCTTTATGCCTGTTAGATCACCCAAAGCACGGCTTGCATCATGATGAGGGCAGGTGACCTCAGGGCAAATATACGCCTTCTTCTTGGCTTCGGTGCCGCTTGTCTGCTTGAGCTTCCATGGTAAGTTGTGACATCTCCTGTGGAGTTGAAGATTCTGGTCTCTCTGGAAACCCTTATGGCAGACTTCACATATGTATCTGTTCGTTGCCAATAGTGTCTTCGGTGAGAATGCAACTACTTCTGCATCTGGATCTGCACAATGAATGGTATAACGATGTTGGATATTTACATTTTGTTGTTCCTGTGCACATTTCACTCAACATGGAACTGTTTGCTTGTTATGTAGTATTTGAACTATTGCTGTATGACTTGGAGCATAATTTTTCTCCCCTGGAATGAAACATGACAGGGTGACTGTAAAACGAATATGTAACAACCAAAATAGCCTGCTGCCTGACCGCTAAGATGCCAGTAGCTTCCTTTGTGTGTATGATTTACTTTCCCTTCTACATTTCTTGCTGTGCACACTGTTGTTCCTTTTTTGGTAATACATACATCTCCTTGCATCCTATGTGGATTTCCTTAGATTAAGGATGGATGCTAAAAACGCCAATATGATATATATCTTGTTTAAGTGAATATTCAGGCTACACTAATCTCATAATATGTCTTTTATACCTGAATTTCTGATCAACTTGTTATTATGGCAGCAGTTTACCATCTTTATATGAGAACCATGATTCTGATTCCTATTCTAGCTTGATGTAGAGTTGATAATTATATTTGGATTATTGGGCTTAGAACCATCTTTAACGCTATCATGTATTTGTATTTGTGGTAGTTGAAAACCACTAGCTTAGATGTATCACTTGAACTCATGAGTACTGAAATAATATATGCTGTAACTCTCTCCTTACCTGGATTGCCAGGATGACTTCGTCTCTTTTTTGCTGCAGGGATGATGGGACTGCCTTTGCTCAGTGCTGCTTCATAGACTGCCAACTTATGTTGCTGCTGAAAGTTGATTTCAGACTCTTCCTCAGATGTGTAAGACATAGTTTCCTAGCTCAGTTTCTGGTGTTCAGAGTGCCAGAGAAGAGACGAGAATGCTTATTTAAGCATGAGTGTATGGAATCAACCGAATGCTGACAAATAAAAAGGGCCAATTTCTTTTCAGTCAACATCAAGGACTGTAGCTTTACGATTACCATTAAACAGCCAAACATTTATTCCCCTCCAAATACAGATAATCTGGTTAATTGGCCTAATAGTTTTTGTGAGACCAGTGAAACCACACTCGCAACAAGATTTTTTTTCTAGTTGAAGAGAAAGTTATCCATGATTTGCATGCTGCTTACAGCCTTACACATGATAATTCCCTTTCGTGTCATTTGTATGAATAAAAAACGGGAGGATCTTGTGATCATTAGGAAGATATTAAAGCTCATGTCATTTCAGCAGAATGTTAACTTCTGGTGATTTTTTTACAGATTAGAAGCTGTACATATTATATGTAGAAACAAGAGAGGATCAAGTGCATCAGATATTTTACTCTGAAAGGTAATAAAACTAACCTGTCATGTCGACATGCATCATTTTGCTTGTATATATTATTATCGATGAGACAATGTCACAATCAAACGAAGGAACTGATGTAAGATTGCCAGTAGATTAAGCATAAAGTGCAGGCATGAGACGGTTTCGTCGGTATAAAGGAGAATGCCAAAGGAGAGATCTGGCAGATGTGACAATTGCTGGCCTCATTTTTTAGTTAGTATCCTTCCATGAACCCTCTCTCCTCATGCAATTGGTGTTTATAAGTACCTGGTGCAATTTTTAATTAGGCTCCCAAAATAAAGAAGAAAACTGATGGTTACTGGCTTTGGTATTGTTGGGTAACTCATCTACCATTGCTCACAAACCACTGACATCTTTGTTGTTTTTTATGAGCCAACTTCTTGCATTTGCTGTATATTAAGTTAGAATATATCGTTCAGCCAGGTTTCAATATGAAAAAGGAGGTCTTACAATCCATAATCTGGAGCCACTGCAAACTCTCTGGTCTTGTAGCTCTTCATAAAACTCTGAAAGGTTTTGTCTTTCATTTATTTCTGAAGTAGATGTCTGTTCTGTGCATCCGTATGTGCTGAAACTTGAAAATAAAAATAGAAGAAAACCAGCATATAGATGTAGCCCTTTGGAGGCTACTATCATGATGTTGTGATGTGTTCTCAGTGTTGCTCGATCCTCTCGGTGTCTCGGTATTGTTACAACTGCGACATTTGTGGTTTGTAACTACTATTCCTGTTCATACTCCAAATGTTTTCTTTCCTTTTTCTTTTCTGAAATGAAATTCGCAGGTCTCCTACCATACATAAGAACTTTCTGTGCTTGTGGCTGTGATCAAGGGCTTTGGAATTCGTGCTGGCCGGGTGCTGTTGGATGGGAATGTATGTTTAACCTCGGCATTCGATGATTCCGGAGACACATAAGTTGGAAAAAAGGGAGCAGTTTGATAGTCCAACATAGCTTTCTGATAGGCGGCGTGCCCAAGGGGGCACGGAGAGCGACTTTCCGCTCTTTGGCATCTTGTGAGTGAGCCTGCAACTAGAGCCGAACCCAGAACAAACAATTGCCTTGCAAGCCTAAAACCATGGCATATTTTCAGGTGTCCATATATTGATTCTGATAGCTCATGTTTAGTTCCCTGTAAGTGTGAGGATTAGCCACCTTTCAGCTAGAGAGTTTTGTGTACCACTATTTTGTAGGCTGTCACACTCAAAAGGGCCTCTTTGGATAATATTTGTATTTGTTTACTACTCCCTATGTTCCAAATTATGAGATGTTTTGGTAGGCAAATATAGCCTACCAAAACGTTTTATAATTTGGAACGGAGGTAGTATATCTTAATCAATTTAGAACAGTTATTTCTCAGTCGACGTCTCCAAGTAGTTCCTGGTTTGCATGAATCTCGATTGTTTAGATTGGACTAATCTCAGCCTTGATTTATACACAGTTATTATTTCTCAATGAGAAAAGACAACATCGTTTTAAAGCGGTTTCATTTATACGGTCTCGGAGAAAATCTTGTTGCCCAGAGTGTGATCTGTCTCGCTAATCCATTGCATCAGCAAGCAACAACATTTTATGCCTTTGATTCACTTCTATCAGTCCTTGTTCTTACCGTCTGGGGCTGCAAACTTCGGTACATGCATATGGTCCAGCGAAGATTGATGAGCTAGACAAATTTTGACGCATGTAATAAACCTTTAATATTCAATAAAAATGGCCGTGTGCATCTATTGATGCAGAGGCCGGGTTGTATATCGCCCATTTTGAAGAAAAAAACAGAATTATTTGAATTTGTATCATAGAGCTACAGAAACATGGGTCTGCAATTATGAACTGAGGTGCAAGTCAGCATCCAGTATATCGAAAGAATAATTTTCAGATATCAGTAGATAGGATAACCAAACCTGAAATGGACAAAGCCTCTGATGCGCTGGACGGCTGGAGCATGAACATCTTGTGGTCTGGGGTGAAGGGGTGCAAATATAACATTTTGCAACAGGAAAATGATTGTATACCATCTGCATAGTTCTCAATATGCGTTCACAAAAAGTGATCTTTATTTCCTTTTTTACACAACCTCAAAATTGGCTAGATTGTTTTCTGTGCATGCATATTATATATTTCTTCTAATGTAGTCTGCAACGATTCTGTGTACACATTACATTTGACTGAGTTAGAAAACCTGATACCCCAGGTAAATAAGAAACTCTAGGCCAAGATGCATAGCCAACTTTACCTGTGCCAAAACGGTGAGTACTGTCAAATAACTAAATTGTGGAAAACTGTATCCTGTAGATTCCTAGGAAGTTTTTGTAATTTCGACTTATTTCCATGTAAGGAGGAAAATCATGATAACTGTAATAACTGTTGTCTATTATGAGACATGAAACTATTGTAGTAGTACTAGTATATTTATGTTCAATGAGCATAGGAAACAACTGGCATAATTCCCTTTTTATTTTGTCAGCATAGAAATGCATCCTACCTGCTTGCTGGCCATAGATTAGTAGCACTGAGCTTAGGGAAATTTTACCAGGCACGACATCAACTTACTCAGAGACAGAAGCCTTATCCCATTCTGGCTTGTTTTCTTGCTACATGTAATTTTACAAATATTTTTGAAGTTCAAATAGGTATAGATGATTACACCCGGCTTTTGGATTTGAGTTTGTTTACCTTGAAAACATGAAATCTTGAAGTTCAAATAGGTATAGACGACCTCACATGTTCCTAGGACAAATTGAAGAACATGAATAAACACACCAGTCAAACACATGTTTCCATTCTAATCAATACATATGCCACATAATCTGACAACACTTCCTTTGTGTACAAAACTTTTAAAAAAGCTTTCAGAAAAAATTCTAAGCCTGCATGCTCTTTAGTCAAAACAACACTTGTAATGTACCCTTTAAGACTAATATAATGCAACAAAAAAAGGTTAGGTTAGTCTAAGTGTCTAACCTCATACTTTCAGTTAACATCTCTCTAAATTTCATACGTGATCCCAACTTTGAGCAGTTGGTCATTCGGAATGGACAACACCCTGTGACCTTCTGCCAAGTTCCTCCTCAAGAATGCGTACACATAGTTCACCACTACTCTCTTTATGACCGATGATTTCGGTCCTGCTATCACATTAGTTGATCCCATCAGATAAACCACCCCTCGCGCCATCTCTGCATCAATCAGTTGCTTCTCCTCCTCAATTGTGTGAAGCGAATATGTACTATTGTTCCCTGCATGGTTGCTCATTTGCGGCTCTATCACCTCCTCGCTGTGTACGACAGAGCGTGCAGATTGTCTGGGCCTCGTCTGGCCTCCCGAAACTCCAGTTATAGAGTTTGTATCCTCATTCTCTGGTTTATCTTTTGGAAATACACTCTCATCTTCGATGAACACCTTCAGCCTGTCCGTGAGGAACCTTGCAAACTCCCCCGAATCCTCTAGTGTGTCACCGTATCCATAGCGTGCCACACCTGAACATCCGATGCTCCCTTGGGCCAACCTGCCGGAACAGGAACCGCTCCGCAGGTGCAACATGCGGGATCGGTAGGTGCTTGATCGACATGAACAAAAATACAGAGTGCACAGATGGTATTTTCTGCACCAACCGCAGAAACACCGGGGGAATACCTTGCACCAGCTCCGAGTACAGGAGGCCCATCCCAGGGATCCGCCCCACATTATGCTTCTCAAGCAGCGCCGTCACTTTGTTGATGGGTACAATGTGGTCAAGCTCGTACCAGTACTTCATGACATGCACATAGTGCCATGTCACCATTAGCGCCATCAGGACGAGCGCGAAGCAGAACGGCAGATACCCACCCTGGATGAATTTTGACAGTATTGAAGACAGGTAGATCCATTCTATGGAACTAAACACGACATAAAACAATAATATGAAGATGATGTTCTTCTTCCACACGAGCAGCATCACGATGGTCGTCAAATGGGTGGTGATTGAGAAGACGGTGATGACACAGATCCCTGTGCATCAACATGATCAAATCAGTAAATGCCTAATGTTCTATTCAATAGCCTTGTAAACTAATTACCATAGGCATTTCCGATTTCGGTGGTTGTTCTGAAGGTGATCGTGATTATAACACTAGCCAGTCCCATCAGAAAATTCACTTCAGGAATGTACACCTGTCCCTCGTGATGCTTTGAGGTATGGATCACACGAACCCTGGGGAAGCAACCGAGAGATAGGGCCTTGGACAGGATAGCGAATGCGCCAGAGAGCATTGCTTGGCTTGCAATGATAGCCGAAAAAATGGCAATGATGAAGGTTGGCCAGAATAATGGCGCTGCAAATTTTATGCAGAGACAAAATATTTTTCTTTTCAGAACCACAAGCTAGCTCACCTTGAAGAAGAAAACACGTATTTCAAGTTGGTTGTACCTGGGATAGATCTGAAGAAGGTGTCTGCAACATTCTCTGGAAATTGTCTCAGATATGCTGCCTGTCCCATGTAACATAGTGCCACCGAGGGGAACAAAACACCAGTGAAGCTTATCTATGTGATAGTATGGAAACCGATGTAAGATATTTCTATTCTAAAACCTGGGCTACAAAAATTGCTACCTTTTGAACATAGACCAAGAGTTGGGAGTAAAAAACAGTGAAGCAAGAAGTGACTTGGCCGTTACCTGAATGGCCGTGATATTGAAATGTCCCAGGTCAGCATACATACCCTCTGTGCCTGTGGCATAAAGCAGAGTATTCAGACTGCAGGCTACAGATTCTCTTTTCAATTGCATTTTTCATAAAAATAAGTACCTGTAACACATAAGATAGCACCTCCCAGTGAAACCCATGCTTCCTTCCCATTTCTTCTGAAGTACTCTAGTATGTACATTGGATTGAAGGCTCGAAGAATACCGATCTCATACACCATGATGTTGTACACTCCAATGCCAGCAATAAGAACAAACCACACAGAAATGATTGGAGCAAAGGAGTTGCCGACCTTATCTGTCCCAAAACGCTGGACTGAAAAGAGCATGAACAGAATAGGCACCGAGATCCAGACTACCTGTGCTGTACAAGAAAGGCAGCACACACTTTAGATGTGATTAAATCTGGGTAATGACTAATCAGTGATGCTAGAAGCTATCTTTTGACATACTTTCAGTTAAGCTAGGCACTTTCTCTCTGATCCCACTTACTGCAGAGAGCACTGCATAAATAGGTGAAGCGAATGCATTAGTAATTCCGCGAACCAATCACAATGTGACCTAGTGACGATTCCATCTAATATAATTGTTACCAGAAATAGCTGGTGTCAAGGTTCCATCACCCATCACCATGGATGTGCCAAGGATTGTGATGGTGAAGAGCCCAATCTTTGCCACCTTGCTGGATTCAAGCTTCTCCTTCAACCACTGTGCCCTCTTCAGCGGTGAGCTTGGTGATTCCATGCTGTAATTCGACACCATTGAATCCTCTACCTGCTGGTTCGGGATCAGCCTTATCTTTGAATATCGCGATATAAGTGAGTAGAGAGCAAATGTGCCACCTGTAATAGCCATGTGTAGAGGAGAAGCAGTAATTACTCCAGTTTGATATGTCAAAATTCTGAATATATCAGCTTACCATCTCCATTGTCATCTGCATAGAGCACGATGAAGACATACTTGATCATTGGTATAAGGATGAGGGTGTACAGGATGAGCGACAGGACGCCCAAAAGATCATCATTGTTTTTTATGCCATTAGGGAAGGTGCTCGAATACACATATAGCGGTGACGTCCCAACATCCCCATAAATGACGCCGATGCTCTGGAATGCAAGGTACAGTACTTGTGTCCAGTTTTCCTGTGTCACCCAAAAGGTTCATTACTGTCAAACTATAGCGAAGAGAAACATGGTTACTGCATCATAACCAAGTGTGTTGTGAAGCAGACCTTGGAGCCATGGCCCGTGATATTAGAGACCTTCTCTGCATCGCCAAAAAGCGAGTCTTGGCGCTCAAACCGTTTGGTCTTCTCGGTGGTTGATGGGTCCTTAACTTCTAGTGACATTTGTGCTCTCTTACTATTTATGAGTGCCTCCTAATTCTTAGGAGGAATTTCTTGGAATATCTTAAACTCTAGGCTTCGACCCTAAGGTACATGCACATATGGGGCCAAGTTCCAATAATCAGATTGTCCAAAAACCAAGCCTGAGATCATCTTTTAGGTATACCAACAAAATCAACTTCAAACTAACGGAGCTCCAAAAGATGCACAGTTACGCTGAGGGTTAGCCAACGTTCTACGCTGTAGAGGATCAATGAAAGTCAGTTAGAGAAGAGCAACCTACATGAAACTTATATGGGATTCGAAGGAGAAGGGGTACTTAAATAAAGTTGCATGCAAAGCGACATGGGGTATTTAATTAGAAAGACAAAAAAATTAATCATCATTATTTACTCTAACATTGACTCCTCTGCAACAAATCGATATCAAGAGAAATTTGAGACATCGGGAATGCACACAACAAAATTATTAAATTAACAATAAATAAAGGAGAAAACCAAGATCCAAGGCATGCAACAACCAACAGCCACATCAACCCCTGTCCTGGCAACACATGGGCCATGAGAAGGTTCTCCAAAATCAACGCATTCAGGAAGGGTAACAACACACAAGTGCCGTCATCGCCAGATCTAACCAAAGACCGGATTATGGGTTACGATTGAGCAAAATCCATGCAATGCCTTCAGAAAGGTGACGATGCCAAAGCATCGTCATTGCAAGGTATAACCGATGAAGATCAGACCAAAGGTTTTCACCCCGTAGCTCCAGTCCCAGTACTCAAGAGCACAGCCAAACCTCAATCACGATGTGTTGTCACCTCCGCTTCAACACCACATCCATTCTTTCTAACCTTGACACTGCCAAACACAGACATACACCCATATCGCCATATGCCTGCAGATACGCGTTGAGTCCCTGACCACTCAGACAGGGAATATGACATATCAGAGTGTCCTCAAGAATCGCCATGGCCGAATGTTGGACCTTCCAACCAATGCTCACACATACAGATCAATGCCACACGACTGGTAACTGTGTCTATATGAGCTTGTTGACTGGCCACGACGAGTGACAAGCACCGCCGAAACCCATGTAAGGGC
This sequence comes from Avena longiglumis, assembly GCA_030063025.1. Classification (NCBI taxonomy): domain Eukaryota; kingdom Viridiplantae; phylum Streptophyta; class Magnoliopsida; order Poales; family Poaceae; genus Avena; species Avena longiglumis. The sequence continues at coordinate 504,600,886 of CP125976.1, read as the reverse complement.
CCCTTTGGCAGACCCATGCCGTCATCGCCTTCGATAGACGATAAACTTGAAAAAAGGGGGTCCGCTTCCAATATCCAGTCTGTTGTCTAGCTGCAACCGCGACCAAGCTCCATCCCCAATCTTGTGGGAGGATTGACACAAAGAAGCCATTTCTAGTGCCCTGCCTCCTCTAGATCGGGACACGGTTGTACCGTGAATCACTGAAGTGACCATGGATGATGTCTCCATTGATCCTCATGCTGCCATCACACCTGTTGCCGCTGTCAAGATTTACAGTTTGCCACCATGCTTTCCTCGTAGCCACAACAACCATGCCACCACCAAAAGGTTCCGAGACTGCCGAAACGGGTGTCATCCAGGTGCACGCCATGCTCGGCCGGACGTCCCCCAACCAGAGGAGACGAGAGCCTGTTGTCGCTGTCCGCCGTCAGATGAGTTTGCTTTACCTGGCAGCATCCTCCGGCAGCGACGGAGTGAGCAGGGGAGAGAGGAGACTGGGGCAACGACTAGGGTTTTAGCCGAGCGGCCCCCTTAGAGTGAAGCGAGCATCTAAAATGCAAGCATCCACGCTAAGATTGAACCTAGTTAGAGCATCTCTAGAAGACCCCGTAAATTGGCCCGATCTTTAAAACTCAAACAAATATACAATTTTGGGCCAATTTTCTGTCCCCCCAAAAAGCGGTAAAACGCTGTGGGACCATAAATAATTTATGGGCCACATCAAATCCGTCGCTGCGGCCGCTATATGTATCGATAGGAGAGGGGTTTGAGGGATCGGACCCGTCACTTTGTCCACCACCACCTCCGCGTATGTGCCGCAATCGACCACCGCCGGTGCTCGAATCCACCACCAAAACCTGCAGATCCGGCACCCCCTACGTTGCCATGGCCCCGTGTCCCCGCTCAATCGTGTCGGGGCGCAACCGTGGAGGCTCCTACACGTCGAGGTGTGGCCATGGAACTTTGGCCGGGCGCGGCGAACTATCTTCCGAGGAGCACGCGGGGCTCGTCCAGTCGGCGCAAGGAAGCACAGTGCCTAGCACTGGACCAACCACAGTCTAGAGCCACCGCCAACCTTCTGCATCGGTGCCGCCCATGGCGCGTAGGAGGGAAGCTCGCCCGGCTCGTCTAGCCGGTCTCCGTCTCCGCCCTCCATTGACTCGAACACGCGGTCCACAAACGAGAAGTCCGGTAGCCACATCGTGCTAGAGGACTTTGTTGCCGGCTCGCCGCAGGAGATGAGGAGGCGGTGACATCAAGGCTGCTGCAATGGTTGCTCCGCACGGACGCCGCCGAATCGAAGAACCGGCGGAAGGACGATGAGCTCAACGAGGTTCTCTTCCGGGAGGGGCTTGCTGCGGAAAGGCAGCACCTCACCGACCACGAGCGCCAGCAGTTGATGAACTTCGTCGACCTCGCCTCCGACAATGAGTGAAGCTCGCCGACCGCGTCGCCCCCGCGCCGTAGGCTCCGGTGAGGTATCCCGGAGCTGCATTTTGGTAGATTAGGATAGGCGGTGACGAAATAGGAATATTTTGGGGTAAATCTAGTTGAACTAATCAATGTATGCATGTTTCAAATCGTCAATGTATGAACTGATCGCTGTCTCAATGTTCGGAATTTCGCCGCGAAGTCGTCTTTTTAAATTTTACAGGTTCTTGTTCGGTTTCTATTTTGGCCGAGCAACTTTGAAACTGAAAAACTCATTTAGGTGGCCTTTATACTTGTTTTAAAGGACGGCAATTTGCAGAGTCCGCTAGAGATGCTCTTATAAGGAAACCCTCAACAACTCATGCAGGAGTCTAGATTTCACCTGTAAACTCTAATATTGTACAAATCAAACTGCTAACTATCAAAACCGGATACGTAGGTCCCCGGCACTATTCCAAAGTGATATTTGACGACGTAGGTGAGCAACTTCGCAAACTTGAAGCCAATCGACATAGACAGACATGAAAGTAAGGGACTATTGAAAATAAAAAATACCAGAAACATCACTAGTAAGTATGATTTAATTCTGATTTCAGAGCATTTAGAAAAAGGGGGAAATCATGATTATTCTAGAAAACTCAGAAGACGAAATCAGAACTAGAGACAAAATAAGAAGGAAATCATTTTTTCTAATATATTTGTTTTGTTTTTCTTGAACCTCCTTTACCCAAGAACATTTCTGATTTTATCTATTTTTTAAATTACCTGATTATTTATTTTCATATCTTTGAGTGAATATTACTTCTTCCTCCGTCTGGAAATAAGTGTCGCACAGATTTGTCTAAATACGCATGTGTCTACACACTAAAACGCACCTAGATATATGTGTATCTAGATAAATTTGCAACACTTATTTCCGAACGGAGGAATACTTCATTTATATTTTATTTTTTCAAAGCTATTCATTGATTAGACTGATTATAGGATGCCACATCTACGAAAAACACCACGTCTTTCATGATTGTCTAAATCTGCGACAAGTAATCTGGACCGGGGGAGTAGTAGAATGTGTCTTACCAACCTTGGATAAGCTCATCCTGGATAGACCAGTGATGGTTCGAGGTAGATTGCATCCACTGGATTCGAATGGATTACTCATTCCAAATCCGCTGGTCCACTCCTTCACAATACTGGTTTGCTCACTGGCTCACTTCCTGTACCTATAAATAAATAAAGAAAAAGAAATTCGTTCGATTTGCATCTAGTGGATTCGAAAATTGCACTACTGCCCGTCTGCCCCCAAATCTTGTGCGCGTCACAGAAGACAATGCATGTAATTGCACAAAAAGAAAAGAAAAGAAACATTACCGTCGAGACACAAATTTCTGGGACGAAGAACAGCGGAAGACGGTGCGGAGACCGGACGAATTCCGGAGAGATGGGAGGGGAAGAGGGGACACCGGCGGCCACGGCATGCCGTACTTATAGTGCAGGGAGCATCCTGAGCGGCAGAGGAGATCACTTGGCGGCGCGCCTCGAAGCACGGAGGAATGGGTTCGGAGGTCGGCCGCATCCCGTGCCGTTGGACGGAGCAGATGTGCCAGGAAATCGGAACGACAACACGTGTGAGGTCAGCTTTGTTTTTGTCTCGGCTCGATCGAAGATATAGGGCATGTTTATGTTTGGTAAATGATACTATACCTCCGGGGGATCGTACCCTCGTATCCCCCGGCTCCAACAACCCACGCGTGTCCCTACGTATCTCTGTCTTATCTCTTCAACCTTTTCCCTGTCTCTCTCAACCACCGATTTCTTCTCCCCTTTATTCTTTCACAGAGAGAAAGAGAGCACACCATGAAATTCTCCATAGCTCGTCTGGCCACACGCACCTCCGCCATGCCTATTACACCCGGCCTTGTTCTCTCTCTCCCCGACGCCTCCTTTTAATCTTCTCGATTTCAATCCAGTCCCACTTGCTACCGGACTCACTGCCATCGGCCACACGCCCACCTTTCACCGCCGTCGCCTCTTGCGACTTCGAGTTTCCGCCTTCCTACTTAGCCGAGTCGAGGATCTGCCTCATCCCGGCCGACCCACGCCGCACGACGCGAGCCCAGCCTCGTTGCGTGCCTTGCTTTATGCCGTGCTTCCGTGACGCTGCTTGCTTGAGCGTTGTCGCTGACCTCCGCGCCATTGGCTATGCTACTTGCAGCCTGGCCGATTGCTTCGGGTCATTGTCCTGCAGCCTCTGAAGTCGCTTTCATTGCTCGCCTCGACCTCTTCTCCTACCACCGTGGTGTCGAGTTTTGCTACATCCGGTCGGTGGCGGTGCTAAGCGAGCTTTAGTTTTGCTACATGCGTAGATGGTGGAGCTATGAGACCTCCGACGTGCTATGCGTATCGTCGTTTTTTTGCTAATTATTTTTGCTACAAAGGCTTTCGTGTTTTGCTAGAATAGTATATATGGTTTGCTACAAAATCTCCGGCGAGGTCGGATTTGCTACAATAGAACATTTTTTTTGCTATATATGTTTTGTGGTTTTGCTACAATATCGTAAATTTTTTGCTACAAATTTTCCGGCGAGGTTCCCCGGCGAAAATCTCCGACGAGTCTCCGGTGAAGTCGGTTTTGCTACATTGGAACAAAACTTTTGCTACATGTTGACGAAGAGCTAATATAATTTATTTTTGCTACAACCGTTTTATAATTTTGCTACAATATCGTGAAGTTTCTGCTACAATAGCATAAAATTTTTGCTACACGGTCTCCGGCGAGGTCTCCAGTGAGATCTCCGGCGAGGTTGGGTTTGCTACATTAGCACAACTTTTTTGCTACACGGTCGCCGGCGATGTCTCCGGCGAACTCTCCGGTGAGGTCCAGTCTAATTTTCTATTTTCTGGGTCGAACCGTTTTTTGCTACGTTGTAGCATAAGCGGGACTATTTGTAGCAAAAACGAGTATGCCTGTAGCAAAAGTGGGATTTTAAACCAAAAAGAGGACACGTGGTTGGCTGGGGACCCGGGAGATAAAAAACAGAAATCCCCCGAGGGACGCGTAGTACTGCCCATATTTTTGTGGTTCATAACCGGATTTTACGGCACCTTTTCTGTTATTAGGTTATGATGACAAGTCAAAAAAATATGTTGTAAAACCAATGGCCGAAACTGTGGCAAGATGCAAACCAAATAAAGATGACGAATACTCCAAGATTTGGAAGTTATTTCACAACACATCTACGAGCCAACCTCGTCCCTGAAATAGGATGCCTGGATGTACTCACCAAAATTTATTTGAATTTTTTCTAACATTAAAAAATATTTTTTTAAAAACAATTAGTGCATCTATGACTATTATTTTTCGAGAAAATGCAAAAGAATTTGCGTTTTATTTCATTGAAAAATTGGACAACAAGGGTACAACCCCGGAAGGAGAAACACACATACACACACAAAACACAAACATGACCGTCCTCATCAAGCGACTACGATAAGGTGACGAGGTGCCCTCGACTACATACCGCAACAACATTAGGCCTCATCCAGCCTTGCCTCCAACCAAGAATGGCGAGGCGTAGAGACTCGGAGCTCAGGGCAGCATCACCGCCACTGCAAGTCACCTCCAGGACGATTACAGCTCTAGAAATGCCCAAGCCAACGTACCTTGCACCCATGTGCCTAAAGAGTCGGCAAGTGGAAGGCAGGGCCTGGCTGGAACTTGTGTAGCGTTCGTCGGGGAAGTGTTGGCGCTGGTAAATGTAGTGCCTCGGATGTCCGCCCCCTGTGTATCTAGCTACACCAGAGCGACGCATCGCCAACCTCCCGCTGCCGCATCAGGTACTCTACTTGCAGCCAAAGCAGCGCCTCGAGGAAGCAAGCAAGTTGAAACGCCGCTGTTGTCCAGTCTGGCAGGCCGGGCCTGGGGTTGCCCCCGGTGCTCGAGGAGGAGGTCCGGTCAGGGTCACGCAAATGCTTCCAAGGAGGTAACGGCACCCTCGGGCGTCGCCGTTGACAGCGCAGGCCATCACCATGCGGGGATTTCGCCTTGACCCATGAACAAGACCTCTGAAGACCGTTGTTGATGCAGGGAAGACCATAGATGACGAAGTTGGTCGCTTGAGTAGCCATCACACATGGGGAGCCTAGAAACATCACAAGAGGGGGCACCAGCCAGCGCAACGCCAGTAGGCCGGCCACCGTCGGGAGCGCAACGGCGGGGACGCACCGCACCGCGCCTCCATCGTGTCGGCCACGCCCGCCCGGGATCTGCCGAGGCGAGCAAAGCAAATAACCCAAAGTGCCTCACATGCGAGCTCGCTCACCTGACATCCTCAACCAGCGGCAGCCAGGAGGGATGGGAGGGGAATGGTGTGGAGGGGATGCCATCACCGGTGTTGTCAATGCATCTCGGTTGCAGCCTGCCAGGCCTAGATCAAGCCCAGATCGGGCCCAAGCGCGCCAAAATTTATGGCTATTTGTCTGGATGTACCCACCAAAATTTATTTAAATCTTTTATAACATTTAGAAAGATATTTTTAAACAATTAGTGCATTTATGTCCATGAGACAAAGTGGATTTCTGACAAAAAATTCACGCAAAATGCAAAAGCTTTGCGTTTCATATCATTGATAGAAAAGTTCTTTTTACAAGAAAAAAGCAACACAACCACGACTCAAAACAAGAATGCAACTAGGTAGATAGACACGAGTCATAACAGACATATCTAAACTAAACATGGCTTAAAAGTCAACCACACAAGCACATGGGTGCCATAAACCACCAGCGACTCCTGCTTGGCCTTGAGATTGATTCCCCTCTCCAGGCGGCCCTCGCCTCCCTTGTGCCTCATGTCTCTCAACCACTGGGCGTTGGTCAAACCCGTCGGTATTTCCTTCGGCGCCCTCTGATTTCTTTGCTTCGACGTCTCTTCAACGGTGGACCATGGTCCATTGAATTTCTTTGGTATCATGGTGTGCAGATCTGGATGAACGAATTGGCGGGAGATCGCGGGGAAGAAGGGGGAAGGGAAGATGGCGTGGGGTTAACACGGCAATGCCCATCATTGATGGACTTTGTTTTGAGGAAGACGGGTGCACTGGAGATCTTGATCGTCTAACAGGAAAGCAACATGGGGACACAGTGTTTACCCAGGTTCATGTCCCTAAAGAGAAAATCCTACTCTTGCTTGTGTGTCCTTGATTATCAAAGGAACCTAAGGTTATAGGGGGTGCCTTAATGACGATGGTGCATAGATGTAATCTGGCGGGGGTGTGTGCTAGGATTTTTTTTGATGATCCTTCTTGTTGTTTCCTCCTGGCCTTTATATGGGGAGTCCAGGTCTCAGGATAAGACCGAGTCGATTACAGGGTAGATTTTCTGCTTTCATTTTTTTTATCTCAAGCTAGTTGTATCCTTCAAGGAGTCACATCCTTCATGGTCCTGGGCCATCCGGATCCTCCCGGGCTTCGTCATCAGGTGTGGATCGTCACATGAGCTCTCGCTGGGCCAAACCGGATAGGCCAATCTTGGGTACCTGCAGGGTATACCCATGTCAGAAGAAAAGGAGGGAAATTGTGTTCTGCCGCCGACATAGCCGGTCCATCCTCTTTTTCGCTTCATATAGGATGCCCTCGATCGAACCCGACGCACTGAGTTCTGCCTATGTTTGCCGGATGGATTTTCAGCCTAATGCGACGGAAAAGGGCTCCTAAGAGGACAATGGGGTGGGTGGGTGGGGGTGGGGGGTCATCTATTCGGCGATAAAAGAGGGGTTCTTGGGCTCTCCCTTTTGTGTGACTATCAACTTTTGTGGTGAATTCTCCGTCAAGTGGATTTACGAACTGTCCGCTCCATTTGACACCCCGCCGTATTAGGGCATCTCCACTGGGTCGACCTAACCCGTCCGAGCGCATACGAACTTGTTCGCACGGAAGCGCGGGATGTGCGTGGTGCCCCAGCGACACGACCCATTGATGTCTATGCACTTCTATTCTTGTAGACAGTTGTTGGGACTCCCAGTGTAGAGGTTTGTAGAACAGAAGCAAGTTTCTCTTAAGTGGATTACCCAAGGTTTATCGAACTCAGGGAGGAAGTGGTCAAAGATATCCCTCTCAAGCAACCCTGCAATCAAGATACAAGAAGTCTCTTGTGTCCCTAACACACCCAATACACTTGTCAGGTGTATAGGTGCACTAGTTCGGCGAAGAGATAGTGAAATACAAGTGGCATGAATGATTATAAGACAACGGTGCCAGAAAAGAGCTTGACGGGAGGAAAATGTTGAAACAGTCTTGTAGTTCCCCGTGACGGCACCAGAAAAGACTCGGATGGCATGGAAGAGACTAAAGGCAAGCAACAAACATGGCAACAAGCAAACATGTAACAGACCTAGTTGTAAATGGTGTTTCAATGCTTAGAAACAAGGCCTGGGGATCATACTTTCACTAGTGAACATTCTCAATAAATATATTCTCTTCTTGATACTACTCTTAACTACTCTCCGGTTAGACACTCTAATCCGTGGTAGGGCTATAACAACACTCCTCAAAGTCCGCCTTCCCCAATCTAGATAACCCCACACTGTCACCTTGAGCACTAGATGGTTCCAACAAACACCACAATTTTATAGAGACAACCAACTCAAAATATACTCATGATAAGGATTTATGAACTCTATCCTAAGTGCCACCATGGCGTGCACGCTGTCACTTTCACACACATGGGAAAAACATAGATCTATTAAAGCACGATGAGTATTTATGTAGACTCTAACCTAAGTGCCACCATGTAACATCCCAGCATTAGAGCTTAGAAATAAGTTGAACTCAGATGTGTGCATTGCATTCATGCATAGAAAATCCGAATAATTTTCGCGCTTTCGAACAAAACCTGTCAAAGTGATTGAAGCTTCTCCCAACTTGATGGAATTGAAGTAGATCATCAAGTTGACTGCGATAAGTTTCAATATGACCTTGCTAAGACCTTATAATAATATAGGTAAACATAATTTGATCTAAGGGTAGATCAAATATAATAAAATTTAAATCATAATGCATTGCTGAATGATTGATATATGATCCTTAAGGGATCATATCATAATATTCATCACAACAACTCATGAATACCAAGTTAAGACTACAACTCAAGTAATAAGAATGTAAAAACTAATCCTGACCTATCTTATTCTTATCTATTCTTACTATGAGTATCATGGTAATATCTAATCTTAACCCTTTAGTGCGATTAAGTAGCAAGGTGATCAAGTTAAGATCATTTATCACATATCTTTCTTTCCATAAGAATCTTTATCTTCTCTATCGAACCTTATTCTAATATCCATTGTTCATCAATGTTGAGTAATCAACTATTCATTCACCAATTCTTAACCTATGAATTCTTGACATAGCAACTCTTGTCTTTATCATAGCATTCACTTAAAGGGCTATAAAGAAATAAGTAAGAAGAGGTAAATAATAATGCTAGTTTTAGATATCATCTATTGGATGGGAGTGATTGGAGGAAATCAAATAAATATGGTAACAAAAAGATTACAAGGATGAATTCTGAAGATAATTATAATACAACTATAATATTGCTTTGATGGAGCCTTGTTTAGCCAATTGGAAACCTAAACCATAAAGGATCAAAGGATTATAATGATCATGCTTTAGTCACCAAGATTGAATGCTTATATCCAGTATAAGTAACATTGGTGGGTAAAACATGATTGAACTCTAATATGAGATACTGGAGTCAAGTAAACAAAATATAGTAGGATTAAGATGATGTAGTAGCATTGAATTATAGAGTTAGTATTTTCCTCTTGGGAAATATTAAACACTTGAGGTGAAGTTGGATTTGATGTATATCTAATCATAAATACATCAACTGAAGTAATATTAGTGCTGGATGATTATGGAAGAATAGGAATGTAGTTAGAAGTAGCTACTTGTTGGATTGGAGGTTATCAGCAGAAGACTAGTTGATATAACCAAGTCTGGATAGGTGAAGATCATGAAAAGTTTTAGTGTCAAACTCATTGAATTCATCAATGAGTTTAGAAGAATAAAATATGGATAAGAATATTCTTATGAAGTAAAGCTCATCATGGTAGCACATGATGATGGATATGAAGGAGCAGAATATCTATGAAAGGAATTCCTTAATTAGAAGTCCAGAATTATGAATTATAGAAGATAAGAGTTCTTGGTAAACACTAAACCCTAATTCTATCATCTTATTTCCACAATGCTTTAATAGGAATATTTCCTATAGCAAATCACTTAAGCACACCTCTGTCAATTCCAATTATCATAACTATATGTGCTTAAGAGTTATCTTTATCAATTCTTTTCCATCGGACATTCTAGTTATAACTGTCTATTTTTAATGGTGATATCATTAAAGATCATAATCATAAAGACAATGTGTTTTGGCTATTAAATCTTTACTCACATCAACAAAAGTATATAAGTATATTAAGAATCCTAAACTCTAGGGTAAGCACTTACAATTCAAACCCTAACTTATACGTTAATTATAAATAGAATATATACATTGCTACTTCCTAAATTGATGGGAGTAATATTAACCAAATAATTTCCTTTGTATATCATGCATCAAATAATGATATAGGATCATTATATAAAAATTTCCATCCAAACTATGAGCTAACTAGAATTAAGTTTTATAAACAAATAAGGAAATATCATATAATAAAGCCATGATTTATTATAGAAAGAAGATTAAAAACAAAGGCTTCTACAAAATATTAAAAGGGGGTTCATATAAAGAAAATAAAGAAATATATAAAATAAAATATTTATCATAAAGGTTTACAAAATAAATCTCAATCAATATTAATTGTTGCCGCAAGTATTTAGCAAATAAACCTTGTTAGAAAAGTTCAAATTATAGATCAAAACACAAATCTGAAAAGAAAAATAGAAAACAGAAAAGAAAAACAAATAAAAAAACAGTTTCTGGCCATGGCCCAGTTCTTCAACCCTCTATCTACCGCTCACTTTGCAAAGGCCCAACAGCCAGCCCAGCTTGTCCTCTTCTCTGGCTGACTGGTGGGACCGAAGAGGGACCGCGGGTTTGTTTCAAAGAAGCTCATGTTTTTTTGCAAAGTGATCATCGTCGTCATCCTCACGCACACAAGCACATGCGTGCGTACCGTCGATGTCGTCCGCCGTCGTCATCAAAATTCGACCGCTGTGATGCTCGCCGCCGACCTTGAGGGGTGTAAATAAGACTGCCACATCCTCCTCCGTCCTCCTCTATCCTCTCATACCTATCGCATCTCCTCTCGCTCTCTCTATCTCTATCTCGCATAGGACCTGGAACCCTAGCTCGCCGGAGTCGCTTGCCGTCGCTGTTTGAGACCACCCCAAGACCAACTGGTGATGCCACAATCTCCACCGTGGTGGACTTCGTCTTCTCAGAGGAGGAATCGAGCCGGAGAGGCCGTAATCATGTGCATCGAACACGTCTGTCCACCGCTCTCCGTCGACCATGGTGACGCTGTCTAAGCTCGCATGTCTTTGCCGTCGTCACTACAAGCATCCTGGTGAGCCACCGGTTCTCCTAGTACCTTTATTTCTCGGTATTTCGCTCTAGATCGCTTCCACCACGAGCACCCGACACCGCCGCGGTTGTCCACCATCGTTGACCATCCTCCGACGACCATTTGCCAGCGGTGCCACCACTCTTAGGCTCCTCGCGCCGTCCTGTTTCCAACAAGCCTAACTGCAGCCCCGCATATGCACTAAATCAACAGATCGATCATCGATCTATGGTGTTCATCTTCTGCTGACATCACGATGACATCATGCTCGCATCATCCCATGCCTAGTCAGCCAGTTTGACCTAGTCTTTGCACGCGTGGCTGATGATGTGGCCACTGGTCCACCAGTTAGTGACCTTGGGTAGGCTTAGCGTCAGTACAAAAAGGTATTCTCTGTTTAGCAAATTGATAAAACAATATTAATTCAAAACCAAATATTCCAGAAATGTAATAAAATGATTAAAACTTATAAAATCAATAACTTTTGTTTCATAATTTAGAAAAATATGTTTAATATATGAAAATTTTCAGAAAAATAAAATCTACAACTTAAAATTAATATCAATCATTAATATGGTAATTATCTAAATCATTACTAATTAATAAAGGTTTTATAAGTAATAATGCCTTGATAATTCATATTTCAATATTGGTAAGTATTAAAAATATAAATAAAATACTAAAAATCTTAGAAAAATAAGAACTATGATTTAAAACTATAATCATGCATTATTACTTCACTTAATTAAATATTTATTATTTATTAAGTGTTTATAAAGTAATAAATCTTATAAAAATCATATCTTATTATTTATAAATCATAAAAATAAATGTAATACACCAAAATGATCACAAAAATAGTACTTACATGTTAAAAATAGAATATTCCACTATTTAGGTAAATAAAAATTTAAACACTTTAACAACTTGAATTTAAACCTATTTCCTTAATTAATTAATAATTCATATAAAGGTAAATAAAAATTTATTAATATTTCTAAATATAACCAATTGAGTCTAATAAATAGTATTAGTCTTAAATACTAATATTATGAAATCAAAATGATTTAACACCATTTAAATACAATTTTATTGAATTGTCCTCCAACTATATATATTAATTTATTTTCTAAAAATATCTTTATTAAATCTAAAATCTTCAAGAATAATTGGGATTAAATAAAACCTCTTTACTTACTTCAACCACAAGTTTGTAAACAAAATAAATCACTATATTGAGTCCATAAATAGTTAAGTAATGTTACTTCCTTGATTACAAATCATAACCACACCTTTATAAAAAGATAAATGATTCTATTCCATTATACGATTAAGAAACCACAACTCCAATAGAAGTAATGTCATTCTTAAGTAAATTTAAGGAAACATTATGTAACATCCCAAAAATCATAATTTATAAAGCTTGCATATCGTTCATGCATTCATAAGCATTTGGCCTTTTCAAATGAATTTCCAAAGTAAGAAACCATATTTTGCGTATTAACTTTATGCAAGTAAGGCAAGGCTTTTGTTTCTACTTTCCAATTATGGAAATGCTTGGGTTTGATCAGTAATGATTTGGAAGTGAATACAAAGCTCACACAAAAATTTCAAAACAAGATTCAAACATAAAACCATTCATATACCTATTATCCTTATATTAATAAAGGCATGGTTTTATTTTTATTTTCAAACCAAAATGGTTTTTGAGTGTAAATAGATGTTTGACACATCTTTGGACACTACAAACACAGTACAAAAGTCTAGAGAAAATTCAAATGCAAACAGATTTGAATTAGGCATTCAAATTCAAACTAGAAAATCAAAACAGAAAAAGAAAAGGAGAGAAAAATAAACTCAGTAACCTAACTATCCCAACCCACCTTCGTTGACGAGGTTTCATCTCGTCAATGCCCATTGTAATGGACTTGGGTTTTGGAGAAGATGGTGATGCTGGAGATCACGGAATGGTTAGCAAACAAGCAATATGGGACACGAGGTTTACCCAGGTTCAGGCCCCCGGAGGGAAAACCCTACTCCTGCTTGTATTCTCTTTGATTACGACGAAACCGATGATTACAGGGGTGCACAGATGCGATCTGGCGTGAAGGTGCGTATGCGGAAGTATGAGGTGACAGATTGTAAGATCTAGATTTGTAGATCTGTTGTGGTCTAGTCTATCGGGGGGTACCCTCCTCGTTGGACCCTCCTAGCCTTTATATATGGGGAGGCTAGGTCTCAGGTACCGATACGAGTAGGTTACAAGTTGTATTCAAACTCTAGTCTTGAGATTTCCTTGTCTTGTGTGCTTGGTAGTCCGCGTCCATATGGGCTTCATAGCAGCCGAAACGTCATAGGCGTCATGGACCCTGGTAGGTCATCGAGTGGGCCTTCCGTCGGGCTGGACCAGGTATGCTAACATCGGGTACCCGTAGGGTATAACCATGTTAGTAGCCCCCGAGTGTTCAGTCGAATCGTAGATTCGGCTGAGGACTCTTCAATCTTTCGGGTGCAGCTATCTCTGTTTGCTATAGAATGATTTGAGTGTGTAGGGATTGTTGATACGTGTGCCTGACTCTCCCGACGAATCAGGGCCAGTTAACTGTCTTAGGACAAAACAACACGATATTCTTCAGATTCAAGTCCCTCGACTCGAACCCGGAACAAATGCTGGCGTAATTCGATTCCAGTGAATTAGATGATGTACCCAACGCGTCCGTCGGGATTTTTCATCGCGCCTGTTGGCACGGATTTTTACTAGCAGAGCGCAGTCGTGTGCGTTACTAGGCCATCAGATGATATCTGTAGGTCTTATCTTTGCGTCGCAGACACAACATCCGGATATGTATCACCGCGGAGGTGTTTCGGGTGGCTAAGGAGGACGTTGCTCACTTAGCGTTAATTGGGGCAGAGTTGCCGAAAAGTTTTGCATGTTGATCCGTAGGATCGCACTCGAAGAATTCATAGGGTGCGCGACCAACGCTCCCTATGGGAGTAGCCCCCGAGTGTCTGTTCGAGTCGTAGACTCGAGCAGAGACTTTAATTCAGTCATTGTTCGGCTTCAGGTCCGTAGGACACAAATTTTTCCGATGCTTGAATCCATCCTCCCTATGGGAGTATCCCCCGAGTCCGTAGTGGAGTCGCGGACTCGACGTAGGACTCGAATAAATAGTTCAGTGATGTAGTGTTTTATTCATTTTTTGGGTGCGCGGCCAGCGCTCCTGATAGGAGTATCCCCCGAGTAGTTAGTCGAATCGTAGATTCGAGTGAGTACTCTTAGCTGAGTAGCCGAAGATCTTCTGTGTGCGCGACCAGTGCTTCGGTTTGGAGTAGCCCTCGAGTGTCCGGCGGAGTCGTAGACTCGGGCAGAGACTCGAGTCTTGTATCATGCAGTTGTAGTCGCCAGTGGTATCGCGTCTTGCCGACCGGAAGTACATCGGGTGCGCCACCAGCGCGATAGGAGTAGCCAGTGTCTAGTCGAGTCGCACTCAAGTGGAACTCATCAAGTGGAGAGAAAATCAGCTTGAGAAGCGTCTCACACATAAAGATCCAGGAGTCAACGCAGCGGAGTGATGCGGCATTTTAGCCGGAAGGACTCGACGTTGCGGATGAAGTCGACGTCGTTTCTTCTGTCGCGTGCGCGGCCAGTGCCGCTTTTGTCGATGATTGATGTGGTCATCCGAGAAATGCTTCGACTCGGGTCTTGGCGTCTGTTGACGTGACTAACGCTGGTCGACTCCGTTGGAGGACCCGATAGAATAGCTCGGCGCAGTCGACGTCCTTGTAAGCCGCAAAAAATATATTTTTTTTGAAGTACTTGTATCTTGCAAGAAATATTTGCATGTCGGCTTGTATAGTAAGATTCTGGTGCCGATCGAGTCGACACTTTTGCACTGTATGCTAGGCCTTTTCGTTAGCCTGATTACCCTTAGTCTCAGTACCTTGCCGAGGCACTCGGAGTTCAAGGATTCGACGATCAGGCAGAATCAGCTACTCGAGCTGTCGCGTTCGAGGTGCTCGAGTGCGTGGAGCCGATGGCACATTAGGTTACTCGAAGAGGGCGTAGCCCCCAAGTGTTTCGAATGCGATTAAAGTAAGAAATAAATAAATTCTAAGTAGATAACTTAGCTTTGTTGGATGTCGTGGCGAAGTTGACGCGGTAGCGGGTCACGCGGCGGACGTAGTCGACGCGGTGAATCACACTCGTAGCAGCGACGGGTTCCTGGGGTTGATGGCGGAAGCGAGCTCTGCATCCAAAGATTATCGCAATCGAAGATCACACTAGGTCGTCTCATCTGAACAATGCATCCGGTCACCACATTCGAAGAATGCAGCGGGTTGTTGGAGCCGGCTTGGGAAATCCTGGGTGGTCGCCGAAGCGGAGGGAGCCCCGAGCCCCCGAGTCGTTGGATCCGAAGATCATATATTGCTTCGGATGGGACCGTCACGATCGCACAATCAGCGTCCCCAGTTCTCACGGACAGCGCCAATTGACGAGGTTTGATCTCGTCAATGCCCATTGTTATGGACTTGGGTTTTGGAGAAGATGGGGATGCTGGAGATCGCGGAACGGTTAGCAAACAAGCAATATGGGACACGAGGTTTACCCAGGTTCAGTCCCCCGGAGGGAAAACCCTACTCCTTCTTGTCTGCTCTTTGATTACGGTGGAACCGATGATTAAAGGGGTGCGCAGATGCGATCTGGCGTGAAGGTGCGTATGCGGAAGTATGAGGTGACAGATTGTAAGATCTAGATTTGTAGATCTGGTGTGGTCTAGTCTATCGGGGGGGTACCCTCCTCGTTGGACCCTCCTAGCCTTTATATATGGGGAGGCTAGGTCTCAGTTACTGATACGAGTAGGTTACAAGTTGTATTCAAACTCTAGTCTTGAGCTTTCCTTGTCTTGTGTGCTTGGGAGTCCGTGTCCATATGGGCTTCATAGCAGCCAAAACGTCATAGGCGTCATGGACCCTGGTAGGTCATCGAGTGGGCCTTCCATCGGGCTGGACCAGGTATGCTAACATCGGGTACCCGTAGGGTATAACCATGTCACGCGGCCCAGCTACCAGCCCACCTAGCCCACCCGGGAAACCCCCTCCCCCTCTCTGTTTCAACCACAAGTTTGTAAACAAAATAAAACACTATAGTGAGTCCATAAATAGTTAAGTAATGTTACTTCCTTGATTACAAATCATAACCACACCTTTATAAAAAGATAAATGATTCTATTCCATTATACAATTAAGAAACCACAACTCCAATAGAAGTAATGCCATTCTTAAGTAACTTTAAGGAAACATTACAAGGCACACAAAGTAAAAATATCATAAGCATTACACTTTCAAACCATCCATGTTTTTTTAAGTTAACTTTAGTCCACAAGACTTTTAATATAAGACTAAAGACTTTGTTATATGTTTTATAGTTAACTTTGGTCTGTTATAATTAAGTTATTAAGCATCTCAAGTCCAAGCTATTCAAGCAAGCACAAACAACCTCGACCACATTTGATTAACCATAAAGATTGTTTAGACCTTAGTAAAGGAATCTTTTCTTCATAAGTTATTTGTTTTTCCACTTTAATCAACAAACCTTATAATAATATTTCTAACTCTTAACAGATTAAAGGAATTTCATCATAATCAACAGATGACAATTAACCACAATCACATTGTTTCAAACTTTACTTGTATACTTAGGATTATAAACACTTAAGATCCTTATTAAGTCCAGTACATGTAAAGTAAAATTTAAAGATAAACTATTATAATGTAAGCAATCTTGAGTAACATTTCATGTTGGTGTGTATCTCATTGTTTCATGTTATTATAATTTCATGTTGTTTCACACACTCACAAACCTTAACAAGAAGCACAAGTGTGAAACTTAACTAAAAGTTCAACACATTCCAAGGAAACATTTTCCAGTATCCAAACCCTAGAACAACATTATCCCCGGGATTCGCGTTTATAAAGTGCATCACATTACTTATGCATAAGATCATCCTGCTTCTTTAAACATTAGTCCTTACCGGACCAATGATGCTGATTTCAGATATTGGATCTTATATTGTCTTGAAGATCGTGAGTGCATAATCTTGCAATCACAAAAGGAAATTTGACACTTGCTCATGTCCTTTGATTATTTTCTGTAAAGTATTTTGCAAATCAAGTGTTGTCATCACCTGCATTTCAAAAAAAGTCAGAAAACACTATTTTCCTAATAATATGATTATAGGTTAATTACCATGAGGTAATCGCCTACTATGAAAGTTCCGGTGGTAAAGGAACATATTATCTAGGACTTAACAACCAATATTGCCAGTGATTCTTGCGCCGTATACTACGCGTTAACCATGAGATTTGGAATGGGACGGAGAAGTCAGTTGTATCCTTTTCCTCTCGTATGGAGGCAATACGACCTTAACATGACATTGTGATTCCTTGTGCGGATCCAACATATGGGTGGGCACCCTTACGCCCCACACTTTTGGTGTCTAGATTATCTATGAATGATGTTTAGGGATATAGTCCATTTAAATGGTACTCGTCCGGACATCACCAGGTCATAGAGTCTTCAGGAACTCATCAGGGTTTTAGCCTTACCGAAAGGGGGCTTAACGGAGGTGAGCCAGACCCGAAGGATCGTGCAGACATATTAGGTCGCAAAGAGAGAAGTGATTGGCTTGGATCATCTACTGGGCCCCACTACAAGGAATTGTGGATGGGTAATGATGTGGACATCCCATCTATTGATACAACCGTTGTACCTACAACTACAGGCATACAAGGACCTATCACAATATCTCGTGCCAAACAACTTAACTATCAGGTACTTTCGTTTCTTGGAACTATTCCTCACATACATGAGAATATGATGCTGCCTAAATCAGATGTATTTCTTAGTATTAGGAATGATGGACCAAGCATGGATGAGAGGGACAAGCATTGGAGCATGGCCATGCATGGAGATGGCAGCAAGCATGTGATGATCCAAGATAAGGCCACGGATGAAGATTTCAGAACTTTGAGGCCACCATAATAAAGAAAGAAGGCTTGAACGAAATATTCAAGGTTAATACTTCACAAATTCGTCCATAGCTTAATATGGTGTTGCGACACCTTTATATTGGGCCAGGCCCATGTAATTTTCGCAGGATTTTAAATAGCCACTTTTTAGAGTCCGTATTTGAGGAGAAAAGGACTTCTAGGGTTGTATTCGGCCACCACTTCTGTGGCTGGCTGAAACCCTACCTTTTCCTCCTTAAATACTCGCCTTAGCCGTCACCATAGACTTGGATTTTGTTTAGACATTAAGTTAGCCATCATAGCAACTTCGCCAAGGCTCGAGCGTCGTACAGGCCTCTTGTACTTCGCACCTATACATGATCCCACCTTTTCAATAAAGCTTTCCTCTTAATCCGCAATATCTTGATTGCAATATTAGTTCTTACTTGTTCTCGATTTCAGGTAGGAATTAAGACCCTCAGGTCGGTGATCGTGTTCCCACAGGATCGGTAACCTCCAGGAGATTGGCCTAGCGATTGCATTGGCGCTCGTGCTCGCACGTGTAGTCGGATCGTCAAGCCCGAACTCCACCCAAATCGACTATCACCATCTCATCGAAAGATCGGACACCTTTGCCCTATCAGGTAAGCTGCCCGGTTGTGCAACAAGGATTTGATCTCTCATGGGTAAAGTAACGCACCTCTGCAGAGTGTAAGAACTGTAACTTGTTACTCCCTGTTCCGGGAAGGAGCTGCGAACGCGTCGGGAAAGGAACTCCATGAAAGTTCTGGTAAACCCATGAAGGCTGACGGACATAGCTTTTCAGAATAAAAGCAACCATTGAAGAAATGATTACGAAAACTTGCATTGCCTACGACCTACGGTCTGTGGCTGTAGTTATAGTGCATCAAACACTCCTTTTCTAGTGGACTTGATGAGTATGCTCGTACTCAACTTATCTTATTAACCCTTGCTAGATTCTGAAGCCAGTGCAGACAACATCTACATCAAGTTATGCTCCAGGAATCATCATCCAAAGCTAAAGCTCTTCAACAAAGACAAGGAAGTCAACATATACATCAACTCAAGTGAAGACGAAGTTACTAATTAGATAGGAATATACTCTCTAACCAAATAATCTATTTCTGTAGTGCATTGCAATAGCAGCAATGTCAACCCCTTAGTTAAAATACTAGTCTTAATAGTATAATAGTTTTTGAAATGTTTATCTTTGATTCTTCTTTGTAAGAAGTTCTTTCTCTCTCTTTAACCTAGAGTGTTCCCTGGATCTTGTGTATAGAGTGAATTGTAACCTTTAACTTGCAAGCATGTTACTGGATCACATACCACGGGAACGAGAAAAGATTACTTATCAGTAACGAGGTTGAACTAGGTATGCAGAGATACCGACGATCAAAACCTCGGATAAGTAAACTATCGTGAGACAAAGGGAAATTGGTATCGTATGTAAGTGGTTCATTCGATCGCAAAGTAATCGTAGAAATATGTGGGAGCCATATGAATTTCCAGATTCCTCTATTGGTTATTGATCAGAGAAGAGTCTCGATCATGTCCGCATAATTCACGAACCGTAGAGAGACACACTTAAGGATTCGATGTTGTTGAGTAGTTATGGAATAATGAGTAAGAGACCGAATGTTGTTCGGAGTCTCGGATGGGATCCGGGATATCACGAGGAGATCCGGAATGGTCCGGAGAATAAGATTCATATAAGGAAAGTCCTGTTTCGGAGTTGGGGAATGATTCCGGTGTTTTCATCGGGAATGTTCTAGAAGGGTCCGGAAGGTCCGGCACTTCGGAGGGGAAGGGTACATGAATGTGTCATGACAATGTGGAATGGTTGCATCATGTACTAGGTCACCTGTCTGGGCAAAATAAAGGGAGAAATCACATCCTAGTTTGAAAGTCAAACGCCAATTTGAAAAAGTCAAACAGCAAGTTAGCTTGGTGGAGGGAGAGTAGGAAACCTACTTGGGGAGGAAGTCTCCTCCCTCCACCCGCCGGCCAAGGAGGACAACTTGGGGGAGGACTCCCTCCTCCCAAGCCGCACCCTCCCACCTATGTAAGGAGGGCAGGGCTGCCCCTCTCCCTGACACCCAAAACCCTAGCCTCCATGTCGCCGGCACCACCACCTCCTGCTGCCGCCGCCACCTAGGGCACCACCAACTCGCCGAGTTGGGGTGATCCCCAAACCCTAGCCGCCGGCTACACTCTCCCCTTGGTGCCCTCTAAACCCTAGATCACCAAGGCCTCTCTCATACTCCACCATACTCGCTCCGGCTTAAGGCGAAGCCCTGCGAGATCTCCCCTCTACTTCCGATACCACGTCGTCGTGCTGCTGGAATCACGAGGAGAGTGCTACAACCTCCGCTGCCTGCTGGAACACGGGAGAGGAAGGTCTTCATCGAGTACCGAACGTGTGACCGACTGTGGAAGCGCTTTAACGTTAGCCGGAAGGATCGTCTACGCGATCTTGAGATTGGCAAGAGTATGACTACATCACCCACGAGAATCTACTCTCGTTAACCGCTTTGGAATCTTCGAGGGTGAGTTCCTCTATCGACTCGTTGCTACAATCTAGTAGATAGATCTTGGCTTGTTTGTTTGCATGCGGTAGAATTTTTTTGTTTTCCATGCTACGAACCCCTACAATCATTACCCAAGAGTTTTAACTCTATGTGACTGATGATAATTTCTTATCTACAGCTCTATATGGAACCTCGATATCCACCCCGGAATGTTCAAGTGATGAACAGGACGTTGAATGACTATGGAGGGGAATGGACGGATAATCTCTGACAACTTCTATGGAGTTTGGAATGTGAATCGAGACTTTTGGTCAAGATTTACAGTTACTATGATGGACAGGTATTAGCTAAATACCGTGTCATGATCATGTTACCTAAGAAGTTAGGACTTAAGGGAGAAATGCCATCAAGAGAGGCAAGGTGCATGGCATCAGCATATCAGATTGCTGTAGCAGCAGCCATAACCATGATCCGAGAATAGAAATCTCAAGCTCTAGAAGGTAGTACTGAAGGGAATATGCCCTGAGAGGCAATAATAAAGTGTTTATTATGTGTATTCCAAGTATATGATAGATGTTTATTTTTCATGCTATAATTGTATTAATACGGAAACGTTAATACATGTGTGTTTAATAAACAAACAAAAAGTTCCTAGTTATGCCTCTCTCATAAACTAGCTCGTTGATTAACAAGATGATCACAGTTTCCTGATCATAGACATTGGATGTTGTTAATAACAAGATCACAACATTAGTGTAATGATGTGATGAACATTCATCTGAAGTATAGCATTACGATTAAAGTCATTGAGTTTATATTGCTATAAACAACTTACGAAGTGATCCTAATCCTTAGACCATGAGATCATGGCAATCACTAACAACAGAAGAGTTTCTTGATGACATCAAACGTCACACCATAACTGGGTGATTATAAAGATGACTTCAGAAATACTAAAGTGTTATGTTGAGGCTCATGGATCAAGAGTGGAATTTGTTCATCCCGATGACGGATAGATATACTTTGGGCCCTCTTGGTGATATCACATTGGTTAGCTTGCAAGCAAGTGATTTGATCACTAGAATGTTATATCACGGGAACGAGAAAAGAGTGCATGTCGATAATGAGATCAAACTAGGTATGGAGATACCGATGATCAAATCTCAGACATGTAATATATTGTGGGCGGTGGTGCTTTTATTATCAATTGCTTCTTGTGTACTTTGCATCTTGCGGTATGATGGGATGAAGCGGCCTGGGCTAACCTTACATGACATCGTTCAGGAGACTTGCACCACGCTCAACATGCAACTTGTATTGCATAAGTGGCTTTGCGGGTGCATGTCTCTCCCATCATAGTATAGATCCAATCTACAACGGGCACTTGATAGTTCAAGCATTAACATTGTGGTTCTTGTTTGTAAGTTAGAACGACACTTATTGAAAGCCCCAAACCACGTAAAATATGCAAAGGAAATTAGAGGCGTCTAACTTTGTTTTGCAGGGGTGTGCTGTGATGTGATATGGCCATGATTGTGATTATATTTGATGTATGAAATGTTCCTTATTGTAAGTTGGCAACCGGCAGGAGCCATATGGTTGTCTTTATATTCTGTTAAGACCCGCGTGTCTATTCAAAGTAGTTGTAATAGTTGAAGCTGGTGGACGACAACCATGAAACAGCGCCATTGACCTTGACGCTATGCCGGTGATGATGGAGATCATGTTCGTGCTTGAAGATGGAGATCGGAAGCACAAAAAGAAAGGCCATATCATATCACATAATATGAATTGCATGTGATGTTAATACTTTATGCATATTGTATTGCTTAGTTAACGACGGTAGCATTATAAGATGATCCTCAAGCACACAAATTTCAAGTTTTGAAGTGTTCATCCTTAGTAAGCATCGTTGCTAAAGCTTGTTGTTTCGAAGCACCACGTGATGATCGGGTGTGTTAGATTCTGCGAGTGTATACATCGTGAGCAAGCCAGATTTGCTCATGCGGAAGCTAAGGTTTGATCTTGACGAGCCTAGCATGTACAAACATGGTCTCGGAACATAGATCGCCGAAATATAAAGCATGAGTCATATAGTAGATATGATGAACATGTTGATTGTTCGCCATTGAAGCTACATCAACTCTCGTGATCGGTTTTGATGTGGTGGATTTGGTTCGTGTGATCACTAAAACAATGTGAGGGATATTGTTTTGAGTGGGAGTTCACCTAGATTAATATAACTATTAATTAGAACTCAATTTGTCATGAACTTAGTCTAAACTATTTCAAATATGTTGTAGATCAATGGCGGCCCCTACCATCAATTTTAATGCGTTCCTAGAGAAAGAAAAGTTGAAAAACAATGGAAGCAACTTCGCGGATTGGTTCCACAATTTTAGGATTGTCCTCAATGCTGGTAATTTGACCTATGTCTTTGGAAGCACCCATTGGTGACCACTGCCATCGCTACCGATGAAGTAAAGAATGTTTACCTCACTTAAGAATCGACTCCACGTTCGAGGTGCTATCTTGTATGGTTTGGAATCGGAGCTTCGGAAAAGGTTTGAGAACCATGACCCACATGATATTGTCCGTGAACTCAAAATGATATTTGAGGCTCACGCGGCAGTTGAGAGTTATGAGGCTTCTGAAAAGTTCTTTAACTGCAAGATGGAAGAGGGCAGCTCCGTCAGTGAGCATGTGTTTAAGATGTCTAGGCATACAAACAAACTCCAAAGTTTGGGTATAGTGATTCCTAATTCTTTGGGGATTCACCGTGTCCTCCAATCACTACCACCAAGTTACAAGAACTTTGTGATGAACTATAATATGCAAAACATGGACAAGACGTTGCCAGAACTCTTCTCCATGTTGAAATCTGCAGAAGTGGAGATCAAGAAAGAGCACCAAGTGTTGTTGGTCAATAAGACCACAAAATTCAAGAAAGGCAAGTCTAAGCAAAAGGGAAATTTCAAGAATGGCGGTAAGAAAGTTGCCGCACCGGCGAAGAAGACCAAGGCTGGGCCTAAGCCTGATACTGAGTGCTTTTACTGCAAGGGAGAAGGTCACTGGAAGCGGAATTGCCCAAAGTACTTGGCGGATTTGAAGAACGGCAACATCAAGAAGAAAGGTATATTCGATATACATGTTATTGATGTGTATCTCACTAGTACTCGTAGTAGTGCCTGGGTATTTGATACTGGTTCGGTTGCTCATATTTGTAACTCTAAACAGGTGCTGCAGAATAAACAGAAGCTAGCGAAGAACGAGGTGACGATGCGCGTTGGAAATGGATCAAAGGTTGATGTGATCATGGTCGGCACGCTACCTCTTCATCTACCATCGGGATTAGTTTTATACTTAAATAATTGTTATTTGGTGTCTGCGTTGAGCATGAACATTATATCTTGATCTTGTTTATTGCGAGACGGTTACTTGTTTAAGTCCGAGAATAATGGTTATTCGATTTATATGAGTAATATGTTTTATGCACATGCACCTTTGATAGATGGTATATTCTTATTGAATCTCGATTGTAGTAATACACACATAAATAACATCGAGGCTAAATGTTTGAAATTGAGCGATAACTCGACCTATATGTGGCATTGTCGTCTTGGTCATATCGGAGTGAAGCGTATGAAGAAACTCCATTCCGATGGACTTCTTGAATCACTTGAAAGATGCGAAGCATGTCTGATGGGTAAAATGACTAAGACTCCATTTTCTGGTATGATGGAGCGAGCTACGGACTTGTTGGAAATCATACATACCGATGTGTGTGGTCCAATGAGTGTAGCATCGCGTGGTGGTTATCGTTGTGTTCTTACCTTCACAGATGACTTGAGTAGATATGGGTATATCTATTTCACGAAACATAAGTCCAAAACTTTTGAGAAGTTTAAGGAATTTCAAAGTGAGGTAGAGAATCAACGTAACAAGAAGATTCAATTTCTATGTTCTGATCGTGGAGGTGAATATCTAAGTTACGACTTTGGCGAGCATTTGAAGAAATGCGGAATACTTTCACAATTGACACCGCCGGGAACACCACAGCGTAATGGTGTGTTCGAACGTCGTAATCGAATTCTCTTAGATATGGTTCGTTCTATGATGTCACTTACAGATTTACCACTATCATTTTGGGGTTATGCATTAGAAACGGCCGCATTCACTTTATAGGGCACCATCTAAATCCGTTGAAACGACACCATATGAATTATGGTTTGGGAAGAAACCTAAATTGTCGTTCCTTAAAGTTTGGGGTTGCAAAGCCTATGTAAAGAAGTTATAGCCAGACAAGCTTGAACCCAAAGCGAAAAAATGCGTCTTCATAGGATACCCGAAGGAAACTATTGGGTATACCTTCTATCATAGATCTCGAGGGCAAAATCTTCGTTGCTAAGAATGGATCCTTTCTAGAGAAGGAATTTCTCTCGAAAGAAGTGACTGTAAGGAAAGTAGAACTCGACGAGGTTGTTGAACCTTCTCTCGAACTTGCGAGTAGCGCAGCACCGGAAGTAGTTCCTGTGGCGCCTACACCAATAAGAGAGGAAGCTAATGATGAAGATCATGAAACTTCGGTTGAAGTTGCTACAGAGCCTCGCAGGTCAACGAGAACTCGTACCACTCCTGATTGGTATGGTCCCGTTATGAGTGTCATGTTGGTGGACAACACCGATGATCCTGCGACATATGAGGAAGCAATGATGAGCCAAGATTCCAATAAATGGAAAGAAGCCATGAAAACTGAGATTGGATCCATGTACGAAAACCAAGTATGGACTTTGGTGGACTTACCGGATGGACGGAAGGCTGTCGAGAACAAATGGATTTTCAAGAAGAAAACATATGCTGATGGTAATGTTACTGTCTATAAATCTCGACTTGTCGCAAAAGGGTTTCAACAAATTCAAGGAGTTGACTACGATGAGACTTTCTCACCAGTAGCGAAGCTAAAGTCTGTGAGGATTATGTTAGCAATCGCTGCATATTATGATTATGAGATATGGTAGATGGGTGTCAAAACAGCGTTCCTCAATGGTGACATTGATGAAGAGTTGTATATGATGCAACCCAAAGGTTTTGTCGATCTTAAAGATGCTAACAAGGTGTGCAAACTTCAACGGTCCATATATGGATTGAAGCAAGCATCCCGAAGTTGGAATCAACGTTTTGATAAGGTAATCAAAAGCTTTGGTTTTATACAAACTTATGGAGAAGCTTGTATTTACAAGAAAGTGAGTGGGAGCTTTGGTTTTATACAAACTTAGTACTGAAGGGAATATGCCCCGAGAGGCAATAATAAAGTGTTTATTATGTGTATTCCAAGTATATGATAGATGTTTATTTTGCATGCTATAATTGTATTAATACGAACACATTAATACATGTGTGTTTAATTTGCATGCTATAATTTTGCATGCTATAATTGTATTAATACTACAGAACCTCGCAGGTCTAGCAGTACGCGTGCAGCTCCCGAGCTGTACGGAAATCTTGTCATGAATTTCATGGTTGATGAAAATGATGACCCTGCGACGTATGAAGAAGCGATGATGAGCACAGATTCCAACAAATGGTTAGAAGCCATGAAATCTGAGATGGAATTCATGTATGAAAACCAAGTTTGGAACTTGGTGGACTTACCTCACGACCAAAAGGCCGTGGAGAATAAATGAATTTTCAAAAAGAAAACTGATGTCGATGGTAATGTGACCGTCTATAAAGCTCGACTTGTCGCAAAGGGGTTTCGACAAATTCAAGGAGTTGACTACGATGCGACATTCTCTCTTGTAGCGATGCTAAAATCATTTAGGATTATGTTAGCAATTGTTGCATATTTTGATTATGAGATATGGCAGATGGATGTCAAAACCGCATTTCTCAATGGTAATATTGAAGAAGAGTTGTATATGATACAACCAAAGGGTTTTTTCGATCCTAAGGATGCTAACAAGGTGTGCAATCTTCAACGATCCATCTATGGATTGAAGCAAGCATCACGAAGTTGGAATCTCCGCTTTGATGAGGTGATCAAAGAGTTTGGATTTGTCCAAACTTATGGAGAAGCTTGTATTTACAAGAAAGTGAGTGGGAGCAATGTGGCATTTCTGATACTATATGTGGATGACATATTATTGATCGGAAATGATATAGATCTTTTAAACAGTGTTAAAAGTTATCTAAACAGCAAATTTTCAATGAAGGACCTAGGTGAAGCGTCAAACATATTAGGCATAAAGATCTATAGAGATAGATCTAGGTGCCTAATAGGGCTATTGCAAAGTACATACCTTGATAAGATTTTAAATAAGTTAAAAATGGACAAAAGTAAGAAGGGGTTCTTACCTATGTCACAACGCATGACATTAAGTGTAAGATCCCACCTTTATAAAGGTAAAGATCCCTGTGATTGCAATGCTAGTCCCTGGATCAATGCTAGCATCCACAGTTTAAGATGAAGTACACAGATACAAAGGTCATTATTACATTATAATTTGAGCATTTTAAAATTTTCGAATTAATAAATGTTAATAATGCCCATTTTTTTAATAATTGCATAACTTTAAATCCGTAACTCCGAATTCGAAAAATAATATGTCTAAATCGATCAGCGCGACGAGACCTTTCCAACCATAATATCCATGTTATCATTTTCATCATGCATTAAGAGTAGTTTTATAATCAGTATTGTTTATGCAAGGAAAACATGATAAATAAAATTGGGAACTAATTGTTTCTTATTAATAATGCCTCATGAATGCTATATCATCAATGTGCTATGCCCCAATACCTTTTCGACATAGTTTGCGTCATTAACTTGTCATATCTGCATCATATCATGATCATGCCGATTCTTCCGCATTAGCTGTAATTGTTGCATCGTTTGTTCCTTTTAGTGTTTTGCTTCTTCCCGGATAGGACGATGAGATGTTGTGAGCTTCGACAAGTTCTTCGGTTATGAAACTTCGTCAATGTTTTTCAGGCGAGCATTCTCCCCCTTTCTACCTGTTTGACATTTCTAGTCTTTATTTCCTGCTGTTGATCTATTGCTATCTGTGTTGCGATGCTCTAGTTTTCATACCCGTGGTATCCCTTGCAGCCTTATATTGCCTTGGACACATCCTATTACCTGTTGTTTGGTAGATAGTTGGACTTGCGTGTCGTAGTCGCTTGCTCAAGTGCTGTTGCGAGTTGTCAAGTACCACAGTTGTTGGAGAAATGCCTTATGCTTCATGTTGGAGATGATCATGGTTTTAATTATCGTTTAATAACTAAAATTGAAGTAGGTAAATAATGCAGAGGCACAAGTGGGCAATAGATGTTATTTGGTTTTTAACCGTCCACTTGTGTCCCGTAGGACCCCGAGTACTTGATACCTGTTCTTTGAATATTCGCACTATCCGCATGTGGGACCATGAATCCCCCTAGCCAGAGCTTGAGTCATATATTATTTCTTGGGGCCACAAAGTAATTTGGGGCTTTATTACTATCTTGTACTTATGCCATGCTTTACTGCTTTATTTACGATTGCGCGTGGAGCACCTGTACTGTTTAGGAACAAATGTGGAATGTTTTCGCGGTATCGACAAGCCCAGTCACACTTTCGGGTTCCCAGTCATTTACAGCCATTGGCACAAACCTCCGGCATGCGTCTCGAGCGCCAACTTGTCATGGATAGCTTGGTGGGTGGCCCCCAAATTTATATGAATCTTGCAATTGCTCATCGTGATGCCTCGTTGGGTTTTCATTTGGTTTTTCTCGAGGTTGATCATGCGTGTTGCTATTTGTGCCCCTAGGGTAAAACTTTCTGAAAGCCGTGTCCGCGGTTATGGACGACTTGGAGCACAGTATCTCGATCATAGACAACTATAACTAAAGTAGTGCTATAAATTTGACTTTATAATGACTAGTAATCAACTTCACTATAATGGAATGGCTAAATAAAAGTGCCAACAATTGCTGGTTTGGGTTGTCGCTTGTTACCATTGTATCTGACTAGTAAGTATTGCAACTACAATGGAATGGCTAAATAAAAGTACCAACAACTGCTGGGTTTTGGGATGCCTCATGCTATATGTATATGACTAGTAAGTACCACAACTACAACGAAATGGTTAATTAAAACTGCCCACTACTTGTTATATCAGGATGACTCATGCTATCTATATCTGACTAGTAATTGCTGCAACTATAACAAAATGAATAAAACTGCCAACTGTGTGATTTCCTCGGTTGACTTCCTCGGTTGGTATCGAGGGGGAATACCAGGATGGGTATGTTTGGTGTTAGAATCAGGTTGGATCCGAATAGGTCTTTCTTATCCCTATCTGATAGCCACCAGTTGTATTGAGTCTCTCTAGGTTGTTTAGTGCATGCTGCGCTGCCGCTTCAGTCCATCATACCTATGTAGGCGAGGACCGCCGAATTCTAGTCTCGCCGTGTACTGGCCTTAGTACTGACCGCTCTCTTTTTCCTTTGCCCTTTGTCGGCACCCTTTTTGTTAAGCAGGTTTTGAGATCGACGTCGTTAGCAGGGTTACCCTTCCGGCTTGGCCTGGGCAGGGTTATGAACGCCATTGGTTATTCTCCAGGGCTCTTAGCTCAATTTGCATCTTGTCCGTACTCGGACGATGTATCGTTTCAAGGTGATTTGGATCTTTGTACTATATATCTGTATTCTTGACTCTTTGAGTCTTTGTTGTATATATGTTCTATGGGTTCCATCGTGGACTATTGTGTAATGATATTACTTCATTTTCCACCCGCACGAAAGTGCCTGGTGGGCACCTTTGAATCGTTTCTATGCGGGTTTGGCGGGGATCGCTAAAACTTGCATAGGGCCGATTCCGAGGGTGTTACAATAGCCTCCGTGGCTGGCTCAGTCTGACGTCCTGGCTGAGTAACCTTGAAGCCCCAAAGGTCCTTCCTCTCAAACTTGGTGAGGGGAAGCATCATGATGCTAGGAAGCGGAAGATTGAGCACACTAGTGAGCTCAATAAGACGAGTGCCAAAACGAGTTCCCTTGAACTCTTCAGCCGTTCTGATAGTAACATTAGGCATCTATTTTATAAGATAGAGAAAAGTTAGAATCAACATCAACAATAATACACAAGACAAGGTAGCACAAACATATCATTTGCAAACCAAACACACAAGTCATGGCATACATAAATCCATTACAAGCATCCAAGGTTCAACATAATTTAGACAAAATTTTGGGAAATAAAATGATAAGTGTGGTGGTCCAACTAACGAAGTACGTTACAACTCTCACTCTCTAGACAAAATGGCTATCAAAGCATCCTTAGTAGCCATCTGCCTATCTTGTTCACAAGATTCCCAAATCAAGTCTATGATGTCTTCCCTTAGTTGTTGGTTGGTAGTTTCCAACTCTTGGGTATGCTTCTTTTCTTCTCTAAGGTCATTTTGGGTGTTGATCATCCTGCACTTGAGTCTATCACCAAGCTCTTTGATGGCCTTCCAAGCTGCATCCCTTGTAGAATCAAAGAATGTGGTGTGCATCACTGAGTTGGTGACCATGCAGAATCCTGATTCTTTGTGGTTGTCTTCCTTGTTTTTGTACAAGTGAAGTTGCACCCACCAATATTCTTCTCCTTCATCCATCACAGGGAAACCTTTGTATACAGCTGCCCCATGTATCCCCATGGTAACCATAAGATTCTTGAGGGCCTTTGGAAATTCAGTCTCACACTCTAGGGTCATGGGCATGAGTGTTCCCTTCCTTACAGCTTCGTTGATGGAGTTCATCTACAAATAGTGATGAGAAATAAGAATTAGAAAAGTTTACGAGAAGAAAAAGACAAGTGTGGAAATTATTAAAAAAAATCCTTAGTGGTTTCTAATTCAATCCTAGGGTCATAATCCTACAGGCAACACAGTGCTCTGATACCATCTGTAAGATCCCACCTTTATAAAGGTAAAGATCCCTATGATTGCAATGCTAGTCCCTGGATCAATGCTAGCATCCACAGTTTAAGATGAAGTACGCAGATACAAAGGTCATTATTACATATCATTCCAGAGACAAACATACTCTTTTATAACTCCATGGCCACAGGCCTAATACAAGAGTTCAAATATAGAATAATATAAATAAGTCTTCATCTTCATGTGCCATAGGCAAGAATGTTGAGTGTAGACTCATAACCCCTAATCATCATCAGAATATCCTGCAACATCACAAGTTACAGCCACAATGGGTCAATACATTGGAATAGTATTGGCAAGTGATACCTTAGTAGAATACTAGCATCTAGATACTACATGCATTTGGCTAAGTGTAGCTTAGGCTTGCTTTGCTCAAAATAGGTTTTACCTATCAGTTGAAAACACTAAGTTTTTCTTTGACAAAAACTTTCCCAAGGAGTCACCAATAGAAATTGCTGAACCTTCACCCTTGTTCAACCACAAGTTTTAACTTAGAAATTGGGATGAGAAGATTCTTGATAGCTTCCATGTCTTGATGCTCAAGTTGTCCAATACCAGGGACATGGCTAAGTACTTAGGTTCTTCCATCTGCAGAGGTTGTGCACTTTCCCCACAAGACTTGATTTTCACCAAGATAGGACCTTTCAGAAGCCTTCCCTTAGACCAAATGGACGCGTTCCAAACCTATCATCCCACTACCACCAACTGTCCAAATGGCTAAGTTATTGCAACCTATATGATCTAGGCCGAGCCCATAAATGCCATGTGGTTGCACTAGAAGCTTCTCAACATTTGGCATCTCAAATCCCTTTGTTCCTGGGTGGCTTTCCACAAGTGAGATACACAAGGTAAACCATAGAAATGGGCCTTGTGTAACCACTCAACACAAACCATTCTTTCCATTCCACCCAGGTGTTTCATTCACTTAGTTGTTTTATTAAGCAAAAACACAAGTCAAAGACTTAGAAATATTTCACATAGCATGAATATATAACCACCCTTGGTTGCTACTAGCTAGGCTAAGCATGGCAATAGTAAGCATCTTAACTTAGAGAAATTTCTAAAAATTCTACAACTACTAGGATTTCCCAATCATAGCATATAGATACTTATCAAAATACTCATGCAAGTCCTATACAAAATATTTCTAGTGCATAGGTGAAAAACATAGGGATAGAAATATGAAGCACCGCTTGCCTTAGTAGTTTGGGGAGTAGCAGCAATCTTCACAACCACAATCACTATTAGCACCAAAATCTACACATAAAATAATGGCACCAAAATCACATAACAAAAATACACAAACAAAAATATAAGAATGCATGCAAATGCCATGTGATAGTTTTTCTACACCAAACAAGACAAGTGCACAGTACTGAAACAAAAACAAGTCCAAGATACTCAATATAAACTTTATTTGATCTTTAAAACATTTTTCAAATAATTTCTATACTCAAATTAAGCCTACAAATGTCTCTGCAAAAACAACCATTTTTATAGAGGCAAAACATTAAACACATTGCATAAACCAATAGGATTTTCTCTCCTGATTCCAATGATATAAAATTTTCCAAATTTGAACGTGGGGATCAAAAGTTTTGAATTTTACAAGTTTGAATCATTAATAGATCTAAATTCTGTTTTTAAAACTAAACCCTAGCCACGCGGCAACTTCTGATTGGCCCCTACCGGTTCGGCCGGATCGACTAGTGCGGACCGCACGATCTAAATGAAATCGCACGACAAGATATAACTCATACCCCTTCGCTAAATGAATCTATCGCACGCGTTGGATCTAGATCTAGCGGCTACAGATCAAACGACCAAAGTCTGGCGGAGCTGGCGACGGTGGCGCGGCGGCGGCGCTCTGTCAGTGACGATCCGGCGTCTATAGAAGGGGCGGGGGTCAATGGAGGGGCTTACCGAACTCGCAAGGTCGCGCTGATGCTCAACCTCTTGCTGGCGTGGACGGGGGCGTGCTGTGGAGGTCACTAGGACTCGTCGGAGTAGCGGGCAGCGTCGGGTTCTTACAGTCGAAGAAATTGCCGACAATGTGGACCGCCCTAATACGAACCGAAGGCATCAGGGTGTGCACAACAAACTGGCGGACAAGATAGGGTAAAGCAGAAAGAACGGGGCGGCCTGGTATTACCTAAATCGCTCACCGGAGTTAGGCGGCGGTTCTGCCGTTTGCAGAGGTTGTCGGGGACGGCGACCTGGGTCATGCGCGGGCAAAACAAAAGCATCAGGACAAGCACAGAGACACGGCGAACTTGATAGTGTCAAGCAGAAGATGAGGGGCGCTCTGTACTCACCGGAATCAGACGTCAGAGTTCGTCGGGACAGCGGCGAGGTTTGGCGAAATCCGAGCAGCCTGGTGGCGGAGCGAGTGAGTGGGGTGAGGGTAAATGGCCGTGGTGGAGAGGAAATTAAATAGCCAGGAGCGGGGCGGGGATTACTCCCTGCATCAATGGGAATTAAGCGATCGTGGCGAGGTAACGGGCGGAGGCTCGCCGCTGCGTTGATTGGGGACGACGGCACGCAGTGGGGTCAGTTGCCAGGGTGGGTGCACGCAATGCGGTGAGAAACAGAGGAAAGGAAAACCCGGGTGGTGCTTTTGCATTGGGCGAAAAGAGTGGCGTCAGGCCCAGCTATGTTTTCTAATCCTTTTTCTTTTTCTAAATCGATTTTCAGGAAACCTTTTCAAATGAATTCAAATACATTTGAATTCCAAAACTTTCTGGACTTTTATAAAGTGAAACCTGCATAATTTTGAGTATAAAACCATGTTGTCTTACTAGACTTGCTTGGTTCCATTGAAATTTAAAATAAATAGTGCCTTAGCACAAGATTTGATAAAGATAGGAAAATGGTTTTAAAACCATATTTGTTTTGGAAAATTTTGTCCAAGCTTTGAAACTCAACTTAACCAACTTATGAGCAAACAAAACTTGGTTTGAAACAAATATACTCTCACTTGAGAGTGGCATTTTGATCAATGCTTGTCTACATAAAATAATAGCACTCAAAGCTTCTGTTTCTTTCAAATGAGTTTGAAATTGATCCCTAAATGGTTATGCATGCATGGATGATATGCAATCTTTGAAAACATGATTTTATGGATGTGACAAATCTAACCCCCTTAAGGTGAATCTCGCCCTCGAGATTCGGATTGGCTTGCAAATAGGTGAGGGTGTTCTTTCCGAAGGTCATATCTCTTTCCCATGTTGCTTCCTCTTCGGAGTGATGGTTCCATTGAACTTTGCAGAATTTGATGGTCTTGGTCCGAGTAACTCTTTCTGCAGTCTCAAGAATCTTGATAGGTTTTTCCTCATAAGTGAGATCACTTTCCAACTGAACCTCCTCCAAAGGTATAGTATCCTTCAAAGAAGTCTCTTCCATCTCTGGATGGCATTTGTTAAGTTGACTCGCATGAAACACATTGTGAACGGCAGACAATGATTCTGGCAATTCAATATCATAAGCTACTTCTCCTTTACGACTCAGAATCTTGAATGGTCCAACATATCTTGGGGCCAATTTTCCTTTGACACCAAATCTCTTCACTCCATGAAGTGGTGACACTCTAAGATAAGCTCTATCACCTACTTCATAGGTGACTTCTCTACGCTTAGGATCTGTGTAGCTCTTCTGTCGGGACTGTGCTATCTTCAATCTGTCCTTAACTAGCTTTACTTTCTCTTCAGCCTCTTTGATTAGTTCTGGTCCGAACAAATTTCTTTCTCCCACACCATTCCATAGTAATGGGGTGGTACACTTTCTCCCATAGATAAACTCAAATGGTGCCATATCAATACTGGCTTGATAGCTATTATTGTAAGAGAATTCTGCATAAGGCAGACTTTCATCCCAACTAGATCCATAGTCTAGAGCACATGCTCTTAACATATCTTCGAGAATCTGGTTGGTCCTTTCTGTCTGTCCATCAGTCTGAGGATGAAAAGCAGTGCTGAATTCCAATCTCGTTCCCAATGACTCATGTAGTTGCCTCCAAAAATGAGAAGTGAATTGAGTTCCCCTATCAGACACAATACTCTTGGGTACTCCATGCAGACATACAATCCTACTCGTATAGATCTTGGCCAACTTAGCACTTGTATAGGTTGTCTTCACGGGTATGAAATGAGATACTTTAGTTAGGCGATCCACTACTACCCAAATAGAATCATATCCTGATCTGGTCCTTGGCAATCCGGTGATGAAATCCATGCCAATCTTGTCCCACTTCCAATCAGGAATAGGTAGTGGTTGTAGTAATCCTGCTGGTTTCTGATGTTCCGCTTTCACTCTACTACATACATCACATAAAGCAATATGTTCGGCGATGTCCTTCTTGAGATTATTCCACCAAAATCTTTCCTTCATATACATGTACATTTTTGTGTTACCCGGATGGATGGAATATGGTGAGTTGTGTGCTTCTTGTAGAATCAATTTCCTAAGCTCCGGATCTTGTGGAACACAGTTACGTTTTCCATACCATAAAGTACCCTGCTCGTCTTCATGGAATCCTTTGGCTTTTCCCTTGCCAATCTTTTCCTTAATCTCTTCAATTTCCTTATCCGTCTTTTGGGCTTCTTTGATTTTTTCCAACAAAGTGGGCTGAACGTCCAATGACATGAGATGTCCTTTAGGCACAATCTCCAATCTGAGATCTCTAAATTGGGCACACAAATCATCTGGCAACTCTCCCTTAGTAAGGCCATTTACAAAAACTTTACGGCTTAGAGCATCTGCTACAACATTTGCTTTACCGAGGTGGTATTGCAAACTCAAGTCATAGTCCTTGATGAGTTCTAGCCATCTTCTTTGTCTCATGTTGATTGTGAAGATATACTTCAAACTCTTGTGATCTGTGAACACTTCACATCGCTTTCCCAAAAGATAATGTCTCCATGTTTTGAGTGCATGGACAACAGAGGCTAACTCTAAATCATGAGTAGGGTAATTTACCTCATGAGTTTTGAGTTATCTCGAGGCATAAGCCACAACTTTCCCTTCTTGCATTAGCACTGCACCTAATCCATGATGAGATGCATCACAATATACCTGGAAATCCTTCTCCAAATCTGGCAGACATAAGACTGGTGTTGTCACTAGTCTCTTCTTCAATTCTTGGAAACTGAGTTCACATCCTTCAGACCAAGCGAATTTCTTGTCTTTCTTTAGTAACTCTGTCATTGGTTTAGCTACCTTGGAGAAATTCTCAATAAATCTTCTGTAGTATCCTGCCAAGCCAAGGAAACTACGAACCTCTTTTACTGACTTAGGAGATTACCATTCAGTTACAGCTGACACTTTAGCAGGATCAACTGCTACACCATCTCCTGACACAATGTGTCCAAGAAATCCAACTTCATTTAACCAAAATTCACACTTGCTGAATTTGGCATACAGCTTATGCTCTCTAAGCTTCTCAAGTATCATACAGAAATGTCCTTCATGCTCTTCTTTGCTCTTGGAGTAGATCAAAATGTCATCGATGAAAACGACAACAAACTTATCCAGGAACTCCATGAACACCTTGTTCATCATATTCATGAAGTAAGCTGGTGCATTGGTCAAACCAAATGGCATCACGGTGTACTCATACAATCCATACCTAGTGGTGAAAGTTGTCTTAGGTATGTCTTGTTCTCTTATCTTGAGCTGGAAATAACCTGACTGGAGATCAATTTTTGAGAACACACAGGCTCCTTCTAACTGATCAAACAAGTCATTGATTCTAGGAAAAGGGTATTTGTTTTTGATAGTCACCTCATTGAGTGAATGGTAATCTATACATAACCTTTGACTTCTATCTTTCTTTTCCACAAACAAAACTGGTGCTCACCAAGATGAAGAACTTGCTTGAATAAATCCTTTCTGCAACTGTTCTCCAAGTTGTTTCTTGAGTTCTTTCAACTCATCAACTGACATCTTGTAAGGTCTCTTTGCTATTGGTCCTGATCCTGGTAGCAAATCAATCAGAAATTCCACATCTCTATCTGGTGGAATTCCTGGTAATTCTTCCGTAAACACATCCAGATATTCGCTCACAATTGGCACACTGTCTATGCTAACCCCCTTAAGAGAATTTAGCTTACTCCCTTTTAGTTCAAAGTTAGTCTTGAATCTAATCCTTTTGTTTTCTCGAGTTGTGAGCGTGACAGTATGGTTGGCACAATCTAGCACTCCCTTGTGCTTGGTCATCCAGTCCATTCCCAAAATGACATCCAATCCTTGGGAATTTAGGATTATCAGATTAACGGGAAACTTATACTTCTCAAACTCTATGACTAGATCATGACATCCCGAGTTCACTATCATTTCTCCGCCAGGAGAACTTACTTTTATAGGACACCCAATAGTTTCTACTGGTAGTTCATTTATTTCAACAAATGCTCTTGATATGAATGAATGATATGCACCGGTATCAAAGAGAACAAATGCTGGAATAGAATTGAGTTTGAACTTACCAGCAACAGCACCAGGTTCCTCATAGATTTCCTCCACATTGATGTGGTTCACTTATCCCTTATGGAAAGGGTTGGGCTTGTTGGGTCCTTCAACTTTATTTTCTAGGCATTCATTTGCATAATGCCCCATCTTTTTGCACTTGAAACATTCAACCTGACTAAGGTCCTTCTTGACAGGATGGCTTCCACTACCACTTCCACTTCCATTGTGGTGGCTTTTGTATCCACTCTTGTGATTCTTGTACTTGTCATTGTCATGACTACGGTGATGCTTGTTGTCATGATGACGGTTGTGGTTGTGGTGGCTGTTGTACTTTCCATGCTTGTGGGATCCAGAACTCCCACTATCATCATAATGGGAACGCTTGTGAGACGACCCCGAGCTGTGCTTGTCAGAGTTGTGTTTCCTTTTTCTGCTTTCAACCTGTTTCATCTTGCTCTCCAAGATGGCAGCCTTGTAACAAAGAGATTGATAGGTGGGGACATAGGCCACAGATAGCTGCAGGTTCAGTTCATCGTTCAGTCCTTCGAGGAATTTCTCTTTCATCTTAGCATCAGTGTCAACTTCATCCGGTGCATAACGCGCCAGATTGTTGAACTCCTCAATATATTCAGCCACGCTGCAGTGGCGCTGCTTCAAGTTATGAAATTCCTTATTCTTCAACCTCATCACTCCGGATGAGATGTGAGCTGTACGGAAACCATCTTCAAAGATAGCCCATGTCACATCCTCAATGTGGAAGTCAGCCTGCAAAAAGGGACATCAGTCAGGTTGAGTGCTTCAAATGCAAGAAGTTGGGGCATTATGCTAATGAGTGCCCTGAGAAGAAAGTTGAAGGACCTGTCAAGCCCAATCCTTTCCAGAAAGGTCAGGTGAACCACATTAATGTGGAAGAGGTCTATGAGGAGCCGCTGTTGGTAAGTTCGCACTCAATTCCATTCCAGATTTGTACTCTTTGATCTGTGCATCTCGCTCATTCATATCAAGAGCATTTGTTGAAAGAAATGAACTACCGGTAGAAACTATTGGGTGTCCTATAAAAGTAAGCTCTCCCGTGGAGAAATGATAGTGAATTCAGGATGCCATGACCTAGTCATAGAATTCGGAAGTATAAGTTTCGTTAACTTGATAATATTAAACTCCGAGGTTTGGATGTCATTCTGGAATGGACTGATGACTAAGTACAAAGGAGTGATAGATTGTGCCAGCCATACTCTCCCTCACAACTCCGGAGAATAAAAGGATCGATTCAAGACCAGCTTTGGAGCAAAGAAGAGTATGCTAAATTCTCTTAAGGGGTTTAGCATGGACGGTGCCAATTGTATGTGAGTATCCGGATGTGTTTCCTAAGAGTTGCGTGGATGCCACCAGATAGATATGTGGAATTTCGATAGATTTGGTACCATTCGGGACCAATAGCCAAGAGACCATACAAAATGTCTTGATGAACCGAGGAACTCAAAAGCAACTAGGAGAACAGTTGCGTAAAGGATTTATTCAACCAAGTTCTTCATCTTGGGAGCCCCAAAGATTGTTCGTGGAGAAGAAAGATAGAAGCCAAAGGTTATGCATAGATTACCGTCATTAACGAGGTAACTATCAAGAACAAATATCCTTTGCCTAGAATAAATGACTTGTTTGATCAGCTAGAGGGAGCATGTGTGTTCTCGAAGATTGATCTCCGGTCAGGCTATTTTCAACTCAAGATAAGAGAGCAAGACATACCTAAAACAACATTCACAACAAGGTATGGGTTGTATGAGTATACCGTGATGCCTTTCGGCTTAACCAATGCTCCAGCCTACTTCATGAATATGATGAACAAAGTGTTCATGGAATTCCTCGACAAGTTTGTTGTCGTTTTCATCGATGACATCTTAGTCTACTCCAAGAGCAAAGAAGAACATGAAGGACACTTACGCTTGATACTTGAGAAGTTAAGAGAGCATAAACTTTATGCCAAATTCAGCAAGTGTGAGTTCTGGTTAGAAGAAGTTGGTTTTCTCGGTCATGTTATGACAAAGGATGGTGTAGCAGTTGATCCTGCTAAAGTTTTCAGCTCTGACAGAATGGGAATCTCCCAAGAATGTGAAAGAAGTTCGTAGTTTCCTTGGCTTAGCAGGTTACTATAGAAGATTCATTGAGAATTTCTCAAAAGTTGCTAAGCCCATGACAGAATTGTTAAAGAAAGACAAGAAGTTTGCTTGGTTTGAAGGTTGTGAAGTCAGCTTTCAGGAATTAAAGAAGAGACTTGTGACAACACCAGTTTTAATGGTGATCTGGAAGTTATCCCACCAAGTAGCTGCTGGTCCTTCCAACAAGTGTGCTGCAAACCTGACTTTCTCCTCATCAGTACAGCCAACAGTTATCAAATCCTTGTTCACTGAGCGTAGCCAATCATTGGCCACCATAGGATCAGTAGTTCCTGAGAACTTTGCAGGCCTCAGTCTTAGGAATCTGGTGAGCATGTCAAAACCTGGTGGATTGTTCTGATTGTTGTTGTTATTGTTGTTATTGTTGTTGTTCGAATTCTGCATAAAGGTAGTCATCATCTGCATCAGCTGTGCCTGAGCTGTCATCAGCTGCTGCATCTCGGGGTGACATTGTTGTTGTTTGGGTTGGGGTTGACACGTCAAGGAGGCATCTGTGGTTTTCAATAAGGGTAAGAATGAGATACCCATAGATGCTTAACATGCACAATACAACATATAGACAAACACCAAGCAAGCATCAAAGTAACAAAAGTTCAACAACATAGACAATAGGTTTTGAAAAGTAAACACACCAATAGCAAGCCATCCACATGTTGGATGGTCATTGCGACTAAAAAAACAAAAGCATAGTAAATCAAAGGTAAATGAGTATTCATCACTACTCCTCTGCATCAACCTCCTCATCAACAAGTGTAAGACCTGCATTCTCCATAGCGGTCTTGTATTCCTCGACATTGGTAGTCAAGGCCTCTACTTTGGCTTTGAGAGCCCTCTTCTGTGAACGAAGCCTCTCAATCACACCCTGCTGATGCTCGATCTTGAAGTCCTTGGCCTCTAGTTCTGCAGTCATCTCTCGAATCCTCTTGTTCCTATCTTGGACTCTTTTCTCTTGACTCTTGAACTTTCTATCCTGACTCTCAAACTTGGCATGCATTTCCTTGACTATCTCATCTTGCTATGTGAAGAGCTTGTCCTTCTCACGAAGCTGCACCTGGAGTTCGCCATTGCTAAGCATGACGTTGGTCCTATCAGTGTCTAGGTGCCTAAGAAGAACCTCTAAGTCCTAAAGGTACAGACGAATTGGCTATGCCGTCTCTCTAGCGGTATCCTCAAACTCAATAGCCTCACCATCCTCGTCACATCTGCCGAAAGCGTGGAAGTGAGTACCTCTATTCTCCCGAGAGTGTCTCCCTAACAAACGCCCAAGTAAATCCTGTATGACTACTTCTAGGCCTCTCTCCTTGTCATCATGCATAAGCTTGAAGGTGATAGCTATAGCATCCCAATTGTCTAACAATTGCAATGCTACTTGCCTAGTCTATATATTGCTACTTCATATATGTCATTCATTGCATCATCATTATATCATGTTCATGTCACCATGTCACCTTGCATCTGAGCAACATATTAAAACCCCCTTTTATTTGGTTCTTCCCACATATGCATTTGTATTCTTATTAATTGTATTTCCCCTTGATATATTGTTTTTGGATTTTAATATATTTGTGAATGCCCAAATTGAGTTGAGGGCATCTCTTATAAAATCCTTCCATATACTAACTTGCATTGTCACCTTCACTTGATATCATCATTAATTCCAACCATATATATGTATGTGGTCATATTGTTTTGTGGGTATTTTGGTTCTTGCCACATACATCTATATGGATCCATTCTTCTATTCATCTACACATGGGATCATATCCAAACCATTCCAATCATGCCATGCGTATTTATGGTCACTTCTAAAAGCTTATTTTACCTTGCAATCTTTTAAATCTGAACCTTTGTTTTGGCTCTCATACATGTGATTAATGGGCATGCCCTAACCATCTACCTAACCCTGGGCGATCTCGAGCTTCACGTGTACCCTGCTCACCTGCCCTTGGTCCCTCCTTGCCTGACCCTAGTTCGAACCAACCATCAGACCAAGCCTGAACTGCGCGGCCATGTTTCTCTTCTCCCCCTGCACGTGATCGCCACCACCAGCTACCCCATGCCGCGCGCATGACTCCCTCCTCCACCTTTTTCATGGCAATAAAGCGTAGGCAGAGAGAGGCCTCTGCCAGCCACAACCACTTTCCCCATCCCCTGCCCAGATCGCCTCTATCCTTCTCTCTCTACGCCATGCCTTGGCCACACAAACCCTAGAGACCATGGGACCTCGGCCTCTTCCTTCTACCGATGGATCAGCTACCTTCGAGCCATGTCGTCATGTCCTGGAGATGCCCAGGTCGAGGAAGAGCAGGCTAGAGCCCCTGGACGTGAAGAGGGAGTTCCTGGACGTCGCCTACCTAGCCATGAACCGACAGCCTCAGCCTCGCGCATCTGGCAACGCCACCACTTGTGGCGTCCCTTTCACCGGCCTCCTCCGCGACTTCCCAGCGATACCACGTGCTCCGGTGAGTTTCCTTTTCCTCTCCCTATCCTCGCCTTTCGTCTTCGCTGCCGAACGCGCAGTTCCTGCACCACGCCGCTTGCCTTTGCCGCGCCGCGTCGCGCCAGTGTATGTACGTGTAGCGCCACGACCTCTGTTCCGTGGACTGGCCTCCTCGATCTAGATCCGGTGCCGCTGAGCAGGTGTACACATAGAGGGCATGTCCAACTCGCCGTAGAAACTCACGTCACCCCATCCGTGCACCGGATCACTCATAATCGTCCTCATGAAATCGAACCAGGTTCCTGTCAAGTTTCAGCAAGACAACAACAGCTGAGTTCCTCCCAGACCCTCTGATACCTTATGTTTTCCGGCGGTTAACTCCGAAAACAGAACTTGTAGACCTTGAATCTAGCTACAACTTTTATTTTTGCGCCATCTTCAAAATCCCATCCGTTTTCTCTCCATCTTGATCCAAAAATCGAATCGGCTAGCAGTTTTTGCGTTGATCAATTCAGTTTCGTCAGTTAACATCTGCACCTCCCGGAAGCTTTTCTAAATAAGCCCCTAGGTTTCTTTGACCCTCAACCCGCACTCCTTGGATCTAGCCACATGTCACCGCCCCTTTGACCACGTGCTATGTGGCCCTGTGAATCCCTGACCCCACCTTGTCATGGACTATGGGTATGAAGCTTTCGTGTGACAAAACCCTTAGGTTTTCAGAAATCAATTCAAAACAATTTTTGCAAATCAGTTTAAATTCAAACCTTCATAACTTTCAAATAATTTCGAATTTGACTAAAAATTTAATATGAAACTTGTTTTATTTCTCAATATGAATTCAACCATGTTTTCAAATTTGACCAGAGTTGACTCTACCTAATTAAACCTTTGACTTTGACCCCTCATATTATAATTTGACTTTAATAATGCTTTAAAGTTATATTTTCAAACAATGTAAATAATATATGTTTTTGAATCAGAAAAATGTGAGATCTGTTTATGCTATTTACATTATAGTTTGAGCATTTTAAAATTTTCGAATTAATAAATGTTAATAATGCCCATTTTTTTAATAATTGCATAACTTTAAATCCGTAACTCCGAATTCGAAAAATAATATGTCTAAATCGATCAGCGCGACGAGACCTTTCCAACCATGATATCCATGTTATCATTTTCATCATGCATTAAGAGTAGTTTTATAATCAGTATTGTTTATGCAAGGAAAACATGATAAATAAAATTGGGAACTAATTGTTTCTTATTAATAATGCCTCATGAATGCTATATCATCAATGTGCTATGCCCCAATACCTTTTCAACATAGTTTGCGTCATTAACTTGTCATATCTGCATCATATCATGATCATGCCGATTCTTCCGCATTAGTTGTAATTGTTGCATCGCTTGTTCCTTTTAGTGTTTTGCTTCTTCCCGGATAGGACGATGAGATGTTGTGAGCTTCGACAAGTTCTTCGGTTATGAAACTTCGTCAATGTTTTCAGGCGAGCATTCTCCCCCTTTCTACCTGTTTGACATTTCTAGTCTTTATTTCCTCCTGTTGATCTATTGCTATCTGTGTTGCGATGCTCTAGTTTTCGTACTCGTGGTATCCCTTGCAGCCTTATATTGCCTTGGAAACATCCTATTACCTGTTGTTTGGTAGATAGTTGGACTTGCGTGTCGTAGTCGCTTGCTCAAGTGTTGTTGCGAGTTGTCAAGTACCACAAT
Source organism: Avena longiglumis (assembly GCA_030063025.1). Classification (NCBI taxonomy): domain Eukaryota; kingdom Viridiplantae; phylum Streptophyta; class Magnoliopsida; order Poales; family Poaceae; genus Avena; species Avena longiglumis. The sequence continues at coordinate 504,557,573 of CP125976.1, read as the reverse complement.
TGTTGGAGAAATGCCTTATGCTTCATGTTGGAGATGATCATGTTTTTAATTATCATTTAATAACTAAAATTGAAGTAGGTAAATAATGCAGAGGCACAAGTGGGCAATAGATGTTATTTGGTTTTTAACCGTCCACTTGTGTCCCGTAGGACCCCGAGTACTTGATACCTGTTCTTTGAATATTCGCACTATACGCATGTGGGACCATGAATCCCCCTAGACAGAGCTTGAGTCATATATTATTTCTTGGGGCCACAAAGTAATTTGGGGCTTTATTACTATCCTGTACTTATGCCATGCTTTACTGCTTTATTTACGATTACGCGTGGAGCACCTGTACTGTTTAGGAACAAATGTGGAATGTTTTCGCGGTATCGACAAGCCCAGTCACACTTTCGGGTTCCCAATCATTTACAGCCATTGGCACAAACCTCTGGGTACGTCTCGGAGCCGTCCAACTTCGTTGCGGATAGCTTGGTGGGGTGGCCCCCTGAAATTTATATGAATCTTGCAATTTCTCTGTCGTGATGCCTCGTTGGGTTTTCATTTGGTTTTTCTCGAGGTTGATCATGCGTGTGTTGCTATTTGTGCCCCCTGCAGGGTAAAACTTTCTGAAAGCCGTGTCCGCGGTTATGGACGACTTGGAGCACAGTATCTCGATCATAGACAACTATAACTAAAGTAGTGCTATAAATTTGAGTTTATAATGACTAGTAATCAGCTTCACTATAATGGAATGGCTAAATAAAAGTGCCAACAGTTGCTGGTTTGGGTTGTCGCTTGTTACCATTGTATCTGACTAGTAAGTGTTGCAACTACAACGGAATGGCTAAATAAAAGTACCAACAACTGCTGGGTTTTGGGATGTCTCATGCTATATGTATCTGACTAGTAAGTACCACAACTACAACGGAATGGTTAATTAAAACTGCCCACTGCTTGTTATATCAGGATGACTCATGCTATCTATATCTGACTAGTAATTGCTGCAACTATAACGAAATGAATAAAACTGCCAACTGTGTGATTTCCTCGGTTGACTTCCTCGGTTGGTATCGAGGGGGAATACCAGGATGGGTATGTTTGGTGTTAGAATCAGGTTGGATCCGAATAGGTCTTTCTTATCCCTATCTGATAGCCACCAGTTGTATTGAGTCTCTCTAGGTTGTTTAGTGCATGCTTCTTGCTCATCCATCATACCTATGTAGGCGAGGACCGAATTCTAGTCTCGCCGTGTCTTGGCCTCGATCTTGACCGCTCTTTTTCCTTTGCCCTTTGTCGGCACCCTTTTTGTTAAGCAGGTTTTGAGATCGACGTCGTTAGCAGGGTTACCCTTCCGGCTTAGCCTGGGCAGGGTTATGAACGCCATTGGTTATTCTTCAGGGCTCTTAGCTCAATTTGCATCTTGTCCGTACTCGGACGATGTATCGTTTCAAGGTGATTTGGATCGTTGTACTGTATATCTGTATTCTTGACTCTTTGAGTCGTTGTTGTATATATGTTCTATGGGTTCCATCGTGGACTATTGTGTAATGATATTACTTCGTTTTCCACCCGCACGAAAGTGCCTGGTGGGCACCTTTGAATCGTTTCTATGTAGGTTTGGCGGGGATCGCTAAAACTTGCATAGGGCCGATTCCGAGGGTGTTACAATAGCCTCCGTGGCTGGATCAGTCTGACGTCCTGGCTGAGTAACCTTGAAGCCCCAAAGGTCCTTCCTCTCAAACTTGGTGATGGGAAGCATCATGATGCTATGAAGCGGAAGATTGAGCACACTAGTGAGATCAATAAGACGAGTGCCAAAACGAGTTCCCTTGAACTCTTCAGCCGTGCTGATAGTAACATTAGGCATCTATTTTATAAGATAGAGAAAAGTTAGAATCAACATCAACAATAATACACAAGACAAGGTAGCACAAACATATCATTTGCAAACCAAACACACAAGTCATGGCATACATAAATCCATTACAAGCATCCAAGGTTCAACATAATTTAGACAAAATTTTGGGAAATAAAATGATAAGTGTGGTGGTCCAACTAACGAAGTACGTTACAACTCTCACTCTCTAGACAAAATGGCTATCAAAGCATCCTTAATAGCCATCTGCCTATCTTGTTCACAAGATTCCCAAATCAAGTCTATGATGTCTTCCCTTAGTTGTTGGTTGGTAGTTTCCAACTCTTGGGTATGCTTCTTTTCTTCTCTAAGGTCATTTTGGGTGTTGAGCATCCTGCACTTGAGTCTATCACCAAGCTCTTTGATGGCCTTCCAAGCTGCATCCCTTGTAGAATCAAAGAATGTGGTGTGCATCACTGAGTTGGTGACCATGCAGAATCCTGATTCTTTGTGGTTGTCTTCCTTGTTTTTGTACAAGTGAAGTTGCACCCACCAATATTCTTCTCCTTCATCCATCACAGGGAAACCTTTGTATACAGCTGCCCCATGTATCCCCATGGTAACCATAGGATTCTTGAGGGCCTTTGGAAATTCAGTCTCACACTGTAGGGTCATGGTCATGAGTGTTCCCTTCCTTACAGCTTCGTTGATGGAGTTCATCTACAAATAGAGATGAGAAATAAGAATTAGAAAAGTTTATGAGAAGAAAAAGACAAGTGTGGAAATTATTAAAAAAAATTCCTTAGTGGTTTCTAATTCAATCCTAGGGTCATAAACCTACAGGCAACACAGTGCTCTAATACCATCTGTAAGATCCGACCTTTATAAAGGTAAAGATCCCTGTGATTGCAATGCTAGTCCCTGGATCAATGTTAGCATCCACAGTTTAAGATGAAGTACACAGATACAAATGTCATTATTACATATCATTCTAGAGACAAACATAGTATTTTACAACTCCATGGCCACAGGCCTAATACAAGAGTTCAAATATAGAATAATATAAATAAGTCTTCATCTTCATGTGCCACAGGCAAGCATGTTGAGTGTAGACTCATAACCCCTAATCATCATCAGAATATCCTGCAACATCACAAGTTACAGCCAAAGTGGGTCAATATATTGGGATAGTATTGGAAATAGATACCTTAGTAGAATATTAGCATCTAGATACTACATGCATTTGTCTAAGTGTAGCTTAGGCTTGCTTTGCTCAAAATAGGTTTTACCTATCAGTTGAAAACACTAAGTTTTTCTTTGACAAAAACTTTCCCAAGGAGTCACCAATAGAAATTGCTGAACCTTCACCCTTGTTCAACCACAAGTTTTAACATAGAAATTGGGATGAGGAGATTCTTGATAGCTTACATTTCTTGATTCTCAAGTTGTCCAATACCAGGGACATGGCTAAGTACTTAGGTTCTTCCATCTGCAGAGGTTGTGCACTTTCCCCACAAGACTTGATTTTCACCAAGACAGGACCTTTTAGAAGCCTTCCCTTAGACCAAATGGACGCGTTCCAAACCTATCATCCCACTACCACCAACTGTCCAAATGGCTAAGTTATTGCAACCTATATGATCCAGACAGAGCCCATAATGCCATGTGGTTGCACTAGAAGCTTCTCAACATTTGGCATCTCAAATCCCTTTGTTCCTGGGTGGCTTTCCACAAGTGAGATACACAAGGTAAACCATAGAAATGGTCCTTGTGTAACCACTCAACACTAACCATTCTTTCCATTCCACCCAGGTGTTTCATTCACTTAGTTGTTTTATTAAGCAAAAACAGAAGTCAAAGACTTAGAAATATTCCACATAGCATGAATATATAACCACCCTTGGTTTCTACTAGCTAGGCTAAGCATGGCAATATTAAGCATCTTAACTTAGAGAAATTTCTAACAATTCTTCAACTACTAGGATTTCCCAAGCATAGCATATAGATACTTATCAAAATATTCATGCAAGTCCTATACAAAATATTTCTAGTGCATAGGTGAAAAACATAGGGATAGAAATATGAAGCACCACTTACCTTGGTAGTTTGGGGAGTAGCAACAATCTTCACAACCACAATCACTATTAGCACCAAAATCTACACATAAAATAATGGCACCAAAATCACATAAAAAAAATATACAAACAAAAATATATGAATGCATGCAAATGCCATGTGATGGTTTTTCTACACCAAACAAGACAAGTGCACAGTACTGAAACAAAAACAAGTCCAAGATACTCAAAATAAACTTTATTTGATCTTTAAAACATTTTTCAAATAATTTCTATACTCAAATTAAGCCTACAAATGTCTCTGCAAAAACAACCATTTTTACAGAGGCAAAACATTAAACACATTGCATAAACAGATAGGATTTTCTCTCCTGATTCCAATGATATAAAATTTGCCAAATTTGAAATTCTGTTTTTAAAACTAAACTCTAGCCACGCGGCAGCTTCTCATTGGCCCGTACCGGTTCGGCCGGATCGACTAGTGTGGACCGCACGATCTAAATGAAATCACACGGCCAGATCTAACTCATACCCCTTCGCTAAATGAATCTATCGCACGCATTGGATCTAGATCTAACGGCTACAGATCAAACGCCCAAAGTCTAGCGGCGGCGGTGGCCTTGGCGTCGGCAACTGTCGATGATGCTCCTGCGCTCTGAGGGGCTGGGGTCAACGGAGGGGCTTACCGAACTTGCTAGAGCGTGCTGATGCTCAACCTCTTGTTGTCATGGACGGGGGCGTGCTGTGGAGGTCACTGGGGATCGTCGGAGTAGCGGGCGGCGTCGCGTTCTTGCAGTCAACGACGTTTCTGATGATGTGGACCGCCCTAATACGAACCGAAGGCATCAGGGTGTGCACAACAAACTGGCGGACAAGATAGGGTCAAGCAGAAAGCACGGGGCGGCCTGGTATTACCTAAATCGCTCACCGGAGTTAGGCGGCGGTTCTGCCGTTTGCAGAGGTTGTCGGGGACGGCGACCTGGGTCATGCGCGGGCAAAACAAAAGCATTAGGACAAGCACAGAGACACGGCGAACTTGATAGTGTCAAGCAGAAGACGAGGGGCGCTCTGTACTCACCAGAATCAGACGTCGGAGTTCGTCGGGATAGCGGCGAGGTTTGGCGAAATCCGAGCAGCCTGGTGGCGGAGCGAGCGAGTAGGGTGAGGGGAAATGGCCGTGGTGAAGAGGAGATTAAATATCCAGGAGCGGGGCGGGGATTAGTCCCCGCATCAATGGGATTTAAGCGGGCAAAGGATCGCGGCGAGGTAATAGCAGCTCGGCAGCGTTGATTGGGGACGGGCGGAGGCACGGTGGTGGGTCAGTCGGCGGATGGCACGCCAAGGTGAGAAATAGAGGTAAAGGGACAACCCCGGGTGGGCTGCTTTGTCTGTTGGGCCGAAAGAGTGGCGCCAGGCCCAGCTATGTTTTCTAATCCTTTTTCTTTTTCTAAATTGATTTTCAGGAAACCTTTTCAAATGAATTAAAATACATTTGAATTCCAAAACTTTCTGAGCTTTTATAAAGTGAAACCTGCATAATTTTGAGTATAAAACCATGCTGTCTTACTAGACTTGCTTGGTTCCATTGAAATTTAAAATAAATAGTGCCTTAGCACAAGATTTGATAAAGATAGGAAAATGGTTTTAAAACCATATTTGTTTTGGAAAATTTTGTCCAAGCTTTGAAACTCAACTTAACCAACTTATGAGCAAACAAAACTTGGTTTGAAACAAATATACTCTCACTTGAGAGTGGCATTTTGATCAATGCTTGTCTACATAAAATAATAGCACTCAAAGGTTCTGTTTCTTTCAAATGAGTTTGAAATTGATCCCTAAATGGTTATGCATGCATAGATGATATGAAATCTTTGAAAACATGATTTTAGGGATGTTACATTGAGTAAGACTCAAAGTCCGGCTACGGCGGAAGAAAGAGAGATAATGGACAAAGTCCCCTATGCTCCAGCCATAGGCTCTATAATGTACGCCATGCTATGTACAAGACCGGATGTGGCACATGCTATTAGTTTGACTAGTAGGTACCAATCGGATCCAGGTTCGGAACACTAGAAAGCGGTCAAGAATATCCTTAAGTACTTGCGAAGAACTAAGGATGTGTTTCTTGTATACGGAGGTGAAGAAGAGCTCGTCGCTAAGTGTTATGTCGATGCTAGCTTTGACACGATCCAGATGACTCTAAGTCTCAATCCGGATACGTATTTCTCATGAATGGCGGAGCGGTTAGTTGTAGGAGCTCCAAACAACCTATGGTGGCGGGATCAACAACGGAGGCCGAATATGTTGCTGCTTCGGAAGCGGCTCAGGAAGCAGTTTGGATGAAGGAGTTCATATCCAAACTAGATGCGATTGCAAACGTGTTGGACCCAATGGTGATCTATTGTGACAAAAATGGTGCCATTGCCAATGCCAAAGAACCAAGGTCTCACAAGCATTCCAAGCATATTAAGTGTCAGTTTCACTCCATCCGCGACCATGTCAAGGATGGAGATATGTGTAAAGTACATACGAATCTCAATGTAGCAGATCCGTTGACTAAAACTCTCCCTAGAGAAAAACATGATCTACACCAGAACTCCATGGGTGTTAGATACATCACTATGTAACTAGATTATTGTCTCTAGTTCAAGTGGGAGACTGAAGGGAATATGCCCTGAGAGGCAATAATAAAGTTTTTATTATGTGTATTCCAAGTATATGATTGATGTTTATTTTGCATGCTATAATTGTATTAATACGTAAACATTAATACATGTGTGTTTAATAAACAATAAATAGAAAGTTCCTAGTTATGCCTCTCTCATAAACTAGCTCGTTGATTAACAAGATGATCACAGTTTCCTGATCATAGACATTGTATGTTGTTAATAACGAGATCACAACATTAGTGTAATGATGTGATGAACATTCATCCGAAGTATAGCATTACGATCAAATTCATTGAGTTTATATTTCTATAAACAACTTACGAAGTGATCCTAATCCTTAGACCATGAGATCATGTCAATCACTAACGCCGGAAGAGTTTCTTGATGACATCAAACATCACACCGTAAATGGGTGATTATAAAGATGACTTCAGAACTACTAAAGTGTTATGTTGAGACTCATGGATCAAGAGTGGAATTTGTTCATCCCGATGACGGATAGATATATTCTGGGCCCTCTCGATGATATCACATTGGTTAGCTTTCAAGCAAGTGATTTGATCACTAGAATGTTATATCACGGGAACAAGAAAAGAGTGCATGTCAGTAAAGAGATCAAACTAGGTATGGGATACCGATGATCGAATCTCAGACATGTAATATATCGTGAAACAAAGGGATTAAGATACTAGCGTAAAAGGTTCCGACGATCACAGGAAAGTCATCGTTGAATGTGTGGGAGTCAGTATGGATCTCCAGGTCCTGCTTCTGATTATTGATCGGAGAGGGGTCTCGATCATGTCCGCATTTTTCGCGAACCGTAGGGTGACACACTTAAGGGACACTGACATCCAATTGGAGCAGAAGTTTCATGCCGGAAAGAATAACAAGCGCAGGAATTTATTTCACTAGATACCGAAACAGGTTTTCGGGTGAAATTGCAGAAAGTGTTTTTGCATGTGAAATGGAATTTTAGCAAGGGTTCATATGTGAATGTTTTTCATTAAAGTAATTGACAAAATTCTGAATAAATAAAAGGAGTTTATTTAATGAGAGTTTGCATTAAATTTGGTGGAAATTTAATAGCAATTTTGAGTGGAGGAAATTGAAGAGGTTTTTGTGAGTGGAGTGTCCACCCACATGAATGAAAGAGGGGAGGGGGTAGCCCCATGGCCGGCGGCCACCCCCTTGGGTGCCCCCCTCCTCCTATAAAAGGCACCCTTCTCCCTCTCTCTCACTCACACCTCCTCATGAAGGATCTCTCTCCCCCTCTAGAATTTATCCCCCATGGTCTCGGACTAGCGAGATACATGTTCCCGGTGGCTATTCGGCAAGAAAGGGTTGTGCTTCCGCTGCATCGCTGGAGCGAGGAGGTTGCTCGGTGTCTTGTACGTGTGTGCGAGCACAGATGTGCTGCTGCTTTGCGGCGCTAGGACTTTCTCTCGATCTTGAGATCGGCAAGCGATCGTCTACATCAACCACGAGTTCAACTCGTTAAGCTTTGTCGGTATTCAAGGGTATGTTCTCTATGGATATACATCCGCCCGTTGTTTGTATCTAATAGATAGATCTTGGTACTTAGTTCCCATCGTAGGTAATTTTTTGTTTTCTATGCTGCGAACCCTTCAGTGGTATCAGAGCCAGATCTATGCGTAGATGCTTTACACGGATAGTACACATATGAGTATGTGGGCGATGATGATCATGTTGTTGCTTCTTAGTTGTAATTTTGGATATTGGTGGCATAGTGGGATGAAGCGGCCCAGACAAACTTTACATGTCCTCGCACATGAGACATGTTCCACGCTTGACATGCAACTAGTTTGCATAAGTGGCTAGCGGGTGTCTGTCTCTCCTACTATAGTAAATATCTATTTTGCAACGAGTTTTCAACAATTTGGTTATCCTCGTTGTGGTTCATGTTCGTAGGTAAGAACGGTTCTATCTTCGAAAGCCCTAAGCCACGTAAAACTTGCAATGGATAAATTAGAGGCGTCTAGTTTAGATTGTTGCTGGGCTAGTGTTATGATATGGTGATGTTGTAAGTAGAAGTATGAGATGATACTCTTACAACACACATAATGTAACACCCTCAGAATCGGCCCTATGCAAGTTTCAGCGCTTCCCGCCAAACCCGCATAGAAACGATTCAAAGGTGCCCACCAGGCACTTGCGTGCGGGTGGAAAACGAAGTAATATCATTACACAATAGTCCTCGATGGAACCCACAGAACAGATATATATACAACACGACTCCATGAGTCAAGAATACAGATATACAGAACAAAGATCCAAATCACCTTGAAAACGATAGAGCGTCCATCTACGGACAAGATGCAAATGGGGCTAAGAGCCCTGAAGAATAACCAATGGCGTCCATAACCCTGCCCAGGCCAAGCCGGAAGGGTAACCCTGCTAACGACATCGAAACCTGCTTAAACAAAAGGGGTGCCGACAAAGGGCAAAGGAAAAAGAGAGAGCGGTCGATCGAGGCCAAGACAGCGAGGCTAGAATTGGCGGTCCTCGCCTACATAGGTATGGTGGATCGGCGGCAGCGAGATGCACTAAACAACCTATAGAGACTCGATACAACTAGCGGCTATTAGAGAGGGGTAAGAAAGACCTATTCGGAACCAACCTGATACTACCACCAAACATACCCATCCTGGTGTTTCCCCTCGAGACCAAACGAGGAAGTCAACCGAGGAACTCACACCGTTGGCAGTTTTATCTATTCAGTTATCGTTGCAGCAATTACTAGTCAGGTATAGATAGTCATCCTGATATAATAAACAGTGGGCAATTTTAGTTAACCATTATGTTGTAGTTGCGACACTTACTAGTCAGATACAATTAACATGAGATATCCCCAAACCCAGCAGTTGTTGGTACTTTTATTTAGCCATTCTGTTGTAGTGAAGCTGATTACCAGTCATATAGGATACAAGTCAAATTATAGCAGTAAACTTTAGTTATAGTTGTCTATGATCGAGACCTGTGCTCCAAGTCGTCCATAACCGCGGACACGGCTTCGAAAAGATTTAACCGCAGGGTGCACCAAAGTTTCCACATGCACCTACACCCTTGTTGTCGGATCGTAGGTACAAGATCACAAAACATACACCCAACGGTATGTCGACGGGTTTGACACGACGCTTCCCGCACCCAAAGCAAGAACGGGGCCACCCCACTAAGCTACCCAAGAAGTTGGCCGGTTCAAACGGACCTGTGGTTTGCGTCGGTCAGAACGATCGGGAACCCGAAACTCTCGGGCTTGTCGACACGAAAACACTCCGCTTACCTAAACAAGACAGTGATTTCGCACAATTTAAATAAAGCAAAAAACATGGCATAAGTACAGAATAGTAATAAAGCCCCAAACTACTTGTGGCCCCCAAGACAAGATTTGGAATCAGTACTAAATCGATGGGGTGCCCATACACCCCACATGTGGTTAGCGCCGATCTCTAACAGGTGTCAAGAACTCGGGTCCCACGGACACCAAAGGAGCGGTCGGAAACCAAATATTGTCTATCACCCACTGGTGCCTCTGCATTTATCTACTTCAATTTTAGTTGTTAAACAGTAATTAAAGTCTTGATCATCTCCAACAATAAAAACACGGCAATACTCCAACAACTGTGGTACTTGACGACACGCAAAAGCACTTGAGCAAGCGGCTACGACGCGCAGGTCCAACTATCTACCAAACAACAGGTAATAGGAGGTGTCCAAGGCAATATAAGGCTACAAGGGATATCACGGGTACGAAAACTAGAGCATCACAACACAGATAGCAATAGATCAACAGGAGGGAATAAAATACTATAAAAGTAAGATAGGTAGAAAGGGGTGGGGGAGGTGCTCGCCTGAAAACATTGCCGAAGGGTCATCCGAAGATCGGGTCTACACTCGCATCAACTCATCGGCCTAGTCCGTGAAGAAGCAAAACACTAGCACAAACACCGGATGCACTATTTATTACTATGACAGAAGATCGGGCATGATGCATGTATGACATGGCAGGCAAAGGTGTGATGCAATTGGGCAATATTAAACGGAACCGGGGTCCCGATAATTATTTACTAGGTTCATGTTGTTTAGATACCCCACATTTTAAATGTTGTCTTAACATGGCAAAAGATAGCACCGGTTCGCTACACCAATTTAAATGAAGTCCGGGATAAGACAAAGATATCCCGCATATGGATCCCATATTTAATTTAGGTGAATCGGCATAAGGCCCCCAAACCACATGACAATATGCATGCGAGTATGACAATTTAATATGCAACAATTTATATGGATGGCATTTATAAAAATAGGGGCTCGGATCAGGGTCACACATTAGGGTTCGGCGAACTTGGGATCCGAGGGGTTCAGGGTTCGGTCTCAGGGTCCGGATCTGGGGTTCGGAAGGGGGTCTTGACGTTCAGATGGATCGGTCTCCGGGGTCGAAGAACTTGGCGTCCGAGAGACGATCTTGCCGCATCCGCGGTCCTCGGGTCGTGTCGTTGGTATTGTCGTTTCACGGCGGAGATCTTGGCGTCCCGGATCTCGGCGTCTTCGGGTTCGAGAGGAAGAACTTGGCGTGCCGGGGACGAAGAACTTGACGTCATCCGGCTCCATGTCGATGGTCTTGGTGTCCTTGCTGGAGAACTCGGTGTATCCGTGTCAGCGGCCTTGGCGGTTATCGGGTTCGGTCTCGGGTTTTTCCAAGGCGAAGATCTTGTCGGATATTGGAGCCGATTGGCCAATATTGAGTGCTAGTATGTTACACACAAGTCAGCTTGGCCCGCTTGAGCATCCTTCTCGGCAAGGACAACACGAGCAGGGGACGAACTTGGGGAAACGGGAGGCGAAGCTCGCCATGGCTCCAGGCGCGAGCTTCAGGGAGGGTCCCGCCAATGAGGCGGAGGAGGACGCGACCGACGGCGCGGTCGCGGCCCGAGGGCGCGCGGGAGGCCGACGGGTGATGGGGCCGGAGGCGCTTGTGGAGAGGGCGGCGAGCGGCGGCCGAACGTCGAGGAGAAGGCCGTGCCAACGGCGGCAGAACGGGCAGAGGAGAGGAGGGACCCATGGAGGCGACGACGTCGGTGGAGGGGCTAGGAGGAGGCGTCATGAGAGGAGGAGGCGCCATGGCGGGACCAGGCCGACAGTGTGACCGAGCGGGCAAGCGGGGTCGGGGAGTTGGTGGGTGACGGGGTGGGCCGAGGGAGGGGATCGGGGCCACGGGGGAGTGGGGCCTGGGGGTGTGGCGTGCGTGTGTTGTGTGCGTGTTGCCTTGTGTGTGTTGTGTGGGTCCAGCGGTGGAGGGAGTGGGGAGTGGGGTAGGATGAGGTGGCGGGCTGGGATAGGATAGGGGGAAGGGAGTGATGAGGTGGCGTGCACCGATTGGTGCAGGTGAGGTGGAGGCAGGGTGGGTAGAATAGGACTGGTTAGGTTTTAGGATTAGATATTTTTGACTAGGGTTTTCTTTTATTTTAAAATAAATTTTGTAAATAGTTTTAGATGAATAAAAGATCCGGCTGGGCCGACGGTTTGGTTTGAACAAAGGGGGAGGATATTAATATAGAAAACAAAGTAGGTCTTTTAGCAAAATAGTTTTAATCAATTAGATGCATGCTGATGTCATGATGATGCAATGCACAAAATCAACGCGATTTTCTAGTAGTGGTTTTTGCGGGATGCCACACATAACGTGTAAGTTCCATAGACCTTGGCCTTACACATAAAGGTATGATAGTGATCATATCACGGTGCACATGATAGAGATCATATGCGGGAACCATATCATTTCACTAATAAACATGTGATGTTTGATAGCATCTTATATTGCTTGTTTAGCGCTTTATTAGCATAATAAGATGATCCCTCATTTAAATATCAAGATAAGAATGTGTTCTTCCTTTAGTATGCACCGATTATGTTTTTGTCGCTCCAAGACATCACGTGATGATCGGGTGTTCTTGGATCCACGACCATATTTCGGGTGTAAGACAGTTACACACGTGAATACTAAGGTTCTAACTTGGCGAGCCTAGAATGTACAGACATGGCCTCGGAACACGGACCAAAAGGTTAAACATGAGTCATATAGTAGATATGATGCCCATTTGATGCTCGCCTTTGAAGCTACACCGACTCACGTGATGATCGGACTTGGTGTAGTGGATTTGGTTCATGTAATCACCAAAAAGGCACGAGGTATGTCGTTTTTGAGTGGGAGTTCATTCGTAATGTGGATTAGTTGAACTCAATCTATCATAAACTTAGTCTAAACTTTACAAATTCTGTTGTAGATGGCATCACCTGCTTTTAATTTCAATGTGTTCATGGATAAAGAGAAACTTGCAACGAACGGTAGCAACTTTACCGAATGGGCCATGAATTTGAGGATTCTCCTTTGTGCTGCACAAAAGCAATATGTGCTAGAAGCGCCGCTAGGCCCCCCACCTTTTGATGATGCCCCTAACGAGGAGAAGAATGTCTATCATACTCGTCAGGAGGACTACAACTTAGTTCATTGCGGCATATTGTATGGGCTAGAAGCAGAACTTCAAAAGAGTTTCAAAAACGACAATGCATTTGATACAATGGGTGAGTTGAAAATGATTTTCGACACACATGTTGCTGTAGAAAGCTACAATGCTTCAGAAAAGTTCTTTAGTTGCATGATGGAAGAGCACAACTCCATAAGTGAGCATGTTCTCAAGATGTCGGGTTACACCGATAAGATTGTGTCCTTGGGAATAACGATTCCCATTGACTTAGGCATCCATCATGTTCTGCAGTCTCTGCCACCTAGCTATAAGAGCTTCGTGATGAATTATAATATGCAAGGCATGAAGAAGTCTCTCCCCGAGCTTCTGTCAATGCTTAAAACTGCAGAAGTGGAGATAAAAAAGGAACATCAAGTGTTGATGATCAATAAGAACACTGGTTTCAAGAAAGACAAAAAGGGAAAACGGAAGGGAAGTAAGGGCGGCAAGCCGGTTGCCGTGCCTGAAAAGAAACCCCGAGTTGGCCCTAAGTCTGATACCAAGTGCTACTATTGTAAGGGGACTGGCCACTGAAAGCGCAACCGCCCCAAGTATTTGGCAGACAAGAAGGCCGGCAAGGCAAACAAAGGTATATATGATATACATGTTATTGATGTGTACTTGACTAGTGCTCGCAGTAGCACCTGGATATTTGATACCGGTTCAGTTGCTAATATTTGTAACTCGAATCAGAGGCTGCAGAACAAGCGTGCTAGCAAGGGGTGAGGTCAAGATGTGTGTCGACAATGGATCAAGCGTTGATGTGATCGCCATCGAAACGCTACCTCTCCACTTGCCGTCGGGATTAGTAATAAACTTGAATAATTGTTATCTGGTGCCAGCACTGAGCATGAACATTGTATCTGGATCGTGTTTGATGCAAAGTGGTTATTTATTTAAATCCGAGAACAATGGTTGTTCTATTTATATGAATGAAATCTTTTATGGTCATGCACCGATGATGAATGGTTTATTTCTGTTTGATCTCGATAATAATGTTACACATATTCATAATGTTGATGCTAAAAGGATTAAACTTAATGATGATATATCCGTATATATGCGGCACTGCCTTCTAGGTCATATTGGCGTTAAACGCATGAAGAAGCTCCATTCGGATGGACTTTTGGAATCACTTGATTTTGAATCATTTGATACATGCGAGCCATGCCTTATGGGCAAGATGACTAGAACTCCGTTTTCCGGTTCAATGGAACGTGCGGCAGATTTATTGGAAATCATACATTCTGATGTATGTGGTCCAATGAGTGTGTCGGCGCGAGGTGGATATCATTATTTTGTTACTTTCCGGAAGATTTGAGTAGATACGGTTATATCTACTTGATGAAACACAAGTATGAAACCTTTGAAAAGTTCAAGGAATTTTAGAATGAAGTGGAAAATCATCGTAGTAGAAATACCAAATTTCTAAGGTCCGACCGTGGAGGTGAGTATCTAAGTTACGAGTTTAGCACTCGCATGAAAGAGTGTGGAATTGTTTCACAACTCACACCTGCCGGAACACCACAGTGAAATGGTGTGTCGAAACATCATAATCGTACTTTATTGGATATGGTTCGATCTATGATGTCTCTGACGGACTTGTCGTTGTCATTTTGGGGTTATGCACTAGAAACTGTTGCGTTCACTTTTAATCGGGCACCATCTAAATCCGTTGAAAAGACACCGTATGAATTATGGTTTGGAAACAAACCTAAGCTATCATTTCTTAAAGTTTGGGGATGCGATGTTTATGTGAAGAAACTTCAACCGGATAAACTCGAACCCAAAGGAGAAAAATGCGTCTTCGTAGGATACCCTAAGGAAACTATTGGGTATTCCTTCTATCACAGATCCGAGGGCAAGGTTTTTGTTGCCAAGAATGGATCCTTTCTAGAGAAAGAGTTTCTCACGAAAGGTGTGAGTAGTCGGAAGGTAGAACTCGAAGAGGTTATTGAACCTTCTCTTCAAAGAATGATGAGTAGCGCAGCGCCGGAAGTCGTTCTGGAGTTGGCTTCACCAGTCGAAGAGGGAACTAATGATAATG
Source organism: Avena longiglumis (assembly GCA_030063025.1). Taxonomy (NCBI): domain Eukaryota; kingdom Viridiplantae; phylum Streptophyta; class Magnoliopsida; order Poales; family Poaceae; genus Avena; species Avena longiglumis. The sequence continues at coordinate 504,542,400 of CP125976.1, read as the reverse complement.
ATCATGAAACTCCGAAAGAGAATACTACAGAACCTTGTAGGTCTAGCAGTACGCGTGCAGCTCCCGAGCTGTACGGAAATCTTGTCATGAATTTCATGGTTGATGAAAATGATGACCCTGCGACGTATGAAGAAGCAATGATGAGCACGGATTCCAATAAATGGTTAGAAGCAATGAAATCTGAGATGGAATTCATGTATGAAAACCAAGTTTGGAACTTGGTGGACTTACCTCACGACCGAAAGGCCGTGGAGAATAAATGAATTTTCAAAAATAAAACTGATGCTGATGGTAATGTGACCGTCTATAAAGCTCGACTTGTCGCAAAGGGGTCTCGACAAATTCAAGGAGTTGACTACGATGAGACATTCTCTCTCGTAGTGATGCTAAAATCAGTTAGGATTATGTTAGCAATTGTTGCATATTTTGATTATGAGATATGGCAGATGTATGTCAAAACCGCGTTTCTCAATGGTAATATTGAAGAAGAGTTGTATATGATACAACCAAAGGATTTTTTCGATCCTAAGGATGCTAACAAGGTGTGCAAGCTTCAACGATCCATCTATGGATTGAAGCGAGCATCACGAAGTTGGAATCTCCGCTTTGATGAGGTGATCAAAGAGTTTGGATTTGTCCAAACTTATGGAGAAGCTTGTATTTACAAGAAAGTGAGTGGGAGTAATGTGGCATTTCTGATACTATATGTGGATGACATATTATTGATCGGAAATGATATAGATCTTTTAAACAGTGTTAAAAGTTATCTAAACAGCAAATTTTCAATGAAGGACCTAGGTGAAGCGTCATACATATTAGGCATAAAAATCTATAGAGATAGATCTAGGTGCCTAATAGGGCTATTGCAAAGTACATACCTTGATAAGATTTTAAATAAGTTAAAAATGGACGAAAGTAAGAAGGGGTTCTTACCTATGTCACAAGGCATGACATTGAGTAATACTCAAAGTCCGGCTATGGCGGAAGAAAGAGAGATAATGGACAAAATCCCCTATGCTTCAGACATAGGCTCTATAATGTACGCCATGCTATGTACAAGACCGGATGTGGCATATGCTATTAGTTTGACTAGTAGGTAGCAATCAGATCTAGGTTCGGAACACTAGAAAGCGGTCAAGAATATCCTTAAGTACTTGCGAATAACTAAGGATATGTTTCTTGTATACGGAGGTGAAGAAGAGATCGTCGCTAAGTGTAATGTTGATGCTAGCTTTGACACCGATCCAGATGACTCTAAGTCTCAATCCGGATACGTATTTCTCATGAATGGCGGAGCGGTTAGTTGGAGGGGCTCCAAACAACCTGTGGTGGCGGGATCAACAACGGAGGCCGAATATGTTCTTTGCTTGAGCGGCTCGAAGCGCTTTGGATGAAGAAGTTCATATCCGAACTAGGTGCGGTTGCAAACGTGTTGGACCCAATGGTGATCTATTGTGACAACAATGGTTCCATTGCCAATGCCAAAGAACCAAGGTCTCACAAGCATTCCAAGCATATTAAGCGCCGGTTTCACTCCATCCGCGAGCATGTCAAGGATGTAGATATAAAGATTTGTAAAGTACATACGGATCTTAATGTAGCAGATCCGTTGACTAAAACTCTCCCTAGAGCAAAACATGATCTACACCAGAACTCCATGGGTGTTAGATACATCACTATGTAACTAGATTATTGTCTGTAGTGCAAGTGGGAGACTGAAGGGAATATGCCCTGAGAGGCAATAATAAAGTGTTTATTATGTGTATTCCAAGTATATGATAGATGTTTATTTTGCATGCTATAATTGTATTAATACGGGAACGTTAATACATGTGTGTTTAATAAACAAATAGGAAGTTCCTATTTATGCCTCTCTCATAAACTAGCTCGTTGATTAACAAGATGATCATAGTTTCCTGATCATAGACATTGGATGTTGTTAATAACGAGATCACAACATTAGTGTAATGATGTGATGAACATTCATCTGAAGTATAGCATTACGATCAAAGTCATTGAGTTTATATTGATAAAAATAACTTACAAAGTGATCCTAATCCTTAGACCATGAGATCATGTTAATCACTAACACCGGAATAGTTTCTTGATGACATCAAACGTCACACCGTAACATGGTGATTATAAAGATGACTTCAGAACTACTAAAGTGTTATATTGAGACTCATGGATCAAGAGTGGAATTTTTTCATCCCGATGACGGATAGATATACTCTAGGCCCTCTCGGTGATATCACATTGGTTAGCTTGCAAGCAAGTGATTTGATCACTAGAATGTTATATCACGGGAACGATAAAAGAGTGCATGTCGATAACAAGATCAAACTAGGTATGTAGATACCGATGATCGAATCTCTGATATGTAATATATCGTGAAACAAAGGGATTAAGATACTAGCATAAAAGGTTCTGACGATCACAGGAAAGTCATCATTGAATGTGTGGGAGTCAGTATGGATCTCTAGGTCCCGCTTCTGATTATTGATCGGAGAGGGGTCTCGATCATGTCCGCATTATTCGCGAACCATAGGGTGACACACTTAAGGGACACTGACATCCAATTGGAACAAAAGTTTCATGCCGGAAAGAATAACAAGCGCAGGAATTTATTTCACTAGATACTGAAACAGGTTTTCGGGTGAAATTGCAGAAAGTGTTTTTGCATGTGAAATGGAATTCTAGCAAGGGGTCATATGTGAATGTTTGTCATTAAAGTAATTGACAAAATTCTGAATAAATAAAATGAGTTTTATTTAATGAGAGTTTGCATTAAATTTGGTGGAAATTTAATAGAAATTTTGAGTGGGATTTTGAGTGGAGGAAATTGAAGAGGTTTTTGTGAGTGGAGTGTCCACCCACATGAATGAAGGAGGGTAGGGGGAAGCCCCATGGCCGGCGGCCACCCCCTTGCGTTCCCCCTCCTCCTATAAAAGGCACCCCTCTCCCTCTCTCTCACTCACACCTCCTCGTGAAGGACCTCTCTCCCCCTCTAGAATTTATCCCCCATGGTCTCGGACTAGTGAGATACATGTTCCTGGTGGCTATTTGGCAAGAAAGGGTTGTGCTTCCACGGCATCACTGGAGCGAGGAGGAGGAGGTTGCTCGGTGTTTTGTACTTGTGTGCGAGCATGGATGCGTTGCTGCTTTGCAGCGCTAGGACTTCCTCTCGATCTTGAGATCGGCAAGAGATCGTCTACATCAACCACGAGTTCAACTCGTTAAGCTTTGTCGGTCTTCAAGGGTATGTTCTCTACAGATATACATCCGCCCATTGTTTGTATCTAATATATAGATCTTGGTACTTAGTTCCCATCGTAGGAAATTTTTGTTTTCTATGTTGCGAACCCTTCAAGTACTCACACCATTATACCCCATGAAACCTCAAACCAAGAGCATGAGTTAGATCACTCTAATATAGTACAAACTGAACCTACTCTAGCTGTAGAGTATATGGATCGTTATCGGTCTTTGCTAAACACTTATCATAACACTCACCAAGTCTTAGTTCACGAACTGGATAGGGTCATTGAGGACTTTACTGATCCTGATAAGGCAATGGCACGTAGGAAGAAGTTAGATAAAGAATCTAGGCATCCCAAATACATACCTTCAGGAGAAGTGTATGAGGAAACTGAGTTTGATGATCCACACTCAGAAAACTATGCCTACTACCAAAATAAACTCCAGTCACTTGAAGATCTATGGACCAAGTGCAATTCTGAACAAAAGGAATGGGCGGGAGTTATTCCCAGTAACCTGAGCAAAACCAGTATGATTGGGGAGTAGAATCTCAAGGTGGAACCATAGGAAATCCTATACCTTGTGATACAGGTATCGGAGAAGAGACCAACTATAACCACAGAGAGCCTTATGGACCATATGGGGATGATACCAATCCAATCGACTTAGAAGAGTATTCCAATAGCTAATATACCAATATGTATGAATGGATCCAAGAAAAGGCTAAGGAGACATCTTACATTGAGGAAGCATTGCCGGAAACGCAGGTATATCCTATAGAAGACTATGCCAACTCTAGTCATTTTTCAATGACTAATCTCAATCTCGGTACTTCTAATCAAGAATACGCACCTCCTGGATGCTCTTATGCTCCAGAAGGCAGTCGTAGGACTTGACGTCATCATGGACGGAACTCCAGGAAGCACTAGAGGAAGATGAAAGTAAGAAAGGAACGACATCCCAAGGGATGAGTGCTTGAATAATGTACATAGAGGTTAATGCGTATTGTAGTTTGAAGGGTTTGCCGAAATAAGTGAGGACATACTCACAAAATCAGGAAATTCTTGTAAGATAGTTGTGTAATGTATGTCAGGGGCAAAACATTGGAACGTTTAGTACAATTGTAAATTATTTAAAACCTATGTATAATACATGGTATATGTATTGTTTATCGACTTTTGGATTTTCTTGAATCTTCTTGATTGGATTGACCTGTACATGAAGTTTAATTAGGTGTGCAAATGCATGATGTATCACCCAGTTATTACTTGATGTTATAGACCTAGATAGGAATGGGAATCCGTGTAAGGGAGTAATGAATTCCATATACCAAGGAGGTTTACATGTAGAATAAAACAACAAGAAGTAGTGCAATTAAGTTCTCTAGAAATAGGTGGTATCCAAACTCGAATAAGTCTGAGTGAATGCCAGAAATATGTCGGAAATCGTAGGGTAATACATACACCCTAGGATAGTCCACAGTCGGTAACTTTCCGCAGCAGGTATCGGCTAAAAGAGTTAACCAGATTATTTTAAAAGTTGCATAAAGAGCATAAAATTTGGCCTAAGTTAAGTAAGACATAGAGAATATAAAAATTTAAAGCGATCATCTTTTGAAATGTTTCGCGAAGTCAGCTTACCAAAGCGAAGGTATACAAATAGTAAGTAAGACTAATAATACTAAAAGATTTGCTTCGGTGATCCACAATTGTGTGGATACATTGTACAATTTTTCATGAGATCCTAGCTAGGTAGAGAATAAGCTAGACAAAGTCCCACATTCTAACTATAAAGCCAATGGTTACTATATATGTAGTTTAGAGACTATTAGTAAACCATAAGGGGGAGAGTAAAATAGAAAACAGAAGTACTGTTATCTGAATCCTAGAGTAAAGACTGGGAAAGAAATACTAACCTATGACAACAAAAGCCTTATTATTATAGGGTTAAAAGAAGTCATCATTATAAAAGTACTCCTAGAAGAATTTAAGATAATAATAAGAATTTTATTATCTAAAGCTTGTTAAAGTAAAAACTTGAAGAGAGTAAAATAGATTAATTTTAATAGATTAATTCTAGAGGAAACAACTCTTAAGTGACTCATAAGAGAGAATAAAGCACATCCAATTGGACAGTTGTAGAGGAACAAGAAATCCCATTAGGTATGTACTAAATAAATTCAAATCCAATTTTTGGAAGGAATACCGGTATCAACCATACTATGACAAGAATAAAAAATATAGTCTTTTGACCACAACTTCGAGTAAATAGAAATTTAAAACCTGTTTTAGTAAGACTTCCTAGACTTTATATAACATAGTAAGAAAGCTCAATGATTTAGTAAAAAGGTTGGATTAGGATACCTAATCCGGATATGGAACTAAAAAAAGACCCCGAAATAAAGGAGTTAGAATAAATACATATCTCTTAAGGAGGATTGTAAAAGAAACTTTGAAAGACTGAGACAACAAATTGGAGATTCCAAGTATGCAAAGAATACAAAAAAACTATCTGGATTTGGGATACTACAACTATCCCCATTTGAAGTCACCATGGAGTGGAGAAATGCAGTAACCACTACAAGTCAATTCTTTACTCCAAAAAGTGAGAGTTTGCGAACTTCAAGGACGAAGTTGATTTTAAGGGGAAGAGTATGTAACATCCCAGCATTAGAGCTTAGAAATAAGTTGAACTCAGATGTGTGCATTGCATTCATGCATAGAAAATCCGAATAATTTTCGCGCTTTTGAACAAAACCTGTCAAAGTGATTGAAGCTTCTCTCAACTTGATGGAATTGAAGTAGATCATCAAGTTGACTGCGATAAGTTTTAATATGACCTTGCTAAAACCTTATAATCATATAGGTAAACATAATTTGATCTAAGGGTAGGTCAAATATAATAAAATTTAAATCATAATGCATTGCTTAATGATTGATATCTTATCCTTAAGAGATCATATCATAATATTCATCACAACAACTCATGAATACCAAGTTAGGACTAAACTCAAGAAATAAGAATGTAAAAACTAATCCTGACCTATCTTATTCTTATATATTCTTACTATGAGTATCATGGTAATATCTAACCTTAACCCTTTAGTGAGATTAAGTAGCAAGGAGATCAAGTTAAGATCATTTACCACATATCTTTCTTTCCATAAGAATCTTTATCATCTCTATTGAACCTTATTCTAATATCCATTATTCATCAATGTTGAGTAATCAACTATTGATTCACCAATTCTTAACCTATCAATTCTTGACCTAGCAACTCTTGTCTTTATCATAGCATTCACTTAAAGGCCTATAAAGAAAAAAGTAAGAAGAGGTAAATAATAATGCTAGTTTTAGATATCATCTATTGGATGGGAGTGATTGGAGGAAATCAAATAAATATGGTAACAAAAAGATTACAAGGATGAATTCCGAAGATAATTATAATACAACTATAATATTGCTTTGATGAAGCCTTGTTTAGCCAATTGGAAACCTAAACCATAAAGGATCAAAGGATTATAATGATCATTCTTTAGTCACCAAGATTGAATGCTTATATCTAGTATAAGTAACATTGGTGGGTAAAACATGATTGAACTCTAATATGAGATATTGGAGTCAAGTAAGAAAATATAGTAGGATTAAGATGATGTTAGAGTAGCATTGAATTATAGAGTTAGTATTTTCCTCTTGGGAAATATTAAACACTTGAGGTGAAGTTGGATTTGATGTATATCTAATCATAAATACATAAGCTAAAGTAATATTAGTGATGGATGATTATGGAAGAATAGGAATGTAGTTAGAAGTAGCTACTTGTTGGATTGGAGGTTATCAGCAGAAGAGTAGTTGATATAACCAAGTCTGGATAGGTGAAGATCATGAAATTTTTTAGTGTCAAACTCATTGAATTCATCAATGAGTTTAGAAGAATAAAAGATGGATAAGAATATTCTTGTGAAGTAAAGCTCATCATGTTATCACATGATGATGGATATGAAGGAGTAGAATATCTATGAAAAGAATTCCTTAATTAGAAGTCCAGAATTATGAATTATGGAAGATAAGAGTTCTTGGTAAACACTAAACCCTAATTCTATCATCTTATTTCCACAATGCTTTAATAGGAATATTTCCTATAGCAAATCACTTAAGCACACCTCTGTCAATTCCAATTATCATAACTATATGTGCTTAAGAGTTATCTTTATCAATTCTTTTCCATCAGACATTCCAGTTATAACTATCTATTTTTAATGGTGATATCATTAAAGATCATAATCATAAAGACAATGTGTTTTGGCTATTAAATCTTTACTCACATGAACAAAAGTATATAAGTATAGTAAGAATCCTAAACTCCAGGGTAAGCACTTACAATTCAAACCCTAACTTATATGTTAATTATAAATAGAATATATACATTGCTACTTCCTAAATTGATGGGAGTAATATTAACCAAATAATTTCCTTTGTATATCATGCATCAAATAATGATATAGGATCATTATATAAAAAATTCCATCCAAACTATGAGCTAACTAGAATTAAGTTTTATAAACAAATAAGGAAATATCTATATAATAAAGCCATGATTTATTATAGAAAGAAGATTAAAAACAAAGGCTTCTACAAAATATTAAAAGGGGTTCATATAAAGAAAATAAAGAAATACATAAAATAAAATATTTATCATAAAGGTTTACAAAATAAATCTCAATCCATATTAATTGTTGCTGCAAATATTCAGCAAATAAACCTTGTTAGAAAAGTTCAAATTATAGATTAAAACACAAATCTGAAAAGCAAAACAGAAAACAAAAAAGAAAAACAAATAAAAAACAGTTTCTGGCCGTGGCCCAGTTCTTCAACCCTCTATCTACCGTTCACTTTGCAAAGGCCCAGCAGCCAGCCCAGCTTGTCCTCTTCTCTGGCTGACGGGTGGGACCGAAGAGGGACCGCAGGTTTGTTTCAAAAAAGATCAGGGGGTTTTCTGCAAAGTGATCATCGTCGTCATCCTCACGCACACAAGCACATGCGTGCGTACCGTCGATGTTGTCCGCCGTCGTCATCAAAATTCGACCGCCATGATGCTCGCCGTCGACCCTGAGGGGTGTAGATAAGACCGCTGCGTCCTCCTCTATCCTCTCATACCTATCTCATATCCTCTCGCTCTCTCTCTCTCTCTCGCATAGGACCCGAAACCCTAGCTCGCCGAAGTCGCTTGCCGTCGCCGTTTGAGACCACCCCAAGACCAACTGGTGATACCACAAGGTCCACCGTGGTGGACTTCGCCTGCTCAGAGGAGGAATCGAGCCGGAGAGGCCGTAATCATGTGCATCGAACACGTCTGTCCACCGCTCGCCGTCGACCATGGTGACGCTGTCTAAGCTCGCATGTCTTTGCCGTCGTCACTACAAGCATCCTGGTGAGCCACCGGTTCTCCTAGTACCTTTATTTCTCGGTATTTCGCTCTAGATCGCTTCCACCACGAGCACCCGACACCACCGTCATTGTACACCGTCGTTGACCATCCTCCGACGACCATTTGCCAGCGGTGCCACCACTCCTAGGCTCCTCGCGTCGTCCTCTTTCCAACAAGCCTAACTGCAGCCCCGCGTATGCACTAAATCAATAGATCGATCATCGATCTCTGGTGTTCATCTTCTACTGACATCATGATGACGTCATGCTCGCATCATCCCATGCCTAGTCAGCCAGTTTGACCTAGTCTTTGCACGCGTGGCTGATGATGTGGCCACTGGTCCACCAGTCAGTGACCTTGGGTAGGCTTAGCCTCAGTACAAAAAGGTATTCTCTGTTTAGCAAATTGATAAAACAATATTAATTCAAAACCAAATATTCCAGAAATGTAATAAAATGATTAAAACTTATAAAATCAATAACTTTTGTTTCATAATTCAGAAAAATATGTTTAATATATGAAAATTTTCAGAAAAATAAAATCTACAACTTAAAATTAATATCAATTATTAATATGGTAATCATCTAAATCATTATTAATTAATAAAGGTTTTATAAGTAATAATGCCTTGATAATTCATATTTCAATATTGGTAAGTATTAAAAATATAAATAAAATACTAAAAATCTTAGAAAAATAAGAAATATGATTTAAAACTCTAATCATGCATTATTACTTCACTTAATTAAATATTTATTATTTATTAAGTGTTTATAAAGTAATAAATCTTGTAAAAATCATATCTTATTATTTATAAATCATAAAAATAAATGTAATATACCAAAACGATCACAAAAATAATACTTACATGTTAAAAATAGAATATTCCACTATTTAGGTAAATAAAAAATTAAACACTTTAACAACTTGAATTTAAACCTATTTCCTTAATTAATTAATAATTCATATAAAGGTAAATAAAAAATTTATTAATATTTCTAAATATAACCAATTGAGTCTAATAAATAGTATTAGTCTTAAATACTAATATTATGAAGTCAAAATGATTTAACACCATTTGAATACAATTTTATTGAATTATCCTCCAACTATATATATGTAATTTATTTTCTAAAAATATCTTTATTAAATCTAAAATCTTCAAGAATAATTGGGATTAAATAAAACCTCTTTACTTACTTCAACCACAAGTTTGTAAACAAAATAAAACACTATAGTGAGTCCATAAATAGATAAGTAATGTTACTTCCATGATTACAAATCATAACCACACCTTTATAAAAAGATAAATTATTCTATTCCATTATACAATTAAGAAACCACAACTCCAATAGAAGTAACGCCATTCTTAAGTAACTTTAAGGAAACATTATGTAACATCCCAAAAATCATAATTTATAAAGCTTGCATATCATTCATGCATTCATAAGCATTTGGCTTTTTCAAATGAATTTCCAAAGTAAGAAACCATATTTTGCGTATTAACTTTATGCAAGTAAGGCAAGGCTTTTGTTTCTACTTTCCAATTATGGAAATGCTTGGGTTTGATCAGTAATGATTTGGAAGTGAATACAAAGCTCACACAAAAATTTCAAAACAAGATTCAAACATAAAACCATTCATATACCTATTATCCTTATATTTATAAAGGCATGGTTTTATTTTTATTTTCAAACCAAAATGGTTTTTGAGTGTAAATAGATGTTTGACACATCTTTGGACACTACAAACACAGTACAAAAGTCTGGAGAAAATTCAAATGCAAACAGATTTTAATTAGGCATTCAAATTCAAACTAGAAAATCGAAACAGAAAAAGAAAAAGAGAGAAAAATAAACTCAGCAACCTAACTAGCCCAACCCACCGGCGGCCCAGCTAGCAGCCCACCTAGCCCACCCGGGAAACCCCCTCCCCCTCTCTGTTTCTCACCCGCACCCACACCCTCTCCCTCACTGTCAAGTGGACCCAACGCCAGGTCAGCATCGTCGTCCCCAAATTCCCCCGCGACGAACCGCTCCGCCGTTTCTTCCTCGCAGTGACGCCGTATTTGATTCATGCTTAAATCCCATTGATTTCTCGCGTAATTTTTGCCCTCGCTCTGGCTACTTAACCACCTCGCCGCCCCGCATCTTTCCCCTCACTCACCACTGCCTAAGAGCCACCAGGCTGTTCGTATTGGAGCTCGCACCGCCGCGGCACCGAATGACTCCGGTGACCTATTCCGGTGAGCCCCGTGCTCCCCTTCACCTCCCGTTCTTACGAGTATGCTTGTCAGACCCGTGCACATCTCCTCATCCCTTTTGTTTGATCCGAAATTCCCCATGCCGTCGACTTTGTCAAGCTTCGCGAGCACCCGAGGAAAACAACAACTCCGGCGAACCTTTTCGGTAAACCCTGACCGCCCTAACCCATCTGGTTGATACACGTGTATTCGCCACACTCGTGCGCATCTAACGCCACCTCTGGCTTGCCATTTACTGCCCTATAGCGTCGACAACATCCACATCCGAGTGAGCCCGATGCCGACGCCAACTCCGACGAGCAATCGACGCCGTGCCAGTGCGCCCCTGTCCAGGAAAAGACTACGTCGAGCTTCACCATTGTCACGCGAGCTCGATAAGCACCTACACATCTCCCCTAACCCACTAGCCTCGCCTGAACATTACTGCCAGTAGCGCCGCCGCCGCTGTCGCCTCGCGCACCACCAGATCTTGGTCAGAGCAAGCGGAGCCGTCAGATCCAGATCCAGTGGCCACGATAGAACACTTAGGCGAAACGTTTTATTTATAAAAAGAGCCGTGCGATTTACTTTTAATCCTGCGGTCCACAGAGCATGATCTGTGCGAACCGGTACCAGCCAATAGAAACACTCCACGTGGCCAGTCCTGTCTGTTTAAAATTCCAGAAATGATTTTTGAATGTTTAAACTTGTAAAATCTATAAATTTTGATCTGCTTGGCCAAAAATTGCAAATTTTATATCATTGGAATGAGAAAAATAAATCCTACACATCTGTAGGCTTGGTTTTGTATTTTGCCTCTGTTAAAATAGAGTTTTATGCAGAGACATTTGTAGGCTTATCTTATGTATACAAATTATTTATAAAATGTTTTAAAGGCTATTTTGAGTCTATTTAGTCTATAAAAGTTTAGTTTAATGTTTAGTACTATTTAATTGTCTTGTTTGGTTTAAGAAAAATCATCACATAACATTGCAAGTATTCATATATTTTTGGTTAATTTGTTTGGAATATAAATTTTGGTGCTATCATTTTATGTGTAGATTTTGGTGCTAGTGGTGATTGTGATTGTGAGGATTTTTGATACTCCCCCAACTACCAAGGAAAGTGGTGCTTCATAATTTTTGTCCCAATATTTTAACTATGCACTAGTGATATTTTGTATAGGACTTGCATGATGTTTTTGCTAAGTATCTATATGCTATGCTATGGGAAATCCTAGTAGTTGTAGAATTGGTAGAAATATTCTCTAAGTTAAGATACTTGTTATATTATCATGCTTAGCCTAGCTAGTAGCAAACAAGGGTGGTATATACATATATATATATATATATATGCTATGGAAAATTTTACTAAGTCTTGAGACTTATGTTTTTGCTTAATAAAACAACTAAGTGAATAAAACACCTGGGTGGAATGGTAATTACATGGATGGATTTTTGTTGAGTGGTTACTAGGGCCCCATTTTCATGGTCTACCCTGTGTATCTCACTTGTAGAATGCCACCCAGGAACAAAGGGATTTGAGATGCCATATGTTAAGAAGCTTCTAGTGCAGCCACATGGCAATATGGGCTCTGCCTGGATCATATAGGTTGCAATAACTTAGCCAAATGGACAGTTGGTGGTAGGGGGTGATAAGTTTGGAGCGCGTTCATTCTGGTCTAAGAGAAGGCTTCTGAAAGATCTTGTCTTGATGCATGTCGAGTCTTGTGGGGAAAGTGCACCACCTCTCGAGAAGGAAGAATCTAAGTACTTAGTCGTGTCCCCGGAAATGGACAATTGAGCATCAAGACATGGAAGCTATCAAGGATCTCCTCATCCAAATTTCCAAGTTAAAACTTGTGGTTGAACAAGGGTAAAGGATCACCAATGTTCATTGGTTGATGCCTTGGGAGTTTTTGCCAAACAAAAACTTAGTGTTTTCAACTAATAGGCAAAACCTATTTTGAGCAAAGCAAGCCCAAGCTACACTTAGCCAAATTCATGTAGAAGCTATAAATTAGTATTCTACTAAGGTATCACTTGCCAATACTATTCCAATATATTGACCCACCGTGGCTGTAACTTGTGATGTTGTAGGTTACTCTGATGAGGATTAGGGTTATGAGTCTACACTCAACATGTTTGCATGTGGCACATGAAGATGACGACTTTACTTTATTATGTTAAGTTGAAGTCTTGTACTAGCCTATGGCTATGGAGTTGTAAAAGACTATGTTATCTCTAGAATGACGATGTAATAATGACCTTTGTTTCTGTATACTTCATCTTAAACTGTGGATGCTAGCAATTGATCCAGGGACTAGCATTGCAATCACAAGGACCTTTACCTTTATAAAGGTGGGGTCTTACACATTACAAGGCACACAAAGTACAAATATCATAAGCATTACACTTTCAAACCATCCATGTTTTTTTAAAGTTAACTTTAGTCCACAAGACTTTCAATATAAGACTAAAGACTTTGTTTTATGTTTTATAGTTAACTTTGGTATGTTATAATTAAGTTATTAAGAATTTCAAGTCCAAGCTATTCAAGTAAGCACAAACAACCTCGACCACATTTGATTAACCACAAAGATTGTTTAGACCTTAGTAAAGGAATCTTTTCTTCAAAAGTTATTCGTTTTGCCACTTTAATCAACAAACCTTATAATACTATTTCCAACTCTCAACAGATTAAAATTCAAGGAATTTCATCATAATCAACAGATGGCAATTAACCACAATCACATTATTTCAAACTTTACTTATATACTTAGGATTATAAACACTTAATATCCTTATTAAGGCCAATACTTGTAAAGTAAAATTTAAGGATAAACAATTATAATGTAATCAATCTTGAGTAACATTTCATGTTGGTGTGTATCTCATTGTTTCATGTTATTATAATTTCATGTTGTTTCACACACTCACAAACCTTAACAAGAAGCACAAGTGTGAAACTTAACTAAAAGTTCAACACATTCCAAGGAAACCTTTTCCAGTATCTAAACCCTAGAACAACATTATCCCCGGGATTCGCGTTTATAAAGTGCATCACATTACTTATGCATAAGAGCATCCTGCTTCTTTAAACATTAGTCCTTACCAGACCAATGATGCTGATTTCAGATATTGGATCTTATATTGTCTTGAAGATCATGAGTGCATAATCTTGCAATCACAAAAGGCAAGTTCACACTTGCTCATGTCCTTTGATTATTTTCTATAAAGTATTTTTCAAATCAAGTGTTATCATCACCTGCATTTCAAAAAAAGTTAGAAAACACTATTTTCCTAATAATATGATTATAGGTTAATTACCATGAGGTAATCGCCTACTATGAAAGTTCCGGTGGTAAAGGAACATATTATCTAGGACTTAACAACCAATGTCGCCAGTGATTCTTGCGCCATATACTACGTGTTAACCATGAGTTTTGGAATGGGACGGAGAAATCAGCTGTATACTTTTCCTCTTGTATGGAGGCAAGACGATCTTAACGTGACGTTGTGATTCCTTGTGCGGATCCAACATATGGGTGGGAACCCTTATGCCCACACTTTTGGTGTCTAGATTATCTATGAATGGTGTTTAGGGATATAGTCCAATTAAATGGTACTCGTCCGGACATCACCAGGTCATAGAGTCTTCGAGGACTCATCAGGGTTTTAGCCTGCCCGAATGGGGGCTTAACGGAGCTGAGCCGGCCCCGAAGGATCGTGCAGACATATGAGGTCACGGAGAGGGCAGTGATTGACTTGGATCATCTACTGGGCCCCACAACAAGGAATTATGGACGGGTAAGCTGCCCGGTTGTGCAACAAGGATTTGATCTCTCATGGGTAAAGTAACGCACCTTTGCAGAGTGTAAGAACTGTAACTTGTTACTCCCTGTTCCGGGAAGGAGCTGCGAACGCGGCGGGATAGGAACTCCATGAAAGTGCTGGTAAACCCGTGAAGGCTGACGGACATAGCTTTTCAGAGTAAAAGCAACCTTTGAGGAAATGTTTACGAAAACTTGCATTGCCTACGACCTACGGTCTGTGGCTGTAGTTATAGTGCATCAAACACTCCTTTTCTAGTGGACTTGCTGATTACGCTTGTACTCAACGTATCTTCTTAACCCTTGCTAGATTATGAAGCCAGTGCAGACAACATCTATATCAAGTTATGCTCCAGGAATCATCATCCAAAGCTAAAGCTCTTCAACGAAGACAAGGAAGTCAACATATACATCAACTCAAGTGAAGACGAAGTTACTGATTAGATAGGAATATACTCTCTAACCAAAGAATCTATTTCTGTAGTGCATTGCAATAGCAGCAATATCAACCACTTTGATATTAGTCTTAATAGTATAATAGTTTTTGAAATGTTTATCTTTGATTCTTCTTTGTAAGAAGTTCTTTCTCCCTCTTTAACCTAGAGTGCTCCCTGGATCTTGTGTATAGAGTGAATTGTAACCTTTAGCCATGTATTGGACCCGTTTTGTTTCTGTTGTACCACTTTGAGGGATGTCATACTAGTGAACGGTGTTTCATTGGTGTTATGTCAATGACTATAATGTACTACATCATGCAGTGGTATGCTAGGTCACCGCACACCATGGCGTGCATGCTGTCAGTTTCACACACATGGGGAGAGCAGAGATCTATTGAAGCATGGAGTAGCAAGGTAGATCTACTTGATTACAAAGCTCATGACCACACCAAGATCATGCATAGAGAGAGATGAATACATAGCTATCGATAGAGCCCTTAGCCTCGAGGAAGAACTACTCCCTCCTCATCATGGGAATTAGCAACGGTGATAAAGATGGCGATGGAGATCGACGGAGATGGCTCCGGGGGCACTTCCCCGTCTCGGCAGGGTGCCGGAACAGAGACTTTCTGCCCCCCGAATCTCCCCTTCGGTGGCGGCAGCTCTATAGAACTTTTTATGGCTTTCTGGTCGATCCTTTAGGGTTTTTGGGTCGGAGGCTTCTTATAGGCGAAGGAGGCAAGGTCGGTGGAGGGACAGGGGGGCCACAACCCCTGTGGGCGCCACCAGGGATGACCCGCGCCCACCTAGGGTGTGGCCACCCTGGTGTCCTCCTCCATCTCTGCTTCGTGGTTCCGTGTTGCTCTAGTAAAAATAATGACTTTGGCTTTTGTCCCATCCAATTCCGAGAATATTGATTTTCTGCCTTTTCTGGAACCAAAAACAGAAGAAAATAGGCAACTGGCACTGTGGCATCTTGTTAATAGGTTAGTTCTAGAAAGTGTATAAAAATACCTCAAAGTGTAGACAAAGCAAAACAAAGTGGATACTAAACAAGCATGGAACATAAAAAATTATAGATACGTTTACGACGTATCGCCCATCCGGACGAATGCGTTCGGCTCGACCCATTCGTGCACCAAATCTGGGCAACGGTTGCGTCGGTCCGGACGCGCGCGGACAGAGGGCGTGTCCTGCTTGTTGGTGCCCTGGCACACACGCCAACCACCGCGGTGGTGATTCAGACGCGCGCAACAGCATCAATTCAGACGCAACCGCTTCAGTGATTTAGAGGCACTAGTGGAAGGCTGACCAACGGCATCCCACGCCATCAATGGCAATGTGGCATCCCGCAAAACCACTACTAGAAAATCGCGTTGATTTTGTGCATTGCATCATCATGACCGCATGCTCATGTCATCATGCCACATTGCATTTGAGCATCGTCATCATCTTGCATTTGCTTGCATAAAACTATTTGCGGAAAAACCTGTTTGTGTTTTAAACGCCCGTCTTTATTCAAGCAAAACCGGGTCACGGATTATTTTGTTTTGTTGCTATAAAGTTGCAAAGCTTTATTTTAAACCAACAAAATATTTAATTATTTTAGTGGGGCAGTCGGACGGGCGAATCGACGAGCACCACCCCGAAATAAAATCGGTTCGCCCAGAATCCTAAAACTACCCAACTTAATCTACCCACCCAACCAGCCACATCACCCCACCTATCCCGGTCGCCACATCACCCTTGGCCATTCCCCTCAATCAAAAGCTGCCACCTCACCAGCCCTCTTCCTCCCTCTCTCTCCCCTCTCTCTCTCCCTGACCCCCAGCTCAGACACACCTCAGCACGCACACCACCCACCCTGGCCACACACACCCACTCACGCCCCTGGGTCCCACTCGACCCCGCGGCCCCACCTTGCCAGCCCCACACTCCCTCTCTCCTCTGGCCCACCCCGACACCACCTCTTCCCCCACGCGCTTCCCCCCTCTCTCCTTCCCCGATTCCTCTCTCCTTCCTCAACCTCCCACCGCGTCCTGCTCCCTTGGGCCAGCGCCCGCCTCACTGTCGGACCCCCAAGCTCCATGGCCGCCCTCCCCTGGCCGGTGCCGCGTGCCGCCAGCACCCGTCGCCGCTGCCTCCTCCCGCGCCGTCCTCATCTGCCCCTTGAGCTCCACCCTCCGCCCGCCCCGTCTCCTCCTCCGGCGCCTGGCGACCTCCCCCTCACTGCGCCGCCTCTCGCTTCTCCCGGCCTCTCTCCACCCAGCCCAGCGCGCTACCCTCCGCCGCCTCGTCCCTCTCGGCCTCCTCCGCCACCCTCCGCCAGCTCCGGCTCCCTCTCTCCTCCTCCTCTCTCCCTCAGCCGACACCCGCCGCCTGCCTCTCCCCCTCCGCTCCACCGTTAGCCGCGACCGCTCTCCGCCCTCCTCGGGCCGACCCCGCGACCCCTCGGCCCCGCGCGCCTCCAGCGTCCTCCTGCCGCGGCCCCGTGCTCGACCTCGCCGGCCGTCCTCCTCCCCAAGCTCTTCCCGACCGCGCCTTGTCGTCCTGGAGCGCCGCCGCCTCCTTGCGGGCGAGCTCGTGCCCAGCTCGGCATCACCTCGTCTGCCTCCGGCCGGCCGTTCTAGCCAAGAGCTCCCCGGCGATGGACCCGCTGCAGGACGCCCCCCTCTGGCCGTTTTGGCTTCATCCCAGCATCGTGCGTCCTCTGCTTGGTACCAGGTCGAGTTGGTGTTGTCCGGTGGCGGCTAGTTACTATGTTGTGGTTGATGGATAAGTGGAATCGCCCCGCGACGACTGAACCCGGGGATTCACCAAGTTCGACAACGACCCGTACGGATTCAATGAACCGCCGGCACCAAACAAGTCACCCTCGAATACCGTTGCCGAGACCCCCGACCCAAGATCTCCTGAAGGCCCTGGCATCAAACAAGTTCTCCATCGATAACAGGATCACCACACGAACCCTGGACATGGAACGCCATGAACTCCTTCTCGGACCCCAAGTTCAGCCGCTCCCGAAGACCGCATGTGCGACAAGTACTTCTTCCCGGATGCGATGCTCGTGAACCCGGACGGTAAGGACACCGCCGAGCAAGTTCTTCTTCACCGGACGCCAAGTCCGACCTGACCCGCGGACCCGACAAGTTTTTCACGACGACAAGATCGACACCGACCAGGGCGAATCCGATGCGCCCTGACACCGAACCAAGCTCTCCTCCGCGGATGCGACAAGACCTACTTCCCCGATACGAAGACCCTAAGTCCCAGAGTCCGAGGACGGTCCCGTCGAACCCAGAACCCTGAGACCAACCCCGAACCCCGGAACCTCAAGTTCACGAGGCCTCTAATGTGAACCCTTCCGAAACCCTATTTTATAATATAATACAACTTGTCGCATATTAATTGTTCATGCATGCATACTTGTCTGTGGTTTGGGGGCCTTATGCCAATTCACCATATAATTAAATATGGGGCCCATATGCGGGCAACTCTAGTCTCATATTGTCCTTATTTAAATTTGTGTAGCGAACTGATGATATATCTTGCTATGTTAAGTCAACATATAAACTGCGGGGTACCTAAATAACTTGAACCATCTAAATATTCGTCGGGACCCCGGTTCCGCTTAATCTTGCCTAATTGCATTGCACCCTTGCCATGTCATACATCATGCATGCACCATGCCCGATCTTTTGCCGTAGTATTAAATAGTGCATCCGGTGTTTATTCTAGCGTTTTGCTTCTTCGCGGATAAGGCCGTTGAGTTGATGCGAGTGTCGACCCGATCTTCGGATGAACCTTCAGCAATGTTTTCAGGCGAGCATCTCCCCCTTTCTACCTATCTTACTTTTATAGTATTTATTCCCTCCTGTTGATCTATTGCTATATGTGTTGCGATGCTCGAGTTTTCATACCCGTGATATCCCTCGCAGCCTTATATTGCCTTGGATCCATCCTATTCCCTGTTGTTTGGTAGATAGTTGGGCTTGCGCGTCGTAGTCGCTTGCTCAAGTGCTGTTGCGTGTCGTCAAGTTCCACAGTTGTTGGTGTATTGCTGCATGTTGATGCTGGAGGTGATCATGGCTTTACTTATCGTTCACTTTATCTACTGTTTAACAACTAAAATTGAAGTAAGTAAGCAGAGGCATCGGTGGGTGATAGGTAATATTTGGTTTCCGACCGCCCACTTGTGTCCCGTAGGACCCCGAGTACTTGATACCCGTTCCTTGATTTATCGCGCTATCCACATCCGGGAGGATTATGGGACCCCCCTGAGCCAGAGCTTGATTCAGTATTATTTCTTTGGGCCACAAACTAGTTTGAGGTTTTATTTACTATCTTGTACTTATGCCATGCTACTACTGTATTTACGATTGTGCGAGGAGCACACTGTACTGTTTAGGATCGGGACACGATTCCGCGGTCTCGATAAGCCCAGTTTTGGGTTCCCAGTCGTTCACAGCCGTCCACCCAAACCTCGGGTCCGTCTCGAAGTCAGCTAGCTTCGTTGCGGGTGTACTCCAAGGGGTGGCCCCCTGAAATATTTCTGAATCCTGTGATTGCTTTGTCGTGAAAGCCTCGTTGGGTTTTGTTTTGGTTTTTCTGAGGTTGATTGAGTGTGTGTTGCTATTGGTGCACCCCGGCCGGGTAAAACTTTCTGAAAGCCGTGTCCGCGGTTATGGACGACTTGGAGCACAGTATCTCGATCATAGACAAGCATAACTAAAGTAGTGCTATAAATTTGACTTTATAATGACTAGTAATCAGCTTCACTATAATGGAATGGCTAAATAATACTGCCCACAATTGCTTGTTTGGAGTGTCGCTTGCGACCATTGTACCTGACTAGTAAGTATGGCAACTACAACGGAATGGCTAAATAAAAGTACCAACAACTGATGGGTTTTGGGTTTATCTCATGCTATCTGTATCTGATTAGTAATTGTTGCAACTATCACGGAATGGTTAACTAAAACTGCCCACCGCTTATTTTATCAGGATGATTATCTACACCTGACTAGTAAGTGCTACAACGATAACTGAATAAATAAAACTGCCAACGGTGTGAGTTCCTCGGTTGACTTCCTCGTTTGGTCTCGAGGGGGGAAACACCAGGACGGGTTTGTCTGATGGAAGAATCAGGTTGGTTCCGAATAGGTCTATCTTACCCCTCTCTGATAGTCGCCAGTTGTATCGAGTCTCTATAGGTTGTTTAGTGCATGCTGCCGCTGCCGCTTCAGTCCACCATACCTATGTAGGCGAGGACCGCCGAATTCTAGTCTCGCCGTGTCTTGGCCTCGATCGACGCTCCTCTTTTCCTTTGCCCTTTGTCGGCACCCTTTTGTTTAAGCGGGTTTGAGATCGGCGTCGTTAGCGAGGTTACCCTTCCGGCTTGGCACAGGGGGTTATGGGCGCCATTGGTTATTCTTGAGGCTCTTAGCCCCATTTGCATCTTGTCCGTAGTCGGACGCTGTATCATTTTACAGGTGATTTGGATCTTTGTACTGTATATCTGTATTCTTGACTCTTTGAGTCGCTGTCATATATATCTGTTCTGTGGGTCCCATCGAGGACTGTTGTGTAATGTTATTACTTTGTTTTCCACCCGCACGAAAGTGCCTGGTAGGCACCTTTGAATCGTTTCTATGCGGGTTTGGCGGGTTTTCGCTAAAACTTGCATAGGTCCGATTCTGAGGGTGTTACAGAGTGGTATCAGAGCTCTGCAGTTGCGATACCCCACAAGTCCAGCCTATAGGATAACCTAGCTAACGGCCGAAGTAGAGTGTCAAAACTATTTTGCAAAACCGGTTGGATAGATCTGGTTAGGTCTGCTTTTACTCCTCACCCCTCTGCTATTTCTCCTCTTACCTCTGCGTGTTTTGAATCTACTCTCTTATCTCTTCTTCGAGTCCAGGATTTCTCGTGGTTGGGTTCCGTCGTACCTTCAGGGTCTCGCTTCGTCCTTTGGTAACGGTGTTGCTACATCTGGTCTTCATGCGACCCGAGGAATCCTTCGTCTGGTGGACTTCTCTTTGCTCCTTCTCGTGCCTTCCGGTGTTATCCGATGCGACGACATCATCTACGCCAGATCCGATGCAGAGTCTGCATCACTCCGTTGTTCCGAACCTCGCTTGTCGAGATCTTCAGTCTGATTCTGAGAGTTGGTTGCATAATCCGTCTATTCGGGTGCAGAGTAATGGTTTGGGTGCGCGATGGACTGATCACCATCCGACTACTCTTATCATTCGCTCTTGTACATCGAATCAGTGGATCCAGCAATTTTACTCCGTCCACGGAAGCTAGAGGTGGCTTTATTTGTTGGTACCTCTACCTTCGACCTTTTGTTTCCGGAGTGTTCTCTCGACGATCACGGACAATGACCTCTTGTTAGTGGTGTCGCGAGGATCTATACGAAGCGAGAAGATTCAGACCGTCGGTCTTCTTTCCGGTACCATGAGGCGGATCTCGAGGGCGAGATCCATTGTTAGTGGTGTCGAATTGTGGCATCCCGCAAAACCACTACTAGAAAATCGCGTTGATTTTGTGCATTGCATCATCATGACCGCATGCTCATGTCATCATGCCACATTGCATTTGAGCATCGTCATCATCTTGCATTTGCTTGCATAAAACTATTTGCGGAAAAACCTGTTTGTGTTTTCTAAACGCCCCGTCTTTATTCAAACGCAAAACCCGGGTCACCGGATTATTTTTGTTTTGTTGCTATCAAGTTGCAAAAGCTTTATTTTAAACCAACAAAATATTTAATTATTTTAGTGGGGGCAGTCGGACGGGCCGAATCGACCCGGACGACCACCCCCAGAATAAAAATCGGTTCGCCCAGAATCCTAAAACTACCCAACTTAATCTACCCACCCAACCAGCCACATCACCCCCACCTATCCCAGGCTGCCACATCACCCTTGGCCATTCCCCCCTCCAATCAAAAGCTGCCACCTCACCAGCCCCTCTTCCCTCCCTCTCTCTCTCCCCCTCTCTCCTGACCCACCTCAAAGACACACCCACGACGCACGCACACCACCCACCCTGGCCACACACACCCACTCACGCCCCTGGGTCCCACCCGACCCCGCGGCCCCACCTTGCCAGCCCCACACTCCCTCTCTCCTCTGGCCCACCCCGACCCCACCTCTTCCCCCACGCGCTGCCCCCTCTCTCCTTCCCCGATTCCTCTCTCCTTCCTCAACCTCCCACCGCCGCATCCGGCTCCCGACTGGCAGCGCCCGCTCACGGGACCCCCGCCCGCTGGCCTCCTCCCCTAGCTTTGCCGGTGCCAGCCTCGACACCCTCGCCGCTGGCCTCCTCCCCGTAGCCCTCATCTGCCCGAAGCTCCACCCTCCGTGCGCCGCCTCCTCCTCCAGCGCCACCCAACACCTCCTCCTCCATTTGGCCGCCTCTCGCTTCTCCGACGCTCACGCCACTGAGCCCAGGCAGTGCGCCGACCGCCTCGTCCCTCTCCTCGGCAGCCCGCCTCCTCACCACCCTCCTTCTCCTCCTCCTCCTCCACGGCCGCCAAGACCCCGCCTGCCCTCCCTCCGCCATCACCGCGGCCGCTCTCCGCCTCCTCGGCCGACCCAAGCCCTCACTGGCCTCAGGCGTCCTCCGCCATGGCCCGACCTCGCCTCGGCTGTCCTCCTCCCCAAGCTCTTCCCGACCAGCGCCTTGTCGCCCCGAGCGCCGCCTCATGCGGGCGAAGCTCGGCATCACCTTGTTCGCCTCCGCCGGCCGTTCTAGCCAAGAGCTCCCGCGATGGACCATTGCAGACGCCCTCGCCGCTTTGGCTTCATCCCAGCATCGTCGCCCTCTTGGTACCAGTCGAGTTGGTGTTGTCCGTGGCTAGTTACTATGTTGTGGTTGATGGATATGGAATCGCCCATGACGATCGAACCCGGGGATTCACCAAGTTCGACAACGACCCGTACGGATTCAATGAACCGCCGGCACCAAACAAGTCACCCTCGAATACCGTTGCCGAGACCCCCGACCCAAGATCTCCTGAAGGCCCTGGCATCAAACAAGTTCTCCATCGATAACAGGATCACCACACGAACCCTGGACATGGAACGCCATGAACTCCTTCTCGGACCCCAAGTTCAGCCGCTCCCGAAGACCGCATGTGCGACAAGTACTTCTTCCCGGATGCGATGCTCGAGAACCCGGACGGTAAGGACACTGACGCAGAACGCCAAGTTCTTCACCCCGGATGCCAAGTCCGACCTGACCTGCGGACCCGACAAGTTCTTCACGACGACAAGATCGACACCGACCAGGGCGAATCCGATGCGCCCCGACACCGAACCAAGCTCTCCTCCGCGGATGCGACAAGACCTACTTCCCCGATACGAAGACCCTAAGTCCCGGAGTCCGAGGACGGTCCCGTCGAACCCAGAACCCTGAGACCAACCCCGAACCCCGGAACCTCAAGTTCGTCGAGGCCTCTAATGTGTGAACCCCTTCCCGAAACCCTATTTTATAATATAATACAACTTGTCGCATATTAATTGTTCATGCATGCATACTTGTCTGTGGTTTGGGGGCCTTATGCCAATTCACCATATAATTAAATATGGGGCCCATATGCGGGCAACTCTAGTCTCATATTGTCCTTATTTAAATTTGTGTAGCGAACCGATGATATATCTTGCTATGTTAAGTCAACATATAAACCGCGGGTACCTAAATAACTTGAACCATCTAAATATTCGTCGGACCTTGCCCGCTTAATCTTGCCTAATTGCATTGCACCCTTGCCATGTCATACATCATGCATGCATCATGCCCGATCTTTTGCCGTAGTATTAAATAGTGCATCCGGTGTTTATTCTAGCGTTTTGCTTCTTCGCGGATAAGGCTGTTGATTTGATGCGAGTGTCGACCCGATCTTCGGATGAACCTTCAGCAATGTTTTTAGGCGAGCATCTCCCCCTTTCTACCTATCTTACTTTTATAGTATTTATTCCCTCCTGTTGATCTATTGCTATATGTGTTGCGATGCTCGAGTTTTCGTACCCGTGATATCCCTCGCAGCCTTATATTGCCTTGGATCCATCCTATTCCCTGTTGTTTGGTAGATAGTTGGACTTGCGCGTCGTAGTCGCTTGCTCAAGTGCTGTTGCGTGTCGTCAAGTGCCACAGTTGTTGGTGTATTGCCGCATGTTGATGCTGGAGGTGATCATGGCTTTACTTATCGTTCACTTTATCTACTGTTTAACAACTAAAATTGAAGTAAGCAGAGGCATCGGTGGGTGATAGGTAATATTTGGTTTCCGACCGCCCACTTGTGTCCCGTAGGACCCCGAGTACTTGATACCTGTTCCTTGATTTATCGCTATCCACATCCGGAGGATTATGGGACCCCGAGCCGAGCTTGATTCATCTTATTTCTTGGGGCCACAAACTAGTTTGAGGTTTTATTTACTATCTTGTACTTATGCCATGCTACTCAGATTTATTTACAGCGAGGAGCACACTGTACTGTTTAGGATCGGGACACGATTCGCGGTGTCGACAAGCCCAGCTTTTGGGTTCCCGATCACCGTCCACCCAAACCTCGGGTCCGTCTCGAAGTCAGCTAGCTTCGTTGCGGGTGTACTCCAAGGGGTGGCCCCCTGAAATATTTACGAATCCTGTGATTGCTTTGTCGTGAAAGCCTCGTTGGGTTTTGTTTTGGTTTTTTCGAGGTTGATCGAGTGTGTGTTGCTATTGGTGCACCCGGCGGTAAAACTTCAAAGCCGTGTCCGCGGTTATGGACGACTTGGAGCACAGTATCTCAATCATAGACAAGCATAACTAAAGTAGTGCTATAAATTTGACTTTATAATGACTAGTAATCAACTTCACTATAATGGAATGGCTAAATAATACTGCCCACAATTGCTTGTTTGGAGTGTAAACTGCACCATTGTACTGACTAGTAAGTATGGCAACTACAACGGAATGGCTAAATAAAAGTACCAACAACTGCTGGGTTTTGGGTTTATCTCATGCTATCTGTATCTGATTAGTAATTGTTGCAACTATCACGGAATGGTTAACTAAAACTGCCCACCGCTTATTTTATCAGGATGATTATCTACACGACTAGTAAGTGCTACAACGATAATCGAATAAATAAACTGCCAACGGTGTGAGTTCCTCGGTTGACTTCTCGTTTGGTCTCGAGGGGAAACACCGGGACGGGTTTGTCTCGATGGAAGAACCAAGTTGGTTTCAATAGGTCTATCTTACCCTCTCGATAGTCGCCGCCAGTACCGAGTCTCTATAGGTTGTTTAGTGCATGCTGCCGCCGCCGCCACCACCATACCTATGTAGGCGAGGACCGCCAATTCTAGTCTCGCCGTAATCGGCCTCGATCGACGCCCTCTTTTCCTTTGCCCTTTGTCGGCACCCCTTTGTTTAAGGGTTTGAGATCGACGTCGTTAGGTGGTTACCCTTCCGGCTTGGCTGGGCGTGGTTATGGACGCCATTGGTTATTCTTCGTGGCTCTTAGCCCCATTTGCATCTTGTCCGTAGTCAGACGCTTTTCTGTGTAATTTGGATCTTTGTATCAGATATTCAGTATTCTTGACTCTTTGAGTCATATATATCTCTGCTCAGGTCCCATCGAGGACTGTTGTGTAATGTTATTACTTCGTTTTCCACCCGCACGAAAGTGCCTGGTGGGCACCTTTGAATCGTTTCTATACGGGTTTGGCGGGTTTTCGCTAAAACTTGCATAGGTCCGATTCTGAGGGTGTTACATGCAACAAGACGACACACTGATTGACTAGACGCCACACTCTCCACCGCCGCTGCAGGCACCGCCCTACGCCTGCCCTCCTAACTGTACACTTCAATACCGTCTCTTCGGTCTCCCTGCCGACATCCGATGCTAGCCTTTTTAAACTGACCGCCCGCGGCCATCTTCTCCCACACCACATCATACTCTCCTCCTCCTTTCCTTTATCCACTACCGGTATCTAGCCACGGCCGACGACAATGGATTGAGGGGAGGGTGTGCCAGCCGTGGACGTCGAGGGAGGCGCCGAGGATGCGGCCAAATTAGCGCGCCACCACGCTCTCCCTCAACGACGTTGTCGCCCGACGAGGTTGACCCAAGCATCCAGTTTGCCGTGGCCATCCACTTCGGCATGCCATGTGACAGGCTGCTCCTGCCCCGCAGATTCGTGACCCTGGTCGGCGACGAACCGCCCCCGCTTGTCATGCTGCGGGCGAATGGTTTTAGGACCACCAGGTACTCGGTCGATCTGCTGTTCGACCACCTCAGCCAGATGTACCTCGATAACGGCTGGGAGTGCTTCGCCAGCGCGCACCATATTGAAGCGGGCAACATCGCCGTCTTCAAGTACGACGACGAAGGAAGGCTCGGCGTCAGCGTCTTCGACGACACCATGTGCCTTCGCTGCTACCACTCCGACTCAGACTCCGACGAGTAGGTTAGGTTGTGCACTCGCCATGTACGATGTATCAATGTAGGCATTGGCCATTTGCAATGGAAGTTTTTATTCAAGTCCTAGAACATTTGTTACAAGCACACCACACACCTAAAACTACACACCGTCGACGACGCTGGGGCGGCTGTGACGGGTCACAAACACCATTCGTTATTGAGAGACCGGATGATAGCCTCCCGTGTCTGCGTCTCCTCTTCAGCTCGGTCAAGGCGGGCACGCATGGAAGCGCCGTCGGGATTGCCCCGCGCCGCTTCCTGGAGGTCGCCACACACCAATGCGGGTGCGTCCCATTGCTGGTGCTCCGGCAGAAAGACGCGTTTCGCCACCTCCATCGTGAAAAGATCGCTGGTGGTCCCATGAAGGTTGTACAAAGGGCGACGCGGCCCGGAGCGCAGCGTGTAAATCCGCCGACGCCCCAGAATCGGAGGCGACAACACGTCCGGTAACTCCGACGGGTTCATCCACCACGAGGGCAGCATGCGCTCGGGCACCTCTTCTCTGCCGGCGTCGGGTTGCCACAGAGCTCGTCAGTCCGACAACTATGTCCAGACATTGTGGTTTTGTGCTGGGGTAGCGTGGGTCTGGTTGAAGATATCTTGACATCCTCCTCCTTTTATGGAGGGACCTGGACGCGGCAGGAAACTCACAGAACTCGCGGGAAGCGGCGGGAAAAAAGGCGAGAGACGGCTGGCGGCGGGAAGACACTGGAAATAAACCGACGTTGACGATGGCCAAACGTGGACAGATGGATCGCATCGCTGGACGCGGTCGGCAGGACAGACCAGACCCCGACCCAAAAACGACAGCGGACTGACTAAAATAAACAAGAACAAACCGTTTAAAACGACCCGATGAATAGCAAAAGCCGAAGAAGATGCGAATGCAGATACGATACCAGCAGACGCGCCCCTGCCTCCCTCGCAGTCAAACTCTCCTCTCGTCAGCTATAGTAACTGGTCACTCGTCCCTATTCCTAAATTTACATAGACCATCTCCCCTTCCCCCGTCTCTGTCAACTAGAAAGCTATTAAGCAAGCGATCGGCAAAAGACAACCGGTCTTGCTTGGATGAAAAAATGTCATAGGGGGGACTCGTTTCACTTGATTCATTTCGTCGCACCCGCACTATTCCTTAATTGGTTTTCTATTTCTATTTTGAAAAAAAAAGGTCGAACTCATTTCGTATAGAAAGAAAGATGTGTCGGGTTTGGATCGAGTGACACGGGAGGTGCTTCTGCGTGGTACTCTTTTTAATGGGCTTTACCGTCTTTCTTTACCTTCAGAACACAAAGCTTTGCTTGGCGAAATAACTCCTGCCTATATTTGGCATCTCATCTACTTAGGGTGTATCTGGTAGCCCGGGTGACCTTTCTCATCTCATACGTGCTCAGTCTAGCAATGTGGAGTACATACAAGTGTGTTTTACACATTGTGTTTGTTAGGCTGGGCGCAGTGAGCTGTGCTCACTTCAGATCGTGTTTGGCAGCGTTGTATGACATTAGCTAGGCCAGTCAATATTAATTAGCAATTAGGTCCCTGAGTTAAAATATAAAAAAGCAATCGGGTCCTGGGAGGTCGTCGGTGGCGCTGCCGGCGAGTGGAGCCGCCACTGCACGCCACCTCCACGTGACGCCGCCGCCAGGATGCCGAGCTCCTCCTTCCCCGCTGCCAGGAGGCCAAGCTTCGACTCGACGCGCCGCGCCGCTAGGAGATCGAGCCTCTGCTGCTAGAACGAGGCATGGAGATGGGGTGGAGTGTGGACGAGGCAGGGAGAGGCGGTCGCCGGGGTAGGGAGAGTTCGCCAGGAAAGAGAGAGTTCGCCGGGGACGTGGAAGGGGGAGGAGAGGCGTCGTGCACTGTCACGCCTCTGTAGCTTGGAGGAGGCGGGAAGAAGAAGGGGATGGGAGCGGTGGTGAGCTCAACGGGGAGAGAGACGACGGTGGTGGTGAGCTCGACAGGGAGAGGGGCGGTGGCCTTCGACGGAGACGGGGACGGGGACGGGGACGGGGGCGGTGGCCATGTACAGCCAGGATGGTGGTGGTGGCCTTCGACGGGGAGGAGCCTTCGACGGGGAGGAGATCTCGCATCGCTGCGAGCGGAGGCAAATGCGGGTGCGAGCCTTGACCCCTGTTGGGCTAGAACTGCCACGTCACGCGAGCGGGATTAACTCGGCACTGCCGAGTTGTGAAGCTCGATTTGGGCTTCGCAACCGGACAGTGCCCGGGAGCTATTTTTGCATGAGGTGGGCAGTGTCCGACAGAGGCAACCCGACCTACCAAACAATAAAACGATGGATGAGGAGAGAATATTCGGATTGCCTCGGTCTAACAAACACACCCTTAATTTAATGACATTAGATCACCACCCCACGTCGAGGGCGGTTAAAATATTCTGCGCAAGGGCCCTCCTCGAGCGACAGGAGAGCAGAGCAAGAACCGTACGCTTCGTGGTCCGCGAGCATGCCCCAATCTCCATTGCTCTTGGTATACCCCTCTCTCTCTCTTTCTCTCTCTCTCGTCCCGATGCGAATCTGCGAATTTGTTTTATACTGTACTTATTTAATTTGCATGGTCGTGACGGTCAGGCAATCTGCTGGTTGCTCCTGTAGTATTCTTATCATGCAGTTGTTGTCTATGCTCGGTAACTGTTCGACGATATGCCCGAGTGGGGTTGTGTGCCTCGATTTGGAAGCATCACCTTGATCTGTGTCTGCACGTGCAGCAATAATTATGCTTTGGTTCCTGTTTATAGAAGATTAGAGCATAATATTTTTGCCTGCGCCATTTAGTTCAGAGCACCTGTGCACTCACATGTGCTCCAGCCTCCAGGTCGCCACCATCAGCATGGCCTAGAGTAAATAAAACAAGAATCGGACAGAGATGATATAAATGCCAAAATTTAGATCAGAGCTCAGTGCTTAGGCCAGCAATATATGTTTTCTTTGGATATTGGTGGAAAAACACCACAATTTATGTTTTTATTTGTTGTACTGAAGATGTAAATATAGCAATCATAATAAACTCTCATCATTAAGGATTGTATCTAGAATGCAGCACTGCGTTCTCTGCAGTTACCGCATCAAATTATTATTTTCCCGAACAACATTGAAAATGAAAAATAACTAATTTCTCCGCAAGCTTATATTCAATTAAGCATGTAAACCCAGTATAAATAGCGGGCTTCATTATCCTGCAAAAAATTAGTAAAATTCAGCAAAAAGAGATTTAACTGCTCTATCTAGGAAAAAACTTGGTCACTCCAAAATTAGAATTCTTTTTATCAGTAATAGGACAATTACAAAAAAAGTACCATTTCACTCGTTGTACAACTTAGGAATAGCTTAGTGTCATAAGAAGTGTTAAGCGGGCAACTTAAGGTGCCTCTAATACCCATAAAACATTTTTTTTTCGAGAAAACGCAGAGGTGTTTGCGTTTCATTTCATTGCAAAGGTAAAGCTTGTTATACCCATAAAACATTTGTTTGCGCATTGCTTTATGTCTTCAGTGAAAGCGTTGCAGTCACAACTTAATTTGCTAGCTGGAATGGTATTATTTGTTTTATCTGATGCAATAGTGATGTAATTTTGCCAGTGAACTATTAGATGCAAACAAGTGAAAACAAGTTCTTACCAGCATATCTAAACAGCCAAAATGGCACATAACCCATAACAATTGAGAAAATATAAATCTTACATCCTGATGCATTGATAGATTAGAAATGTTTATGTACAAGCCTACATAGAGGCCAACGGGGGGACATGAGGGCTAGAAACTAAGAACGAGGTAACAAGATCCTTACCTTAGCCCACTGTCAATCATCCAATCCTGTGCCTCACAAGTCACAATTTCACCGCCAATAACATATTGCATATATCAGGACAAATATATGTATCAGGAAGAAGGAATATATAAACGGAACAAGTGCAGAAAATTACAAAAACTGCTACTTGCACATGAGCACCAGTGCTCTCGTTTTTCCCAAATATTGGAAAACTTATTTCTGGATACCAATAAATACTGAAAAAATATATATAACTACATTTACAGATGTAGTATGTAGGTCACGAGTTTCATTAAAAAGACGTTATATTTTAGGATACATAAAAAGACAAATTTCAGGATAAAATAGGAGTCTTTTATTACTTTGTATAGCCACAAATTTGTGTTTTTTCTGCAGCCCAAAACAGAACACCTTTACCGAAACTTTGCGTACATATACAGGGCATGTGTACATATTGGCAGAAGTGTTTTTGGATTCTTTTGAAACTTCAAACTACCGTTTTCTAAAATTTCAAAAACCGGGATCACTGGAGCCCAGGAGCCAGAATTCCTCGCTCAGAAAATTAACACTAAAATTGGTGCATTTTGGTCCTACTTGTTTTAAAAGTTAAGAAGGATTTCCTATGGAGTATACATGTAGCATATATACTGTTCTATGATCCATATATATTGTAATTTGTTGTAGTGATGTAGTATTTTAACTCATGTTATTATCTTGTCTAGCTGGTAGTCTTTCCTAGCTTAAACCAGACAATGATCACTAACTCATGAAATTGATTAAAACAATTCTAGTGCAACTCTCTCCATTTTGTACACTCTGGCCTCCATGACCTAATATTGTTGAACAAACCATCTTCTACATTTGCAGGCAGCATGACATCTCTCGTATGGAAAAAAAACTACAAAAAGGGTACGATTTCCGTACATCTGGTAAGGTCTTGTTTTCAACCACTCCTCATTCCCGTATTAGCATCAATAATTCTAGCATACTCTATCCATTGTTCTTTTCATTTTAGGATAAGTGCAGTCAGCCTATCAAAATTTTGACAACAAAAATATTCATAAAGAGATTTATTTAGATTTCTCACATGAAATTGTACTATCAGATTTGCGATCAACAGTACTCCTATGTTGAATTGCACAGCACCTAGTATCTATCGTGTACGGCTAGGACCACCGGGGTCTCTAATCCATTTTTAAGTGAAAAAAAAACAGAACTCCGGAAATTCTCGAAACCATTACAATTTTTATTTACTTTTCTAAGATGTCGATGCACCAAGCTCAAGTAGAAGAGAATAAAGCTAATGTTAGACAAGTAAACAGGGTAACCAAATATCTTTTCTCCCCCCATTTGATAATGGAAAATATCATGAACTTTGCCTATGCATGTTGCCTGGGAGGCGGGAGCACAGTACGAGTCAAGCTGTAGTTTCAAAAAGCAATATCACCTTTACATTGGACTTATTCCGATAACGCCACTCTGTATAGAGAAAACGAAAATGAAAACCTTCCAACTAAAATAAAATCCCTCCCACACATGCATGCCTTTATTGAATAGACAGTGGCAGTTTGCCCTTCAAAATCAACATCGTGCACCCAGAATCACATGGTTAGGC
The DNA here is from genome assembly GCA_030063025.1 of Avena longiglumis. Taxonomy (NCBI): domain Eukaryota; kingdom Viridiplantae; phylum Streptophyta; class Magnoliopsida; order Poales; family Poaceae; genus Avena; species Avena longiglumis. The sequence continues at coordinate 504,510,329 of CP125976.1, read as the reverse complement.
TCACCTCATGCTTGGGTAAAGTCACTATATTTCATATGTGATCCCAACTTTGAGCAGCTGATCTTTCGGAATGGCTAGTGCCTTGTGCCCTTCTGTCAAGTTCTTTCTCAAGAATGTATAAACATAGTTCACCACTATCTTCTTCAATATCGAGGACTTGGCTTTAGCTGTAACATTGGCCTCCCCCATCAGGTACACCATCCCTCGCTCCACCTCTCTGTCAATCAGCTGCTTCTCCTCCTCAACTGTCTGGTTCACATGGAAATGGATCCTCCCCAAGTGGCTGCTCACCCGTGTTTCGGCCACCCCCTCGCTGTGCACTGCAGTTTGCGTGGATTGCCTCGGCCTTTCCTGGGATTCTGAATCTTCACTACTATCATCGTTCTCTGGTTCGATCTTCGCAAATGCGCTCTCCTCCTGGATGAAAATCTTGAGCCTATCCACAAGGAATACTGCAAACTCCTTGGGCTCCTCCAGCTTGTCACTGTACCCATATCGTGCCACACACCGGAACATCCGATGCTCCCTCGGACCAACCTGCCCAAAGAGGAATCTCTCTGCAGGCACCACACGCGAGATCGGCAGGTGCTTGATTGACATGAACATGAAGATGGAGTGCACAGATGGTATCTTCTTGATCAGTCGAGGGAATACTGGGGGGATACCCTGAACCAGCTCCGTGTACAGGAGGCCCACCCCAGGGATCCGCCGCACATCGCTCTGCTCGAGTAGTGTTGTCATTTCACTAATAGGCACAATGTGGTCAAGCTCGTACCAGTATCTCTTGACCTGGACATAGTGCCATGTCGCCATCAGGCTCATTATGACGAGCGCAAAACAGAATGGAAGGTATCCACCTTCAATGAACTTCGACAGTATGGAAGAGAGGTAGATCAACTCTATGGAGCCAAACACGCCGTAGAACAGCATGATGAAGATGACGTGCTTCTTCCATATGAGGAGCATCACGACGGTCATCAGATGGGTGGTGATAGAGAATGTGGTAACAACACAGATCCCTGCACATGACCGACATTTGATCAGATGAATAAACGTGTTAAGCATTATTCCATATACTGGAAGCCTCAATGCGTAGGCATTAGTCTTCGCTAGATGCTTACCGTAAGCATTGCCAATGTTAGTGGTGGTTTTGAAGGCGATCGTGACTATGATGCTTGCCAATCCCATCATGAAGTTCACCTCAGGAATGTATACCTGCCCCTCATATTTGTGTGAGGTGTGGAGCACTCGAACCCTGGGCATGCAACCGAGAGATAGTGCCTTGGAGAGGATGGCAAATGCACCAGAGAGCATAGCCTGGCTAGCTATGATGGCGGCAAGGATGGCAACAATGAAGGTTGGCCAAAACATTGGTGCTGCAGGAGCATAGACATGGAGAGTTGATCTTACTTGTGCTATCTATGCTTACCAAGTACGTCTATTACATGAAGCAGAACTGCAGTCTTGACTTATTTGTACCTGGGATAGATTTATAGAAGGTGTCTGCAACATCATTTGGGAATTTCCTCAGGTAAGCGGCCTGCCCGATGTAACACAGCGCTACCGACGGGAACAAGATACCATTGAAGCTGAGCTGCAAGCGAAATACAGAAACTAGTGTGAGATGCTTCTGTTTTAACTTCTGTACCTCAGGGAATGATTTTTGCTTTCGAAAGCTATGTTCAAGGTTAGAGTGATAATAAAACATGAAGCCTGTAACATATATGCTGCTGGTTACCTGAATAGCCCTGATGTTGAAATGTCCTAGGTCAGCAAACATACCTTCTGTGCCTGTTTCATATGATAACTAGTCAATGAGTTCAGATTGCAGCCTTGGAGATTGCAGGCTATAAAAGCCCTTTTCAGTTGCATTTTTCTTTCAGAAAGGTTACCTGTGACACACAAGACAACTCCACCAAGTGAAACCCATCCATCCTTCCCGTTCCTTGTGAAGTATTGTACTATATACATTGGATTAAAGGCCCGTAAAACACCGATATCATGAATAACGAGGTTGTACAGTCCGATACCAGCAATCAGAATGAACCACACTGAGATAACCGGAGCAAAGGTGTACCCGACTTTGTCGGTTCCAAAACGCTGAACTGAGAATAGCATGAACAGAATTGCCACTGATATGAGGACCACTTGTGCTGTACAAAGGACCAACATCAGAAATATTAGATGCTACGGGCACAGGGTTAGAAATGCTAAACTTTTTTCACATACTTTGAGTCAAGCTTGGAGCTTTTTCCCTGATGCCGCTCACTGCAGAGAGCACTGCAGCACATCCATGAACGAAATATCAGTACTGCTTTGTTTAAACTAAAGTACTTTGTACATTGCTTACAGCACAAAATGATACTGTTGAAATCTCCATTTGCTTTATCATTACCAGAAATTGCGGGTGTCAAGGTTCCATCGCCTATCACCATGGATGTACCAAGGATGGTGAGGGTGAAGAGCACAATCTTGGCCGCTTTGCTGGACTCAAGCTTCTGCTTCACCCACTGCGCCCTCCTCAGCTGTGGATTTGGTGCTTCAATGTGGTAGTTGGACACGGCCGCATCCTCAGCCTGCTGGTCTGGGATCATTCTTATCTTGGCATACCGTGATATCAGCGAGTAAAGTGCAAACGTGCCACCTACAACAGCAATGTTTTGTTATCTCATACCATAACACTATACCTCAAGCACTTCAGCTTATCCTGCCCAAATTTTAGAGATGTCCTACCGTCTCCGTTATCGTTTGCATACAGCACAATGAAGACATACTTGAGCATCGGTATGATGATGAGAGTATAGAGGATGAGCGACAGGACGCCCAGGAGATCGTCATTGTTCTTAATCCCATTTGGGAAGGTACTGGAGTAGACATAAAGGGGTGATGTCCCGATATCACCGTAAATGACACCGATGCTCTGGAAAGCAAAGCTCAGCGTCCGCATCCAGCTCACCTGCGTTACCCAAAGGAATGTAAACTATGTCAACTGCTCGGTCACAAATAGAACTTTGCTGTAGCATGGACACCAAGTTGCAGGAGAAGCATACCTGGGAACCATGATGCTTCGAGTGGGAGACCTTCTCTGCATTGCCAAACAGAGAGTCATAGCGCTTGAGCGGTGCAGGTATCTCCTCGACTTCGAGCGACATTTCCGGTTATCTGCTGATGTCGAAGCTGCGCACTTGCTTCCGAATACCTTGGAGGCCTTCAGGTGTTCTAATGGCAGTATTGTCAAACAAATAGTCTCCTGCAGCACTTACTGCCTGCATAAATAGTTTCGAGGCTTCAGATGGTGGTGTGGACATCAAGTACTCGTATATAACTTTTTTCCGGTTACCTGCTGATGTCGAAGCTGCGCACTTGCTTCCGAATACCTTGGAGGCCTTCAGGTGTTCTAATGGCAGTATTGTCAAACAAATAGTCTCCTGCAGCACTTACTGCCTGCATAAATAGTTTCGAGGCTTCAGATGGTGGTGGTGTGGACATCAAGTACTCATATATAACTTTTTTACATTTCCAAGAAGAGGCTGGCTTAAACCCGACATGGGAGATTTGAAAATAACCCGAAAAATGACTCCTTAGTTGCTAAGCAATGGTAAAATAAATACTCAAGATAAAAAAAAACGTTGACCACCGGGGGAATGATCCCTCCATTGGCTATACGCTGTTAGGTTTTGGGGTGAGACCTGCTCAAGATTCATTGGGTAACAGTGCTGGCACCTAATAAATGAGCATCATCAAAGTAATTAGCAGGGGAATGCATGCATCTATATACGAGTCCAAATTGCTGCTGTAGATTCACTGCATAACAGTGTAAATCAGCATCGTCAATATAATTTGCACTGCAATTTTGATAAACCAAACTGTCATTTTTTAGTGAATCTTCTTTGTGATATACAATTGATATAAGATTAAATAATTGTGCAATTTTCGAATCCAACACGGAGATAGTGATTTTAGGATTTGAAAGGGGAGCAGGCTATATAATATGCTATGCTAGGTATGCAAATATGTCATTTTTTTTGAAAAAAAATGAATGAACTGCACTGATATGTGAGCCCTAAGAATCAGTAGGCTTTGTTAATTATACTATATCACCACTTTCTATCAGATCGGTCTTTTAGGATAGTTGGTTGGTAGAACTATTCTAACATGGTATCAGACCCTGAGGTCTTGAGTTCAAGTCTTAGCCCCCGCGTTTTCTCCTGATTATTATTCTCCGCCCAGGTCGGGTGTGAGGGGAGGTGTTGTTGTTTCCACATCCAAGTCGGACTACCAACCAACTATCCAGCATGGACAGGTGACGCCAATTGCTCTGTTTTTTTTCGCTCAGTAATTGAAGCCAAATTCTTTTATAATGACGACGTCGAATATGATTGTTACTGAATGCCAGTTAATCCATTTTTTGTGTGGACTAAAATGGTTTCAAGAATATAGGCTGTTTCCGTCTATGCATATTATTACTAGGATTATTTTACGAGGGGTCTCCAATACTGACTTATGCATGCTCCTCTTTTTTATGAACTTCTATTCCATCTATGGCTTCCTACCAAGGGATACACGCCAGATACGCCAGCCCTGAGTTTAACTCATGCACGAAGTTTTGCCTAGGTGTCTCACTCTCACATGATGCAAGATCGGTCTTTCTGTAATTTATCAAAGATCTTCCTCCTGGGTCATGCACACGGCCCTCGCTCAGTTACAAATAAATAACAAATCCCAGATGTTTAAGCGCTAATCTGATCACAAATCAACCTCATTGGGTGCGCCCTTGACCTCCCAACTCCCAACCCATCAACACCTGTTCTATCTACTGTCAATCTTCTTGAAACGATTTTTTTCTACCAAAACATAGTGACATGTGGACCAGTTACTACTCATAACAGCAAGCCTCTGTTAGTGAGTGGTAAAAACTAAAAACGATTTTTTGCCCAGAGACTAATTACAAAGAGAAAACAAATCTAAGAATTTCTTCTGTCTGCGTAATCTTTACAAGGATGTATAACGAAATAGACATCTTCAACACAATCGATGGTTTGACACTGAAATTCCAAAAAAAAAGAAACACATGAGATCGATGATGCACTCCATTCCTTCTTCTTTTGTAGTAAAACAGATAGCAGATGATGTGGCTACTTGTGTGAGAGAAAGAAGCCAAGCCATGTGAGGAGAAGACGGCTGAGTAACCCAGTACCTGCCTAGCTTGTCGATTGAAGGTCGGCCGGCGGCGCTATTCGGTGTCAGTCCGCCGGTGGTCGTCCCTCACCGGCAGTTCTCCGTGGCTAGCTAGAGGAAGACGGCCGGACAAAACCGGAGGGGCAGTAACAAGGAGAAAGCAATAGATTCCGAAGAAGCTGGCAACTTAAGGTGCCTCCAGTACCCATAAAACATTTGTTTGCTCATTGCTGTATGTCTTGAGTGAAAGACGTTGCAGTCACAACTAACTTTGCTAGCTGGAATGGTAGTATTTATTTTATCTGATGTACAGTAATAGTGACGTACTTACTTATGTCATCAACTCTTAACTTACTTTTGCAAGTGAAATATTAGATTCAAACAAGTGAAAACAAGTGCTTATTAGCATATCTTAAGCAGCCAAAATGGGCACATAACCCATAACAATAGAGAAAACACAAAGCATACGTCCTGATGCATTGTAGAAATATTTATGTACAAACCTACGGAGAGTCCAACCAGGGGACATGAGGGCTAGAAACTAAGAGCAAGGTAACAAGATCCCTACCTTAGCCCGCTGTCAATCATCCAATCATGCGCCTCATAAGTCACAATTTCACTGCAAATAACATATACTCCCTCCGTTTTAAAATATAAGATGTTTTAGCTTTGTGAAGTAAATGTATCTAGACTTCTTTTAGTATCTAGGTTCACTAAAGTTTGGAGTGAATCTACACACTAAAACAAGTCTAGATACATTTTCTTCACAAACCTAAAACATCTTATATTTTGAAACGGAGGGAGTAGCATATATCAGGACAAATATATGTATCAGGAAGAAGGAATTTATAATGGAACAAATGCAGAAAATTAACACTTATAATGTGAAAATTGATGCAACTTGGTCCTACTTGTTTTAAAAGTTAAGAAGGATTTCCTATGAAGTATACATGTAGCATTGATATCCGTTATCCTATGATCCACATATATTGTTATTTGTTGGTGGAATTTTTTGACAATTTCCTAGTATTGAACTTTTGAATTTCTCTCTTGTCAATTTTCATCTGCGAATCCATGATGCAGACTACTACTTTTTTACACATCTGTGATATCTAGATGCTTTCCTGATATATTCTGTACCTTCCATTGCTGTTAATCATATATACCCGTAGAGACTTGAGGAATGGCTCGATAGCATTAACTATTCATATACTCAAATTCTGCGGAGCAATGCCACAATTGTACAACAACCTTCTGGCTTCCAGCTTCCATCATTTTGTTTAGAGTAATTTAGTTAAATGATTAGTTACATCACAGTTACTTAAAGCTACCAACGTTACCTTTTCCCTCTTGTTTTTGTTCGCATATGACAAACATAAGAGGTAGGTAGGGGCAGAGGAAAGGACTAATATGCATGCAGATCAATCTGTTCACTGTTCTTATAGCAGCATATAACATGCAAGGGGAGAAAATTTCATACTTAAAATGTGATCCTACTTTATTTTTCAAAGGGAGATCACAAGGAAAATATTTCTACCATAGGACTTGATCAGGCAGGCATTGTACGTGTGAAGGGAAGCATATTGCTTGCAACCATATCTTATTACTGGGACCTTACTAGGTGTGCGATAGTAGGTGATATAGATCATTCCTACAACATACTGGGATTTGGGAATGCTTGTGTCTTGTTACAATGTCGCCTGACTCTTATGACACTTGAGCAGAAGTGGAGAGTAGAAACTACTTTCAACTGGTACAAGTATGGAGAGTATTAATGAACCATCTTAATACACAATATATCGATCGCTTATGTAACTTATCAGTTGTTACCCATGTCCTCCATGGGGATGGCTTACGCTAAATTGTTATAATGTTCTCTCCCATTCTGCAGAAGAGGAGTAATTAGTTGCTTGAACCAGATCACAGGGAACTGATCTTTCCCATTGTCATTTTCTGTCTGAAATAGGATGGCCACCACTCTTAATTCTTTAAGCAGCTGTAGTGATGTATAATTTTCACTCATGGTATTATCTTGTCTAGCTGGTGGTCTTTCACGGCTTAAACCAGACAATACTAATGCTAAGAAAACAGTAGCACATACTGAACCTTAAGAAGGAATTTGTAAAAAATAGAGAATTTACGGGGCATTGATTTCATCTCAAGAAAATTCTTTAGATGGTTTAGTTTTTTAAAGAAGGATTGCATGGGTGCACTCTAAGACAATGTTTGCACTTCTCCCCCTTTAGCATATGCCTCCTTAAGCCTATTTATCAGTGTCTAAGTTGTTAAGTGTCTTCCCTTATTATGTAGCTTCTCTGTTATTGTTCAAGCATTGCGTCTTCTAATATGTTATTTTATAGTTACATTGCGTCATGTACTGTATATTTACCTATTTGGGATCTTTAAAATATAAGCCAACTCACACACGTGCCTTCATCTTAGTTTAACATTGTATTAGAGATGGTTTTTTCTTTACCATTCACTTGTTTTCTTCCACTGTGTTGCCCCTGTGAAGAGCCATTTCACTCCTTGGGGCGGCCTTAACAGATGTGCATCTGTATATCCCCAAATTTCTCAGCATCTTAAGCTATTGGTTGAAATTGTTGGTGCTTGGAAACTCAATATGTCATATGAGCCAACTAGACGTGAGCTCGAGACCTGAAACGTTTGCAACCCACACCATTATCATATTACCCACAATTCACTAACAACGTAGGAAAAACATAGGAATCTTTCAGAGAGGTTGTAGTGGTCAATGAAAATTGTGCTATGAAATGTAATGCAACGGGATCCTATGAAATGTGTATGTGAAGTATTCTTAGTTGTGTATCTAACTTCTTTGGAATTGATTGAGGTGATCTTCACAAGTATAAATTAACTAGTTATCAAGGGCAAAGGATCGCTTGAGTGTCCAGTGGATTTTTAGCAGTTTTCCCTTGCATTGAATTTGCAATAAGGTGGAGAACCTTAAGTTATGATAATGTTATATTGTGTGCTAATCATACATATAGTGATTTACCTGGACCAGTCAAATTAAGGGTCAGAAATGATAAGCAGAAGGTAATGATCACCAATACATGAAATTGTTAAAACAATTGTAGTGCAACTCTGCACTCCATTTTGTCCCTGGCCCCCATGGCCTAATATTGTTGAACAAACCTTCTTCTACATTTCCAGGCAGAATGACCTCTCTCGTATGGAAAACAAAACTACAAAAGGGTACAATTTTTGTACATTTGGTAAGATGTTTTTGTCAACCACTCCTCACTCCCATATTAGCATCAATAATGCTAGCATACTCTGTCCATTGTTCTTTTCCTTTTAGGATGAGTGCAGTCAGCTTTCAAAACTCTGACAACAAAATATTCATAAACAGATTTAGATTTATCACATGAAAAGTATACTAGCGGATTTGCGATCAATAGTACTCCTATGTCCATCGTGTACGGCTAGGACCACTGTGGTTTATAATCCATTTTGTAGTGAAAAAATATAAAACTCCAGAAATTTTCGAAATCATTACAATTTTTATTTTATTTTGCTAAAATTAGTGCGCTAAGCTCAATTAGAAGAGAATAAAGCTAATGTTAGACAAGTAAACAGGGTAACCAAATATCTTTTCTTCCCCCTTTGATAATGGGAAATATCATGAAGTTTGCTTATGCCTGGGAGGCGAGAGTACACTACGAGTCAAACTGTAGTTTCAAAAAGCAATATCACCCTTACATTGGACTCATTCGCATAACTCCACACTGTACAGAGAAAACGAAAAAGAAAGCCACCCAACTAAAATAAAATCCCTCCATACATGCATGCCTGTTTATTGAAACGACAGTGGCAGTTTGCCCTTCAAAATCAACATCATGCACCCAGAATCACATGGTTAGGCTCACCTCTTCATGCACTATATTTCATATGTGATCCCAACTTTGAGCAGCTGATCTTTCGGAATGGCTAGTGCCTTATGCCCTTCCGTCAAGTTCTTTCTCAAGAATGTATAAACATAGTTCACCACTATCTTCTTCAATACCGAGGACTTAGCTTTAGCTGTAACATTGGCCTCCCCCATCAGGTAAACCATCCCTCGCTCCACCTCCCTGTCAATCAGCTGCTTCTCCTCCTCAACTGTCTGGTTCACATGGAAATGGACCCCCCCTGAGTGGCTGCTCACCCGCATTTCAACCGCCTCCACACTGTGCACTGCAGTTTGCGTGGACCGCCTCGGCCTTGCCTGGGCTTCTGAAGCTTCACTGCAATCATCGCTCTCTGGTTCGATCTGCGCAAATGCGCTCTCCTCCTGGATGAACATCTTGAGCCTGTCCACAAGGAATACTGCAAACTCCTTGGGCTCCTCCAGCTTGTCACTGTACCCATAACGTGCCACACACCGGAACATTCGATGCTCCCTCGGGCCGACCTGCCGGAAGATGAATCTTTCTGCAGGAACCACGCGCGAGATTGGCAGGTGCTTGATTGACATGAATATGAAGATGGAGTGCACAGATGGTATCTTCTTGATCAGTCGAGGGAATACTGGGGGGATTCCCTGAACCAGCTCCGTGTACAGGAGGCCCACCCCAGGGATCCGCCGCACGTCGCTCTGCTCGAGCAGTGTTGTCATTTCACTAATAGGCACAATGTGGTCAAGCTCGTACCAGTATCTCTTGACCTGGACATAGTGCCATGTTGCCATCAAGCTCATTATGACGAGCGCAAAACAGAATGGAAGGTATCCACCTTCAATGAACTTCGACAGTATGGAAGAGAGGTAGATCAACTCTATGGAGCCAAACACGACATAGAACAGCATGATGAAGATGACATGCTTCTTCCATATGAGGAGCATCACCACGGTCATCAGGTGGGTGGTGATAGCGAATGTGGTCACGACACAGATCCCTGCGCATCACCAACATTGGATCAGATGAATGAGCGTGTTAAGCATTATTGCCATATACTGGAAACCTCAACGCGTAGGCACCATTCTTTGCCAGCTGCTTACCGTAAGCATTGCCAATGTTAGTGGTTGTTTTGAAGGCGATCGTGACTACGATGCTTGCCAATCCCATCATAAAGTTCACCTCAGGAATGTATACCTGCCCCTCATATTTGTGTGAGGTGTGGATCACTCGAACCCTGGGCATGCAACCAAGAGATAGTGCCTTGGAGAGGATGGCAAATGCACCAGAGAGCATAGCCTGACTTGCTATGATGGCGGCAAGGATGGCAACGATGAAGGTTGGCCAAAACATTGGTGCTGCAGGAGCATAGACATGGAGAGTTAATCTTACTTGTGCTGTGCTTACCAAGTACGTCTATTACATGAAGCAGAACCGCAGTCTTAACTCATTTGTACCTGGGATAGATTTGTAGAAGGTGTCTGCGACATCATTTGGGAATTTCCTCAGGTAAGCAGCCTGCCCGATGTAGCATAGTGCTACCGACGGGAACAAGATACCATTGAAGCTGAGCTGCAAGCGAAATACAGAAACTAGTGTGAGATGCTTCTGTTTTAACTTCTGTACGTCAGGGAATGATTGTTACTTTCGAGAGCTATGTTCAAGGTTAGAGTGATAATAACACATGAAGCAAGTAACATATATGCTGCTGGTTACCTGAATAGCCCTGATGTTGAAATGTCCTAGGTCAGCAAACATACCTTCTGTGCCTGTTTCATATGATAACAGGTCAGTGAGTTCTGATTGCAGCCTTGCAGGTTGCAGGCTATAAAAGCCCTTTTCAGTTGCATTTTTCTGTCAGAAAGGTTACCTGTGACACACAAGACAACTCCACCAAGTGAAACCCATCCATCCTTCCCGTTCCTTGTGAAGTATTGTACTATGTACATTGGATTAAAGGCCCGTAGAACACCGATATCATGAATAACGAGGTTGTACAGTCCGATACCAGCAATCAGAATGAACCACACTGAGATAACCGGAGCAAAGGTGTACCCGACCTTGTCGGTTCCAAAACGCTGGACTGAGAAGAGCATGAACAGAATTGCCACTGATATGAGGACCACTTGTGCTGTACAAAGGACCAACATAAAAAATATTAGATGCTATGTGCACGGCACAGGGTAAGAAATGGTAAGAAATGCTAAACTTTTTTCACATACTTTGAGTCAAGCTTGGCGCCTTTTCCCTGATACCGCTCACTGCAGAGAGCACTGCAGCAAATCCATGAACGAAATATCAGTACTGCTTTGTTTAAACTAAAGTACTCTGTACATTGCTTGCAGCACAAAATGATACTGTTGAAATCTCCATTTGCTTTATCATTACCAGAAATTGCGGGTGTCAAGGTTCCATCGCCTATCACCATGGATGTGCCAAGGATAGTGAGGGTAAAGAGCACAATCTTGGCCGCCTTGCTGGATTCAAGCTTCTGCTTCACCCACTGCGCCCTCCTGAGCTGTGAATTTGGTGCTTCAATGTGGTAGTTGGACACGGCCGCATCCTCAGCCTGCTGGTCTGGGATCATTCTTATCTTGGCATACCGTGATATCAGCGAGTAAAGTGCAAACGTGCCACCTACAACAGCAATGTTTTGTTATCTTATACCATAACACTATACCTCAAGCACTACAGCTTATTCTGCCAAAATTTTAGAGATGGCCTACCGTCTCCGTTATCATTTGCGTACAACACGATGAAGACGTACTTGAGCATCGGTATGATGATGAGAGAATAGAGGATGAGCGACAGGACACCCAGGAGATCGTCATTGTTCTTGATCCCATTAGGGAAGGTACTGGAGTAGACATAAAGGGGTGATGTCCCGATATCACCGTAGATGATACCGATGCTCTGGAAAGCAAGGCTCAGCGTCCGCACCCAGCTCACCTGTGTTACCCAAAGGAATGTAAACTATGTCACTCCACTCTGTCACAAATAGAACTTTGATGTAGCATGGACACAAAGTTGCAGGAGAAGCATACCTGGGAACCATGGTGCTTCGAGTGGGAGACCTTCTCTGCATCGCCGAACAGCGAGTCATGGCGCTTGAGCGGGACAGGTATCTCCTCGACTTCGAGCGACATTTCCGGTTACCTGCCGACGTCGAAGCTGCGCACTTCCTTCCGAATACCTTGGAGGCCTTCAGGTGTTGTAATAATGTTAATTGTCAAACAAATAGTCTCCTGCAGCACTTGCTGCCTGCATAAAAAGTTTTGAGGCTTCAGATGGTGGTGGTGTGGAGATCAAGTACTATATATAACCTTTTTTTACATCTCCAAGAAAAAAAAAGGTTGGCTTAAACACGACATGAGATCTTTGAAAATAACCCAAAATATACTCCTTAGTTGCTAAGCAATAGTAAAATAAATGCTCAAGATTCACTGGGTATCATCGCTGGCAATTGATAAATGAGCGCCATCAATGTAATTTGTAGTGGAATGCATGCATCTATGGAATACTAGTATGAGTCCAAATTCCTGCTGTAGATTCGCTAGGTAATGTAACAGTGTTGGCGCACAGTAATCAGCATCATCAATTGTAGTAATTAGCAGTGCAATGCATGCATCCATATTTAAAACTGTCAATTTTTAGTGAATCTGCCTTGTGATATATACAATCGATATAAGATCAAATAAGTTGCAATTGTGGAATCCGACAGGGAGACAGTGATAGAAAGGATTGAAAGGGGAGCAGGATATATGATATGCTGTGCTACCTATGCAAATATGTCTTTTTTTTTTACTGAACTGCACTGATATGTGAGCCCTAAGAATCAGTAGGCTTCACATGTCAGTCACATCTGCACAAGACTTCCCTACATGTCAGTAGCGTCGAGCATGGACAGGTGGCGCCAACTACTCTGTTTTTTCTCCCCCACAGTAATTGAAGCCAAATTTTTCTTCATAATTTAGACAGAAGGCAGTAGCCTGGCATCAAATTAATGACGCCAATGGTAGAAGATACAAAGTGCCGAACCAGCTTAGAGAGCACGTACACCCGCGCACACACAAAGACAAGCTAACGTCTTGAGCAAAGACAAAAAAGGAAAAACAAGCTGGGTCGACGGCAACGCGAAACAGCAACAAATTCCTTCCTACTAATGAACTAGTCAAATATGACACGTAATGAATGCCAATTAATCCGATTTTTTTGTCTGGACCAAATTGGTTTCAAGAATATTACTCTGGGGGATGCTCACTCCAATACTATTATATTGACTTATGCAGCTCCTCTTCTTCTCTAAAAGGTTGTTTTCATCTATGGTCTCCTACCAAGGGATACACTCCAGATAGTTTTTAACTCACGCACGAAGTTCTGCCTTAGGTGTCACACTCTCACATGATGCAAGATCGGTTTTTCTATAATTAATCTCAGATCTTCCTGGGTCATGCACACCGTCCTCGCTCAGTTCCAAAAAAATAACAAATCTCACTTGTTTAAGCGCTAATCTGATCACAGATCAACCCCCCATTGGGTGCGCCCTTGACCTCGCAACTCCCAACCCATCAAACACCTGTTCTGATCTTGTAGAAACGAATCTTTTCTAGTACTACCAAAACGTGCTAACATGTGGACCGGCTACTGCTAATAGTAGCAGCAAAACTCTGTTAGTGAGTGGTAAAAACTACTCCCTCCGATTCATATTATTTGTAGTAGAAATGGATGTATCTAGACATGTTTTAGTGCTAGATACATCCAATCTAATAGCAATTAATATGGATAGGAGGGAATAGAAACTATTTTTTGCCCAGAGACTAACTAATTACAGAGAGAAAACAAATATAAGAATTTGTTGTGTCTGCGTAATCTTTACAGTCCTGTCAGTCCATGCATAGCAGGGGTGCATAACGAAATAAACATCTTCAACACAATCGATGGTAGTGTGACACTAAGAAAGAAACCATTCCAGAAAGAAAGAAAAAAACACTCAAAATGACAGGAAAAACATGGGATCGATGATGCGCTCCGTTAATATCTGCTCTTTTTTTTGTTGTAAAATCAGATACAGAAGATGAGATGGTATTTGTGTGAGAAAAACAGGCCAAGGCATGTGAGGAGATGACAGGTGAGTAACCGAGTAGTACCTACCTGGCTTGGCCGGCGGCGCTGTTCGATGTCAGTCGGCCGGCGGTCGTCCCTCTCCGGCAGGGAGGTCGCTAGCTAGCGGAAGACGGCCGGACAAAACCGGCGGGGCGGTACCAATGAGGAAGCAATAGGTTCCAGGAGGTATGGAGAAGCTGGCAGGAAGAATTGGTCTGCGATGCGGCTCGCATTGTAGGGGGAAGAGGAGGAAGGCTCCTTTAAATAGAGCGAGCGGCACGCGGTCGTCTACTGCTGCAGCGCAGAGTGGAGCCAAAACGAGAAGCGGCCGGGCGTGCGAGGGTTCGGAGCGCAGATTTCCCGTGGAGACCGTAAAGAATTGCGAATTATTGTGCGGTGTTACTGTATTATTGGGCGAGGGTGGCGGTTTGTTCTGAATTTCTGAAGAGAGAGAGGAGAGACGAAAGAAATCTGGTCAGCTGTGAGGGCAGAGGTGTATCGTGGGCTCGCGCGCGGCTAGCTAGTCAGTCTTCGGCCGCCAAAGACTTTCTCTTTTTTCTCTGCCAGCTTCGCCCGTGCAATAATTGATGAGAAATCTGGCTGGCGTAGCAGCGCTGGCTTGTTTCTACTGCTTTCTACTAGGAGTGTGCTTCTTTTTCTACCGCGGTAACTTAACTTTTCTTCACTTTACGGGTTATATGGATCACACCTTGTGGTTCACGTGAGGGTTTTTGGCGTCGGTAAGGTTGTTTTGGGGGTCTAGTTAAGCCACATGTCATGCCTCAATTGATTTGCTGTATAATAAATGTTTTCTACTCCTAGTACTTTCTCCGTCATGGTTTGGAGGACGTCTTACAAAAGTCATGTGTTTCTAAAATTTCTCTCTTTTTAGGCGCGTTAGACTTATTACAGAATTAATGCCCTATTTTTCTCCCAACTTCCTACTCCATGCAGTCAAGGAATTAATTTTTGCATGCAACTCCACCAATGCATACGTCTAAACTCTTCGTTTTTATTGAGTAATTACATTTAATAGGGCGCCGAATAATTAATGGACGCATGTTTTGACACAAATCTGGCGCCAAGCGTCTACCTAGATTTCAACAATCTCTCTAAAACGCCCTCCAAACCGTGACAGAGAGAGTATGTTCATTAGGATTAGTGTCGATGTTAGGAGAGAGATGTTTTGTAATGTTCATTAGGATTATAGCATCGAGCCTGTTTTGGGGATGCAGTATGAATGGTATCATTTCCACGTCGCTCAGATGGTTAAGTTCACAAGTTTATTTCTTGCCAAGAGACAGTGTCATAGGGGTGCGGCCTCGGAAGGTGGACTGCACCGACGACTCTACGAAGAATGACGTGGCGGTGCTGATGGTCTTTCTCTTTGGCCATGTGGTGGCGAGGAGCGGGCGGTGGGCGCACATGTGTTGGCGGCGCTTTTGGCAATGACAACTCCTAGATCATGTTCTTGAGGCCTTGCTTGGTGACAATGAATAGTCCGAAATACCGGGTGTGGCGCAAAGTTTTTTTTCAGACGAAAGCTCAGCGCTTCAGCACCAACAGTGGCAATGTATATGGGTATTGTAACTCCCTTAGGGCGCCCTTGTGGGTACCTTCTTTGTGTCAGGGCTCATGGTGAAAACCCTTGACAGTCTCGGTCTCGAAGACGACGGCGTGCTACGTCGTCACTCTCTTGGAGATGTCGTCCTGGATCTTCGGTACCTCTTGGCCCGGTGTTATTGGTGGCAAGTCTGCTTTTCATGTTGTATTTGTTATCTTTGATCTGTTTGTAAGAGGCTTTTATCATCACTTTGTATCGTGTTTGGCTTTATTTATAAAGCTGCCCGAAAGCGAGAAAAGTTTTTTTACATTACAATTAGTGTCACTATTGGAAGGGAGGTGGCGGTACTAGTCATCGAGCCTGATTTTGGGGTAACTACATACTTGATGACTCGTATGCATCCTGATTTTGGATGCAGTATGAACGGTACCATTTCCACGTCGCTCAGATGGTTAAGTTCAGGAGTTTATTTCTTGCCAAGAGACAGCGTCGACTAGGTTCTACTAAAATACATACTCCTTGAGTTGTACTACTAAAGGTGGATAGTTAATTAGTTTCAACTATCCTCCAATAAACAAGACAATCATCAGGGTGGAGATTTGTAATCTTATGAATTTTTCAGGACAATGGCATCGACCCATAAAACAAAACCATGTAAGAATGGGTCTTCTCAGCTAGAAATGCATAGCTTGTATCAATTTGTTCCTAGAATATGCTTTATGTTCAAAGTGGAATGATTTACTACCCACCCTGTTCTTTAGGAGTCATTCAGGTCATGACCAGGTTTATTTGGCCATCCTGTCATCTTGTGGAGTAGTAATTAACTAGCACATGATGTTCATGTTTCAATATTAGTCAGCATTGCCTTCGACAGGACATAATTGGCTGCCTTTCTTCGCCATGCATTCCATTAATCTCCGTATAAAAGAGTTGCTAAGAAAACTAACACTCCCTGTCCACCCAAATGTAGTAGTACTACATTCACGAGGAGAGCTAGACACATCATGCTGTAACCGACGAGGATGCTGGTACCAAACTAGTCTATTCAACGTGCCATTCATTCTTTTTTTTTTCTTTTTAAAAACCTGATTCAGTTCCGGCCGAACTATCGTAGGTACGCACACACACTTTTTGGGCGTTGCTTGGTTGTTTATTTGAGGTGGTCAGCCAATCCCTGCATTTTGTTGTCTGCATTACATCAGGCTAGTACGAGTGTCATGTGTTTGGTTGCCCACACCAACACATTTTTGTTAGACTGATGCAAATGATTGGTGTTTTCTGTTTTCTGATTCAGAGAGTTTATTAATACCAAGAAGATACCAATTACACGCAGCCTCAATAGTAATATAATGACTACAAAGAGTTGCATTTAGCCTCACCGACTAGATTTTTACGTTGACTTTGAGGAGAATCTATTGGTGGATGTACCATGCTTGTGTTCATATAGTTAATCATTTATCAAAATCAATGGTTCTGTGCATTTGTAGTATTTTCACTCATCTTGTTGTGGTAATTTTCAGCACCCGGACTTATGAGCACTTCTTACCTAACTAGCAAATTTAATACTCATTTTGTTCTCGGATATTGAACTTAATCTCTTCTTTTGCTGGGATATTTAATTTAATTCTCAACATCCCAATATGAGATGTCTTGAGATTTATTGGAAAAGTAGAATTTCAATTAATTTTGAAAGTCACACAAGTAGGTAACTTCAGAAATTCCTATCGATGGAGGGAACAAAAGAAACGCCATATTCATAATGAATTGCCACTTCTTTCATAGGAGAATTCTATACACGAAACTGTTTCTTGTTTTGTTCAGATCTCCCTTTCTTAGAAAAAAGAAAGATCCTCATAACTTATTATCATCACCATGTACAGGTGTAGCGACTCCAGAAGAACCTGATTGTCCCTCTTATATATTATAATTAATCTGAATCCGGTTCAATGAACAAATTGTACGAACGGGTGATGAAAGATTGTGAATCTAGTACTCTCTCCATCCTAAAAATGACACCACACATTTATCTAGATTCGTATGTATACTATCCGAGAGTTGTCTCGAAACGGTATGTTTGAGACGCTGACTTTGAGTTCGTTGACTTCTGCACAAAAAAACAACAATTGCATTATTGGTGTTAATTTAATCAGAGCGTCACGGTAGAGAAGAAGCATACTACTACTAGCTGTCTTTGTCATCGGTTATTATATTAAATCTCAAGATCTAGTTAAAATTATTGGTGTTTTTAAATTCATGCGGGAAATTATCTACTACTACTTCCTCTATTCCATATTAGGTTGAGCATAATTTTGCGTGCTAGTCAAACAATACAAAGTTTGATCAAGATTATAAAAAATAATATAAATTTATAAAATACAAAAATAATATTATTAAAATTGACTTAGTGTATACTTTCATATTATATAAATTTTATATCATACAAATTTTATTTTATATAATTTTGATCAAACTTTATATAGTTTGACTAGCATGCAAAATTATGTGCAATCTAATATGGAATGGAGGGAGTACTTGAGTATATTGTACATGCGAGAGTATACTATACATTCAGGACATTGTACTAGTACTACTTGAGATCGACTTCCATGAGTTGGTCCAAATTGTACCAGCGTAACGTTCCTGTCTGTACCAGAAGTAGATCGTTGGGTAGTGTACTATTTTCGCGCTGCATTATGTGTAATCATATGGATAATTTTAGGTCGGACTTAAAACTATGGCGTGTTCTCGGAATAAACATCCAGTTTCTTTCATGTTCAAGGCCAGTTGGCTCATTACAAACTCCAGATGAGATCACATCGACTCCCCTCCACCTCCTCCCTCTCTACTATAGCTGGCGTTCTCCCTCCTATCTCTGGCCGAGCCAAAGCCCTCTCCGGCGGCGAGCGGTGGAGGCGAGGCCCTCTCCGTAGTCTAGGTTGTTGGCTTCTCGCCGTAGGTGTCGTAGGTCTAGGTTTAGGGTTTTGTGTGTTTGCACATGTGGCGAATGGCGAGACGCCGTCTGGTCTGTACCCGCCGGCGTTCCTGCACGACGTCGGTCGGCCGTCTTCGCGGTGGTTCTGCGAACTCCAATGGTTGGAGCGAGCGGCTACTACTGTCGTGGACGGAGGCCAACTCAATAAGTCGCCGCCCCAGATTTGGCAGCCTCGGGCTGTTCTTCTCTCCCTGGCCGGCCATGGTGGCGAGGGGTGGGAGAAGGTCGTGCTGGTGGTCGCTGTTTATGGGAGGCGGTCTGGGTGCTCGACATGCGGCTGGTCTGACCACAGCTGCCGTCTTCTGGCGTGGATCTTCTCCGCCGCCGTGCTCCCTTGGTCGGAGCCAGTCGATGTGGAGGTTTTAGACGCTGGAGGCCCCCCCATAAGGTCAGCTTGCTTGCTCTGCGATGGTCTGCTCCGAGCTTTTGCGGTTCTTCTCTGGCCGGCCGTGGTGGCGAGGAGAATAGGGACGACGTGCCCTGGAGTGGATCTTCTGCATCGGCAAGCCTGCAGCATCTGGATGCTGCGGTTCGTGAAGCTGCGTTCCCAGATCTTCCTCAACGTCGGCGAGATTGCGCCGCCGTTATCTGTGGCCAGGGGCCACATCTTCGCTCGGATGAAGCCGAGCATCTTCTTCCGCGTGTGGCGGAAGCTTGTTGTCGCCCTGCGTGAGTGCTCCATAGTCTGCATCGTCCCAAGTGGCAAGTTCCCCGGCGACGATGTGGGCTCCAGGGCGCCGACGATGACCGGATGCGGTGGAGAAGGACGAAGACCTGATTGCTTTTTCTTCTATCCTTTTAGGGTCCTTTCTGCTTATGTGTTGTCCTTATCTTTTATTCACCCCTTGTTTTCGGGTGTCTCTGTAATTGTACCCACCGCCTGTTTTAATTAAGCAGCTTCTAGGGCCTTCTGGCCCTTTCCGTTCAAAAAAAGATGAGATCACATCATCCGGCTTATATTCCCCCCTATACGCGCAATGAACACGGAGTTGAGCTGAGAGACATCGGTACCAGATCATCCATAGAACTCACGCACGCCTCCGCGAAAGGGATCGAGGCTCTGAAACCAGCGAAAAGCTTGGCATGCCAAGGCTGACCCGCTGAACTGAAGTCTCTGAAAGCAAGCACGAGACAAGTAGGTGAGGAAGGTGCGACGGTTCGTTCTCGGCTGCTGCTACCATGCATGGCTCGTGAACTAGTACTGTGCATCACTGCTCAACTCGGGCTCCCGATCAAACGGCCTGGGCTGAAAGGCTGGGAGATATCCTCCCGATCTGGCAAAATGTTGGAGTGTCTCGCTTGCTGTTCGGTTCTAGTCCTTCTTCCGGGAGGTGGTATCGATCCTGCTTCCTTTCGGTCCTCGTTGCTGCTGGAAACGGATGACATGACTCACGGGATCCTGGGATTGGCACGGCAGCGGTTCCTGATCGATGCATCGCCACATGCGAGATATGGATGTACTCGCAGGTTCCGTTGGTTTTGTTGTCACGGCCCTCGTCTGTGGGCCTTCCGATCGAGGCACTTTGTCATTTTCACGTGTGAGGCTTTCCTGTCAGGTTTAAGTTACGGAGATTATTGATCTACACTTTCTGAGAACTCTCCTGGGACGTAGCGATCGGTAGTAGTATCGTCGCGCAAGGTTGCGATCGAGCCCATGCATGGAGTCAGGTTCGAGCCTCCCCACTCCAGGGACGAAGTAGGAAAAATATGGTATACTGGGGTCATAAATCAACACTAGCTAGTCTTAATTTCGACAGCGTAGACGGATTATTAAGGAGACGTCTCATTCCTCACGTGTCAAAAGGGCAGATCGAAATTTTGTCGTGGAGAAGTCACGCAGAGGAGCAAAGTTTGTGGAGCTTGATGCATGTGTGAGATGCTGTTCCCACGGTTCGCTTCCGCCATATGCATAGCATATGCACGGGTTGATTGATTGTAAGTTGTCCCAGTTGGAGAGGGTTTCTTTAATTTATTGTGCATTATGTAGAAGTTTGTCAACGCTGCAATCACCGTCGCACGTCCATTGAACCCAGCTAGCTGTAGTTTTAGCTTCGTAGCTAGACTCGCTCGTACTAGTAGTATCTACTTTTGTCGATGATTAAGTTTAAGTGATACGGAGAATATCCACTGGATGACAGCATCTCCTTCGTGTCGCCACTTGGGAAGTCTCGTCGCTACCATTTCCTGCCGTGCCATCACGCGCTGGCCGGTACGTGCATCCTACGATGCAGAAGCGTAACGAGACATTGGCGCGTATCCTCACATACTTGCTGGGATTTTTTACTTGATTGGTTGACTACTAGGAAAAGCCTTACGTGTAACGTATGGATTTTGTATGAAATACGCCACTGTTGCCTCGCCACTACGCCATAGAATTTTAAATTTTTGTTATGCGTCATAGATTTTATTAACTATTTTAAAGAAAAGTGGACCAGATTTTAATTTTGTGCAATATGTGTCATAGAATTTTTTTCGAATTTTAAATTTGAGGATTCCGTAAAATCTAGAACGGCCTTTGGCCGTTGAATTTGGATGGGAAATTTCAATTCAAAAATTATTTAAAATATACTTTTCGAATTTGGGGATTCTGCAAAATTCAGGTAAATTTCGAGACGATCGTTTTGATAGGTTAAACATTTTTTTTCCAATATTGTATATAAAAGTTATGACCACCATGTCATGACCTCTTTTTGTAAAATACATCAAAATTTATGTTTTTTAATTTTTCCTACAACTATATCCTAAAATATAACTACATCTCAATGGATTTATCCTTTTGAAATTTTTATCATCATATGCATCATAGAAACTGTTATGAGTCTTATCAAATTTCTATGACACATTTGTGTTTATACACTACAAATTCATCACTTTCTGTGATGCAGAAAAAATATCGTCCTAGAAACACACATTTTTA
The DNA here is from genome assembly GCA_030063025.1 of Avena longiglumis. NCBI lineage: Eukaryota > Viridiplantae > Streptophyta > Magnoliopsida > Poales > Poaceae > Avena > Avena longiglumis. Next base: position 504,488,676 of record CP125976.1, on the reverse strand, counting down.
TGGCGCATATGATTTTCGTGCACCACCGAATTGCCATATTTCTATGACGCTGTGTGACTGTCGGAATATGTGTCTAGTTTGGAGAATGAGATCGGTCGCCGGCTACAAATTTGTGTTGGATTGAACTATATGTGATACTGCGGCAGGTTCGCGTTGTTAATTCTTGTCAGATGTTGTTTTGTCAAGATTAATTCATGGTAAAGTGAGCTTGAAAACGTATATCTTAATTTTCTCTATCAAATTACTGACCTACTACGTGCGTGGGGATTTTATCTTCTGCTGACAGTAGTAGCACTGCTAATAATCTTTACTTCATTCCATCGATTTGATCTACTCATCAAAATTTAAGCAACCATTTTAGAAACTGTGTATTTCTCAAGCAAAGGAACGTCAAAACAGTCTATGATCACATTGACAAAAAAAAAAAGGACTGACACATCCTTACTACTTTTTTAAAATGGGAAAGATCACCCCGACATTTGCATCCAATCGATGCATGTAGCCTTTATTCTCAAAATCTTACAAGAAAGATTATAAAGATCAAACCAAAGTCCACCAAAACAAGCGATAACTCGCTACTCCTACAACACTGATGAAAGGGGTGTTTATGAACGGTGCTAATATTCCTGGCATCTCATCATCGCACAATATCTAAAAATCGAAGGCCACGATAAATCACCCAATGGCGAGCAAGTGGCATAACCGGTTCAACAGACCCTCAATGCGTACCAGCATACATGCTCCAGAAAGTCCTTGTCGCCACCATCTTTCGCATACGTATCCACCTTTAGGAGAGATCGAAGCATTGACCTTGTGAGGTCTGCCATCAACGTCACCATGACGCCAAATAGCACCTCCACCCCGTGCACGCTTAACACGCACGAGCGGTCATGGCGTGGGTATGCCCTATGGGTACCCAATATTGGCCTATCTGATTTGGTCCAGCGAAGCCCATGTGATGATACGCACCTGATAATGAAGCCCATGAAGGATTCAGATGGCACAGGTCATGAAGGACGCGATTCCTTGAAGTATACAGCTAGTTTTAGATAGAAAGTTTAAAGAACAAACACTAATCGCTAACCGACTCGGCCTCCCTATATAAAGGTCAGGAGGGCACGACGAGATGGAGAACCAAAACCCTAGAATACACACCCGCCAAATCTTATTTGCGCACACTTGTAATCCTCGGTTTCACCAATAATCAAGAACAAATAAGCAGGAGTAGAGTTTTCCCTCCGAGGGCCATAACCTGTATAAACCTCGTGTACCGCATTGCTTGTTTGTTAGCCGAATGAGATCTCCAATGCACCCCTCTTCCTTAAACCCATGTCCATCAAATATGGGCATTTACGTGAACACCCCACGTTAATTGGAGTCGTCTATGGAAACTGGGAGCACTGATATTGAAATCTTGATGGTCCCATCACCTACGATCTTTGACTCGTCCGCGTCGGAGAACCATCTCCTCTTCGGTGTCATCGACTTCACCATCCATTCACCGGGAACACGCCCGACCTTCAATTTCGTAGGAGACAGAGTTGGCATGATGATCGGGAGCCTATGCTTCCAAGTTGACAAGATCGGCACACTTAGCTTCCCGAGCGGGTGACGCTGCCGACGATCGCACCTACCTCATGTACTCCACCGATCGGCATGCTGAGCGAGCTCAATGCTCCTACGCTCATCTATGCCACGGATAGCAACAACAGTTGCGATTTCGACCTGTATGATCCGTCGTCGGGAGAAAAGGCCTATGGCTCTAGATTAGAGAGCTACGGGAGCAACAGTCTCCCCCATCGCTACATGTGTGTTGATGTCGTCAACGGCGACGACACTCATGACAACGCCGGAAACAAAACCGACCCGCCCAACCCCAACGCTTGGAACAAAGGTAACCCATCTAACCACAATGCCAATGGCAGCGGCCCTACAGATCCCAACGCCAACGGCGACAGCGGATCGGGCCGCCCTTAGATCCATCTCACCTATCCCGAATAGGAAAGGGCCAGGGAGGTCTTATGAGGCAATCCCTACGGATGGCGTGTCTCGACATGATGATGGGATACCATTAGATCCTCGTGAAAGAATACCATCGCCAACAAAGGTGAATGCCCAACGAGGAACGCAAGAGGGAAGCCGACGAATCGAGTGCCAGGCGCGTGGCACTCTCCTCCATCGGCGGATCCTCTTCAAAGGACAACGATGGCGGCGTTTACAAGAGGCGCTCTCGGATGGACCACCTAGGCGCGGATGCAAGGCGCAAGGCCACCAAGGCCCTCGACTTCTCATTCATGTCAGTGGACATGCAGGGTAGCATGATGCCCAAGACACCTGGCAGCGGTGGTAGCGGCTACTACATACCTGCTAACCAACCAGCCGCCGACTGGGGACCCGCGAGCCATTGTCCATCGATATGCATTGCCGGACACGGACTAGTAGACGCCACACTAACAAAAGATCCGGCTCCAGAGCTAAAGAAATCATTGGTGAAGTTCGCGAGGAACCACATGCCATACTCTGACGAGGAAGACCACGACTTTTTTCGGCGACACGCAGCGGTGAAAGAGCTGCACCTCTGCTTGTGGCGAAATCACATAGCACAAGATCGATAAGATGCGTGACAAACGCGCTTACTCTACCGAGTCCAAGGATGAAGACACAGAGTTACACGACGCTTGATGCTTCAGTCGGGTCATCAGACAAACTCGGATGCCTACGGGCTTGAAGCTCCCTTCGGACCATGCAAAGTTCAGCGGCCTACATGAGCTGAAAACCTGGCTGGATGACCACATTCAGCAGTCAAGTGCCATGGTGGGTGCAAAAATACCTCTATGCAATGCCTGCATCTACAAATGAAGGGCGCAGCACGAGCCTGGCTCAATAATCTCCCCTCAGGATCGACCGCAGCTGGGAGGAGCTTGTGTACAGCTTCGTACGGAACGTTAAAGGCACCTACAAGCGGCCAGCATCAATTGAAGAACACCGCACCTGCTGTCAAAAGCCCAGCGAGTCCTTCAGCTCGTACATACGTCAGTGGTCCATCCTCAAGAATTCTACAGAAGACATCTCCGAGGAACACGCAATCAATGTGTTCAATGGCGGAGTACGCCGACTATAGCTCAGGGAGGAGCTAGGTCACACCAAGACGAATACCATCGACCACCTGATGGACATTGCGAACCGCTGGGCGGATGGTGAAGACGCCATCCACTACAACTGCGCACGCTCTGACGACGAAGACGACCTTGGCCGCAGAAGCGACCTCCGAGGAAAGCACCGATCATGCGGTTATGAGAACCGCGAGGAGGTTGACATGCTCGCCGCCAGCTAAGCCGACATGCGTGATGATGGCAACCGCACTGGCGGGTACTATTCAGTTCGCAGCATAGAATTTTTTTTCCTATGATGGGAACTATATGCACCAAGATCCATCTATCTAGATACAAGAAACGGGTGGATATACATCCATAGAATACATACCCTCGATGACCGAAAAGCTTTACGAGTATGAAATCGTTGGTGATGTAATCAATCTCTTGCCGATCTCAAGATCGTGATGAAGTCCAACTGGTCCAGCAGGTCCAACACCATCAAGTCTAGCACCGTAAAGTAGTGATGCATCCGTGATCGCACACACATTCGGGTATCCCGACAACCTCCAAGCCCTCGCTCCAGCGAAACAGCGGAAGCAATAAATCCTTCCAGAAAAAGCCACCGAGAACATGTATCTCGCTGATCCGAGACCATGGGGAAATTCTAGAGGGGGAGAGAGATCCTTCGCGAGGAGGTGTGAGATGAGAGGAGAAGGGGGCATTTTACAGGGAGAGGGGGCAGCCCAAAGGGCATAGCGTGGCAGCCATGGTGGATGCCCCCACCTCTTCCATATTCATGTGGGTGAAGCTCCCACTCAAAATAAAAATCCTACACTCACATAAACATGCCTCCACTCACATTCATTAAATTTCCACTAAATTTAATGCAAGATATCGTTTAATAAAACTCTTTTATTTATTTTATTCAGAATTTTGTTAATTACATTAATTAACAAATATTCACACAAAACCCCTTGCAACATTTCAATTTCACATGCAGAACCAGTTTCAACAATTTCACTCGAAACAATTCTGGTTTCCATTGAAATAATTCTAGCACTTTCCTTTTCTTTCTATGGAATATTATTTGCTCCAAATGGTGTAGGTATACCTTTATTGTGTCACTCTACGGTTCACGAATAATGCAGACATGATCGAGACCCCTCTCCAATCAATAATCAGCAGCGGGACCTGGAGATCCGTACTGACTCCCACACATTCAACGATGACTTTTGTGACCGTGAGAACTTTTTATGCATGTAATTCAATACCTTTGTCTCGCTACATATTACATGTACGAGATTCGATCATCGGTATCTCTATACCTAGTTTGATCTTGTTACCGAAATGCATTTTTTTCTTGTTCCCATGATATAACATTCTAGTGATCACATCACTTGCTTGCAAGCTAACTAATATGATATCACTGAGAGGGCCCATATTATATCTATCCGTCATCGGGATGGATAAATTCCACTTTTGATCCATGAGCCTCTACATAATACCTTCATAGCACTGAACCCACCTTTATAGTCAACTTGTCATGGTGTGACGTTTGATGTTATCAAGATACGCTTCCAGTGTTAGTGATTGACATGATCTCATGATCTAAGGACTAGGATTACTTCGTAAGATGTTATAGCAATATAAACACAATGACTTTGATCGTAATGCTATACTTTGGATGAATGTTTATCACATCATTCCAACAATGTTGTGAGCTTGTTATTAACAACATCCAATGTCCATGATCAGGTAACCTTTATCATCATGTTAATCAACGATCTAGTTTATATGAGAGGCATAACTAGGAACTCTTTATTTGTTTATTAAACACATATGTATTAATATTTCTGATTAATACAATTATAGCATGCAAAATAAACATGTATCATAAACAAGGAATAAGATAATAACCACCTTATTATTGCCTCTCAGACATATTCCCTTTAGTCTCCCACTTACACTAGAGTCAATAATCTAGTTTGCAAACCTTGCGCATTCAACACCTATGGCTTTTTGGTGTTGTATTTACGTATTTTCTAGTGGCAAACATAATCTCCGGATCTGACACTTTCAGGTCTGTTTATATTTGCATGTCTTTGCGTCTCTACGCATCACTCATTCTCAAATGAGTATTGTATAAATTTTATCCTCTAGTGAGACCTTTAGTTCCTTTGGGTTAAACATGTTGATATAATTTTCGTACAATATATCTTCATAGTACTATCCCACTTAGAACCACACTTAGTTTGATAACAAACTACTTAACACAAATGCCCTCCTTTGCTGCTACTATAGCAGTCATATACTTAGCCTTTTGTTGTAGTATCCGTCATAATGTCTTAACTTTGGAACTCATCCAAATCCGTCATGGAATCTTCTTTCCATTATATTGTGCCACCCATATTTTAAATTGAGATAAACTTAATTTGTATCTTGTGACAGAACTAATGTATTTTTACAATGAACTATTTGTCTCTTCTACAAATAGAATATATATTCTTAATTCTTACAAAAGATTATAAGAATATCCTTACTATTGTCCAATCATCATCTTATGATTCATTTTGGTATATGCACAAAACATTTAGAGCATAGGAAATATCTAGATGTGTACATATCATGGTATGCTTGATCAAAACATTCTTGTGATTTCACTCCCCAAGTGTCAAAGAACTTGAATCTTATTTCACTTATCAAGTGTCAATACACTTGAATCTTAATTCAATTATTTTCCATGCGACAAAAATCTTTCTTGTTGTTTCCATATTAAACTGATTCAATATCTCATATATGTATGTCTAGCACAACCATATTAGTTTCTCAATCTATCCATATAGACATTGATGCCTAATATTCGAGTTTTGCCTAAGTCTTTCATCGAAATGAAATTCTTAACCTTTGTCAATAAAAGATACACCATTTCCAATCAACAATATGTCCTCCACATAATGTATTAGAAATGTGTCTCAGCGCTTCCACTTAATTTCTTGCAAGCATCTTCATCGTCTCCGATGAAATTAAACTCCTTTAACAGTTTCATCACGGTGAAGATTCCAACTCCGCGATGCTTACTTCAACCATTGAAGTTTGCATGCCCTTTTCAGCATCCTTTGAATGAACGGAACCCTTTGAACCGTGTCATGTACACGTCCTAGGTAACCATTCTATTAGAAGAATTTTGTTTTGTTTATTCAGCTACCATACACCAAAATTATATGTAGTAGTTGCTACATTAATCCGTCCGACTAAATATCGCTATGAAAGATCAAATCTTGTCATAGTCAACTCCTTGAACATTGTCGTAAAATCTTTCTGACACATTGACTATTTCATAGATGTGAAACATCCATGTCTATTTCTTTATAGATCCAAATCGACCGATGGGTTTCCACCTTCCGGAGGGTCTTACAAGTTCAAAAAATTGATTTCTCGTGTATGGAACTATCATGGATTTTATGGATTCAAGCCATTTGACGGAGTCATGGCCCATCATTGCTCCTTTGCATGTACTTGGTTCAATAGGAATGTGGCATCCCGCAAAACCACTACTAGAAAATCGCGTTGAATTTGTGCATTGCATCGTCATCATCATGCATTGTTTGCATAAAACTATGTTTGCAAAACCCGTCTTTGTTTCCTAAACGCCCATCTTATTCAAGCAAACCCGGGGCTCGGAGTATTTTATTTGTTGCTATCGGTTTGCAAATGGTCCCATTAAATTAAATAAAAGTTTAATTATTTTTGTAGGGCGTCAGGCAGGCCGTCCGAACGACCGCCCAGATTTTTAATCGGTCCACCCTACACCTGCCCTCTAATTCTAAACCCACCTAAAAGCTACCCACACACCCCATCCACATCACCCCACCTATCCTAGACCGCCACATCACCCAACCCAACCCCAGCTACCTACCAATCCCACTATGCCACCTAGGCAGCCCTATTCACACCACACCACACCCCCAGCTTTCCCACAGATCCCACCTGCAGACAATCCTCCACCACATGCCCCAGGTCCACGCCCTCTGCTGCCAAAACCCCCACACCTTGCGCCCTGCCCCAGACCCCGCACTGGTCCACTCCCCGCCTCCAACCCACCAGTCCCTGATCCCCGGGCCCCGCCACCAGGCCAGGCCCACGCGACAGCCCTCAGAACCAGCTTCCCATGGGACCCCCACGCCTGGGACCCACCCACCGCCTCCTGTTCATCTCCCACCTCACGACCGCCCCTGCTCCCACCTACCGCGCGCCCTCTCCCTCTCCTTCCTCCCGTCCCCGACCCCGCTCCCCTACCCGCCTCTGGCCGCTCCCTGCCTCCTCCCCCTCGCCCCCCCTCGCCGCCAGTCGCCCATCGCCGCTGCCGCCCCGCCTCGGCGCGCTCCGCGCCCGGCGATCTCCACCCCGCCCCCGTGCGAGCCCGCTCGCTTTGGCCCGCGCCCGCCGCGCTGCGCGCCTCCACCCCGACCGCGTCGGCCGCCTGCGTCCTCGGCGCGCCGACCGCTCTCGGCCCGCGTCCATCCGCCGAGCGGGCTTCCCGCCGCCATGAAGCCGCGCCTCCCTCAGCCGCCGTCGCTGCGCCCGCGCGCCTCCTCCCTCGCCGCCCCTCCCGGGCCTCGCCTCCGCCCGGCCGCCTTCACCTTGCGGCGCCCGTCGCCGCCGAGCATCGCCCAAAGCCCGCTCCGTCAGCGCTTGCCCCCAAACGCCGCTGCTTCTCGCCGCCACCGCCTCTCCCGTCAACCGCCGCCCGTCCGCCGCCCGAGGCAGCCTCGCCCGCGTTCCCGCCGCCAGAGTTCGCCTCCGCGCCGCCACCATCTGCCGCGTCGCGCTGGCCGCGAGCCCTGCCTCGCCGCGAGCCCAGCGCGCCGCCAGCGTTCCGTCGCCGTGTTCTTCCCGCCTCGCGAGTCGCCCCTGCCGTCGGCATACTGCCCGAGCCACGCCTGGCGCCGCGATGTCTTCCTGCGGTGTGCTGCTGTCCAGGCCCCTGATGCGGAGATGTTGAGCAAAACGAGAACCGCATACCGACAACAAGATCATCCCGGACCCGAACCCGTTCGTCCTCGACCACCAAAGCCGAGAACACCGACAAGACCTTCCTCGCGGACTTCGAGTTCTTCCTCACGAAACGCCGAGGATCCTGAAGGAGGTGCATGGAGCCACGAGAGGGACCACCGGCACTTGAACCCGAGAGAAACCACATCGAGGACGCCGCGACCCGAACGCCAAGTCTCCCTCCCAGACCCCGAGACCGATCCCGGCGCCCGAAGCCGAGGACCCCGACAAGAACCACGCCACGGATACGCCGAGTTCGCCTTCATGGAACGTCAAGACCCCCGAACCCGGAGAACGCCAAGTACTTCTTCCCGGAACGCAAGATCTACCCCGTACCAAGAACGAGAGAACGATTCCGCCGAAAACGCTTCCGTCGAACCTCGTCGAACCTGGACCCTGAGACCGACCCCGAACCCCGGAACCCAAGGTCGTCGAACCCCCTCTAATGTGTGAACCCTCTCCCGCAAACCCTATTTTATAATTGAGATACAACTTGTCGCATAATAATTGTCATTCCCGCATGCATAGCATTGGTTTGGGGGCCTTATGCCGATTCACCTAATAATTAAATATGGGGCCCATATGCGGGCAAATCTAGTCTCATATCGGCCTCATTTACACTTGTGTAGCGAACCGGTATCTTATATTGCCTTGTTTAAACAACATTCAAATTGCGGGGTAGATAAATAACCTGAACCACCTAATTAATTGTCGGAACCCCGGTTCCGCTTAATCTTGACCTAATTGCATCGCACCTTTGCCATGCCATCCATCATGCATGCATCATGCCGATCTTCGCCGTGTATTAAATAAGCGCATCCGGTGTTTCTTCTAGTGTTTTGCTTCGCGGATAAGGCCGTTGAGTTGATGTGAGCTTCGTCCGATCTTGGATGAACCTTTCGACAATGTTTTCGGTGAGCATCTCCTCTTTCTACCTATCTTACTTTATAGTATTTACTTCCCTCTGTTGATCTATTGCTATACGTGTTGCGATGCTTTAGTTTCCGTGCGTGATATACCGTGCAGCCCTATATTGCCTTGGACACACCCTATTACTGTTGTTTGGTAGATAGTTGGACTTGCGGCGTCGCGATTGCTTGCTCAAGTCTTGATGTGTGTCGTCATATGCCGATTCTTGATGTATTGCCGCATGTTGATGTTGGAGATGATTCTAGTTTTACTTATCGTCACTTTACTTTCTGTTTAACAACTAAAATTGAATAAGCGAGAGGCATCGGTGGGTGATAGATAATATTTGGTTTCGAACGCCCACTTGTGTCCGTAAGACCCCGAGTACTTGATTCTGTTCCTTGTTTTTGCGCTATCCACATCCGGGAGGTATATGGGACCCCCAGCGAGCTTGATTCATCTTATTTCTTGGGGCCACAAACTAGTTTGAGGTTTTATTTACGATCCTGTGCTTATGCCATGCTTCTTTGCTTTATTACGATTGTGCGAGATAGCACTGCTTGTCTTGTTAGGATCGGGACACGATTCCGGTGTCGACAAGCCCGTTTGGGTTCCCGATCGTTCTGACCGTCTACCCAAACCTTGAGGCCGTCTCGGGCTTGTCTACTCCGTTGGATTCTACTTAAGGGTGGCCCCAATATTCTCAATCTGTGATTGTTCGATCGTGAAAGCCTCGTTGGGTTTTGATTTGGTTTTCGAGGTTGATCGGCGTGTGTTGCTATTGGTGCACCCGGCGGGTAAAACTTCACGAAGCCGTGTCGCGGATATGGGACGACTTGGAGCGATTTCTTGATCATAGACAAGCATAACTAAAGTTCTTGTTATAAATTTGACTTATAATGACTAGTAATCAGCTCCACTATACGGAATGGCTAATTAATACCCCACCATTGCTTGTTTGGTTGTCGCTTGCGACAAATGTATATGACTAGTAAGTGCAACTAGCGAAATGGCTGAATAAAAGTACCAACAACTATGGGTTTTGGGTTTATCTCATACTATCTGTATTTGATTAGTAACTGCAACTTCAACGGAATGATTAAATAAAAGTGCCCATTGTTTATTTTATCAGGATGATTATATACACCTGACTAGTAATTGTCACAACTATAGCCGAATAAGTAAAACTGCCAACGGTGTGAGTTCCTCGGTTGACTTCCTCGTTTGGTCTCGAGAAATACCGGGATGGGTTTGTTTGGTGTTAGCTTGGGTTGGATCCGAATAGGTCATTCTCATCCCTCTCGATATCCGATTGTATCGAGTCTCTATAGGTTGTTTAGTGCATCTTTGCCGCCGCTTGATCCACCATACCTATGTAGGCGAGGACCGCCGGTCTAGCCTCGCCGTGTCTTGGCCTCGATCTTGGCGCTCTTTCTTTGTTTTCGCTTTGCCCTTTGTCGGCACCTTTTGTTAAGCAGGTTTTGAGATCGGCGTTAGCGGGGTTACCCTTCCGGCTTGGCACAGGCGGGGTTATGGGCGCCATTGGTTATTCTTGAGCTCTTAGCCCCATTTGCATCTTGTCCGTGGTGGCTCTATCGTTTTCAAGGTGGTTTGGATCTTGGTATATTATATCGTATTCTTGACTCCTTGAGTCATTGTATATATACATTACGTGGATCCCATCGAGGACTGTTGTGTAATGTTATTACCGTTTTCCACCATGCGAAAGTGCTGGTGAGCACCTTTGAATCGTTTCTATGCGGGTTTGGTGAATTTTGCCCAAACTTGCATAGGTCCGATTCTCGAGGGTGTTCTGAGTGGTATCGAGCCAGCCGGTTGCGATACCCCACAAGTCCAGCCTGTAGGATAACCTAGCTAACGGCCGAAGTAGAGTGTCAAAACTATTTTGAGAAATCGGTTGGATAGTTCTGGTTAGGACTGATTTTATTCCTTACCCCTCTGCTATTCTCCTCTTATCTCGACGTGTTTTGGATCTACCCTCTTATCTTTTCTTCGAGTCCAGGATTTCTCGTGGTTGGGTATCCGTCGTACCTTTAGGGTTTCGCTTCTCTCTTTTGTAACGGAGGTGCTACGATCATCAATCTACAACTTGTCTGTTGTACCCTTCCTCCAATCTCTTGTTCTTGAGCTCCTCATCCGTATGTGTTCCTTGCTGGATATCGGTGTCGTTGAAAAACAGATGAGAAGGACGAACTTTGGTGAAGTTGGAGTCGACCTTGAGCACGTGTTGCTCTTGCCAATGGAACCATCGCGAAACCTAATCATTGTGTTTTTCATACGATTTCTGCGGGCAGCATCCCTTTGTTCCGGATACCACCTATGAAGATCTTCAGTCTAAATCTCGAGAGTTGAGTTACCTGATTCCCTAACCATGTAGAGAGTTGATAGTTTGGGCCGGGATGGACTGATCACCCTACCCGACTCTTACTGTTCGCTCTGTACATCGAACTGGTGGATCAATGTAACTTTTCCCTCTTCTAACGGAAGTTAGAGGTGGCTTTATTTGTGGATACCTCTACCTCTGACCTCTTGTTTCCGGAGTGCTCTCTCGACGATCAAGAACAACGATCCTTGTTGGTGGTGTCGCCGTTTTCAAGATGAAGGATGAACCCTCGCTAGTGGTGTCGCGAGGATCTACACAAAGCGAGAAGACGGAGAACGCCGACCTTTCTTCCAGTATCATGAGGCGGATCTCGAGGGCGAGATCCCTTGTTAGTGGTGTCGAATTGTGGCATCCCGCAAAACCACTACTAGAAAATCGCGTTGAATTTGTGCATTGCATCGTCATCATCATGCATTGTTTGCCAAAACTATGTTTGCAAAACCCGTCTTTGTTTTCTAAACGCCCATCTTATTCAAACGCCCAAAACCCCGGGGCTCCGGAGTATTTTATTTTGTTGCTATCGGTTTGCAAATGGTCCCATTAAATTAAATAAAAAGTTTAATTATTTTTGTAGAGGCGATCGAGCAGGCGTCCACCGACGACCGCCCGGGATTTTTAATCGGTCCACCTACACCTGCCCTCTAATTCTAAACCCACCTAAAAGCTACCCACACCCCATCCACATCACCCCGCTATCCTAGACCGCCACATCACCCAACCCAGCTACCTACCAATCCCACTATGCCACCTAGGCAGCCCTATTCACACCACACCCCACACCCACTTTCCCACACCAGATCCCACCTACCCAGACAATCCTCCACAGCCCCAGTCCACCCGCATGCCAAACCCCCCCACCCACCGCGCGCCCACTGGACCCACGCCTGGTCCACTCCCTCCAACCCACGGTCCACGATCCCGGGCCCCGCCACAGGCAGCCCTGCCCAGCAACCTCCAGAACTTCCCCATGGACCCCACGCTGGGACCCACCCACCGCCTCCTGTTCATCTCCCACCTCACGACCGCCCCTGCTCCCACCCTACTGCGCCTCTCCCTCTCCTTCCTCCGTCCCGACCCGCTCCCCTACCGCCTCGCGCTCCCTGCCTCCTCCTCGCCGCGGCACCCCGCCGCCTTCCGCGCCCCCGCCGCCCGCTGCCCGGCCAACCACCGCCCGCCTCGGCCCGCGCTCCGCCAGCGATCCACCCGCAGCCCGCCCGTGCAGCCGCCGCTACTGAGCCGCGCCGCCCGCCCTTCGCTGCGCCTCCCGCCCACCCCGCGTCGCCGCCTGCGTCCTCGATGCGCCCGCCGCCGCTCGGCCCGTCCATCGCCCCGAGCTTCCCGCCGCGAGCCGCGCCGCCTCCCTCAACCGCCCGTCGCCGATGCGCCCGCGGCCGCCTCGCCTCGCCGCCTCCCCGGGCCTCGCCTCCGCCGCCTTCACGCGCGGCGCCCGTCGCCGCCGGCCATCGCCCAACCCGCCGCTCCGCGTCGGCGCTGCCCCGAGCCGCCACTGCTTCTCCGCCTGCAACCGCGGCGCCTCTCCGTCACCGCCAACGCCGCCGTCCGCGCCCCGCCGGGCAGCCTCCGGCCGGCGTTCCCGCGCCACGAGTTCGCCTCCGCGCCCGCCACCATCTGCCGCGTCGCGCCTGCCCTGCCCCGCGCAGGCCTTGCAGCGCGAGCCGCAGCGTTCCGTCGCCCGTGTTCTTCCCGCCTGGCGGAGTCGCCCTGCGCGTCGGCGCCTGGCACGAGCCTGCCTCGGCCGCCGGTGTCTTCCACTGCGGGTGTCTGCTGTCCGGGCCACGATGCGGAGATGTTGAGCAAACGAGAACCGCATACCGACAACAAGATCATCCGGACCCGAACCGTTCGTCCTCGACCACCAAAGCCGAGAACACCGACAAGACCTTCCTCGCGGACTTGAGTTCTTCCTCACGCAACGCCGAGGATCTGAAGGAGGTGCATGGAGCCACGAGAGGACCACCGGCACTTGAACCCGAGAGAAACCACATCGAGGCGCGCGACCCGAGCAAGTCTCCTCCCGGACCGAGACCGATCCGGCGCCGGCCGAGGACCCGACAAGAACCGCCCGCGGATCGCCGAGTTCGCCTTCATGGAACGTCAAGACCCCCGAACCCGGAGAACGCCAAGTACTTCTTCCCGGAACGCAAGATCTACCCCGTACCAAGAACGAGAGAACGATTCCGCCGAAAACGCTTCCGTCGAACCTCGTCGAACCTGGACCCTGAGACCGACCCCGAACCCCGGAACCCAAGGTCGTCGAACCCCCTCTAATGTGTGAACCCTCTCCCGCAAACCCTATTTTATAATTGAGATACAACTTGTCGCATAATAATTGTCATTCCCGCATGCATAGCATTGGTTTGGGGGCCTTATGCCGATTCACCTAATAATTAAATATGGGGCCCATATGCGGGCAAATCTAGTCTCATATCGGCCTCATTTACACTTGTGTAGCGAACCGGTATCTTATATTGCCTTGTTTAAACAACATTCAAATTGCGGGGTAGATAAATAACCTGAACCACCTAATTAATTGTCGGAACCCCGGTTCCGCTTAATCTTGACCTAATTGCATCGCACCTTTGCCATGCCATCCATCATGCATGCATCATGCCGATCTTCTGCCGTGTATTAAATAGCGCATCCGGTGTTTCTTCTAGTGTTTTGCTTCTTCGCGGATAAGGCCGTTGAGTTGATGTGAGCTTCGTCCCGATCTTCGGATGAACCTTTCGACAATGTTTTCAGGCGAGCATCTCCCTCTTTCTACCTATCTTACTTTATAGTATTTACTTCCCTCCTGTTGATCTATTGCTATCTGTGTTGCGATGCTTTAGTTTCCGTACCCGTGATATACCGTGCAGCCCTATATTGCCTTGGACACACCCTATTACCTGTTGTTTGGTAGATAGTTGGACTTGCGCGTCGCAGTTGCTTGCTCAAGTGCTGATGTGTGTCGTCATATGCCAGATTCGATGTATTGCCGCATGTTGATGTTGGAGATGATTCTAGTTTTACTTATCGTCACTTTACTTTCTGCTTAACAACTAAAATTGAATAAGCGAGAGGCATCGGTGGGTGATAGATAATATTTGGTTTCGAACGCCCACTTGTGTCCGTAAGACCCAGTACTTGATTCTGTTCCTTGTTTTTGCGCTATCCACATCCGGAGGTATATGGGACCCCCGAGCGAGCTTGATTCATCTTATTTCTTGGGGCCACAAACTAGTTTGAGGTTTTATTACGATCTGTACTTACCATGCCATTCTTTGCTTTATTTACGATTGTGCGACGGATAGCACATTTGTCTTTGCTTAGGATCGGGACACGATTCATGGTGTCGACAAGCCCGTTTGGGTTCCCGATCGTTCACGACCGTCTACCCAGACCTTGAGGCCGTCTCGGAGCTTGTCTACTCCGTTCGGATTCTACTTAAGGTGGCCCCTGAAATATTTCTGAATCTGTGATTGTTCGATCGTGAAAGCCTCGTTGGGTTTTGATTTGGTTTTCGAGGTTGATCGGCGTGTGTTGCTATTGGTGCACCCGGGTAAAACTTTCTGAAAGCCGTGTCCGCGGATATGGACGACTTGGAGCACAGTTTCTTGATCATAGACAAGCATAACTAAAGTTTACTGTTATAAATTTGACTTATAATGACTAGTAATCAGCTCCACTATAACGGAATGGCTAATTAATACTGCCCACCATTGCTTGTTTGGTTGTCGCTTGCGACAAATGTATATGACTAGTAAGTATTGCAACTACAACGAAATGGCTGAATAAAAGTACCAACAACTGCTGGGTTTTGGGTTTATCTCATACTATCTGTATTTGATTAGTAATTACTGCAACTTCAACGGAATGATTAAATAAAAGTGCCCACTGTTTATTTTATCAGGATGATTATATACACCTGACTAGTAATTGTCACAACTATAACCGAATAAGTAAAAGCGCCAGCGGTGTGAGTTCCTCGGTTGACTTCCTCGTTTGGTCTCGAGGAAATACCGGGATGGGTTTGTTTGGTGTTAGCTTCGGTTGGATCCGAATAGGTCATTCTCATCCCTCTCGATATCCGCCAGATTGTATCGAGTCTCTATAGGTTGTTTAGTGCATCTTTGCCGCTTGATCCACCATACCTATGTAGGCGAGGACCGTGAATTCTAGCCTCGCCGTGTCTTGGCCTCGATCTTGGCGCTCTTTCTTTTTCTGCTTTGCCCTTTGTCGGCACCCCTTTTGTTAAGCAGGTTTTGAGATCGGCGCCGTTAGCGAGGTTACCCTTCCGGCTTGGCACGGCGGGGTTATGGGCGCCATTGGTTATTCTTGAGGCTCTTAGCCCCATTTGCATCTTGTCCGTGGGCGCTCTATCGTTTTCAAGGTGGTTTGGATCTTGGTATATTATATCGTATTCTTGACTCCTTGAGTCATTGTTATATATATCTGCATGGATCCCATCGAGGACTGTTGTGTAATGTTATTACCGTTTTCCACCGCACGAAAGTGCTGGTGAGCACCTTTGAATCGTTTCTATGCGGGTTTGGTGAATTTTGCCCAAACTTGCATAGGTCCGATTCGAGGTGTTCTGAGTGGTATCGAGCCCAGCGTTGCGATACCCCTAAGTCCAGCATGGGATAACCTAGCTAACGGCCGAAGTAGAGTGTCAAAACTATTTTGAGAAATCGGTTGGATAGTTCTGGTTAGGACTGATTTTATTCCTTACCCCTCTGCTATTCTCCTCTTATCTCGACGTGTTTTGGATCTACCCTCTTATCTTTTCTTCGAGTCCGATTTCGTGGTTGGGTATCCGTACCTTTAGGGTTTCGCTTCTCTCTTTGTAACGGAGGTGCTACGATCATCAATCTACAACTTGTCTGTACCCTTCCTCCAATCTCTTGTTCTTGAGCTCCTCATCCGTATGTGTTCCTTCGGATATCGGTCGTTGAAAACAGATGAGAAGGGCGAACTTTGGTGAAGTTGGAGTCGACCTTGAGCACGTGTTGCTCTTGCCAATGGAACCATCGCGAAACCTAATCATTGTGTTTTCATACGATTTCTGCAGCACATCCTTTGTTCGGATACCACCTATGAAGATCTTGGTCTAAATCTCGAGAGTTGAGTTACCGATTCCCTAACCATGTAGAGTTGATAGTTTGGGCGGGATGGACCGATCACCCTACCGACTCTTCTTTTGCTGTACATCGAACTGGTGGATCAATGTAACTTTTCCCTCTTCTAACGGAAGTTAGAGGTGGCTTTATTTGTGGATACCTCTACCTCTGACCTCTTGTTTCCGGAGTGCTCTCTCGACGATCAAGAACAACGATCCTTGTTGGTGGTGTCGCCGTTTTCAAGATGAAGGATGAACCCTCGCTAGTGGTGTCGCGAGGATCTACACAAAGCGAGAAGACGGAGAACGCCGACCTTTCTTCCAGTATCATGAGGCGGATCTCGAGGGCGAGATCCCTTGTTAGTGGTGTCGAATTGTGGCATCCCGCAAAACCACTACTAGAAAATCGCGTTGAATTTGTGCATTGCATCGTCATCATCATGCATTGTTTGCATAAAACTATGTTTGCAAAACCCGTCTTTGTTTCCTAAACGCCCATCTTATTCAAACGCCAAACCCCGGGGCTCCGGAGTATTTTATTTTGTTGCTATCGGTTTGCAAATGGTCCCATTAAATTAAATAAAAAGTTTAATTATTTTTGTAGGGGCAGTCGAACGGGCCGTCCCGACCCGAACGACCGCCCCAGGATTTTTAATCGGTCCACCCTACACCTGCCCTCTAATTCTAAACCCACCTAAAAAGCTACCCACACACCCCATCCACATCACCCCCACCTATCCTAGACCGCCACATCACCCAACCCCAGCTACCTACCAATCCCACTATGCCACCTAGGCAGCCCTATTCACACCACACCACACCCCACCCAGCTTTCCCACACCAGATCCCACCTACCCCAGACAATCCTCCACCACACAGCCCCCCAGGTCCACCCGCATACGCTGCCAAAACCCCCCCACCGCGCGCGCGCCCCCTGCCGCTGGACCCCGCGCGCACCTGGTCCACTCCCCGCCTCCAACCCACCAGTCCCTGATCCCCGGGCCCCGCCACCAGGCCAGGCCCCACGGCAGCCCTCCAGAACCAGCCCCACAGGACCCCCACGCTGGACCCACCCACCGCCTCTGTTCATCTCCCACCTCACGACCGCCTGCTCCCACCTACCGCGCCTCTCTCTCCTTCCTCCCGTCCCGACCCGCTCCCCTACCGCCTCGCCGCTCACCTCCCTCCTCGCCGCGGCACCCCTTCGCCTTGTCCGCCGCCATCGCCGCCGCCGCCAACCACCGCCCGCCTCGGCGCGCTCCGCGCCATGTCTCCACCCCGCAGCCACGCCCCGTGCAGCCGCGCCCGCTCGCTGGCCGCGCCGCCGCCCCGCTGCCCGTGCGCCTCCACCCCGCCGCGTCGCCGCCTCGTCTCGGTGCCCGCCGACCGCTCTCGGCAGCGTCCATCCGCCGACCCAGGCTTCCCGCGCCATGCCGCCGCCTCCCTCAAGCCGCCGTCGCCGCCCATGCGCCCGGCCGCCTCGCCCTCGCCTCGGCGGGCCTCGCCTCCCAGCCGCCTTCACGCCCGTCGCCGCCGCCCCAAGCGGCCCGCTCCCGCGTCGCGGCTGCCCGCCCTGCTTCTCCGCCGCCACTTGCCGCCTCTCCGTCACCCGCCACGCGCCCGTCCGCCCGCCGCCAGGCAGCCTCGGCCCGCGTTCCCGCCACGAGAGTTCGCCTCAGCGCCGCCACCATCTGCCGCGTCGCGCGCCCGGGAGCCCTGCGCCGAGCCCAGCGCGCCGCGTTCCTCGCCCGTGTTCTTCCCGCCTCGCCGAGTCGCCCCTGGCCGTCGGCGCCTGCACGAGCCACCTCGGCCGCCGCCGATGTCTTCCTGCGGTGTCTGCTATCGAGCCCACGATGCGGAGATGTTGAGCAACGAGAACCGCATACCGACAACAAGATCATCCGGACCCGAACCGTTCGTCCTCGACCACCAAAGCCGAGAACACCGACAAGACCTTCCTCGCGGACTTGAGTTCTTCCTCACGAAACGCCGAGGATCACGAAGGAGGCATGGAGCCACGAGAGGGACCACGGCACTTGAACCGAGAGAAACCACATCGAGGGCGCCGACCCGAACGCCAAGTCTCCCTCCCAGACCCCGAGACCGATCCCGGCGCCCGAAGCCGAGGACCCCGACAAGAACCACGCCACGGATACGCCGAGTTCGCCTTCATGGAACGTCAAGACCCCCGAACCCGGAGAACGCCAAGTACTTCTTCCCGGAACGCAAGATCTACCCCGTACCAAGAACGAGAGAACGATTCCGCCGAAAACGCTTCCGTCGAACCTCGTCGAACCTGGACCCTGAGACCGACCCCGAACCCCGGAACCCAAGGTCGTCGAACCCCCTCTAATGTGTGAACCCTCTCCATAAACCCTATTTTATAATTGAGATACAACTTGCATAATAATTGTCATTCCATGCATAGCATTGGTTTGGGGCCTTATGCGATTCACCTAATAATTAAATATGGGGCCCATATGCGGGCAAATCTAGTCTCATATCGGCCTCATTTACACTTGTGTAGCGAACCGGTATCTTATATTGCCTTGTTTAAACAACATTCAAATTGCGGGGTAGATAAATAACCTGAACCACCTAATTAATTGTCGGAACCCCGGTTCCGCTTAATCTTGACCTAATTGCATCGCACCTTTGCCATGCCATCCATCATGCATGCATCATGCCGATCTTCTGCCGTGTATTAAATAGCGCATCCGGTGTTTCTTCTAGTGTTTTGCTTCTTCGCGGATAAGGCCGTTGAGTTGATGTGAGCTTCGCCCCGATCTTCGGATGAACCTTTCGACAATGTTTTCAGGCGAGCATCTCCCTCTTTCTACCTATCTTACTTTATAGTATTTACTTCCCTCCTGTTGATCTATTGCTATCTGTGTTGCGATGCTTTAGTTTCCGTACCCGTGATATACCGTGCAGCCCTATATTGCCTTGGACACATCCTATTACTACCGTTGTTTGGTAGATAGTTGGACTTGCGCGTCGCGTTGCTTGCTCAAGTCTTGATGTGTCGTCATATGCCACGATTCTTGATGTATTGCCGCATGTTGATGTTGGAGATGATTCTAGTTTTACTTATCGTCACTTTACTTTCGCTTAACAACTAAAATTGAATAAGCGAGGCATCGGTGGGTGATAGATAATATTTGGTTTCGAACGCCCACTTGTGTCCCGTAAGACCCCGAGTACTTGATACCTGTTCCTTGATTTTGCGCGCTATCCACATCCGGGAGGTATATGGGACCCCCCTGAGCCAGAGCTTGATTCATTCTTATTTCTTGGGGCCACAAACTAGTTTGAGGTTTTATTTACGATCCTGTACTTATGCCATGCTTTACTGCTTTATTTACGATTGTGCGACAGATAGCACCTTTGTCTTGTTAGGATCGGGACACGATTCCGCGGTGTCGACAAGCCCCGTTTGGGGTTCCCAGTCGTTCACAGCCGTCTACCCAGCACCTTGAGGCCGTCTCGGAGCTTGTCTACTCCGTTGCGGATTCTACTTAAGGGGTGGCCCCCTGAAATATTTCTGAATCCTGTGATTGTTCAGTCGTGAAAGCCTCGTTGGGTTTTGATTTGGTTTTTCCGAGGTTGATCGGCGTGTGTTGCTATTGGTGCACCGGCGGGTAAAACTTTCGAAAAGCCGTGTCGCGGATATGGACGACTTGGAGCAGTTTCTTGATCATAGACAAGCATAACTAAAGTTTCTTGTTATAAATTTGACTTATAATGACTAGTAATCAGCTCCACTATAACGGAATGGCTAATTAATCCCACCATTGCTTGTTTGGTTGTCGCTTGCGACAAATGTATATGACTAGTAAGTATTGCAACTTCTAGCGAAATGGCTGAATAAAAGTACCAACAAGCTTTGGGTTTTGGGTTTATCTCATACTATCTGTATTTGATTAGTAATTCTTGCCAACTTCAGCGGAATGATTAAATAAAAGTGCCCATTGTTTATTTTATCGGGATGATTATATACACCGACTAGTAATTGTCACAACTATAGCGAATAAGTAAAACGCCAGCGGTGTGAGTTCTCGGTTGACTTCCTCGTTTGGTCTCGAGGAAATACCGGGATGGGTTTGTTTGGTGTTAGCTTGAGTTGGATCCGAATAGGTCATTCTCATCCCTCTCGATATCCGCCGGTTGTATCGAGTCTCTATAGGTTGTTTAGTGCATCTTTGCCGCTGCCTTGATCCACCATACCTATGTGGCGAGGACCGCCAATTCTAGCCTCGTGTCTTGGCCTCGATCTTGACGCTCTTTCTTTGTTTTCCTTTACCCTTTGTCGGCACCCTTTTGTTAAGCAGGTTTTGAGATCGCCGTTAGGGGTTACCCTTCCGCTTTGGCAGGCGGGTTATGGGCGCCATTGGTTATTCTTGAGGCTCTTAGCCCCATTTGCATCTTGTCCGTGGTAGGCGCTCTCGTTTTCAAGGTGGTTTGGATCTTGGTATATTATATCGTATTCTTGACTCCTTGAGTCATTGTTATATATCTGCTTACGTGGATCCCATCGAGGACTGTTGTGTAATGTTATTACTTCGTTTTCCACCCGCACGAAAGTGCCTGGTGGGCACCTTTGAATCGTTTCTATGCGGGTTTGGTGAATTTTGCCCAAACTTGCATAGGTCCGATTCTGAGGGTGTTACAAGGAACTTAGACCTCCGTGACCACAACCTTTGAGGTACGTGATCTATGAGCATTGTGGCTACCCCCGGAACAATTTCCGGTGCTACGCAACTCAACACATATAACTAAGGTTCATTAACCTTATCAAAGTTCTATTGTCCTCCCACTTAACTTTTGCAAAAAATTCCTTCTCAAGAAACTTCATGTTTTAAGCGACAAACTCTTTTGTCCTCGGTGTTATGGAGGAATACACAACAAACTGTTTGTGATAACCTACAAAGACGTTCTTATCCGACTTTGGTTGTAAACATTTTACTTATGCATAGCATATCAAATTTTAATAAAAGACAACTCGGGTTTTATCCCAAACCATAACCTTTATGGAATCATTTCAATGGATCACGATGGTGCTCCTTTTAGTCCAAAAGCGGTAGTCTTTAAAGCTTTGATCCTTAAAACATAATGGCAGTTTTATAAATGACACCTTTGATCTTACCATGTCAAACAAGGTTCGATTTGATATCTCGAACATACCATACTCCTATGGTTTATTGGGAAATGCAAATCCATGGAACAATTCCTCAAATCTTAGGTGTTTTGCTAAAAATGTAACTCAAATGTCTTCTTTTACGATCGAATCATAAACTCTTTATTTTCTTGTTACAATGATTTTCCACGTCTTGAATGTCTTTGAACAATTTTCAAATGTTTCATACTTCTTCTTTATTAAGTAAATACAGATTTATTCACTCAAATTTCGAGAAAGCATATGAAGTTGAAAGATCCATCATACATGGCTACACATAATGAACTATATACATCAACATGCAAAATGTCCAATAAGTTAGTTCATTCCTCTTTGGCCTATGAATGGAGTTTTAATTATCCAGGAAAGTCTCAAGCGTCATTTGATCAAAATCAAAGACTCAAAATCCATCAACATGGAGTTTTCTTCATGTTTTTCAATATAATTTAAACATCGATGTCACTTTGTAAGTGATCTTTCAATCATTTTTCTTGCGGCATTTTAGCATTAGGTTTTATGGACATGATTTATCCAACTAGATTTGTAAATCATCCATCTTATATGGAATCTAATTATTTGAACAATCTTTTTCTCATAATACCTAATTAAAATAACAATTATTATAATAAATCTCGAAGGCAAGCTTTGATGTCAGCGATAAACACAATAACACTTTATTTGTTTTCGGTGAACATCATCACATATTCTCTTGCTAGTTACTTAGGTCATTGTAGTTCATGAATTGCATCGTTCTGTATGACATTTCATACCAACCAATTCGGTATCCAATAACCAAGAACCGCATTGTTTAATAAGAAAAAAAATACAACTATAACATGTATATCATCTATATACCTTAGCGGGACATTTCCAGTCTGCCAAATATTTTATAGATTCTCTTTTAGCATTTCCTTTTCCTTTTAAAAGAATCTATCAACATAAACAGTGATGCCATACATATGACACATAATATAAAGCGTATATAGTCAAATACTAATACCTTTGGACTTGCACTTTGAAGTAGATCACCATCATCAAATGTTTGGCGTTCTTTCAAAATCCATTCTTTAGTAATCTTTTAGTGTAGTAAACATTTTACTTACATCTTATATTCATCCTTTTCATGATAACTTTCATGATCAAGCTAATATAGCTTACAAAGGAGATTCGTGAGTATAATTTTACTTTCCAAAACCTTTTTGGAGGATTAGGATGTCTAGCATCTCCAACCTTCGCAAATTCTCATCCAATATGAGAACATATATTATACTCTATTATATTGCAACCAAAACATTGTTTCAGATATCGTAATATCTGTCACACATGATGGTTTATGAAACAATTATTTTAGCTCCTAGATAACCTCGATATTAAAACAACTTTTGAATATCAAGAATCATGGAGGCAAACATGATACTTTAGATACTAACACTAGAATTTTCACTCTTGATTTAATACTAATTATTAAATTTCATGGAGCTTGCTGAAAGTTTGCAATAGGACTTTAAACATTAGATTGACAGTTAAAACAATACGATACCAGTTCGTAAAGAAAATATCCATAATTCTACAATTTTATTATCTCAATTAAAACTAAGCATAAGGTAGTGAACGAATGCCAATGACTACAAAAAATTATGCGAATACACTTTGATTTAATTTATGATAAATTGAGTTTGACTAATCCAAATTAGAAATCAACTCCCACTTAAAAACAACATCCCTCGTGTCTTTTTGGTGACTACATGAACCAAATCCACTACACCAAGTCCGATCATCACGTGAGTCGGTGTAGCTTCAAAGGCGAGCGTCTAAATGGGCATCATATCAACTATATGACTCATGCTTAAACTTTCGGTCCGTGTTCCGAGGCCATGTATGTACATGCTAGGCTCGCCAAGTAAGAACCTTAGTACTCGCGTGTGTAAAACTATCTTACGCCCGAAATATGATCGTGTATTCAGGTACACCCGATCATCATGTGATGTCTTGAAACAGCAAAACATATACGTTGCATACTTAAGGGAGGACACATTTTTATCTTGATATCTAAATGATGTATCATCTTATAATGCTACTAAAGCGCCAAACAAGCAAGATAAGATGCAAACAAACATCATATGCTATAGTGATATGATATGGTTTTTGCACTTGATCACTATCTTGTGCATCGTGGAATGATCTTTATCACTCCTATATGTGTAAGGCCAAGGTATATGGAACTTACACTTTGCCATATTATAATTTTCAATAGTATCAATCCATACTATAAATTATAACACTATGATATCATAGTACTTGCCCATCAAAACTAAATACTAGACGCCTCTAATTTATCTTTTGCATGTTTTACGTGACTGAGGGCTTTCGGAGATAGAACCATTCTTACCTACGAACATGGAACCACAATGATGATAATCAAATTATTGGCAACTCGTTGTAAATCAGATAACTATAGTATGAGAGACAGACACCCGCAAGCCACTTATGCAAAACTAGTTGCATGTCAAGTGTGGAACAGGTCTCATGTGCAACGACATGTAAAGTTTGTCCGGGTCGCTTGAAAGTACCGACTTGATACGACTAGAGGGGGGGTGAATAGGCGTCTACCAATTTTAATCTGTTTCTCACTTTTAGGCTCAACAAGAAAGGAAGTTATCTAGAGATGCAACTAAGTGAACAACCTAAATGCAAGAAAACGAGCACCAACCACAAAACAGTAAATAGCAAGGAGTAAAGGAGGGGAACGAAGTAACCGGCGAGGGGACACGGAGATGTAATTCCCGTAGTTCACTCCCAAGGATCTACGTCTATGTTGGAGAGGTGTCGGGGCCACACAAGGTCACCCGAGCGCCACAAAGGCCTCACCTTCTTCTCTGGTGAGCTCCCCCACAAAGGAGGCCTCACAATCCACTAACCGGTGACCTTGAAGGCGCCAACCGAAACCTTTATACAAGGTTGAGGGGGAGGCTCCACAACTCAATTGGAGGCCCTCAACGACACCTAGAAGCTTTACAACACATGCCTTAGCTCCGGGGATGCCCTACACCATCTAGGGTTCCAAGAAACCCAAGAGCAACAAGATCCACAAAGGATGGGTGGGGGAAATCAATTCTTCTTTGGTGGAAGTGTAGATCTAGGTCACCTCCCTCACCTCTCAAAAGATCAGGTCATTTGAGTGGCTAGAGAGAGAGAGATCTAGTGAGGTGAATATCAAGCATTAATGGAGGAGAGAGAAAAATTCGAGAGGGGGTGGGAGGAAGAAGGGGGGTGCCTTAAATAGGCCCCCCCACGCTGAACCGTCTGACCCAGCGACCTCACCGGAAGTTCGGTGAGGGAAGTTCCGCCCAGGGCTCCAGCGGTCATCGGACCGTTGGCGCCGCTCGAGCGCAACGAAGTTCGGTCAAAATGGACCGGAAGTTCGGTGAATTCGAGCAAGTTCCGACCAGGTTCGGCTAAATAGCACACTTCTAAGCGAAGGTTCTTGAGCCTTCACGGAACTTGGGCGGAACAAGGCGAACTTTTGGGTCATGCGGAAGTCGACCGAAGTTCGGCATTGACGGAAGTTCGCTCAAGAACTTGGCAGGAACAAGTTCGATGCAAGTTAGGCCAAGTTCCAAATAGCACACTTCAAAATAGAAGGTTCTTCGCCACCGGAACTTAGGCGGAACTAGCGTCGGAACAAAGCGTAGAACAGCGAGAAAAAGTTTGAGCGGAACTTCCGGCCTATGACCGGAAGTTCCGGTGAGACACAAAAGGCCCCAACAGAACAGGAACACGCTCTCTCTCACGGTATAATGGGATGGCTGTGGCGGTGCATATAGGTTTGTGCAAGAACAAGTGATTTCCCATAGCCTTCCAACATGGACCCCCTCTTAATAGTACGGTGACCTAAAAACAACAACCGGAAAGAAACTAGGAGAAGACTAAAAGGCCACCGTCTTCAAAAGATCACAAGAGAGCATCCAACACAATAGAATGAAACAACAACGACATTTCCCCTGAAACTCAAGAACCTGATTAAAAACAAGGTTGGGATTGTCATTAACACCAAAAACATCATGGGAAGATATAGTCCTTTCAATCTCCCCTTTTTGGTGTTAGATGACAATCCCACAGATTTACATAGAAACAAAGCAATCTTTGCAATGGACGGGCAAGCTCCCCAGATGTGTGCAAGGTAGAGAGAAGACCTCTAAGGACAAGACTAGCACACATACGGAGGCTCCTCTAACAATTGCAAAGATAGCACAAGTGCAAAATACAAAAGGATAGAGATCATGCAGAACCAACTAAATGTGGTGGAGACAAACGGAGTAATAATAACAATAAGAGCAATGAGGCTCCACCACCATAGCAACAACTCAAGAGATGACAGCAAGATACCACACACACGGCAAGGTATAAGATACCACATAGTCTCAAACATAACATACCACATGGTCCACAAGCACACATAAGTTCACGGACATAAAACCACAAGCACACAAATAAACTAGAGAGTTCACGAGTAAGAAAAGATCAAAGGCAAGAACAGGCTCGCGACTCATCCCATGCAAATCCCGTAGACAACCTAATAGACATATTTCTCCCCCTTTGGCATCGAGACACCAAAAAGGAAGAAGAGATCAATCTACTCGTCCCAGCCACGAGAAGGGGGAGGAGGAGAAGACTCAGGAGGACCAGTGACCTCCTCCTCAGACTCATCTTCGGACCAGTTGTAGTTGTTGCGAATCCAATCCTCCTTGGGAGCAGTGACAGAGCTAGAGACCGATGAGCAAGGAATGTTGAGGGCTGCCATGATGGCCTTCTAGCGCTGAATATTGTGACGCTGATCAACATAAGCCTGATACTCATGGTCCTGCGAAAGTTTTCTTCACTTTCCCAAGCGGCTTCTTTGCCCAAGATGGCTGCCTCGAGAGAAGGACCACCAACACTAGAGCCACCGAGGCGGATGAGGGACCACTAGCAACATCTTGAGCTTTCTTGAGAGCTTCTTTTTCTTCCACGAGCGAGGCTTCTGGTGCTTACTCACACGGAACCTTTTCTCTTCATGAATGGTGATGTTGTCTTGAGGAAAGGGGTTGCCAGTCTTCTCGAGCCACTTGTGATTGATGAGAGTCTGAATGTAAGGAGCATAGATGCAGGAGCGCTTATCAATGAGAGCCGCCCACATCTCTGAGTAGATGAAGTGCATAACATCCATTGACCTGTCAGTGTCTCGGCGAAGATGGGTCTGATGCATGAGGTCAACCTGATATCCATGAAACTGATCAAAGTTGCCAGCCTTGGGAGAGATGGTGTTCAAGTACACCCTGCGCATGATGTCATAAACTGGCAGCAGATGATTCACATACCCAGACCCCACCCTTCAATGTAGAGAGGCTCCGGGACCTCGGGATCAGCATCTGGGACCATGAACACGCCAACCATTTGCCCAGCGGCTGAATGGGATAGCCAAGAAGCTCGACAAACTCAGCCCAAGTAGCGGTAAGAAGCACATCTGGTCATCCACTTCATCTCACCTTGAGAGGACTGCATGTGAAGATCTGAGTAGAGTAGAAGCGAGCAATAAGATCACATCAAAGTTCGGCGGTGCTCCATGAGGGGAATCAGCCCAAACTTCTTGCAGATATCAAGAGCCTCTCCAAAGTAAACTTGCTTCTCTTCCATGTGAGGCACATTGATGTACTTCCGAGGAGAAACCACGAACTTCTTCTTTGATGCTTAAATTTCCTCATAAATCTGTTCTGGCGGTGTGAAAATGAGGTCCAAGCAAAGGCGATCACGAGGCACGAGGTAGGGATCCGTAGCCGAATGCGAGTAAGCCTTGAGACCACTTGGAAATATTGGCTTTGGTCATGTCGGCCCGGCAGCGTGGCCTTGAGCAGAGCAGGCCTCTTCACTGCGGCGGCAACCGGCCAGCAGCCTTCAGCGAGAAGTCTGGCGGTCGGACGCAATCTCAGATCGTCCTCATCAATCTCGGGAGGAATGTCGGCGGATGGTCGGGCACGCTTGCCTTGGCAGTATCTCCTTCCGAGAAGAAAGCACAAGAATAGGGAGGAAGGTGGGATAAGTGCACAAGTTCGAAGAGGAAACAAAAGAAATAGATTGGAAAAATACAAGCAGAAAAGTTGCATTGTGGCGGAACTTCCTGAATCGCGGAACTTCCGGTGAAAATGGTCCACCGGAAGTTCGGTCGTGGCTCACCGGAAGTTCGGTGAGGCCACTGGCCACAGTTCCAAACAGTAGTTCACTAGATGTAGATCTAAAAACCACAAGTTCAGATTTTTCAAGTATGTATTGGACCAATCTACTCTAGCATGATACCCTAGACCTACCAAGATCTTCCAACAAGTTCTAGCCAAAGAACTAGCCTAGACAAGGTGTGCCCTAACTCAAGCCATGGTGAGAGCAAGATCTCCATTAATGGAGGAGTTGAGGCGAATACTGGAGTCCATGGCGGGAGATCGAGGTGGGAAGGATCCCAGCGGATCTGCGGAGGAGGTTGGAGGCAGAAGGGCGAAGCTCCTTCGTGGAGAAGTCTGGCGGCGCTCCGGATAGAAGATGAGTCTTGGGGAAAAGGAAGAAGATCCCGTTTTCCCCAGGGCCTTATATAGGACGAGCACCACCGAAGTTCGGTGGTCCGAACTCCGGTCGATCGACCGGAAGTTCCAGCGCCAGAAGACCATCTCGAGATAGGACAACAAGGAAGAACTTTTGCAGGGAATAGAGAGGGCTTGAGGTAAGGAAAGTCTTAGGATAGATAGCTCAAACTGTGAAGAACCAAAACCAAGAAAAAACACAAAAAAGGTCAAAGAACCAAATAAAAACGAGTCGGTGGCCGAAGCCACCTTATATAAGAGTAAATGGCTTGACACCGCGAAGATATATCTTGGGTTCATTACCAACACTCATCATGAAGCTCAAATTGTCTCCTTTAGAGACAATAGAGTATGAAAACTTTAATGTGCGTATAATAGGGATAGTGTTTGTTCATAAGAGGAACTACACTCCCCCTAAATCCATGCCTACATCCAAACAAGATACACATTGAGACACGGGTAGGTGTGAAAGGGCTCAAGCAACATTGCTCGAATAAATGATATTTATCTCATGCCTTAACTCTCGGAACCTTGCTTCATCAAGAGGCTTCGTGAAAAGATCCATAAGATTTGCCTTGGTGGAACATACTCCAAAGAAATGTCTCCTCTAGCAACATGGTCCCGAATGAAATGATGGCGAATCTCAATGTGCTTGGTCCGGTTGTGTTGCAGGATTGTGAGCAATAGCAATGGAACTCTCATTATGCAAAGAAGAGGCACCTTGTCAAAAGATAGTCCAAGATCCTTCAAGGTTTGCTTCATCCATAGCAATTGAGCACGGATTGCGGCAGAGATGTACTCGACTTGGCGGTGGACATCGACACACGTTTGCTTCTTGAGGACCAACAAACCAAAGATCGTCAGAAAGCGACAAGCTCGGAGGTTGACTTTCTTCCCACTTTGTCACCAGCCCAGGAGTCCGTGTAACCAATGAGATCAAAGATGGCTCCTTGGGGTACCACAACCCAAAGTTTGGGGTATGAACTAAATATCGAAGATCCTCTTGGACCACCATGTGACTTTCCTTTGGTGCGGCTTGAAATCTTGCACACATACCCACACTCAACATAATATCCGGTCGGGATGCACAAAGATAGAGCAAAGAACTAATCATCGAACGATAGAGTTTTTGATCCACCTCCTTACCCTTGGGATCGAGATCAAGATTAACCTTAGTTGGCATGGGAGTCTTGGCACCTTTGACTTGATCAAACTTGAACTTCTTGAGCATGTCTTGGATGTACTTGGCTTGGTTGATGAAAGTCCCTTTCCTCAATTGTTTGACTTCAAATCAAGGAAAAACTTCAACTCCCCATCATGGACATCTCAAGCGGTCGGTCATGAGCTTGGCAAAATCCTCATTAAAAGTTTTGTTAATAGACCCAAAGATAATGTCATCTACATAGATTTGGCATACGAACAAGTGGCCTCCAACTTTCTTAGTAAAAAGTGGGATCAATGAGGCCCACTTGAGCCAGTCAACAAGAGCTCCCTAAGGCAATCATACCACGCACGTGGGGCTTGCTTGAGGCCATAGAGTGCCTTATTGAGCTTGTAGACATGGTTCGGAAAAAGTGGATCCTCGAATCCGGAGGTTGCTGGCGTATACCAACTCTTTCAAAGGACCATTAAGAAAAGCACTGTTAACATCAATTTGATACAATTTAAAGTTATGATGGGTAGCAAAGGCAAGAAGCATACGAATGGATTCAAAGGCGAGCAGCAGGCGTAAGTCTCACCGTAGTCGATGCCCTCAACTTGTGAGTATCCTTGGGCAAATAACCTTGCCTTGTTGCATACGACAATTCCATTCATCGCACTTGTTCTTGAAGACCCACTTGGTTCCAATGACGTTTTGGCGGTCTTTAGGCGCTCAACCAATGTCCAAACATTGTTCCTCTTGAAGTTGTGAAGTTCCTCGTTCATAGCATCAAGCCAATCATCATCTTCAAGAGCTTAGAAGACTTTCGTGGTTCCACAAGAGATAAGCATGGTGAGAGCAAAAGGAAGCTAGTTGCCTCCTAGTAGTGGAACCTTTATTGAAATCCCCATAGACATTATCAAGGATATGGCCATCTTGAACAAGCTTGGCGAGACAATAGGCTGAAGCAGCGGGGCTTGTGCTTCAATTCGAGATTCTTGAGCTACCACTTGGTCATTTCCACCAATTGAGCCGCCCTTGACTATAAGCATGAACACGAGGTCATCTTCATCAATTTCCACTTGAAGTCATCACTTGGAGAGGATCCTTGAGGATCATTGACTTGCTCTTGATCTCGACGAACTTGACCTTGGGAAGAAGCCCCATCTTGGGGAGGTTGATGAAGAGCTTGTCCGTGGGAGGTGCCTTGAGGAGGAGCCCCATCGTGGGGAGGTTGATGTTGTTGATGAAGAGCTTGTTCTTTAGAGCTTGGAGAGTCATGAGCATGGGAATCTTCGGAAGATCTTGAGGGAGCTTGTGCCAAGAAAGTAGGTCCTTGAGGTGGAAGATGATCTTGTGAGAGTGAGGTCTCCACTTGAGTAGAGCTTGGTCCTTCTCCTTCGTCCATAAGGGGATCCTCAATGGGGAGGTGGAAACCCACACCCATTCTTCCTATGGCCTTGGGAGGAATTTCATCACTTGGATCACAAACACCATCTTGCCTAACAAGAGACTCATGATTTTCATCAAACTTCACATTGCTCGTCTCTTCAACTCTTCCATTGGCTTTGTTGTAGACTCTATAAGCATGGGACTGATTTGAGTAACCAACGAAAATTCCTTCTTGAGCCTTGGATTCAAACTTTGACAAGAACTCCTTTCTTGAGGATGTAGCACTTGCACCCAAACACCAAAGTAGCTAACATTAGGCTTTTCCGGTGAGAAGTTCATAAGGGTCTTGTTCTTATTCTTGCGGAGATAAAGCGGTTGGTTGCATGGCAAGGTGGAGATGTCCTCGGCCCAAAATTGTATGGAGACTTGAACTCATTAGCATAGCATGAGCCGCATCCATCAAAGTGCGATTCTTTCTTTCAACACCATTTTGTTGAGTGGTGTAGGGTGGAGTATTGATGCTTGATTCCTTCATCCTTGAAACTCATCCAAGGTATAGTTTTGAACTCGGTGCCATTGTCACTTAGAATTGAGAGAATAGTTGCATTGTGCTTCCGTTGAACCTCATTAGCAAAGTCAATGACGGTTTTTTGAGTCTCACTCTTGTACTTGAAAAAGAACACCCAAGTGTATCTTGAGAAATCATCCACAATAACCAAGCAATACTTCTTGCCTCCAAGGCTATCATGAGAGGAGGACCAAAGAGATCCATATGCAAGAGCTCAAACATCTCTCGGTAGTGATTTGATTGAGCTTTGTGAGGAGTTTCATGCATCTTCCTTCAATACAAGCCTGAACACGATCTTTGGCAAAATAAACATCGTTAATTCAAGGATGTGGCCCTCGAGTGAAGTCTTTGCAAAGTCCTCATGTTAACATGGGCTGGCGGCGATGCCACAACCAGCCCTTGTCGGCTTTAGCATAGAGACATAGAGCATGAGGGGTAGTGGTACAGAAAAGTCCACCATATACAAGTCATGTTCCATATCCTACAAAAGTCACCTTGAGAGGCGTGCTCCACATGAGGACCACGGAATGAGAATTAAAGAAAGAAGAAAGACCCATAAGAGCAAAACCTGAACCGAGTAAGTTGTAACCAAGAGTTTTGACAAGCATGGCGTCAACCAAGGATACATCAGGGTTACCACCACTTTGCCAAAACCCAAAACACGAGAGCTTGTTTTGTCACCGTAGGAGACCATGGTGTTAGCAATATTGGGTCTCAATTCGGTCATGATAGACTTGCTTCGGTCATATGACTCGTGGCACCACTATCAAGCACCCATTTTGATCCGCCGGAAGCATAGTCCTACAAGAAAATCAAGCCTTGGTTTTAGGTACCCATTTTGCAATGGGTCCCCTTTTGTTAGTGACAAGAACCTTTGGCACCCAAATGGCCCAATGATAATCATGCGTGTAAGATGTCCCCACATATCTAGCATATACATGACCATCATAAGATTTGCAAAGAATATAAGAGGGATTGTTCTTTCCGGCAAAGTTGTCACTTTGCAAGAGGGTTAGGCCATTTGGTACTCCTTGGGCCATGCCCTTGTTCTTTTTCTTCTTGTTGTTGTTGTTCTTCTTCTTCTTGTTCTTGTTCTTGTTCTTATTCTTCTTAGTCTTGGCAAGTTGATCCTTCAAAACCTTGACCTCCTCTATGAGATGCTCATGCTTGCAACAAGGGTTAGGAGAGCTAGACAAGTCTATAATTTGCACAGCGGAAGACTTAGAAAGATCACAAGTTAATTGAGTTTGAAGCTGTTCATGAGCCTCAAAAAGACATGAGAATTTACTCTCCAAGGCTTTGTGTTCCTCTATGAGTTTCTCAAGATCCTTTTGAGTCCTATCATGACCACCCACAAACTCAGCATTTTCTTTCTTGAGAACCTTAATCAAAGCAAGAGCATGGTCACGTTCTTTAATTGTAGAGGTCAAAGTGTTGTTATGATCATCTACAAGCTTAGACACATTTTCTTCGAGATTAATTATCATATTTTGTTCATCCTCAAGACTTTGAGTGAGAGAGGCAATTTCATCGGCGACATCTCTTTCATTTTTACTTAGCAAGTCAAGAAGTTCTTCCTTTTCATATAAGGCATCTCTAGCATTTTCAAGTTGTGCAAGTAAGGACTCAAAGCGGTTTTAGTTTCTTCATCTAAGGTAGCAACAAATTCACACATGTCAATCATCTCTTTCTTCACCTCTAGACCAACAAGATCAAGAGAGGAAGGCTCACTAGAGATAGGTTGAGGAGTGGGTTTCGGTGATACCTCGGTGGCCTTTGCCATGAAGCACTTTTGGTTGGAGGAGATGACATTTTCATTTGGCGAGTCGAATAGGGATAGACGTGGAGTTGAGGTAGTGGCAATATCAGCAACCCCCACAATCTCTCCACCATGAACTTCATCATCATCATCTTCATCTGTGCCCGAAAGATATTCTTCATGGACCACAATTGCTCGTTCCTTGTTAGTGGCGTTATTGACGACGTAGTTCTTGTTTAAGGGATGAGGAGGTCTTGACTTGACCTTGAGAATGAGACGACCACCATTGTCTTCACGGTTCTCAAAGGGACATTTGGCCACGAAGTGACTCTTGTCATTGCAATTGTAGCATGACCTTGCTTTGGGAGACTTGTTGGGTGAGTTGAATATTGAGTTGTCCCTTGATCTTGACTTGAATCCGGACTTGTTCCAAAAGGCCCTTGAAGCGAGAGCAAGATGTTCGTTGAAGGCACATTTGAGATCTTCTTGAGACCACTCACTTGATGTATCATCATCATCAACTTCAATAGCCTTGGCCTTCAAAGCAAGGTTCACTTTTGTTGATCCAATGGCTCTAGCTCGAGCGGACTCTGCATTCTTCTTAGCAATAGTCATGTCAATTACTTCACTCAAGACTTCTTGGGAGGTCATTAAGTGAAAGTTGGTTCTTCCCTTGATAGAGTTGAGCTTTTGTTCTTCAAATGGGAGAAGATCTTGAATGAACTTCCTCTTCATAAACTTGTCATCAACATAGTGAGCCCCGAGGTCCCTCATAGTGGAACAAAGGACCTTAAGGCGCCTATACATGTCTTCAGGGGTCTCATCATCTTGCATTGCGAAACCATCGCACTCGTTGTTTATCTCATCAAACTTGGAGCTTTGGATGCTAGAATTCCCAACAAAGAGCTCGGTGAGTTGATCCCAAGATCCCTTGGCAGTGTCAAATTGGCGAATGTGAGCAAAATCCTTTGGAGTCAAAGCCTTTTGAATCATTCCCAAAGCTGTAGCATTGAGTTGCTTGTCCACCACTTCACCTCGTGTCAATTTCTTTGGGTCAAATGGAGAGAATCCATCCTCCACAATCCTCATTAACTCAATGGATGAGCTGGAAATATGTGAGCGTATTAGATATTGCCAATTGGCGAAATTAGACGTATCTAGCATGGGTGGTGCTCCTTGAGGTATAATGTGTGGCATGGGAATGGGTGGATCCGGAGTGTACTTCTTGACGGTGGGGTACCGAGTAGTCCTTTCATCCATTATCCCCTTTGGAAGTTGGGTTCTCGGGCTCCTCGATGTTCTCACTTGGAACCTTGGTAGAGGTTTGAGCAACAAAACCAAGTCCCAAGTGAGTGGTGGCAGCAGCGGAGTTACCACAGGCGGACAAATAGCAGTGGGAGGAACCTCGTTGGATTGGGGTGTCAATAGCAACCATGGGGTTTGGCTTGAGAGGCGCAAGAGAGTCATCATTTCCTCGAACTTGGACATCATGGATCACTCCAATTGCTTGAGGTCATCCATAGTGGCCAAGTTCTTGGCTTTTTCAGTTTCACTACCCCCTTCGTCGGCCATAGTCTCTTAGGCGGTAAAGCCGAGTAAGAGCACAGGCTCGATACCAATTGAAAGTACCGACTTGATACGACTAGAGGGGGGGTGAATAGGCGTCTACCAATTTTAATTTGTTTCTTACTTTTAGGCTCAACAAGAAAGGAAGTTATCTAGAGATGCAACTAAGTGAACAACCTAAATGCAAGAAAACGAGCACCAACCACAAAAACAGTAAATAACAAGGAGTAAAGGAGGAGAGCAGTAACGGCGAGGGACAGAGATGTAATTCCGTAGTTCACTCCCAATGAGCTACGTCTCGTTGGAGAGGTGTCGGGGCCACACAAGGTCACCCGAGCGCCACAAAGGCCTCACCTTCTTCTCCGGTGAGCTCCCCCACAAAGGAGGCCTCACAATCCACTAACCGGTGACCTTGAAGGCGCCAACCGAAACATTTACACCAAGGTTGAGGGGGAGGCTCCACAACTGAATTGGAGGCCCTCAACGACACCTCGAAGCTTTACAACACATGCCTCAGCTCTGGGGATGCCCTACACCATCTAGGGTTCCAAGAAACCCAAGAGCAACAAGATCCACAAAGGATGGGTGGGGGAAATCAATTCTTCTTTGGTGGAAGTGTAGATCTAGGTCACCTCCCTCACCTCTCAAAAGATCAGGTCATTTGAGTGGCTAGGGAGAGAGATCTAGTGAGGTGAAGCTCAAGCATTAATGGAGGAGAGAGAAAAATTCGAGAGAGAGTGGGAGGAAGAAGAGGGGTGCCTTAAATAGGCCCCAGCTGAATTCTGACCTCCCAGCGACCTCACGGAAGTTCGGTGAGGGCGGAAGTTCCTTGACAGCTCCAACGGTCATCAGACCGTTGACGCCCGCTCCAGAAGTGCAACCGGAAGTTCCGGTCAAAACGGACCGGAAGTTCCGGTGAACTTCCGAGAAAGTTCCGACCAGGTTCCAGCTAAATAGCGCACTTCTAAACAGAAGGTTACTGAGCCTTCACCGGAACTTGGGGCGGAACAAGGGGCGGAACTTTTGGGTAACGAAGCGAGTCTGACCGGAAGTTCCGGCGTTCAGGCGGAAGTTCCTCTCAAGAACTTCTGGCAAGAACAAGTTCCGATGCAAGTTCCGGCCAAGTTCCGGCAAATAGCACACTTCAAAACAGAAGGTTACTGAACCACCACCGGAACTTGGGCGGAACTAGCGTCGGAACAACTGTAAACAGCCCCTGAGAAAATTTTTGGCGGAACTTCCGCCTATGACGGAAGTTCGGTGAACCTAAAAGCTAGCGAACATGAACACACTCTCTCTCACGGGATAATGGGATGGCTGTGGCGGTGCATATAGGTTTGTGCAAGAACAAGTTATTTCCCACATCCTTCCAACATGGACCCCCTCTTAATAGTACAGTGACCTAAAAACAACAACGGAAAGAAACTAGGAGAAGACTAAAAGGCCACCGTCTTCAAAGATCACAAGAGAGCATCAACACAATAGAATGAAACAACGACGTTTCCCTGAAACTCAAGGCGATTAAAAACAAGGTTGGGATTGTCAGTTTAACACCAAAAACATCATGGGAAGATATAGTACTTTCACCGCTTCATCCCACTATTCCACCAATATCAAAAATACACATAAGAAGCAATAACATGACCATCAGCGCCCACATACTCATATGTGTACTACCCGTGCAAAGCATCTATGCATAGATCCAGATCTGATAGCACTGTTGGGTTCGCAACATAGAAAACAAAAAATTCCTACGATGGGAACTATATGCACCAAGATCCATCTATCTAGATAGAAGCAACAGGTGGATATACATCCATAGAATACATACCCTCAAAGACCGAAAAGCTTGACAAGTATGAAATCGTTGGTGATGTAGTAGATCTATTGCCGATCTCAAGATCGTGATGAAGTCCAACTGGTCCAGCACCATCAAGTCTAGAACACTTAAGCGTTGATGCATCCGTGTCGCACACATGTTGGGTATCCCAACAACCTCCAGGCCCTCGCTCCGGTAAGCATGGAAAGCAACAAATCCTTCTAGAAAAAGCCACCGGAAACATGTATCTCGCTGATCCGAGGCCATGGGGAAATTCTAGAGGGGGAGAGAGATCCTTCACGAGGAGGTGTGAGATGAGAGGAGGAGAGGGGGGCCTTTTATAGGGAGAGGGGGCAACCCAAAGGGCATGGCGTGGAAGCCATGGTGGATGCCCCCACCTCTTCGACATTCATGTGGGTGGAGCTCCCACTCAAAATAAAAAGCCTCCACTCACATAAACATGCCTCCACTCACATCCATTAAATTTCCACCAAATATAATGCAAGCTCTCATTTAATAAAACTCTTTTATTTATTTTATTCAAAAAAATTAATTACATTAATTAACAAACATTCACATAAAACCCCTTGCAATATTTCAATTTCACATGCACAACCAGTTTCAGCAATTTCACTCGAAAAAATTCCGGTTTCCATTAAAATAATTCTAGCGCTTTATTTTTGTTTCTCTGGCATATTATTTGCTCCAAATATTGTCGGTATCCCTTAAGTGTGTCACCCTACGGTTCGCGAATAATGCAGACATGATCGAGACCCCTCTCCAATCAATAATCAGTAGCGGGACCTAGAGATCCGTACTGACTCCCACACATTCAACGATGACTTTTGTGATCGTGAGAACCTTTTACGCATGTAACTTAATCCCTTTGTATCGTGATATATTACATGTCCGAGATTCGATCATCAGTATCTCCATACCTAGTTTGATATCATTACCGACATGCACTCTTTTCTTGTTCCTGTGATATAATATTCTAGTGATCACATCACTTGCTTGCAAGCTAACTAATGTGATATCACCGAAAGGGCCCACAATATATCTATCCGACATCGGGATGGATAAATTCCACTCTCGATCCATGAGCCTCTACATAACATATTCATAGCACTGAACCCACCTTTATAGTCACCCTGTAATGGTGTGACATTTGATGTTATCAAGATACGCTTCCAGTGTTAGTGATTGACATGATCTCATGGTCTAAGGACTAGGATTACTTTGTATCATGTTATAGCAATATAAACATAATGAATTTGATCGTAATGCTATACTTTGGTTGAATGTTCATTACATCATTCCAACAATGTTGTGACCTCGTTATTAACAACATCCAATGTCCATGATCAGGACACCTTGATCATCATGTTAATCAAAGAGCTAGTTTATATGAGAGGCATAACTAGGAACTCTTTATTTATTTATTAAACACAAATGTATTAACGTTTCCGATTAATACAATTATAGCATGCAAAATAAAAATTTATCATAAACAACGAATAAGATAATAACCACCTTATTATTGCCTCTCGGGCATATTACCTTGAGGTACCACAACAGTGGATACCTCAGAGCAAGGTGATGCGTGCACCCGATGTTGACGTGGGACGCTTCGTTGGAAACCCCAAGAGCAAGGTGTGAAGAGCACAACAACAAGTTTCCCTCAGTAGAGACCGAGGTTATCGAACCAGTAGGAGGAAGGAAACGACTCAAAGGAGTTGCTAGCAACTTGGAGACCTGCACAACACAAACTCAAGACTTTGTCCCAATGAATAGTGAGGTTGTCAAGCTGACCAGTTTGCTGTGACAAAGTATTTACTGTATGGTGTGGAAGGTGATGATGAATTGCAGCAAGTAAACAGGTAACAACGGAAAATGTATCAATGGTAAAGATTGGACCGGGGTCCATAGTTCACTAGAGGTGCTCTCCTTAGATAAACAAACATGGCATGAAGGGTAAACAAATTATAGCAGGGCAATTGACAGGAACTAAGCAAGGCATAATAATGCAATACTAGACACAAAGATCCTATGAGATTCGATTGGGCAAAACAACAATATACATAGACCGCCATCCAACTGCATCTATGACTAGAAGTCCACCTTCAGGTTATCATCTGAACCCCCTCTAGTATTAAGTTGCAAGCAACAGACAACTGCTTTAAGCAAAGTGTGTAAGGTAAACAATCCACTTGTTCCATGAACAAGAGACCGTTGTTTTCTCCCTAGTGGAAACAGAACATCTACCATCAAAGAGATTTCTGTCACTTCCCTTGATAGGTAGAGGCATGAACCCACTATCGAGCATAAATACCCCCTCTTGGAGTCACTAGCAACTACTCGGCCAAGATAGCTACTAACAACGTATCGCATGCAAGATCACAAACAACACAAACATGATAGAATCAAATATACAAAACCATTAATCAATATGACATAGTAATCTCAATATCCATCGGATCCCCGCAAACACAACATGCATGATTACAAATAGATTAGATCTTGATCATGAGCAGACTCACAAGATCTATAAATGAAAGCGAAAGGAGGAGATACAACCATCTAGCTACTACATGGACCCGTAGTCAAGGTGGAACTACTCGCTTCATCTGGGAGAAGAACACCTTGGGATGATCTCCCCTCCATTTGAGTCTGGAAGAACTCATCCCCGATATAGGGATAATGGTGGCGGCGGCTACAGACAGTTTCGTGGTATATTGATCGGGTGTTTAGGATTTTGGCATCGGGGGGAATTTATAGGCGAAGAGGCGAGGGCCACAGGCGGTGCACCCCAGGACGCCGCCCTAGGACACGCCGCTAGGGGGTGTGGCCCCCTAGTGAGCCTACTCTGTCTCGTATTCTGGCTTCGTGTTTCCCACGGTAAAATATTGACTTTGGCTTTTGTCCCGCCCAATTCGAGAATATTGATTTTACGCTTTCGGAACCAAAAGCGAAGAAAACATGCAACTGGCACTGTGCAACTTGTTAATATGTTAGTTCCAGAAAACATATAAAAATACCTCAAAGGGCAGACAAAGCAAAGCAAAGTAGATATTAAACAAGCATGGAACATCAAAAAATGTAGATACGTTTCCGACGTATCAAGCATCCCCAAGCTTAACTCCTGCTCGTTCTTGAGTAGGTAAGTGATAAAAATAATAACTTTTGAGGTGACATGCACCATCAAAACCAAGATCTAACCATTTGCAAGCATTGAAAACTGGGATCAAAGAACTCTAAACATGTGCATGAAAGATGGAGTTCTAACAATAAGACAAAGTAACTGTGCATGCAACATGAAAGGCTACAAACAAAGATCATGAATAACATGCATTGAAAAACATTTGTTTGTTTCACATCTGAAAACATGGCATAGTGGCAATCAACTTGTACCTCATAGAGTATAAAATAGATGCATAGGACACCTTCAAATTTCATAAGAGTGACTAGATACAAATAGCATAAGAAGAAGTAATATCACAATATGCATCAATCAATAAGTTTTGGGACAATGCACACAGAACTAAGAATGGCAACTATGCTCTCTTAATGGTACCTAAAGGTAGAAGGTGGAGACTCAATATAATAGTGGAAGAAAGGCCCTTCATCAAGGGAAGCAGGGATTTCAAGTTTCAAAAAGAGCTTCCAAACATTATGGTACTTGTTAGCTTTCAGCCCTCATCGGCCTATCATAAGCATCTTGAAGTGATTAAGTTTAAAGTGAACAAACTATGGAGTATATGCTTGACAAAGTATAAGTTGGCAATCTCATGTCCCTTGAATATGAGGGCCACACCTCATGCTACTCAACTGTAGGGTTTCGTAGCATGGAAAACAAAAATTTTCTATCGCATACAAACAAACAAGCCAAGATCTATCTACTAGATTGTAGCAGCAGTCGATGGAATAACACCCTCGAAGATTCCAAAGTGTTTAGCGAGGCGGATTCTCGTGGGTGATGTAGTCGTACTCTTCCGATCTCAAGATCGTGTAGGCGATCCTTAAGCAGCTGCGTTCGGCGGTGCTTACATGATCGGTCACCGTTCGGTACTCGAAGACCTTCCTCTCCTTGTTCCAGCGACGTGGAGGTTGTAGCACTCTCCTCGCGATTCGGCGCCTGGCGTGGTGCAGGAAGTAGAGGGAGATCCATGAGCCATGTAATGAGGCGAGTATGGTGGAGTATGAGAGAGATCTATTAGTGGTCTAGGGTTTAGACACACCAATTAGAAGGCTCTAAACCGAAGGCTAGAGTAATTAGAAGCTCTAAACCAAAGCGGCTCTAAGCAGGAGATTAGAGGATAGGAACTTGTGTGTCTAGAGGAGGAGGCCCTGCCCTCCTTTTATAGGTGGGAGGAGGCCAAGGGAGGAGTCCCTCCCAAGTCGGCCTTGGGTGGCCCGGCTTGGAGGAGGACTCCTCCCCAAAGTCGTTTGCCTCCTCTTGCTTGTTTCCCACAGTTTCTGTTTTAGCCGTTTGACTTTCAAAACCATTTGACTTTTCTTTTAGGATTCAATTTAATCCTTTATTTGGAACAACAAGAACACTTAGTACATGATGCAATCATTCCAATATGTAATGACACATTCATGTACCCTTCCCCAGTCTGGACATTAGGAACCTTCTAGAACATTCGATGAAAACACGGAATCATTCCGAACTCAAAGCAGGACTTTCCTTATATGAATCTTATTCTCCGGACCATTCCGGATCACCTCGTGATATCCGGATCCCATCCGAGACTCGAACAACATTCGGTCTCTTTCTCATAATACCATAACTACTCAAACAACGTCGAATCCTTAAGTGTGTCTCCCTACGGTTCGTGAATTATGCGGACATGATCGAGACACTTCTCGAACAATAACCAATAGAGGAATCTGGAAATTCATATGGCTCCCACATATTTCTCGATTACTTTGCGATCGAATGAACCACTTACATACGATACCAATTTCCTTTGTCTCACGATAGTTTACTTATCCGAGGTTATGATCGTCGGTATCTCGCATACCTAGTTCAACCTAATTCTGAAACAAGTACTCTTTTCTCGTTCCGTGATATGTGATCCCTTGTGAGCTCACATGCTTGCAAGCTAATTGGATGACATTCCACCGAGGGCCAGTATATCTATCCATCATATGGATGGACAAATCCCTCTTGATCCATGTGTTTCAACCAATACTTTCCGAACACTCAATGCCACCTTTATAGCCACCCGATTACGGTGTGGTGTTTGATGTCATCAAAGCATCCATCCGGTAAAGGTGATATGCATGATCTCATGGTCGAAGGAATTAGGTTACTATGTATCGGAAAACATATAGCAATTGAACTATTGAAATGACTTGATCTTTATGCTCGCTTATCTATAGGAGTATGTCCACCATATCATTCTCCTAATGATATGATCTTGTTGTTGATAACATCTCAATGTTCATGATAGGGAAACCACAATCATTAATCAACCAACAAGCTAGTGAAGTATAGAGGCTATACTAGGGACTTCAAATTAAGTTTACAAATCACACAAGTATCAATGTTTCCTTGTTAATACTATTATAGCATGAATGTAAACATTTATCATAAACACAAAGATATAATAATAACTACATTTATTATTGCCTCTAGGGCATATCTCTAACA
Source organism: Avena longiglumis (assembly GCA_030063025.1). Lineage (NCBI taxonomy): Eukaryota > Viridiplantae > Streptophyta > Magnoliopsida > Poales > Poaceae > Avena > Avena longiglumis. The sequence goes on along the minus strand of CP125976.1, from coordinate 504,446,409 downwards.
TTCTCCCACTTGCACTAGAGTAATCTAATCTAGATTACATGGTAATATACCGAACACCCATGGCAGTTTGGTGTTGGTCATGTTTTTCCCTCGGGAGAGGTTTAGTCAACGGATCCGCCACATTGAGATCTGTGTGTACTTTGCAAATCTTTATATCCCCATCCTGGATATGTTCTCGAATAGCGTGAAAACGCAGCTTGATATGCTTCAGCTTCTTGTGTGACCATGGTTCTTGCGCATTGGCTATGGCGCCCATGTTATCACAGTAGATAAACATTGGGTCCAGCGCACTAGGAACCACACCCAGCTCTGTAATGAACTCTTTCATCCATATCGCTTCTTGTGAAGCCTCTGAAGCAGCCATGTATTCCGGTTCAGTTGAAGATCTCGCCACAACGCTTTGCTTTGCACCCCTCCAGCTAATTGCTGCACCATTCAAAACAAATAGTATCTAGATTGTGATTTAGAATCATCCGGATCGGTGTTCCAACTAGCATCGGTGTAACCATTAACAACGAGCTGTTCATCACCTCCATCAGAAAGAACCATATCCTTAGTTCTTCTCAAGTACTTAAGGATGTTTTTGACGCTTTCAATGATCCACTCTGGATCACTTTGATATCTGCTAGTTAAACTAACATATGCAATGTCGGGTCTAGTACATAGCATGGCATACATTAGAGATCCTATGGCTGAGGCATGGAGTCTTACTCATCCTTTCTCTATCTTACGCGATGTCGGACTTTGAGTTTTACTCAAGGTCGTATTGAGCAACATGGGCAAGAACCCTTTCTTGCTTTCTTCCATTCAAACCTCTTTAGAACTTTGTCCAAATATGTACTGTGACAATGATATTTGGCGTTTAGATCTATCTCTATAAATCTTTATGCCTAATATGTAAGCTGCTTGCCAAGATCCTTCATTGAAAACTATTATTCAAATATTCCTTGACACTATTAAGAAGGTCTACATCATTCCCAATCAACAATATGTCATCCACATATAGTATTAAGAATGCTGAGCTCCACTCACTTTCTTGTAAATACAAGCTTCTCCATAAGTTTTATAAAACCAAAACTTTTGATCACCTTATCAAAGCGTTGATTCCAACCGGGCTTGCTTCAATCCATATATGGACCGTTGAAGTTTGCATACCTTGTTAGCATCTTTAGGATCGACAAAACCTTTGGGTTGCATCATATACAACTCTTCATCAATATCTCCATTGAGGAATCTTTGTTTTGACATCCATCGCCATATCTCATAATCATAATATGCGTGATTGCTAACATAATCCTCCACGGACTTTAACCGCTACTAGTGAGAAAGTCTCATCGAGTCAACTCCTTGAATTTGTGAAACCCTTTTGCGACAAGTCGAGCCTTATAACGATAACATTACCATCGACATCTGTTTTCTTCTTGAAAATCCATTTGTTCTCGACCTTTCGCCATCCGGTAAGTCCACCAAAGTCCATACTTGGTTTTCGTACATGGATCCAATCTCGGTTCATGGCTTCTTGCCATTTATTGGAATCTGGGCTCACAATCGCTTCCTCATATGTCTGGGGTCATCGATGTTGTCCACCAACATGACACTCATAAGGATCATACCAATGCAGGTGGTACGAGTTCTCGTTGACCTCAGAGGCTCTGTAGTAACTTCAACCGAAGTTTCATGATCACCATCATTAGCTTCCTCTCTTATTGGTGCGGGCACCATGAACTTCTTCGGTCTTTGCGCTACTCGCAATTTCGAGAGAAGGTTCAACAACCTCATCGAGTTCTACTTTCCTTCCATCACTTCTTTCGAGAGAAATTCCTTCTCTAGAAAGGATCCATTCTTAACAGCGAAGATTTTGCCTTGGATCTATGATAGAAGGTATACCCAATAGTTTCCTTGGTACCCTATGAAGACTTTTTCCGCTTTGGGTTCAAGCTTGTCCACTGTAACTTCTTTACATAGGCTTCACATCCCCAAACTTTAAGGAGCGACAATCTAGGTTTCTTCCCAAACCATAATTCATACGGTGTCGTTTCAGCGGATTTAGGCGGTGCCCTATTTAAAGTGAATCATTTGTTTCTAATGCATAACCCCAAAATGATAGCGGTAAATCATAAGTGACATCATAGAGCGAACCATATCTAAGAGAGTTCGATTCACGTTCGGACACACCATTCTGTTGTGGTGTTCCGGGTGTCAGCTGTGAAAGTATTCGCATTTCTTCAAATGCTGCCAAACTCTTAACTTAGATATTCACCTCCACGATCATAACGTAGAAATTTAATCTTCTTGTTACGTTGATTCTCTACCTCACTTTGAAACTCCTTAAACTTCTCGAAAGTTTGGTTTATGTTTCATGAAATAGATATACCCATATCTACTCAAGTCATCAAGTGAAGGTAAGAACATACTTGATAACCACCGTAGCGATGCTACACTCATTGGACCACACACATCGGTATGTATGATTTCCAATAAGTCCGTAGCTCGCTCCATCATACTGAAAATGGAGTCTTAGTCATTTTTCCCATCGGACATGCTTAGCATCTTTCAAGTGATTCAAGAAGTCCATCGAATGGAGTTTCTTCATCGCTTCACTCAATGTGACCAAGGCGATTGCCACATATAGGTCGAATTATAAGCGATTTCAAGCGTTTAGCCTCAATGTTGTTGATATGTGTATTTCCACTATCAAGATTCAATAAGAATAGACCATCTATCAAAGGTGCATGTGCATAAAACATATTACTCATATAAATCGAACAACCATTATTCTCGACTTAAACAAGTAAGCGTCTACTTAATAAACAAGATCCCGATATAATGTTCATGCTCAAACGGGCACTAAATAACAATTATTTAAGTATAAAACTAATCCGATGGTAGATGAAGGGGTAGCGTGCCGACCGCGATCACATCAACCTTTGATCCGTTTCCCAGCGCATCGTCACCTCGTTCTTCGCTAGCTTCCGTTTATTCTGCGGCTTTGTTTGAGTTACAAATATGAGCAACCGAACGATATCAAATACCGAACTACTACAGTACTAGTGAGATACACATCAATAACATGTATATCGGATATACCTTTCTTCTTGATGTTGCGGTTCTTGAGATCCGCCAAATACTTTGGGCAATTCCGCTTCGATGACCTTCTCCCTTGCGTAAAAGCACTTTCGATGTCGGGCTTGGGTCCAGCTTTGGTCTTCTTCGCCGGCGTGGTAACTTTCTTACCACCCTTCTTTAAGTGTCCATTTTGCTTAGACTTGCCTTTCCTGAATTTGGTGGTCTTATTGACCAACAATACTTGGTGCTCTTTCTTGATCTCCACTTCTGCAGATTTCAACATGGCAAAGAGTTCTGGCAATGTCTTGTTCATGTTCTGCATGTTGTAGTTCATCACAAAGTTCTTGTAACTTGGTGGTAGTGATTGGAGGACACGTTAAATCCCCAAAGCATTAGGAATCACTATACCCAAGCTTTGAAGTTTGTTTGCGTGCCCAGACATCTTAAGCACATGCTCAGCCAGACTGCCTTCTTCCATCTTGCGGTTAAAGAACTTTTCGGAAGCCTCATAGCTTTCAATTGCCATGAGTCTCAAAAATCAATTTGAGATCCTCGACAATATCATATGGGTACGACTCTTCAAACCTTTTACGAGCTCGATTCCAAACCATACAAGATAGCACCTTTGAACTATAGATCTTGATTCTTAGGCGAGGTAGACATTCTTTACTTCGCCGAGCATCGGTGCGGGTGGGTCACCCGGTGCATCCGGCACATAGGTCAAATTACCCGGTGTGAGGACAATCCTCAAATTGCGGAACCAATCCATGAAGTTGCTTCCATTGTTTTCAACTTTTCTTTCTCTAGGAGCAGCATTAAAATTGATGGTAGGGGCTGCCATTGATCTACAACATATTTGCAATAGTTTAGACTAAGTTTATGACAAATTGAGTTCAAATTAATTAAGAAATTAAACTAGGTGAACTACCACTCAAAACAACATCCCTCACATTGTTTTAGTGATCACGAACCAAATCCACTACATCAACACCGATCATCACGAGAGTTGATAGTTTCAATGGCGAACAATCGTCATGTTCATAATATCTACTATATGATTCATGCTTTACCTTCGGTGATCCGTGTTCGAGACCATGTCGTACATGCTAGGCTCGTCAAGATCAAACCTTAGTTTCGCATGAGCAAATCGGCTTGCTCACGTTGTATACACTTGCGAGAATCTAACACACCCGATCATCACGTGGTGCTTGAAACAACAAGCTTTAGCAGCGGTGCTAACTAAGGGTGAACACATTATGACTTGAAAATCATGTGCATGAGGATCATCTTATAATGCTACCGTTGTCTACTAAGCAATACAAGATGCATAAAGGATTAACATCACATGCAATTCAATAATATGTGATATGATATGGCCTTTCTTCTTTGTGCTTCCGATCTCCATCTTCAAGCACGAACATGATCTCCATCATCACCGGCATTGCATCAAGGTCAATGGCGGCTTATCCATGGTTGTAGTCCACGGCTTCAACTATTACAACTACTTTGAATGACACGCGGGTCTTAACATAAATTAAAGACAACCATATGGCTCCACGGTTGCCAACTTACAATAAGGAACATTGCATACATCAAATATAATCACAATCATGGCCATATCACATCACACACCCCGCAAAACAAAGTTAGGCGCCTCTACTTTCTTTGCATATTTTACGTGGTTTGGGGATTTCAATAAGTGTCGTTCTAACTTACGAACAAGAACCACAACATTGATACTAGCATTGTTGATCACCGTTGTAAATTGGATCTTAACTATGCTAGGAGAAGCAGGCACCATAAAGCCACTTATGCAATACAAGTTGCATGTCAGCGTGGAGCAAGTCTCATGAGCGATGTCATGTAAGGTTAGCCGGGCCTTCATCCCAACATACCGCAAGATGCAAAGTACACAGAAGCAATCGACAATAAAAGCATCAACGCCCACAATGACCATTGTGTTCTACTCGTCTGAGATCTACATATAGACACGGCTCGATACCCTTTGTAGGGTTTCGTAGCATGGAAAACAAAAATTTCTATCGCATACAAACAAACAAGCCAAGATCTATCTACTAGATTGTAGCAGCGAGTCGATGGAATAACACCCTCGAAGATTCCAAAGTGTTTAGCGAGGCGGATTCTCATGGGTGATGTAGTCGTACTCTTCCCGATCTCAAGATCGTGTAGGCGATCCTTCCGCTGCGTTCGGCGGCGCTTCCATGATCGGTCACCGTTCGGTACTCGGCGAAGACCTTCCTCTCCTTGTTCCAGCGAGGCGGAGGTTGTAGCACTCTCCTCGCGATTCCGGCTGTGGCGTGTCTGGAAGTAGAGGGAGATCCCTGAGGCTTCGCCTTAAGCCGAGTATGGTGGAGTATGAGAGAGATCTATTAGTGGTCTGGGGTTTAGACACACCAATTAGAAGGCTCTAAACCAAGGCTAGAGTAATTAGAAGCTCTAAACCAAAAGCGGCTCTAAGCAGGAGATTAGAGGATAGGAACTTGTGTGTCTAGAGGAGGAGGCCCCCCTCCTTTTATAGGTGGGAGGGCGGCCAAGGGAGTCCCTCCTCAAGTCGGCCTTGGGTGGCCTTGGCTTGGAGAGGAGGACTCCTCTCCAAAGTCAGTTTGCCTCCTCTTGCTTGTTTCCCACAGTTTCTGTTTTAGCCGTTTGACTTTCAAGCGGCCATTTGACTTTTCTGTTTTAGGATTCAATTTAATCCTTTATTTGGAACAACAAGAACACTTAGTACATGATGCAATCATTCCAATATGTAATGACACATTCATTTACCCTTCCCCGGTCTTAGGACATTGAACCTTCTAGAACATTCCGATGAAAACGGAATCATTCACGAACTCGAAGCAGGACTTTCCTTATATGAATCTTATTCTCCGGACCATTCCGGATCACCTCGTGATATCCGGATCCCATCCGAGACTCGAACAACATTGGTCTCTTTCTCATAATACCATAACTACTCAAACAACGTCGAATCCTTAAGTGTGTCTCCCTACGGTTCGTGAATTATGCGGACATGATCGAGACACTTCTCCGAACAATAACCAATAGAGGAATCTGGAAATTCATATGGCTCCACATATTTCTCGATTACTTTGCGATCGAATGAACCACTTACATACGATACCAATTTCCCTTTGTCTCACGATAGTTTACTTATCCGAGGTTATGATCGTCGGTATCTCTGCATACCTAGTTCAACCTCGTTCAAAAGTACTCTTTTCTCGTTCCGTGATATGTGATCCCTTGTGAGCCAGGTCACATGCTTGCAAGCTAATTGGATGACATTCCACGAGAGGGCCAGTATATCTATCCATCATATGGATGGACAAATCCCTCTTGATCCATGTGTTTCAACCAATACTTTCCGAACACTCAATGCCACCTTTATAGCCACCCGATTCACGGTGTGGTGTTTGATGTCATCAAAGCATCCATCCATAAAGGTGATATGCATGATCTCATGGTCGAAGGAATTAGGTTACTATGTATCAGAAAACATATAGCAATTGAACTATTGAAATGACTTGATCTTTATGCTACGCTTATCTATAGGAGTATGTCCACCATATCATTCTCCTAACGATATGATCTTGTTGTTGATAACATCTCAATGTTCATGATAGGGAAACCACAATCATTAATCAACCAACAAGCTAGTGAAGTATAGAGGCTATACTAGGGACTTCAAATTAAGTTTACAAAACACACAAGTATCAATGTTTCCTTGTTAATACTATTATAGCATGAATGTAAACATTTATCATAAACACAAAGATATAATAATAACTACATTTATTATTGCCTCTAGGGCATATCTCCAACATCAACTTCAGTCACCTGTAAGTTCTTGTCATAGTAAGTACATTTGTATCATAGAGAACCGCCAATGGGGTACCCCTTGCACATGGTACAGGAGCTATCCCATAACCAAAATGACAAGGCAAGAAGACAATGAGCATCTCAACGATGTTTTTATTTACTATTTGCGTAGATTTTTATTGAGGATGCTTCACAGTTTGATAATTATGGTGATCCTGCAAGTTTCCACCATGATTAGGGATGGCTTAGGCTAGGGGCCCAGGAGTTTCTCTAACACAAAATACATAACTCCATGGACTTACAAGATCCCTCTTTATTTCACACCAGTGACATCCATAGACAAAATATCATGATATCAACTGTGTACAAAGTACAAGTGCAATGTTTAAAATGTTCCCCATGACAACATGGTTCTGCTAATTCCAACGTATAAGTGCAAGCATAAACAACATAGATGACACAATGGTTCAAGTTTATTAGGGGCAAGTAATATAAAGTGTGCCATCAAGTTTGTGAGAGCTTTAATCACTAAGTTTTCACATAACAAAATACTTTTTAATTGGAAGATAGCTGAAAACAAGAATATACTTGGAATGGTGTAACACACCATGTATAGGAATTTATTGTAGACACTTTCGAAAAACGTGGTTTCTTGGGAGTTGGAAGCATGAGTACAACTTACTCATAAAAGTGGAGGCTAGCAAAAGACTGGGAGCAACCAACTAAGAGAGCAATAATGGCCATAATCATTCAGAGCGACAAAAAATTACTAATCAAAGCATAGAGTGGTACTACAAGTCAAGGACTAAATGATCATAGAGGCTATGGTGACTTTTTCATAGTCATAACATGGCGTGAGCATGTGTCAAGTCAACCCAAACAAAGCATCAAAGGAGAATACCAAAATACTATGCTTTTGTATGCTAAAACAACACATGATTCTTTCAAGGCACACTAAGCAATCCCAATGAATTGGAGAAATTCATTCTACAGAAATAGTCACTAAGCATAAGGTCAAAACAACACCTAGCATGACATGATAAAGTCTAAGTCACAGTCAAAGCAAGCTCCTCTTGCACTTTCAAGCAAGAACTTTCTACTCCTTTCCAACACCAATCGACTTATTTGAAACAACACAACACGAACGGGGGTCCAAACTACTTTATTCAAGCAAACTAAACAACTAATCAAGGCAAATGAAAACTAAGACGCTCCAAGAACAACACAACAGTGCATGAAACAATAAAACAAAGTGTCTAGAAAGACCTGAGCTTTTTATTGATGAAGAAGGGGATGCCTTGGGCATCCCCAAGCTTGTACACTTGTACTTCTTGGATATTTCTTGGGGTGACACTGGGGTGAAATCCCCAAGCTTGAGATTTTGTCCATTCTTCATCTCATTGCATCATTCTCTCTCTACACCTGAAATTTTTCCTTCATACAAAACTTCACACAATCTTCATTAGCAACATTAGTGTATTCAAAGGATAATAGACCCTTGGTTCTAGATTTAGAACAGAAAAACTTCCACTAAAACACAAGCTACTTAAGCAACTTCCTTTAAAGGCTCAATTTACCCAAGAGAACTCAAAAGTAAATCGATAAAGAAGCAAATGCAAATAATGGCAGAAATCTGTCAAAACAGACCAGCAGGTAGAAACCGATTTTTTGAAGACCTTCTGTTGCTCAAATCAAAAAGTGTTGAACTAATGAAAGTTAGCTAACATACTGGGGATTTATTCGTAAATTGTTAGCTAAATAAGACTTCTGAGAGACTCCTTACGAATTTTTATGGTGGAGGAGAGAAATCTGTTTTGGGACAGCAACTCCCCAAATCTTACTTCCCTCTCATTAGAGGTCATTCTTGGCACAAAAATCTAACAAAAAGGATAAGGAGAGGTCATTACTGAAGTAATGACTTCCAAGACTCAAGAAAACTCTTGGGTTATCTCCCAACAAGTACTTTTCTTTAACGCCTTTAAGTTAGGCACAAGAAGCAAGAAAATCAAGTATTTTCAAATGAAGAAGCATTAACATCAAACCTTGCTTTCAAAGGAGGAGCAAAAAGCAACTTCTCTCTCCTCATAGGGAAGTGTTCAATACCTTTATTGAATGGAAATTGGTATTTAATGGTGCCTTCTTTCATATCAATGATGGCACCAACAGTTCTAAGAAAAGGTCTTCCCAAAGTAATAGGACAAGAAGCATTGTATTCAACATCCAAAACACAGAAATCAAAAGGGACATAAGCATTGTTAACCATAATAAGAACATCATTAACACTTCCCATGCGTTTCTTCTTAGCATTATCATTGAGTGGGACATCCAAATAACAATCTTCCAAAGGTGGAAAATCAAGCATTTCATAAATCTTCCTAGGCATAATAGAAACACTAGAACCAAGATCACATGAAGCTTTCAGATCAAAGTCATTCACTTGCATATTAATAATGGGTTCCCAACTATCTTCTACTTTCCTAGGAATAGAAGCTTTGTGTTTTAACTTCTCTTCCTTAATCTTAACAAGAGCATCTGTAATGTGTTTGGTGAAAGCAACATGCAGGTCACTAGCATCAGGACTTCTAGCAAGTTTTTGCAAGAACATAATCACTTCAGAAATATTGCAACCATCAATATCAAAATCAAACTTAGCATAACTAGTAGTAGACTCAATAGGCTTAGGCATTGTAGGAGTAGGAATAGGGACTTCTTGAGGTTTAGTGGCATCCATATGAGTGGTGGTGATGGTGCACACACTATTGTTCCTATCAATTTTAGCTCCCCTTTCCCACTTAGCATGAAGTTGGGCTAACAGTCTAACATTTTCATCAATAGTAACTTGTATGGCATGAGTAGCAGCAAAGGTACTTTCCATAGTTTCAGTTTAGTAGCCATTTTATTAATCAAAGAGGGCGTGCTTCGGACAAAGAGGATATATTTTTCTCAACATTCAAAAGCTTTTCCTCTATAGTCTTGTTGAAAGTGGTTTGTTTACTAATGAAGTCTTTGAGCATGACTTCAAGTTCAGAGGGGGCACTTCTAGCATTGTTGTGGGAGTTTCCATAGGTATTGCCATTATTAGGAGGATAAGACCTATGGTTATTACCATAAGTATTGTTGCCAAAATTGTTGTTTCTAATGAAGTTCACATCAACTTGCTCTTCTTGAGCAACCTAAGAGGCTAAGGGAACAGTGTTTGGATCTAAAGGAGCTTTCCCATTAACAAGCATAGCCATAATAACATCAATCTTATCACTCAAAGAGGAGGTTTCTTCAACATAATTTACCTTCTTACCGTGTGGAGCTCTTTCAGTGTGCCATTCAGAGTAGTTAATCATCATATTATAAAGGAGTTTCGTTTCAGCACCCAAAGTGATGCCCATAAAGGTACCTTCAGCAGCTGAATTCAACAGGTTTCTTGAAGAGAAGTTCAAACCTGCATAAAAAGTTGGATAATCATCCAAGTAGTGAGTCCATGAGTGGGACAATTCTTAACCCAAGATTTCATTCTTTCCCAAGCTTGAGAAACATGTTCATTATCAAGTTGTTTAAATTTTATAATATCACTTCTCATAGATATAATCTTAGCGGGAGGTAGTACTTTCCAATAAAAGCATCTTTGCACTTAATCCAAGAATTAATACTATTTATAGGCAAGATAGCAACCATTCTTTAGTTTTTCCTCTCAAGGAGAAAGGAAACAGCTTGAGCTTAATAATTTCTCCATCTACATCCTTATAATTTTTCATCTCACAAAGTTCAACAAAGCTATTGAGATGGGCAACAACAGCATTAGAACTAGCACTAGAAAATTGCTCTGTCGTCACAAGATTCAACAAAGCAGGATTAATTTCATAAAAGGTAGCATCAGGAGCAGGTGGATAAATAGGAGTGCTTAGAAATCATTGTTGTTTGTGCTAGAGAAGTCACACAACTTGGTGTTCTTAGCAGAGTTCATTTTGGGAAAAGTGGAGCAAGCCAAAAACAGCAGCATCAACTAGAGCAGGAAATTTTTTGTGTGTTTTTTATAAGAGAAAGCAAACCAAACTAAACTAATTTTTTTTGGAGTTTTTGATAAAAAGAGGCAAACAAAATCAAACTAAAGAAACTAAGCAAATAAAAAACAAAGTAAAGAGAAAGGTTGAGAAGGACTCCCCTTGTGAATACGTCCTTAGCCTCCCCGGCAACGGCGTCAGGAAAGTCTTGATGCATGCACCCGGTGTTGACGTGAGACACTTCATTGGAAACCCCAAGAGCATGGTGTGAAGAGCACATCAGCAAGTTTCCATCAGTAGAGACCGAGGTTATCGAACCAGTAGGAGGAAGGAAACGACTCAAAGGTGTTGCTAGCAGCTTGGAGACCTGCACAACACAAACTCAAGACTTTGTCCCAACGAACAATGAGGTTGTCAAGCTCACCGGTTTGCTGTAACAAAGGATTAACTGTATGGTGTGGAAGGTGATGATTAATTTCAGCAAGTAAACAAGTAATAGTGGAAAATGTATCAATGGTAAAGATTGGACTAGGGTCCATAGTTCACTAGAGGTGCTCTCCTTAGATAAACAAACATGAAATGAAGGGTAAACAAATTACAGAAGGGCAATTGACGAGGCCGAGCAAGGCATAATAATGCAATACTAGACACAAAGATCATATGAGATTCGATTGGGCAATACAATAATATACATAGACCTCCATCCAACTGCATCTATGACTAGAAGTCCACCTTGTGGTTATCATCCGAACCCCCTCCAGTAATAAGTTGCACGCAATAGACAACTGCTTTAAGCAAAGTGTGTAAGGTAAACAATCCACTTGTTCCATGAACAAGAGACCGTTGTTTTCTCCCTAGTGGCAACATCACATCTACCATCGAAGAGATTTCTGTCACTTCCCTTGATAGGTAGAGGCATGATCCCACTATCGAGCATAAATACCCCCTCTTGGAGTCACTAGCAACTACTCGGCCAAGATAGCTACTAACAACGGAGAGCATGCAAGATCACAAACAACACAGACATGATAGAATCAAATAGACAAAACCATTAATCAATCGGACATAGTAATCTCAATATCCATCGGATCCCATAAACACAACATGCATGATTACAAATATATTAGATCTTGATCATGAGCAGACTCACAAGATCTATACATGAAAGCACAAAGGAGGAGATATAACCATCTAGCTACTACATGGACCCGTAGTCTAAGGTGGAACTACTTATGCTTCATCTAGGAGAAGAAGGCCTCCATGATGATCTCCCCTGGCGGTGCCGTGAAGAACTTGATCCCCGATCTGAATTCACGATGGTGGCGGCTCTGGTATTTCATGGAATATTGATCGGGTGTTTAGGGTTTTGGCATCAGGGGGACTTTATAGGCGAAGAGGAGAGGCGGGGATCCACCAGGCGGTGCACCACAGCACGCCCTAGCACGCCGCCCGAAGTGTGGCCTGGTGAGCCTCCTCCGTCGCGTATGCACCCGTGTTGCCCACGGTAAAATATTGACTTTGGCTTTTGTCGTCAATTAGAGAATATTTGATTTCTGCCTTTGTGGAACCAAAAACAGAAGAAAATAGGCAACTGGCACTGTGACAACTTGTTAATAGGTTAGTTCCAGAAAACATATAAAAACACCTTAAAGTGTAGACAAAGCAAAGCAAAGTAGATACTAAAAAAGCATGGACGATCAAAAATTATAGATACGTTTCCGACATATCACTACGCAAGTGTGGCAATGCCGCACTCGTGACAATGCACCCTCCTCCATGGAGAAATGGTCAGGTCCTTGTAACATACACTTCTACATCGACAACAAGGACGACAAGAAGAAATGTAGTCACTTGCTCAAGGACTACCGCGAGTTTGAAACTTCTGGCAGTGCATGCCCAACGGCGTGATGCGATCGACCAAAAATGCGCCATCGCCCAAGGACCCATCGCATATGGCACTCCACCACCACCATCTAGAGGAACCACGCGCCTGCATGACACAAAATAACGGGCAGGTAGCGGCACGCATTTGGGGAGCATGGGCATGATCCATCAAGTATGGGCATTGACGTGAACACCCCATGTTAGGTCGACATCGAGACCCCTCAGCACTATGTCATTGAGTCCTGCGTACGACGCTGCTAGAAACCACCAAGAGATCTATCGTGCATAGCACCAACCGAACCAGGCATGACTGAGCGTAGCACCTGGACTTAGGCATGACTCTACATCTCCACCGGCATTACCGTGCTAGAAGAATCCGCTCTACCTCCTGCCTCTGGCATCAAATGCTGCTCCACAAACAATACTCCCAAAAGAGAACGTGACATCGCAGTGCCACCATCGCTCAATCCGAAGTTCTTAGGGTTTTCCCTAGAGTAGCATGATTGAGGTCAACACTAGTTGCACGACAATGCCTTCATCAAGGTAACAACGTGGTAACGCTGCCATCACCTGCCAGTAGCTCGGTTTTCACCGGCACATTCACATTTTGCTCTCTAGTACCACCTCATTGCGGGACTAGATGAGATCCCAAGATCCACGAAACCAACCTCGGTGACCACCTTGATGGAAGTTGTTTACCACCACCAAACCTAGGGCCTCCATCCGGGCATCCGCATGATGCGTGGTAGACCCGAAGATCCTCTGCGCGATGTATCGGTCGATGGCGAGGAGGAGGCGGAGGCGAGCCACCGAACCAGGAATCCTAGAATGGCCAAAACCACCTCCGGCCGCCCGCCTCCTTGACTCTGCGGCGTCCCTCCACGGCGCGCCATCACACCATCACCACCGTCGATCAGTGCCGGACCGTCCCTTTGGTCGAGGACACCACCACCATCTGGATCATATTATGGACGCAAGGATGGAGTCCTCCGCCACAGCATCGTGGGGACTTTTCCCAACGTTGTTGCCGATAGCAGTGGGGAGGGGAAGACTGGTCGGAGGGAGGGTGGCTGCTCGGCGGTGGCCGCACGGGGTTGGGGGTGTGGATTCCTAAACTCAGGTTTGTCCTTACTACTAAACTGGAGTTGGTGGTGGTTCATTCGTTGATTCATTCACAGGTCCTCCATCCTCCTCATAAACCAGGCATATTGGCATTCTTTCACGTCTAAATCAGGTCAAGATATGAATTATGCATTTTAAAACAAAATATGTCTTAAACTCCCTCCGTTTGTTATTATTAGAGTTTCTGTTTCTGTTATCTCAGGACTCTAGCCTAAGTCGGTTTGGGTCTAATCCTAGACTGGCCGACCCCCCTCCTCTCTTCTATATAAACATTATAATATTGTCTAAATCAATACAAGTACTTATTCTCCCAAAATAGCATGGTATCAGACGCCTAGGTTTTCCACACCTGGGATGGCTCCTCCGCCAAAACCGCCATCGCCGTCGGCTCTATGGACCACAGCTGAAGCTCGCGCCTCCAGCGCACCACCACCCTCCTCCTCCTCTAATCCTACCCACCAAATACCCCAACAAATCCCTCAACTATCTCTTGCCGACACGATCGCCGAGGTCTCTCCCTTCGTCCCGATCATCTTGGATCTCGCCAAACACAACTTCTACCATTGACACCACCTGTTTCACGTGCATCTCGGGCGCTGTGGCCTTCGTAGACACATCTATCCCTCCTCGACACCGCGCCCCTATGATCCGCGCTGGGTGAAATATGATCTCACCATCATCCAATGGATCTATACGCGAATCTGCACCGAGCTCTTCAACCTCGTCTCCACCGACGATGCCATGACAGCGCAACTTTTGGCTGCCCTCCAGCAGCTCTTCCAGGACAACTCCGACTCACGCGTCAACTCCCTCCACATCAAGCTCCGCACCAGCACTCAAGGCGAATCCCCCGTCACCGTGTTTTGCCAACACATCAAGGCCATGGATGACGAACTTCGGGAGCTCGGTGATCCCGTTGACGACCGTGCACTCATCAACGCCCTTCTTGTCGGGCTCGGCGATCAATTTGAAAAGCAAGTTGCCTTTATTCCTCTACTGAAACCTTACCCTAGCTTTTTCAAGGTGCGATCTATTTTGCATATCGAGTCCCAGAACCAAGCACGCAAGGCTGCCCGTCCTTCTCAGGTGTTTCACACGGCGCCTCGCCCGCTGCTCCTGCCTACTCCTGCTGCACCAACGATGGCCCCTCCTGAATGGCGTCCAAGCCCCAATTACCGTGGCAAAAATCTTGTATATCAGCCACCGTCCAGCGAACTCCTCGGCCACTGCTCTGCACCAGCTCCACCAGCCGACTCCACGGTCACGCCACCACCCTCGCCATGGCCCCTTGGCGGCGCATGACCCATGGACGGGTCTCGTTCAGGCCTGGCCGATACCCTGGTCGACCCCCTCTCCGTACGGCGCCCCACTGTCTTACACCGGGCACTGGAGTACCAGCCTCCGCCCCTCCATTGGCGCACCCAGGCCTCTCGCACCTCGTCCTCCGCAGCTAGTCTACACCGCCCAAGCTCCATCGACGGCTTACATGCTATCTCCATAGCAATACATGGCTCCGTGATGTCTACGCCCGCATGTACCACTCCTCTAGCTCTTGATACATGCACCATCACAGCTCCATCAGCTGTTTCATCAAGATGGGACCAAGCCGCCTTCATCGCTGCCATGAACAATTTCACACTCAACAAACATGAAGGTCAGATTGGATTTTTGATTACGGTGCTTCCTCACATATGTCTTCAAATATGGAATTTGGTCGACTTGTTCTTCCTCTCCTTTTCTACCATCACCATTGGCGATGGATCCTCTATTCAATCTCTTGCACGGTCACTCTTACATCATTAATCCAAATACAAATTTTATCCTTCGAAATATTTTAGTTGCTCCATCATTAATTAAAAATCTAATATCTATTCGCAAATTCACAATTGACAATAATGTTTCCATAGAATTTGATCCCTTTGGTTTATCTGTGAAGGATCTGAAAACGGTGGCGGTCCTCGCTCGTTACAATAGTAAGGGCGATCTCTATCCTCTCTATGGCGCACCCACCTCCACACCTCAATCCATGATTGCCTCCATCGATCTATGGCATCGTCGTCTCGGTCACCCAAATAAAAATACCATGTCATCCATGCTGCAAGAGTTTAGCATCCCTAGTTCTAGTTCTTCTCATGATCCCTCTATTTATAATGCATGTCAGTGCAGCAAACATATTAGATTACCTTTTGGCACATCAACTACCTATAGTAATTTTCCGTTTGATTTACTACATTGTGATTTATGGACCTCTCCCGTCCCAAGTGTTTGATCGTTCAAATATTATCTTGTTATTTTAGATGATTACTCTCACTATGTTTGGACCTTCCCTCTTCGTGCCAAATCAGATGTTCACAAACTCTTCATTAATTTTAGGCAATATGTTCTAACTCACTTTGGTCTCCCAATTCGCTTCATACAATGTGACAATGGAAAATAATTTGATAATAACCAAAATCGAAATTTCTTTCTCTCCCAAGGTATCCTCTTTCGTTTTTCCTGCCCATACACATCTCCTTAAAATGGCAAGGCTGAATGTTCCCTTCGCTCTATCAACGACATCTTGTGCACCTTACTAATACAAGCCTCTCTTCCACCATGTTTTTGGGATGAAGCTCTATGGACATCCACATATCTTTTAAACATCTGACCAACTAAAACATGTCCTCTTTATTCTCCCTTCCAATCTCTCTTTCTATCTCACCCCGATTATTCTGATTTGCGTGTTTTTGGTTGTCTATGTTTTCCTAACACATCTCTACATAGCCCATAAACTAGCTCCAAGATCTTTGCCATGCATATACTTAGGTCCATCGATGATCACAAAGGATCATGATGTTTTGATCCTTCCTCGTTAGTGTTCTTATATCTCGTCATGTCGCGATGCGGTCTTGAGTGGATGTAGGGCGCCGTTGGGAACCCCAAGAGCAAGGCGTGAAGCGACACAACATCAAGTTTTCCTTAGTAAGCGAGGTTATGGAACCCGATGGGAGGAAGGAAACATCACAGTGTTGCTAGCAACACGAACCACAACACAAACTCAAGACTTTGCCCCAACTAACGGTGAGGTTGTCAATCTCACGGTTGCTATAACAAAGTATTAAGCGTATGGTGTGGAAGGTAATGGTTATGACAAGTTAACAAGTAACGATGGAAGATGTATCAATGGTAAGATTGGACCAGGTCCATAGTTCACTAGAGGTTCTCTTATCGACACCAAGATTTTTAATCCCGGATACTGTTATGCCATACATCAAATTCCGGGATTACCATTTTTGCGAGACATAACAGATTGGATATCACGACATCATCCATTACAAACCATACATAAGGTCTTACACAAATAAGGATCTCATGATCCGGTCTTAATACAATTTAAGCAGCGGAATAACGTAATAATAGCTTGGTGGCGTGGCGAAACTCCATCTTCATGGTCACATGCAATCTTGACGATGGGAGATGATCCTAGTTGTCGTAACCTTCACATTGTTTGTCCTCCGATACTCCTCTTCATAGTCTGGCGGGGAATAGCCGGGACAAAGCCATGAGTACTCTTTAAGTACTAAAACTAATACTAACAAGTGAAGGGTTTTGAGTTGGTCATACCGGGCTCTAGGTTGTTTTGCAAAAAGCTAGATTTACCTAAGTGGGAACTTGAATTTCATATCACAACTCTGTTGTGGTCAAGTCAAAGTCATGATTCATTTACAAGTCATTTTGAAAACATCGGCGATAGAACGGTATGGCCTCCAACTCTCCATAACAGCGACGCGACTATTGAATAGTTTGACACTGCAAAGATTGTACACTTTCACCACAACATTCGATACATCCGTTAGGAACAAATCCTGAATTCACCATACTCGGTGTCGGATAATCAATCCTAACCTTTCAATTACACACCTAGTATAGGCACCTCTCTGAGTTTGGCCTCCCAACCATGACCAGCTGTCATCTTGGGAACTGCAGTGTACAATCTTCACAAGGTAGCCTCGGCTCAAACCTTGGCTGCAAGGAACCCATACTAAGGTATATAAATTTCGGTCAAGCCCTACCCAAATTTCGGGTATTGTGGTTGTACGGTAAAATTGGAATGGTTACGCATCCATACAACCATCAGTTTTATAAAGGGCTAAGGGTCATGCCTTAACATTTTCATCATCAAAAGCATCTGGTGTTCAAGGACACATGGCAAAACATTTTAGTAGAATTACTCATCATTCTAAGGTTTTCATAACCCTTTTTACCAAGCATTCCCATCTAAAGTGATCAAGTGTTATGCTTAGCACTAGCAACTACAAGTGGGGATAAACACTAATGAGGTGTGGTAATCAAGTGTGAATGATCTAGGTTCAGTCTCATGCCTTAGGATGACATCAATATTATCTAACTTAGGTCAAGTTTTATGCTCTTTATGCTACCTTTAACAATATCTCTAACTCTACAATTCACTAGGTAAGCTTTAAAAGAAAGCTTTGATAAAGAAATAAAATACTAAGCTTGCAAGTAAAACTAGGATGGGGTATCAAGTGGTGTAAGCGTGCAAGTAAAACTTGCATGGTTTAGCTTAGCTTGCTAAGATAGTAGCTTGCTAACATATTAGTATAAGCTTGCTCAGTTAATAGCTTGACAAGTCAACTGATAGTATTAGGCTTGTATAATTGCAAGTATAAGATTCCTTTGTGCGAGCGATGGTTGAAGTTCTCCTCGGCTTATTCCTCGTAGTATTCTCCTTCCTCCTCGTATTCTTGGTGGGTTCTAGCGTCTATAAATAAATCTGTACACAATCACCAAACAATACTTAATTACTTCTATTTATCACATCAAGGTTTTCACAAGATGATCTAGGATCATCACAAACATTAAGGCAAGGTTTTAATTATTTTATTTGGAAAAGTAATTTATACTCATTGAAAAACTGCTTAAGATTTAATATTCTCCAACTAAAACATGGGATCATTGAAGGTGTTAGTAGCATGGAAAACAAAATTTTCTACCACATACAAACAAGCCAAGATCTATCTACTAGATTGTAGCAGCAGTCGATAGAATAACTCACCCTCGAAGATTCCAAAGTGTTTAGCAGCGATTCTCGTGGGTGATGTAGTCATACTCTTTCCGATCTCAAGATCGTGTAGGCGATCCTTAAAGCGCTGTGTTCGTGGCGCTTCCAATCGGTCACATGTTTTCGATGAAGACCTTCCTCTCCTTATTCACAGATGACGGAGGTTGTATACGCTCCTCGCGATTACAGCGGCCTGGCGTGAATGCAGGAAGTAGAGGGAGATCTCGCAGGCCGCCTTAAGCGGAGGCAGTATGGTGGACTATGAGAGAGGCCTTGGCGATCTAGGGTTTAGAGGCACCAAGGGAGGAGCCTGGCCGGCTGAGGTTGAGGTTTCACCCCAACTCGGCGAGTTGGTGGTGCCCTAAGCGGCACCGGCGGCCGGAGTTGGTGGCCGTGGCTTGGGGAGAGGGTTTGGGTTGTGCAAGGTGTAGGTCTAGAGGGGCACCCCTGCCCCTCCTTATATAGGTGGGAGGGCGCCGGCCAGGGGAGGAGAGTCCTCCCAACAGCCTCAAGGCGGCGGGTGGAGGAGAGGAACTCCTCCCCAAGTAGGTTTCCTACTCTCCCTCCACCAAGCAAACTTGCCGTTTGACTTTTCAAATTGGCGTTTGACTTTTCAAACTAGGATTTGATTTATCCCTTTATTTTGCTCAGTGATGACACCTAGTACATGATGCAACCATTCCAAATTGTTATGAAACATTCATGTACCCTTCCCCTCCGGAGTGCCGCACTTTCCAAAACCTTCTAGAACATTCCCGATGAAAACACCGGAATCATTCTCCAACCCCGAAACAGGACTTTCCTTATATGAATCTTATTCTCCGGACCATTCCGGATCTCCTCGTGATATCCGGATCCCATCAGAGACTCGAACAACATTCGGTCTCTTATTCATCATTCCATAACTACTCAACAACGCCGAATCCTTAAGCGTGTCTCCGGCGGTTCGTGAATTATGCGGACATGATCGAGACACTTCTCCGAACAATAACCAATAGAGGAATCTGGAAATTCATATGGCTCCCACATATTTCTCTGATTACTTTGCGATCGAATGAACCACTTACATCGATACCAATTTCCCTTTGTCTCACGATAGTTTACTTATCCGAGGTTTTGATGTCGGTATCTCTACATACCTAGTTCAACCTCGTTCTTGATAAGTACTCTTTTCTCGTTCGTGATATGTGATCCCTTGTGAGGCGATCACATGCTTGCAAGCCAATTGGATGACATTCCACGAGAGGGCCCGAGTATATCTATCCGTCATATGGATGGACAAATCCCTCTTGATCCATGTGTCTCAACCCATACTTTCAGAACACTCAATGCCACCTTTATAGCCACCCGATTCACGATGTGGTGTTTGATGTCATAAAAGCATCCTTCCGTGATGGTGATAAGCATGATATCATGGTCTAAGGAATTAGGTTACTATGTATCAGAAATCATATAGCAATTGAACTATTAAAATGACTTGATCTTTATGCTACGCTTATCTATAGGAGTATGTCCATCATACCATTCTCCTAACGATATGATCTTGTTATTAATAACATCTCAATGTTCATGATAGAAACCACAATCATTTATTAACCAACAAGCTAGTATTATAAAGAGGCTTTACTAGGGACTCTAATTTAGTTTACAAATCACACAAGTATTAATGTTTCCTTATTAATATTGTTATAGCATGAATGTAAACATTTATCATAAACACAATGATATAATAATAACTACATTTATTATTGCCTCTAGGGCATATCTCCATGATCTCCCACTTGAACTAGAGTCAACTAATCTAGATTACATGGTAATATACCAAACACCCATGGCGGTTTGGTGTTGGTCATATTTTGCCCTCGGGAGAGGTTTAGTCAACGGATCGCCACATTCGGATCTGTGTACTTTGCAAATCTTTATGTCACCATCTTGGACATGTTCTCGAATAAGCGTGAAAACATAGCTTGATGTGCTTGACTTCTTGTGTGACCTTGGTTCTTGCGCATTGGCTATGGCGCCCATGTTATCACTGATGATAGACATTGGGTCCTGCGCACTTGGGCGCGAGCTACGTAATGAACTCCTTCATGCATATAGCCTCTTGTGAAGCCTCAGGCAGCTATGTATTCCGATTGATTGAAGATCTGCCACAACGCTTTGCTTTGCACTCCTCCAGCTTCTGCACCATTCAAAGTAAATATGTATCCAGTTGAGATTTAGAATCATCCGAATCGGTGTTCCAACTAGCATCGGTGTAACCATTAACAACGAGTTGTTCATCACCTCCATAAGAAAGAACCATATCCTTAGTTCTTCTCAAGTACTTAAGGATGTTTTTGACTGCTGTCCAATGATCCACTCCTGGATCACTTTGATATCTGCTAGTCAAACTAACAACATATGCAATGTCGGGTCTAGTACATAGCATGGAATACATTAGAGATCCTATGGCTGAGGCATAGGGAGTCTTACTCATCCTTTCTCTATCTTCTGCCGTTGCTGGACTTTGAGTTTTACTCAAGGTCGTTTTGGGCAACATGGGCAAGAACCATTTCTTGCTATCTTCCATTCCAAATCTCTTTAGAACTTTGTCCAAATATGTACTTTGTGACAATGATATTAGGCGTCTCGATCTATCTCTATAAATCTTTATGCCTAATATGTAAGCTGCTTCGCCAAGATCTTTCATTGAAAAACTATTATTCAAATATTCCTTGACACTATTAAGAAGGTCTACATCATTCCCAATCAACAATATGTCATTTACATATAGTATTAAAAATGCTACAGAGCTCCCACTCAATTTCTTGTAAATACAAGCTTCTCCATAAGTTTCTATAAAACCAAAACTTTTGATCACCTTATCAAAACGTTGATTCCAACTTCGGGATGCTTGCTTCAATCCATATATGGACCGTTGAAGTTTGCAAACCTTTTTAGCATCTTTAGGATTGACAAAGGATTAACATCACATGCAATTCATAATATGTGATATGATATGGCCTTTCTTCTTTGTGCTTCCGATCTCCATCTTAAAGCACGAACATGATCTCCATCATCACCGGCATTGCATCAAGGTTAATGACGCTGCTCCATGATTGTCGTCCACCAGCTTCAACTATTACAACTACTTTGAATAGACACGCGGGTCTTAACAGAAAATAAAGATAACCATATGGCTGCTGCCAGTTGCCAACTTACAATAAGGAACATTGCATACATCAAATATAATCACAATCATGGCCATATCACATCATAGCACACCCCTGCAAAACAAAGTTAGACGCCTCTAATTTTCTCTGCATATTTTACGTGGTTTGGGGCTTTCAATAAGTGTCGATCTAACTTACGAACAAGAACCACAGCGTTGATATTTGAACTATCAAGTGCCGTTGTAAATTGGATCTATACTATAATGGGAGAGGCAGACACCCATAAAGCCACTTATGCAATACAAGTTGCATGTTGACGTGGAGCAACTCTCATGAGCGATGTCATGTAAGGTTAGCCGGGCCGCTTCATCCCATCATCTGAAGATGCAAAGTACACAAGAAGCAATTGATAATAAAAGCAACACGCTCACGATGACCATTGTGTTCGACGTGCAATAGATCTACATATAGACACGACTATGATACCACGAAGGGGTTAAGTAGAATGGAAAACAAAAATTTTCTACGCATACAAACAAACAAGCCAAGATCTATCTACTAGATTGTAGCAGCAGTCGATAGAATAACTCACCCTCGAAGATTCCAAAGTGTTTAGCAGCGGATTCTCGTGGGTGATGTAGTCGTACTCTTGCCGATCTCAAGATCGTGTAGGCGATCCTTCAGCGCATTCGGCGGCGCTTCCATGATCGATCGCCCGTTGATTACTTTCGATGAAGACCTTCCTCTCCCTTGTTCCGGCGGTGGAGGTTGTAGCACTCTCCTCGCGATTCGGCTGACTGGCGTGGTGCAGGAAGTAGAGGGAGATCTCGCGAGCTTCGCCTTAAGCGAGGCGAGTATGGTGGACTATGAGAGGCCTTGGCGATATAGGGTTTAGAGGCACCAAGGGAGTCTGGCCGATGGCTGGGGTTGAGGTTTCACCCCAACTCGGCGAGTTGGTGGTACCCAAGGCGGCAGCAGCAATAGGAGGTGGTGGCGTCGGCGGCTTGTGGCTAGGGTTTGGGTGGTGCAAGGTGTAGGTCTAGAGGGCACCCTGCCCTCCTTATATAAGTGGGGAGGCGGCCGGAGGTGAGTCCTCCCCAGCTCGGCCTCAAGGCGGCGGGTGAATGGAGGAACTCCTCCCAAGTAGGTTTCCTACTCTCCCTCCACCAAGCAAACTTGTCGTTTGACTTTTCAAATTGGCATTTGACTTTTCAAACTAGGATTTGATTTTTCCCTTTATTTTGCTCAGCGATGACACCTAGTACATGATGCAACCATTCCAAATTTTTATGACACATTCATGTACCCTTTCCCTCCGGAGTGTCGGACCTTCCGAAACCTTCTAGAACATTCCCGATGAAAACACGAAGCATTCTCCAACCACAGCAGGACTTTCCTTATATGAATCTTATTCTCGGACCATTCCGGATCTCCTCGTGATATCCGGATCCCATCCGAGACTCGAACAACATTCGGTCTCTTACTCATCATTCCATAACTACTCAACAACATCGAATCCGTAAGCGTGTCTCAAATGCGGTTAAGTGAATTATCTTGGACATGATCGAGACACTTCTCCGAACAATAACCAATAGAGGAATACGGATATTCATATGGCTCCCACATATTTCTCGATTACTTTGTGATCGAATGAACCACTTACATATGATACCAATTTCCCTTTGTCTCACGATAGTTTACTTATCAGAGGTTTTGATCGTCGGTATCTCTACATACCTATTTCAACCTTGTTACTGATAAGTACTCTTTTCTCGTTCCTGTGATATGTGATCCCTTGTGAGCGGTCACATGCTTGCAAGCCAATTGGATGACATTCCACGAGAGGGCCCAGTATATCTATCAAGTCATATGGATGGACAAATCCCTCTTGATCCATGTGTCTCAACCCATACTTTCCGAACACTCAATGCCACCTTTATAGCCACCCGATTCACGGTGTGGTGTTTGATGTCATCAAAGCATCCTTAGGTGATGGTGATAAGCATGATCTCATGGTGAAGGAATTAGGTTACTATGTATCAGAAAGCATATAGCAATTGAACTATTAAAATGACTTGATCTTTATGCTACGCTTATCTATAGGAGTATGTCCATCATACCATTCTCCTAACGATATGATCTTGCTGTTAATAACATCTCAATGTTCATTATAGGGAAACCACAATCATTTATTAACCAACAAGCTAGTATTATAAAGAGGCTTTACTAGGGACTCTAATTTATTTTACAAATCACACAAGTATTAATGTTTCCTTATTAATACTGTTATAGCATGAATGTAAACATTTATCATAAGCACAAAGATATAATAATAACTACATTTATTATTGCCTCTAGGGCATATCTCCAACAATCATGTTGACACATGTCATCACCACATATTTCAGTACATGGGAATGTGATTTAAAGTGGTGTCACAATTTAATAAGGTTTAACCTTTTTATTTTAATTAATTAAAGTGACTAGAAATGCCTATGGGGCATTGTTTTATTGCTTGAACAATATTTTTGCAAGTAAACCTAGATATTTTTATATATTCTGAAAGGTATGGTTAAATGTGATTTTTGAGAGTTGGAATCAACTCAAAATCTTTCATGGTTGAATTTTGAAAAAAAATTTGAATGCAGAAAAGCTTCTTCCTTGTTATTTTTACCATGGGTGATCTACAATTACAATTGGCTGGAATCCAACGGGCTTGGATTAAGAATTCGATGCCTTCCTAACAAAATTGGTTTCATGCATTTTGGTTCGATTGAATCGAGCTAGGTTGATTTTTGAATCTAGGTCTTGAACGAGTTTGAAATTAAAAGAATAAACCTAAATTTGAATTCTTGGGTGGCGGGATGTTAAGGCGGCCCACTATGGCTGTAGCCTTGGCCTGGATTAAGTGAATGACCCACCGGTCGGTGAGGCAGAGGGAGTGCGAAGCGGTATGGGGATGTGGGCCTTGCGATCAGCTCTAATCCTCTGGCTGCGGTTCGCCGTCCATGTCGAGTAGCGCCGTGAGGCAGAACCTAACACGGCCAATGGGGGTCGTGGGAGGCTCAGCAGGAGCTCGGCGATGGTCGGCGAGGCGAATGATGAAGTCGATGACATCGATCCTCCTGATACCGCGGCTCCTCTGGCGGCTCAATCGCTGGCTCCTTTCTTCCTCCTCCATGGCGAGACTCAGGCAAATTCCGGCAATGTCTGCTCGCCTTTGCTCGGGGTGAGGTGGGGTGCTACGAGAGAGAGGGAGTGAGATGGTGTGAAGAATTACGTCTGGGGTGGCCTCTATTTATAGTGCACGAAGGGGACCGTGGCGCAGTAGTGTAACTCGTCGTGGTAATCGGCATAGTGGGCTAATGGCATGGCGATGATAGGGCGATCTTTGTGCTCCTGGCGAAGCTCAGCAGCAAGGTCACATGGCGTGGGGTGGTCTGCGGCGGTCGGAACGTCGCGGTGCTCTGGCGGGTCAGCGGTGGTTTTAGTGGCCGCAGGTTGTGTCTGGTAGCGGCGATGAATAGCCCATGTATGCAGGGTGTTCTGGGGTCTTTGGTGATCACTTGGGCGGGCTTGGCGCGGCGTGCGTGGGCGTGTGTCGCGGATGGCTCTCTGGCCCGCTCTCGGCTCGCTCGCAGAGAGACTTGGCATGCTCGGGCTATGTGGTCCAGGGGCTAGCTGCGCTAGAGGCTTGGACAGGGCGTGGCGGTGGACTGTGGTGAGTGTCCCAGACAAGGTTGGCGAGTCTAGAGAAGCTTCTAGCTGGCTGGCGACATTGGGGTGGCAAGGGTGCTCTCAGCATGCTTTCCATTGATGGCATGGTCTACTTTACAGTGAGCTAGAGGGGTTAAACTAGTTAGATGATCTCTTGAGGTGTAGTGTGATCTAGATAGGGAACAATTTGAGCGATCACTTGCTCACAATAGTGTTTGTGGTTTGTTTGTTTGGTGCAAAGGTGTTTGATGAAATGGCATAGAGATTCAAATTTGAATTTTGGATTCAAACTTGGTGGGTGTGTTGGTTACATATTAGGAGTCTCTGGTTAGTGGGATTGGTCAATTGGAATTGGTTTGGTTGGTTTTGAAAAAGGGGCGATCTTCACATATGAATTAGATTCAATTTTGAAATGTGATTTGAATCAAGTTGCCAAATGTTTCTATGAGTTTCAAAGGTGGGCTTTGATTCACTTTTACTTTTTATAGCAAGGGGTGAAAAGAAATGGAAATGTTTATGTTTGAAATCTTGGACTAGAAACACTCAAAGTGGCCTAGTGAGCAAGATTGGCAAAAATGACTGTTTGCCCTATTTGAATTGTTTTTGATTTTCTCTTGATTTGTTTCTTCTTGGAAATGTTTTAGATGATGTTGTTTTCACCTTGAAACCATTCCTTGCTATTTAGCTCAATCACACATGTCCATTCATTCATTCATACAATCATCACATACACACATGCATTCATATGATTTGAATTAACAAAAGTTTTTTGTTAACCCTAATTTTGGTGATTGGAATTTGATAACCTTTTTCAATATTTTTGGGATGTTACAACTCTCTTTAGATAAACAACATGGCATGAATGGTAAACAAATTACAGCAGGGCAATTGTCAGGAACTGAGCAAGGCATAACAATGCAATACTAGTCAGAAAGATCCTATGAGATTCGATTGGGCAATACAACAAGATACATAGACCTCCATCCAACTGCATCTATGACTAGAAGTCCACCTTCAGTTTATCATCCGAACCCCCTTCAGTATTAAGTTGCAAGCAACAGACAACTGCTTTAAGCAAAGTGTATAAGGTAAACAGTCCACATGTTCCATGAAGAGGAGACCGTTGTTTTCTCCCTAGTGGCAACAACACATCTACAACGAAGAGATTTACATGGCGCCTTGGAAACTAGAGGCATGAACCCACTATCGAGCATAAATAATCCCCTTGGAGTCACTAGCAACTACTTGGCCAAGATAGCCACTAACAACGGAGAGCATGCAAGATCACAAACAACACAGACATGATAGAATCATAAAGACAAAACCATTAATCAATCCAACATAATAATCTCAATATCCATCGGAAACCCGCAAACACAACATGCATGATTACAAATAGATTAGATCTTGATCATGAGCAGACTCACAAGATCTATATGAAAGCACAAGGAAGAGATACAACCATCTAGCTACTACATGGACCCATAGTCCAAGGTGGAACTACTCATGCATCATCTGGGAGAAGGCCTCGGGATGATCTCCCCCTCGGGAAGGAGTCTTGGAAGAACTTGGACCCCCGATCTAGGGACTGACGGTGGCGGCGGCTACATAAGGTTTAAGTGGAATATTGATCGGGTGCCAGGCTTTGTACATCTAGGCCTTCTTATAGGCGAAGAGGCGAGGCAGGGGCACCAGGTGCCCAGGCCTTGAGGCAGGCTGGCACAGAAGTCTTGACACCCGTGGCTCCCATCATCTCTCTCATACGGATTCGTATCCCTCACGAAAAGAAATTGAATTTGGCTTTTGTCCCGTCCAATTCCGAGAATATTGATTTTACGCATTTGGAACCAAAAGCGAGAAGAAAACAAAGCGGCTTGTGGCGGCTTGTTAATAGGTTAGTTCGAAATATATAAAAACACCTCAAACAAAGAAAGCAAAGCAAAGTAGATACTAAACAAGAATGGAACATCAAAAATTATAGATCGTTTAAACGTATCGGTCTGCTCGATAATACTTTCCCCTTTTCAACCGTTCGGTCCCGATCCTAAACCTTTGTCACCATGTCACGCCCTATAGCGCGTCATTTTTAGTGCCAACCATCACCCGGCCGTGGTACATTGCCCTCTGCTGCGACAGCACCACCTCCTGCCGAGAGCCCGCGGCAGCCTGTCGCGTCACCTTCCCCTGCCGCGGCAGACTCTCCTATCATCATGTTCTTTGGCTCGGTCTCTCCCACGTCAACCACACCTTATTCTTCAGCAACTAATCCACTTCCTCATAATGCCCTTCACATACCTATTCCCACCAATGATCATGTCATGTGTACTCGTGAAAAAAAGGGTTTCCATATTCCCCGACGTTTTCTCAATCTTTCAGCTACTCCATCGATCTCACCTATCCCAAGCTCCTACAAACGTGATCTTCTTGATTCACTATGGCACTCTGCCATGAAAGATGAATTCGATGCTCTTATTAAAAATAATACATGGACTCTTGTTCCTAAACCATCCAACGCCAATATTGTGTCGGGGAAGTGGGTGTTTCATCATAAGTATAAATCCGATGGGTCTTTGGCTCGCTACAAGGCCCATTGGGTTTGTAGAGGTTTTTCTCAACAAAAAGGAATTGATTTTGATGAAACCTTCTCCCCTGTTGTCAAGCCAACCACTTTTAGCATCATCCTCTGTCTTGTAGTTTCTTCAGCCTGGCCTATTCACCAACTTGATGTAAAAAATGATTTTCTTAATGGTACTTTGAATGAAACTGTTTATTGTCAACAACCATCTGGATTTGAAGATCCCTCTAATCCAAATATTTTCTATCTTCTAGATAAGTCTCTCTATGGTCTTATACAAGCTCCTCGGGCCTGGTTTCAACGATTTGCTATATTCATTCAAACTATTGGTTTTATCCCTTCCAAATCTGACACATCTCTATTTATTTTCCAATATTCCTCTCATCTGGCATATCTTCTTTTATATGTAAATGATATTGTTCTTCTGACTTCTTACGATTCTTTTCTTCAACATATCATCACTCTTCTTAACAAATAATTTTCTATGACTGATTTAGGATCACTTCATCATTTTCTTGGTGTCATACTTTCGAACATCGTCTACTCTTTTTATTTCTCAACTACAATATATTATTGATCTCTTGAATCGGTGGCATGATTGTGTAGGGTTCGTGACATAGAAAACAAAAAATTCCTACAATGGGAACAACTATG